>OX465586.1:37029891-38314058 GCA_950022655.1 Alentia gelatinosa | reverse complement strand
AGGATCGCCGAGCCTGCCCAAGGTGCCAACCAAAGGAGTCACCCGGCCCCCATCCTGTCCCCGCCACCCCTGCCGTCTTGTTGAATGCATAAAACTAATGTCCGTTCTAGGAAGCCTTGGATCCATCTCAAACGCTCTACCTGCCCTCTGTTCTAAAGTACCCCATTAGTGGCTGTTTCAGTAAAGGCATTGGAATGATTGGAGGTACTCCGTCTCACTTTCGCTAAAAATTAGTGTTGTTTCTTAAGGTTTTTATTCTTCTGTACTCACTTCAATTCCTTCCCCGACCCTTTCTTCTCCCTCTCCCTCTTCACCTCAATCCTTCTCTCCAGGCACCCACCTCCATCCTCTCAACCCTGTCCTCATCCACCCTCGTACCCACACAGCCACGACGGGCTGTCTTCTCCAGTACCCTTGTCTGTCATTGCGCATGCTCAGACCGTGTCACGGAGGCTAGCGTCTCTGAGTAGCACTGAGCAGTTCTATCAAAGCGAGCCCGCCGGATCCTGTCGCTCAGATGTCCGGGGATTTCATCCGCACCGGTGGCCGCCTGCCTCCCCTCCCGGCCGGTCAGCTCCGTCTAGACTCTCGGTATCACTGCCCGACTAATCCCGTCTAAACACATACGACGGGTCCCAGTGGTGGCCGACTCTGCTATAGCTTACCCCACACTTCAAAGTCTTGCCTGTTATATGATTTAGACTATCGCACGGACTATTTGCAGCTATAATGCTTACGTTGCTGAGCTTGAGATCATTACACATGTGATGATATTCACGTCACTATATGTATATAGCAAGAAATTCTTCGTCGTCTGTGTCTGGCCTTTGATCTGTGATGGCATGTACTATGCCATGTATATATATTCCTTGGTATTTTACCCACCCGTTTTCGGCTACGATTCTCCTAGCGATGTACGTAATCTCAATATATTTTTATTCCTAACACGTTTAAAATCTATAGAGGCATTTTGGTGAGAGACATGGACCCACTACTGAGTAGCTGACTAAGTACCCAACTTAGCCAAACGGTGGATTACATGTTTTCCACACTCACCTCTAGAGTATTTGCGTCCCAGGTTGAGTGTTTACCGAGACTATCCAGGCATTTACACGAGACGACTAAAAACTTGACGATTGTAGATCGTTTAGCCAATGATCGGCAGTGTCTGTCCGATTTTGCAACATCGGATGTAGTAGTTGTTGACCCAAGAAACAAATCAAGCGTTTACACTAGATGATATTTCATCTCTTAAATGAGGAACGTATTACTTCATGCTGTCCATCTGTCTTTAGCCTAAACGATTATTCTATTCGCTTTTATACTGAAATATCAAAACCTAGGCTTTGCATGTTTGCCATAGTTCAGAATAGTGCTTAGGTACGTACTGAAGCTCCAAAAGTGTGCCAGATCTACTTATATAGACAGGGATCTGTAAGAATTTATATTGCACATCTCACGTTATGTACCTCAGGAGGAGAATAACTAATGGAAGATGTATCATTTTTCATTGCAATGCACGCAAATTTCTATCAGATCTGGTCAATTCATGAAGGCATATATATAGTTCTATCATACGTGCCGGTTTAAAGATGATTCTCTATTCTCAATATACTAGGGGCATTCATTTTTCAGAGAGGCTGCTCCGGTATATCGATTGAGCAGGCGCTTCTGTGAATACGGTGTCAGAATTCAGAGTAGTCAGCTAAACACACGTCGGTGTATAATCGCTTCTGTTTGATGAGTGCCATAGTTTTGTTGTAGCGACAGGCACAAAATATATTGTGTGCTGCTGATGAATCATTTGTGATCCTCTGGGTGTTGCTGTCGACACTTAGTTTGCATGTGTCAATAGAAGGCTCAGGTTTCCTGAAACTCCTAATTTATGTAAGATATAGATTTATTACAGAATGACCGTCCAAAGCCTTGTTATCGAATAGAAAAAAGGATCAACCATTGAATTCAGCGGAACGTCTGCAGCTAGTTCATTATCCCATGTACTCACTTAGCCGCATATTCTATACATATGTCACAATGGCTCGTGTTAAGAAAAAATTGAGCATGGTAGAATATTCTTTCTTCATATCATAAAATTTGTATATTCATTCTGTGGAACTGTGCCTCTTATTTAGTGGGTGCACTTATAGCCTCGCTTGGCGACACAATGTAATAGTCTATTCAATTGTTTCCTTAGTGAAGACACTAATAATTTCCTGATCACCTTCTGACGAAATAATTGTTTGCAAGGTTCTTGTTCGGCCATTAAAAAGATAAAGTGACATGCAGATTGTGATGAAGGATTTAATCCATTAATTGAATAATTAGTCTCTCTTTTAGAGTTTCTTTTGCCTAAATCATAGATATTTTTGCCTTTCATTAAACCGCCACTCCACTTTTGTGGTTCTGGCTCCTTCCCCAAAATCATATTCGAAGTTCTACCAAAGCTGCATAAATACTGCCTTTATGTCTGATAGGGTATATATTTACAATTATTGCATTAGTATTAAATAGGGTCCGGGAAACGTACCTGAAGCATCAACATCATGAATTACCATGAAACACTCACGATTCAACGTCCTAAAGATAATTTAAGACGTATTGGCAGTAGACTGTATTGCAATAGTATTGTCATTAGAAACCTAAATACAATGTAACCTTAATGCGCTTTCTATCACCTTGTTATCCGGAGACTATAAATGAATCTGCATACTCATACAAACTATGCACAGGTTCTCCCAGGCGCATACTTGCTCATTGAAATAGTCAGGATAACAGCCTGAATGACTTTGCCTGTAAGTGGGGATAGTTGCCACTGCAATCAAATGAGGGTATATGAGCTCAGAATGATGCAATAGTCACCCAAGTTTCCTGATGTTGTACTTGATCTTGTTTTATGCCATTTATAGAAGCCACTAGTGTCGAGGCGATGAGAGGGTTGTAACCAGGGAGGTTGAGAGCTGGTCGATCGTCTGCAGCTGAGTATGTTCGGTTGTATATTTCCCCATCTCGGGATGGGGCAGCATGGGGAGTTCCAAAGCTTTGGCACCACGAAGATGACTGACTGATCGGCAGCTAACCTGGTTTTAGTTGGACCATGGGTGATTGCTAGCCTATAGGGCAAGGGTATAACATCCCTCCTCCTTAGGGTGTGAGGCTCAGCCCATCTTGGGTGCTTCAGGGGATCCTCATAAGAATATGAATAAACCTATTAGAATGGCTGCTTTGATGGCTAGGCTCGTTTTCCAACCTGGTCGAGGTGAGCAGCGACAACTTTAATCGCTGCAGGGGTCAGCAGAGGCGGATCACAGGGGTTGTGAGGTCAAGTGCATCCCCTGGCCTTAGCCATGGCTGCAGCGAGTGGCGATGAAAATGACAATGTGTTTCCATGCGCTATGGCAACCATGATCTTGCTCCTGATAGTTACAGTGAGAAGCAGGGTAAAGTAGACAGTCCACTAGAGGCTGCATATATAGAGGATGGCCTGTCCAGCAGTCAGGTTGAGTGGGGGAGAAGCCTAGTGGACAGCGGAACTTGAGGTACAGCGTAGCTGGATTCAGCCTGCTAGCGGATGTAGAAGGAGTTGTCGCCGCTCTGAGAAACTCAGCTTTAGGACATGCTAGAGGAGCATCTGAAAAGATTAGAAAAAATCAGCAAGATTAGCAGTTTCAATCTCCAATGGGGAGCATTGGTATACCAACTATTCAGCGAGACTTGCTTTGGCTGTGTCAAAGGAGCCATCTGCTAATGTGAGTGCGATCCCTGGGGCATGTCCAAGCTCCACCTTGAGATCAGCGAGTGCTGCTTAATACCAGAGGGACCAGATACAGCATACTAGGCAGGGATCACGAGTGCATCCCGTTTCTAAAACAGATTTTGATGGCCGGGTTTTCAGTGTAGATGATGACCAAGGAACCTAGGTTCATAAGCCTACAAAGGTCACAAAACATACCACAGCATTATAAGACTCAAGCAAAGTGATCTGGGGTGCACATGTATGTATACCTTGGTTTCCACAGAGAATAAGGGTCTGTAGCAGTGGTTGGCCGAGACTCTACTGTCTCTGACCAGGGAGGCGTCAGAGTACAACACTCGGGTGAGATTAAATCCTTGCTGTTGAAACTGTAGGCAAAGGCCTCATACCATACAGCATCCATAAGAGCTACATTTGCGACCGCAAACCGCTTGCCCAATCAACGAGAATGAGTTTCCCAATGAAGGGTTTCAAAACGTGTGCTTATTTCTAGCTCGAAGAGGTTCCAGGAAATGGAAATAAACCTTCCGTCTCGACGAAAAATGTCCAACGATAGTTTCACAATGTAGGACTGAAGAAATTTGCGGGTTGTATACCCCTTTGTGGACCATTCAAATGAGAGTCCAGGCACCTCAGCGATCATTTCTTGAGACTATGACACTACCATGGAGACCATGTTCATCATATAACCCAACTATTCGGAGCATGTCATGGGGCGATTGCTTTTGTCCGCAGCAAGTATTAAACTGAAGCATTTAACAAAACCTTTAAACTGAAAGTATGCAGCAGCCACACAGGACAGTATGTGTTCACATCTGATGAAGCCATCAAGCTATACCATGAGCAGAAGCCTTGGTCTCCCAGCATGTTTACGAGAGAGGATGTATCCCGTTGATAAGTTGCCCCTTAAAGATTTCCGCCAAAACTGGGGCATGTGTCCTGATGCCTAATGGATAGTAGGGGGAGGTCAATCTGGTCTGTAGGCTCTGCTTTTCTTAATACTGACTTCCAGGGAAATACTCAGAGGCCTGTGGCCTGTACGTGCAGGATTGAATCTGCTATTGATGGTAGCATGTAGGCATGGATAACTCCTTCCTTCTCTAACATTGTTAGAGGTAGGAGAGGTCGAGTATCATGCGTCTACTTGAGTCCGTTTTAGGGCTTGTCATTAAAGGAATGACATTAGCCCACAGAGTAAAGAGCGGGTTTATGATGGACCTACTACACCACCCAGGGAGAGCTCTTTCTGAATGAATAAATCAATAGCTTCAGGGTAAGCGTGGGTGGAATGGTGATTTTCACTGGAGCCCTGCTGCTCATAGGTCATCCATACTGGAGGGTTCTGTTGACACATAGTCCCAGTCCATTGTTATATCTGAGGATGGTACGTCTGAATGATCATGTTCTATGTTTAGAGGTGTCAGGGACACTTCAATGCGACCATTGATGGGTTGTTGCATGGTACCAGCTATACTTGGCTTGAAGAATGGCAAGTGTTTGTGCTGATGATCCTGTAGATGGTGTGTAGGAGACTTGTGTCGTTGAGGTACCACGCACGGAGGGGGGGGGGGGAGGTGGAGCCCGTCTCTCCTTTTGGGAGGTTAGCTGCAGCTGGCGGTGACTTGCATAGATGATTGTCTCAAAGGTTCAGCTCATCTGGAGATGTGAGTGGATATACGAACCTTACTGGAGATGAGGGCTTGTGTGGTGCAATAACAGAGAGGGACAATTTATTATCATTCTGCTTAGTTTTCAGTCAGAAGTGGTAAGAATGATATCAAGCTCTCACTTATTCTTCAAAGGACTGTCCTCCACTTGTGTTTTTCCCATTTTTATTTGGCATGCCAATTCAGCATGGTTGTGGAATAATCCAAAGGTTGCTCTACAAAACTTACAGAAATGGCCAATTGGCTTGTCACCAGCTTTGTGACCATCCGTTAATTGTACAGTCTTTTTTTCGTATTATAAGGAGTGCAGTTTATACGTGCCAGCTTAGCTGGCGAGGCAATTAGTTGAGCGGTATCAAATACTGCACGTGGTAGACTCAGGTCAACCTGTATTCAATTTCAATTTCACTTTCATGCTGCTTTATTGGGGAGACATACCCATAAGAAGAAAGTATACCTTGCTGCAAAGACGAAAGAACCTTGGATAAATAGTCTGCATTCAATTTAATTATCATGATACTCATAATATAAGATGTAAACTGAATGTTAGCTATGTCATGGGATAATATCTCGGTATTGTTGCTTTCGTCATCGATGATATCATATCAACTATACCAATGACACTTTGGAAAATAACATCAAAATCTTTAACACAAGATTTATTTCCAACACGGCAAAAACTCTCATCTACATTCAAGTATCATGAAATATTTCAATATTTATTACAACAACTCATCTACTAGATCCACAGGAGCTAATACTGCTGCAGTTCACTAGTAGATTCATACCATATTGCTGACAACCGCCTTTGGCAATCTAATGTCGTTACCTTTGTAAACAATGATAGTCCCATTCTGTAGTACGTCTATGAAACAAGCAAAGGATACATAATGATGGTTTCCAAGGAACAGAATAATTTAAACGTTCTGTGCTATCTGGTGAACCATGAATCCATGGGGTGCGTCGTGTGCAGAACTGAGCATGATGCAGCTGCATGGTTGCACCTGGACGTCCTCAGGGTGAACTTCTGCTCCATCATTTTCGTATCGAGTTGCGAAAATTGTTCGAAAAACATCCTGGCAGAATGTCCCGCACAAAGCGCTCCCTGAGATAAAAAGTGGTATTGACTGTATTGATTTTCAAAACGGTTAGCTACAAAGTGGAAACAGAGAACATCTTGAGTGTTTTTTTTAAAACAATACTCAGGTTATGACACTGTCATAAAAGATGCCCGGAGTGAAACCCATGCGTAAATGAACAATCCTTATAAATCTGCATACAGGACGATATGTTTAGAATATTACACTTCTTTTAATAACTTTGAACATGACCAAAGTAATTTTGAAATTGACATCCTGATTTAATTTATCAAGATGGTATCAATAGCATGGATTAATTTGAATTTCGTGGGCATTTCTACTTTCCCAAAAAGTGTAATAAATAACAGTTTCAGGGTTTGTCGTTAGTGGGGGTTCGTTTTCTAATCTTAATGGCATGGCATTGAGAGACCCTTTTTTGGTTTTATTTCAATCTTTATTGCAAATAATTCGCCTTGGGATAGGCCGTCTTCCATTACAGCACATCTTCTTGGTTAAACTTTATCAGTATATTGTAATACAAAGTCCAGTTGAAAATTACAGAGAATAAGATATGCTATATATGTGATTATGTATTGACAGTACCATCGTAAGAAATGGATACCTCTATATTACCCTTCACAAGAACGGTATGAGTAATGAAGATGAGATGTAATAATTAGGATAATCTACTAAGCGACTTTATAACAACATGCGTTTGCCAAGGTTAAGTTTCTTTAAAACTCTCTTAGAGGATGCCATGCTAGAGAGCGATTTGATATCTTCTGGAAATTTGTTCCACATATTTTCGCCCTCACTCGGTGACTATTTAAAGAATTTGCTGTGGGGTTTTACCCATTTAAATAGATGTTGGTTTGGAGATCTCAAGCTCATTTGATGATCGTTTGGGGGTAGCCAGATATCGATGTCCCTGTGTAGGTTGACATGAACCTTCTTCATGTAGCCTAATAGCAATTCATTTCGTCTAGCCTGTAACGGTATTACACCATCTTTACTCTGGAGTTACTCCATGAAGAGGGCCACAGTAGGATCGTTCTGATGGTCACAGAACAGTTCCTGGTGACCTTAGCATGGCAGCAGTGGTTAGTTAATTCACTCTCGCTTATTTCCGTTCTCAGTAAACCAAAGTAGAGGCTGCAATTGTAGGTCCAAACCATGCGCTATCTACATTTGGTCCGCCGTTGAGCACGTCCAGAGCTCTGCATATTGACTGTGAGTAGTATATGGAGGTGGGGCTTTCAAGCTGGCACTTGGATTATTTCAACACCAAAACTATTGGGAACTAGCTTTTTTGCTCAATCTAATCTGGTACATCTGACGATGACAACAGACTTCCAGCACATGGCTATTCTTATCCCACTTCTTTTTCATTTTACTACATTCACTTGACGAACTGATAAAATTTTCTAGTTAAAATTCCACCGATCCAACTATTTCTTATATTCATGAACATAAGAGGATAATGTCATTCTCACATTTGTCTAAATATGCACCACGATTCACCGATGATGCGACTCCTTATCTAATAGCTAGAAAGTTAGTTTTCCATTTGAATTATACAATTTCCTTTACATATACTATGTGTTTAAAAGGTACACATATGAGGTTTACCTGGGATAACTGGTTGCATTCCATGTGCAACCAGACAAATTTGGAATCCTGTATATATCATTTCATTTCATAACTCTGAATGTAAAGTAAGGACCTACTACTATAGAAATCTAGGTCTACCTACCGATAAAACTCTGATACAAAAAGTAAATATCGGAGACTTATCGGGAGGGTCCATATCAAAGACAAATCTCTAGATATGCCACTTCACCATACATCGTAATGGGTTCTCCTATATAAAAAGGTGATCATGGTCCCGATAATCCCCAAGTTATTATCAGGTCTAAAGTGCATATCTTAAAGTGTAATCTTCATTAATATATATTAGATACACTATAATTCAGGAAATATCGCATCAATAACGTTTACCAGGAGACATGGAGCAAAAATGTTTTTTTCAGGTACTTAAAGCTATGTTCCTGGTCAAACTAAGAAAGAATTGAGTTGAGTCACTTAAATCGAAAATCACAAAATTTGCAGGGCATACTGGCATATATATTTGCTATCTAATTCAAAAATTTGATAATCTTCTAATCAGTTTATCACACATGAGACTGATTTACCCGCCAGAATACTCTGCAATGCTCCTTATTAGCCACAGACATTTCAACATGTTGAAATGCCGTTGAAACCCTATGATACAGGTTTTTCTTCGGGAAGAAACCGTAGACCCCCATTTTTAATCAGAGCCTAATCGCAGAGACATGGTCAACTGCCTTAATGAGAAGTGACCTTCCGACGCGATTTTGATTTTCTATCGGAAGGTTCATTGTAGGGCATATATCGGAACGTATCGGGAGCTTAGTGGACGCCTGGCCTTTGTGTTCTTTTTTATCTCACAGAGGAAACTGTCCCTGGACCTCTCAATAATAGCCTTACAACGTCCACTTGAAAACTTACTAAGCTGTGTCTCCATTTAATCCCTTTTGGGAAATCTCTTTTGGGAAGCTCTTTTAGTTGGACTTCAGATGACTAGGACACCCGTGTTAATTTTGCTACCACGTTCATGTTGCTACATGCCAATAACGTACGACAGTTAACTCCACAGCCATCGTTATTTCCCTTTACAGACCTCTGTGGTTACAAGATCTAGGTGTACGCGGTTCCCTTTGAATTATGTTTTCAGAGAGCGCCTTGCTGAGCATTGTGTAAGCCGTGCGAATCTTGACTCATCACTTTTCGTGGCCATGTCAATATCACAGGCTCATAACCAGTGCTGGGACGGCCTCGGGTTTGTTTACCTTTTCACATTTCTGATTTGCCGCTCAGGATGCTTGCGGACTGATATAAATTGCTTCCCTTGGTACACACACCCACACAAACGCTGATCAATTATTATTCCACAGATGCTGATGTGCTGTGATTTGGTTCATCAAAACCAACTCTACCTGTAGCGCCATGTAACTGCAACTTTCAAAATAGCTTTTCTGCATTATCTATAGAAATTACCTAACTCTGTCGACGGAAGATTCTTTTAAATTATTCCTTTAAATGTCTATTGGAATGAAGATCTAGCCATTTAGGCCATGCGAAAACAAGGTTGGTAAAAATATATGAAGAGACGGCAAGTAAATCTAGGACTATATTTTGGTCAATTTATTGTTTCAAGAAAGATATTCTCAGGAACAACCATTCAATAGTAAGTGCTGCATTTACTATAATTCTGAATTTCACTTATCTATCTCTATCAAGTACGCTAAATAAATATTACCCTCCTAGGGATGACAATGCGAGAAACCATTATACAAAATACATGGCTATGCTTTGGAACATAATGCGGTCAACAGGTAGTCATGCCATAGAGCAATAAGAACGGCAAATGGCATAGAACTGATAATTAGTAATGCTAGTGATTACAGGATAAACATGCTATTTTAAAGGTTGTCTCCATCCGCTGTTTTGTGCTAATTCGTTACAAATCACAGGAATTTCCCTTATAATATAAAGTTGTCGCCTTCGAAAAAGGTTTTCCTTATTTCGAGGACAATATCTATTCCTCATCATTGTGTAATGGTGTAAGAAACACATTTGAATAGATATGACTAGCAGGATCGTGTCTACAGCGGATACTTAGAGCTTAGAGCGACCAGTGATCCACTTTTGCGCCCTTTGAATACGCTGCGATTAAGATATGTACATACTACTCCATTGTCAGGACGACAGAATATGACAGCCCTATATCAATCATATCTGCATGCCAGCTATACCTATACCTATTCTGTGCAACTGGATTCAGATTACTCTAACAGCTGCTTCTGAGGCAGAGGTTCTATTTGACTATACATATTGTTGGAATATGATCCAAGCAGACAGGAATGATGTTTCTAGGGGCAGTTTGATGTTTGGGGACAGTGAGAAGGATTAGAACAATGATAGGAGAGTTCCTGAGAGGACAATGGCAGAGATGGGAGAGTCATTGCGTTAAATAAATGTTTTCCATATGTTAATGGCCCTCTTCTGACCTCAATCCTTCGGAAGGACAGTTCAAGATGAAAGCCATCCTGTGATTGGTCGTTCTATGCTTCTGTCCAGGGGGAGTTTAACAACGGAGAGTTATGCCTGTAGGAGAGGTCCTATGGCGGTTTTTGTTTAAAGATGAGTACAATCTTCGCGGGGGACTGTCTTAGCGGAGGATCGAACCCAGAATGTCCATAAGTGTTTAACAAAGGTGACCTATATCCTACATACTCTCTTTCATTTCAAAATAGATGTCCCAGCGGGGGACATCCCTTGAGCCTCACTTATCAATTTAACTATAGGAAATATGTAGATTATAGTATTTATACAAAATGGCAGTGTTAAATGGTAAATATCTTGAATATTCAGTTACATTCGATGATAACTGGAAATGAGGACATTAGTTACCAACCCCCCTCCCCCATGTGGCACTACCTGCAGTTATTGGTAACTCTCCTCCCCAAGCACCCCCAACCTGTCTCTAGGGACCTGACATTATGAGATCATAAGATATCTATATTAATAGGGGTCTCGTGCCCACACCGTAGGCTCTGCAGTCATTCAAACCTGTAAAAATATCTAAATTTAACACATATCTTTACAAATATATCAGCAGTTCACCTTATCAGTTAATGTATTACTCAATACCGGCCAAATGAATTAAAATATCACATATACAACGCTTTCAGTTCATATACAAACTCCATCTATTTCAAGCGATTTACCAGGTCCCTAGAGCCTTATATAAATAGGAACAGACATCATGGAACGCTCGGTATGTAGATTTTAATGCTAAATAAAAATGATATTCATATATTTACATGAAAGATAACTAACTGCAAATTCAAGTATAATGAAATAAATCCTTAAAATATTGACTTACTGCTACAGAAAACAACTCTTGCATTTAGTTCTTATACTCCTTTTTTATACCAAACGTTCCTAAACGCTTAAATCCTGCTCTCAAGATTTATCCTAAATCAAGCCTAGCTGCATTCTTTACGTGGTGCCAAATCAATATTATACTTAAATGAGAGACTTTATGTTTTACATTGTGTTCGTTAAAATCCATGTACTTGGCTATCCTAAGATCCTTTTTATGGAATAGAAATCCACATTTCCCGTGTGTCTTTGAAAATTCTAAAAAATAACAGTTTTATAGCAAATGTTCCCTGAGAAGGTATTTTTCAAAGTTTTGCCATAACGGAACCATTGATAGCCAATTAGTAAAACTACAATGTTCTTATAGATAAATACTGTATATTATTTAGTTGTGAAATAATACTCGCTGAACAAAAAGCAAATTATGTTTTTCGGGCCCGAAGCTGCAATTGAATGTTTTCTTTAGAAAGGACACATTCTGAAAGAATGGATTTAATTATCGAGGCCACAATTAGGAAAGGTTTATCAAACAGACTGGAATGACATTCCGAGAATCTACCCTTCTTGAGCACTACACTTTGAAAGGACACTCCATCGTCATTTAACGACGACTATCCCAGGACTCTCCTAGTACTGTCATATGGCGGTATATGGAGAAATCCTTGATGTTAAACGACCCCCCCCCCCCCATCTCCCGAGGTATTGGCGATAACTTTACTCTATACAGGATGTCTGTAGTCGGAACCCGTTATTCTTTGCGAGCACAGGTCAAAAAGTCAAGAATGTCACAAAGGTTTTACATGTAAAGTAGTTCACAACGAAATCTGAAAATGGCAGTCACATTTTTTCAATTTCCAATGGTTCTATTTCCGTGTCGCTTATGATTAGAATCTCCTACAGGTCTAGACATCCAGTGAACGGTATTTTGACAGTGCTGCGGGAAGAAAGGGGCGAGTGCGGGGTGGGGCTGTGTGCGCTCTGATCAAAGCACTGGACGGAGCCCGATAGCGCACCGCAAGTGTTCCCTTAAGAACAAGGGGTCGATTAGCCTGGTGCTGGACCGGGGGACAGAAATGACAGTCTCCAGCCAGCTGGCATTACTCAGGGCCCGCCTGGCGGCCTGCCGCGCCCTCCCAACGGACACCTCCCTCTGCCCAGCCCTACTTTGCTCTCATTAGGGCCATCCATAAAAAATGCAGCCGCGTTTTTATTTAGCGCATACTGCGACCCACTCGAAGGATACCGTGGCTTTTATAACCTTCGGGATTGAGGGTGCCATAAATCCTACCCGTGCTACGACACACACGCTCTCGGTCTCTCTACTTCTCTCCCTGACCTCAACAATATACAATTCTATAAGGGAAACATTGTAGACACTATGTAGAGCGATAGCTTTGCAGGACTCATGAATCCTAGATTAAAACCCAGGGACATTCAAATGAAATGCTATGATTAATGCTTCACAAGAGGAATACATCATTCCAAGCACAGCTGCTGTGTGGAGGTGGAGGGATGTAGACTTTTGACATATACGTATACAACAGACGCGAATGTTTGGCGCTGGCTAATTTTCGTCACTGTGTTTCTCCCGTAATGGCAATGGTGGGCGTTCCGAGTGGGAGTAGATCATCAGCCTGCAGTATCCAGATGGTTTAGGTCCTCAATTCCCCACATGTTCTATATGTACTTGGCCAACTCATAAACCCAGAGTAACTCGCAGAGGCAGTGAATGACTCTACCCGACATTGGAACAGAGACTGGTGTGGAAGGGCTTCATGCCTATGGAAAAGAATATGGTAGTTTCCGTATGATCTCTCTCTCAATTTCTTAAACCTGCAGAGCGGCAATAACTTCCATTATGCCTGAATTTTGCCTATCGATAGTGATTTTCGAAATACAAAATGCTTTTGCTTTATGTTTGTGTGTGATGGTATACTATTTTACTTAAATAAATCCTACTTCACCCTGTATAGATATATCATCAACCGACACTTAAACGAATATCCTATCCTACTGGCCTTTATCAAGTAACACTTGCCTTCTTGTAATGTTCTATCTAGGGTGGGGTGATTATCATCTCGCATACTTTCTATGCTTTCTAAGGATAGTAATCTATGCTTTATATCTGCCACAGTATTCAAACATAGTCTGCCCTGCAGGAGAACATCGGCATCAGATGATCCATTTATTTTCGCAATTATGTGAGCTACTATTCCAGGGTTTCATGAAAAGAACATAGTCGATCAGTGAGTTTCAATACCGCGACAACGTACAAGGAGTGGTGAGCTCTACCAACGAGTATTGGCTCTACCAAGTTCTCGGTAGGGTCTGTCACCAAATACACGCAGGGCGCGACCGATGGTAGCGCCACAGACGGAGAAGTCTAAAAACACAACCGCTTGGGTGTATACTGCAGGCGGGGAGGAACGGGGCAGTTGTACTAAACATATGGTTGGAATGTCAGCTATATTGCTGAGACATTCTAGTATTTTAAAGGCATATCTGACAATTTGGCGGTGGGATTGGACTCACTACGGATACGCCGCCTCAAACCAAACCATATCTGACAATTTGGCATGAAAATTAAAACCCATGTCCTGATAATTGAATATGATTAGCTCAAAAAAGTTATATAACACATATCTAACTTAAAAATCGGGGGTCAACTTGTTGGTTTTTGATTTAGAGATCAACGTTATGATAGTATTATAATAGAATATATAGAAATTCTTTAACCTTTTTTCACATAGAAAACCCATGTCTTTTTTTCAAACTTTCACAGAATTTAGTAGATGTACAGTACATGTACAACACATCAAAGTTCATAGGTCATCGTCCTTGTTTTTATCAGTACATTTCCTATGTAAATTATGCCAATATAGATTGGCCTATTTTACATATTGGTACATATTTGGATTGGACAAACTGGCCAAAATGTTAGATATGCTCATTTAGAATTAGAATGAATCCGAATAACCAGTTTTGACTGATAATTAGGATTATCTAAAAATCACCATATATCACGACTCGTAATTGTAGGATATGACTTAACTGGATTTGTAAAGCTCAATAGGGCTTTTCTCCGCTAAAGTAGTATTGGCATTTAAAAATGATTTGGGACAAGGTGAGACCGGAAAAGAGAGAATTAGAGAGGAGGAACACAGAAGAGAGATAAGAGAAAAGGGAAAAAAGGGACAGATCATGTTGAAACCACCAACAATGTCCAAAGATCATCGTCAGGTGAAAATTAATAAATCCTTACAAATACTCACATAAATAGGAAATTTATAAGATTATCTGCCATTGAGAGATTGAGAGATAAATGTCCTATAGTTTTGTAGTACATTGAATAACCCACAACCTACAGTATAGGGTGGAAATATTCATCGATACATTCCATTGTCTAAAAGAAGTATACAATTATCCTACAGATATCCAGCAGCAGAACTACCATGAGTAGACCATCGTTTATTGTGCTTACGACTAGATCATGTTGCTTTTTTATTTGAGTGGCGAGGAATAAATGTCTAAGCAAAAAGTGCCTTGTATCTATCGGAACAAAGAAAATATTGCGGCTGTCTGGGTACAATTTCAGCATCGATACAGAAGTCTTTGTAGTAGCAACTACTACTGTACATAGAATTGGCAGAGCGCATGTGTGTATAGATGTGCTACCTTTTAACGTCATACATCTAGAAATCACAAGAGGTGATGTAATACCTTCACACTCTCCATTAGCAGTAGTATCAACCCACGAGCGGATATATAACGGTCTGCTGACAGTGTTACTGTAGCGTTAGTTAAACAGGTGACCAGATTACTAAACCACTAGCTCAACAAAGCAATGTCGGTAGTCTGTCGGAAGGCTCAGTATGCTATACAGATCTCTAGATACATGTAAATATATGCATTCTGTCCCTTGATCTCATCTTCCTGACAATAGAGTACTTAGACATATGACACACACATAGAAACGGGTAATATATATATATATATATATATATATATATATATATATATATATATATATATATATATATATATATATGCTGACCTTGTAGGCACTCTAGACCAAACAAAAGGCAGTTTCCGATCAATGGTGCAGAGTCTGAGTCAACATGTATATGCAGTATGAATAACACATTCCCCTATACAGTGGTATTTCAAAGAGCTTCACAATCGTACAGTTAAGCAACGCTTTGCTATAGTTCTGCCGAACTAGCATATTTGCTGACCTGCTTGGTCCATTCTAGTCATATTACAGTCGACGGTTGTAGGTTTTCTGTTCTGTTTATTCGTATTTATGGTTTTATTAGTACATAACATACACGGTCGAACACGGTTTCAATATTTGAAAAACATGGATTACAGAATTATCCAACGGTTTAGGTCTGCTCCGCCCGAACCTGATCACCCAGTGAATATATTTCGGGAAAATATTGCAACTCAAAATGAACGGTTCCTTGTCCAACCTTTAGAATCCCTCCTATATCCTGCTCGCCCAAAATATATGATCGATACAAACAGGTAGAACATATGTAGATAGAAGATAAAGGTGCAAATATATCTACCAAAGCTGAACGGTTAAGTAGCATCTAATTATACAATACATTGCTCTTGGTACCAATGCTAACTGTACTGCCATACCTACCTATATAGGTGCGTGGTTACCCTACAGAGTGTCGGTAATCATGCGCCTTCTCATGTCTCCACAGCTGTAGCTTTAGACTAAGTATATATAACTCGGAGGGGCTCGCAGTACAAAGGAGCACGTACCGGCGGCAGAACAGGCTTTATTTCCCAGCCTTAAGCCAGCCTCTGCAACATTTTCCCTGCTATCAGATTACATGCCCGATATGCCGAGTGAATGCGCCCTTCTCTTGCATGGAAATAATCCAGTATTCGTTTGAAATTAATTCTGGGCGTGGAGGTGGGCGTGGAGGACCATTTAATTTGGCCTTCTCAGTGCGGAGTGACAGCCTTCTCATGAGTTCAATGTGGAGGACGGTCGAGGGCATGGGCAGACTGACAGGGTAGTCTATTAAATATGCATCAGCGTATGATGTGGGAGTGCGGGGGTAGGTTAGGAGGGCCGTCCTAGGTAAGACGTAACGGGGACCAGTCGTGTATGTGAACGTAAGCAGGTGAGAGATGGGACAATACCCGAAGATGCTCAGTGTCACAGGGGGGACTAGGTATTAAGGCAAGGATCGGGGACAGTGAGTAATTGCTCGTCGCGGATATGGCTATCGGATCAGTCCATAACCTGTCCCTGGTGCGTCTATGTTGATCCGCTCGGACATCCATTTGAGATTTCGGAATGGATCTACAAAATAATTTCTATGCACTTTCATCTGATATTTGGGGATGTATTTACTTCTAAATGTACATTTATCAAACCAAGCTTGGGGTGAGATATCTTTACTTCCAAATTATGATTATTCACTCCCTCTTCTTAACAAAGGCTCGAGAAAATCATCGGGGTGTTTAAGATAAGCTCATTTTATTCCCATTTGGTAATACAGCTCAAGTGAAGGCTGGGCAACAACTTATTATTGGACCAAGAACAGGTTTATTTCCATTATCTTACTTGTTCATTCATCAGATTCATGAACACTTTGTCTCCTATGTGATACAAAGCTGACACATAGATGAAATGTTTTTTAGGGTAAAGATAAACAACAAGAGGTGATCTCTACCCCAGAGAAATTGGAATCACAACTATTCCTTTCGTTCCTCAATCCAGGCTCACAACAAATGATCAGGTAAAATATGATATAAAAAGCATATATCACAACTAAAAAAACCAAGATGCAATCCACAAAGAGTGGAGATTGATGGGTACAAAGTGAAAACAATCAGCACACAAGCAGCCACAATTAAACAGATGCCCCAAATCATCAGAATCTGAGAATAAAGGCATGAAAATGCACTAAAATAACCCACAAATAAACAAAAAGGAGATTTAGAGTCCCCCACCGTACCTGAGGAGCCAGAAGATGGCAAAACTGCACATAAATAAAAAATATTTAGGCCTCAAACGCCACAAAATGGAAACAGAACTGCCATGACACATGTCAGGGGTCAACACAGGTCGGATCAGGTCATTTCCTGTACATCAAACCAACCACAGGCCTGAAACAATGTTGTGGCATGTAACCAAAGACAACCACACATATAAACCAATGAAATATCGATCTGGAAACGGATGTACGTCTTCCAGCGTGAATTTCGTGCGAAGAAAGACTTACTTGATCAGTTGTGAAGTCGTACATTGGACATAACGCCTTGTCTACACGCACTCATACATCAAGGTTGTGGTTAGAAATTTGTCATAGTCAGTGCTTATAAAGTAAATCTAAACTGCTTCTGTTTTTTAATTTATATTGTAGGCCCATTTCAGATAAGATTATGGGAGTTGGAAATGTTGATAAGAAGATCAAGTGTGCCATAGAAGTGAAATGGGGGAGGGGGGGGGGGGTAGAGATCCATTAACAAAGACAAAAACAGTACGGACCTGTGGACAAATAAAAAGACAAGAGAATGTCCACTGGGGGAGGGAGTTAGACATGACAGAGCGGGAGTTGTTTAAGAGTCTTTATAAGCATTACATCCTCATAAGCAGGTGTTCCCATTTCTTTAAAACTGCTCCGGGTTTTTTTATATCCAATTTGCAGATTTGTTCTTCAACATGAAATACTCGACGTAGCTCCGAAGACAACAAGTACAAGTCATTCTTAGGAAACGATTTCTGAAGAATTATTTATGAAACTTACTAAATGTATTTAGAAGTATAGTACATTTGCATTGAAATTATGATTTGGGGCACCTAAAGGTCAGTATCCATAAACAGCATTTACTATTGATAACAATGCATAATGATACCAATGAGTAACCATGTTTTTGTTAATTGGTGGTATTAGTTAATGTCACTATTTTGCTGCCGAACATCTTGAGTGCCTGCACTGTCCGTTACGTCAATTTTTATTGACCTACTGCTATATCATGTACGACCAACAGGATAATGTGCCGTTTAGAGCGGAAAAAGAGGTTAATAATAGTTCTCTTTTTCCCAATACACAATCTGCCCTTCTCAGTTATGAGATCTTATATGCAAATAAAAACAATGCTTCGCGAACGTTGACCAGCATGGGAAGGGGTCCATTGCTATTCATCTGATGGTCAACAACAATGGATCCCTGCAGCGCTTTGGATCTGGACGTCCGCTGCTAAAGCGGGCCACCGATAAAGCCACCATGTCGAGTTGCACGTGCGTCAACTCTAACGTGCTCTTTCTATTGTGCACCGAATTAGCGTACCCGGGGCCACTTGTACCTTTTCCAGCAGACCTGTCGGCGGAGACCCGGGCCCAGGGTCACGGCGCCCGAGGAACCGACCTCTTGACTTCACGCCTGGGTGGCGAGCGCGGGCTAAGTGCCCGGTCAGTCATGCGGTGACCGCCCTAAAGAGCGAGCGGCTCCCCGGGTGCCCGGCCCCCGGGGCCGTCGAGTTACTCACGCAGCCCGCGATCAGCTGGCCCCGAAATGAACCCTCTCGGCCGGGCAATCATATCGCAAACTGGTCGGGATTGATAACTGCCTGAGCGACGCCGCCGGAAGCTGCTGTACACGGTAGGCCAGCCGCTGACCGTGTTCAATGAGTTGATTGAGGTGTTCAATAAGCTTGTGTATGGTAGTGTCTGAGCTGCTCCTTGGCTTATTTTATGAGGTTACCATAGTGCATGCATCTGAAGTACAGGGCAAGAAGCCACCCGGTTTTAGTGAGTCACAATCACGTAGTAGATGTTATATTTATACATTACATAATTGAGATAATATATATGTCCCTCTGAGTTTCCGGCAACCTCTAAATAACGTAATGCATGAACGCCTATCACCTGTAAAGACCTAAAGCGCCTATCAAGACTAGGACGAGTTTCCTCGATAATTTCAAAGCGATATCTTCTGCCATTCACTATCTGTTGTCAGTGTATTATATTATTAACATATCTGAAGACGACTATGCATACGACGATGACATACTCTTTGGCACTTATGTGATTTATATTTTATGAATCCGGAAATACCACATTTTCCTATTGAAACTGAAAGAAATTGCATAAAAGAAATGCCTCAAGGCATCACGTCTTACATAGGGTAAGCTAAAAAGATTTAAGGAGCCTATAGATACACAGGTGATTTAGAGAACTAAAAGCTTACGGTGCAATCATCACTGCCTAGTGAGGGCTTCGCTGATGGCCTCTTTGGATATGTAATTTAGTTAATGTGCATAATACCTCACGGTGTACTGGTAGGCTTGTGTGAACTAGTGCATAAGCTCATCGTAGACCAGTGTAAAATTACCAAAAACTACTTTTAACTGTACAGAGGTACGTGGTGGTATATAAATGCACTGCCTTGTAGGATCAGGATTTGGTATTCCAATAACATTTTGAAGTCCTAGGTAAGGACATCAACGTGTTAAAAAAAATTTGACTTGAAAAATAATATATTAATTTTTACGAGTATGAACTTCTCCATAAGGCGCTGTATATAGGTTTTTGAATGAGCTGCTGGTAGAATGGTGGGTGAACCTTTTACTGTGCTGCCAAAAGGGAAGCTAGGCGAGCTGCTCTGTGAAGGGGTGTTCTACCGCCTCTGAGCAGTCAAGAGGCCGCAGGTTCGATAGGCATGTTCCCACGATGTAGACAAGGTCACAGCAGCCCCCCACTCAAACTCCTACACGAGCATCATTCAAAGCTTTATGCGAGCGTCTCAAGGCCCCCTGCCGGCGACTAATTGAACCAATGTTGGGGGCCAAGGGCCCCGCCCCGTCATTCCGTATCGAACCGAAATTGGCCTCATGAAGGCGTTCTCGGGCCCTGCCGCGAACCACGGGCCCGCCCTGCCGCCCACCAGGGCCAATTTGTCCGCCATATTGCGTGAGCATGCGCAGAAGACGATCCGCCCATGTCACGTGTCAGTCACGTGGTGAGAGGACGTCATAACCGGTGTGACAGGGAATACGGAGAGGAAGCGTTACTTAAAACCGTAATTAATGCCCCGTTTGGGGGGCAATCCGCAGTTCCGGGGAGGTGACGGTAATAACCATCGTCTCATGTTGCAGGAAATGACAGCACACTTTTCACTTCTCAAAGTGAAACGCGGCCCAAGTTTTCTTCGCTTTTCTATCATTTCTTGAGTATAAATATGATATGTTGAAGGATATTCAAAAACCAAAGTTCTCAACTGTATGGAGTGTTGATTAATCTAATAACTTCTACAGATTATTGGAATTCATATTACGTTCTCGATGAAAACATCATCCCGCATATCCCATGTTCAAAATTTACCTTTTATGCTACATTACTGAATCCCTAGGACAAAGATTCAACCTCTTGTGCAATCACAGCTGGATCTGCTGCGATCTGTGATCGCAAAATCTTTACTGGATAAAACCATACTGCACTCACCAGGTATCTGATGCATGTAGTGCAGTAAAAACTAATGATAACGGATAGAGTGGATCCCTGTTTCTCCTATCACCTTTCTAGTTGAGAATAATGACAGTTGCATGATATTGCCTGTCCCGATTCCAATTACAGGGATGGGGATGTGTATTAGCCACCGAGTAATTAATGTAGAACTAATTATGAAACCCATCGCTACTGCGGATTTTCAGAAGTGGACAAGTTTCTGTTAATGCCATCTGCAGGAAGCTGTGACGTCAGAAGCACCAGGTAAACAGTGTGGCCTCCTTGATGGAGTTCTAGAGATGCACAGCTCTCTCCTCATCCGCTTTTAAAGACACCCAGCAGATCTGGTTTTGACACCAAATCATCTATTTTGTAAGTGGAAGGATGGGACTGGATGTTGGTTAAGCTTATTCGAGCAAGAATGACAGGGCGTTTCCAGATGTGTCTGGGTAAGAGTCGAGATTTATTGTAGCATATAAATTGATATATGATTTTGTAGATGTTGATAGTTTATAGCAGAGAAACATGTTTGGTTTCCGAGCAGTTATCATAATACTGATTTTCAATTAGTAGAAATACCTAAGGCCACTGTTCCAAAGACTAATAGGCTCAGTCATAAAACACACAACAGCATTTATATAAGCGAAAAGGGAATTCACAGGAGTAAAACAATGAAATCAATTAAACATCTTCAGAGTAAATTATCTCTTATGTTATGAACGAAAGAAATATTCATCTCGCGACTTGCCGCTCGGATCCTAGATAAATACACAGAGCTTGTTTGATTTAATAACATTTGTTTGCTGGCTTATCGAAAGGACTGTCGGTACTTTGCGCCTTGAATAGCTGATAACGCAGCGGGCCTGTGTTCAGACACCTCATTCAATAACCACTGCATTACTGTGATATGCGATCTGTCATTCCAATAGAAACGGAATGCATGACAAACTGACGAGTCACACAGTGCCTCAGCATACCACCTCACCTTGCATCGTATAAACGTTGGCCAACGACCAAATAAGGAGCTCGATGTGAATATCCCGGACTCGAAATGGCCCCAGAGAGCAATACGCTTGAGTAGCTCACGTCCTTTCTATAGACCGTCTGTTTCCTACCCACTCCAGCTGACCTCCCTTCCCCTGCGCCACCCCTTTCTACACCCCGTACTCCTAGACCGCCTTATCTGATCGTTCTCACCGTCGATAAGACCTCGACACCTGCGCGGATCATAAAAAAACCTGGCGGCCGATCTGATAACGCTTACATCGATCCGTCGTCGATAATCTGCTGATTTATTCCACCTACCCCCTGCGGTAGCCCACGGTTCATGATTTGCGATAATACGCCCTAGATGTCATGATCCCAATAGGAGCGAGGCGCCTGGTCCCGCCCTGCTACATGCGGTGCCGATTAAAAGCCCCAGCTCTGGCGGCGCCAATCGATGGTATCGAAGTCTCTTAAAAGCACTGCCCTTTTTGGGGCGCGCTCAGGATCGATGCGCGCGCACGCTGAGCGACGCCGACCGCATTGTGAATGCCGCGGACGCGACCGGAAGTCGTCGATGGTGACGTCGATGCGCGGCATTGTGTGCGCACGGCGAGCCGTGAGATATGATAACACGCGGCGACGGCGCCGAAAGTGAAACCGAAACCAGCACAAAGGTGTGTCAGTGTGCGCTGGAGGGTGCAGGGGAGAGAGGGGAGTGCACACTGGCGTAGGGGGGTGATGATCGTAGGGGGCTTTGGCCTCACCCCTTTCTCGCTCTGGGGGAGAGGAGGAGTGGGCTTGCGAAATGAGCTATAGGGGAACTGATGGGTACCTGCGCAAGAGTAAATGCGCCACGCGCTGCGCACCAGCGGAAGAACACGGCACTTAATCTGCCGCCCCATACTGCCATCTAGTGGCTTAATGATTCCAGCTAGCCGGAAGTTGGCTGCCCGCCCCCCGTGGCCGCACAGTGGCGCTGATGGATGCTGGTTCCGTGTAACAGGTGTGAAGCCACACCAGCTGATAACTAGATCACCGCGCGGCTTAGACTCAGCAGCCGCATGCCTCGACGATTTTATAGGCAAGCTATACGGGTACGAGTTGTGAGCTAGAGGCGATGAAATCACGAATAGGTCTTATGTGAGAGAGCAGGTAGAAAGAGTAGAGAGGTAATTGGATGAGATCTATTGTTTAATGAGCAGATCAAAGGCACTGCATCAAATGTAAAACGTAGATATTGAGAGAAGTAAAGAAGTTTCTGAATGGTAAAATCAGGGGAAAATACTTGCGGGAAAAGGGAGGACTGGTACCTAATAAGGACTACTCTTCGCAGGTCTTATTGTAGGGTGAATTCTCCACGAGAAAGGCTACCAAAGCGTACATTTAGATATAGAAGTTTTATTATGAATGAGAAACGCGGGCTCCGGTTGCAGCGGAAACTGAGCATCCAGCTCACCGGTCAGTTCAGGTGAAACCTCAATGAGAGGGATTCGATACAGAATTACAAGAAATTCAATAACGTCAATCATTATGGGGAAAGGTAGTGGCAGTAGGTAAACTACCACACAATTACTATTGCAAATGTGGTACTCCCGAAAGGGGAACTTCTAACGTGGAAAGTTCAAATTAAATCTAATTTCCTAGTAGATGGTCTATGATATTTTTTTAATGGATTCCCCTCAGGGCTCCCTAATCATGCAAAAGGTTGTATAGAAGGAAATAAAATCGAATCGTGTGAAGCAAGAAGGATCGAATTTGCGTAATGTATCAAGATGTATAATGCATAATGAACAGGTTCGTAGATATCTAAACTACATCTTACAAGTAGAAATCCATGTGCTATAAGTGCTAATGATAGATTGACTGCAAATTGAAATATCTCCACTAAAAAGAACTTTTATACCGATGCATTTCATCGAAACAGTCAATAAATAACAGTCATACCTATACAATAACTTGCAATTGTCGTTTGAAACTTCTCTGTCGACCATTTAAGTAACTATCCTGCATTCAATAGACTTGAGTGTATATTGACTGTTCTGACCTTTTCCATTGCAACTAAGTACAGATCTTGTAAAGCACGTCATGCAACGTCCTTTCAGGGAATTAGAAACTGTATCTATAATTAACGCTGGTATATATTCAATTTAAATTCTTGATTGAAATGTCTTCCCTAGAATTGTGATGTTCACATTGTTTTCAAGTTGAAATCACTCCTGTTCACTCAGCTGGGATTATAAAACGTTATAGCTTAGGAGCTAGATATCACTGTATATATGTGAGGTTAAAAGGTTTTCAAACTATTCGATAAATATTGCAAAGATGTATCTGTGAATCAAGTAGAGAGATGAGCACTAACTTACGACCAAAGGAGATAATTTGTCCTACTATTCATGAAGGTTAGGTGCATGTGAAGTACCTCCAGGAGAACCTTTGTAAGTATTGAATACAATATGTTTGAAGCTAACGATCCATCTGGAAATATCAGAAACCTACAGGAAGCAGTATAAAAGAAATTAAAACATTCTAAACGAATCATATATTTCCAGTTCTAGCTCTAAATGGTTGGTAGTGCTACGATATATAGCTCGCATTATCTAAACAAAGGTGTCAATAAACTGCATGGGAACATCCTCGTCCTTCCTTTGTTAATTCCAAAACAAAAGACGAGTTTTCCTGGCATTTACATCTCGAATGCTGAGCGCTCACAGTGCCGCTACGGTGTAAACTGGCACCCGTCGTACACTGAGCGCTGGGAGATGAGACTAGCCATATGGAAGAAGAAACCAACTGCACCAGCCATCAGTCATCAGTTCAGGTGTCACTCCCCAGGGGGCGTCTTCGTCCCTGTTCAGGTCACCTCAAACCACAGCATCTTCCCTATCTCTGCCATCTTCTTCCACATCCCTTCATAGTATAACGTATGTTTATACACGGTTATCAGGTCCCACTGTTGAACTACCATTTTAGCTAACACAACATTCCACAAAAAACAACATTCTTCCTATGAAAGCCTTCATCATACTCAGCACATGATCTGCAGTATCAGCACAGGCTCTATCATTCTCATTTTCATCACCTATCTGCATTATCTTTGTCAGCATTCTCACCGCTACTAGTGTCATCGAAATTAGAGTGACTTACTGTTTCCTATTATATGCATCACCTAAGCACTTCCTGTGATATAGCTTGGACAATCATGACAACATGATCTGCATCAATCACCATCAACAAAGCATTAGTTACACTATTACGCACATCAGCACCTCCTTCATCACCATAACCACCAGCACTGTCATTCCCTGTCATAACCTAAATATATTCAATAAAATCGTCATTGCCATCATTATCACCATCACAACTACCATAGATACTTCCACCATTAGCAACACATGTTCTTATAAGGCCCGGCGTCCACCTACTACGATATGGCTCCGATATGGTCTACGATGCACCTCCCGATAAAAAATCAAAATCGCGTCGGAAGGTTACCTAATATTGGGGCAGTTGACCACGTTTCTGCGATTAGACACCGATAAAAACCCCATACAATGCGTGGTGGATTGGCATGTCTAGACATATTTGCACCTTCCCGATATGGCACCGATTTTGACATTTTGTATCGGTACCATATCGGGAGGTCTACTATTCTATCGTAGTAGGTGAACGCCGGGCCACACATCACCTACTTGACCTCTGTGAACATCACCACTTCCATAATCCAGCTTAAGAGCTGCAGCTTCCTATGTTATCAGAACCTTCATTATCACTTCCACCACAACATCAACTCCATCTACAATGTTCTCCGAGACAACTAGGCCGTGGGCGTATGCTTCATTTCACTCCGGAAATGGCAGCCAGGTCTGCACCTCCGGTATGCCAGTGGCGTGTGAATCAGGTTCAAACTCGGAGATTATTACTAGGGACGTTTTATACTAGAGCCCCATAACGCTGACAGCGTACTACCAAGCAGATTGTGAGTAGTGTGTGTTTAGAATGTGAAGTATAGTAGTAGTGGCGGGTTGATCTTGACAATGATACTTTACATTTTGTGGCATTTCCAACTAACGGCTAAATATCCGCCGATTATGAGGTCACGGTAAAATGTGTTGGCTCTTGAGATTTGATCTTTACACAAAACCGTAACCTCCAAAGCAAACACACGGACGACTCGAATAGGTGCAGCGATTTTTTATTGGTCATAAGTTCAAACATTATATTTAGCTTTCAACACTGGCCAAATCGTGTCTCATCATTCTCTGGTCGAGTTTGGTTGGAAAAACTCACCGAGTTCTTGTAAGTATTTCCGACCAAAATATCGCTGAACAGATTCCATTCAGTCTATCTATTTATTAAGTAACGTGGGGATAAATATTCGTTGACCTGCATGTTTTATCCCCGTTTCCATGTGGACCTCACGATCATGTGCAAAATGTGTTGACCAAATAGTCAGCGAGCTGAGCTAGAAGACCTAATCGGTGGCCAGAATGGCCAGGTGGAAACGCCGCATTGGGATTCTCCGCGGGCCGTATTTTGAGTTACTAGAGTCATGAGCTGCTCATTTATTGTCTCGGAATTCACATGATGTTACTGGAATGCCCATCCACTGAGTGATAGGTATCTATCATTATTCGTCATTCGTAGTACAGGTTAAATGGGAGGTCACAGCAGGCGATGGGACTCGAAAGATGTCAATGTTGGTGGATGTGTATGGTCTTTGGGTCAGTTGAAAAGGCATTGAAAAGACGACTGGCGTTACCAAAACGACGTCGCGCGGTGATCACCGGTACTGGGGCATTGTGCCCAGTATACAGTGGAGCCGCATCTATTAAGTCGGCAGCGATTATCCTACGTGAATATGCACCTAAAATTGTGTAATCATTTTACAATCAGCACAATCCTGCCAACTAATTTGATTAAAAAGAAGTCTAATAGATCAGGTTGTGTCCCTAAAGCGTCAGTTGACACTGTCTTTCCTGGCAAGCTTAGGGTCGTACACTATGAAAATTATAGCAGAAGAATGTTGATGTGACTAATGTCATCAAAGTTCCTAACATCAGTATAACACCCCCTTAAAGGAGTGACCATTACTTAGTAGCACAGTCTCTAAGAATGATTATCATTGTTAAATGAAAGCCCATTGTTGATCAGTAGCCTCATAAGGAATGATAATTTAAAGTATGTTAAAAGTGTTGATGAATAAGTTGTTTTTATTTGCCCAGTGCCCAGACATCGCTTCTTATCCATGCCACATCGTGAAATGTCGTGACTGGAACTTGTAGGCTAATAACACTTTAAATAATCAGTACACATATATTGTATTTGTGTTGCTCATTATAGATTATCTGAATATATCACTTGGAAATTTTATGTTTAGATAATAATTAAATCTCATCATCTTTTAAATGGAATAAAGATTAAGTTAACATGTCCAGAATTTGATCTCAGGATATTCTGTTTCTCAGCCTTGCTAAATGCTCCAAGGACAGGCAGCCAGCAAACGACGTCGCCCGAAGAATAGTTGCTGAGCCAGTACTGGGTCATTGTGCCCAGTATAAAGTGGAGCAGAAGGACAGGCAGCCAGCAATGCCAAGCACATGATTTCACTCATCACGATTTGTTTTGTTTCGTTGAGCAGAGCTGTCGTATATTCAGGATGTTCAAGAATGTTGCATATGGTCGTTAATTGCCATGAGTATTCAGTCAGCATGATTTATCTAATATATGGTTACAGGTCAAGATTTAATTCCCACTAACGGCTCCATTTTAACAACGAGAAGGATCTCAGACTGCTCCAGATATCCTCAAAGAGCCTGACATGTCCTGATCGTGGTCACATTATTTCTCATAATATATTAAATGGGCCCCTTGTCAGTGAGGCATCGATGGAATGCGATCGGTATATCAAAAGTGTGAGTGGGAGGTGGGCAGTTGGCGCTGGTTGTAGGGTAGATATCAATGAAAGGTAGGAAATATGTGTCATGGGAGGTTCAAGGCTGACTCTGAGACTAGGGTAGGTACCGATGCGAGGTAGACAGTGGTTTGGGATTATATGGTAAATGTCAGCGAAAGCTGTGCAGTGGACGAGGTGTATGTAAGGTGTCGGTAGGGTGTAGGTGGCAGTCGGCAGACAGCGATCCGTCAGGCGGCACGGGGCGGCTCGGCGCCCGCCGCGCCACACAAAGCCGTCCCCGGGTCGAGGCAATTGCATTAGTCGGCATGGGGGCGCGTTGAATAGGTGCATCTCCATGGAGGACACCAAGTCCCATTTGTGTTGTAGTTCATGGCCTGTATACGGAACCACGGGTGTGGACTTCGCTGAAGGGCTGGTGTAGGGAAGGAGGTGATGGGTAGGCGTGGGGCAAGATGGGTGCCAGAGCAGTATCCCTCTTCTAGACTAGGCCACCAGACGCCCGACCGGTTCCCACGCCTACATTGCCCACAGCTTCCGGTGAAGCCGTGAAGAGGCAGGCCTCCCTCTTCGTCCGCCAGTGGGCAGCAGCGTCATCGATGGGGCCGGGGCACTGGATCCTGGTATTGTACGCAGACAACACACTCAGTCGACGATGATGGCGATGTATAGGACTTTCACCGTTCTGAAAGAACATGAATTTAACAACTCAACTGAGGTAGTAAATTACTTGAGGGACCTGTCCCAACCTGCCAGACCCTTTCTGTCAGCTCAAAAAAAGAAAAGAACATTAAAAAGACTTCTCCCCTTTAGGGTATTTTCCGATAGGATTGCGCCATGACAGTAAGATGGGGAAGATTCTTTTCACTGTATTCTATGACACGTCCCTGTAAAATAGCTTCAAACTGGTGTGACAGGGTCAGGTATCTACGTCCAAACTCTGACTGCAAAAAGACCCACATGACGCACATAACCTTGGCCGGGTTTGAATATTTACGAGGGTACCTCCCAATCTTCATTCGTAGTCTACCTGTATTCAAGAGAATTAAACTATGAAATGTTTCTAGTGAATCTGAACAAAGGTAGAAACCTTATAAACGGAAAACGTTATCTAAAGGTAACTGTATTTGCGAAATACCGTAGGTTGTTGCAAAATATGGTTGAGACAGTAATCCTTTTACACATACTACTGCCATAGGAAATCCCAAACAGGAAGAAGTACCAGTCGCTATAACGTTTCTATTCATAATTCCTGAAGGCTTGATTAGAAAGGATTAATGTGGCTTAACCACTGGACGTCTGGCTCTCGTTTATTAAAAGGCGCTGACGGTGACAGGAAATTAAACAAATTATTTTTCAAATTGAATGTTTTTCCCGAGAAAAATAATGATAAAAACGCCAAGGGGTTGTATTCTTTAGATTTTAGTTCTACCACAACCTGTATTATTTTCATATTTCAAACCGGCACAGTAGCTTACCCCAAAGAGATGTACAAAACTCCTATCTTATAAATTGTTACAATATCACTGGCTCATCATTAGTATATATCAAACAAAATGAAAAGCTGTTAGTAGAATAAACATACGGGCAGTCACGGCTACAATGATTAAGACAAAAATAAGAAAGTAACACAGGGAACTGTTCCTAATGTATGAAAACAGATTGTTTATTTAGTTACACGGTGTCATCTTCGAAGATATTCTGGATTTTATTTTAACTAATCATTATTGTATATGCATTCCCATGTACCCTTCGTATTTACTCCTAATCCTTATAATCTGATAAATGATTATATTTAAAGCGGGTGCTCAATTAGACAGCACCTTCATGATCGTTGGTCTGGTCCGTGCTGATAAATTTCGGCAAGAGTAGGCCTATAATCACTAACCTGACTGCACCTGTTGTCATCTGTTCCGATTCTGACACCCTGCCAACAGTGTCTAAACATTTTTAGATAGCTTGAATATACCGACACCTCCCAGTCCGCAGAGATCCAACAGTTCGGGTCCTGTAGACTGTAATATGTCATGGCTACAGTTACAATTCCATTCTTTTTTTAAAGATAAACATGACACACAACGTTTATTTACACACCGCCTACCTTTGTAAAATCACGTTCACCAGACTTTTCAGGGATCAAGGACCTGCTCCTCTACACTGGCCGCCAGAGCTACACTACGTTAGCTGTGGTCGAGTTAAATCCGTGGCCACATTAAACCAGTAGTGGTCCCTAACTGTTTGTTTCTCTCCTACCTTTTGTATTGCTTGGAAAGTGTGTTTAGTCATAACCTCGAAGCCAATTTATAATTTTATTATTTCCTTCGGAGTGGGTGTGTGTGTTTTATTTTTTAGAATAGTGGAGTGGAGTGGAGACAGGGATGGCGGCCAATCTAATGTTCCTCTTAAAATGTGTCATCGGACAACAGAGAATAGTTAGCTGTCTGAAGACATGGGTGTACTATAGCTAAGTACGGGTAGTGTCAGAAACCTAAAATAAAACGGAATTGCATACCAGATTAATGTCCTGAGCGCTGTTCTGTGAATAGTAAATCAGACGCTGTCAGAATCGAATCAGGGCTCGATTCTCACAAATGTGTGGCAACTGCCAACCCCCCCCCCCCCCCCCCAACCCACCTTCCAAAAAAATATAAATAAAGGGTCAAATCTGACTACTGTGGATGTTGGGCTTTAAAAAAAGTTAATTTGATGTAAACATTATTTGACACCTGAGCATGGATAAAAGTAAACCGTTTTAACCAAAAGCTTAACATGTTCTTTCTGTAATAGTGTAGACCTTATACGGACATGCCTGAAGAAAAATGTGTTTTCCCCATTTTCCTTCAGGCATGTACTAATTTCTCGTCATTATGCATGATGACAGGTTATATGTGCATAATCATGGTTAATACATGTATAAATCATAATGAATGGTCAACATGGTTCCAGTGGGATTTTGTGAGTTTCTTTAGGATGTATACATATTTGATGTCATACTATGGACCATTGTTGTAATAATTCGAATCATACATCTGTTGTTTTCTTAAGCTTGCAAATCAGTTTTACATGTGACAGATTTTGCATTCTTGCATTTATAAAGTCTCGGTTTGATTTTATCTCCGCTTGTCATGCCTAGAATTGTAGTATTGATATTTAGTATCATTTGACGAGGCATGTGAGCGGTCCGGGTATGACTGCACTAATGATCAGGTAGGTGATTTGAACCACAGAATTTCGTGCAAAAATTTGGGCATTTCAGGTTTTGTCTCCCCCTGATTGGGTGGGGGCGCCGTTGTCTGTGGTTACATGTATACACTGTCTTTCAGGGATTTTGGTTGGTTGTGGAGCAGGATGTGAACCCTGTGGGTTGGCCTTGACCCCTGCTGGTGTCATGGTGGTTTGTTTTTCATGATCATACCCTAAAGATTTAGTGAAATATGTGCAGTTTCCCCATCCTCTGGCTCCTCAGATACATTTCGGACTCAAGTGGGTAGGTTTATTGTGTTTTTTACCCACTGTGATTATTATTTATTTGCCATTACCATGTTTTTGTTGTGATGTGGCTGGGTGATGTGTTGGTTATTGTGGGTGGGTGTGTCTGTCTGACTGTCTCCCAATTAGTTATGGCAGTGTTTTCTTTGTGGGTACTGCCTGTCTTTTTGTTTTACCTGACCATGTAGGGCAGTCTGGATTGAGAAGGAAAGGGAAATATTATTTCAAATTTTTTTTAGATAAGCTTGAATCTGGATAAATCCGTTGACAGCATCTAAGAATTTTTTGAAATAGTAGTATTGATATTTACTTCAAACTTCGACCTTTTCTACTGACGGAGCCCTTGTTCCTACAGTATTCTAACAGCGGTCTGATTGTAACAGTATACTTGGTTTTATTATCACTCTTAGTGTTCCTCTCAGATATGCATGTCAACGAAAAGACCGACATTACAGTAAATAAAGACATCGAATGCTTATGATACATCGATTAAGAAATAGTCCCTCACGTACCCTATAAGTTCATTTAGTCTGCAAATGGAATACACAATTAAAGCATTCTAAAAAAATATATGCATTTCCAATCATGTGTATTATGGTTGACATTAAATTTGGCTACTTTTAAGTTTCAAGCATTATTTTTCATCTTTTACTTGGAAGCTCATTTATTCGGCTCACCAGTGCACTTTAATTCATGGATGAAGCCAACGCCGTAAGAAGAAAACACACACCAGCATTGTTCTGTCAGGTGAGCTTTGGTGTATTTACCTGTCTTATGTTTTTCTCACCGGTATTCATTTGTCCTCGCTTCTTACCTTCTGTCGTTCAGGGAACGTTCGTGTCTGCATCTCTGGGGCACAAATTGAACAACAGCAAAGACTCTAGGTCCAGAGCAAATATTCTTGTTGTGAATTCAGGATGATGTATCAATCCCTATACAACAAGACAACCTAAATCATCTAAACATGACATGCATATTCCATGCACACGCCATATCGACATATCTATACCTGAAAGGAATGTTTTGGAGACAGTATTCAATAGTTGGCATGAATTTAATTTTCGTTGTCGTCAGGGTATTAATTTGCACTAATCATTTTACCTTTAAAAATCTCAACCTACCAGAAACCATAAGGAAATCATAACCAATTTCTTGATTCGAAACTCCATTGAAAGCCTGACCTTCCATAAGACTATCCTTTGGCAAACAATTGAATTGGTGGAATAACACAGGAAGTATAGCTTTCCACTGCATTTACAATGACATGGATCAATTACCTTCCGCTGTATCATTGCACATTCAATCCAATGCCGATTCGGTTATAAATCTCACATTTATGGTAAGCAACATTGGCTTTTTCAGAAAATAATTACCTTTGATACTATGCAGAGTGAAGACATTTAGGTCCATGTGGATTATAAATATGGTGCTATTCACCTAAACGTAAACTACAGAGTCTAGGATTTAATACCGATATTATTAAAATTTCCATACTGAGCCCTTTATTGTTTGTGGTATACGTAAGTGATTTAGGAGCGGAATTAAGAAATTGCTATTGTATGCTGATGAACTGGTGGTAGTTACGGGTAAGGCAGACCCTGGTATCGCGGATTCAGATGTGCAGAACGTCATAGATACCCTGGACAGGTGCTACACGGAAAATCGGCTAACAATATTCCAAGAAGACGAGGGCAGTATATCACGGCCTGAAGCAGAGGATTTAAAAATGAATAAAGGGAAGTTTTCTATTTGGAAGGATGAACTAGTGGTATGTTTAGAGCCATCATTGATAGCACACTGAGTTAATAGAAGCACTCGGAACACAACAGGAGCTGCATTCTCCCAATAGCAGACCACTGCTCTTTACTACTAGAAGGTACTCTATGTAGAATCCAAGGTGGGGTGGAATGTTTTATCTTAGCCTGGTATAAACGTCCATAGGCTTAGCATTACGAACTCGTTCTCAACAGGCTTGCGAGAACGGTAACTCATTCTCAACGGGTGATAAAGAGATTAATGTTTCCAGGCTAAGATAAAATCAGAAACATATTTGTGCTTGGTCTGAGTCCCTGTTCACCATCTCGTTTGGTGCGCTTCAGAATATTCACTCGGCTATCGCCTCGTTCATATTGCTGAGCACTCCAAACTCGATGGCGAACGAGGACACAGACCAAACACTCATCAATTTCCCTCTTAGTATTATATAATAGCATGAGGGTGGCATTAGGAAAAGAATCGTATGTAAATGGATTGTACAACAGTAATAACAGACTTAGAGAAAGGTGTGGTATCATGAAATCAAAAGAACGGAGGCTAATGCTGTTACTGGGTATTAAAAGAAGCCATCATAGTATAAATATTCCAAACCCAAAATCACACCAAGGTGATGGAATCACTAGATCAGCTGAAAAACATGATGTAGTATTACATCGCCCTAAAAAGGATAGTCAGCAATCTATGTAGGTATATCATTATGGAATAGCTTTCCTCCGATCTCACAGATCGAACACCTCCAGAAACCAAGCAAATTGTTCCATCAGGAATCCCTTATAGAAAACTGAAATCACATTATCAATGCGTAATCTGTACAACAAAATGATTAGGGTACGGACAAGAGATCACCCGCATTTGAGACCTGTATATAATTCAACTGTTGTATTGAATGAATTTCATTGTACCTATCATACAAAATAAGGTTTGTTGAAACAGAATACCACTCGTTGTCTGGAAGAGAGGCGAATTTTCTGTCGAACATAATCTGTCAATGATTAATCTTCGATCTCATTATGAGTAAATTCTGAACTCTGGTAGGATTTTGAAGCGCTGTTGTGGAGCAGTCATGTTGTACAGTTAAAATTCTAATGGTACAGTGAACATAACAAACACCGGACTTTCTTTCAGTGCAGGGCAGACATGGTGCAGCTATACTGTCCGATAGCAGAGAATAAACTCGAAACGAATGTGAAACGTCCTGAGCTAAAATCATTACGGTTTACAAGTAACTAGGCTAGAGCACTGGCCACACCAACTGTGGCCGCTGTATAGTGGGATTCACACGATGGGATTCCTGTACCTCACAGGGTTTTTGCCGGAGACAAATCATGCTGAGACTCTTTTTTTGTCAAGTTTTCTTTTATTGGATCAAAATAGTTTGTATACAGATCATTAGCTTGCAGAGGAGATGTAAGATAGGTTATCATACATTCATTTTGTGATGCTCAGGATTTGTATAATATACAGTTACCAATAAAAGAGGCATCGGACATCAATCTTGTGTCGGCCTGGTTTTCAGGTCCAAGCCTAAACAATATAACTTCTTTGTTAATTTTATAGACTGTCCTCTGTACAAGAACACAATCGCTTTATCTAAATTGTAGGGTTCCTTTTCCCTGAAACAGGATTTTTCACCTGCAATTGTTGGCAACATTTACCCCTAAAAAGGATCAAAATCTCATAAGATTTTGAACCCTGTGAGGTACATGTATTTCACCGTGTGAATTCCACTTTATGGGACCTGTTGCAGTCATTAAGCGTTGACTTCATACACATTGACGAGGATTGGAATCCATGGGTAATTAGAGAAGAGAAGAACGGCAAACACGCCGCCTAACATGGTATATCTAAATCGGATACCATGTGAAACCATAGTTATGGTGACAATGCGGGCTAGATTTATCATTTGTTTTCAATGAATTCATTCAGAACGAATTTGATGAGGACAACAAATAAATCCAGCCTGTATCGGCACCATCACTATGGTTTCATAATATCATTTATCCTACCCCTAATATAAAATCCCATAGGCTTAACATTGGGTTTCCGTATGCCACGCTGACTGGCATACGGAGTTTTATATGCCACTAGTGGCATACAGCATTGTTATCACGTAATATTCCAAAATCGAGGAGATAGGGTAGGATAAAATCAAAACCTGATTCGTTTTAATCTAGGCCACCACATTCCACTCCTGGAGTTTTGACTGCGGACTTCACTCGGCTTCGCCTCATGAAGTCACTTTGCCAAACTCCAGTCGTGGAATATACGGTGGACAAGATTAAACCTCATCCGGTTTTACGATAATACCTCAATTTCTTCTTAAATCTAATAATGAAACCTACCGTAATTTGAAGTAAAACTGACTTGATTCGCCATTCAAAGACGATGTGTATTGGGGTGGACGAGCCAGAAGTGAATAACTATGTAATTGCTGACTGCGCAAGTCATCTGTACTCTCCAAACACATATTTCCTTTGATCAAGGGTTCATAACAGACCTATACTTCACTTAGAGAAAGTGGCACAACTTTGATGCGCTTACCTAGCTGAGGTTAGGTTTCCTCATCCTTATAGCAACTCATAGAAACTATGGTAAGGCGAGTGACGTTAATTAACATATCATTGCGCATGCGCAACAGGTACATCCTGCGGGTTGGGATTCTGGTTTACTCATCTCATCAAATGCGCTTGTTGTTATAGATTGTTTTGTCAATTTGAGCTATCTAAACTGTATCACATGAACAGCCAGTATTAGATATATATTATGTTACGGGGAGCTTGGAAGACTTCTCCGAACATATGAAACATAACTCGAACCTGTTGACTTCACCATTGCCAATGTCAACATGGTACTCGCTGTCCACTCCTAGTCTCGTAAGTTGCTGTTATTGATTGATTTTGCATATCTAAGCTATCTTAACCCTTTAAGGGCAGATGATGCCTTAAAGCATCACCCGGTTGGGGGCGGATGATGCCTTAAGGCATCACCCAGCCGGAGGCGGATGATGCTTTAAGGCATCATTTGCTGGATATTTATGAAATTGCTTTTGAAAAGGAAATATTTTAACAATGAACTTGAAATTTGCATAGAATGTAGGTATAACTTCATATTTTAGAATTCTAAATAACGGAAATAGAAATATCAAGGATAACAAATTTTATCACATGAGAAACCTTAAAATTTTGAGTTCAGAGGACAGTGCCCCCGTCCCCTAGAACTGTACATGGTCTCTAATGGCCGTCCCCAAGTGTGGAATTCGGCCATGGGTGGCCGTCCTTAAAGGGTTAACTATATATCACATAGATGCCTCACATTAGATACCTCAATATTTGGTAAATAGGCATCTTGTTCTGAGCCATTTATAAAATGTCTCGGAACTCGAGATTCAAGGGCGTCCACCATTTTTGATTTTTCACCCAGACGAGTGCTTTGACCTCTTAGCCAATGAGATTTTTTTCTCAAAGCGTGCAGTCTGTCGCTCAAAGCGTGCAGGCTAATATCAAAGCGTGCAGTCTGTCACTCAAAGCGTGCAGTCTGTGAGTATCCAAAGGCATCAGTACATTAGAGAAATTAGTTAACCTAATTGAAACAGGTTATCGTACATCATTACTTTCGATAGAATTATCGCACGAGCTCGCAGAGCAAGTGTGATAATTCTCCTTGAAGTAATAAGGTACTATAAATTGTCCCAATTCGGTGAACAACTTTCACTTGTACTATACACCTCCAGATATCTGTAAATAATTAAAAACTTATCAAATGTTTCTACATCGACGCGATAATCAAAGTAGTCTGGGAGGCCGAAAGTCACTTTTGTTATGAAATATGCGCATGCACAGTCACACTGCGCTACTCTTGTTTATTGTTCTGTAAGTTGCTATAGCGATGCAGTCTTCATAGTATGGTGGTACGGTGCCAAATGGGCACAGTATGCCGTTACGGCTCAAATACCAATTGCACTGCAGAAGTCGTTGTTTGGAGTATTTTGGGGCATAGGTTTATAGTACAAATGAACACAACGTACAGTGCAATCTGTGTGCAATAACTGCACCTCTAGGAGCAGGACACATTTACACTAAGTTTGTGCATAGGTATTTGATAATACTTTCATCCACTACAAAAATAATCAGCAGCCATAATTCTGGCTTAGTAGAATACCGCGGTGTTACCATACTACACAAGAATAGCTGGTTAATGTTGGGTGAGATATGTGTGAAATGGTTTGGATTTTCCTTTCAAATTACAGCTTTTAATTCATACTGACTGGGCAAACAATAATGTCCGAGATACATTAGAAAATACATAAGTCTTATAAGAATATGCACAGGCAAGCTTCTAAAGGATATCTAAACCCATATTGGAAAGCCCAACTCTTCCCTAGTTTTATCACATACCACTTACAATGTACATGGAACATAGTTTACTGTTTTGAAGGGCCTTTGTGTGGCGCAGTAAGCCAACACGTCTATACATGTCGAAAAGCACGTTATTCGGTGACGTCAATTGTGACCTTTTAAAATATTCCACGTCCCGCCTTTCAATCAAATATTGAAAGCTTCTTCAAAATCTCACAAGGACCCATTGTCTCGTGCGCCTACACTATCCTAACCGTAGTAGATGTGTCCTTTCAAAATATCGGTTTCTCGCAGAAACCATCTGCTACTTTTAGTCTTTTTTATATATGGTGTAGAAACAACTACGAGTCCACCAAGTTTGATTGATTGAGCTTTCGATTGTGATATTTACCGTATATATTCTTTATATTGATCATATATTTCATCTACGCCAAATTGTGCTATCTATCTTCACAATTAGCTATATTTACTTTCAAATATATGTATGATAAATAATTTGCCGTTCATCACAGTGTTAGTTCTCGATGGCCACGAGCGATTGATCTTTCATCAAAATTGATTCAGAGTATAGATGATCACTTCACTTCACTCAAATCCACCATTGGGCATACCACGGACTTTTGTTTCTCTTTGAAGTCAAAATGGGGAGAAAGTTGATCGCATGCTCTGGATTCACTTTTTCCAATGCCCCGAGAGGGGGAAAGTTTTGCAAATATTTTGCCGAGGCATTGGAGGTGTGCAATGCAGAAAACCTGGAACTCAGCGATGCCATAATCAGAGAGAAAATCTACCTGGACAAGATGGAGTATGACAACAAAACTTACCTGGCTGACGACGGCGATGCCAGTGGTGACGATGCAGGTAGCAATCTTTCACCTAATCCTTCTCCGGATGCTCTGATAGTATCTCCAGTATCCAGAGTTGGTACTTATATAGAACGTCCTGACCATGCTGTACAAGTCACAGAACGAAATGATAATTTACGGTTTGTACGGACCGAGGCATTTATGCCGAGTTCCATACAAACGGTAAATCATCATTGAGTTCTGTGACTTGTCTAAGCATGGTTGGACGTTATATATTTACTATACACCCGAAATTTAAAAAATCAATCTAATTTGGTATAACAACCAATTTCCTAATTAACATGTATTGCAAGGTGGTCCGTATTTTTTGTTACGTCATATGCCGAAACGGTGCGTATTTACAGTATATACGGCATGGGTATATAGTAAAGAGTATCGTGCCATGCACAACCGGCATCGGGGCGACCCACTTGCATCAACACGCTACTTCACTGTGATCCACTATTGGTCATACCATGGATTTTTCTTTTCTCTATTTCTCTCTCTCTCTCTCTCTCTCTCTCTCTCTCTCTCTCTCTGTCTCTCTCTCTCTCTCTCTCTGTCTCTGTCTCTGTCTCTGTCTGTCTCTCTCTCTCTCTCTCTCTCTCTCTCTCTCTATATATATATATATATATATATATATATATATATATATATAAAATACTCAGCATCTTTGATATAATATATTTTCAAATACGCATGTCTCTTACTGTTACTGGAAATGGTTGTAGCTAATGTTTCTCGGACCACACAGCTGGACTTTCAGGTTGGGGGTGACTGGGGACTAGAGGGACGTGGGGGTTGAGAAAGGGCTGGTCAGTCCATCAGCTCCGTCAGACACCTGCCGCTCTTAGTGCATCTAGCCCTGGAGGCACATGCCTGGCCCTGATCCAACCTCAGCACTTACAGTTGAGGGCACGACGTGTGTGATCAGCTTGTGCTTGGAAAGTCCTGTGTGAAGACTGTGCAAGCACAACCTCAACTCACCCTTATGTCCTGTTTTCAGATGAAAATAGGTTACAAAGGCTCGAAATAAAGATAACAGCTGACGACATTCACTGAGATTTTAACCTTCGAGTCAGAATAAACTTTGCTTATAATTATAAGCTCAGCCTATATTAGATTCAACTTTAAAATATATCAATCCTCAACATATTAGCTCTGGCATTTCAACGTGATGATATTTCATTATGCCCATTATGGTTGGGACTACATAACTAATGCGAACATTTGTTAACAAATATTTTTCCGAAACAGAATAATGTACAAGTATACTGTAGGGCATAAGGCTAAAAGCCCTGATAATTAGAAAGAAACCCACGAGATGAAAATAGCTTGGTCTGTACTCCACCGAGTTTGACTGCAAAGTAATTCACGAAGCGAAGCTGAGTGAATTACGAGATGGAGTGCAGACCAAGGTATTTTTATCGATTGGATTTCTGATTTTATCTCACCCCATATAACATAATTTATTGATCAAATGAATCACCTAATTAGCAATTGAGTATTGGGTGCACGAACTTCACGGCCGTGGAGTACGAGTTCCTAATGTTAAGCCTATGGAGAAAAATACCAGGGTGAGATAATAGAAAATATGTTTCTAGGTGTTGGTGGACGGGTTCAAATAATTGTGATCAGCATCCATGAAACTGGTGGCTATCTCTGTGAATGAGCTGTAGTTCTTTGATAGGTGATCTGGGAGCTGCCAGGAAGCACCAATTTCCACTGTGAATTAGAAGGAAACCCACAAGATGAAAATAGCTTGGTCCGTACTCCACCGAGTTTGACCACAGAGTAATTCACAAAGCGAAGCTGAGTGAATTACTCTGCGGTCAAACGAGGTGGAGTGCGGACCAAGTTATTATCATCGAGTGGGTTTCTGATTTTATCTCACCTCGTATAACATCATTTATTGATAAAATGAATAACCCAATTAGCCATTAAGTATTGGGTACACGAACCTCACGGCCGTGGAGTACGAGTTCCTAATGTTAAGCCTATGGAGAAAATTATTGGGGTGAGATAATTGCCTGTCTAAAGGCTTATGCCCATCTACCGATTAAAGTATGAACGATTAGTTCCCAAATCTTTCCCTCAAGAGAGAGTGTGAACGCCTTCACTCTCTCCAACATATGGGAAGAAGAGACATCTCGCAACACCCTACCATCGATTCAAGACTTGGTCACAAGACTCAGCATCCTCGGTCGCGGTGCGTATGTCTGGAAGGCCAACCTCGCCCAAGTTTACACACAACTCCGGGTTGACCCTTCGACCTCCCGCTCCTGGGGTTCAGGCACCGTAACATCTACTACGTAGACACCTACCCCAGCCTCTGTGCACGCCTCTCAGTCGTAGCCTGTCAATCGTTTACGAACGCCATCATATACCTGCACCGGGATGGGAGGGGGGATAGCCACTGTCCATCCTCAACAACTGCGTGGGGGCGGAAGAAAGCCATGTAATGGAAGACATTTACTTGGGAACGGGAATTATAAGGCAAAAACACACTGAAAAACATAAATTGGATAAAAGAATTGTAAATATCTGAGAGGAAAGTCAATGATTAATGCTCAAGTCTGCAAAGAATAAGATGAACATGGTAGCATTCAAATTTATGATGAAATAAAGTTGCAGCCGTCGTGTTCAGAATATGGTCTCGATTCACCTAATCCAAAATGTTAAAGTCATTTTTTTGCAGTTCATAGAGGAAATATAAACATGACATACAATACTAATATAAACAGGATCGAGGAGGGTTAAATAAACTTCCATGTAGAAAATAGCACACGTTGATGAAGCCCCTCTTCCATTGCACTCCGGCCAAATGGAAGATCCGGCTCAATCGTAACGTGCTTGCTGATTGATAAAGTGAGTCAACGTGGATGTGGACTCCAGCGTTCGTCAGCTTAATTGCTAAAACAAAAACAAGGACTTTAACCCTTCTCTTTGCTACTACTGAGTTAGCAGTTACTGTTAAATAGTTGTTTGATAGGGTCAATTTCTACGGCTCATTTGACCTGATGAATACCGTTCGGTTAATCTCTACATTGTGAGTAAGATGTGTTTTCCTAAAGAACATACAGACAATATGTAAATATTGTAAAGCAAATTATAGTAAAATTGTAAATGGATTACAGAACACCCGTTATTCGAAATGAGTTTAACGTTTATTTCAAGAATATTGTGATCTATTGTTATCTGATATTATCTCTGAGTCTGACAACAGCCTTTAATACACTGGGCACACTAGGGAAAACCTTTTCTATCATTTCTGTTTGCCACATGTTGACAGATCTATAACATCCATACACTTAGTTTCCAATGGAATCACACCTTTGGTCATGTTCACAAGCGGCATTATACACGTTGGTGGCCTTTTACATTATCAATAGTGGAAGGTGTTGGTGGTGTCAGGATGATGGACAAGGTGGTTGGGGAGGTAGTGCGTGACTTGTCAGTGTGAGTCAGGAGTGATATGATGACAGAGAGCACCGGTGAGATGTGGGAGAGCTGTTTTATTGAATGCTAGGTCATAGCTGAATGAAGTGAGCGTGAGTGGTATGCATGCCGAATTATAACTACTGTTGCAGTAGTAGATATGTGCAGTCTGAGCTCGTGAATTTCTCAGAAACCGATATTTATGACAGAGTGATATTAGAATGGAGGATTGTTTTCGTTACTGTTTCAATAAAATGTTTATACATTTGTATATTTATTTTCCAAAAAGGTTTTTTTTCTATTTTCAATGTATATCATATCTAGTGTATAGGCATGCACGGGAGAATAGAGGCATAAAAGGCACAGGGTAGGAAAAACATAAGGAGGTAATCAATTCGGAAATCCCTTGGGGTCATTTATGATCTATGTGGAGGCACAATATATTCTATTAAAAAGATAACGATTTGCTGTATGAGTACTTGTGTGCCTCCCTCAGTGTGTCCTGTCCCACCACGTAATCCTGAGAGTGTATGATGATGATGAGAAGGGTGAATCTGGAAGGTATTACCCGGTCGATTCTTGGTCACATGCGGTCACGGCCAGTCACGCTCGGTCACGCTCGGTCACCCTCGGTCACACTCGGTCACCCTGACACGAAGCTTGCCGTCACGATCGACGGAGTCCCGCAGAAATCTGTTCCGGCCGACGCGGACCGCTCCATCAAGTGGCGTTATTCTGACACCTCGAGGCTGACACGAACCAAAGCCTGACCTGCCCCCACCCTCTATCCCTAACCAAAGCTCTCTCCTACCTCCCGTCAGGCCTCGCATCTAAATCTGTGTGTAGAGGGGTATGGTGGTGGACAAAGCTGTTATACTCTGCTCAGTTGTTTCTCGACTGGTCTGTACGTTACTATCGCAATGCTCTGTGATGGTATTTCAATAGCAACATCTTGTGTTTCATACAAGTAGAAGCAATAACGTTGCTTGTTTTGGTGAGAAATCATTGTTCCTCCTCTACCTTTGAAATCTCTTTTGCTCAAAGGTTATACACCCCACATCCTTAACTATATAACCCCGCCCTATCTGAAAATGACAACAGAGACAGATGTCGGACGAATGAGCTCATTTCAGAGACGAACTCTGAAATGAGCCAATACGAAATCTAGATATGAACTATTTGGTTCAGTAAGCATATAGATGTTGGACAACAAACAGAATGAAAATGTGAATGTGTGAATATGTATGTATGTATGTATGTATGTATGTATGTATGTATATATATATAGATATAGATATATATATATATATATATAGATATAGATATATAATATATATATAGATATAGATATATAGATATAGATATATAGATATATAAGTCTACATATATAGAAAACTGAGGGGGTATGAAGCGAATTTCAGATAAATTGATTATTGTGGATATACTTAAAAGCCAACAACAAATACATCCTGTATTGCTAGGAGACATAGAGACACTTCACGTGTCGCGGTATGAAGATGGCGTTTCATTGTTGACCGGGAGGGCAGCATTAAAAGCTTGCCGCCAGAGGGGAAGCCTGAGGATGAGAACCTCAGCAATCTGGGGTGACTGATCAGCGTCCGTCGCGCCCCCTGGATGACATCATTCGCCGGTTAGCCTCCGACACGCCCCGGCGCCGAGATCCGCCGACCGGAAGTGTCCGCATGCGAGTCCCCGATTATCGCCCACATCAAACGGAGCCGCGATCCGATTGCAACGGGGCTCCAAAGTGGGAGTTATTGTCGGAGCTGTCAGGAGGCCTCACGAATAAATTACCGGCATCCTTTGAGTGGCCGGTGAGTCGCGTTAATTCGGGTCGCCGGTAATTAGCACGACATCATCCTTGCTGTGCGTTTGAACCCTCCCCCACCCATACAGGCCATGGCTATGGCCTGGGCAATGGCGGAGGTGTGATGTAGGTCAGGGAGGTCGCGTAGGTCGCACGTGGGGGCGACGTCATTAATGATGCGTGCGGCATGCGACCTATTGTTGCTGGCGGTTTAAACGTCGCTCTCACGGACCGCGACGTAGCAGTCATAATGAAGTCGCTACATGAATCGGTAACGCCCCTCACCATCCGTCGGTGCATCGGATCATAACGTTCGTGACTGTACGTCTGAAAACATGCGGCAATGATCATGCAACATGCAATAATATGTAGCGAGCACCATTTTTCACGTTACGTTGTCATTCCTTGTTTTGTGATCGAACAATGATACTGCGTGATCTAACAACATCCAGCTTGCATCGGTTCCCTAAAATTATTACGTAAGTAAAATTGCAAAGTAATTATGTGGCGTATGGTGACACTAGTTTGTACATGATCTTTTCTCACAACTAGCTTACATCGCCTATCTCTATAAGCAATAAAATTGATCTCTATTTTGAAAAAAAAACCCATTAGTTTTCTAGCGACATGACACCATCTTGGATCAGCTTCATAATATTGTATTGCAATTATATGCTGTATTACTGAGATTATAACAATACCTGTTGAACCTTTCGAACAAACAATTAGCCATGGTTCTCTTAGAAGAATATATTCTGTTTTAGATTTCCACCACCGGGCGTCCGGACATGGCAGACGGTCAGTTTGGAGACATGTGTTGGGGAGACACAGATAACCCCCTCCCCTCCCTCTCTAGGCCTCGCCTTTCAGGCCCAGCCCTGACTCGCGTCCCCGCCACAACAAACAGCGCCTCGTGCGGCGTTGTGCGGCGTCGTCACGTCGCCAGAAGCCGCATGACGTTTGATGAGGTGACATTGTGCACCAGGCACGACGTGCGGCATGTCGCAAACCACAGCCGACCCTAGCAACCCCTCGCCTGTGTTTTTACCTGTCTCTTCAACCAAGCCTCCTGCCTTCCCCCACGCACGCTCATATCTCCCGACGCCATACCTGCCTACTCACGCACTCCACATACCTCTAACAATGATTGTAAGAAACAAGGGTTTCCTATTTACATGTCTTGTCTCTCACTCATAATTTTAGTATTGCCCTGGATTTATCCAGGAAGATTACATCATCTAAAGCCTATCTCGCAGAAGACCACAAGCCTGTAAGAACCTGCAAGTACCTTGTGTCAGTTCATCTTCATATATATTGATATTGTCCTCCATGAAAACCATTACAATTTATCGTCCGAAAACACTGAGAAACTGAATTCATGATAATTTTGTATTCCTGTGCTTACTGACATGGCTCAGATTTCTATTTTTTGCTTTTGTTATTTTTCGGAATTGGTCTTTTTGCAGCATTCATCCAGTCCCCACCAAATTCATTGACTCCTTTCCTGTTTTTATTCTACTACTCACTTGCGTGTACCTAATTCAATGCATTGCTGAGTATTGGCGCGTATATTTACGTTTCAAAGAGTAAATAACGTGCGTAAAACAAAATCCTCCGTTTTTACGCCAGGGTTACTGGGGTTTCAGGAAGGGTATCCGTTTACTGCACAAAAGCCAGATTGATTGGTCTGTGGTATATGTATTATTTCTCTTGTCCTACTCCTGTTATTGGCAATTTTTTCATACAAAGACCAGTAATCCTTTTCTGCTTTCCGGTCCGCTCATTATTCTCTACTTCTGAATGGCCTCTAAAAAAGACACTTATCTCCCCCTATTTCTCTTTCTCTCTCATCTTCTTTTCTTCTTGTAAATCACCATTTATTCGCCCATTGCCCACTTCAACTCTTCCCTTTCCCGCCCTTTATTTTTAATCGTCCTTATATTCTCCACCCTTCTTCAATCCCAATCATCGTCTAACATACGTCCTTTACTGTCGTATCTTTTTCTTTCATTCTACTTCTTCGTGTCCCATTCCTCCATATTTTTCTTCTAGCTCCACTATCCCTTAATTCATCAACGTCTATTTCTATAGTCGCCCATTCCTCACTGGTTTTCCACTCAGCTCTAACTTCCATCGCCAGTTCTTCTAGTTCACTCCACTCCTTACGTGTTTAGCCACGATGGCGCCAAGTAGCCAGACGTAGGGTGATCTATGAGTCCATAGATTCCTGCTCTATTCACGATTTTTACTAATCATTATTGTCCGCATCACGCTTCGTAGGCATTTGGACCATATCAGCTTGTGGAGCTGGCTGGCGGGCTTGGCCGGGTGCTGGGGAGGGTGTGCCATCGGAGGTCGCCTTCGGGCAGTGAGTGGCCTCCTTTGGGCGCGGCGATGTTTGATATGACGGTGATGACACTGAGCTGGTGAGCTTCGATGGCTGGAGTAAGCTGGTGAGAGATGAAGGGAGGTCGAGCATGAGGATGTGGAAGAGAATAAGATCCGCGTCTGTCTAAGAAAAGGAGCTTCAAATATCCAGAGTTCTGTTGAGAATATAAAGATGAGTACTTGATGTGTCGGTAAATGATATATAGTGAGGCAGGTGATTGCATATAAAGAAGGTTAGTATCAGTGGGCGAGGTGACCACTTTACATGTGAGAAATGCTGGGATAAAGACAAACCGCAGCTGAAGGCTTGACAGCACTGATTAATTGAGATAGGGGTTTATGCGAAAATAGGGCATCTATTTTTAGGGAAATAGACCTCATGCGTAGGCGGGAAGATATAAATGGATAGGACAGTTTGGGGTTGCAAATGAGACACTGCTGTCAAGAGAGGAGGAATTCTTTAAATTGGAGGATAGAGGTTCATGCAAAGAGATATTAAAGCATTGATAGGCAACGGAGTTTAGGATATACTCAGAATAGACATATTGGGTGAGAGCGGAGGCTAAAGGTGGAGGGAGGGAGGGAAGGTTGCATGAGGAACTGACAATGGGTTTGGGGATAGTAATAGGAGAGGGGAGGGAGAAGGAAGGCGAAACGGGCCCTACCGTGCGGGGTCACCGTGACCCAACGCTGCTAACCCCCGCGGGAGGGCACAGATACATCATACCCAGAGGGGGATAAACTCTGACCTTCCATTCAACTAATCTATCACCCGGCTAAACCATATTGTCAGGTTTTAGTACAACAATAAGGCCCCAGCGCTTAAACGCTACTGAAGGTGGAGTAGGCTGCCCGTGACATGGCTGAGCCACCTATAAGCCGGCGATACTAGACTCAGGAAGAACATCAATCGTTTGGGAGAATAAACTTGACATATTTTCCCTCACCATGTGCGAATTGAATCTAACATATGATTTGAATGAATTGTTTTATATGTCATTTCAGGAGTCCTATAAAACAGGAACCCATACTGAATTGAAATAATAGTTTAAAAACGAATCATTTAATTTGTGAGTTTGTTCGGATGAGCTGTTAATATTGAGGGAGTTTGCATATCCTACATGGCAAAGAACGTTTATACTATACTGCCCTGCCTTTTTTAATCAGACTGTATAGACGATTAAATATATAGGAGAGAAATGTCACCAACCATCCCCTTTTTACAATATCAATAGCATATCTTCCTTTTCTATACACTGGACCTCATCTAGATTAATGGCAGTACACCATATGAAATGTATTCCACAAAGCTGAAATATTTCGGTATTAAGTTTCATTGACTTGTACATCAAGATTTAAAATCATTAAATTCTTTCATTGATACTTGCAGTATCTGTATGTGCGTCATATGGTTGCGGTTTGTGGCTAAAATACAACCACAAGACGCTGCTTGGGGATATGTGCTTAAAACCGCATGGCTTCTTTATTTAGCCGTTTTTTCCTCGACTAATGTTGGTTTCCTATACGCCTTTGTTCAGGGGTACTCATACCTCAGCTGGTGCTATACATGTGCGCTTCCCGTCGTCGGGTGCCACCAAACCATATATAAGAAATAGAATCAAAATTTATGTTCAATTTCATTAAAAGAATTAAGATAAGGATTTACTTAATGAAACTACTGCCTTTGTTTTTTATTCAAGGAACACATTAATGAACCTATATTTTTATATTAATAATTGTATGCGATTTCATGTGAAATACCTCACCTATATATTCATACTGACACTAGGCGTTAGCCATATTACCTTTGATAATCAATATAACATACGCCATTCTACCCGAACTGATCTATATTAAGTGCGGGGTCACAAGCCTGGGTGACAAAGAGTGATGGTCTGCTATACCTTGTGCATCTTTCTTGAGTCTGCCTTAAATTTCCTATCAAGATGAGTGGGAACTTCTAGAGGATCGAAATGATGCTATATGGAGCTGAAGCTTGATGAGATTACTCTTCGATGTCATGTTTTTCCCCCTGTAAACTCGAGGAGACCATGATGTAGTCCAAGTCAGCGCAGCCCAAGCCTGCAAGCCTCGGTTATTGCATTAACGTTGATGTATACGGGGGTTCCGGCCAGGGACCTGCGGGTGTCTGATTAGCGTCCTCAGAGCGAGGCTGCCCCCGGCGCAAGGGATCCTATACCACGTGATATGTGACGTCATAACGCAAGAGGCTCTCCCATGACGGGCGGTTAGCCAATCGCGTGGGGCCAACAATCTGCCAATTTGTCCCCAATTATTTTGATTGGTGTCCATGCTTGCCACGAAGAACTTCCGAAATTGGATCCGTGACCGACGGCACCCCCTGTGAGAGGCGACACCCAAATTGATCCTATCTGTGGTGTTGGTTGATTTATCACCGGCACGGAGAAGGTTAATCATCACTGTCGGGGCTTACTATTGTAGTCTCCCACCAGGGGTCAGATAATGGCAGCTCAATGCACTGGCCTACATACCTGTCCATCTAGGGTTAATGTCAATTACAGCTAGGGTTAATATCGAAAGAGCCAAGGGCTAACATGATAGTGTACTCCCGCATATGCGAATGTATCATTTATTCATGCGCCAGGAGTATTTATGATATATGCATAATGAATGTTATGATCAAGAGTATTCAGGGCGAAGTTGGCAATGTGCGCCAGCAATAGCGACCACGTGTGCCAAGTACAACAAAGGTAGATGTGGTAGATATTTAGCTCTGTCTTATTGGAGAATTAGGGATTGCCTCTGTTCGGTCAGTTGGGAAGGATAGATGGAACCTATCCAGAACATGTAACCCAAGACACTCTCTTGCTCAGGGCCACTAACAGCCTAGTGCGCGTGCGCCCCTAAGACTCCCCACGGCGCATGCGTACCAGCACCACTACACGGGCGGCGGCCATGTTTTATGACGTGGTGCATTACGCCCCCAGAAGAAATCTTTCGACGCGAGGATGTCTACCATAGAAAGCAGAGATCTACAGAGGAGGCCCAACGGCTTTGAAGCCCTGCTAACACCTGTTCCACTCCGCCATTCAGGGCCAATTTACCCGCGAGTTGCCCGCCCGCCCGCTCGATGGCGCACGCTGGCGGCAACGTGTGAGCTGGGCGCGTGCGCAGCAGGCGGCGCCTCTCCCATTGCGGGCGTCCTCTGGCACTGGTGCCGTGGCGGGTGGGCGCCGAGCGCTTGGCGCTGTGTGTCAGGCGTCGGGCGGTGGGCAACTAGGCGTCCTGAGGTGTTGATGATGAATGACAGGGTGTGTTTTGGTTGGCGCTGGGCGTGATGGGTGCACAATATGGGGGACACGCCGCGCGATGACCGCCTCGCGTGTCCTGCGCTGACATGAAAGACGCGCGCCGTCCCAGATAACGCATAATTGTCGTCTGCCTCTGAAACAGATCCATAAACATTTGGCGGGAAAACGCATGGGGCGGCCGACATACGCCAGGCGCCGTCCTCTTTTCCTGGAAGTGTCCGCAGCCTGCCATTTACCTTTTATCCCACCCGCAACACACATCCAGGACCATCAGCCGCACGTCCTATCTCATCCCAGTTATGGCTAGACAACCTCCTCTTCTCATCTTCCCATCCCTAGTGTCATCATCAACAGATAAAAATCACATTACTAGGAAATCTAGTTCAAATATTTTCCCCATGACTGTCGACCGCTGGTGTAATAAATGAGGAGTTCAAATTGACACCTCGTTGCACACGATTCTACAAAAGTCATCTGGAACACTCTTCTGAATTGCACAACGAGCTATGAGGCTGACATCTACCTGTTTACGAGTATGTAACTCGACAGGCACTTAAATTGCGACAGACACACTGCCGTAGATACATATGGCAAAATGTAAGAGGAAAACACCTTTGTATACATATATCTATTCTCCTGAATGGGTCTTTGGTTTACTTATCTGGTACTGAGAGGGCAAATAATTAGTTGTATATCTTCATTTGATACAGTGAAGACGAAATTAAAGAATATGACCATTCACCAGACCATTTCTTATTACTAGACGATTAGAGTTTTAAGTACACAATGTTGCATCACTATTATTCAAAGATGTATCACATACCAGCTCCTCGTATTAGTAATAAAACTCTGGAAGGAGGATCTCACAAACCACCGTCGATACCATCTCAGCTGCTCGCAGTGGTTATCGCTCTCAGGCAAGTTGCAAACCTCCCTCTCCAGCTCATGTTTCTTTTCGTCCTGCTTCAACTGCCCCGGGCGTTATACTACTCACAGGCGGCCCGGGCCGGGGCGCACTTTCAGTGGACTACTTACGATGGCCGTGTACGGAGTTGGCAGCTGTGCAGACGGTACAGACGGGCAAAGACTTGGGCGGGCAAGGGGCGGACTGTTACCGATAACACAACCCGGCCTTACAGACACTAACCCCCCAGTAATGACAACCCGCGTATGGTCTACGTGTGGGGCACCAACTCGTTTCCGCCACGACTAGAATAACCTTTCCCCCGACAAGAAAACTAATCTAGGGAATCAAGTCTCTTGAGGATCAACGAAAACCATGGCTGCATTAAAGAATAACTTTACCAAATCACTGTTCATTTCATATCGTATTTTTGGTAATCAGAATGGTAATTTAGTATTCTGAATAAAGATGATTGCTGAATAAAACAAGGTTATTCAAATAAATACATATATTTGTAATAAATGTTCTTTGACCTGTCCATGGCTATTCATAGTCATCAATAAAATTAATGCCTCAAACTGTCACTAGATTGTTAGCTAGGTACCAGATTCCCAAAGGAGTATGTTAGTGTCTAGGTATGCTGTGTTAACATATGTTGTAACGGCACACATAAATATGTCATTGAGTTCATGATAAAATATGACATACTATCAGGTGGAGCTTGATAACTCAGTTATTCCGAGATTATTCCATGTGCTCTGTGGGTAAACTTGAATGTTAGGTATCATACGATCTGTTTTATGAACATGATGTATGACTATCAAAACATATATTGCATGATAAGTGAGATGAAGTGGAAGCATATATGTTTATGCTTGTATAAGGACACATCTTAGAAGGAACAAGCACTAGCGATATACAAAACAAAAGTCTTACCCTATTTGAAACAATTCAATATTCACATCACAAATGATAGACTACCGACAATTTACAAATACTCCAAATACGGGGCTTCGGACGTGCTTAAAGCCACAGAACGACACATCTACAAACAAGCTTCACCAGTCAACACCTTACATGATAGGAGAGAAATGCATGTGTGCATGACAGTGTTTAAAAGATCAAAGTCTGAAAACAACCTTGATGAAGGTGCAGGAAACATGAGACTTTCCACGGCGCCCGTACTGAAAATAGAGCCAAATGCAAAGTTGAATACGTATAAAACATCCAGCAATAAGGAAAAGTATATTAATAAATAAATTCAAGTAACGAATCCCAACTAATGATGTAAAACTTAGAAGAGTAGATCTTGTACGTTCATTAGAAAATAAGTGGTGGTGCAAGAGTGAGCACAACTAGGTCAGAGACGTGAAGCCAACAGCTGAAGTGTGATGGACTTTCCCTGACAAGTCATTAGGACACAGGTTAGAGCTGTTTTATAAGAATTTGTGTTCATCAGGAACCTTTTCCACATGATCATTTTTGAATAGTGCTACTTGATGACTGTCTAATTATCATATCACTACCTATACCATGTGAAAACAAGCTTGTAATTTCTGATGATTATCTATAAGCATCGACCTCATGTATGTCCTAAATAGAACAATGGGAGGCAATTCTCGGAAAAAGAGCCAGTTGATTATAAGGTACAAAATAACTGAGAATGTTATATATATAGCCCTTTAGAAGGAACAGAAAGGAAATGTTCGGTAACATTTTTCTCCTGTTCTTTATAAAATTCAAAATGAAATTTAACTTCAAGCATGTATAAAGTAGCATTAAATAGATTTTCATCGGTTCAGGATTTCACCTATATCAGTCCGGATTTGGCGTTTTAGAACAGATAAATCATAATTTTGGTGTCAGTGCAGCTTCAGTAACACATGATATATATTGCACAAGGCATATGGACAAACACAAAACATGTATAAATGATCATGGATATCAAATACACGTACTTATCTTTATACAGAGTATACTATAGATGTCCAATATCAGTCTAAAGTGTTCAATATGTTAGTCTACTGTGACTCATAATCCACTATAGTGAGTAGCAAATTTTACAGCACCCAAAGGTTTTACGTTTGTACATGGACCTTGGACCTTTTTATGGCAAATGTCACATGCCATAGTGATAGACGAATTCGAAAACTAAGAGTTTCACGTTTAAAGTAAGGTGTATAAGGACCTTGTGAATGGACTTTCAATCCTGTATGGTTTGAATCCTGTATGTTCTAATGCCGAATTAACAGATGAACCTGAGAAGCAAGACTTCTCAACAGGGAAAGGCAATGATGAAACATGAGGGTGCAGAACAGGTAAAAGTAATCAATATATTATACGATACATGACATACAGAGAAATATAAACAAGACTTAATGCATTAGGGTGATGGAAATATCATGTCAGGTGTGTCGTCGAATAATTTTAAGTCTCTCATATCGGAATGATGGCGTATACCTCTCTTATCTCAGCAAGAATGTGTTTTTCGTACGTGGCTTTCTTTCAGAAAGACTCCTTCACAAAATAGCCTCCATAGATATGTAGGTTCGATTCTACATGGTATTTCCAAGGCGACGGATGAACCTATAAGAACTAGTGACACGAAGGATATGATTTTAAGAATAAGAGATACAACGATTTCCTTAAGAACATACTTTACATATACTCGTTTGCAGTTTACCAGCCGACAGCGATGTATACCCGACAGTACTATAAGGTTTTATGATGACATACGCAATTTTAGATCCGTGTAAACAATCTAGGCTATGCCTATGCATTTTCTATTACACATTTCTTTTTAATCCCTCTACATCGGTTGAAAGTGCAAAGTAAAAGTCTATTATTACTGATATCGTTTGTCGACCAAATCTATGGTCGAATTGCCAAGGATTACCTGATTCTTACTAGGATATTACACAATCTAAGCCGAACGAACTAATGAGATAACCACATGGTTGTTCTAATATGATTATGATTTCATAAAGATATGTACACATGGACTATTGAAATATATAACATTCTTAGTATCTTAATTATTGACTGCATATCAGTAAATCTGATAAAATAGCTTATTTACGATACGTAATCATCTTATTTCACTATCGCCAATAAAATAGTAACCACTACATGAATTTTCCAGATAAAAAAAACCCATTAACCATATAACGTGTGGTTTGGAACTCGAACTAAACCAAAGAAGCAACTCTCCTTCTATCAGTTTATGGTTAGTTGATTTACAAATCCGCTCTGACTATGCACCCATTGGATAGTCAATATGCACTTCTACTGCATTTTAGATGAACCGAAAACAATTTTTTCAAGTGCGATCCATTTCGACGTAGCAACTTACATTTGCGGGTTATCCTGAAGTGGTGTGTTTTTTTAAGGCTGATAATATCACAGTTGAAACGGATCACCTGATCATCTGACCCAAACCATTAATTATGTAGGCGAGGTGTCTCTGATCTCGGCGGATCGGGCGAATTTATAACGATTACCGATAAATAGATTGGTGGCAGACTAACCCGAAACGCTGGTGTGGTTTCCACGAGCCTCGCCATCAAACAATGGATCCGTTAGAGGGGGATCAATGGTCATGTGGGTAGCAGCCGATCAGCAGGCCGGCTACTAGATTAAAGCCGCCCCCAGCATCGACCGGCCACACCAGACAGGCCCCTCCTCACCCCTCCCCACCCCCGTTACTGCCAACTCCACTCCCACGAACACAGTCGACCCTCCCACGCCACGAATTCCCATCTCACCCCCAACAGCCACCCGCAATACACAAACACCAAACATGGAGACCACCGGCCAATGTAATACCAACGTACATGCTGAAAACACACAGCAGTCATATGCACTCTCCTCAGGACGTGTTCTACTGCCTGAGTGATCTAACCCTTCGCAGTAGGAGCTTTAATGTGAACAGGACTACATATAATCACAGTGTTTCATAAATAGCCTCTTAATTCAATGGCTATGTCAATGCCCCCTCTATTCGTTTCTCCATATTCCCTCACCTCGTACATATTCATTGTTTAGATGCCTCCCATTCCTTCTTTACTACAGCTCTATGTATAGCGAAAAGAGCAATATCTTCAGACATGTAACGATAATCTTGACATGTCATCCATACAAGAAATACAAGCGAATAATATCGATGTTTAAAAACAGCTAAATGAGTTGTTCTCATTTAAGAAAACAAAAGAAATTTCCACTGACACCACCGCATCTCTCTTCCAAAGCACCTTTCCGTGTTTACCGTAGACAGCTTTAATCAAACCCTTATATGGTTTACCATCTGATATTTCGTCCTGTAGCATGTCATTAACACCCTGGTCCTCTCGTTAGCTTCTACCAGACATACCTCTCACATAGATACCCAGGCTACCTGACCATGTGTCCCGCCACGTGAAGCCAAGAGTCGGAGTCTGGAGACAGGCAGACATTTCAGTGGGGAGTGGGGGCTGCGTGGTGGTTGTGGGTCAGGTTCCCGTCAGTTTTTTGACAGGGCGACATGACACCAGGCGGATCTATATCTCACCATCAAGTCTGGACCCCCTCAACACCTAGCTACAGGCATACGATGTGTACAAGAAGGCCATCCACATCAGAAGCCACTGTAGATAAAAACCGTACTAAAGACCTGTATAAATCGTGAAATGGGAAACGATTTACATCGACATTCAGATCATGACAATCTTAGAAACGATTTTTCTGCCCTTTGTTTTATATATTCTCCACTGGCCATGTTGGTACAATTCAATCGCCAGTCTCAAAACGTAAATATAGTTGTATCCATAGTAGGTTGCTCCGATATTAGATACAGTCACGTATTACAAAACGAGTGCGCATGATTAGAAATATAAAGTGCGTAGTTTAGAAAGGCCGGCAAAAAGGGAGTGATGAATGAACTGATGATGAATAGTACGATATCTGATACCTGCTACCCTTTATTGCGTGCGATAACTAAACAATAATTGTGCTTATCTCATTGCCTACCTACCTAACTGCCCAACCAACTGCCTGCCGACACTACTGATAGCCCACAGGTCTATGTGAGTGTTTTTCAGTTGACTATTGCTCTCCGACCTTATTGTCCACGCATCTATATAGCAAGCATCGTTGTTGCCAATGGGTAAGGTAGGAAAATACTCAAGTTGGGTCAAAACTAAATGGTCGGTCAGTCATGGGTTGGGTTGTCGGGTATGCTGGCAGTTTGGTGGGCAGCACTGCATTGGGTGAGAAGTTAGATGGGTGGGCAGTCAGTGGGATAGGCAGTCAGGTGGGGAGAAGCTAGTAGGGTAGGCAATGGAGTAGGCAGGCAGTTGGACGGACAGTCAGGTGGGTGGGCTGCCAGTAGAGCAGGGGGCGGGCAGGCAGAGAGCAAAAAATACCCCTCAGCCATCCATGCAACTAATCACACAACTCCCACCCACACGCTCGCATTTTTGCACCATCACAACCGGCCGTGTATTGAGGTAACTACATAGACACACCCTCCAAGCAGATTACCCGTCGGAGTCGACTGGATACAGGTAGACTGCTCTTTATGGTATCTGATTACTACAATAGAGCCCCGGGCGGTATCATACAGAACAAAAGGCTTATCGTATCAGTACGTTAGAAATACGCGGTGAAATTGCCAATCAGATGAACAGATGCCGACGTTTAGACCCTCTTAAATGAAGGTAGGAAATATACGTTGCACCTTATAGGTAATACATAAAAACCATCGGCATACCCAAAACAAATTTTGATATGACAATACAATACAAGCTGTGAACGACAACGGGCACTCTAGGTATACAAACGGAACCCCGTTTACCACCTGGTGTCCTTACCCATATAATACATACAAACATATGTAAATATGCATGTTTGTAGATTTTGCCAGACAATAATGACAAGCAGGTGTATACTATGCATATACTATACTATACATTGGTATTGATCTCAAATGATACTATTATCAGTATCATTCACTTACTGGTCTACATTATCTACGTCAGCTACCTTGTGATATTCGCTAAGCCACACAGGTCTACACCATGCCACTACAAGTGATTAACCCACATACTCAGTCACCCAGTGGTTTAACTTCACCATACTGCCACACGATGGCGTTCTCGCCCATACTTGCCACCTGCCGTCATTACCCTGAACATACTACCACCTAGCGGTGGGCGTGGTGGCCCCGGAAGCGGTAATCGCGTGCCCCCGCCTCTGAAGCCCAGGCGGTTATGACAGCGCGGCGCGAGGCGTGGGGCTGCCTGTCACTCCAGTGGCGTCAGTAATGGAAACAATATGGTCGCTTGATGGACGCTACACCTGTGAATGCCCGCAGGCGCTTGCACACTGACCCCTTCCCCCGTGCTGGGGTTGCCCCAACACCCTTCTTGGGGTCGACATGCATGCGCCTGAACCACCTGCCCCCGAGCAAGACTTCAATACAACGAGAGTGAAGTCTCGGTTCCTAAATAACATGGTGGTACATAGGGAGACAAATAAAAGGGATGTAGAATAGAAGCAGTCAAAGTGTAAGGTGAGTGAGCAGATGGCTGTGAATTATCACATTGCACCCCATTCATCAACTCATGCCCCCTAAAACCATAAAGATGTTTGTGGTCAGCGCCTCGCGGGTTCAGTACAGCTTCGTCAGTCAGTGTGTGTGTGAGAGGTCCAGGCTGCCCCTGCTGTAAATGTGTGTGAGCAGGTGTGAGTTGATCTCAGCAGGTGTGAATGTGTCTCTATTCCCTGTGTTACTTTGTAGACAAACGTATCCCAATCTGAGCTTACCAGATCTGGTTACGGCCAACAAGTGCAAAACCATCGGCAAAATAGGTTATGAATAATTCCAGCGGGCAAATCACAGAGCACACTACAATGGGAATAATAGGAAGTCACAATATCAAAATAAACTCTACCAATACAAATCATACACATTTGAATTGTAAATGGCGATTAAATGGTCCTATTCACATAGGACTTTAGGTTCAAAAATGAGGAGTTCTGATGTCATATTTTTCGTTTAAATTCCCCTTTCGAATTCACTTTGATATTTCATAAGATTCTTATGACAACGGTTGTCTACTGATGTTCTATACCGATGTTTGACAAGCTATAATAAATCAATTTGCAAAAAGTAACGTAATTCTTTGGATTTCAATGACTGATTTTGCAATAGAAAAACCCGTTTATATTATGTTCATCATGGTGTAAAGTTCCTAGGCTATACCCATAGTGGTTCTGTCCCTAGCGGTCGATATACGTTAAATAAGGTGTGGAGTCAACGCATAGATGTTGTAGGTAGCAGAATCCAGGTAAGACTGAATACTCTGGGTTTATTGGGTTCTGTTTTATAGCAGTGGGACGCCTTTGTCTCCCGGTGGAGACGCTTATACGGGCGGTCGTGTTAGGCGCCAATTAGCGTCACCCTTGTAACAACGAGCGCGCCCGTATCTCCAGGAAGTTGGGTTCACAAACAACCGCCGGCCAAAGCCGGGTTCAAAGGGGGGATTATAGCTACAGCAGGAAGGACCAATTAGCCTGGCCAGTGTCGGCCATCTTGGATTTGGGGGAAAGAATTCAGAATAGATTTAATATATATAATGTAATTAATAATGCTGCTTTTTCAACGCAAAAATACCACAAAGTTAGAATTATTGACTGCAGATCTTTACAAACGTCCCTCACTCTGAGTTCGAAGAGCAACGGAGGACTTTAAAAGAAAAGAAAAAGATGTGCAGTCGCTAAATCCAACCTAACCGCCTTGCTCCGTCTCAGAGCAGTCGTGCGGCTGCTGAGACCAGCGCGGGAACGGTTAGTTCGTCGAGCGAACGCGGAGGCGCCACCAGTGCGCGCTCACGATCCCTTGACCAATGAAAAGGCAGCAATTCCCAACTTTCGGTCACCATCCAGAAACAACAGAAAATGGCAGCGCCCACATCTCGGCGTGCTAAACAAACGGGTCTTACGCAAACAATGGCGGCCATCGGATCTTCAAACAAGGTAGGTTTAACCATTAACACATATAGATCACGCGGGTAAAGAGTAACAGAGATGATAACAGAAATACAGGTTATATTTTGAGAAAAATGTCACTGCGGTCTTCGGCGTCAGTGTCTCTTGGTTGACTCGCTCGCCAATCGTAGGGGTGGAGTCAATCGCGCTAAAACACACTTTAGTACGATTGATACGATTGTTACTCTTGAAGAGGTATGTACACGTCGGATTGGTCTGTCAAGTGCAGAACACACATTGTTCGTTGATGACAGGTCGACCGTGACGGAACTCCGCGTCCCGGGCCACCGAAGTGCGACAGCTGGCGGTCCGAGCGTAGGCGCCAGCCCGAGACCGCCGCCCACGCGAAGCACTTCGCGGGAGGGTCGGAGCCCGTCATGTCCAACAAGGTTAAAAAGAGACGTAGAAAAATAGATACGGGTAACACGTACTCAGTCCACACATAGTTTTACACGTTTTCCCTCCGTAAACGATAAAATCACAATTTCACAATTTCAGGCTCCTCACCAGCTTACATCCTGGCAGCCATTTTGATAATAAAGATAAAATCGCCGTGAAAGGCATGACATATAAAAGTAGCAGCGGGGTGCTCACGGTATAAAAATAGACAATTTTGGCGCCGCTGAGGACGGTAAATATTACGATAAAATTGATAAGGCGGTAAATGACACAAGAAGGACGAGCTCCCGTAATCTTGATAAAGATTGTAGAAAATATGCTTGTGGCCGTATTATATACATATATGTACATGGTGATAAAACATAATATTGGTGTTTTCAGCGTGGATCTGAGCAATACTTAAGGTCTGAACATCGCCATTCTCTACTCAACGACTGCAGCTAGCGCCCGGCTTCTGGTGACTACGGGGGATCCAGTCCGCGCCACTCGCTACCCACCTGACGTTCGCTATACAGTCTTCATCCCTACCCAAGTCTACTCAAGTTACCGAGGAGTGGTGAGATAACACTGTGGCCTAAACAAATAAATCGTAGAGCCCTCCCGATTAACCCCGATTTATAGAAATTTTCAGCGGCCTAAAACATCGGCCCATCTCCAGCTATTGCATACCTAACCGATAGTAACTCACTGTATCACTACTTGTCGCCTAATTTAGTGTCTAGAAATCAATATAAACGATATTTCTCGTTATTTACTTAAATTTTTCTGTAATTTCTGGGTAATACTTACTATTCGCACGCGGCTGGTATGCACTAGATGATTTTAATTTCTTAAATTTTTGGTTTGTAACTAACATTTCTACCTGTCTCAGATCCACCTTGATACTAACCATGTCGCCTCATTGGGCTATTCCAAAAGGACATAGAATAACATTTGAAAATACATAATAATATTAAACAATTCTGGCCAATAGACTAAGGAACCGACATTAATTAAGAGAATCATTTTAGAATTAAGTAATACTTAGCGCAGGGCTGTGATTGTAGTATGGTCGGTTCCTTATAAAATATAAAGCATAGCATATTATATATAGGCAGGAGCTCGTCAATATAAATAAATAGGTGTCATCGCTATAAATTTAACTAATATATAAAAAATTAGATCATAGATATTAAAAATAGGGGGTTGTGAAGCAGCTGAGAGTGGTTCTTGCAAAAATTTCAACCGGTGCCAGGGGATACGTAGGCATCATACGTACTTCACTCCCCCAACACTCCAAATTTTGGCAATACTCAAAATTACTCTAAACATAACTCAACCACTCTCGGCGTGCCCACCCAAGAAGAAAATTAGCGCGGCAAAGCACGGTAAGTAACATGTTTGATATATGTAAAAAAAATTGTTTTCAGACTAGTAGGGCAGGCCCCATCATGGACTCCTCCCTGGGCGCAAAGGCCCTTAAAAATCGTTCCTACGATAAACGATAAAAACACAAAACGATATCGTACACACACGATATATTAGACAAAACACACACAGACGATTTAGGCTGAGCTAGGCTGCAGACCTCTCGTGCTCCTCGTGCCTCTTCAAAATCGTCGTTCATCAACATAATCATCCTTCGGCCAAAGGGTCTGGGGCGAAGGGGCTGGCGATAAGGCCTTTAAGGCCAGCCTTTGACCGCCAAACACAGGACCAAGGTCACTTCGAATAACCAAGGCCCTTACCGATGGCCGAGCAACACTAAACCTCGTGGGTCTCAGCGAGGCTGCAAGCACCCCAAGGGTTTCACCAAGCAATCGATCCTATTCATTTATCAATCGGTCACAATCGGAAGTCAATTCCTTTTCGTCAACGTGTCATTTTAAAAAAGAAAAAAAAGAAGGGGGGTCGGGGACTGCAGGTCTCAACGAGGGGAAATTCTCACACTGGGAAATTTTACACGGGGGGAAGCCGGGGATAGATATCTTGGGGGCGTAAGTCCGCGAAGGAACCCGCTAACCGCTCCAGGGTTGGGCGTAAGCGGAGGGGAGGTATGGGGGCGGTCGAGGTTTCTGTTCGTATAGGGATTACGGGTAGGGAATGGGGGGAGGGTTCAGTCGGGGGATCTTCGCTGACGATGCTGGGGGCAGGGAGGGACAGAAAAGGGGATGCTGGTGCTGCCTGTATGCTCTGTAGGCTGATCTCTTCTCGTGGGCGGTCCTCTTCAGCCGACCTCGGCGGACTCCGCACACAGATCAACCTACAACACCAGCGAGTTACGGGGATACAACAAAGCTTTTTGTATCGCACGCAACAGACCGTTAGGAGGATAAGGACTATTAGCAGGGTCACAGAGGAGGTGGACACAAAGGGGACCGAGGATAAAATAGAGGTCGGGGAGCGTAAGCCCTGTAGGCGGCCTACTTCCATTACGGGCAGGACTACGCGGGGGAGGAGTTTGAGTGGTTCGGAGAAGGTGGGAGGTAGGGTGCGGGGCCAGGATATGTTGAGGGGGGAAAGCTGAAGGGGGCGCCAGAAGTGGAAGTTGAGGGTATGGTGCCCAGCCGCGATGCCGTGTAGGCGCCACCCACGCGATTCCAGCGAACATCCTGGGGGTAGGTCGACGAGGGTGGGGCCGTTGATTAGCAGGTTCACGGGTGGGCAGCCAGTGCAGAGGCGTAGCACGGAGGTTGACTGGTAGGCGACTACCACAGCTTGTCGGCCTCCGGCCTCGGGCCTCGACACTACGGCCGTCGCGTTGTTCCGGGCGGTGATGGCGATGTGGCACGAGGTCGGCTTGGTCCCGCACACGAGTGCCGACTCGCAGGACCGTTCGGTATACACCACCGTAGGCCTGCACACTCGTGGCTGCCGACCTACGCAGACATCAGGGAAGAAGGACGTGGAGGACGACGAGCTCACGGCCAAACGGGGCCTACCCTGGACCGTCCGCAGGTGGGACGCATCCAGCTGCACGGGGAAGTACTGCAGCTTGTACACCAGGTAGGCCTCGCTCGTGAGCCCGGGAACAACAACACGGTAGATCAACTCCTGTCCCTCCTCCCAGATGGGGTCGATGTCCACGTAGTTGTAGTACCACATCGCCGGTAGGGTGTGGAATCCGGCGTCTCTGAGGCGGCGGAGGACCTGGAGCAGGTGTTCTCGGGGGAGAACGTCCTCGGTCAGTTGGCCCTGCTCCAGCTCCATCCGTTGGTTATGGAATTGCACTCGTCGATGCTCGTGTTGGCGCACCGTCCTCCAAGATCCGTAGGCTAAGCTCGATCTGCCGGGCCATCCAGACCTTGTTCACCTTTTCGTCGGCCCCGAGCGCGATCGTACCTCCGGCTTCCGCGAGGTGGATCGCGCGGGCGGCCTGCTTGTTTATTGTGGCGATGTTATCGGCGTTTTGTAGAACGCCTCCACGAGTGGCGTTTACTACCGATACCATTTGCTCCAGGTGGTGGGCTATTTGCTGCTGTTAGACCAGCGTATCGCGTGCGACTCCTCGCAATGATGCGACGTCGCGGTCAGTCGCCAGTCCAAACAGAGCCTTTCCAGCCCATCCCACAATATTAAGCAGGCCCCGACGCCGTCGGCCGGCCTCCGGCCTGCCATCGGTTACTATCAGACTTGCCCTGGGTAGTTCGGACAAGCGGGTTAGCAAACGCGACAAATGCCGGCGCCAGTAGGGGACGTGATTCGGCTCCATCACGTCCGCGACAGCGTCAATGGCGACAGTTAGGTTGTGTACGAGGTCATCTACACAGGGAGGGGACGGTGGTTGGATCGTGACGGCGACAGTCCAGGCGGCCGCGACCGCACGCGCACGACCGTCTGTGTAGACCAACACGCCATCGTCCGAGAACAGGTCCGCGTCGAGGAAGGGGGCGTATAAGCACAACAGAAATACGGGCGTCCACATGATGATAGAACACAGTTGGGGCTACTCACTGGCGTAGAGGTGTTGGGGGCGACAATGCTGGGCGACGGCTGCAATGCACAGTCGCTTCTCTGCTTGTATCTCGGCTTCGTCCGGTGGCTGGAGGGTTTGGCGTTTCGCAGTCTCTGCTTCCAACGACCGGGTGAATGAGCGCGTGATACGGGTGAAGTGACTGAGCGGGGCCGCCGCCCGTCTTTTAAGGTCGTCCCGCGTCGCGTGGGTGGGTCGGCCCGAGTGCGGGAGGGAAGTGGCCGGACCACGCATCAGTGGGGGGGGAGGGGGTGTCTCGGGTTCAGCCGCACGTTTACGATCTCGACTGGCATCAGGGGGATTAGGGGCATGTGGTTCGGGAGAATTGGGGTGGATTACCGGTGTGGGGGTGTTAGCTCGAGGAGTGGGGGCGGCCGAGGGCGCCAGGGAGTTGGGACCCGTAGGGGGGAGTGGGGGCAGATCGATGGCCATGTTGTTGGAGGAGTTAGGCCGGGTCGGGACATCTGCGGGAGTTGATTGCATGGGAGTTGCAGAGGAGGGACGGGATGCGTCGTTGCCGGGGATTAGCTGCATGGGGGACGCGGGCCGGGTTGGTGGGGTAATTGGGGCCGGGGGATTAGCGTCGACAGCTGGCCGTGGTGTGGGCGGAGCCATCGCAGTCGGGGGGCGCGTCCGCTGAGCTCGGGTTAGGCGTGGGCGTAAGCCCTCCCAGTCGAGGCCCGGGTCGGCCGCCTTGACATGACTGCGATTAACCGTCCGTCGTTTGTTTGTTGGACCCACCACGTGTACCACGTTGCCGGATGCCCGCGTCACGAGGTATCCGGGGTCCCAGCGGGGGTCCAGTGGTCCGGGCTCGTGGACACTTTGGTGCCGGGTTCTAGGGGGAGGGCGTTGGCCTGTTTGTTTAGGCGATTAACGTTAGCCTGCCTCGCCACCTCCGCGTTGTGGGCGGCCTCCTTCAAAGCACGCGAGTGCTCGTCCACACGGAGGGCGAGGCGGGCCGACGAATCCCCTAGCGGGCGATCTCGGAGGTGGGAAAAGGGGGGAGGAGGGCAACGACCAAATAGAAGGTAGTAGGGGGAAAAGCCTGTGACGTCACTGGGGGTCGTCCGGTGGGCGAGGAGTACATCCCCGAGGTGGTCCTCCCACTCGCAAGCACGGGCAACATATCCTTTAGGGTGCGGTGAAAACGCTCTACACGTCCGTTGGCTTGCGGGTGGTAGGGGGTGGTGTGTCGCACCTCGGTCCCGAGCTGTCGCAGGTATCCCTCCACTGTCGCGTTTTTGAACTCTAGTCCGTTATCCGTTAACACGACAGAGGGGGGACCGTAGCGGGGAATGTACTCCCGGGATAGGGATGTATAAACCGATTCAGCGGTCTTATCTTTGAGGGGAAAACAATCTACATAGCCAGTGGCGTGGTCTATGATTGATAATAAATAGCGAGCGCCGCTGCGACTCATGGGGAGGGGGCCGGTCAGATCCATTGCGACGACTTCTCCCGGGTTTTCGGCGACAGGCATAGGGGCTGGGGTTGGGCGTTCTGCACGGACGCGATTGGCTCTGCAGGGGGCGCATCGTGCGAGAACGGAGAATACCTGTCGCTTCATACCTGGCCATTTAAAATGGTCGTGAAGCCGTCGCAAAGTTTTCCTCATTCCTTGGTGGCAGACCTGTAGATGGGCGGTCTGGATTAAGTTGGCGCGAATATCCGACGGGGGGACGAGGCGAGGGTAAGCCGCGAGACCCGAGGGCGGTTGGAGGGTAAAGAGGAGGCCATTACTGACCAAATAATCCTCCTGTTCCTCGAGACCGTACCGGAACTCAGGCATCGCTGCTTGTCGCACTTTCACATCCGCCTCCGTCAACCCGTACGCTTCCCACGGCAACTCCCGCTCTTCCTGGACCGAGGCGATTTGTGCGACCTCCAACGGCAGCTCGGCCGGTGAATCGGACCGGAGGCGCGAGAGCATATCCGCCCACACATTTTTGGCACCGGCGAAGTAAACGATGGGTGCGGCGTATTCCGCAAGGAGCACTGCCCACCGTTGTACTCGCGTATTCTTCATTTCGGCCAAAAATAAGCTTTTGAGGGGCTTGTGGTCGCACAGAATCTGGAAGGTCGCACCGTACAAATACGCCCGTAAGCGCGTAAGCGCAAAGACTATTGCGTAGGCCTCCTTCTCAATGACAGGGTATCGGCGTTGCACCTCCGTAAACTGACGTGAGAGAAAGTGCACGGGTCGCTCAATACCCTGGTCATCTTCTTGTACCAAGATGGCGCCGAGGCAATAATCTGAGGTGTCGGTGTACAGTTTGTACGGGCGACCGGGGTCTGGGTAAGCGAGGGTCACCGTGTTCACGAGGGCGTCGCGCAACTCCTGCCACGTGGTCTGGCACTCGGGATCCCAATGAAAGAGGGCGTACTTCTTTGTCAGTGCGACGAGGGGTCGGACAATATCGGCATATCTGGGTATGAGCTGCCGATAATAGTTGGCCGACCCTAGCAGCCGTCGCACCGCCTTTACGTCCTCTGGGGGCACCATGTCGCGTATGGCTTCCACCTTGTCGGGATCCGAAGAGACGCCGTCCGCGCTGACCACATAGCCAAGGAGTTTCACGCGGTCGACCCCGAAGTGGCACTTTGATTCCTTGACCACGAGGCCGTATGAACGAAGTGCCCCGAGGACGGCCGCGATGTGGTGGTGGTGTTCTTCCTCGGTCCGGCTGTAGATCACGAGGTCGTCGAGATAGACCATAACGAACTTACGCAGCGGGGTGATAACCTTATTCATAAGCCTCTGGAATGCAGCTGGCGCATTGCACAGGCCGAACTGCATCCGCTTAAACTGAAAAAGGCCCCGATGCGTCGCTACGGCCGTCTTCTCGACGCTGTCAGGATGCATCGGTACCTGCCAGTATCCGGACTTTAAATCTAGGGTCGAGAACACTTTCGCACCACCTAGATTATCAACAATGTCCTGGATACGAGGCAGGGGGTATGCATCGCGACGAGTAACCGCGTTCAGTCCTCGGTAATCTACACAGAACCGGACCGAGCCGTCTTTCTTAGGGACGAGGGTGAGGGGCGAGGCCCAGGGGGAGGAGCTGGGCTCGATTATGCCTTCCGCGAGCATCTTGTCCAGCTCGCGGTCGACAACCTCGCGCTTGGTGAGGGGAAGTCTGTACGGTCGTTGATTAATGGGGGGGTGATCGCCCGTATCGATCCTCATGTAGACCTCGGTAGTGCACGTGAGGGGGCGGCCGGTGACCGGGAACACATCGGGGTATTGCCGTTTCCAATACTCGGCCTCGTATACCAGCTGACCGATGTGTCCCTCGCGTTGCACCGACCGTCGCACCGCATGGCGACGACCACAGAGGGTTACGGATTTATTAGGGGAAGCATAGTCCACGATCGCGTGAGTGGCCTCCAACGCGTCGTCCCCTAATAAAAGATCGTGGGACATATCACCCACCACATTAAAGTCGCACGGTCGCCCGTACAGCTTCAAGTTAACCGCCTCGCGGACGGAGATGCCGTGGCCGGTGAGGGATTTAAGTCGCGCCGGGGGTCTCGTACTCTTACCCACCGCGCCCACCTGTCGCAAGGCATCCGCCGCGGGGACGGACACTAGGGAACAACACGCACCCGAGTCGACGAGGGCCTGCAGTGCCACACCTCGAAGCTCGAGGTCAATGCAGGGTCGCCGGTCGGACGCGCGTTTTAGTTTCCCTGGGTCGCGGCGGCTACGACCTGATCCTGGGAGTGGGCCAGCGACCGCGCCGCGTCCCTGGAGGCCTTAAGACTGGGGCATCCAGCCACGTAATGGCCTCGTTGGTTGCAGGCATAGCAGATGATGTCGCTGAGGGGCGTCATCCGCCGGCCGGAGTTACGCTGTCCCGGCGCGACGGCTGCCACGGTGGAGGCGACGGTTGGAGGCGGCGGAGCTGGGATGGTCGCAAACAGCGGCTGAGGAGCGGGAATGGGCGCGGGGGTCGGCGCGAACACAATCGTGGATTGTGGTGGCGCTGCTGCGGGAATAACGGCCGCGACCGTGTGCCCCTTGTTCCCCTTCTTCGCTTTTAACTCCCCCTGTATCGACTTTATTGCCTGCTGGAGCTCCTCCATCTGTCGCTGGTGGGTGGTTGGCGCGGGGAGGTTGACGTGGCGGGCGGCCGTGGCCCTCGAGCTGACCGCGCCCACCTCCATGGCCTCCTCGATGCGAGTATCGTCCGAGTGAGCCTCCTTCTCCACCGCCTTCGCTAACACGTCGACCCTCGAGAGAGCCTCCGCGATAGTTGTTGGCGTATTGAGATTGAGGTCCCACCGCAGGGGGCCTCGCGACAGCGTACTGACGAACTGTCGCATCGTCGGACGTAGCACAAAGGGGGAGGCGAGTTCCTGGGCCGAGTAGGCCTTCTTGGCCGCCAACCAGAAGCGCTGCGCGTACTCGGGGGCGGTCTCGTGGGCCGTCTGAGAGAAGTGCCCGAGTGCCGCGCGCAGACTTTCCATCTCCTCCATGCCGAGGAGCGTCGAGGTTATCTTTCGTTCGACGGCCTCGAAGTCGGTGACGCCGTCCTCGAAACAGTCATAGATGATAGATCTTAGGCGCCCCGCTGAGTAGGCCAGGGCCTCTGTGATGTATGTATAGAATATCACAGGGTGCTTCCTAACAGGTCCTCGCTCCAGATAGAGGTTAAGGCCTAACTGTTTGGACTGCCACCCCCAGCGTTTGAACCATCCCCTGTCTTCGTTTGGACTGACCCTCCGATAGGGTTTATAAGGAAGCAGATTTCAACTCACAGCTGACTTGGAACCCAGACACCATGGCGTCAACAACTCCATGCTACTCAGCATTACCACCACTGCAGTGTCAGGCTTGAAACACCATAGGACTCTATGCTACAGAGGCCATGACTGAGGATTGGGTTTCTCCATGATCTTCTACCACCCCAGCACTGGAGGAATAGAGACTGATGACTGCTACCACTACTTTGGATCATCTATATCCACAAGTCAAGGAGACATTGAACAATAACTGAAAGTGATAGACTGTGAGTACTGCTTAGACCAAGAGGACTTATATCATATGTACACTACAGAAGTGTATATGATTTTGTATGTTGATGAGAATTGTTATGTAACTGTATACTTTGTTATAATATATGTTATTAATACATATCTGTGTATGGTTATCTGTCTTCTTCATTTAGTATAGAAGATATTCTGAATTCTCTTTTCTTGTCACTGGGTTAGCTAGTCTATAGGATTAGGCCTTAGCTACTGTACGTGACAGAAATTGGGGGCTTGTCCGGGAATTATGAAAAACTGTTCTCTTGATGATAAGTACAACAAATTGAAATGTCTAAGTACCAAGCTTTTCTACAGTCACCCTCTGTGGAGGAACTAGAACAGTTCAGAAGGGATGAATTGTTAGCAATAGCTAGGGAGTTAGAACTTGATGTGAAAAGGTCTAGCCGAAAAGCTGAACTGAAAAGAGCTATTGTTGAAATATTGGTTGATGACGAGTTATTACCAGAAGATGTTTTACATGAATCAGATTTTAGTGGTTCCTCAGAAGCAGGTCGTAAAGAGGTTTTAGAGAGAGAGATAAAACTCAAACAACTGGAAGTAGAACATGCTCGACTTCAGGCTGAAAGGGAACGAGAAAAAGAGCTTGCTCAGATTCAGGCTGAAAAAGAGCTTGCTCAGATTCAGGCTGAAAAGGAGCTTGCTCAGGTTCAGGCTGAAAAAGAGCTTGCTCAAGTCCAGGCTGAAAAAGAGCTTGCTCAGATTCAGGCTGAGAAAGAGCTTGCTCAGATTCAGGCTGAAAAGGAAAGAGAGCATGATCGGATTCAGGCTGACAAAGAACTTAGGCTTAAAGAAATGGAGCTACAACTTGCTGCTGAGAGGACAAACCAACGGAACATTTGTGATGTTAGTAAAGATGTACGGCTAGTGCCATCATTCAATGAAAATGAGGTTGACAAGTACTTTCAACATTTTGAGAAGGTTGCCCAAAGCATGAAATGGCCAAAAGAGAAGTGGGCACTGATGTTACAGAGTGTTTTGAGGGGTAAAGCTCAGGAAGCTTATTCGGCACTATCTTTGAATGACAGTCTAGATTATGAAAAGGTCAAAGCTGCTGTTCTCAAGGCTTATGAACTGGTACCAGAGGCATATCGTCAGAAGTTTAGGAGTTACCGTAAACAAGATAATCAAACCTATGTAGAGTTTGCTCATGAAAAGGAAGTGTACTTTGACAGGTGGTGCAAATCTATGGAAGTGGAGGATAGTTTTGATAAACTCAGACAATTGTGCCTTGTTGAAGAATTTAAGCGTTGCACATACAATGATCTCAAGACTTATCTCGATGAAAAGAAAGTAATGTCCTTTCATGAAATGTCCACTCTTGCTGATGATTATGTCATAACTCATAAGACTAGTGTTCAACAAAAGAAGAGTGCACCTCAAGGGAGCAATTCTAGTCTTGGAGCAAAAGGTGGTGATAGCAAAGATCTGAAATCTAGTGTGAAACCAAAAGGTGAGTACTCAGGAAGGAGTTCAGGTCTAAAATGTCATTACTGTCACAAACTGGGTCACATTATGTCTGAGTGTTGGGCACTGAAAAAGAAGAAAGCTGAGCCCAAGCCAAATGCATTCATAACATCCAAAAAGTCAGAGTGTGTTATTGTGCCATTTGTTACAGATAAGGTAACTGATATCAGAGAAGAATACAAACCATTTGTACTTGAAGGTAATGTGTCTCTAGGTAGTGACACTGCAGATTCTGTCCCCATTCGTATCTTGAGAGATACTGGGGCATCTCAATCCATGGTTTTAGAAAATGCTTTGCCTTTCAGTTCAAGTTCAGCCACTGGTGAATATGTCATTATTCGTGGTGTTGAGTGTGGTTTCATGAGTGTACCTCTTCACACAATCAGACTAGAGTCTGATTTGGTATCAGGGTCTGTTGAAGTTGCAGTAAAATCTGAACTGCCAGTTGACGGTGTATCAATGTTGCTAGGAAATGATCTAGCAGGGGAAAAAGTCTTTGTAGAACCAAAGATGGTTCTTGAGCCAGTCACTTTGTCATCAGAAGATGATGTCATTGATGAGGAGATAGGTGAAGTTTATCCCTCTTGTGCTGTGACTAGGGCTCAGGCAAAAGAGTTAAGCCAAAAGCATTCTGTGGATGTTGAGACTGAGGATGATATCATTGATTTGTCTCTGACATTTATCAACTCAAAGGATGAACACCTTAAAGGTCATTCTTTTGTCGGTTCTCAACCAGGGTCAAGTCAAAATGATGACAAGACTAACTTGAGTAATGAAGTCCCTCTTGGCAGGAGTAAGTTAATTACTGAACAAAGGCAAGATCCTGAGATCTCATTGCTTACCCGCCATGCACTTTCAGAAGAAGAGCTTGACAAAGTCTCCACAGGGTACTTCTTTAAAGATGGTGTTCTCATGAGAAAATGGAGACCACCAGATGTCCCAGCATCAGAGGACTGGTCTATTGTTTACCAAATTGTGCTTCCTAGGGCTTATCGCTCTGAGGTTCTCAATGTAGCACATGAACTACCCATGGGTGGTCATTTGGGTGTTAACAAGACATCCGAAAAGATCATGAGGCACTTCTATTGGCCTAAGATGAGGCAAGATGTTGCCCAATTTTGTAGAACCTGTCACACATGTCAAATGGTTGGGAAACCTAATCAAAAGATCCCTGTTGCTCCACTACGGCCCATTCCCGCAGTAGGAGAAGCATTCAGCCATGTCATTATTGACTGTGTAGGTCCTCTGCCCAAAACTCGATCTGGTAATCAGTACTTGCTCACAATAATGTGTGCTTCTACAAGATTTCCTGAGGCTATACCACTCAGAAATATCTCTGCCCCAAAGATAGTCAAAGCTTTGATTAATTTCTTCTCACTGGTTGGCCTTCCACAAGAGATTCAGTCTGATCAAGGCTCAAACTTCATGTCTGGCTTGTTTCAACAAGTAGTTCATGAACTAGGTATAAAGCAGGTTAAGTCCAGTGCTTACCATCCAGAGTCTCAAGGTGCATTGGAAAGATTCCACTGCACCCTCAAGAACATGATGAGAACTTACTGCTTTGAGAATGAGAAAGATTGGGATGAAGGTATTGGTATGTTGTTGTTCGCTGCTCGAGAGTCTGTTCAAGAATCATTGGGATTCAGTCCTTTTGAGCTGGTCTTTGGTCATACAATACGAGGTCCCTTGAAGGTATTGAAGGAACATTGGTTAGGAGATAACCCTGAAAACAACAATGTCTTGGATTATGTTTCCAAAGTTAGAACCAGGCTAGTTCGTGTTTGTGAGTTAGCACGTGAAAACCTGAAAGAAGCCCAAAGAAAGATGAAGGACCAATTTGATAAGAAATCCCAAGAGCGTGAATTTTCTGTGGGAGACAAGGTGCTGGTGTTACTACCCATTACTGGGCATACACTCAAGGCTCGCTACCATGGTCCTTATGAGGTAGTCAAAAGAATTGGTGAGGTGAACTATGTTGTCAAAACTCCTGACCGAAGACGATCTACTCAGTTGTGTCATATCAACATGTTGAAGCCTTACTATAACAGAGAAAGTTCCAACAGTGTCAAGACAGTTGGGTGCATGAATGCACTGAGTAATGAGGAAGAAACAACTGATTTTGTACCTATAGACTACAGTGTAAAACTGAACAACTCAAATGTTCTTGCAAATCTAGATGCCAAGTTAGGGCACCTGCCTCCAGTACAGAAAGAGGAATTGAGCATATTGCTCAGAGAATATAAGGAAGTCTTTCCTGATGTTGCTAGTCAAACTGATATTGCCATCCATGACGTAGATGTGGGAGAAGCTCTCCCTATCAAACAACATCCTTACAGAGTTAGCCCACACAAGGCTGAGAAAATGAGCAAAGAGGTATCTTACATGTTAGAGAATAACATCATTGAGCCAAGCAACAGTGACTGGTCATCTCCTTGTATACTTGTACCCAAGCCAGATGGTTCTGTTAGATTTTGCACTGATTTTCGCAAAGTAAATGATCTCAGCAAGACAGACTCATATCCTATTCCAAGAATAGATGACTGTATAGACAAAATTGGCAAAGCCAAGTATATCACCAAGTGTGACTTACTCAAAGGTTACTGGGCTGTTCCTTTGAGCAACAGAGCAAAGCGAGTGTCTGCTTTTGTTACTCCTGAAGGCTTGTATCAATACAAAGTGATGCCATTTGGTATGAAGAATGCTCCAGCAACTTTTCAAAGAATGATGAACCAGTGTTTGAAAGGTATGCCAGGCGTGGAGATGTATGTTGATGATATTGTGGTTTACAGTGACACCTGGGAAGATCATTTGTGTAGGCTGCAATCTGTGTTAGAGAGGCTCAAACAAGCAAACCTTACTGTAAACCTGACAAAAAGTGAGTTTGGACAGGCAAAGGTGATTTATCTTGGACATGTTGTTGGTCTAGGTCAGGTTGCACCAGTTGAAGCCAAAATCAAGAGTATTGTTGAATATCCAGTTCCAGCAAACAAGAGAAGTTTGATGAGATTTCTTGGCATGGCTGGATATTACAGGAAGTTCTGTAAGAATTTTGCTGACATAACTGCTCCACTGACAAACTTGTTAAAGAAAAAGGAAAACTTCATTTGGTCCAAAGAATGTGATGATGCTTTTGATAAAGTGAAATCTATTTTGTGTTCTGGACCTGTTCTGACAGCTCCAGACTTTGGCAAGAAGTTCATTTTGATGGTTGATGCAAGTGACCATGGGGTAGGTGCAGTGCTACTGCAGAATGACGACAATGGTGTTCAGCACCCTGTATGCTACTTTTCAAAGAAGTTCAATTGTCACCAAAAGAACTATTCAACTGTTGAAAAGGAAACTTTGGCATTAGTGTTGGCCTTACAACACTTCAGTGTTTATGTGTCATCCCCTCTAGATCCAGTACTTGTGTATACAGATCACAACCCCCTGACATTCTTGCAGAAGATGAAAAACAAAAGCAGGCGATTGTTGAACTGGAGTTTGCTGTTGCAAGAATACAATCTTGAGATTTTTCATGTACGAGGTGTAGACAATGTCTGTGCTGATGCATTGTCACGAGCTTCTTAAATGCTATTTTTGATTATGTACATACTGTGGCGTCAACAACTCCATGCTACTCAGCATTACCACCACTGCAGTGTCAGGCTTGAAACACCATAGGACTCTATGCTACAGAGGCCATGACTGAGGATTGGGTTTCTCCATGATCTTCTACCACCCCAGCACTGGAGGAATAGAGACTGATGACTGCTACCACTACTTTGGATCATCTATATCCACAAGTCAAGGAGACATTGAACAATAACTGAAAGTGATAGACTGTGAGTACTGCTTAGACCAAGAGGACTTATATCATATGTACACTACAGAAGTGTATATGGTCAATTCTCCCAGATCGTGATCGATGCCCACGTACGGTGACCAAAATTTCAAACTTGTTATATCTTGGTAAAAGAAGTGGAAATATTTAGTAGACACAATACCTTACATGTGTAAAAGTTGGGAACACTAATCTTTATTAGATATTTATTTATTAGCTGAATGACTTTAACCTTGTAACCCATATGTCACCGTACGTGGGCATGTGTGTTTGACAAGGTTTTAGGGGAAATATTAATTGTTAATTAATAGCAGAATCAGAATTTTATTTTCAGAAAATGAGGCTCTACTTGTATTGAGTAAATTAGAGTTGATTAATATTATTCAGAATACAATGCCCACGTACGGTGACCGACCCACGTACGGTGACATGGTTAAAAACACATGTATATTTCTTAGCATTAACATGCCTGAAGTCTTTGCAAATTGCAGGTGTTGATTGTTCCATTATTTTCTGTTTTTGTGCAAAATATCATTCAATTATATTGTAAATCTTTCTCCTTACATAAGCAAAACCTAATAATATCTGCCCATGTACGGTGACCAAATAAAGTTCACCACCCATGTTCATTTAGCTGTGGTTTGTTTGATGGAAGAATTATTGTTTACTTTACAGATGTTATAAAACTTGTACACATGCCTCCATAATTTGGATTATCAAAAAGTACCCAACAAATTACTTTTTAAATTTTTTTTTACCTTTTAAAGTTGCTTGCCCATGTACGGTGACATACCCTTCACCACTTATTTTTTTAACTTAGACTAGATATAAATTTGACTATCCAAACATTCATTATGTTTTATAAGTTCTGCAACACATTTGGGGGTATTATACATTCAGAACAGATATCTATTCAGAACTAAAATTCTACAGGAGCTCTTCAAAATTTGGTTGTGGAGGTTTTAACAACAAATTTAGACCTTAAAATGCTTATTTTGGGGGTTTATCCTTTTTCATTCATGATAAAGGTACATAAAAGTGGGGTTCCCCTGCTAAATCTTTCATTTTTACATAGTTTGAAATCGTTTTTGATACTATATATTGACATAAAAATATGAAAATGATCGTTTGTAATTTTGGTCACCGTACGTGGGCATCGATCACGATCTGGGAGAATTAACCATATGATTTTGTATGTTGATGAGAATTGTTATGTAACTGTATACTTTGTTATGATATATGTTATTAATACATATCTGTGTATGGTTATCTGTCTTCTTCATTTAGTATAGAAGATATTCTGAATTCTCTTTTCTTGTCACTGGGTTAGCTAGTCTATAGGATTAGGCCTTAGCTACTGTACGTGACACCTCCGAGACCAGCTTCTCGTCGGGGGCCTTGGAGACGAAGCGCGCCTGTCGCACATCGTTCAACCACGTGCGGAGGGCGGCTTTATCTTGACCGTCGACGGTCGGCAGCGCCCGGAACAACCGGATGAGCTGTTTGACCGAGGCCAACTCGTGGGTCTCGGGCCGCGCCCGGGGGGTGGAGTCGATGATGATCCCGCGGGCCTCGGCGAGCTGTCGTGCCGCCTCGGCGAGCTCCAGGGCGTGCTGTTGGGACTCCAGGGCGTGCTGTTGGGCCCGTTGCTCGGCCTGCCTCGTGAACTCGACGCGAAGCCGCTGCTCTAACTCATATATCGCGACATCTTTTACCTCCTTGCAGGTCTGGGCCAGGTACTGCTTCCACAGCTTGGCCAGTAGCTCCGTGTTGGCGACAGTAAAGTCGGTCGGGATACTCCCAGCTAACTTCCCAGCGTTGAGCCACACCTGGAAATCCTCGGGCAACACACTGGGTTCGGCCATCCTCCCGAATTGCGTTAATAACTACACACGTTATACACAGCAATTACCTATATGGCACGAACTGTTGCGATTTCCACGTGCGACAGCTGCTGGTCCGCTCGGTCCGACTGTCGCTAGCACAGATCTACCGGCATGCAAATACCTTCCACGCCCACATTAATATGTTACAGCATAACAGAATGTTACTTCCCTGTTCGCGTCCGTGCTTAAGGAGTCGGTCCTTCCGTGGTCATTCGTATCTCGACCGGCAATCCGTCCTCGAATCAAACACTAAAAGCGTCTCGTCGTGGTCACCAATGTAAAGTTCCTAGGCTATACCCATAGTGGTTCTGTCCCTAGCGGTCGATATACGTTAAATAAGGTTTGGAGTCAACGCATAGATGTTGTAGGTAGCAGAATCCAGGTAAGACTGAATACTCTGGGTTTATTGGGTTCTGTTTTATAGCAGTGGGACGCCTTTGTCTCCCGGTGGAGACGCTTATACGGGTGGTCGTGTTAGGCGCCAATTAGCGTCACCCTTGTAACAACGAGCGCGCCCGTATCTCCAGGAAGTTGGGTTCACAAACAACCGCCGGCCAAAGCCGGGTTCAAAGGGGGGATTATAGCTACAGCAGGAAGGACCAATTAGCCTGGCCAGTGTCGGCCATCTTGGATTTGGGGGAAAGAATTCAGAATAGATTTAATATATATAATGTAATTAATAATGCTGCTTTTTCAACGCAAAAATACCACAAAGTTAGAATTATTGACTGCAGATCTTTACAATGGTTTTAATTTGGAAAAAGGAAAGTGGACCAATATCTGCATGAAGTATATTGACTAACAAATTACCATATGAGCCTACTTCTTGTTAACTACTAGTTGGTCAGAAGTCAATGAAGATCCAACGTTTTGATATAACGTTTTGGATACCAGCAGTGGCTTACTCAGTGAAAAACCACCCGGCAGTTATTCATTTCTGTCCTACATTAAGAACCAATTTCAGGAGGATTCTACAATTTTAGAAGCAAGTTTCATGTCCCTCCTAAAAGTAATATACCCTGTTTGTAAACTGAGTAGCTTTTGCAATCTTGACACAATGGGGATGCTCTGCATTTAGTTTCAGTTTGGCCTGTGTAAGCTAAGACTGCTTGTCAGTCAGACTCCAATTTAAGCTCAGATGATGAATTTGAGTGTGGTCAACTCCGTTGGGACAAAGACCAGAGACCTGTTTCAGTAGTTTCGTGACATGTTTAAATGGCGTCTGCAACACCATACAGACAGATTGGGGTTGACTAGTTTTGTGAAAACACAAGTAGCTGCCCTTAGGACAAGACAGACCCCAAACACGGTGTGTCCGGTGTCATAAGAATTAGACATTAGACTTCGTTTTGCCCGTTCTTGCTTGCACTGTTGGTGCCGCTTTTCATGTCTGTCTAACACTTTTGCCACGAAAATAGTGAAACAGGTCCCTGATCGTTGTCGCTGACTCATATTATGACAGGGCGTGTGATATCACCAGCACTGATGACGAAATTGGCGCCGAGATCTCAGACATGGTGGTCAGGGTCCTATCACATGTTGTGGGGCACCATTGCAAAAAGACACCGTTAAGGAGAACCATGACCACTTCCCTCAGCCTGACTATGTTCCTATGTTGCAGGTGCCTAGGTTGAATGAAATCTTCAACAGATTGTCTTCACAAAGGTCATTACAGATGGGTAGGTATCTCATGGAAATACAGCAGAATATTGTCACTACCATGTTGAGCATCATGCATCACTTGCAAGCCCTGTATGATCTGAAACAGAAGGCGAAAATGAACGGAGACTCCGATATCAAATAGAAAGCAGCTCCACTTGAGGACACCGATGTTAGTTTGATGGATTAAAACCTCGTTCATGTTAGATAGGAAATATCGTAAAACTGGATGAGTTTTAATCTTGGCCAACGTATGCCACGACTGTAGTGTGGCATAATGATTTCACGAGATGAAATCGAGTGAAGTCCGGAGCCAAAACTCCAGGAGTGGCATGCGATGGCCACGATTAAAACGAATCAGGTTTTGATTTTATTCTACCCTGTCTCCTCGATTTTGGAATATTATGTGATAAAGATTCTGTATGCCACTAGTGGTATATAAAACTCCGTATGCCAGGCAGCGTGGCATACAGAAACTCAATGTTAACCTATGGGATTTTATATTAGGGGTAGGATAATATACTAGAAGGTACCTGCGTAAGCAATAAAGTGGGGAACCTGCTGTTTGATGACCGCTCTACCATGGTGGAGTGGCTATTGGAGGGGAGATCTAAATGGGGCCATGAAAAAGGCTGAAGATAAGGTCAGGCAGGCTGACGAAATGACCATAAAGACGTATGAACCGCAAACTGACCAGTAGGATTCTACAGGTTATAAAATGGTTATAAAAACGAAAAGAATTCCTACAGTGAGAGGTAGAGTTCCAACAAGGGGTCCAAGGACAAGTCCCTGTACAACTGAAATCCGGCACTAAATACCATGTGAATGAATGGCAGAAAATTGCGACCTTTTATCATTGAATGTGTAAAAGGGGCTCAAATTTAATTTGATGAGTTGCTAGTACAGGTTGACCTTTTGCTCGACTTTCTGCTTTGTCATAAGAAGCTTGGGCTAACATAGATGTTTCATGTTATATGTTCATGCTCGCAGTACGGCTGCAGTATATCTCCATGATATGTACACAATAAACAATGGATTTGTGGACAGGCGGCCATAAACCACGAGAGGTTGCTACGTGCTAATCTATAAGCATTGGCGAGTGTATCATGTCAATGAAGAGTGGATTAAAGAACCGCTTTTTTTTTAAATTTGTCATCCATCTCATGACGAAATGAAAAACAGTATATCATAGGGTCTACTATGTCTATAATTAGGGACTGTTGTTTGCTATCCATGCACAAAGGTACTACAAATATCTTTGGGAACGTTCTTTCAAATTATGAATGGCTTTGAAGCCCATAATGAATTCTTTTTAAAATTCATAGTCAATGGAGATGGATTCGGACAGATTAAAAACAATAAGTAGTGATTTACTGTGACCCATAAATTTTGAAAAGGGCTAGTAGATAGGTACTGAATATCGGGAATCAACATACCTAAGTCATGAAAATAGGGATTTATCATAGGATTTGAAAATATATACATAATTCAATTAACGGTATGATGTGTACATTCATTGATTGTGCTACATTGAAATCATCAACAGCTGGCCAAGACAAAAATACAACTCTTTAGGTTATTTTTACAAATGGAAAGAGACTAAATGGTCGATTCTCACGAAAGCAGTGCATTTGGGCTAGGTGGGGGGCAAAAATAATAATTTTGGATGTCAGAGAAAATTATTATGTTGTCATAATGTCTATTGGGTGAATATAATGGCTTATCTTTCCATAGCTAGGTGCCAAAACATCTTCTAAAAATGATTTATTTGAGGCTTTCAGCATTGAATCTATGGACGGGAACTTAGATTAGGGCAATCTATACACTCTCGGGTTTCTTCTCATGTAAATAGTATTCAATTTGAACTAGTGTAAAATTTATAATTTAATTAGGAAAAATAGTCATCTAGGATCAGAGTCACTATAGGAACTGTATAGGAAAGGCCCACCAAGCAAGACATGATTTAGAAAATCTATTTCTAATAGGTTTTAACTTAAAATATATGATCGGAGACATTAATATTCGTCTATCAGAGATTCTGGGCTTTCATTTGATATATATTTCGACCATTCCGGACGATTAGGGACATAGATATTGATTTTTGAAAATTAAATTTGAGCAGTGATTATATTGGCTTATCTCGCCATTGCTTCTACTATGGACAATCGACCACAAAATCATAGTGGTCTCTTCAAATTAATTCGCCTAAGGATTTTAATGGAGTTTGATCATTGCAAGACTACCTGTGGTTATCTCCCACACTATAAGGATCATCTACATATATTTAATGACTAACACAAACCACGGGTATGGGCATAAAATTTATTGAGTAGTAGAAATACGAGATAAGTTTTAGAGGTCCATCATCATAACATACATTAGATATAAGAGATAGTTCAGGAGCTATTGATGAGCCCTACGGAGTAGGAGAGAATGAAGAGAGAGACTGTAGAGTTTTTGTAGGGTGGGTGGGTGGTTCCTTATCGCCGGTGGCCCAGGGTTGAAGTGAACATCGGCAGGGTGGCGTGGGGTGACCACGTGAGGGACACGTGACCGGAACGGGTTGAAATAGTCCCTAGCGTCCAGGAGTGAGTCCCTAACGACCGTGCTCAGTTTAGCATTAAATCCAACTGTTCAGTTAGCCCTAATGTCCAGTCTGATATAATGAATTTGCGGCAGTCGTCATCGTATTCACAATATGTACATAGATTAGTGTTGGCTATAGATAAGTTTCAGATTCAACGATGTATATGATCCATTTTTACAGTTCTGTGGTTGATCTGAAACTGATTCAGCGTTATATATAAATCACACAGGCAGGAATGATTTTTGTTTCAGATTTTTGTTTTAAATACTCAACAAGGTATACATTGATTCAGTGTCTGTCTGGCACACGACGTGGTCAGACATGGGGGCTTTGTCGCCGATATAATAATCAATTTAACCACTTCTGGTCATCATATTTTCACAAAATGTATATATGGAGAACCGTGAGAGTCTCTAGATCGTCCAGGATTACTTTGTTTCAGATTGATACAGTAGTTTAGCTACAAAAAATAATTATATTTCGTGGTCATACACTTCACAGGTGAATCACAGAATAGCATTACGTGCTATATCACACAGGTAGGATTGTTTCAGGTTGGTATAAATTGATCAGTGTCTGGCTAGCACTAGACATGGTCAGACGTGGGGGAATTTATTTCCGATTTAATAATCCACCTAACCACTTCTGATCGATATATTTTCACAAAATGTTCATGTGGAGAATCTTGATGGTACATAGATCGTCCAGGATTATATTGTTTCAGGTTGATACAGTAGATTAGATATAAAAACCAATTAAAGATCGTGACCATACAGTTCTGTCAACTGTGAATAATAATAGAGATTAATAAACATCCACAACATGAGCTTGCAAAAGATGAGACAAATGAGACTGTAGGGTGCTTTGTTTTGGATTGATATACACAACATGGTAAATATTGATCGATTATTCAGCAATATTGTTCAATATATACACAGGTAGCAAGGCTTGATACATTTTCAGGTGCAGCAGTCGACATCATATTCACAATATGTACATAGATTAGTGTTGGCTCTGCACATGCAGGCATATTTTATTTCAGATTCAACAAGGTATATTCAATTTGATAGATATGAAGTCAAAGAGGTTTTTTTGTTCCAGGTTAAAATAATATACAGTGTTTCAGTGTCTGACTGGCACTCGACGTGGTTGGACCTGGGGGCTTTGTCTCTGACCTAATAATCATTTTAACCACTTCTGATCAATATATTTTCACAATATGTACATGTGGAGAACCTTGAAAGTCTATAGATTGACCAGGATTACTTTGTTTCAGATTTGATACTATATATTACCTAAAAAAAGAAAACAATTATAATTTGTGTCCATACACTTTTTAGTTGAATCATAGAATAGCATTACATGCTAGATCACATAGCCAGGAATGGTTCAGGTTCATATAAATAGATTAGCTACTGAAAAATAATTACAGTTTGTGATTATACACTTCTGTTGTGAAACAGAGACTGACACTACATGGAACGAGTTATTTTGTTTGACATTGAAATTGTTGATAACATCATCATTTATTATCAACATGCTGGCAAATGACTAATGACAAATAATTGAAGAAAAAAATACACTGGTGTGCACGTTGTCTACATACATCTGATTGAAAATTTACATGGCCACATATATAATTTAGAATTTCAGCTTCGAAAAATTGAGTTTGCGATAGAAAATTACAAGTAGCGAAAGCCACAGGCAGTTTAATATTTAACAAGGTTTAATTCACCGATAATATGAGAAGTTTGGATATTGTGGGAAGTGTGCATTGACGTTGTGACTTTAATTTGGAGCTTTAAAAGGTGGGTGGGGGGGGGGGGGGCAAGAGGGCAGATCATTTTAACTTTAATTCTTCTGTGGCATTCTCAGATATTTCGAAATTAGCTTTAGTGTGATATATATGAAAACAATGAGGTTTGTTTCCAGGGACCAAATCCATTCTTATTACGATAACAGCAGACCCAGCAAAAACTTTTACGCTCTAAATCGTTATCTACTCGTTAGGCAATTTGAAGAGTCCGAAATTGGTCTAGCAACTTCCTCTTTAGTTACAATCATAATCTGCTGGATGAGGCAGAGAGAGAAGTCAACCAAACTGATTTTCTTGTCCGAAAGCGAGTTGTACATTAACTGAGCATTCAATTTCATAATCTCCATCATGAAAAAGAACAATTTCTTCGTCCATTTCTTACTTTTCCTACCGAAAGAATAATATGAAGCCATCTGATCTGCTAAGTCGACCCCGCCCATGTACTGACTTTACAATTTTACTATGTCTGGACAAGGGAGTTGTAATCATAATCTGCTGGACGAGGTCGAGAGAGAAGTCGACCAAACTTATTTTCTTGTCCAAAAGTGAGTTGCACATTATCTGAGCATTTAATTTCATAATCTCCATCACAAAAACGAACAATTTCTTAATCCATTTCTTACTTTTCCTACCGAAAGATTAATATGAAGCCATCTGATCTGCTAAGTCGACCCAGCCCATGTACTGACTATACAATTTTACTATGTCTGGACAAGGGAGTTCTTTTTTAGCGAATTTACCGTCAGTACCCTGAAGTGTTCTAAAACAAGTAGACATAGTGGAGCCGTGAATGGTGGACAGAATATGGATTATCTTACGATCTAGCCAACATGTCAAAAGCAGACTTGTGAAAAACACTTGTTTCCTGGCCATGTACGATTTTGGAACCTCCATGCGATTCATACAGAGATAACCACAAGCAGAGGGATGAAGGGAGTGAAGCTTTTTGAGAACTTGCACACCAGTGTAAAAGATATAAAAAAAACATGGTAAACTTTGTTGAAGAGATTGGCACCCCTTAACAGTCTCATAATTATGTTATCGGTCGTATTATCGCCCTTATGGTTGTAATGACAGAAAAAAGGGATAATTTGAAAGATAAAGCCTGTACACGACTCAGCCAGTACCCAGCACTTAAGCTCCCATTTGCACGGTTTGTTAGGCATGTACTGACGGTGCCGTGTATGTCCCTTGTGCTTCACAATCGTCTCATCAATCACAACCATACTTCGTGGAACATAAACTGAATTTACAACTGAGTTAAAATGCTGAAGGTTTGTCATCATATGAGGGTTTCTCTGGTCTGGGCGGGAAGACGGGGGAGCACCGCATAAGCCAGAAGTAGTACGCTGGGTTCCTGCATTCAATGGATCACACTCAGGGACAGGCTCAGAGAAATGGAGAAATACAAGGGGAAGAATGGTCTAAGATTCTAGAAATATGTAATACATTCATATTTTGAACTAGTTTGAGAAAAACAGGCACATATTAGCATTAGAAATACATGTAAAATTGATCGGCAATACACTATGTTGATATATTACATGAACTTGTGACGCTGCGCTAGTGCTTGCGCAGCGGTCTGCTCCTGAAAGTAAACAAAGGCAATGACAGCACAAATAGTTAGCGAATAAGACTTACCAAAGGATGTCAAGAAAGTGAGTTCTGGTTATGAGGGATTTCAGTCCAGGAGTTGCATATTTGGTAATTGATGTTGTAATGCTCGATGTCTGGCTTTTACAAGATCCCCATCAAAAACGTAATCCCTACGAATCGCAGGAGCTCGTTCATCGTGACAGGAGTCCATGCAGTCATCTTCTTGGGGTGACCATGCCCACTTCGATTCTTTTCTGCCTACAGATTCGTTCTCTGCAGTGAACCCGTTAGGAATACCACTGAGAGAAAAAATTTGCATAAAGTCCAGCGTTGTCTTAGTCTTAGTCGTGTCGCCTTTGTCCATTATTCCGGGTTTCCCAGTCATATGAGTCTGTGCCTCTTCTGGCATTGGGACCCAGTGTCTGCCTCTCAAAGTTGTGATGGGCACTGGTGTTGGCACTGGCGGAGGTCTTTGGGGCGAGTTTTCTCGTTCTTCTTTGTCCTGTTCTTCTTCAGAGAGATGAAGACGATTCCATAATCAATTCCCACTCATCATCATAGACATCTTTGAATTTGTTCTCCCAGGCATTGGAAGCCATAACAAATCGATCTCACTTGTTGAGTAGTACACCACTGGCAAACAGTGCGACAAGTACTACGCCTGATCGAAAGTTTTTGCGACTTTAATAGCCGCATGTCAACGTCCCCATGGCAATATATAAACTCAAGCACACATTTTCATTGAAATTATAATGATTTATTTACATATTGGAGGTATCCTAACACTTTCCGAGTTTTACCGTGTAAAACACGACTGAAAATATTGAATTGATCCGCTAGACTCCCTAGAGCGAATATATTTCATAAAAATAAGGAAGTGCTTCTCTCCGTTCGGTGTCTGTTGAATTTATAGGGCAAATCCGATGTGATAATTAATAAAAACCACTGATTATCGATTTAATTTTACAAAATAAATATGTGAATATCCATGTTAGCTTACAGATCGTCTAGAAAAAAAAACACAATAAATTTGTTTGTGTCCATCCGTGACTGCTGCAACATGATAAACCTATATTTTCTTTTTTCATCATAATGCTCAGATTCACAATATATCAAGATATCTTTAATATTCCACAGGTTTCAATGATTTGTTTGTTTCAATTAACAATATTATATGAGCTTTTAAGTGCATTCAGCATAGAAGGTTTGTGGTGATTGGGGGCGGGAACGTAAAACTGGGGTGACTGGAAGTGTAACTCTCCACTGCTGTATTTGTCAAAGAAAATGTAAACATCAGCAGAGAATTTGCAAAATAGTAACAAGGACTGGTTACAAATGCCCCAAAACCTGCAAATTAGATAGTATATGAATATTCTGAATTTGCAAGACAACCAAATGGAAAACTTTTGAATATATATATATATATATATATATATATATATATATATATATATATATATATATATAAACTCGTTCGTCATTTTACTATATAGAGAAAATGGTGGGTAGGCGCTCAACTCGTCCATAGGCGTCAGTCGATCTGTGTATTGTTTTATTTTTCTCTGAGTTCTACCTTCAAATAACCATCTCCATGGCACTATATACACTCAAAACACACAAATCCATTGTTTTCAGAATGTTTATATATGGAAGATTTCTTAACGCTTTTCTGCTTAAATCGATTGTAAAAGTTAATTTGAAAAAGAATCTGAGTTTATGATGCCTCACCTAGGGGAATTTTTTTTTGGTCAATCTTTATTGGAGCAATTCTTCGGTTTACAATTTGGTATGATATGTTACATTTAAAGTTGTGTTTCCAATAAAGGAATAGCCATCAGCCGAAGGCTGGTTTTCATTGGCTACTCGTTGAATCTGAGTTGTGACTATATAGCCTGTGCATCCGTTATAATTCGTTATAATCCAGGGCCCTGTTTTTCAGTCACGATATCCTCTTTGTAAGATATCTTACAGCTGTCAGTGTACTATAGATAAGACATCTTTGGAGATTGGCCAACGATTGTCCGTCAAGAGCACTTAGGCTGCAGTCAGGTGTACTATAGACAAGACATCTTTAGGGTCACGTGGTTCCAAATGTCTTCCAAAGTGTCTTAGACCTAAGACATCTATGGACATGTCGTACAGAATGCGCAACTTCACTTCCCGTAGGAATTAAGCAATGAAATTTTAACACTAGTAAGGTATACATATAACCTATCATCGTACCAAATATGAAGAAAAACGGCCACATCGTTATGAAGTTATCGGCGTGTGAAATTCGTCATACCAAATGTTGCTCTATCAGTGATCTAATTTATGCGGCGACCTTGACATCGACTGCGCTTATTTCACTCTTCCAGCAGAGATTATGCGCGCTATACCGCAGAAGATCCGCTAGGAGAGTGCGTGTACGATATCCGATCGATAGCTCAATGTTTCATATTCAAACGCCGATAACTTCATAACTATACGGCCGTTCTTCTTCATATTTGGTACGATCATAGGCTATATGTATCCCGTACTCGTGTTAAAGTTTCATTGCTGAATTCGTATTAGAAGCACAGTAAATCCTCTATATACGCACAGTGAGGTTTGATAGAACCTGAGACAGTTCTATACTTGAGACACTTTTAGCGGCGATCGAGCGCGCCGCACTGAGACCGTGTCTATAGCACAGTCACCATTTTGTGTCTTCCAAACAGTCTTCCAATCGCAGAGATGTCTTAAGGAATCGTTGGCCGATTATGTCGTGACTGAAAAACAGGGCCCAGGCATCATGCTGCGGCCAAAGGGTTAAAATTAACATAATTATTTTTGTTATAAGGTGAATGATACCATAAGCTTTCATCCAGTGATAGTCTACAAAATTGTTTTGCTGTTCATTTTTTTTAATAAACTGTTCACGCTGCAAGCTCTGTAGTTTTACCAACCATCAATTGGCTATACAATTTTTAAAAATTAGTCTAGCTTTACAATTTTCTCAAAGAAATAACTACTGAACGCGATATTCACATGGAAAAATAAAGAAAAATACCTTAGCTATATTGTTTTACTTGTTATTTTGAAAAAAAACTGGGATTCTAGAGGGTTTTATTGGTCAAATATAGTCAATTTGTACCTATTTTGACCCCCTGGAGAGGAAAATATTTTTATTCAACCTACAAAACATATACTCCCCCTCGAGCGCTCAATGCGATTTATTAATTAAATCAGAAAAAAACACCATATAATACACTGGGAAAATGTAGAATCCAGGACACGACTAAAATTGCATATGCACTGGTTTCGTGAGAATGAACCACATATGATAATGACAGGAAAGACTTGTTTAAAATATGTCATGCTCTGGTTATTTACATTGCAGAAAGGTCAGACCAGCCATTCTGTTCTAAAAGCAAGGGCAATAGCGAATAATCAGAAATCACATCAACATTTACTGATTACAATCGTAGCCTTGTGGTCAAGGATTGTGCGGATACAAAATCATGGGAGTATCCCTTAATTCCATAAACCACTTCATATTGGCACCGTCATTCACGTCGCATGCAGCCTGCGGCATATCTCAAGGTAGGTCGACGCCCATGCACCATCATGGACCTGCCGATACATTACCAAAATTCTAAGCGTATCGATGTGTATCACAGTCCATGACCAAATGCGTAAAAAGCGTACAAGGGGGGAGGAAGGGGGGTTGAAGGCTGGATTTTCCATTTGCATGCATACGCAATTTCAATAAAAATGTCTTGTATGAGTTGTATTGGTGTGTGTTTAGGTGTGTGTGTGTGTTTATATATACCAGGAGTGTTGTTGGGAGGGCAGCCAGTGAGATGGGTAAGTTGATATGGGGGGGGGGGGGGGGGTCAGGTTGCTAAGTATCTTCGTGGATAGGCATATTGAATCATTTTACCTCTTGCCATACTGCCTCTCACCGTATTGGCTCTCACCAAACTGTCCCTAAAAAACAGTGCCTCAACCTTAGTGCTCCTGCACAATACTTCCCCTGAATCAAATTGCATCAAGCCATACTACCCCTCACTATACTGTCCCGAAACTATACTGCCCCTGAACCATATTGCACAATAACCATAAGTACTGCCTCTCAAACATACTGTTGTGCAACCATACGGCTCCTAACTATACTGCCTCTCACCCTTACCACCCCTCGACCATGCTGCAGCTCACCATATTGCCTGTCAACCATACTGCCCCTCCACAAACTTACACATCTACCATATTGCCCCTCTACAATACTGCACCTCTACCATACTGCCCCTCCACCATACTTTCCTTCTACCTTACTGCCTCTCCGCCAAACAGCCCCTCAACCATGCTGCTCATCAACCATACTGCCCCTCAACAAAACTACCCATCTACCATAGTGCCCCTCTACAATACTGCCTCTCCACCATACTGCCCCTAAAAGATACTGCCTCTGGGTAGTATAGTAGAGGAACAAATTGGTGTGGGGTAATTTGGTGGAGGGGCAGTATGATTCAGGGGCAGTTTGTTGGAGGTGCAGTATGGTAGAGGGGCAGTATGGTAGAGGGGCAGTATGTAGAGGGGCAAAATTTGGAGGGGCAGTATGGTTGAGAGCAGTATGGTCGAAGGGCAGTAAGGTGGAAGGGCAGTATGGTGTAGGGGCAATATGATTCAGGAGCAATTATGGTGAGGGGTAGTATGGTTAACCCTTTAACCGCCGCACGCCAAATCCGGGCGGGATTTGAACCGCCGCGCCCCCTACGGCAAACCTATGTATTAGAACGCCGCAGACTTTTAACATATGCTCCCTCGTACCGCCGGCCCATTTTCCCGTGAATGGTGCGCGTCCATTGTTTTGACGGTGGTAGTGGTAGAATTTCTCCATTTTCTCCTCAAATTGATGATTTATGAATAAAAGATGACCATTACTATAATGCCAAGACCTGAAGCTTTGTCTCTATATATATTTTGTGAATAAAAACCATTGTTAGATATTATTAAATCTGAACTGAAATCGGCCTAAAATAGGCGCCTATGTAAAAAATAACCATCCATGGCGTCCGCCTATCTAAGGCCTTACATACTACTGTAGCAGATTTCTTCGCATCAATATAATCGTTAAAGTCGATAAAACCCACATCTGAATTCAAATATGATCCCTACCTACATCATTCTAACGGATTATGAAATAAAACAACTCCTAAGGTGATCTAAGCAATATCGAAAGTTTGAACTCGCGCACCATAGCAAAACCGTTGGTGGGGGCGAGTGTCGCAGTGTCAATATGGATAGCTAAGCAGATTCCCCTACGCAATGGACGCTGTGTAAAATCATTTCCCCTCGTCAAATAGCGGATTAACAACATAAATAGAGCCCAGCACGTTCAAGATAAGGCCTGTGCCTACAAAAGGATATAAATATTATGGCGGGAAAACCATCGAAAGTGTGGTTAATACGGTGATAACTTCGGATCTTTGAGGCTGGGACTGTGGGAGTATAGGTGTCAAGTCCAGTGACAGCGACATGTCTACTAAGCTGTCTGCTACAAGTTGATTCGACAACCCACAGAATTGCCATTTATATCAACAGTGTAAACTGAGACCAGCATTATGTTCATCTGATCAGCAGCTATACGAGGGCATCAGACTTGACATGGTGGAATTGACTTAACGCTTTGTAAATAAGATCGGCAAAGCCTCTATAGAGTGCTGTCTAGATTATAAGGTTGAGTCTATGGGAAGCCGTGTCACTGCTCGAAACGTAGGGTTGTCAAGTTATAATACGAAATCAGCACGCACCGGGTTTAAACTTTAGGTTAATGATTAATCATATATATATTCATATTCTACACACTCTAAGCTACCGTTCTATGTAAATATTGTCCAGGTTTGACGAGGTCAGATTTAATAATCCAAATTTAACATTGGGTATTACGCAGTCGGCTTGCTGGGTCAGTCGAATCTTAGACGAGGTTTACAAAATCAGCTCAGATAGGGTTTAAACAATAGAATTAACAACAGGGAAGTATATATTAACATTCTATGGACTCTAAGGTTTGTTCCAGTATGAATTTCATCAAATTTAGACGAGAAGTGACCTGGTTATTAATAAATTAAGATGCGAGTTATGCACGTTGAATTCTAGCCTAGCTCGATCCGCCATTGCTTATACTGTGTAGCTAGGGTGGTTGAGCTGTCATTAGAAATAAGCTCGCACCGGGTTTAAACTTTAGATTCATGATTAATCATATATATATTCATATTCTACACACTCTAAGCTACCGTTCTATGTAAATAATGTCCAGGTTTGACGAGTTCAGATTTAATAATTCAAATTTAACCTTGGGTATTACGCAGTAGGCTTGCTGGTTCAGTCGAATTTCATATGATGATCACAAAATCAGCTCAGATAGGGTTTAAACAATAGAATTAACCACAGGGAAGTATATATTAACATTCTATGGACTCTGATGATTGTTCCCGTACATATTTTGTCAAATTTAGACAAGCAGAGACCAAGAAATCAATATATTTTGATGCGAGTTATGCACGTTGAATTCTGGCCTAGCTTGATCCGCCATTGCTTCTACTGTGTAGTTAGGGTGGTCGAGCTGTCATTAGAAATCAGCTCGCACCGGGTTTAAACTTTAGATTAATGATTAATGATAGGTATATTCATAATCTATATACTGTAAGGTTTCCTTCTATGTGAATATTGTCCAGGTTTGATGAGTTTAGATTTAATAATTCATATTTAACCTTGGGTATTACGCAGTCGGCCTGCTGGTTCAGTCGAAATTTAGATGAGGCATCATAAATCATATCGGACAGGGTTTAAACAATAATATTAACCACAGGAAAGTATATGTGGAAATTCTATGGACTCCAAGGTTTGTTCCCGTACGTATTTCATCAAATTCGGACAAGAAGAGACCAAGAAATTAATAAATTAAGATGCGCATTACGCACGTTGAATTCTGGCCTAGCTTGATCCGCCATTGCTTCTACTTTGTAGTTAGGGTGGTTGAGCTGTCATTAGAAATCAGCTCGCACCGGGTTTAAACTTTAGATTAATGATTAATGATTCATATTCTACAGACTCTAAGGTTTGTTTCTATGTAAATAATGTCCAGGTTAGATCAGGTTGAATTAATAATCGAAAAAAGAAAGTCGACATTACGCATTTTTTGTATTTCAGCTAACTAAATCATCTCTTTCGGGGTTTAAATCTTAGATAAATGAATTTTCGTATATTCTAGGGTAAACTACACACTCTCAGCTTCATAATGTTATAATATTGTCCATTTTGGTTGATTTGAGACCAAGTAATCGAAATATTAAGATGCGCCAGACGCACCCTTTATACTTTACTATAGGTTGGGCAGGGGAGTGCGGATCTGGGCCAGGCACGATTTAGAAAATCATTAATTATGAGCATTTAACTTGAATTCTATTACTGGAGACATTAATATTCGTAAACTACAGATTCTCAGCGTTCTCCTGATATATATTTCATGTATTTCGGACGAGTTGGGGACTTAGTTATCACATTTAGAAGATTAAAAGCTTTACTATAGGCTTGGTAGGGGATTCAGGCGCTGGTCGAGATACGATTTAGAAAATCTTTTATTACGAGGATTTAACTTAAATTCTATTACTTTCTCAGCTTTCTCCTGATATATATATTGTGTATTTCGGACAATGTGGGATTTAGTTATCGAATTTAGAAGATTAAAAGTAATCAGTGAATAAAATGGCTTATTTCGCCATAGCTAGGTTCTAACACAGCTCTTTCAAAATGTATTTTTCTAGGCTTTTAACCTTGAATCGATGAACGGGGACTTATATCAGGGCAAACAACACTGTCTGAGGTTTGTTTATATGAAATATCATTGACTTTCAACCAGTGGAGAATTTAGAATCGAATTAACAGAAAGGCTAATCTATCTGAGGCTTTACTATAGTAGCGGTACAGGAGTAGGGCTCAGGTCAGGACATGATTTAGAAAATCTTTTTTAATAGGTTTTAACCTCAAAAATATGATTGGAGACATTAATATTCTTAAATTAGAGATTCTCAGCTTCCATTTGCCATATCTGGGTTATAAGACATCTTTTTCAAAATGTATTTTTCTAGGCTTTTAACATTGAATCTATGGACGGGGACTTATATTAGGGCAAACTACACTGTCTGAGGTTCGTTCATACGAAATATCATTCAATTTGAACTAGCGGAGAAATTAGAATTGTATTAAAAGAAATGGTCATATAGCTACAGATTTACTATGGGTTTGGTAGGGGTGTCGGGCTCTGGGCAAGACAGGATTTCGAAAATCATTTATTATGAGGATTTAACTTTAAATATATGACAGTATGGTGGAAGGCCAGTATGGTGGAGGGGCAGTATGGAGGGGCAGTATGGTGGAGGGGCCGTATAGTATAGGGGCAGTATGATGGAGGGGCAGTATGGAGGGGCAGTATGGTGGAGGGGCAGTATGGTGGAGGGGCAGTATGGTGGAGGGGCAGTATAGTATAGGGGCAGTATGGTGGAGGGGCAGTATGGTGGAGGGGCAGTATGGTGGAGGGGCAGTATGGTGGAGGGGCAGTATGGTGGAGGGGCAGTATGGTGGAGGGGCAGTATGGTGGAGGGGCAGTATGGTGGAGGGGCAGTATGGTGGAGGGGCAGTATAGTATAGGGGCAGTATGGTGGAGGGCCAGTATGGTGGAGGGGCAGTATGGAGGGGCAGTATGGTGGAGGGGCAGTATAGTATAGGGGCAGTATGGTGGAGGGGCAGTATGGAGGGGCAGTATTGTGGAGGGGCAGTATAGTATAGGGGTAGTATGGTGGAGGGGCAGTATGGTGGAGGGGCAGTATGGTGGAGGGGCAGTATGGAGGGGCAGTAAAGTATAGGGGCAGTATGGTAGAGGGGCAGTATGGTGGAGGGGCAGTATAGTATAGGGGCAGTATGCCGGAGGGGCAGTATGGAGGGGCAGTATGGTGGAGGGGCAGTATAGTATAGGGGCAGTATGGTGAAGGGGCAGTATGGTGGAGGGGCAGTATAGTATAGGGGCAGTATGGTGGAGGGGCAGTATGGTGGAGGGGCAGTATAGTATAGGGGCAGTATGGTGGAGGGGCAGTATGGTGAAGGGGCAGTATAGTATAGGGGCAGTATGGTGAAGGGGCAGTATGGTGGAGGGGCAGTATAGTATAGGGGCAGTATGGTGGAGGGGCAGTATGGTGGAGGGGCAGTATGGTGGAGGGGCAGTATAGTATAGGGGCAGTATGGTGGAGGGGCAGTATGGTGGAGGGGCAGTATGGTGGAGGGGCAGTATGGTGGAGGGCCAGTATGGTGGAGGGGCAGTATGGTGGAGGGGCAGTATGGTGGAGGGGTAGTATGATGGAAGGGCAGTATGGAGGAGGGGCAGTATGTTGGGGGGGCAGTATGGTGGAGGTGCACCATACCGGCATACGTGCCAATTTGTGAATTACGACATGTGGCACTCGACGTGGTCAGACGTCTACACTGTAGGCTACGCTCTGATATAATAATCAATTTAACCACTTCTGATCAATATATTTTCACAAAATGTACATGTGGAGACCCTTGAAAGTCTATAGATCGTCCAGGATTACTTTGTTTCGGATTGAGACCATGGATTAGTTACGTAGGTTTGTGGTGGTGTAGGCGGGAACGTAAAACTAGGGCGACCGGAAGTGTAACTCTCCGATGCTGCGTTTCTGGTGGTTGTCGAAGAAAATATAAATATCAGCGGAGAATTCGCAAAATAGTGAAAACGAAAGGGTAAGACTGCCTAAAAACTCGCAAATTAGATAGTATATGACTATTTTCAACTTGTGCGAGCAAGACAACCCAATCGTACGCTTTTAAATATATATAAACTCGTTCGTCGTTTCGCTGTATCTGGAAATGCTCTGACAGGCGCTACACTCGTCCATAGGCGCGAGTCGATCTGTGCTTTGTTTTTTTCCCTCCGTGTTCTACTTGCAAATACCCATCGCCATATAACTAAATAGACTCAAAACACATAAATACATTGTTTTCAGAATGTTTTATTTATATATGGAACTTTTCTTAACCCTTTCGTGCTCAAATCGACCGAAAAAGTGACTTTATAAAAATAACAACTCTATGATGCCTCAAGGCATCATGCGGCGGTAGCCAGGGAAATGCCTGGAGGCATCATGCGGCGGTAGCTACGGGAATGCCTCCAGGCATCATGCGGCGGTAGCCAGGGGAATGCCTGGAGGCATCATGCGGCGGTTAAAGGGTTAAGAGTAGCTGAGGGAATGTATGGGTGAGGGGCATTTTAGTTGAAGAGCAGCATGGTTGTGAGACTGTTCTGAGATTGGGACTGACGTACTCCTAGTCTGAATGGTAGGGACTTAAGTTTGATAGGGGTAATTGTACCCAACAAATTCCATTCCAAAATGTGTTTGTAGATTTTCTATTTCAATATAATTGGGTACCTTTTGTTTATGTACTGCAACGTTAACGTTACCGATGTCGAAGCGATATGAAACGTCAGCCATTTTGAAATGATAACGCAATCCCGTTTTTTGACGCTGGAAAACGGACCGTGATTTACTGCACAGCTGTGCAGTACATGGTAGAGAGCAGCGTGTAGTAATTACGTCACTTACAGCAGTAGGTATATAGTAATTAGTAGAAACTAAACGAGAGTTAGCCCTGTCAATGTGTATGCCACGATGGGCAGGTTGTGAGTAGCAGACCTGACCAGAGTGTTGACACTCATTGGAGGATGGCTGTGTTTATCAATACTGCCGGATCTACTTTCGTTATTTCGTCCCTGATTGGTCCGTTTTTTTATTCACCTCGGTGCATAAATAACACTTTATTCAACACTCCGTCAAATACAATGAGTCAGTGTTAAAAGTATGGCTTCTTTTATTAGGGGTAGGATAAAGGTTGTGCCGCTCAGGTCACTGGGCTTACTGTGGTAAAATATTTTGTGTTCATCATTACCTCCGAACAACAAGTTTGAGGATGTCAGAAAATGGCATCATACATCGTTGTCGTATTGCAATTATCAGTTTCTGTAATTAAGCACATCTGCTGGGGACGTTTCTCACTTGAGTCACAATGCACAGGGCCTCATCAACTCGTGTACCTGGTCCACTCTCACCACACCCTCCCCTTCCATACAAACTGCAAATTGATCCGGCACTGCGATGCTAGCAAGCCGCGTCGAGTTCTAATTTCAGAAAGCAGTGCGAATTTTAATTTCTCTCTCACATGGGAATACAAAATGATTTCCCAGTCAATACAATACCTCAGCGGCTGAGTTGGTTTTGAGCGTTTCCCGAGCGAGCCACCCGGTGCGTTGTCTTGGGACTAATTACCTTCATGCTCCACTGGTTTCGGCGGGAAGCAGGTAGCCCGGGCCCCCTCGCGGTGTCGCCCCTCGGGCGACCAGATCAATTAACTGATATTTAATTCATCGCGGTGATAATGGCGCGAGGCTGGATCAATGGAACGTCTCCGCCGGTTGTGTGCCCCTCCTCGCCTCCCCTTTCCTCAGTCGGAGTTAAATGTCACTGTCTCCTTGGGCTCCGGAAACAGCCGTGGAGGCTATAGACGCCCCCATCCCTGCAGTGCCCTGTCTTGATGAGTCAATGTTGTATAAGAGTCAGGAACCGATTCATAGAATAAGTTCTGAGAATTTCCTCTCCTGTAGCTCAGGCTCTGGTAATAAGATCGTGCTCTGAATAGTCATATAGGAAATGGATTATTGAATTCCGATAGACAATAATGGAATTAAATCCCATTCATCTCCATGCAGCAAAAGTGTGATTTCGGAAAAGTTTATACTTCGACTATCATCAGAAACATTTTCGATGGATTTTAGGGACGGGTCTTCATTCCCTCCAGATGTTTGCGTGTGACTTATTTTGTCTACAAAGAACTATGGCCCATACAACTTCAGTAGATAAAGCTCCATGCATAATAAATTGCCCATTGAGATAAAGAATCATGAAAGAAACTACTTCGGTGGCCCCAAAATAAAATGCTTGGTCGTTGATATTAGTGTACACACTTTTGCCTCTGACCAACAATAACATTTCACAACAAAGGTAAAAAAACAAGGACATACATGTAGAGTGTGAACTTTGTTAATGGTGTCAAGAGGTAAAGTTGTTGATCCGATCAGTGAGAATCTGTGGTTGATGTCTCTGTCTTCTGGGCTTAACATTATTTACCTTGAGACTAGAACTACGAGGCTGAATATCCTCAGACAATATTACAATCACTTGGTATACAAGTTGTATATAGATTAAACTGTAACCAGAGTGCCTATGACTGATATTGGATGGCAAAGAAAATGTTTTTTTTTATGATAAATCAAATGAAAAATCGGTTTTACAAAAAATACTTTTATCATGGCAGTTGTGCAAACACATCCAACTTATGATTCATTATGACACAATTAAATCCCATTCATCTCCATGCAGCAAAAGTGTGATTTCGGAAAAGTTTATACTCAACCCAATTGCTTGACATCTGGGCCATTGAACTACTAAAAATATTCACGCGAAATATTCCGGTGTCAAATTCTAGATGGTAAATTCATAATCATAAAATCCTGGCCAAATCGAATTTGCGTGTTGTTACCTATAATGTGCAAAGTTAGACTCACCAGTGATTGCTAATCTCTAAAATCCAAATTCTCTTTTCGTTCACAGAAAACTTTAAATTTAAATAGTTCAAAGTGAAATTATGGAGATGACCTCACGCTCTGTTACCTATGGAGTATGACCAACCCATAATTAATCTCCCCTTCTTTATATTTATATACAACATATCTTTCCTACCCGGAGATGTTCGGAATGCCTGAAGTCATACCTAGAAATATATTGTCACAACCTACTAGGGGTATGTATATTTTCTGTTTTTTTCCTTTATTGGATCGTTTTCTGACTTATTTTCTTTTTCACTATTTCCTGTTATTACTGAGGATAGATTGATAACTTGATTGCACACCGCGATGCCCTGGATTGGTGTCGTGGTTCCCACATACAGACTTATTTCTTCATTATCATTATGATGGCTATCAATGCCGAGATCATAATGGTGAAATTATGTTTAGTTTATGTTAAATTATGTAATTCTGTTACGCCGTTGCAATCGACTATGACTGTTTCACTTCAAAAATCTTTGCTGTTGCTGTGGATTATGGGTGAGAGACACATTTTTGATGAGAGGTTTTTTTTCCCTCCTTTTTCAACACTATGATGCCTTTTCATAGGGATACTGATGTGACCATTATGAAGGGCTGCAAGATTGTACATTTAAACATTAGGAGCCTGAGATCAAAATATGATTCACTGTTACTTGAAACTGAAAAGAACAATTGGGATGTATTAACAATATCAGAAACATGGCACACCAACAAAGACTCTTTATCATCATATCAACTAAAGGGGTGTAAAAAATTAAGGAATGATCGTTCTTGGAAAAAAACCCAAGATGATGAGTTACCAAAAATAGGAGGTGGTGTGTGCATGTATGTAAAAGAAGACCTGGTTTGTGACAGCGTTAAATTTCAACACCTCAATACGAGTAGTAAAGATATTGAGATGCAGATAGTTGAATTCCATTCTCAAAAAAAGAAAAATTTTGTGATTTGTAATATATATCGACCGAATAATGGAAATACAAATACAAATTTGAGGTGACAAAAGAGATAGAAGAGAATTATAACTGTGAATTGATTTTTATTGGAGATTTCAATTTAAATACACACGAACTGAATACCCCTGAGGGTAGAAAGATGGTAAATGAGCTTAATTTAATGGGTATGACACAATATATTTACGAGTTTACAAGACTCTAAAAAAATAGCACTATAATAGACCATATCTTCTCAAATTGTAAGGACATAGCCAAAGCAGGAGTTCTAGAAAACGCGGTTAGCGACCATCAAATAATTTTCCTAGTAAAAAAACATATAAAAATCATAACTATCAAAAAAGAAATTTTTGGAAGATCTTACACAAAATACTCAAAACACGTTTTACGGACTTTCTAGTTGACCATAATTGGGATAATTATATGGATTTATCTAACTCCAAGGATAAATGGGATTACATAAAAGCTATAATAAACTTCTTGACAAGGATTGCAAATTTCGCACGTTTAAAATAAGGGATTCTGGCCAACTTTGGATAACTAACGAGTTACTTTCTCTGATCAGAGACAAGAATATTCAACATCGTAAAGTAAAACAAACAGGCTCTGTAAAAGATCTTACTAAAGCCAGAAAGGCTAGAAACCATACCAATAATATGATAAAATTAGCTAGACAAATTTATACGATAAACCAACTAGAAACTAATGCTAATGACTCTAAGGAATTTTGGCGCAAAATAAATAATATATTGCCTGGATCTGAAAGTTCTACTGGCCAACAAATTAACTTAAAAGACAATAATGGACAAGAAATCCCATCATCAGATACAGCTCAGTTCATAAACTCTTACTTTATAAATATAGGGAAAAATTTAGCGGAAGATATGTATTGTCTCTGGAAATCCTAGGATGAAGAAGTTAAAAATGTACTCCCTAATATTAAAACGGATCTTGTAGAGTTCCTGAAAATAGCACGAGATATAAATATTCATAAACAATCTATGATTGATGGCATTACAACTCGCATTCTTAAGGATGCTATGTTAATAGTTCCTGCAATTTTTATTGAACTATATAACTGTATTTTTAGTTCAGGTATTATCCCTAACGAATGGAAATGCTCAAATATCATCCCAATACCCAAAGGTGGGGATCAGACCCAGGTCACCAATCTTCGACCCATCTCTCTGTTACCCTCTATAGGGAAAACTATGGAAAAAATTGTTCACAGACATGTCTTTGACTTTTTAATTGAAAATGAAGTGTTAACAAAACAACAATATGGTTTTTGTAAAGGAAAATCCACTTTGGATGCGATCTCTGATTTTACAGACGATATTTTAACTGCCAGAAATGTGGGTAGGTGTCACGTACAGTTGCTAAGGCCTAATCCTATAGACTAGCTAACCCAGTGACAAGAAAAGAGAATTCAGAATATCTTCTTTACTAAATGAAGAAGACAGATAACCATACACAGATATGTATTAATAACATATATTATAACAAAGTATACAGTTACATAACAATTCTCATCAACATACAGAATCATATACACTTCTGTAGTGTACATATGATATAAGTCCTCTTGGTCTAAGCAGTACTCACAGTCTATCACTTTCAGTTATTGTTCAATGTCTCCTTGACTTGTGGATATAGATGATCCAAAGTAGTGGTAGCAGTCATCAGTCTCTATTCCTCCAGTGCTGGGGTGGTAGAAGATCATGGAGAAACCCAATCCTCAGTCATGGCCTCTGTAGCATAGAGTCCTATGGTGTTTCAAGCCTGACACTGCAGTGGTGGTAATGCTGAGTAGCATGGAGATGTTGACGCCACGGTGTCTGGGTTCCAAGTGAGCTGTGAGTTGAAATCTGCTTCCTTATATACCCTATCGGGGGGTCAGTCCAAACGAAGACAGGGGATGGTTCAAACGCTGGGGGTGGCAGTCCAAACAGTTAGGCCTTAACCTCTATCTGGAGCGAGGACCTGTTAGGAAGCACCCTGTGATATTCTCAATACATACATCACACCTCCCTCCTTAAACAAAAAAAAAGATTTTTCTTTTTTTTCTAACATCATACATCAAGAAATATGTTATACAATATAATATATTGCATTTTGCAACATACATTTACCTTTTGTCAAAATTACACTTAGTACCTTTTACCATCTTTGGGTAATAACACTTAAAACAATAGTATGTACATAATTAAAGGAAACATTTAAGAAGCTCGTGACAAAGCATCAGCACAGACATTGTCTACACCTCGTACATGAAAAATCTCAAGATTGTATTCTTGCAACAGCAAACTCCAGTTTAGCAATCGCCTGTTTTTGTTTTTCATCTTCTGCAAGAATGTCAGGGGGTTGTGATCTGTATACACAAGTACTGGATCTAGAGGCGATGACACATAAACACTGAAGTGTTGTAAGGCCAACACTAATGCCAAAGTTTCCTTTTCAACAGTCGAATAGTTCTTTTGGTGACAAGTGAACTTCTTTGAAAAGTAGCATACAGGGTGCTGAACACCATTGTCTTCGTTCTGCAGTAGCACTGCACCTACCCCATGGTCACTTGCATCAACCATCAAAATGAACTTCTTACCAAAGTCTGGAGCCGTCAGAACAGGTCCAGAACACAAAATAGATTTCACTTTCCCAAAAGCATCATCACACTCTTTGGACCAGATAAAGTCTTTCTTTTTCTTTAACAGGTTTGTAAGTGGAGCAGTGATGTCAGAGAAATTCTTACAGAACTTCCTGTAATATCCAGCCATGCCAAGAAACCTCATCAAACTTCTCTTGTTTGCTGGAACTGGATATTCAACAATACTCTTGATTTTGGCTTCAACTGGTGCTACCTGACCTAGACCAACAACATGTCCAAGATAAATCACCTTTGCCTGTCCAAACTCACTTTTTGTCAGGTTTACAGTTAGGTTTGCTTGTTTGAGCCTCTCTAACACAGATTGCAGCCTACACAAATGCTCTTCCCAGGTGTCACTGTAAACCACAATATCGTCAACATACACTTCCACACCTGGCAGACCTTTCAAACACTGATTCATCATTCTTTGAAAAGTTGCTGGAGCATTCTTCATACCAAATGGCATCACTTTGTATTGATACAAACCATCAGGAGTAACAAAAGCAGACACTCGCTTTGCTCTGTCACTCAAAGGAACCGCCCAGTAACCTTTGAGTAAGTCACATTTGGTGATATACTTTGCTTTGCCAATTTTGTCAATGCAGTCATCTATTCTTGGAATAGGATATGAGTCTGTCTTGCTGAGATCATTTACTTTGCGAAAATCAGTGCAAAATCTAACAGAACAATCTGGCTTTGGTACAAGTATACAAGGTGATGACCAGTCACTGTTGCTTGGCTCAATGATGTTATTCTCTAACATGTAAGATACCTCTTTGCTCATTTTCTCAGCCTTGTGTGGGCTAACTCTGTAAGGATGTTGTTTGATAGGGAGAGCTTCTCCCACATCTACATCATGGATAGCAATATTTGTTTGACTAGGAACATCCGGAAAGACATCCTTATACTCTCTGAGCAATGTGCTCAATTCCTCTTTCTGTACAGGAGGCAGGTGCCCTAACTTGGCATCTAGATTTGCAGGAACATTTGAGTTGTTCAGTTTTACACTGTAGTCTATAGGTACAAAATCAGTTGTTTCTCCCTCATCACTCAGTGCATTCATACAACAGCCAACAGTCTTTAAACTGTCAGAACTTTCTCTGTCATAATAAGGCTTCAACATGTTGATGTGACATAACTGGGTAGATCGTCTTCGGTCAGGAGTTTTAACAACATAGTTCACCTCTCCAATTCTTTTGATTACCTCATAAGGACCATGGTAGCGAGCCTTGAGTGTATGCCCAGTAATGGGTAGCAACACCAGGACCTTGTCTCCCACAGAGAATATACGCTCTTGGGATTTCATGTCAAACTGGTCTTTCATCTTTCTTTGAGCTTCTTTCAGATTCTCACGTGCTAACTCACAAACACGAACTAGCCTGGTTCTAACTTTGGAAACATAATCCAAGACATTGTTGTTTTCAGGGTTATCTCCTAACCAATGTTCCTTCAATACCTTCAATGGACCTCGTACACTGTGGCCAAAGACCAGCTCAAAAGGACTGAATCCCAATGATTCTTGAACAGACTCTCGAGCAGCAAACAACAACATACCAATACCTTCATCCCAATCTTTCTAATTCTCAAAGCAGTAAGTTCTCATCATGTTCTTGAGGGTGCAGTGGAATCTTTCTAATGCACCTTGAGACTCTGGATGGTAAGCACTGGACTTAATCTGCTTTATACCTAGTTCATGAACTACTTGTTGGAACAAGCCAGACATGAAGTTTGAGCCTTGATCAGACTGAATCTCTTGTGGAAGGCCAACCAGTGAGAAGAAATTAATCAAAGCTTTGACTATCTTTGGGGCAGAGATATTTCTGAGTGGTACAGCCTCAGGAAATCTTGTAGAAGCACACATTATTGTGAGCAAGTACTGATTACTAGATCGAGTTTTGGGCAGAGGACCTACACAGTCAATAATGACATGGCTGAATGCTTCTCCCACTGTGGGAATGGGCCGTAATGGAGCAACAGGGATCTTTTGATTAGGTTTCCCAACCATTTGACATGTGTGACAGGTTCTACAAAATTGGGCAACATCTTGCCTCATCTTAGGCCAATAGAAGTGCCTCATGATCTTTTCGGATGTCTTGTTAACACCCAAATGACCACCCATGGGTAGTTCATGTGCTACATTAAGAACCTCAGAGCGATAAGCCCTAGGAAGCACAATTTGGTAAACAATAGACCAATCCTCTGATGCTGGGACATCTGGTGGTCTCCATTTTCTCATGAGAACACCATCCTTAAAGAAGTACCCTGTCGAGACTTTGTCAAGCTCCTCATCTGAGAGGGCATGGTGGGTAAGCGATAGAATATCAGGATCTTGCTTTTGTTCAGCAATCAACTTACTCCTACCAAGAGGGACATCATTATCCAAGTTAGTCTTGTCATCATTTTGACTTGACCCTAGTTGAGAACTGACAGAAGGGTAACCTTTAAAATGTTCATCCTTTGGGTTGATAAATGTCTGAGACAAATCAATAATATCAGCCTCAGTCTCAACATCCACAGAATGTTTTTGGCTTAACTGTTTAGCCTGAGCCCTAGTCACAGCACAAGAGGGATAAACTTCACCTATCTCCTCATCAATAACATCATCTTCTGATGACAAAGTGACTGGCTCAAGAACCATCTTTGGTTCTACAAAGACTTTTTCCCCTGCTAGATCATTTCCTAGCAACATTGATACACCGTCAACTGGCAGTTCAGATTTTACTGCAACTTCAACAGACCCTGATACCAAATCAGACTCTAGTCTGATTGTGTGAAGAGGTACACTCATGAAACCACACTCAACACCACGAATAATGACATATTCACCAGTAGCTGAACTTGAACTGAAAGGCAAAGCATTTTCTAAAACCATGGATTGAGATGCACCAGTATCTCTCAAGATGCGAATGGGGACAGAATCTACAGTGTCACTACCTAGAGACACATTACCTTCAAGTACAAATGGTTTGTATTCTTCTCTGACATGAGTTACCTTATCTGTATCAAATGGCACAATAACACACTCTGACTTTTTGGATGTTATGAATGCATTTGGCTTGGGCTCAGCTTTCTTCTTTTTCAGTGCCCAACACTCAGACATAATGTGACCCAGTTTGTGACAGTAATGACATTTTAGACCTGAACTCCTTCCTGAGTACTCACCTTTTGGCTTCACACTAGATTTCAGATCTTTGCTATCACCACCTTTTGCTCCAAGACTAGAATTGCTCCCTTGAGGTGCACTCTTCTTTTGTTGAACACTAGTCTTATGGGTTATGGCATAATCATCAGCAAGAGTGGACATTTCATGCAAGGACATTACTTTCTTTTCATTGAGATAAGTCTTGAGATCATTGTATGTGCAGCGCTTAAATTCTTCAACAAGGCACAGTTGTCTGAGTTTATCAAAACTATCCTCCACTTCCATAGATTTGCACCACCTGTCAAAGTACACTTCCTTTTCATGAGCAAACTCTACATAGGTTTGATTATCTTGCTTACGGTAACTCCTAAACTTCTGACGATGTGCCTCTGGTACCAGTTCATAAGCCTTGAGAACAGCAGCTTTGACCTTTTCATAATCTAGACTGTCATTCAAAGACAGTGCCGAATAAGCTTCCTGAGCTTTACCCCTCAAAACACTCTGTAACATCAGTGCCCACTTCTCTTTTGGCCATTTCATGCTTTGGGCAACCTTCTCAAAATGTTGAAAGTACTTGTCAACCTCATTTTCATTGAATGATGGCACTAGCCGTACATCTTTACTAGCATCACAAATGTTCCGTTGGTTTGTCCTCTCAGAAGCAAGCTGTAGCTCCATTTCTTTAAGCCTAAGTTCTTTGTCAGCCTGAATACGATCATGCTCTCTTTCCTTTTCAGCCTGAATCTGAGCAAGCTCTCTCTCTTTTTCAGCCTGGACTTGAGCAAGCTCTTTTTCAGCCTGAATCCGATCATGCTCTCTTTCCTTTTCAGCCTGAATCTGAGCAAGCTCTCTCTCTTTTTCAGCCTGGACTTGAGCTAGCTCTTTTTCAGCCTGAAGTCAAGCATGTTCTACTTCTAGTTGTTTGAGTTTTATCTCTCTCTCTAAAACCTCTTTACGACCTGCTTCTGAGGGACCACTAAAATCTGATTCATGTAAAACATCTTCTGGTAATAACTCATCATCAACCAATATTTCAACAATCGCTTTTTTCAGTTCAGCTTTTCGGCTAGACCTTTTCACATCAAGTTCTAACTCCCTAGCAATTGCTAACAATTCATCCCTTCTGAACTGTTCTAATTCCTCCACAGAAGGTGACTGTAGAAAAGCTTGGTACTTAGACATTCTGATTTGTTGTACTTATAATCAAGAGAATAGTTTTTCATATCCCGGACAAGCCCCCAATTTCTGTCACGTACAGTTGCTAAGGCCTAATCCTATAGACTAGCTAACCCAGTGACAAGAAAAGAGAATTCAGAATATCTTCTATACTAAATGATGAAGACAGATAACCATACACAGATATGTATTAATAACATATATTATAACAAAGTATACAGTTACATAACAATTCTCATCAACATACAGAATCATATACACTTCTGTAGTGTACATATGATATAAGTCCTCTTGGTCTAAGCAGTACTCACAGTCTATCACTTTCAGTTATTGTTCAATGTCTCCTTGACTTGTGGATATAGATGATCCAAAGTAGTGGTAGCAGTCATCAGTCTCTATTCCTCCAGTGCTGGGGTGGTAGAAGATCATGGAGAAACCCAATCCTCAGTCATGGCCTCTGTAGCATAGAGTCCTATGGTGTTTCAAGCCTGACACTGCAGTGGTGGTAATGCTGAGTAGCATGGAGATGTTGACGCCACGGTGTCTGGGTTCCAAGTGAGCTGTGAGTTGAAATCTGCTTCCTTATATACCCTATCGGGGGGTCAGTCCAAACGAAGACAGGGGATGGTTCAAACGCTGGGGGTGGCAGTCCAAACAGTTAGGCCTTAACCTCTATCTGGAGCGAGGACCTGTTAGGAAGCACCCTGTGATATTCTCAATACATACATCACAGTAGGGATACTATAGCGATTTTCATTGACTTCATGAAGGCCTTTGACACCGTGGATCACAGCATTTTATTAAACAAATTACATCTTTATGGAATCAGGGGTGCAAATTATTTATGGTTTCAGAATTATCTAGGAGAAAGACAGCAATTGGTTAAAGCCAACTCTGTTCACTCTGAGTGTTTGACTGTGATCCACGGTGTCCCACAAGGTTCAATCTTGGGGCCACTTTTATTCTTAATATATGTCAATGATTTGGTAAAAACCATAAAGTCATCAAAGATATTCTTATATGCTGATGATACCGTTCTTTATGCTCAGGGCAAGTGTACCAAAAAACTGTTTGATGAAATCCAGCTAGATTTGGACAATATTTGTATGTGGTACCTACAGAACAAACTCAATCAACATTAAAAAAAACAAATTTATGATTTTCTCGGCCAAAAAGAAAAACCTGATTTATAATGGCTGCCTCAGTATTGCAGATCAAAATATTAATCGTGTTATTTCTTTTAAGTACCTGGGTTTTACTCTAGATGAACTTACTTCGATTACTGTGATGTTCTGTATACCACAACTTTTTCTACTTTATTGGATTTGCTACATCTATTTTGTTTTGTGATAGATTGAAGTTTATAGACTTATTTTATTATGTAATCTTGTCATAATGTACGATTGCAATATTATTATACTTACTTCTAAGAAATGGTTTATTTGGGAATAAGGCACTTCCATGAAAACCAGTTGCTGTGACAACTGAGGCAATTGCCCCTTTTGAGGGTCTAGTGGTAAAAATCATTGCTCTAAACACGTATCATACCAGGTATTGTATGTAAACTCTAGACCTAATAAAGAAACTGAAAAAAAAAAAAAAAAAAAAAACTTCGACTATCATCAGAAACATTTTCGATGGATCTTAGGGACTGGTCTCATGTCTTCATTCCCTCCAGATGTTTGTGTGTGACTTATTTTGTCTGCAAAAAACTATGGCCCATACAACTTCAGTAAATAAAGCTCCATGCATAATAGAAACTAGGATATGTAGAGTGTGAACTTTGTTAATGGTGTCAAGAGGTAAAGTTATCTATTTTCACCCAATAGTGACATTCTATAACAAACGATGTTGAGCCAGTCTCAGTTCACCCCTCTGTGGGTTATTTAGTTGTGTATAGGCAGATTATCTCGTACCTCATGTGATTTGTTTAGAGGTGGCTTGACCTTTCCTGCAACAATTAAAAGTAGTCTTTTCCTGTTGTCGAAATAGGTTTCGTCCTGAATTACGTATACTGTACTACCGTTTAGAAAAAAATCATATCATATTTTTTGTAATTGCTTTCCAATTTTATAACTATCTTCGATGACAAGGCAATTTAAGTAGGTAGGCCTCTTTTTTTCAGATTTCTTATTTGACATTAATGATGAACGTATCAAGAAAATAAAAGCTGCTATAAACCAAAAAGGAATAAGGTAAAAACCTGCCATTTTATTACTAATTGGCTTAAATTAACAGCTAAACAAACAACTTTGATATCTCTATCAAGTCATGTTGAAGGCTTCCCTCGATACAGTTTTATGCTGGAACCACCATTGAACCTTTTTTCATATAAGACAACATTTTAAAAGCAATAGTGGCAGTAAATGGAATGCCCTGAGGTAGGACAAACCTCGAAGCTAAGAATATGTATGGGCATGGCTAATGGTTTTCGTCATCACCTTACTAATCAACAAGGATTTGGCGATAGGAAATTATTTTCTAATGAGACATTTAAGCTTATCAAAGTGATGATATTATTCTTGTCTTCATTGCAGTATCTTTATCATTATCATTCTTCTTTTCACTACTTACCCTATTTCCATTTTATATTTATCGTAATATTACATTAGATCATCTTACGTACATTATTGATTTTCCCCCTAATCTTTTACAAATGTTTGTAAGTTTACTCCCTCCCTCCTTTATGAATCGATATGTTATACACTTACAACAAGACGGTCCCTTACTGTAGCAATGTTTAAACGTCCCAGCCTACTTAGCCGAGAGTGGACACTTGGGACATGGCAGGGCAGTCATGGCAGGTGAACTTTGTGCCGGAATGCACCCGGGATGTTGTGCGTTGTCCTGGATTTCACGCAGTCCCCTGGGATGGTCTGCCCTCTGTCCAGGCCGGCGCCATGCCTGGCATTGCTTCCCCCACCCCTCCTATACCACCACATCATCGAGACATTAGGGTTGTCCTTATGACCTCCTTTAATACTTAGGGCACCGTCCTACACTAAACATCACAAGCTATATAATTCGACAATGAACCATGTTGATCACCTCAAATCCACGGCTTTAATCTTTCCATTGTGTCATTTGACATTGTAACACATTTCAAGAGAAGTTTCCACATCAACAATTTTGAATTAACGGGAGAACTATATTCAACAGATTAAGTCTTCAGTGTTCGGTTTTAGTTTTAATTGTCCAATCACATATTCAATATTATCATGTCAAAGAAATTCACAAGATAAGTCATTCTTCGCGAAAGAGACATAAATTCTTATTCAGTGTTCGGATATAGCACCTTTGGTACACAGTACGCTCTCGTGACACTTTCCCTATGAACATTCCCTCGCTCCTAGCAAGCTGCCGAGAACCCACCACCAAAGCCAAAAAGAAACGAGGACATCAATAACGTGGTGATTAACACCCCGGGAGGGGAGTGAAGTGGTCATTGATTCCTGGTGATTAGACATTGAGACAAGCCAGTTCTCGCCAGATAACGCGCTCTCTCACCGCCTTCTTGACAACAATGATCTAAAGCTCCCCGCACGCCCAACCGACACGAGGTGGCGCTGTCGCATGCCGACTTCCTCCACGGCGGCCGCTGCTGGTGCCATCTAGTGATTAAGGCCGGTGTAATGATACGGGATAGTCGAGTTGGCCGCGTTAGCCAGTAGGGCCCGGACGGGTAGGGGCCGGAGGAAAGAAGGGGGACGGGGTTTGGCGTAATGGTGGCTGTTTCTCTTCAGCTCGCCTGTCAGTGGGAATTACTCAGGGTGACTCAGAACCAGTGCTCTCCAGGTGCATCGGGAGGGGGGTTGTCGGGTGGTGTAGAGCATAGGGTGAGGGGTCACTGACGGGGGAAGAGAGGGAGCGGCCCGGCCAGCTCTAAGGGCTTACTGAGGCCGGATCTGGACAGGGCACAGGTCCCTGTGGGAGGAGGGAGTAACGTGGAGGCAGCCAGGAGAGGGAAGTACAGGGGCATGACCGAACATGGACCCAGGACCTGCAACCTGGAGGTCAGACCATTACATTAGCCACACATACAACGAACATAACAGCTTTTTTATCACATAAAACAACAGCCCATAGAACAGAGCGTCATTCATAAGAAGAACCGCACACGAATGACAAAAAAATGAACAATAGCTATATAGAACAACAATAAAACAATATCACCCCCTTACCCATCTTGTACGCAAAAGAAGGGACGTACGTAAGAATTCCAAAACTTTGTAACCCCCACCTCCTATCCCTATCTAAACGATCTCTTTCGGAACTGAATACAATGAACTACAACAATGTTGCATTCTAGGAAATGGACTGAACATCTGAGTGAATTTCATCAACATCTTAAAGTGTTACTAATTTTATATTCAATATATATGAAAATAATATGGATTGGAGATATGCAGCTATCCATGGATTATGAGAATATGAGCTAGACCTTCATCACAGTTATTATTATTCTGCTGTTTCATATGTGAATATCTTGGACTCTCAGTGCAAACGGAATGAATTATGTTCAGGACATATTCTTATTCACATGTGCTCTGCTCTTATGTTCAATCTCAAGCACCATTCTAATATTAAAAATATACATTCATACTCAAGCAAATCGAGTTACGGTCGTATTCGTATTGTTGTCAGACTGGCATATCGTTGGCATCCTCGAATCTAGCGCTGGTGCCAAGATCTTTGATGTTTATTGTCTAACTAATGTTGTCTGAGATTTTTACCGTGAAATCTTGGCAGTATGCAACACTTCTATTCTTGACTCTCCAATATGCAACGATTGGCTCCCAAGACGCCACGATTATAAAATGCCAATCGCAAGCCTGTCGATGATATCCAACATGTTAAAACTTTCAAAACCTATTGGTGTAAATCGTGAGTCTATTTGGTGCACCGAATAGCGATTTATACTCGCTGTTAATATGATATTATTTAGAAACGTCGCGAAATTTCATAAAATTGTTTATATGGCATGAGTTGTTTTTGCGGCATTACCCTATCCCCGGATGAAAGTAGAGAAGCAGTAGCTGGGAGTAAAGAATTTTATTGAATTCCATGAATAAAAATTATGTCGACCTTACTGGACGATCATATTAATATGTAATATGGATATGAATGGTAAGTAATATTACATAATGGTAATTGACATGTATAATAACGGTCAATTAATATAAGTATAAAATATGATATACAATACAGTAGTATGAAAAATACGTAGGTAATTGTATATGAAAATAAAATAGCCCTACGTGAGTAGGAAGAGAGAAAGAAGGTTGAGGGTGGGTGGGACAAAAAAGGTGCTTGTAGTACGTGCGTACTGCAGAGCGGGTGGAGAAGAAGTGAGGCCGGGGTCTGGACCGGGCTGTACCACGTGACCTCGTGGTGTGGGTGAGAGCCGCGAGGGGGCAGGAGGGGCGCCCGTGAGGCGCGGTAGAGGGGGACACCGGGGAGGCAATGATTACCCCTGAGCAATGCCCATGGGTTTACCATTACCCTATCCCCGGATGAAAGTAGAGAAGCAGTAGCTGGGAGTAAAGAATTTTATTGAATTCTATGAATAAAAATTATGTCGACCTTACTGGACGATCATATTAATATGTAATATGGATATGAATGGTAAGTAATATTACATAATGGTAATTGACATGTATAATAACGGTCAATTAATATAAGTATAAAATATGATATACAATACAGTAGTATGAAAAATACGTAGGTAATTGTATATGAAAATAAAATAGCCAAGAGCCAATATAAGGAGGGGGGGGGTGGGAGAAAAAATATTAAGAATTGTTGAGGGACCTAATCAAAGCTTGGTTCACAGCGGAGGCATCAGTGTCTTTGATGTAGGTCCGATGGGCATTAGACTTCCAGCCCCCATACCGCTGGATGGCGAGTTCCGGCATACCGGCCTGGAATGCCTGCGTCGCGGCAGCCTTCCGGAGGCTGTGGAGTGTGTATGTAGGGGGCTGGTTTACCACCTGGAGGAGTGATTTCCATTCCCTCGACAGGGTTCTGGTCGTGAGAATCTCTCCGTTCGCCAGGCTGAGGAACGGAGCCGTAGGGTCGGCCGTAGGTGCGGCCGCGAGCATGGTCCGGATGGCCCGGACCGGGCAGGAGGACGGTTCGGGGGAGGCTCGTATCACCACTGTCTTTTCCTCCCCCGCTCTCTGCATGTTTTTCGCCGATTTTACCCTTATCGATGCTTGACTGGGCGTGACGACCACGTCTCGGCGTGACAGGTGTCGCGCCGGGTCGTACTTTGCCGTAGATGGTGGAGCCACTTCGCTTTGCCGCAGCGCGGCAAAGTAGATGATTAGAACCGCGGCCCTCAGACCGATGTGCATCGGGGAGTCTGTGAGGGCCGTGAGGGCCGCCCTGAAGACGTCCATCGGGACCGGAGGCTTGATGTTGGGATGGTATTCCTTGTTTCGTCTCATGGCATCCAGTGCCCGCTTCACCCGGAAATCCTCGGTTGCCGCGACATCGCCGCCCGTCAGCCGGAGGTGCGACCGCACGTGCGACAGCTGGTTCGCGACCGTCGCGGGGGAGGGGGCATGGCCTGCGACGTACTCTAGGTACGCCGTGGTGAAGGACACTGTGGGTCTCTGGGGGTCCGCCCCCATCCTCCGGCAAAAGGCTAGGTAGGTCGCGACGGCACTCCGTTGGTTCGCGACCGTTCCGGGGGCACGCGCCTCGCACTGCCGCGCAGATGCCCTCGTCTGGAGTGATCGTAGCGCCGGATCTGCAGGCGAGACGGAGAACGGGGTAGAAAGAGGTGTGTGTACATGGGATCACTTCAACGAGAGAATGATAATTTATATAATTAACGGCCGTGACAAAGTCCCTCGAGGTCAGGTGGGCTCGGCTGAGGGCGTCTGCTACGGTGTTAAGCACCCCCGGCACGTGTGTGTACACGAACTCCACCTGGAGTCTGGCTTGTACCGTCCAGGCCTGGCGGGCACACTCGGCGAGGACCGGGTTCCTGGCACGCCCCGACCTGAGTGCCTGGACGGTTCCCATGTTATCGCAATACACTTCCACACGAGTCCCTCGGTCGCGGTCCGTGAGGAAAGTGCACATTGCGTAGACCGTATTGAGGGCCTCCAGCTCGGCGATACAGTTGACGGGGTCTTCCACGGGGCAGACCCTACCGCAGTAGTAGTATCTCCCATCCGTGCCCCCTACTCCGCTGAGGCACGCGTCCACTATGATGCATTTGGTGGGAGGCCCTCGAGGTATCAGGGCATGGCCGTTCCATCCCTCGGCGAACCGCAGGAACCACTGGAGGTCCTGCCGCATCTCCGAGTTGACGTTGATGTAGTATCCCGCCATGCCCCGGAGGGCCTCAAGCAGTTTGCTGACGAACAGTCGGGCCGGGCGTATACACTTCGCCACGTGGAGGACCCGACCGAGGACCGACTGGAGTTGGCGTTTCGTCAGCGAGCGTTTGGTTGAGACGGCCCTCACGTGCTCCCGCACGTCGTGTAGTTTGTCCCGGGGGATACTGAGGGACATATCCACCGAGTTTATGACTATCCCTAGCCACGTCACAGCCCGGCTCGGGGGCTGCGCCTTTTCCCTGGCCTCGGGGAGGCCCAGCTCCCTGAAGAGCTCCCGCGCTGTCTCGAAGTCGGCGGCCGCCTTGTCGGCCGTCGGGGAGAGGATTATAAGGTCGTCCAGGTACATCGCGGCATCGACCCCCTTCCGGTCGAGGATCTTGACGATGGCATCTGCTACGCACTGCATGTGGTAGGAGGAGGCCCGGGCACCGAACGGCATGGCCGTATCACAGTAGTACCCCTCCCCCCACGCGAAGCAGAGCAGAGGCCAGTCGAGGGGGTCGCACCGGAAGTTCTTATACGCCCGTGCGATGTCGATGGTGGACATATAACTCCCCGGCCCCGAGGCCACCAGGCGGCCGACGAAACCATCCACGGTCGGGAGGCCGTGTTCTCTCTCTTCACCGTAGACAGAGTTTTTCACGATATAGCCGTTAACGCTGGATTCCTTGGGGTACGTCATATCCGTGATCACGCGCCTATCAGACATACCCCTCTTCTCGCGTGTCATTAACGGCGACACGTGGCACCAAGGCTGAAAGGGCGGGTCCTCGAACGGGCCCATGAGGTTTGAATGCCCCTTCTCCTTGTCAATGAACCTCGCTATCTGGTCCGGGTATCCCGAGGCACTGGGGTGGTTGGGCACTCCCCGCGTGTCGGTAACCGGTGCGGCGTACCCCAGGGGAAACCCGAACCTAATGAAATCAATGAGTTCCTCCTTCCCGGGGATACCCGCGAGGTATCGGATCCAGACTGGGATGTTGAGATCAGTGGGGATCTCGATACGGGCCCCGAGGGCGTTGGGCATTCCCATGCGCCGCACCCGGTCGTAGATGTCGGCGTGTCCCGGCGGCCCGGGGGCGGAGAAGTGGGGCCAGTGGGCCCGCCTATGTCCGGCGAACGTGCGGGGGTCGGTCCGGACCCCGGGAGTGGGAATTCCGGTCTCGCAGAACTCCCTAACGGCATCGAAGTCAATTCGTAGGTTATCGTTGCCGTCCTCCCGGGGCAATTGCCGAGCCAATTGCTCCACATCCCCGCCGTCGCCCCTATACACGGGAGTGTATTCCTGAGGGGGCGGGGTTGTCTGCTTGTGTGCGTCCCCCACGTGCTCGGCACGCGGTGTTGTGGTCACGTGGGGTGTTACGTCACGGGTCGTGCACTCCTTGACCGGGTCGCCCTCGCTGAGTGCACACGTACCGGGTGCGAGGGGTGTTACACGCGCCACACTCACTCGCGGGGCGGGTCCGGTCCGTTTTTTGAAGCCGTTGGTTGTTGTTTCTGCACTCCTGAGAGGTCGGTGGTGTGCAGCGTGTGTCCGGCTTGCGGCATCCGGCGTGGGGCAGGTGCAGGTGTTGGTGCAGCACTCTCATACCCGCCACCGTACAACAGCTTCCTGTTGCACGCGTGTATGGAGTGCGTGCACATCCTGCCGACGGAATCACAAAAGGAGCACACGTGCACCCATTTAATTCCGCCATCTTGGTGACCGTTCCGCTGGCGGCAGCCCCTCTCCGAGTTGAATGCCCGGCACGGCAGCTCCCGTCCTCCGGCCTTGCCCGTGTCTTGACCGTCGTGCACCGTCGTGGTCGCCGTCATCGCGAGACGGACACGCTCGTCCTGTATGCACACATGGTCGGACCAGTAAATCCTCCCGGCCTCGACCTGGTCAAAAAACTACTGGGACCAACGCCTTACTGCGGCCCACGGCTGGGTCTGGGCATCGATCGATACCTGGGACAGGTGGCGATACATGTCCCTCCTGTCCTCCTCGGGGACGGCCCGGTGGTCCTCCATCATAACCAGAAACGCGCTTACATACTCCATCGGACCGAGCGTGCCCCTGACCTCGAGCCTCTGATTCACGGTGAAGGGGCCCTCGCGTTCCACATACATATATGGTTTAGACAGCAATCTAACGGTATGAAGATCTGAACTAAACCTACCGGCCGTGCGGTCGTGTCGTAGTCCCTCACGGTCGAGTTCTTTCTGTAGCAGTTCGTCTGGGAGGTACCGGTTGCGAAGCTGACGGGGGCCGGGAGACGGGATGCTTGATCGTTGGCCCAGTCCCTGGTCCGGTCCTCCGCGACGGTGGCCTCTCTAACGGTCGCCGGTTGAGATGCCCTCGATGGTGATTTTGCCCGTTGAAGTCCTTTTATCGCCTCGAGTATCAGGGCGACATTCCCCTCCAGTGCCGTTATTCTCGACGTCTTGACCGTCGAGCCGTTTTCAGAAACGGAGTCCACGTGTTCGTTCGACGCCTGTGTCGATCCTCTGACCGTGGCCTCGGAGCCTGAGGCCGCCTGCGGTTCCTGGGACGTGCTAGGCACGGGCGTGTTCCTGGTGTTCGGCATTGTTCACTCTCCTCTATCGTTCTATCGCACTTTATCGTAGTATGGTGTGCTGGCCTATACTCATGGAGTATTGGGCTGCGAGCACGTGGCCAAGAAAACGAAAAAGGTGCTTGTAGTATGTGCGTACTGCAGAGCGGGTGGAGAAGATGGCCGGGGTCTGGACCGGGCTGTACCACGTGGTGTGGGTGAGAGCCGCGAGGGGGCAGGAGGGGCGCCCGTGAGGCGCGGTAGAGGGGGACACCGGGGAGGCAATGATTACCCCTGAGCAATGCCCATGGGTTTACAATGATATCACGAAGCGGAGCTGAGTGATATTTGTAGAAAAAAGACATGCTTGACATATTGAAATTATTTCCTTTTTACATCTTAATGAATGATTTTTATTAAGAATCTTTGACAAATATTATTAACTGTTTGCCTGAGATTTGCATTAGCGAACCTCTTGAATAGTAGCTTGTGTTGGTGCCGTGGTCTTCTTTGTATTGCCGCTAAACCCGTTCCAACACACTGCGACACACTCCCACAGAGCCCTCCCGATAGATCTACGATCGGAACATTTCTTATCGTGGTACAATCGCAGCACTTTTCGTGGTGTGTCGGGACAGTGGGAGCCCGGATTTAACCTCAGAGTAAAAATAATCAATTACAGTATAGGCTAGTTTACTGAAAGCTGAAATGTGACTGGGGTCAGGTTAATGGTTAATTATTTTTCTCTGCCCTTTATTCTGAATGATGCTGTGAGAGCGATGCATGCATACCGACGAAAGTATTAGAATACATCCTCCCCACTTCATGATTTACCGGTCAGTGACAATGCGTAATCTATTGTGAGAAGAACTGCTGCCAGCATGTAAATGCCGGCTGAGAGTGCCAAGGGTGCCTTATTGCCTCCAGAAACGTCCCGTAGTAATCCTGTAAAAAAATATCAGTTGTAATACAATGAAATGTATGGTGAATAGATCAACATTAGGTAAGATATTATATCCATATCCTTAAATCACTATACTTGTGGATTGATATGCTAACATAACAAAAGCAAAGATAATAAATTTTTGATTTGTGTGAATATCAGTTTATGAAGTTGTGTATCAAATGTAGAGATTCCCGACTTGATTCTTTTTTACCACAAATATGAACACAACCCGTTGTAGATTTTCAAATTTGACTAATTTCTAAGGATTCTGAATCATATATAGCGAGGGAATAAGTGAGGAGGAGTTTATCAACGAATTAAAACAAAAGGTTCTTACCATTCAAAGAGGGTCCAACTATGTGTCCAGAACCTTGAAGAATACCCATAATTGACAAGGCTATAGGGAAATACTCTGTGCTGACGATATCAGCCAGGTTCACTAAAAACATGGTGGTGAGGTTGGAAACGGCTACACTCACTATACCGGCCACTAAACAAGAGGTTTTGAGATCAGTACAGGCAAGAAGCCCAGCACAACAGGCACTGCATGTCAACATGATGGCTATGGTGTAAGGCAGCCGGAATGGCCGCAGTGATTCCTTGTTGCAAATAACAGTGACCAGTAACCTCCACACAACATCTAATGAGTTGGATATTCCCACCACCCACGCTCCCTCTGAGAAAGATGATCCACGCTCCACGAGGATGTCCACAATGAAGACGATCGCCGGGTAATAGGAGATGTAGCAGATGAATATACAGATGGCAAATATAAGGAATGTTCGCAGAGAGCTATACTTTGCTGTGTTTTTTGGGATGAGAGCCGAACCTTCGGTCTCAAGTTTTGAGTCGTCATGAGAGGGAGAGCAATATATCAAGTCCCTAGAGTCTTGGTTAAGACTGCTGTACATCTCTTCTTTTCGCCTATGACGGTAGTTATCGGATAGAGGTCGACAAAGGGCACCACTAATGCACATTTGAAGTGCAATAGCTGCGAGGGTGAACACATAACCTGGCAATCCATACTGACTTGTCGTCCAGCCGACAACTAACGGATGGACCATGTGACCAATCGCCATGAATATGCCTGACACAGTAAAAGCCATCATCCGACGTTTTTCAAAATATTCTCTGAGGGAAATGACGGCAGCAGTGTACGACATAGCTGTGCCAATACCTGAAATCAGGGTATACATTTTATGTTTAGTATACATACATGTATCTGGTGACTAGTAGACTCAAAGATGTGCCAAAGTAGTAAGCGGTTGTTTTTTATGGAATTGGATACATATTGATTGCATATAAACTCAAAATTACAGCAGAGGTATTTGACGTTGCATTGCATGTACATCTATTGATGTAATGTGATTGTGACTTCTTGGTTAATATAGTCGAATATATAATAATATCAAATGATTCTGATGCCACAAAACAGCTATTTAGTAAGCAGCCTTCATAGATGAATAATTTACTATATATAACATACAGATGATGGAAAATATCATGAAGTTAGTCAAGTTGTATATCGGGCGAAGACTTTCGTGCTGAGGATCTTCGTGTGACTCTTATCTAGATAGATTTTAAAAAGATATTTTCAATAAATAGAATTTAGGCGTGATTACTTTACCTCCAATGATACCAAATGTCAGCAAGAACTGCCAGTCTTTGGATACTGCTAGTGATAACAATATTCCTGATGTTTGTATTAGAGCCCCGCAGATAAGAGTGCGCCGTGGGCCAAACCTTCCGCAGCACCGGGTTCCAAGGAACACTAGATTGAGAATATCCAAATGAATGTTCACATGCTTACAGCTCCAGTTTCGAATAAAGTTTTCATCCTCGCAGGGCAAGTGCACGTCAAGAAATATGGTGCACCTTCTTAGATTGTTAAAACAATCTCTGCAAGTTAAATTAATCTCATTTAACTATATTCTAGCCTGAACTTCGTCTAACCTTTTAAGACCCATGTTGACGTGAGGTTATTTGCTATCCAAATCCTTCTGCTAAATTCCTTTCTTTTTAATATCTCTGTTACTAAAACTTGCCTAAAATGAAACACCCTTTTTATAGAAATATATTTTAAGGAAACTTATTAATGACCAAAACCTCTATTTGTCCACCTGAGAAATACTCTCCTACGTTTTCTTCTTTTATTTCTACAATTCCACAAATTCCCTAAATTAAACCTTTTTTTGTATTTCATGGAGCGGACGTAGCCAAAAATCGTATCATGACTGGCTTTCCTTCAGAACTATCAAGCAAACTTATATTGTTACTGATTGGGAACCCGATATTACCCACATTATTTTATCTTTTATTGAATACAGCTGCTAACAAAGAAAAGATTTATTCATTGAAAACCGCTCTTTTGACACCTACCTAAAAGGTACCGTAGACATAATGGCATACCGGCAGTGAGTGCGGCCACCGTTGCACTTCCCCGAAAATATGTCAGATCAACCACGTAGGTGATACTGGTGGTGCGATCAGCGCCATTGTTACAGAACATGACGATAGAGACCGCCACTAGGATCCACCAACCCCAACCGCCATCTAGCGGCGGAAATGCGCAGTTTTCACCATGTTGCCTCCCGGTTTTGGCAGTGCGCCAGCATCCAGTCTTTTGGGGTCTGAAGAGTTGGAAGTATCAAAATAGAATCGTAGCACGTTGAAGAACAATACATACAGAACCCTAATTAATATCTGTATCTCAAAAGCTATGGTGAAAGTAGTTTTCTAAACATCAGCCTCTGCCTAGAGGCAATACCACTAGCACTAATCACTGTAGCCTGGAAGCCTAGGGCCCGTTTCAATAGAATGGGTCACTAAGCCACTTAGTGACATGTTTAGTGACTCAAATAGGTAAGTAAAGTTATGTGTTTGCGACATCAAAAACGAGAGGGTATACCCTCTCGCTTTTTAAGACACTACAGTGACCCTTTTAGTGACTGGACACCCACTTCTGAAATGGTACAAGCCACTATTTGCGCCTGTCTGCTACCCTATGTCGCAGAATCGGTTGTCCCTAAACTACTGCAACGCAACCTGTCGCTATCGTGTCACTACGCCCGTTAACGGACGTCCTACAGCCTATTGAAACGGGTCCCAGGCCTAGTTAGACTATAGGCCAGGTAACGGGTTCCATTTTTATAGTGCATTATTGGTAACGCCTCCTGGTTCCCCGGTAGTCCGCTAGAGGGCTCGGCGGAGCTATAGGTCTGGAAGGCATATTAGGGACTAAGGTGGAATCCGGATTCAAGGAGTGTTTCCCTTAAAAATTCTTATAGATTGACTTGTGCTGTATATCTAATTAGTTTAAAATTAATAACTAAAGGAAAAACTTTGTCAGAAATTATAATGTAAAAATATTGCATCATTTCCAACATTTCTCCATTTTCTGCCTACCACGACAATGCTTTAACATATGGCACATATCACAAAAAGGGGCTTTTTGCTTCTCTTCTATTTTGATAAAGAATCAGTCCATTTTAACTTCTACTATGAGTACAATAAAAATTTAGGTATTACAATGATCCTCAAAGAAATCTCCATTTGATTAAACTGTGCTTTGATTTGCTTCCATATGGAATTCCATGGAATCTTCACTCATATTCTAGAAATCAAACATTTTGCCCAATTTTTAGCATGATTTCAGAGCAAATATGTCAAAAATGAAAACAGATAAATCACCTCAATAAATCCAAAATATATATGACAATAAAGCCCATAATCCCTGGTTTAATATGGTACCCTTTGTAAATATGTATCATTTTCACAGCCTAAGTTATGAGAACATTTGTATAGCAAGTCAAAAATAACTAGTTTTCAGTCCCCAATATGGTTGCGAGGTTTTATAGGTGTATAACAAGCGGATACCAGCCAAACCACTTGGCTGGTTCCTGGGGTATCCCCTAGTCACAGGCGGGCACCAGCCAAGGTTGAAGGTCATGCCTGTGGAACCCGTTACCTGCCCCTTATTCATATGGGCAGGGAACCAGTCTATAATCACTGATGACACATACCCCTGCAATAAAGCAAATTGTTTCCCTTGGCCGACGAAATGACATAATCTATATCAAATGAATCTGTGAGAATTTTTTGCATTTCTCATTTCCATCCACGGATCTGGCGTGTGTATACAAGGAGAAATCATTTAAGTTGTCCCTGACTGCAAATCAGTGCTGAAAAATCGGCCAATAGAAACAGGCTTAGAGAGTGAGACCTTTCTCAGATATGGCTAGCTATTGTACAACGGTTAGGCAAAAGCTAAGGATCGTTTGCCGTTTATCCACCTTCATTTTGGATAACTGCCTAATACTGAAAGGAAGTATCAGCTCCAGGCAATCATCGGCCACACATTGCTTTGTAGATAGAGAAATACAAATTATTGTTATTCATTGGAAAATACCTTTGTGGTTTTCCTCGTTTGCTAAGGCACAATTTGGATTTTTTGTTAACCTAAAACCTCGTAGATAAACCAGCTGGTGGGTATGTAGGTTTATGTGTGGGCAGGTTGATGAGTAGACCTGTATGCGGATAGGAGCACATTGATGGGTAGGTAATTTGGTAGTTAGGCATGTGGACAGGTGAGTAGATTGGTAGCTGGGCAGGTACACTGTAAAAAGTGTGTTTGGTTATACACACTAGATTCTCTAAACACCGTTTAATTCCCGCACACTTACAACATTTACACACATGTATCTAAACACCACTTGATTTCAAACACTTGTTCTTCTACTTAAACGCTTATTTTTTACACACCTAAACACTTTGCTCCCAAATGTTTAGCCGTTTAGCTTTTACACACTAAGTGTTTAGTTTTACACATAGCTGTGTGTATCTCCCGACCTCGTTCTGATGGCGGCACACTTATTCACAGCGAGGTGGCCACACACGTTTACAAGCAAGTGAAGAGAACTAATTTAAAGTAAGTACCAAACTTCACATACCACCTGGAATTATTTCTTATATCTTATAAATGTACAATCTTGTACCTCCCTAACTAATACCAATACTACCATACCCTTGGTACGGAATGGGATGAGCTAGTGGAGGTAGCCTCTTACTATTGTGGTCAGTTGGTAACGCTGAACCCCGATCCACTTTTCTAAAGAGGATCCAGGGTAAAGAGGAGACAACTCGCGCCTATGGGCTAGCTTTACAACAAATGTTGTTGGAGGTTTACCCAGGGACGGGATTAGATTCTCCTGCACTACATGAAGATCTACAAACTCAGTTTGTGAAAGGACTTCGAGATGATGACGTGAGAACGGAAGTCATCTCTCAATGGGATGTTTTTGTTTTATCACGGGGCGTTGCAATGTCTGAGCTCCTTTCCCCACCACGTAGCGACCACGGAATAGAGAGAAGCGGGAAGCGGACCGCGGATGACGCCACGGCCTCATTAACATACCCGTTGCGGCGTTCTGATTGGTCGGCGCGTCACGTGATTATCATGTGACCCGTGTTGTCGTTTGTACGGCCGGCTGCGTTCGATGTTCGCACATCGCCCGTGTGTGTCGGCTTCACTTGGGAGTTACTACGTGTATTTCCACGCATTTCCTTAGGAGTTTTTCTATCAGAACAACTCTAAACATGGGGTTTGTGCAAACCCCACACGCCAAGTTCGTTCAGAACATGGAGGAAACCCAAGGTGAGTGTGGTTCTTCTTTTCCTTGCTGGGTGTCGCCAGCCCGGTTGTGTTTGACTTGACAGTAGCACTGTCCAGTACCTTCTCTGTGTACAGTATCTTGTTGAGTATTCGTCAACCCGATCTGTTGACACCGCGTGTTCACACGGTGTGGTAGAGGCGTTGCTATCTCTTGTTGAGCCAGTCAACCCGAGTAGCTCGTCTGACGCTATCGCATCAGAATTTCGCCGTAGCGAGTGTGATTACACTCTGTATTCTCTCGTGGTTTCGACTATTATCAAGTCTCATCAGGCTAAGTGTGGTAGGTACTCTTCTGTGGTCTTTCCCCCCGGAACCAGTCCGGGAAGTGGATATGTGTCCCCGCCAGAAAGTGATCTTTCGTGGCGTCAAGTCCTCTCTATTCTTGTCGTCCTAGCTGACTCTGCCTTCCGTAGTCTCCCATGTTGAAGATCATTTCTGCGTAACCTTTTCGTTCCGTTAGACCTCCCGAAGGCGATCCTTAGTTCGAAAAAAAAATTTCGAACTACGGATCGCCTTCGGGAGGTCTAACGGAACGAAAAGGTTACGCAAAAATCATCTCTAAATGGGAGCCCGGTATGAACTTCATGCAGGTGTTGCGAATAGTAGATGCCTATGAACAACGGTGTATACTATTTGGAAAATATGCTAATCCAGGAAAAACTTCCCGGGTTAACATAGTGGGTTCTACTTGGTCACAAGTAGAAGAAGATACCTACGAGTGTCAGGAAGCAGAAATAGAGGATATACTCTCTAATGTCCGCTCGATGGTACTTGGAAGAGGAGGTTTCAATAGACGAGGACGTGGGAGAGGTCGAACCCCTAGCTTTGGAAGGAACAGTGATGTACCTTCTGTGGCAGAGGCAAAACCAAAAACCACTGATCCCGAAGGAAATCCCTCTGAGGTAATGAAGTTGTTGACCAAAATCAATGAAAGACTGAATCAGGTGGAGAAAAACCAGCTGGATGTCCGACGTTGTTGGCGGTGCAACAAAATGGGACATATCTCTCCAGATTGTCCTGAAGCCCGGAACGTTACTACAGTGGAAACACCTCGTAGTCTGCCTGCGTTGACGGTTGCCTCTCAGAGTGAACTGGAAAACAAAGAAGGACTGTAGCGAGTGGCAACACTGCGGTCCGGGAAGGAAAGTGCCAGGAAACCCAAACCTGTGATATTAATAAGAAGGAAAATATTTCCCACTTACCAGAAAAGGGAAAGATACAAAATATGGTCGCAACGATCTGTAGTAAGTATCTTTCACCCGGGCACCCCTGTCTGCAATGGCTTTGTCAACGTGGATGGGATCTTGGAACCTTGGATGGGATCTCACGGTTTATACGACAACCGTCTCCCTTAGGTGGGCGACGTTGGTATGTGCCGGCTAGAATTCAAGGAAGAAAGATAGATCTGTTATTAGATACTGGCGCTAGTCGCTCTGTGTTGAACAATGGACTCTATCAGTCTCTTGGATTTGCACAGGAATGTCATGTTCCTGGAGCTTCGGCAAAAGCTGCTAATGGCACCCACATGAGATGCTATGGTAGTGTGATTATTCCAGTCTCAATAGGTAACAATGAATTTGTATGGGGTCCCATACTCAGTGATATTGAAGAGAGTGGAATATTAGGCGTAGATTTTCTCACCCTCTATGGAGGTTCTGTGGATCTACAAGATGGCACTCTCCGACTCAAATTTCCTGAGTTAATGGAAGTGGAATGTAGTTGTCGACGGATTTCTTCTTTGATTTCTGTCCGACAAGATGTGGGCATCCCACCTCAGCAGATGGTTAATGTCCTGATAGCTGGGGAAGGAGACTTACCACGTGGAGATGCACTCTTCGAGCCAAACCCGGAACTGTTTTCTCAAAAAGGAATACAGCCCTGGGATACTTTGATCGGAAGTGCTAGAGAAGGATCAATTCCTATAAGTAATCACACCTCCGGGTTGATTAAACTGAAGAAGGGTGATACATTGGGCTGGGCCACCCTAGTTCATGTAGATGGCCTAGTAGACTCCGGTCCACAGGGAATCACACCTGTTCCAGTTTCCGAAATAACCGGGGAAGATGAACAATCCGAACCGGGAAAATTGGACTTTACAGGAAATGATTATGAAGAAGTACGAGTTAGTGCTATCGATACAGGAACAGGATACTTTCCAGTTCCGAGTCCGTTGTGTTCTGGTAGCTGTCGGGTTAATTACTATTATAATTACTTTAATACATAAGAGGAGGAGGACTAGTAGCAAGTCTGTACATATACGTTTAGAAGTCCTACGTGAGTGCGTAGTGACGTCTAGCGTGAGGCTTTCCTAGCTTAGTTGACTTTATTTAAAACCCTTGTGCCATCTAGTGGCCAAGTTGGGAAACTACTGAAACATCTAACGTGCTAATTACGGCACGTTGTGGCCATGAAATGAAGTACAGATTTTCTTTGTTAAGTTGTAAGGAGGGTGTCGACACCTAGCGGTGAACGTAGGTAAAATGGGCGTAGATTCACCTCCTATGACTCGAAGGGATAGATCAACACATGCCCACAACTCATTGATCAATTAGTTACGTTCATCCCTAATTCATAAATCATCTTATTATATGTAGTTCCGTGACAGAGATGGAAACTACGCCGATCTCCGTGAGTCACGTTATTCCCAAGTAATCATACGTATTCTTAATTCTTCATATTGAGTTAAGTTATTAGATAATTATTACAACCATATCATTAATTAATTATGTAACATTGTGGGGAAGGTAAGAGCAACTCTAAAGGCTATGCATGTGCGCAAGGCTACCAGACTCTGTACCCCTTGCGCACAACAAGGTCACCTAATGAGACCTTTAATTAAGGTGTAAAAGATCTAATGTCGATATTAAGTAAACTCTAGCTACTATTAGCTTCGTGTCTTTACTATCATGGATGAGGACGAGATGAATGTATGTTTGATATTCTTTTAATCAAGGCAAACGTTTCACAGTAGAAGTACTACAAAGGCATAGATAAGAATCGCATATCATTGGTTCATTATAAGCAAGTCAGTTCATGAGCAACGTGATGTTGATAGACACTGTAAGAGTCGGACACCTAAGTCCCAACACAGTTAGACTTAACGAGGTGTCAGAAATGAACCATGTAATCAGGAGTGATTATAATAATTCAAAGTTCGAGTTCTTCTTAAGCCAAAGTCCAAAGTCCAAAGTCTTGTCACAGAGTGAAGACACTCATACTCAGAGTTTGACAAAAGAGAATGAACCGTACTAACAGTAACTCAAAGTAATGCAAGGTGTTTGCAACATTAACTCACCAGTCTAAGTGAATGTCCGAAGTGAACTCACGAGATTCCTAAATTCACTAATAAACTTTGATCCTTCCGAATGGAGAGTTGGAGGGAAGTAGAAGTGAAGTGCATAAGTGAAGACGTTCGAATGTGAATGTTAATAGATCGAAAGATTCCTATGTAAGTCCTTTACAGAAGTTGTGTCCTTGGAGAGTCCCAATCCAAGTCACTTTCTACTATCTGAGTCCCCTAGGCAAAACGCCTTAGCTGATCCTATCAGATATAATATTACTGCGGAATCCGCGCACTTCTGCCGGTATCCGGAGCCAAGCAGAACGCGTCCGATTCGCAGGAGGTGGTGGTAGAGACTGACGATACGGTCAGCTCGGGAGAAGATCGAAAATGAGCATTTTCTAAAGGATCATGGGAAATTTGGAATAGATCTCGTTTTGAGTTCACGCGGGTCCAAGACACGCGTGGCTATGTTAATGGCGCGGGAATTCGGGAATACCCTGAGAGGGGACTTCCCCAGGGAACTCCAGAGGCGACCCTCGGTCGTCACAGTGACGTCAGAGGGTCTATTCCCAGAAGCGCGGTGTTCCCCAGAGGCTAGCTAGTAGTATAAGGAACATCGCTTCTGTCATGGCTATCTACCCTGAAGTATAACCAGCCTATAACGTGGCTTAGTAGAAAACCATGATTAACACCTCAACATGTAATGTCAAATACTAACACTAAATACCGATGTATGTTGTTTAACACCAATACTCAATGCCAATACTAACACCCAAAAGCAGCACTCAACAGTGAGTGCATAATGATAACACTCTCAATACTAACACTCAACACTGAGTGCGTAATGGCAATACTTCCAATGTCAACACTCAACACCGAGTGCGTAATGGTAATACTTCTAATATTAACACTCAACACTAACACTCTTAAATACTAATACCTAACAATAACACTTGATACCCTACAAAACACTTGTCGGTATAGTTTTCTTCCTCTTGGTACTTATACATGATACGTTACTTTTCTATACTTATACGTATTAGATTCTATTTTTAATACTTAATAAAACGACATTTTAATATACTTTCATTTTCATAATTATACATTCTTTTGTGCTTAGCTTTGGTTACAGCACACTCTTCCAGGTTTGGCTTGAAGACACCGTCTTTGATCACAAAAAGATCAACTTGCTTGTCTTCAACAATCATTCCTTAGTTCTTTGCTTTGTTTCCCATAAATTTATTATTATTATAAAATCAATACTCGGGTTAGAAACCTACAGAAAAATAAAACACATAGGGCAAAATACATCTATCATGCATCTTAATACGGCACACACTACTTTTGTTTATAGCCTTGTCAGTCAAGCTGCAAGGACAAGAGTTTCAAGTACTTCTTTTATAGGAAAAAATGACAACGTGCAGTACGAACACGCCGCATTATGCACAGTAGGACTGCATAATTACATGCAGTAAAACTGTACGATTAATAATAACCTGCCCATGTAGATACATGAGAAAAGCCAATCACACGAAAAGAGAAACACTTCTTAAAGTAAGGACCATAGCAGAAAGTACCCATAGATGACAATCTCTAGGATAGTCGTTCGTAAACTTGTGGAAGGGGGACCAGCGGTAAATCACCAGTTCTCCTTGGAGCGGGGGGAGCGGAAGCTCCACCCACAACAGGTGCCGATGAGACCGGTGCCGAAGCTCGTTCATGCAAACGAACAGCAGCACGCTCCATACCGACTAATGCTCGCTCCGCCGCAATGTCCGCAATGTCCAACCAGCGTCCACTAGACGTGGGAAGGACGTGGGCACTGGAGATGCTATCCCAGCCGAATAGCGCAGCAAACGAGACATAGTGGCGCGCTTGCCAGTCCCCAGGAGTTGGCGAGCCAACTTACGGGAAACCGTCAATGACGAGGGCAAAGGCAGAGCCGTAGCAGGCCTACCTGGAGACAGGTCAGATGCGTAGAGGTTACTACCCCACTGGATAGTAAGTCGAGAACGGAAGAACAATCGATGAACCACACAATCACGAATCAGCGCCTCACCCTCCGTATAGATCTGATCATACGGGAGGAGGGTTTCCCCAAGAAAGACCGTCTCCATGATATCTGGGGCTGCTATCTGAATATACAGCCCGTCAGTCGTGACAGTCTTACGGGAACGACGCCACTTTACTGCAAAGAAGACAACCAACGCAATCAATATCAAGATGACAACAGAAACGGCCGAATCCTTAGCAGCAGCCGACTCACAGCCGGAGGAGGGCAAGTCGGGACATAGTTGATAGCCACAGCTGCCGCATGTGTAACCACCTGTGCAGCGGTCATGCCAAAAACAACACGCCGCAGATAGCACAACGCCGTGCATCCCAAACAGATAGCAAGAATGATCAGGATTACCAGACCGATAGTGGCCCATGGGATGCCAAAAGATCTTTCCGCCTTAAGAGCCAGTTCCTCAAATGCTAATTTAGCAGAACTGTCCTCCAGACGCTTGCGGAGATCACCCGTGTCGAACTGAGCGGGCCAACCTTCGAACGTTTCGTCCAAAAGCTCACGGAGGTCTGCTGGAATTGGATCCATTACCACCTCTAGCTGAGTATCGTCCAATAAAGTTCTGGACCAGACATGCACGTCGAGGCTCAGTTTGAGCAAATCATTCGAGGGGTACCGAATGACACTCGACTGTTCCCTTCGCCTACACGCTTTCAAAGAATAGGGTATCCAAGCCCTAGCTGTCTGGAATGCACAACCGCATGGAATATGTACAACCGCATAGTAATTGATGATCTGGGCAAGTGGAGGGCGACTGCCACAAATCAGCTGCCCACTAGTTTCTGCACTTGTAAGAAGGACGAAACCATCCTCTAGATAGACAGCCAATTCTGGAAACTTAGGGTGGAACAGGTAATCCCTATCACAGAACCCTGCGATGGCCGATGCGTCATCACGCAGCAAAGCTGCGACGCAGGAAGATTCAGTGAGTCTCTTTATGTACCGCACATCCGGGCAAAGCGTCACTGTATCTCCATAACATGCAGCCCAATTAACGTCCACCATAGGGATATAGTAAGACTGACTAATTGAAACCGCCACTTCACTAGGAAGGTCACAAATCTGAACAGCATCAGGACCATCAGCGTTGATAACGTGCACTGGGACTGGGAACGAGACTACCCTATACACTCGGAGCAAGTGTTCCTCAGACACCACCGGAAAACGGATGTTGACAATAAAATCGCCACCATCACGGAAGCATGTGGGCCGAGCATTCTCATAATAGAACGTCGTAGCTTCAAATGCAACCACAAAGCGTGGATACGATCGTTTCAAATATCGATTAGCCACCTGAACAGCACGACCCAACACACTAGAGGTGAAGATCTTAGGGGACAGGTGACCTCGACAGATGAGATGCAATTCAGTGGCGTATGAGTCAAGGACACGAAGAAGTTCCACATAGTGCAGAGCCCTACCCATTTTAGCACGCATGGTCACTGCCAGTAGAGACTGAAACACTCGGACGCCCTCAATTTCACCCCTAAAAATAGCAGAGGCGTTACTGAACTGATGGAGCATTTGGTCAAGAAAACCTCTCATGCCTTCAAAAGTATCATCAATAGCACGAAACTGCTGTTCCAACTGAGTCGTCAATTCACGCTGAATATCACTAAGTTCAGTCATCATGTCAGCATGGACATCCAACCGTTTGGTGTTCATGTCTACGTCATCCGCGCGAGCTGTACCAAACAAATGATACGAAAGCTCACCAATCAGATTGAGAACCTGAATACCTCCACGAGCAACCCGACTATGCAACCCGGAATAGTCCACAGAGACATTCCTCAAGGGTTTAACCATATCCATGAGACGCGCCCGTTCCTGAAAGAAACGCCTGGCGTACGACTCAAGAATACTATCTAGCCACACATCCACAGCTTCAACTCGCTGACAGGCCAGATGGAGTGGCTTACTCCGTCGAGGATCGTCATACCGATGAGCTCTGTCATTACAAAGGTGAATAGTGGCCATCAAGGGATTAACCTTAGTGTCCTTAGGGATGAGAACCCTAAAGGCCTGAACCACATGACTTGTGTCTGCTGTAGAGATAAGACGTCCAGGTTTAAAGACAACGCCATACTTCTCTCTACTAACAACACGAAGAGTCTCGGGAGTAGCCATGACTGCAGAAAAACCCGAAATAAGCATAGAGGAGTATACACAGAACAAAAGAGGAATACGTATAAAAGCCATAATGAATTCAATTACTCAGACAGAAGTGTTTCACCGATGCTTTCCACAAAATAGTCCCAAGAACACGCCACAACTGTGGCTTCATGCACTATGGCATCCAAAAGAACCGTCAAAATTTTAAGTAGAAAACCAAAAACCAGAAATCCCAAAAATAATCAGACAGCACAAACGTGTGTCTAAACTAGCCAAATGTAACACAAGGAGCAACAAGCCCTATGTCAGAATACCCACTAATTCATTACCGAAAAGAACCATAAGAACTAGCATGCAGCCATCTGAAATCCTAATTTACCGGACCTCACTGCAATGAATAATTCCCACATCCAAGTGAGGATCAGGGAAAACTATATCCAAACTTAAGGCAACAATTCAAAGATATTGAACCTCGAGGTCATTGTGTTAGAATAAGTAGCAGTGAATATCAACACTACAGAAATTCCACCGAAAACCAATGCAGCCACGCAGTAATACTCGCAGCATGCTGATAAGACAGCGTGTCAAAATCATTGTGTTAGAGTAAAGCAATAATTGAAACAACTTCTCACTTATTCAAGAAAACAATCAATCAAAGGAAACCAACTATACATGAAATGTGGCAAGACCAGCGACAGGACTTGCTAGAAAGCAATAAGAGAAATAGAAAAAATGAAATAAAGGTATACAGAAGGAAACAACCGTATACTATACACAAATTATATCTAAGACATAAAACCAGGTTGAAGTGATTCAGAACCCTAGTAGACAAAGAACAGGCATTAAACCCTAAATGACGTATATTACGGCTTGATAAAGCAACAGATCCATGAAATTCAAAGAAAAACAAAATATATGAACTAAGAATAAGGCAAGTCTACGCGGAGCGTGTGGACCCAGGCGCGAGCACCCTGTCAGGGCCCCCCAAACCACCAGCAGGGCATCAGCTGATCGGAGGGTATACACCAGGGGTCACGAGGTCAGTCGGGTCACGCGGGCCGCGCCAGCTGGCGACTTCTAGACCAAAACAAAGCCAGACTAGACTGAATTCAGATAGAAAACTGAAATATGCCTCTAAAACACTTAAAAACGCTCCTAGAGCCTAGATAATGGCACCAGGGAGAGGAAAGGTAATTAATAAAATGACACTGGAGAAACTGCGGTAACCGCACACTTCTTAAGAGAATCGCACACACACCGTACCTTATGTGCGATAAGGGCATCCACGATCACCATGAACAATATAATGCAGACGATATACAGTACTTCATAAAGAATATACATGTTGGTTTTCAACATGCATCATGAGGTTAGCGTCTATATTCAGTGAAAATACCATCGGAAAGCTGCTATAAAGAGAAATATATCACAGAATTTTTGACAAACAGAAAATTGACAAATATGAGGTGTACCCAAAATGATTTCAATGAAGCCTGGAAACTTTTGAACCAGACATTATACCCCACAGTACACCATGCGGTCCTAATCAACCGAGGTCGTAAAAAGTACACTGTCCACGATGCTCCACACCGAGAGAGGCGTGAGAACGTCACCCTAGTCGGTTTTACACAGGGGCAATAAACATAGCTCCGGGCCTAATGACATACACAAAATTAGGAATCAACCCCTACCGACTAATCAGCAGTTGGACAACCGGTGGAAGGGTCACAACGCTCCTGACCGGCCTCCAAGACACATTACCAAACCCAACTCGAAACAAGTCAACGCACCCCACTCATACAATAGTCATTGACGGGCAGGGAGACTATAAGTCAGCATAGTTATGGCACACTTTTACATGCATAACTGCGATGGAGCCATCGTCATCACAAATGCCAGATATATTCCAGGGAGGGTATACGTCCACTTCCTCAACGGACCTATAACCAGGGACTGGAGCACCGCTCTAGTGTACACACCAGAGGCGGCGAGTGTCAACGCCCACGGGTTACAGAGGGCCCTGGAAACAGCCCTGGACAACGGACTTGCGGGCAATGAAGTCCAGGCAGGGAGGCCTATCCTCCATCTACCGGGCCTCACGGCGGCGAGAGACGCTCCTGAGGCCGGGCATCAGGCGAGGAGGGAGCCGACACCAGCCGTGCGAGTACACGCACCACCACGGGAACCAATGATCCCAGCAGCGTGGGCGTCAGGGCGGGCGGCCACACACCGGGCAGGCAGCCGGGGAATCTGTGCACTCCGGGGACGAGGGCTCAGGTAAAGGCCCTACTACTCCAGCCACGACGAGACGACCACACCCGTAACCAGCAGCGACAACGATCCCGACGCTGCCAACCGTCTCAGGCGACGCAGACTCGTCTGTCAAATAAGGGCCACCTTCGCAGAATCGAGCGACGAGGATTAGTTACAACCGGTTCCAGTGAGTAATCAATACTCTATCTAAGTCTGATGTAGGACCCTCACCAATGTCACAGGGACGAATGTATGTTCCCTTAGCAGGCTTACGCTTAGAAATGATCCGTGGCTCCCTAGCAAAATTGACAGTGGGTGGCATCACTATAGGCGTCATAGCAAAGGTAGGCCGTCTATAACAACCGAAACACGACCCCATAGTTAACAGAGGAACAGTTAGTCCACTGAGTCACAAGCAGTCACTATCAAAGGTCTAGTTCAGAAAGACGAGGATGACACCACTGAGTCAGAATAAGCACTAGTAGATGAGTCAGGACGAGCAGGCGGCATTGGTTTACCACCAATCACAATAGGGCAGTTCCCGTTGAAGCAAAGCCACCAGCAACAGTTTTCCAATGAGCGCACAAAATACCCACAAGCAGGGCACCTAAGTAACCTAGGCACAGCAGGTATCAGAGTCAGCCTACCCATAAGATGGATCAAAAGTTCCATAGTAGTCGTGGGAGACCACTCGTCCATGAGTAGGGGGTTACGCTCCATTATGAGTCCATGTAAAGCCCACTCCAAACAGTAAAGTCAGTCAGAGCAGTCTTAACACTAAGAATCCCATAGGAAAACGAAATCCGCTGTATCTCCGAAAGTAAGCGGGCTAGCGTCTCAGAAACATCTCCAGTGAATAGCTACCTCAGAGGTGCGTGTGAGCAGTTATATCTAACTCAGAGCCACATTACCATAATCAGAAAGCCTACGAGGGGGGACTAGGTGGTAGCCAACCCATATACGCACCCCACTGGGGAGGGGGAAAATTTTCCAAACCTGTTGTCCAAACCGGCTGACTATACGAATACGGTCAAACACCAGGGTAAAATTAGCTTAATTCAGAATATCATCCAGTAAGGGAACAGAGCAGCCGTAGCCACCCGAAATACATCCCACACCGCACAAGGCGACCGGGAGGGAAGGTGGGAGGGAAAGGGCAGTATTCTAATACCGGACACATTACAATCATGTGCACCGGTGCCATGAACAGCGCATGGGCGGGCAGGCGGGTGAGGGAAATCCACGCGATGCCCCTCTCCAAACAAGGAGGTGGAGGGGGATGGTACCAGTAACTACCAATCCCAAGAATTCGCGTATGCTAATCATCGTAACCAGGCGGATATCGCAACACCATTACATCCAAAATGGCGTCGCGTCTCTGGACGGAAGTTCGCCCTGGTCCCGACAAAACAGGTAACGGTAGCGCGCATGTCCATATAAAGGGCGCGTCCCACCGGCCGGTAGACGAAAACACACGTCAGCATCTAGGCACCATCCCCTATCAGAGACACAGCTGGTCATGACCCAACAAACACTGTAAGCGTATCTCGGGAACGACCAGGGTGAGACTCGTTAATCCGTCGGGGGGGGGGGGGGGGGGGGGGGGGGGGGGTGGGGGGTGGGGTGGGTGGGGGGGGGGGTGGGGGGGGGGGTGGGGGGGGGGGGGTGGGGAGGCGATAACGACCATACCGCAACCAGCTGTGCTCGTTAACCCACAATTGCGCATCAACACAGCACGGGACACGCATTAACGCATCGGGGAGGGAGACACTAAACGACCATAAACACTGATAGCGGTCGCCCCATCTTTCGGCTCATAGAAAAAAAAAATCAATCAGACTGAATTTAAACTGTTAATAGAGAGAGAACTTTAGAAGCAGCGTAGGAAACTCAGAAAACACCGTATCTAACCAGTAATACACCCGTAACACTGAGAACTTTCGTGGCTACAAATTAAATTTACGTCCTTTCATTCCAGGTCACCATTCCGCAGCGAGGCTGACGACATCCATCCACACGCCAGCCCAGCGGAACTAGTAGTAACATAGTGTCACATATATATATATATATATCATCATAGCGCATAGTTAGAGGTTTCCAAAAAAGTAAATAAATTAGTAATTTAGACAACAACACGAATCCACTCATTACTTTCATAGAATAGATCCCATACGGACAGAGATTAGGTTAATCAACCCGTGTCAATAAGGGAAGGTATTTTCCCACCAATCAGGGCTCCTACAGCATCAATATACCCCCACAGGGATTACCTCTACACATGTAGGAACACCCAAACGATCGGGAACCCAAAGAGAACCGAAAAAACAGAAAAATCCTAAATTTCATTCTTAAAACGCGATTTTGCGGCACTTGCGATCGTCAGAGCGATCTGAGAGTGCGATTTTCGGAATCCTGAGGTCGAAATTGACAAAAGTTAAACCGAGTTCACTCTAAGGCACAAACCATGCAGTACCAAATACTGCTCCAAATACACCATACTCCAAAAATAGTCTATACTGTTAGCTATAATAAACTATAATGAAAATTACTTCAAGATTACTACAGATGACCAAAAATCCTCAGGCGAAGCCCATAAACATCAGGCAGTCACCCAGTCTTGTAATCATCATAGTTGTCAAGGAAAGTGGTGACCCAGTCATTTCAAGTGGGTTTCAGTCCAAGAAAGTGGGTTATATCTTCTGAAAAGGCGTTTCAAAATCCAAAATTTAGGAGCCCCCAGAAAAAATTTCAGAGCCCTAGAGCCATTATTTCACCTACCTGCCATAGAAACCAACGTTAAACCGAAATATGAGTCGAACTAAGTGGGCGGCTCACTTCTTCATAGAAATAGCGTTGACAATGCTGAGTCTATGGGAAAACTTATATAATTCCTAACTCTCTTAGAAATGATCGCATCGAAAAGCAGTAGAGACCAAAATTATATGGAAAATCATGGACAAGACTAGAAAAATACAGAACAACTCGTAGGAGCAATATGAAACGTCACAAAACGTCAAAAACATCTAAAACCCAACGAAACACACACAACACGACCAGATACAAAACGCATACATTGTAGCGAAGCTCACGGATGAACTTAGCAGAGTTTATAGTAGTAGTAAGACTTGAAAAAGACCCTTTTAATGCAGGCATAGGGAAGCCTACCCAGACTACAGCCAGTAATCCACGGGGATTTTCGTTCACAAACCCCTAAAAGACTCATAGAGCGCAGTGCGGAATCTGCTTTTCCACTCTAGGTAGTCAGGGCCGAAAGTAAAGTCAAGCATGTCCCACCTACATCACAAAAAAGGGAATGCTTATCCCTCGCACTCATGTAGACAACAGTGCGGAATCTAATCATCCAGACAATGAGCGTTAGGGGGGTTCCGCATAATTCGGAGGGCTAAATTTCCTCAGACTATAACGACCACGGCTACCGGGTGACCGTGCCGAGGTAAACCTTTTGGCTGGCAGAGCGACAGTGCCAGGCTTAACACCAGGGGCAGCCTCCGTAACCCCCTGTACCACCACGGATGGGGCTGGGCCAGAGGCGGGTAGAATGCTTGTACCCCCACCACTGTCCATATTTTTAGTACACTCCCCATTAGTCGCCAATTCATACGAGCCATGCCGGTCAGTCATACCCGTTTTCTGCTCAGCACCCCTGAATGGGCGTGAACCGTGACGGGAGTTTTTCTTCACAGTTGACCGTCGACGATCAACCGTTGAGACCGGAGCCTCAGACCGGGGCCAGCTTAGCAATAGCACCAGGTTGCGGCGACGAAATCAACAAATACACCAGATCACCTACAATAAACTCAGCGGGGCGACATTTCTGGTCGCATCTAGCCCTAATCTTAGCTTCGTAATCCTCTAAGACATCATTAGCCATGTGGGTAAATAATCCGATATTGTCTTTGATTCTCATGAAAAATTCATGATCATTAAGAGAATCCGGGAATCCAGTCATGGTAGGTAAATTCATTGACAACGGATCCCTACCAAACAGCAGCGAATATGGGGCAAACCCAGTTCTGCCAGAGAGAGAGTTGACCGAATTGTCCATAAGGCATACGGAACAACTTCAGGCCATCTATCATAAGAACCTTCCATATAGCATGCCATTATTTCTTCTAAAGCTTTCTGACCACGTTCAGCTCTGGCATTCCCAGTAGGCTGGCCACCTGAAGTGAACGTTTGTTTGCAAGCCAGACGTTTAGTTACCTCGTTAAACAGAGTAGACAGGTAGTTCGGACCTCTATCGGAATGCAGACTTTCTACACGTCCATACCGGCATACGATACCTTTCACAAAGTATTCAGCAGTAGTATCAGCGGTACTATCTATTGTACAAAAAGCTTCGGGCCAACCCGTCAAAAGATCAATGAAAGTGAGTATGTTTTTAGAACCATCAAAAGCAGTTTTCATAGGACCTATAAAATCTGTAGCAACCCACTGAAACGGGTAGCTGGGACGCTCCCATGACTGAGCTGGAGCCTGGAAATGTGGAACTTTCTTTCTTACTGCACAAACTTCACAACTTCAAACATACTGGCAAATATCTTTATGCATGTTTCGCCAGTAGAAATCCAGAGTAACTCTTTCAGCCACACTCTGAATTCCGAGATGACCACCGGAAATAATATTGTCATGTGTCAGCTTCAAGAGTTCGCTAACTAGACTCAGAGGCACCACAATTCGTGGGCGTCCAAAATTCTTCCTAGATTTCTTTCTTCTTTCAGGGCCGTCAAATTTACACAAAATACCAGAGGGCATAGTTGAAAACAAATGCGCATGTCCAGCAACAATTTTAGCCAACTTCGGATCCGAAGGCAGTACAGCCGAATCAAGATACTCCATAAGAGTAGAACACTCAGGATCGTTCTTTTGAGCTTCTATAATCCCAGAAATAGTCAAACCAGATTCAGTGATTCATAGGCCAAACAACTCAGAACCAACAGGGGGTTCACACTCACTAAGGGAGGTCTCATGTCCATGTACTCTGGACAAAAAATCAGGTAGATGGTGATTTTTACCTGGAGTATATTCCACAGTAAAATCCGGATTAGACAGGGCCAAAGCCCACCTACGAAGGCATGCGCTAGGGGCTTTATGAGCTGAGTCTAGTAATGCAACTAAAGGTCTATGGTCTGTGACAAACGTCAGTTTAGCGCCATGCAACATATCTTCATAATGTTTAGTTACTTTTATGATAGCAAGAGCTTCCTTCTTAGTAACCATATATAAAGTTTCAGCAGGGTTCAAAGCATGACCATAGTAAGCAACAGGATGAAGTACATCATCAATCATATGACAAATAGCAGCGCCACATGCGTAATCAGAAGCATCACTAACAATGTAGAAATGGCCACCAATTTGGGGGTGAACCAGCAACGGCGGTGAGATTAACTTGCCTTTTATCTCAAGGAAGGCAGATTCGCATTCCTCATTCCACTTAAACGGGGCACCCTTCTTTAAGAGCGCATTCATAGGAATTGCCAATTTTGAAAAATTTGGAATAAATGCATGATAATAATTGCAAAGACCCAAGAAAGAACGGACTGTTTTGACATTGTGAGGTCTCTTAAAACACTCTACTCTCTCTATGATCACAGGTTGCGTCTTCAAACCTTCAGGAGTTATCAAATGACCAAGATAATTAATTTCATCACGACACCATTCGCATTTGGACGGTTTAACTTTGAGACCAGCAGCAATTAGTGCTTTCAAAACAAGTTCAACATTAGCTAAATGATCTTCAAAATCCTTGTCATAAATAATTACGTCATCGAGGTAAGCTAGACATACTCTCGGTATCAAGCCACGCAAGGCTATAGACATGATTTTAGAGAAATGCCATGGAGCATTCACTAAGCCAAAAGCAACACGTTTGTATCTGAAAACACCATCAGGAGCTTCAAAAGTAGTCTTATCACGAGAATTTTCGTCGATTTCACACTGATGGTAGCCAGATAGTAGATCCAAAGCAGTCCAAATGGTAGGGCGTTTGTAAGCCATATACAGAAACAGAGACCTGGCTGTGGGCATTGGAAATTTGTCCTTGTAAGTGATGGAATTCAGCCACCGATAATCAGTGCACAAACGATTCTTTCCATCCTTCTTTTTAACAACCACTAGTGGGCTGCGCCATGGGGCTTCACTCGGCTCAATCACACCTAAACGTAGTAATTCTCGAACCTGAGCATTAATAATCTCCATTTGTTGTGGGGCATACCTGTACGGTCTACTACGGGCTATACCCTGTGAATCATCAGTTCTGATGGACATAGGGCTTATGGGACAGTGACCCAGCTCAGAGATATCAAAGGCCAAACTAGCTCTGTTGCGAATTAACATATTTTTAAACCTTCCAAGTTGTTCAGGATCTAAACACAATTTCGAGAAGTCAATAGAATCAATATCAGCCTTGGCTGAATTAAATTTCGCTTGATCCCTGTCATTTAATTTATCCAAATTAAACAGAGAACATGGGTCATCAGAAACATAAAACTCAAATTCGTCGGGCATCCTTGGTTGAGCGCATACGGTCGTTTCATCATCAACAAAAGCCAAAACAGTATGTTTGTCAATAGAAATGGGTTCATTGCATGGGTTCATCAGTTTAATCCACCATACTTTACCTACGGTGTTCACGGCAGCTTCTACACACACGGGCGAGATTTCTGTAGGTTGGCAGTACACCGGGCTGTCATCGCAGGATTCCACTGGGAACCAGGAATTTACAGCACACAACGTCTCTGCCATAGGCTGCATTTGAATAGTCTGTGTAGGAGAGATGGGGTTACCTCCAAACAGTTTAACAGTACCCTGACTAACAGAAATACTGCTTTTCATAGAAGCCATGTTCTACCCATAATAATACCAGGTGATAGTTTATCCAAAACATAGAAATCGAAGGCCAAAAATACTTTCTGAATATTAAAGGCCAGTCGAACCCTAAATAGGATATTGATATTAGAGCAGTCTGGTAAAATTACTGGTGAGTCACATGAAGTATCACGATGTACGATACAAATATCAGGTATGTCTTTAAGCTTTTCCAAAAGATAAAACAATCACTAGCACCAGTATCAACCAGAGCATCTATCTTGACATTTTTAAACTCAAAAGGCACATATATCGGATCAGACCTTACTTTCAAATCTTTACTGGGCCCACTCATGGGAAATAATTTCGGCTCTGCTGAGCAAGCGGACCCTTTTAAGCGTTTCCCTGACGACTATTACCATTGTCAAAGGACAATCTGCGTGCAAGGTAGTATTTCTTACGTGACTCGTCAATTCTAACATGATTAAACTCATCAACACGTTGACATATCCACCTACAGTCCTCTGTCACGTGACCACACTGCTTGTGCAACAAACAGTACTTACTCTTGTCTGCCTCTCGGTACCCATCCGGAGACTGGTACCGGCGGTTACCTGGCGACGGACTGCGGGACTGCCCACCTGCGCGTCTGGAAGGAGAGTCAAAGGGACGGCTTCCATTTGCTGGGGCCGAGTAGGAACGTCCACCAGATGAAGGGGGCGGTGTCCACGGACGTTGTTCTGACTGATAGCCACCTGACCATCGATCAGCGGATGGTGACCGGTATCGCTGATCAGCACGACGATCATGGTCGTCACCAGAACGGTAGGAGTCGCGGGAGGGATGGTCCTGGTGGTAGGGGCGGCTCATCGGAGACGCCTCACGGGGTCTTGGCATCAGGGGTCTTGTAGACAGCATAGACAGCACCACATCCACCTTGTCACACAGCTTAGCGACTAGGGTATCCGGGGCGGAAGAGACAGGTGAGACTGAACGAGACCTGTTTGTAGACACTGAGTGGAGGCTTCGTGCCACTGACGATGGTGCTGCAGACGAAGCCACAGAAGAGATAGAACTCAGCCTGGCAGCAGCATTCACAGCTTCTTGGAAGTTACCTGGATTGATCACAGCCAGATTATGTGCGAGTATGGCGTCAATAGCTGCTATAAATACTGCAAGTAGTGCACCATCATCAACACCTGTACGTGCCTGCTCTTGCCGCAACTTGCCAGCAAAATCAAGCACTGACTGTCCCGGGACTTGTTTCAGGGCAAAGAACTCCTTATGTCTCTGCCACAAAGGACGACTGTCACCAAACAATTCCAATAATGCAGCTTTTAGATGATCGTATGTGTCTTTTCTGTTGTCTGGGAGAGCACGTACCCAGTCAGCAGCAGCTCCCCTCAGGCCATGTACTGTCATAGCCACCTTCTGTGCATCTGGCCAATTACAGATATTGCTAACACTGTGCATGTCATGTAAGAAGGTGTCAACACGCTCACTGCTGAGACCTGAGAACTGAGGTACTTTAATATGAGGTATATGAGGTCTTGGTGCCTGGCCATCCTGAACAGCAGGGCCCTGGGCACCTTGATTACCGTGACCTTGCTGAGCATTCATGATGGGTAATTGTTGATTTAAGGCAGAATCATCAGGTTGAATGTTACCACCACTAGCCAGCAGGCGAGTCCGGGGGACTGTCCCACAAGGCAAGTCTGTCTCTAAAACGTCCCGAAGATTTTCTGTATGGGAAACAGAGCCAGAAGCAGACTCAGTGTCCCCAATAAAATCCTTAATACTATTCAACAATGCCCTATTACTGTCACGTGTAGGATCATCATAATCTGAAGAATCCCCAAACAGTTGTCTTGCCTGAAAAGACGACTCTTGTCTCTGAACAGTACCGAAACTTGACTGGGGTGTTGAAAATTGACTTACGGCAGGGTTAGGTGCTACACCGGTAAGTGCATGTATGTCGGGCACCAAAGCCGTAGGCCCACCTGTAGGGGTTTGACCGGGTTTGAAAGTCCCTACAGACCAGATATCAGTTCTGTAGCCACTTAGAAGGACAGAATCGTGGCTTGTCGATTCTAACAATGTCTTAGTAGGTGTCGGGCCGTCCAAGCGGTCGTTGGAAGCGTTTGTCTCTGGTGCCACACCCGAAGGTGCGCGCCGTTGGATACGGCACCAGTAACAGAAGAAAAGTCACTTTAGATGATTGTGAAGTGCCTGAATAGGAATTAGGACTCGTGGATAATGTAGAATCTGTAGGACAGACTAAACATTCTGAGGAAGAACTCCCCTCACAGGTAGCTGGAGAACTGTGGCCACCAGCTGCACCAGCACCCAGAGAAGACTGATCTTGAGTATTAATCACAGTCGGAGCACTCCTTAAGGTACGATCCGAGGAAGGTACTCGAACACTTTTAGTCTTATGAGGCACTGGAAAACGACCAGTCATTGCCATGAATCATAGTGGAATCGGTAGATAGTGAGTCACTTGTGAGTTATACTAATCAGAAGCATAATGCCATGTGAAACCATACAACAATCAAAGACACTCAAACCATGAAGACACGTGTAATTACCTTATAAATGGGTTCTCCACCAGTGTTCTGTTAGCTGTCAGGTTAATTACTATTATAATTACTTTAATACATAAGAGGAGGAGGACTAGTAGCAAGTCTGTACGTATACGTTTAGAAGTCCTACGTGAGTGCGTAGTGACGTCTAGCGTGAGGCTTTCCTAGCTTAGTTGACTTTATTTAAAACCCTTGTGCCATCTAGTGGCCAAGTTGGGAAACTACTGAAACATCTAACGTGCTAATTACGTTGTGGCCATGAAATGAAGTACGGATTTTCTTAGTTAAGTTGTAAGGAGGGTGTCGACACCTAGCGCCGAACGTAGGTAAAATGGGCGTAGATTCGCCTCCTATGACTCGAAGGGATAGATCAACACATGCCCGCAACTCATTGATTAATTATTTACGTTCATCCCTAATTCATAAATCATCTTATTATATGTAGTTCCGTGACAGAGATGGAAACTACGCCGATCTCCGTAAGTCACGTTATTCCCAAGTAGTTATACATATTCTTAATTCTTCATATTGAGTTAAGTTATTAGATGATTATTACAACCATATCATTAATTAATTATGTAACATTGTGGGGAAGGTAAGAGCAACTCTAAAGGCTATGCGTGTGCGCAAGGCTACCAGACTCTGTACCCCTTGCGCACAATGAGGTCACCTAATGAGACCTTTAATTAAGGTGTAAAAGATCTAATGTCGATATTAAGTAAACTCTAGCTACTATTAGTTTCGTGTCTTTACTATCATGGATGAATGTATGTTTGATATTCTTTTAATCAAGGCAAACGTTTCACAGTAGAAGTACTACAAAGGCATAGATAAGAATCGCATATCATTGGTTCATTATAAGCAAGTCAGTTCATGAGCAACGTGATGTTGATAGACAATGTAAGAGTCGGACACCTAAGTCCCAACACAGTTAGACTTAACGAGGTGTCAGAAATGAACCATGTAATCAGGAGTGATTATAATAATTCAAAGTTCGAGTTCTTCTTAAGCAATGTCAAAAGTCTTGTCACAGAGTGAAGACACTCATACTCAGAGTTTGACAAAAGAGAATGAACCGTACTAACAGTAACTCAAAGTAATGCAAGGTGTTTGCAGCATTAACTCACCAGTCTAAGTGAATGTCCGAAGTGAACTGACGAGATTCCTAAATTCACTAAAAAACTTTGATCCTTCCGAATGGAGAGTTGGAGGGAAGTAGAAGTGAAGTGTATAAGTGAAGACGTTCGAATGTGAACGTTAATAGATCGAAAGATTCCTATGTAAGTCCTTTACAGAAGTTGTGTCCTTGGAGAGTCCCAATCCAAGTCACTTTCTACTATCTGAGTCCGCTAGGCAAAACGCCTTAGCTGATCCTATCAGATATAATATTACTGCGGAATCCGCGCACTTCTGCCGGTATCCGGAGCCAAGCAGAACGCGTCCGATTCGCAGGAGGTGGTGGTAGAGACTGACGATACGGTCAGCTCGGGAGCAGATCGAAAATGAGCATTTTCTAAAGGATCATGGGAAATTTGGAATAGATCTCGTTTTGAGTTCACGCGGGTCCGAGACACGCGTGGCTATGTTAATGCCGCGGGAATTCGGGAATACCCTGAGAGGGGACTGTCCCAGGGAACTCCAGAGGCGACCCTCAGTCGTCACAGTGACGTCAGAGGGTCTATTCCCAGAAGCGCGGTGTTCCCCAGAGGCTAGCTAGTAGTATAAGGAACATCGCTTCTGTCATGGCTATCTACTCTGAAGTATAACCAGCCTATAACGTGGCTTAGTAGATAACCATGATTAACACCTTAACATGTAATGTCAAATACTAACACTAAATACCGATGTATGTTGTTTAACACTAATACTCAATGCCAATACTAACACCCAAAAGCAGCACTCAACAATGAGTGCATAATGATAACACTCTCAAAACTAACACTCAACACCGAGTGCGTAATGGCAATACTTCCAATGTCAACACTCAACACCGAGTGCGTAATGGTAATACTTCTAATATTAACACTCAACACTAACACTCTTAAATACTAATACCTAACAATAACACTTGATACCCTACAAAGCACTTGTCAGTATAGTTTTCTTCCTCTTGGTACTTATACATGATACGTTACTTTTCTATACTTATAAGTATTAGATTCTATTTTTAATACTTAATAAAACGACATTTTAATATACTTTCATTTTCATAATAATACATTCTTTTGTGCTTAGCTTTGGTTACAGCACAGTTGCACGAAACTCTGGAAACCTTAGTTCAGATGACAGACGCACTAAACAGTGGGGAACGACATGAACTAAGAATTCTTCTGAAGAAAATGGAGTCAATCTTTGCTGGACCAGGAGATCCTTTGGGAAGAACGGATCGAGTAGAACACACGATTGATACAGAAGGACATCAACCTTTCCACCTTCCTTATCGACGGCTACCTCCGGTAAAACGGGAAGCTTTAGAAGAGGAAGTAGGGAAAATGATGGACCAGAAAGTAATCATCCCCAGTGCAAGTCCTTGGGCTAGCCCTGTGGTAATGGTTACTAAAAAGGATGGTACTTGCCGATTCTGTATTGATTACAGAAAATTGAATAGTATCACCCGGAAGAATGCCTATCCAATACCACGGATCGATGAGAGCCTCGACTCTCTAGGAGGGAACTAGTGGTTTTGTACTCTTGATCTCCAGTCTGGATATTGGCAGGTAAAGATGAACAGTGGCGATCAACCGAAAACGGCGTTCACCACTCATCAAGGGCTTTATGAGTCTACAGTAATGCCATTTGGCCTCTGTAACGCTCCTGCGACTTTCGAATCCATGATGGATCAGATGTTGCGGGGTTTACAGTGGAAAAAGTGCTTGGTTTATCTGGATGACATAATCATCTTCGGAAAGAATTATGTCGAATGTCTAGAAAACCTAAGGGAGGTATTTGAGCGAATTCAATCTTATGGGTTGAGGCTCAAACCTCAGAAATGCAAACTGTTTCGCAGATCTGTGGAATACTTGGGACGGATAGTTTCCGGAAAGGGAATCCGGGCAGATCCTTCCAAGTTGGAGGTAGTGGCTAATTGGCCATGCCCCCAGAATATAAAAGACATAATGTCTTTCCTAGGATTTTGTTTGCATTACCGCGACTTTATTCCGGGTTTTTCTGAAATTGCACACCCCATGCAACAGTATGTGGTACTAGATAAGCCAGGGAAGCCAAAAGAGATCCAATGGACTCCGGAAGCTGAACATGCTTTTCTGGGACTAAAAAGAAAGTTTACGGAGACCCCCGTGTTGAAGTACCCTCTACCCCAGGGTCGGTTCATTCTTGACACTGACGCTAGTAACGAGAGTATTGGAGCGGCGTTGTCTCAGATACAGAATGGTGTGGAGGTTCCGATAGCTTTTGCCAGCAACAGCTTAAGTAAAAGCCAGCGGAACTACTGTACCACTAAGAGGGAACTCTTAGCGGTTGTGGTGTATGTAAGAAAATATTGACACTTCCTAGCAGGTGGAGATTTCATCTTACGTACCGACCATTCTTCTCTCAAATGGCTCTTTAACTTTAAGGATGCCGAGGGAATGATTGGAAGATGGCTGGCAGCTCTCTCCGAATTCGGGTTAACAAACTGTCAGATCGAGCACCGGGCTGGAAAGTCTCACATTAATGCGGATTGTCTCTCAAGGAGACCAGTGCGGAAATGTGGACGACCAGATTGCCGGGATTGTGGTGAGCATAGAGCAGTAATAGCTACCCTACGTTCCCAGAAAGTGAAACCACCACAAAACTATCAGTGGACACTAGAACAGATTAAGGAAAGTCAACAGGCTGACCCAGATCTGTTAACTAAACTGGTAGCTTATGGGCTCCATAGACCTACAGGACCCGAGATCTCGCCTGAAAACCGAGAATTTCGGAACCTATGTGGTCAATGGAAAGAACTAGAGGTCCGAGATGGAGTATTATATCGATGGAGAACCACGTAGCAACCACTTAAACGTGCTCTACGACTAGTGGTCCCTCGAGAATTACGATCCGGACTAATGACTCTATGTCACGAACATAGGAGTGCAGCTCATCTAGGACGGAAAAGGACGGTAGCCAGAATAAGGCGTCGTTACTACTGGCCTGGAATGGGTGCAGATATTCGAAGGTGGATATCTGCACCTGAATCTGAAACGGGCTGAGGCGGAGTTGGCTAAGAAGGAAGGTCGGCTAGAATCGCGTGACTCGGGTAAAGGGAAACCTAAACCCGGGAAACACGAGGAGTCGAAGGGGGCTGGGTCGAAAGGCTCGGACAAACCCGCGGCGCAAGCAGGACCGAGTACGGCTGACGCTACACCGAGCACCTCAACAGGTGCCACGGGTGGCGAAGATGTCAAGTGTTGGGGAACGGAGATGGACAGGGCTAAACCCCTGGCCAAATCTAACCCGGACAATGATGATGGTGAATTCCAGCCTGGCGTAAAGCGGGCTGGGAAGAGAACGGTGGCTCGACAGCTACCCGCCTCTTTGCTGGGCAAGACTTACACTTGCCTAGAAGATCTCCGTCATGGAAACCGGCATTACATCCCAGATGGTGTCGGTTTAGATGGAACCTCAGACGACGAGGAATGGTTGGTTGACGAGGGTTCTCCCAACACCTGGTACATCGACCGGGTGAAAGGGGTGTCCCGAGTCAGGCGACTGAAGTACGAGGATCAGGTCAAAGACCGGATCGCGTACGCATGGCACAAGTTCGGTAACGGCGATCATTGTGTCTTTTTGAGTTGCCATGGAAGGGACAAGAAATTGTCACCGACCTATGCGACTGCGGGTCGTTACGCTAGGCACCTCGTTGAGGTACACTTAGCTGAGCGACCGTGGCTACAGTGCCTTGGTAAGAAGGGTGGTTCTTGCCAGGCCGGGTGTGCCAGTTCGAGGCGATCGTGTCTAGTCCGACACATTGCCCGGGAACACCGGACTGCTGGTGCTGCTGCTCGGGAACGGGTCATGAATCTGTGGCAGAGATTCATTGACTTAGGTTCGGATGCTCAGAAAGGCAAGCCGGAGCCCGAAACTTGTGTGACAGACGGTCGATTGTTTAAGATCGGATTGAAGAAGATTCCTGGCTGGTTCGGGAGTCTGATGCTATCCGCTTCAAAACATCGACAGATGTCAAAGGAGTCAAGGAAGAAATGGTCCCATAGCCGGGAACCGTCTCGGAGTTCCTCGAAGGTTAAATGACTGGTCAAGAAGTTGTCATCGTCCTCGTCCAGCGAGGATGACACTTCTGAGCGATCCAGTCGGAAGCCGAAGAAGAAGTTGGCTCCTAGTAAGCACACCATCGCTGACGTGGTGGAAGCTGCTTACCAGGCTGCGCCAAGATTGACTGAGGGATTAAAACTCCTCTCAGACAAGAGTGAAGGGAACGTTCCAACAGCTGGGACTCGTCCTAGCTCAAGTCTCTCGGGAGTTTCCCCGCTCAACAGAGGTGCTACCCAAACACCCGGGAAAGTTGTGGATGAGGAGGCCTTTCCGGCACTCCCTCCACCAGCCAACCCGGTTGTTGAGGTAAAGAAGAAACCAACGACACAACCACCCGTTGCGTCGAAGGTGACTTCCTCTCCCTGTGCAATATCGGTTGAATACGTCCAACGGGCGGATCAACTAGAGTCGCACATAGGTGGCACGTTGGAAGGCCGCGTCCGAAGGGGCGCGCAGTCTCTCCATGAGAGCCTCGTTCAGGAGCCAGTTAACCTAGCCCGGTTCGAGGTGAAGGAAGCCACGAAGGGCCTGGCTAAACAATACGCGTTGGACGCGCGTATTGCGAAAACCACGGCCCAATCAAGGTTTGCCCGGGCAGAAGCCCAGACCCATCGCCAAGATGAACATTGTCTTCAGCACTTGGGTATGTTGCTCTATGACATCGGTGACGACCCGCAAGCCCTTGAGGAAGCGTGGTTGGCCCGACAGAGGAGCCGGGGAAGATTTCTTCAGTTCACCACGGAAGAATCGGACCTGACACGTTGGCAACTCGCCGGCATGTTGGGATGGTCATCCGTGGAAGAAACTTCCCACCAGGACACTACATCCAGTAAGGCCCAGCCTATGGATGTTAGTGTAGATACTCTGCTGTCAGGACAAGGTCAGACCCAACAGGATCAGACTGAAATCCTACAGCCGAGGATGCCTCCCGCCGTGACACGGGCTGAGAAATCAGCGAAGCCCTCCCAGGCTAAGCCGATGGATCAACCCGAGGAACAGTGTGGGGCACTGGGGGTGAATGCCAACATCATCCCGTTGGAGTCCGGAATCTTTTTAGATACCGGACCGACCTCTCTGCAGCAGTTGATGTCTCAGTTTCAGCCTACGTCTGCACTGAGTCCACTGCGACCAGAGAGGACCGCCCCGGCAACGTCAGTTCCACCGATGGCTAGCACACCCAGTCAGTCGGAAATTCTCGACCTCAAGATATCCTCTGACGAGGATATCTAAGGGTTGACAACGACCGACTCGATTGGTGCCTAGCAGGCCGGGAAGACGCCGTCTAAACTCGGAACCGGCAGAGCCAACAACTCTCCTGGATCTGAAGTCAGACGGGTATGGGAAGTCCCGGGGAGGAAATTTTTTTTCCGACCTAGCTACTTCCAGAATGTGGCCTCCTAACCAGAATTCTGCAGTTTCTCAGCGAACCGCAAGGATCGCTGGGAGGGGTAGAGGGAAAGATAGGAGCGACCTATGATAAGCGATCCCGGGTTGGGGCTGAGGAAAGTCAGTAAAATGACTTCCCCAAGGCACAACCCTGGTTTCAGACGGCTGAAGGTTCTCTCGATGGTCAGGCCCGTAATAGGCCCCCATCACGAAAACCTCCGGCCTGTGGTGTGGATCCTGTCCACACTAGTCCCTGGTACCGGGTAAGGAAGACTATGCCTTTCGGGTATGGAACTGACTTACCAGGTCTGTGTCGGAACTGAGTTCGTCGACTCGATAATGAGATAGTAGACGTAATCCCTGTTCTGTTGGATTACGCCGACTACTTCTACCTTGGGGCGATGATCGTAAGTTCTGAATCCGGCTTAAAATTGGGCCCTTAATTGGTACTCGATTTGAGCCGAAGGAAAATATGCCAGTATAGCTGGAGCCAAATAAAAGAACACTGATACCACACACTCTTACCAGGTGGATGGAGAATTGTTTTGCCTTCTTGGCCGTTATTTCCGTATTCGGAAACTGTTCAACACAGAAGGTGTCCAGCGAGGCTGACCCTTCTTCTTCATATGGATGTCTTCCAAACTGAAGAACAGTGGGAAGCCCAGCACCTGCCGGTATCGGGCTGAATGTAGTAGGTCTGCTACGCCGGTGGGCCAGCTGGGCTCGATACTCCAAGATGAGAAAGAGAACGACACTTCACTCGCCGGGAGCCAACAATGGACTTCAACCAGATCCGGAACAGCTGGAGGCAGAGTGCTCGACAGGCCGGGCTGACCACCTGTAGGTCCGCGACTGTCGAGTCTTCCCTGCCCAACGCTCAAGAAATACGCTCCCCGGCTCAAGATGGGTGAATATCAAATTTATTCAAGGTGCTAGCGAGGCTAGTCCTTCATTCTTCAAATGTCGTTTCTTCTTTCCTAAATGTTGTATCTTCCATATTTTTAATAATTTCTCCGTCTTACAATTCCACCTTTTTCACTTATACATTGGTATCAGTGAATTCTTGTGAACACCAGGAAGCTAGAGAGTAGACCAAGAACTGCTGGATTTATGTTGTAATTTTTAATTGGGTTGTCCCCTAGCAGCAAAATGGCTGCCTTGGTTCCCCCCCTTAGTAAAAACTGGGAGGGGTAATGTAGTGGGGTGGGAATCCAGCAGTGTTCGTTTGTTTTACGGAAGGTGGCGCGACGTGCCAATCCTTACTGTGTAGTGATTCCGGACAACGCCGCACACGAGAGTGGCGCGGCGGGGACCGGGATTACGTAACGCTTGGTATATATACTCAGCGTTCACAGTAGGTCGACAGGCTGTCCTCGCGCGTCTGTTCTACGGAACAGACCCTTGGGCCCTAACTTTGAAGGCGGGTTCTTGTAACCTTCCTGGTGGTTAGGCGAGTCTTCCAGATTAGCCTCTCCAGCGCTACCTAGCACCCATGTGCTAGGGTACTGTACTTGTAGGAAAGATCTTCCAGATCTTTCCAGGAAGTAGTGATTAATAAACATCCTTGTTTATTAAAAGACGTTGTGTTATGTGTGATTAGGTCTGTGCAAACTAACCGAAAACCGAACCAACCTACGTTGAGTGCGTAGGGTGGGATCCTGCCTGGAACTAGCGTTCCGGATTGGGGTAATCCAACCTGCTAGACAGGCGGCGACCACCACAAATGTATTGTATTGGTTGTTGCGATCTTGATATATGGCAATAGAATCTCCATGTATATGAAACAAAGTACTGTTGTCACAGTTTTCTATGGTATAACTCTATTTATTATTTACGAGAAGATGATAATAAAAACTTCTAGAGAGTTCCTCTAAAACACTTCCTAAAGCTAAACACTTATTATATAAACGCTTCCTAATGTTAAACACTATGTATGTAAACACTTCCAAATCCTGAACACTATGAATATGAACACTTCTCAAACTTAAACACTATAAAACTAAACGCTTTGCAATTAAACACTTTCCAAAATCAAACACTTTTTACCTAAACATGTTTAAAGTTAAACATGTTTACCAAAAAAAAGTGTTTAGAAAAGTGGGACAAGAAAGTGTTTAAATAAGTGTTTGACTTCTAAACACTGGCGTGTGGATAGCAAACACCGTTTTTACAGTGTAGGTAGGTAGGTATGAATAAACGCAAGCAAGTCTCAATTCCATATCGATGCATTAAATCAAGGATCTTCTCTTGACGACCTTTACCGCTAAAGTATTTAATCTTTATGTATACATTTTATACGTTAAATCCTATGCTTCACTCATGTACATACTGTCATGAAACATCACGAAATTTCATATGATTGTTTATATGGCATGAGTTGTCTTCGCGGAATGATTTCAGGTAGCAGAGCTGAGTGATATCTGTAGCAGAATGGCATGTATACAATTATATGAAATTGAGTGATGCTTAGATTTTATCCTACCCTGTCATATGTTTTTAACTTCATATGTCACCAGTGGCATATAGATATTGTATGGCATAACCGTGGCATACAGGCCCACCATGTTAAGTCTATGGAGATTTATATGCGGGGTAGGATAAATTGCTCTCCGTCAATACCCAGTTGTAGGTCTATACGACCGTCTTTACACAGTTATTGTCAATTTATCAGTCTAAACATGGGGGCCGTTTAATGTCTGGGGACAGTGAGAAGAATACTGACAATAATAGGAGAGCTTGTGGGAGGGCAATGACAAAGGATGGGAGACTGATCACGTCAAATGAGTGGTGTCCATATGTTATTCTCCTTCTCTTGACCTGAATCCTTCGAAAGGACTGTTTATCGTACAAGCCTTCCGGTGATTGGTTTTCCTGTGTGTCTATCCCAAGCGCTGGTGAGGGTGTTGAGTTAAAACGAGTGGTAATCACAGGGTACTGGGTTCAAACCCCGGTCAAGCCCTATTTTCCTGAGACTTTCAATCTAAAAAATTCTATTCTCATATTCCAATGGAGAATAAATCTATAATCAATATAGAATTGTTAGAAACTCTGTTGGATATTACTCGAACGTGTGTACACATTGATAATATCATTGTTAGTTAGGCTATCAGCATCAGAAGGGACACCTATTGAGATGTCATTCCAGAGGGATAGGTTCTAGGATCGAGGTCAGGATACCGACAGATTTATTATAAGGTCTGAAAGTATATTTCAAGTCCCAGTCCTTCTCCCTGTCCTTTGAAAGGACAAATCATATTTATTCAAGGTGGTCCCTCCTATACTAGTCCTAGGACTGTAATATGATAGTCCTAGGAGAATCCTTTTAAAAAGATATTAAACCGCCCTCGAATTCAGACAAAAGTATTTACATTCAGAGGGATATTTTTCAACAATTATGATTGGTACACTTTTCAAATCTGTGTCCCAATATACCTCAGGTGAAACTCTTGAATGTGCAACCGGAACTATTTTTAATTACAGACCAAGCATTCCCAATCAAAAATGTCCCAATATGCCGTGTACTATCAATCTCATATACTTCCAAGGTTCTCATTAAGGCTCTCATATACTTTGAACAGCAGCTGTCTTTTCAGATTTATGTAAATCCCCTCTATGATTACTGATTAAGAAAGGGAATTTCCTTCATTCCGAAACATTAAAGGCTGGAACATACATATATTTGACACGAAAAATATATACCTACCTGGATAGTTTCCGATAGGCAAATAACCCGATTGGAAACTTCAGGTTCCTCCATTTCCCCATCCAGGATCCCTGTTTAATCATGGTGGTGAAGGCACTAAAAGTGCTGTAAGGCTAGAACCGTTGCTTAAGATATAAATGAGCCGTCTGTGTTGTAGAGTCACCGGTCCTAATGGATGTATTTTCTCTGAGAGGTGCCGGTTGAGTCTGGTACCATCCATGACGCATCACTGCTAACACTATCGTATTGGTGTCTGCCGACTCATATCCAGCTAATATTAACGAGTCTTTTATGTTAGCGCTCTGGATTAACTATGGTGACATCATAGACCTTTATACTGCAAATGTCCTCGTTTTAAGGATTTTTTTAATTCAATAAAACAAACTACAAAAAGTGTTTAATTTTGAAAAGTGTTCAAATTGCAAAGCGTTTAGTTTATAGTGTTTAAGTTTGGGAAGTGTTTATATTCATAGTGTTCGGGATTTGGAAGTGTTTACATACATAGTGTTTAACATTAGGAAGCGTTTATATAACAAGTGTTTAGCTTTAGGAAGTGTTTAATTACAAAGCGTTTAGCTTTAGGGAGTGTTTTATTACAAAGCGTTTAACTTTAAGAAGTGTTTATCATTAAGAAGTGTTTACACACAAAGTGTTCAACCTAAGGAACTCTCTAGAAGATTTTATTATCATCTTCTTGTATATAATAATTACAGTTATACCATAGATATTGTATAGAAAACTGTGACAAAAGTACTTTGTTTTATATACAGTAAAACCCCTCTTAAGGGGACACCCTTCGTTCCGGGCCAATTGTCCCCTTAAGCGGGGTGTCCCTTTAAGCGGGGTTTTCAGTCTGCCAATGGTTATACAATAGAGAATACCTACATAAATGAAGGAAACGGTGGTTATTAGGTTAAAAGGTTTATTGATAACACATAAATAAGCAAATAAATATAGATTATACAATATAATTGAATATAAATGAATATAAATGTACAACAAATTAAAAATAGATAATAGAGGTTGAAGGTGAATATGCCTTGTGAAATTCGCTCCTTTTTATACCCCCGGTCAATGCCCCCCCCCCCCCCCCACCCCCAACCCCCCGTAACTTCTGAGAGAAATCAGCAGTCCTATAAGGGACTCACCGTGAGCCGCCCAGAGCCGCGACGGCTCACTGAATACCGCACCTTCAAAGCCTCCAGTCCTCCCTGTGTCGCCCACAGCTAACCTGTAAGCGGACCTCTACCTTTAACGGTGTGAAAGTCGCTCATACTAATACCCACTCACTGTGGCCCGCCCAGAGCCCCTAGAGAAGTGGTTATTACCTTGAAAAAACACACTCCGGCCGCCCAGACCCGCACGGGAATACTCAGTCTATTGTTCAACTGTCTATCCCGTACAAATGGGCACCCTAAACTTGGATTTTCAGTGTTTTTGATACGATGTTCCTCCAAACTGTCCCCTTATGCGGGGTTTTTAAGCAATTTTGTACCGAAAAACTGTCCCCTAAAGCGGGGTGTCCCCTTAAGCGGGGTGTCCCCTTAAGCGGGGTTAAAATAAACTCTTAATAGTGGGGAAAATTTCCGTTCCGAGCAAATTGTCCCCTGAAGCAGGGTGTCCCCTTAAGCGGGGTGTCCCGGAAGAGGGGTTTTACTGTACATGTAGATTTTATCGCCATATATCAAGATCAAAACAACTAATACAAAACAATAAATACAAATGGCAATACAAAGGACAGTGATTGCTAGTAACACTCATATGTTGATGGGTAGGCACTTGGATGGAGACTGAAAACAAATTAACAATAATCCCCGCATGATGTTTATGTTCTATAAATCCCCCCATGTAAAACCTATATTAGCCTCTCTCAGAGAATGAGCCCCCCCCCCCCTCCCCACTTCCACAAAGGGCACAGGAATACATTGGCCCACCTCCCCTGACATCGTTTCTTCAACCCAACACCCACCGGAAATATCAAAAAGGAAAAAAAAGTACCCCCTATGAATTTTATTTCCCAACATGGAAAAATTGTATTAAAATTAGCCCCCCCCCAAAGGAGATGGGTAGGCAGGTAGATGGATAGGCAGGTAGATGGGTGGGCAGGTAGATGGGTGGGCAGGTAGATAGGTGGGCAGGTAGATGGGTGGACAGGTTGATGGGTTGGCAGGTAGATGGATGGGCAGGTAGATGGGTGGGCAGGTAGATGGGTAGGCAGGTAGATGGGCAGGCAGTTGATGGGTAGGCAGGTAGGTGGGTAGGCAGGTAGATGGATAGGCAGGTTGATGGCTAGGCAGGTTGATGGCTAGGCAGGTTGATGGGTAATAGGTAGGTAGGCAAGGTGGTGCCTAGGTAGGTAGGTGCCCGGCCCTGTCTTGGATTCCAGCCGCACTGCTGACTCTCGCCGGGAATAACACCTAAATGGGATTCCGGGACCAACTGGCCCAGGACCCAGCCATTCGCACTCTCTGAGGCACTGAGTTGTATGTACTGGCTCCACAGTCTCGTTAACCTGCAAACATAATACATTATCAGAGACATTGTACAATTTGTGTTCACTCTCAACCTATGGCTCTCTTGGCGGCACCTGAAAGCAATACATAATTATCATTAGATATATGAAATAGAATATTCTATTAACTTATAATACACCCACAGATACACATTACTAGATCTTTCTCTAGATATCTCTAAATATTTCTCTGAATGAAGGGAACAAAATCAGTCACATTCAAATTAGACCAAGAGTGTAGTTTATGTCATAACAAATATAGTTGCGAAATCGGAGACAATGCACTGACTGCGGTCGGTACCCTGGTCGGTAGCTGTCTAACCAATGCCAACTGATAAATGTAAGTCCAGCCGTGTATGTGATTGCGACTTTTGCTTGACCTATATAATATATGTGTACGCGTTTGTCAAGTATATATGTGAGATATTTTTATAGGAACCATCTCCCACCGATAATTTACCATCTCTAATAGAACAAATCATCAGGTGAAATATTGAATAATAGCTCACATACTTGCAATTTTGTGTTGGTGATTCGGGAAATCGTTGTATTTCTTGCTTGGTATGTCTCCAGCTTTGTATAGAATAAAACCAGGTTTACATATTGCAGTATAGGATACATTGAATGATAACATGCTATGATAATAATGGTATTATTTAATTAGGTACAAGATAATCTTTATAAGAAAAAATTCCAGGTGGTACAAAAAGTTTGGTGCTTACTTTCAACCACTTCTCTCCACTTGCTTGTAAAAGTGTGTGGCCACATCGATGTGAATGAATGTGCTGCCATCAAAATGAGGCCGGGGGAGATACACACAGATATGTGTAAAACTAAACGCCTAGTGTGTAAATGCTAAACGGCTAAACACTTAGGAGCAAAGTGTTTAGGTGCATAAAAAATAAGCGTTTAAGTAGCAGAACAAGTGTTTAGAATCAAATGGCGTTTAGATACATGTATGTAAATGTTGTAAGTGTGCAGGAATTAAAGGGTGTTTAGGGAATCTAGTGTGTATAACCAAACACACATTTTACAGTGTATATGAGAGGAAATATCCTCTCCCCCCACCACCTTCCTCTTCACTGGATGCTTTTATACGCCTACATATGAGGTGTATACACACGGGGAATTGGACGACCTTGTATACAAAGAATAACTACTTATATATGCATGACCGACCATATGTAAAATAATGATGTTTATGCAGTGTAGGGAAAGTCCCCCTCTTTGTTTTTTCCTCATAAATGTCAACGTTTTATCACAGTAATTGATACGACATCACGTGCAACTCTAATTTGGCAAAGTTGATTACAACGAAGGAATTATGCTGTCACAATTAGTGAATTAAATTAGTCTTACAGCAAATGTCATTGGGTGCAGCACATCAAATCCATGCCCTGTTTCCCCCAAAACCAACATCACTATGGCTGTGATGCTTGTGGCAGGGGGGTGGGGTGAAGCTGTGTTATTCAGCTAATATGTGATATATAAATAAAACCCCAATAATATAGTAAAACCCCACTTAAGGGGGCAACATCTGTTCTGAGCAAGATGTACCTTTAAGCAACGTGTCCCCTAGAACAGGGTTTTAAGTCTGTTGATGGCTAGGCGATGTAGTACATAATGCGTATGATAACTGTATACTGGAGCCTATGCAGGCCATTGCCTGGTGTCTAATTGTCTAGACGCCAGTCTACATGCCTCACACAGACACCATAAAAAAAAGCAATCAAGATGATCTGGAGTATTGTCCCCACACTGTTCCATCACATCTGATAAGGTGCCCCTCCAAGGTGACCCCTTAAGCAGGGTTAAGAAGCATTCTGTATACTTACTGAAATCAGGTTAGACCCTAGTGGGGGACCATCATTGATTACATTTGCACCAACTGTGACCATATAAACAAAGCCATTGTTCCAACGAATTGTTAAGCGATCATCACCCTACTTTGGTGAACTGTAAAATGAAACAAAGAGACAGGAAATCAACAAATTTCCGTTTGCATAGTTACAAAAACTTTGAAAATTTTTTAGTAGGTCTCGACTGGGATCCCCACATCTGTGTGCATGCATCTAGGCTTGACCTACATAATATTTAAGACACCTTAAGGACTGCAGAAGATCCCCACTACACATGTACATTATACCGATATTGTAGAGTAGCAAACTGGTATAGATACAAGGGCGATATTGATAAAACTATCTGAAGTATCTATAAGATTATGTGATATAAATACATGTGAACAAATTGATACTTACTTTTAACTCCACCTCTCAGATGTCTTGTGTGTGTGGTCACCTCGCTGGTCATTAGTATTCTGCCGCCAAAACGAGGTTCGGTTGGTGTTGTGAATATAAACGTTTAAAACTAAACACTTAGTCAAAGATAGTGTGTAAAACCTAAACGGCTAAACACCTATTCACAAAGTGTTTAGGTGTGTAAGTTATAAGTGTTTAAAGTATCCGTACGAATGTTTAATTCTAATGGTGTTTGGATTTATGTGTTTAAATATTGTAAGTGTGCGAGAATTAAACAGTGTTTACACAATCTAGCGTGTATAACCAAACACACTTTTTACAGTGTATACCCGGCGTATATGCGAAACCCTATAGTGTTTAACTTTTAAGTGTTTAGTATTAGGAAGTGTTTTAATACAAAGTGTTTATATGCCTATAAATAATAATTACAGTTATATTGAAGTTGTATAGAAAACTGTGACAAAGTACTTTGTTTTGAATACACATAGAGTTTATTGTCATATATCAAGATCACAACAACCAACCACAAACAAGGCAATACAAAGGACACTCATTGTTGGTGACACTCATATGTTGATGGGTGGGATATTGGATGGAGGCAGATTAATTGTTGAGCAGGCTGATTTGTAGTTGAGTTGTTGGCAGGTGGGCAGGTTAATGGATGGGCAGGTTTTATGTGAGTAGGTTCATCAGTGGACAGGTTGATGGCTGAGTAAAGTGATGGATAGGTGGGTTGATGGGAAAGTTTACTAAGATCTAAGAGACAAAATTAGTACCCCTATGAATTTTGTTTACAAAAGCCCACCCCCCCCCCCCCCTCCCTGGAAAAACTTAAATAAAATGAGTCGCTGTTACATGCAAGTAACCAAAATAAGTGCACTGCCCCCATGAAAATACAAAAAATTACCAACCAACCTCAAAAGAGGCACCTGAAAAAACTTGCTCTTCCCCAATTTTTTCAAAAGACCCCCCCCCCCTTCAAGAAATATCTGAAAAAATAGCTTACACCAATCCAATGATTCTTTTTACAAAGGGCCCCCATAGAAAAAAGCTAAAATAAGTCCCTCCCCGACAGAGTAAGCAATATAAATCCCCCCCCCCCCCCCCCCCCCCCAATTGAAGATTAAAAAAAAAAATTTATAAGAAGCCCCCCCCCCCCCACCCCAGGAAATATCAAAGAGAGAAAGGATCTGTTTCCCATGAATATTTTGGAATTCCACCTGGAAAAAGGAAAATAAATTTAGCCTGCCCCCCTCCAAGTTATCAAAATAAGTCCACTGCCACCATGAAAATACAAACACATCACTAGATTGGTTGGGCAGGTAGATGGGTAGGCAGGTAGATGGTTGGGCAGGTAGATGGGTAGGCAGGTAGATGGGTAGGCAGGTAGATGGGTAGGCAGGTAGATGGGTAGACAGGTAGATGGGTATGCAGGTAGATGGGTAGGCAGGTAGATGGGTAGGCAGGTAGATGGGTAGGAAAGTAGATGGGAAGGCAGGCAGATGGGTAGGCAGGTAAATAGGTAGGTAGGTAGATGGGTAGGCAGGTAGATGGGTAGATGGGTAGGCAGGTGGACGGGTAGGCAGGTAGGCAGGTAGATGGGTAGGAAAGTAGATGGGAAGGCAGGTAGATGGGTAGGCAGGTAGATGGGTAGGAAGGTAGATGGGTAGGCGGGTAGATGGGTAGGCGGGTAGATGGGCAGGCGGGTAGATGGGTAGGCAGGTAGATGGGTAGGCGGGTAGATGGGTAAGTGGGTAGATGGGTGGGTAGGTAGATGGGTGGGCAGGTAGATGGGTAGGCAATTAGATGGGTAGGCAGGTAGATGGGTAGGCTGGTAGATGGGTAGGCAGGTAGATGGATAGGCTGGTAGATGGGTAGGCAGGTAGATGGGTAGGCTGGTAGATGGATAGGCAGGTAGATGGGTGCACAGGTAGATTGATAGGCAGGCAGATGGGTAGGCAGGTAGATGGGTAGGCAGGCAAGTAAGGTAGGCATGTAGATGGGTAGGCAGGTAGATGGGTGGGTGGGCAGGTAGATGGGTAGGCAGGTAGGTGTGTAGGAAGATAGATTGGTAGGCAGGTAGGTGTGTAGGCAGGTAGATGGGTAGGCAGGCAGATGGGTGGGCAGGTAGATGGGTGGGCAGGTAGATGGGTAGGCAGGTAGATGGGTAGGCAGGTAGATGGGTAGACAGGTAGATGGGTAGGCAGGTAGTTGGGTAGGCAGCTAGATGAGTAGGCAGGTAGATGGGTAGGCAGGTAGATGGGTAGGCAGGTAGATGGGTAGGTAGGTAGATGGGTAGGCAGGTAGATGGGTAGGCAGGTAGATGGGTAGACAGGTAGATGGGTATGCAGGTAGATGGGTAGGCAGGTAGATGGGTAGGCAGGTAGATGGGTAGGAAAGTAGATGGGAAGGCAGGTAGATGGGTAGGCAGGTAAATAGGTAGGTAGGTAGATGGTTAGGTAGATGGGTAGCTGGGTAGGCGGGTAGATGGGTAAGCGGGTAGATGGGTGGGTAGGTAGATGGGTGGGCAGGTAGATGGGTAGGCAAGTAGATGGGTAGGCAGGTAGATGGGTAGGCTGGTAGATGGGTAGGCAGGTAGATGGATAGGCTGGTAGATGGGTAGGCAGGTAGATGGGTAGGCATGTAGATGGGTAGGCAGGTAGATGGGTGCACAGGTAGATTGATAGGCAGGCAGATGGGTAGGCAGGTAGATAGGTAGGCAGGCAGATAAGGTAGGCATGTAGATGGGTAGGCAGGTAGATGGGTGGGTGGGCAGGTAGATGGGTAGGCAGGTAGGTGTGTAGGAAGGTAGATGGGTAGGCAGGTAGGTGTGTAGGCAGGCAGATGGGTAGGCAGGTTGATGGGTAGGCAGGCAGATGGGTAGGCAGGTAGATGGGTAGGCAGGTAGATGGGTAGACAGGTATATGGGTGGGCAGGTAGATGGGTAGGCAGGTAGATGGGTGGGCAGGTAGATGGGTAGGCAGGTAGATGGTTGGGCAGGTAGATGGGTAGCTAGGTAGGTAGAAGGGTGGGCAGGTAGATGGGTAGGCAGGTAGATGGGTAGGCAGGTAGATAGGCAGGTAGATGGGTAGGCATGTAGATGGGTAGGCAGGTAGATGGGTGGGCAGGTAGATTGGTAGACAAGTAGATGGGTAGGCAGGTAGGTGTGTAGACAGGTAGATGGGTAGGCAGGTAGATGGGTAGGCAGGTTGATAGGTAGGCAGGTAGATGGGTGGGCAGGTAGATGGGTTGGAAGGTTAATGGGTAGGCAGGTTAATGGGTAGGCAGGGGGATTTGTAGTCAGGTAGATTGGCAGGCAGGTAGATGGGTAGGCGGGTAGATGGGTAAGCGGGTAGATTGGTGGGTAGGTAGATGGGTAGGCAGGTAGATTGGTAGGCAAGTAAATGGGTAGGCATGTAGATGGGTAGGCAGGTAGATGGGTGGGCAGGTAGATTGGTAGACAGGTAGATGGGTAGGCAGGTAGGTGTGTAGACAGGTAGATGGGTAGGCAGGTAGATGGGTAGGCAGGTTGATGGGTAGGCAGTAAGATGGGTGGGCAGGTAGATGAGTGGGAAGGTTAATGGGTAGGCAGTTTAATGGGTAGGCAGGTAGATGGGTAGGCAGGGGGATTTGTAGTCAGGTAGATGGGTAGATGGGCAGGCAGGTAGATGGATAGTCGGGTAGATGGACAGATGGGTAGGCCATTTGATAGGTAGACGGGTAAATGGGTAGATGGATAGATGGGTAGACAGGCAGATGTGTAGGCAGGTAAATGGGTAGGCAGGTAGATGGGTAGGCAGGTAGATGGGTAGGCAGGTAGATGGGTAGGCGGGTAGATGGGTGGGTAGGTAGATGGGTAGGCAGGTAGATGAGTAGGTAGGTAGATGGGTAGAAGATGGGAAGTCAGGTAAGGTGGATAGATACACCCTACGTGTTAGCGCCTTGACCCTGTCTTGGAGGCCCGGCCATACCACTGTCCCTCGCCGGGAACAACGTGTATATATACTCGTTGCCGGGACTAACACCTAGTTGGTCCCGGGACCAACTGGCCCGGGACTCCGGTCAATCTCACTCTCTGTGGCACTGCGGTGTATGTACTGGTTTGGCAGTCTTGTGCACCTGCAAACACAATACATTATTAGATAAATTGTACAAGATGTGTTCACTCTCAACCCATGGCAAATCTTAGCAAATAATACTGAGATTCTGGAATATGTGGTAACCCCACATAGGTGTGAAAGCGGAAACAATGCGCTGTTTGGGGTCATTAGCTGTCAAAACATTGCCGCTGATAGCTGTAGGTCCGGCCGTGTATGTGAATGCGACTTTTGCTTGACCTATTTTTTTTTTTTTTTTTATTTCTTGTTACTCTCATATTCATGAGTTTTTCAGTAACAATCCAAGCATTTACATTTAGTATGGTTCACATATATACATCCAGTAATACAATGGAGGAAAAGTACAGGTTATACAGTAAATGTTAGTTACGATGAGGTAATGATGAGAGTTCTTGGTAGTGTTTCAAATGCTTTGTTATGCTTTGACCGTCAGTCTTTTTTCACTTAGCAATCTTTTAAATGTTCTCATTGTATCACAATCTTGTATCTCCTTATCCAATTGATTCCACCCCTTGGCTCCTCTATAATAGGGACTATTGATCACTGTAGCGGTTCTAGTTAAAGGTGTTTTAACGATTGTTTTTTCTCCTCTTCTGGTTGCTCTAGTTTTCTTTTGTTCGATCCAGTCCATGGTGGTACGATGTTTGAACATTAAACATAGTAACAGTTTCCTCCTTCGTGTATCTAAGTTTTCCAATTTACATCGTTTTAGCATTTCGTTACTTGAACATGTTCGTGGCATTTTCCCAAATATTATACACAGCCCTCTTCTGTTTAATTTTTCTAACACTTCGTTATCCTTTTTCTTATAACATGGAATCATAACATTCCATTATTTATAATAGATAGAGATAGATGACTATGGATTCTCATTTTATATCTATTAGATGAATTGTGATGAGGTGTTTGTGTTAGTGATTTTAAGTTTTGTAATATAGACGAGCAGGCCATATACCTTATATGACCAACTCCGAGCTAAAGGCACACCGTATAATAATATACGGTAGTGCCTTTAGTTAAATTTTCAGATAGTAGACCAAAAATTCAACCTTTAATGTTATAGGAAGTTGTCGTTGCGTGAATGGCTCCACACTCCGGCGAATCAGAAAGCTATGGAAACAAAAATTCATTATTACTCTTGGATCATATTAACACCTTTGCATAAGTTGATTAGTCTTTGGGAGTCCATATATTTGTTATATTAAACTATTCAAGGTCTTTATTACAGACACTAGCAACCTCGTTGTTGACACAGTCTTCATTACAGACATTGTCAATTTTTTCATAACACTTTACTTTTTTGACAAGTTTTTTGCCACTAATACAAAATCAGGTTATACATCATCATTTAACTTTTGATCTCCACTTAATATAGATAACTCTACCAATTACCTATTGTCATTTCTTCAGTGTGGCCTATTATACACGAATCTTCTTTGACAACTCTTTCGCATGGGGCGCATCTTTACTGTTTCTGATTGCAAATGCAGTATGGTAGTCTTGTACGGTTATAGCACGGGTGTATTGGAAGGCTTGTTCTGCACTGCCAAAGGTTAACAACGTGGATCCTCTCGAATCTTCAACCGCCACTGTTATATCCTGTTTGAAGAAATTACTGAGAAATGCTTTAGGCCCGTTAAAAGCCAGGCCACTTTTTCCCATTTGTATTCCTTCACCGAACGACCCCAGCGATATATCGGGCATACTGCAATCTACACGTTCCTGATTGGCACTCAGATTAGTTTGATTGGCTTGATCTCTCTCGTCTTGCGGTGTACATGCACTAATAGAGTTGGGTGTTGTCTCTGCAATGACGGCTGGTGTGGCGCTTGCTTGCAAATTCAGGTCCATACCTTGTATTCGAGAAATGTTCATATCTCCTTGTGTCTCAGGGATGGCCGGAAATTGACTTTTATTCATTGTGAAGACAGGTTGAATTTGTGCTTGCATTGGTTTTGACCACCTACTAAACGATCCCGGTAGATCCCTTGATTGATTCCCATATCTTGTTAGGGGTTCTCCTCGTCTTTTCCTATCTAAAAGATCCGGTGGAAGATACTTATCATCGATACTTTCTATTTCGCTCATCTCAAGTTCAAAGTCGTTGATCATTATCCCGTATTCGTGGAGGGTGGTCCTGTTACCGTTTCTTTTTTGATACCCATGTATCATTCGCATTAATCCCCTTTGTCTCCTCATATGAGCCGGCTCATCAGGATGGAGGGCCAATTTCCCCATAGTTGAGAATTGCGCCTTTGCTGCTTTGGCTAGAAATTTGTTTCTGGTGTTTAGAGTGGTGCAGGCAATCAATACAGGTGGGGGTCTACTACTATCCCTTGGTCTTTGTGAGATTATCCTGGATATGTTTAGGATTTCTCCTGGAGGTATCCATATACCTATTTCTGTACAGAGATGATTCAATGCTCCCTGTAGATCAACGTCATATTCTGTATCTAGACCAAGCAGTTTATTGTCATTTCTTCAGTGTGGCCTATTATACACGGTTATATATATCTCTAACTTTCACATTTCATTTCAACGTAGGCATCAAGGTACATTTCTTGGTTCCTTTATACGATACAGTACAGTACAGTGGGTCTCAATTATAGACTCTCAACTGCATATGCTAATCCTAGATTAGCTTAGCACTTGTTATAGTCTGGTCTTAATTACAGACTCTCGACTATCCTAATTTTAATATCTACTACACTGCTGATAGACCGGTCTTAATTACAGACACTGGTCAATTGCATACTTTCGAGTTTCAATTACAAACAAGTGTATGCATTATAGGTTCAGGTTCCAATTATTGTGGTCAACTGCCAGTTTTAGCATTTTTAGAGCCCTGTAGCTATGAGCAGGATCTAAGTGGACTCCATCACCAAGTCTTTCGAAGTGATATACAAGTTGTCTCCTTTTTTGCTTCCAAGTGATCACGGCTTCATGTATCCTTGGGGTTACGATACCTCTATCACGGTTCCATTCGATTATCTCTTTGTTAGCCCATTTTGTAGCAAAGTTTACATAGTGTTGTTCTGGGTGCTCGTCGTCCGCACTGAGTGTAATGCCATTATATCGGGCCATGTCCATGGGGTAAAAGGTTGCAAAGATAACAACACAATGGGGCTGAACTTCCTTGATTTCTTTTTCAATTTGTAGCATGGATTCCCTGACATCTGTAACCGCATCATTGATGGTACTATGACGAGCGCTCACCAGGTTACCTTCCTTCTTAGTAACATTACAGATCCCGGCCAGTATGTATACAGCTGGTATATATGGTCGGAAACGTAGTATATTCACAGCTGTCTCCCCCAATCGGTGCATTGTCGCTCCTTTCACCATTACTGCGTCATACACTTTATCAAGTTGCTTGGTATCATCCAGAAAAAACCGTATTCTAGAGTCGCTCAGGACCAGATTTCTTTTCATCTTGACAGGAGTTAGGATTGTATGGATGTGTTGGCCTTGTAAATACCTAGCTATTTAATAGTTCACGTCTGATTTCTCCAAGTATCTCTCCACATTTATTTTTACCTGGGTATGTATGTACGACAAGGGTTCATTCGTGATCCAGTCCTGTGCCCCAGTATGGATCTCGGGTGCTTTCCACGAGCGGTAGTGGGTATGTTGCAAGTAGCTTACCACGTAGGTGATCACTATGTTCAAATTTAATTTTCATTATTTCTTTTAGTTTTTTCTCCTTTATTTTATCCCATTCATCACTTTTTTCTTCGTGAATCTTCTTTGACAACTCTTTCGCATGGGGCGCATCTTTACTGTTTCTGATTGCAAATGCAGTATGGTAGTCTTGTACGGTTATAGCACGGGTGTATTGGAAGGCTTGTTCTGCACTGCCAAAGGTTAACAACGTGGATACTCTCGAATCTTCAACCGCCACTGTTATATCCTGTTTGAAGAAATTACTGAGAAATGCTTTAGGCCCGTTAAAAGCCAGGCCACTTTTTCCCATTTGTATTCCTTCACCGAACGACCCCAGCGATATATCGGGCATACTGCAATCTACACGTTCCTGATTGGCACTCAGATTAGTTTGATTGGCTTGACCTCTCTCGTCTTGCGGTGTACATGCACTAATAGAGTTGGGTGTTGTCTCTGCAATGACGGCTGGTGTGGCGCTTGCTTGCAAATTCAGGTCCATACCTTGTATTCGAGAAATGTTCATATCTCCTTGTGTCTCAGGGATGGCCGGAAATTGACTTTTATTCATTGTGAAGACAGGTTGAATTTGTGCTTGCATTGGTTTTGACCACCTACTAAACGATCCCGGTAGATCCCTTGATTGATTCCCATATCTTGTTAGGGGTTCTCCTCGTCTTTTCCTATCTAAAAGATCCGGTGGAAGATACTTATCATCGATACTTTCTATTTCGCTCATCTCAAGTTCAAAGTCGTTGATCATTATCCCGTATTCGTGGAGGGTGGTCCTGTTACCGTTTCTTTTTTGATACCCATGTATCATTCGCATTAATCCCCTTTGTCTCCTCATATGAGCCGGCTCATCAGGATGGAGGGCCAATTTCCCCATAGTTGAGAATTGCGCCTTTGCTGCTTTGGCTAGAAATTTGTTTCTGGTGTTTAGAGTGGTGCAGGCAATCAATACAGGTGGGGGTCTACTACTATCCCTTGGTCTTTGTGAGATTATCCTGGATATGTTTAGGATTTCTCCTGGAGGTATCCATATACCTATTTCTGTACAGAGATGATTCAATGCTCCCTGTAGATCAACGTCATATTCTGTATCTAGACCAAGCAGTACAATATTCCGGTCACTTTTTGCAAAGTAGAACCTGGTATTGTTTCCTGGCTTTTGTTGTAGGATTTCTGCATACGAACTAGACAGATTCCCTGTACCATCGCTCTGCTTATTCTCCAAATTTACAACCTTGTTTTTCATATGATTCATTTCTATTTTCATTCTATCCAGCTCGATTTGTTGATCATGTATTCGTTTTTCCAATACAGATCTATTTGTTCTTATTTCTGCATTCACGGAATCAATCGATTTAGACGTTTGAACACTTAGGTTTTGCATTTGGTTTTGTAGAATCTCAAATTTCTCATTTTGTTCTTTTGCGTTACCTAGTATACACGCTTTTAGCTCCTGCATGTCGGATTTCGTTGAGACTTCTTTCAGGTATTCCATTTCAGACTTATCCTCATCTGTATTCACACCATCATTTTTATTTCTTTTCGGTTGTTGAAGACTAGGTGAACTACTTGCGCCTGGTGTCGATACCTCGGATCGATTGCGCTTACGTAACGTGTCGGCGTCCTCCTCCCCTCCCGGTCTGTTGGGTGTACTATTAATAGGTGTGTTATTTTGATCCACGGGCTTGGTGTTTGGGCGATAAACAGGGTTTGTTGGATTCGCATGCTCTGTCATGATTATTAATCAGTGTTTCCTCCAAGTAATAATATAATGTTCTACTCACAACTGATTCAGTCCTTTCTCTATATCGTTACTCACGTATTCCTTTGGTCTTAGAATTGTGGGTGTCTTATTTCTTTCGGTATCACCTTCTAAAGCCGGAGTGCAGAGCCAACACGTCCTCACACCGCTAGCGACATATCACTCTACATGATATGCTACTTTCTTACCTTGTATGTGTATAAGTGAAGTATATACGTATATATATATGTATGTCAGATATTTTCTCATTGCATATTTCCCACCAATAATTTAGCATCTTGGAAGCAATAATCAGGTGAAATAATAAATAATAGCTCTGATACTTGCCATTTTGTGTTGGGGAATGCGGAAGTCGTTGTGGCCACCTCGCTGGGAAAGAGTGTGCTGCCATCAAAACGAGGCCGGGAGGGATACACATTGATATGTGTAAAACTAAACACCTAGTGTGTAAACGCTAAACGGCTAAACAGTTAGGAGCAAAGTGTTTAGGTGTGTAAAAAATAAGCGTTTAAGTAGAAGAACAGGTGTTTGAAATCGAGTGGTGTTTAGATACATGTGTGTAGATATTGTAAGCGTGCGGGAATTAAACGGTGTTTAGAGAGTCTGGCGTGTATAACCAAACACACTTTTTACAGTGTACAGCATATCGATCATGATCGATTATATCACAAGGCCTGTGACATGGCTAATCCGCCAGAAAGGTTTATTAGGAGACGGAACACTTGTCGGAAGGCTGATCATGGCCAAATTGCAGTAGTCGGAGCCCGACTTTATGCTTGTACCTGGCATGCCTTAGTGCCCGTTGGCTCTACAAGGAAGGAAACAGATTATACAGTGGCAACTGGACCGTCGCATGGCGCTCTGCTATGTCATTTCCATAGATATCCTTTCACACCCTGGTTTCATAAATCTCCACTTCTCACATATCCCAGAAAAGCATCTGAGAGGAGGCCAGTAATCATCAATAAGAATTGTCCCTTAGAAAAGTGGATTCTTGCAATGTGTGCATTTTAGTAAAGAAACATAAAACTTGGCACAATAATAGAACTTAATTTGACGGGCTCACCAAAATTAGGGTCGTGGTCACCAAATTCAACATGGCTGGCGAGGAATCAAAATCTCATGGGATTCCGTACCTTTGCCAAAATTTGCAGGGGGAAATACTTGTATCAAATGGAATTCATACGGTGGGATTCATGTACCTCACAGGGTTCAAAATTTCATGAGATTCTGTTAATTTTTAGGGGTAAATGTCGCCAACAATTGGAGGAGAAAAAAACATGTCATGGGGAAAAGGATTTGTGTTCGAGTACAGAATCTCAGCAGGATTTGCCTCAGACAAACACCCTGTGAGATATATGAATCCCACTGTGTGAATCCCACTTTAGGGAAATGGAACCATACAATTCAGATGAAGAAATTGTATTCTAGTACAGAATCTCAGCAGGATTTGTCACAGACAAACACCCTGTGTGGTACATGAATCCCACCATGTGAATCCCACTTAAGAATATGAAAAATGCTATATATCAAGGAGATATGCCCTATGATTGTGTGGTCAGATGAGAGGGGAATTGTCGTTTTCAAGGAGTTAGAAACAACAAGAAGTCAAAAACTTGCAAAAGCTAAGGGCAGAGTATGAAAACCAGGCTATGCGAGGCCTAATTCTCACCCCACTCAATTGTTGTCTTATGTCTAGTACATATTCTTATAATGAACATACGTTATAAGAATCAAAGAATGAGTTGACAGAACAAGTTCAAGAATTGTACGAGAAAATAGTATGCATTGATGTCATTGAAGACTACTGGCATTCACTACGTGTATAAAAGTCAACAATTAAGAAATGATTCGAAAAAAGTAGGTTACAGAAAATGATCCATAAACTGAATATATCAGAAACCTTTTAGTTGTTATTCATTTACAATTGCATGCTCATTCATCAATGATGAACATAACATTTGCTCTTAGTTTTATAGTCTAGCAGGGTCAATAATCAAAACGCATATTTTGCGAGGTAAAATGCTACTGGTGCAGATGATTGCAGTACAATTCTTCATATTCAGTAGTAACGAATCCTACTATTAATAACAGGCAAGCTTGGGAGTCGCAGTGGTCATGATAAGCTAAGAATAGCCTATCTAGTATCTAAACACGAGGCGCCAACTGATAATATGGGGGATAGAGATCTCTACAATACACATGGGCTATCGCATCTGATAACACTCTGCTGTGTCCTTATTCCCGTGTTGATAAAACATTAGACGTAGCCTATCATTAAACGTAGCCTATCATTAGACGTAGCCATCCCGCTGCAGCCTCTCACATCTATGTGGCATATATAAAGTGAGCAGAACTTAAGTCAGCAGAACTGTCCCAGTCTTAGAAAGGTTAGTAGTATTCAAATACGGCATCCTAAACACTGCCTCTAATAAGGTTTTAGTAAAGACGGCGAAACTATTGCATATGTAAGTTGACAGTGTTATTGAAATTGCACGTCAAAAATACGCGGGAAAATTGTCAAATTGATTATCCAGATACCACAGACACGGGGATAATTTATTTGACCATTACATCTACAAGCATGTTTGACATACTACTACAGTCAGCCTGTTATAACTTTCTTATTATCATATACCGTAAAATGTCCACATTTTACCGACCGGCCTTGACATGGATAGGAGCGGGGTATACGTATAGTGGATACGGCAAATAGTATATGACAAAGAACATGGATTAGGCATCATTACCCCAGATCCCCGAATGAAACAAGAGGAAAGCCGGAGTGGGCTAATAAAATTTTATTCAATTTTATAGGTATTATTGATATGAATAAGTGGTTATACAATGAATATCAATAATAAGAATAAATGTATAATTGACAGATGTATTTTGTCAATTATGAACAATTTATGATAACATAATGGAGTTATTATGTAATATTATAATCATGCCGCTGGTGTTTTATATGTGGCTGGTTAGAGACAACCAATAGTTCATTGACATTTCATGGTACGTAATTACAGGGTAGCAAAAACTACGTGGGTCTTGTTAAAGGCAGAAATATTAAGTAAATTGGGCTCGAGAGGCCTCCCCTACATCTTAATTCATACCACTTTCTCGTCCGTCTCCTTTCCCGTAATCTCTACTGTTAAGAGATGAGTTCACATGACATCATGAATATGATTTCCATCAGATGGCATCGTCATCGGGATGTCGTCGTGTTCCCCGGATTCGTTCTGTGTGTGCATTCGTCGTAGAGGCGACCCCGGGTGATCAGGGCGCCGACTGCCACGATGTGGATGACCAGCACTGGATCAATGGCCATCCCACGCCCGTTGCTAACCCCATGTCCGGATATACCCAGTACAAACAGTACCGCAAGTCATGGGGTATCAATGCCATGGGAACACTTGTCGTCGAGGTGAGTCCGTGAAATACTGCTGTCACTTTGTAGTTTTTGAAAGATATCTTATTACAGTGCAGGGTGCTTCATTTGTTTGTCTAGCCATCTGTTGTTTTTTTGTGTGTTTTTCTTTGTGGATTTCTTTTTTTTTGGGGGGGGGGGTGTTCTACTCAAGAGTAAAAAGCTGGCAATCTGCCATGGCAGGTTTATATTGCAGTGCTCTACTTAGACGCCATTGGTCTTTATACAATCACACGGTTATGATCAGTAATCTTCCCATTGTGACTCTTCATGGGTTCTCCATATCAATTGTCAGGGATGGGAACGGCATAGTCGCTTCCACTTAATCTTTTCTCATTGAATATTGATTCTAAGCCCTTCAACTTTTCCTCCACGGGTAAATACTCAAATGCTCTTTCTTGTCAATCATGGAGTGGCTAGTGGTTGCCATCAATTCGTTAAAAATTTAGGTTTGTGCATCATCTGGAACTGTCAGGGTATAATAGTTAAATTGCATATACATACAAAACTAATGTGCAGATAATAATCATATCCTTTGAACTGGACATTTCACCAAAGCCGTGTCTATGGGGATGTGTAGATGAAAACGCTCAATATGAATTAACTGTCGACGAAATCAACTGCTGAACGAGGAAATGACTGTTTGTGCAGGTATTTTGTCATGGGAAGTATAATTTACCGAAGATGTGATTTAATCTTTATCTCTGAAGTTGATTCTATATACACGTGAGCCTTTTTTGTGTATAAATTTGCTGGTGCTCGCCCAGGAACACAGATTAGCACATCCTATCAGAAATATTCAAATATAATTAGCCAAGGTGTTAGAGTTTATCAATTGAGATGATTATAGTAACCGTGTCTGTGGTTCTTTATAGGTGGAGGCTGAGGACGGAACCTGTGGCGTGGGAATAACTATTGGAGGTGAACCAGGATGTTATATCGTAGAGCACCATCTCTCCCGGTTTGTGGAGGGCGAAGACCCCCGTAACGTGGAGAGAATGTGGGACCAGATGTTCAGGTAATACGTCGTGATACATCGAATCCGAATTATGTTGATTTTCCAAGATCATGGGCAGTTTGATGTTTTTATGCACAGCGTCACCTCCAACTATCCCACTTCGCTCAATTGGGGGACGGTGTCTATGAGAAACTGCTATATTTTCATGGCCCCAGATGGCAGCACCAGTGTTAAACCAGGGGGCGTTTCGATACCTACCCGCATTTGTTTATAAAATGTGTAGATTCTGATAACATCCGCTTGGAGATGCTCCCGCACAAAGAGACAAGTGAACCAGACATAGGGATGGAGACTGAAGGGCCACGAGAGTGAGATTCTCGTGCAGTACTTAACTGAATCCTGTTACTATTTTTTGTGTTTCTCTACACAGATGTTCTTTTATCCTTAGGATTTGTTTCTATCCATACCAAAATCATAATTTAGAACTGTAGTTTTCCAATTGCCTTGCCCCGTGATCAGCCACGAGAATAATTGCGCTGGTTCCTGGCAAAAATCCTGTGTAACGTGAAATAATAGGAGTCCTAATTTCCTAAAGTTGAGAACGGCAGCCGAGAGAGGGCACCACTTTCAGAAACATCTTAGACTCCGACTCGACGAAGTCGCTAGTCTTTAATAAAATCAAGCGAAAGGTTGTGATAAGATTAGATACCAGAGCGTCCCAATTATTGGACACGTTAGTTTTTACAGCGAGGATTGGAAATCGTCGCTCTTAATTCCTAGCTGGGTTGCTCAAAATCGTGACGGCATGTTATAGTGTACCGCTCTGCCACCATCGAAGGTACGTCCTGTGGTCATAATGAAATTATGTTTATATTCAGGGCGACTCTAAACTATGGTCGCAAGGGCCTGCCTTTACAGGCAATTTCAGCGGTGGACCTGGCTCTGTGGGATCTGTTGGGGAAGATCAGGAACGAACCTGTATATGCGCTACTTGGTGGGAAAACAAAGGTAAGTGGCATCAAAATCTATTTCCTGAATTAAAACACCATGAGAGAAGTATCTAAATAGACAGTGAAGCTAAAGGGAACCACAAAACAACGCCGTAAAACATTTATAGCTACTATTGTACCTTTGTTATATTACAATGTATTTGATGCTATATCTGTTACCAAAATAGGTAATCTTTATCCCCTGGCCACTTGGAAAATATTTCTGGACACACTATGGAACCTTATAGCCACTAGAGGTATAGGTTTTCTTGTCTGTTATAATAAACCCATAAGCGAATTTCTCACCTTTACTGATCAGGAGTACGGATTTGGTTTGTTACTGACTGACGAAATAATATTGATACATTCATCCGTATCACATGACCACTGCAAAATGGCGTTTTTACCATTTCAATTATAAAATAATAAGGAGACACAATGAGTGTACCTGAATTCAATCTGTTCCTCAGAAATTAGTTTAGTCCGAAATATTCAGCTCGTTCTTCAAACTCGGAGAATATTTTCGACCAAAATATCTCTGAACAGATTCCATTGTACACTAACTGTGTCTCTACATATTCCTTTCAGGACAGATTGCCAGTCTACTGTACAACAGCACGTCCAGATATCGCCAAGGACCTCGGCTTTGTGGGCTCTAAGGTGCCATGTCCGTATGGGCCTGCCGACGGGGATGAAGGCCTGCGGAAGAACGTTGAATTCTTCAAAGGCTGGCGAGAGAAAGTTAGTAAGCCATTACGAGTCGATTACACCATTTGTCTTGTAGTTGTGTAGTTCTACAGAGTAGAGGTACCGGAAAATAAATTCCCATCATTTCTTTATACCTTCTGTGAGGCAATGCAGTTATTCAAAGACATTGGTGCAAAGATCAGAACCTACTCAATATATTGTGAGGATTGCTTTCAGATCCGTGATTTTATCTTTTGCTCTCACAAACAGTCCTCAGCTATATTGAAAAGATTAACGGATACTGTTGACAAAAGATGTATAGCAATAGAAAACGAATTCCAATGTTTATATATAATGTGACGCTACTTGAGTATAAATGCACAATTTCCCTGTACACATATCGACTGCAGAGTCTACTCTATCTAATGGTGCCACACAAAGTGGGGCAGATATACCTCAAATATTAGCACAATTGTGCATTTAAGGAAAGTAGCAAGAGCTTTTACACCTAGCTAGGGGAGGCCCTAAGAAATCTTTTTAGATAGATGGGCATTGCAGATAAGTACTAGGAGCAGTGTGGCAGCCATTTCAGAAATAGCTACCACAAAGCACTATGTGCAATATGAGCATTAACACATGAATATTCCTTAGGGCTTCCCCTAACTATGTGCCAAAATTCATGATACTGTTATCATATACATAATCTAGTGCTATATCTGTCCCACTGATAGAACTGCACAGTAGATGGTACCGAACTTTGCGATTGTGTAATAAGATTCAAATACCGGCATAATTCACAGGTAGGACCTGACTTCCCACTGATGCTGGACTGCTATATGGCCTTAACTGTACCGTATGCCGCTAGACTGGCGCGAGCTCTGGAACCTCATGGATTGAAATGGATGGAAGAGTTCCTTCCTCCAGATGACTACGAAGGTATGTTTCAAAATCTGATAGGCCCACTGAAATTGAGTGTTACATTTTACAGTAATGATTTTTTATTGTGCCTGTCAGTCTCAGGGAAATGAAACCATACAATTCAGACGAGGAGATTGTGTTCCAGTGCAGAATCTCAGCAGGATTTGTCTCAGAGAAACTGAGGCACACGAAACCCATCGTGTGAATCACATTTAAACCAGTCTCCATCTGCTTACCCTTTGATGTTGTTGGACATATTCTTTTGAAATTTTAACGACTGGTCAATATGTGCCTCATGAGTACAAAGTAAATGATGAAGTGTATAATTTAATATTTTAAGAACAAATTGTATTGTTTGAACAGGATATAAAGAGGTTCGCCAACGATTGTCTGGTAGCAACGTCATGCTAACAACTGGCGAACACGAGTACAATCGATACGGTTTCAAACAACTCCTGGACAGTCGGTACGTCAAACTGCTAATAATTTGGGTAATATTTAAAGACTATTTCAGCTGATTTTTGAAGAACGCACATATGTATGTCGATAGAATACACTAATCGACAAATAAGGTGATGAAATATGTTGGGACACATATCCAGTACATATTGTTATCAGAATGATATTCGTCGTGGCAGATATCAGATTTTTATTTGATAGAAAACCGAGCATACAAACGAACAGCACTTACCCATTAGTGAAGCCACAGCCCTGAGCCAAACTGCCGATTGTCTTCCTACCAAGTTACGCTAACTGATTTCTCGTCAATGGCGCATTCAAGTAAATATCGGGCAACACAAAATGTACGTGTCAAATCAGTTTTACAATGTTCTCACAACAGATTCATAACAGTCTGACAACAATATTACAACAGCCTGAAACAGTTTGACAACAGTCTGACAATAATCTCACAACAGTCTGAGAACAGTCTCACAACAGTTTCACAACAGTCTCACAAGTCTGACCACAGTCTGACAATAATATGACAACAGTCTCACAACAAGCTCACAGCAGTCTGACAACAGTCATAAAACATTCTCAATACTTTTACAACAGTCTTACAATAGTCTCAAAGCAATCCCAGAGGAAACTCACAAACAGTTATACTACAGTCTATCAATTTGATAGGGAAACGTGATATAATGATAACTAATGATATTATTTGACCCCTACCTATAAACGAAAAAGAAAAGTGTAAATATAAAAGTAAGTCCGAGAAAAAGACACCAGCAGCCCCATACACCACTTGTTAGTTGAAAGCATATCCAGAGAGTGGCCGAGTTAACCGGTGTCGGTTGAGAACACTCGGGCCCCCTAGTGAGAGAAATGGTGCTGTAACTGTTATCGATAATTGACACAAACTGTCATTGGTGTCATACCATCAATTTGACAGGAAAACGTGATGTAATGATAGCTAATGGTGGAGGACAGTACAAGTAACTTTAGGGGACATTATTTGTACCCAAAATACACAATGCCTTAATTTTATCCTACCCCTAATAAAAAACCGCCATAGACTTAACATAGGGAAATTTTATGTGGCAGGCCGTGACATAAAGTGTTTTTTATGCCACTAGAGTAATAAGAATATTGACCAATCAGAGAGCAGGATGTCAGCTACTATGAAAAAGAGTTCCGTTGGTCATTGACTCAATATTCATCTTTTAGTAATACAAAAGCATAGACGAGGTAGGATAAATACGAAACCGAACTCGAGTTAGACTTGTCAATGTCTATGCCACTCTGGTCAGGTCTGCTCCTCAATAAAAGTAATACGCGACCTTCCCGTCATGGCATAAAGATTGTCAAGTCTAACTCTCGTTCGGTTTCTACTAAATATCTATTAGACAGGTCACTGATGTTCTTCTTTGCATATTCCTACTGGCTGTGTCATCAGATAATTAACATTTCATATCTAGCTAAGTCATTCTGTTAATATGTAAGTCTGTGTTACAGATGTGTGGACATCATTCAGCCAGACATCACCTGGCTGGGCGGCCTCACAGAGGCACGTCGTGTGGTTGCCATGGCAGCGGCCCACGACACACTAGTGATTCCCCACGGCTCCAGTGTCTACTCCTACCACCTCCAGTACGCCTTCGCCAACTGTCCACTAGCCGAGTTCATCAACCTCTCCCCGAAGGCCGATACAATCGTTCCTTACTTTGGCGGGCTGTTCTCCGACGAACCGCTGCCAGCAGGCGGCTTCATCGACCTCCCTGACCGACCGGGCTTCGGGGTAACGCTGGCCAACCGTAACCGCCTTCGCCGTCCGTATCCCCGCACGGTTGAGAAATCACTCCAGCAGGCCAATGCCAATGCCAACCGCCCGCTGCCTGACAAGCCCCATATGCCATTCTGATGAGATGATGTCACTCTTCTAAATCTTCTTTTCTGCAAGTGATTATGCTCCATGAAATAAAACACTCTTATATAACCAATGCTCCCTATGTTTCTGGTTTGCCTAGTATTAGTAAACTATATATATATATATATATATATATATATATATATATATATATATATATACATATATACAGTAGAACCCCATGTAAGCGGACGCCCTTCGTTCCGGGCCAAAGTGCCCGCTTACGCGAGGTTAAATTAAACATCTAATAGAGGGAACCGTTCCGAGCAAAGGTGTCCGTTAACGCGGGGTGTTCGCTTACGTGGGGTGTCCGTTAGGCGGGTTTCGACTGTATATATATATATATATATATATATATATATATATATATATATATATATATATATATATATATACTTGCATACATGTATACTGTCAAATGATCTGATCTAGTAAAGGGTTTAAAGCTGAGATACGGGAACTACTCCTAATGATAATTTCAAAAAATATAACTCCGCCCTCTCACACACTGAAAGGGCGGTGTGTGTGTTGTGTGCACCTGACCCACGCCGCTCGCCCCGACCCCATGTCGCAGTCGGCGCTGTGTGGGGTATATAGGACCCAGCCAGCCAGGCAATGGTGGTCAGTTCAGAGTGTGGGACCCTGGAAGCTACAGGTGGGCCATGGCAGGTAAATCTTATAGAACATGAATCTCCTGTGAGTGCAGTATATATATATATATATATATATATATATATATATATATATATATATATATATATATACTATATCTCCATTACATAGACACATAGATAAACAGTCACTGAGATTGAGAAAAATACACGCACACACAGAGTCACATACTGACAGACACTCACATACACAGAGATACAACACTGACACAGAGGGATACACAGACAGATAAAGATACACAGAAACACATACAGATACACAGAAAGTAACATGATACACAGAGCCAATACATACCTTCTCCCGCCCACCACCCCCTCTCCACATAAATAACTTGTGCAGTATCAGTACAACCTTGACCCACCAGTTTTGGCTGCACTGGACCCTTTCTCTCACCTGGCCTTGTAGATTCATTATAATACATACACAATGCAGTAAGACAATCCTGTGTAAATAGATATACATAGATACTGGTACACAGATATACATAGATACATAGTGCATATATTGTATTAGTTACCATGTTTTCTTGTTGTGGCCAGTAGAGCCTACTGCTGGTCACGCCTGTGTGACAACAGGTAGAGGAGTATTCACTCTCCTACCTCTAATGCTTGACTGGATCCCCAAGCTGATTCTCTGCCCTTATATGGTGGAGCTCAGGGCACTGCCGATGTCCCGACATTGGGACCAGCTGGCCTGTTCTGTAGCATTACACACCGCACTCATACACGACGCAAGGTCGCAAAGGTCGCCAGCGTTATAAAGGCTATGTAGGCGGCCCGTACACAGAGCCCCATGCTGCTCCCAGGTGAAAATTGTACCAGTTTGCCTCGCTATACGCATGCTCAGTCATGGTAGGCGGGGCTTTTCTCTTTTGGATTCATTAACTGGGCATATTTGCTTTTTATCATCTTTAATATGAAAGTGGTATACATGTATATAACCAATGTCTGAGGTTGCTGTGTATACTGTTACAACGTCTCCATTGTACATGTATCCATATACTGCTCTCAAATCTGTTCACTTATCACTATATTATTCTGGTATCTCACCATCTGGTAATCCCCAGACACAAACGTACATGAACGGTTGAGGGCGATCAATGCGGCCAGACTCAAGATTTCATTTCTAGAGATATGTTTGATTTCCTTGAGCAAATTTGACTTAATTCAATAAAGCTTCGCTTCGTTTATAATGACAGCGTATGTCTAAGATCCTTTGCTTTAACTCTACTTGAAATTCAGATAACATTTTATAAACATTTTTTTTTCAATCCTGACTTTGACCAAGGAGTATAGAGACCATGTATTATCTGTACTTGTTGCTCTGAAGTAGGGCGACAACTGACATGACCGAAGATAGAAACAACAAGGATCAATTTGTATTTTATTATATACTTATTCATGATACACATGTTTATATACACTGTTTTACATGATGAAATAGATGTCTATACGAAGAGAATAATATCGAAAGCAATAATGTTCTTATGAGAGAACCGAGTGGCATTGTCCATTCAAAGGTAACATGACCCTGACCTTATGTGGCCACTCAAATGTTTATAAATGTGGATGGACATTGCATAATGCTACCTGTTGAATAATGTCTATCTGCGCAGCTTCTAATGGAGGAGGAAGAATGAAAAAGAGATATGACTGTGCTAAATGCAATTATGCTCTTTGTAAACTATGCATGCTGTGAGCTATCAACTCCTCATGAACCTTAACTTTTCGCTCTAACTGCTCCTCATCCTGACTATCAGCGTCTTGAAAGCGGTGCCGGCACCTCTTGAGCGTGAAAAGTAAAGCAATGGCGATTGTGTAGTTCACAAGGAGGATGACATTGATATAGGCAAACCAGGCGGCGCCACGAGTCTTCATACAGTAGGAGGTAAGCGGAGGCCATAACATCATGCCCCCCGTGTAGGCAATGGTATAGAATGATGTGAAGGTAGCTGAGATGGGGACGAAGTCTTTGGCCCACAAGAGCCCCATACCGTACATGGTGCTGAGGGACAGGCCCCCGATGACAGCGGCCGCCCATAACGCAGGCGCGCTCGTCGTTGTGTAGTACGTCAGAAGCGCACAGCTGACGGAGCATCCTGCCACGCTACACAATAGCACGTGCAGCGCATTCGGGACCCAATGGCTGACAATGACACTGAAGAAGCGCCCTGCGGTATGCGCTGTGTATAGCATAGAAACTAACAGCGTGCCTCGTGCTGGTGTAAACCCAACATGATCCACAGCAAAGGTGAAGAGCAGCCCGGAGTACACCATCTCTTGGCCGCCAAAGTTCATCGTGTATAAGATGAATAGCATCGTGGCCAGTAGTCGGAATAGAGATCCCCTGTTCCGGCGTGTACGCCCGCCTTTAGGCTGGAAGTTCTTCCAGTATGTTTTTCTTGGGATGAGACGCATGTAGAGTAGAAGGCAGAACATCCCCACGCCAACCAGCAACAGGTACGCGCCAATGATGAGATAGGTGTATACTATCCTAGAGGACTGCCTCGAAGATGGACCAAGGAGCACACTACGTGTTACCTCCATGCTCGTTAGGTTATGAGAATGAATGTCGTCTGCTTGTGATAGATTCAAAGAAAAGCGCTCCAGGTACTTCCCAACATCCGCTGTGTCCTGGTCATCGGCGGCACGGCTGATTTTAGCATTCGGGGAATACTGTTGGTACCCGCCCGATGTCACGTTCGTAGACGCGGACGTACTCGTCACGTTGGAGTCATGTGATGGGGTCACGTGGTAGGCGGAGAGGAAAGGTTTAGCGAGAAGAGGAGCTAGCAAGCTGCCCACTGTGTAGAGTAGGTGCATAGCGAGGAAGATCTGCCTTGAACACTCCCTCCACAACCGGAACAAGGTCACCGTGCAACCTGTGGATGTGTGAAGAAACATATTCATCATAATAAAGATTTTGTCAAAATATATAAATGTCCAACATCAATGTTCTTTTTCTTTTTCTTTTCTTTTTTCCATCAACTAGCTTTTAGAATATGCATAGGATGCATCATCAAAAACAGATATCAAATAATAAGAGATCACTAGCTTTTGGAATTTGATTGAATCTGCTTTCATTGGATTTGTAGCTGCACTCTCGGTGGTTACAGTACATTCAAAATTACTTTTCCACTAATAACTCTTTTTTAAATGAGTGAACGGCTGAGGTTGTTGATTAAATTACAATCAACGTTTGTCTATTTCATTACCACTGTAGGATATTGGATGAGTAGCATTAGCCTGGAAGCCTGGCCTACCTATATTTACATATTATCGCAGGTAGCGCCTGCCATATTTCTAGTACATTCTCTTTTTTATTTTATTTGTGTATCTATCTATACTGTGAAGGCGTCAGCTTTCGCAGTTGTGAATGAATTGTGCTGGTATATAACCAATATTAGTTGTCTCTTTTTTACGCCGGTTTACTGGTCATTCGTTAGGCGAATCTGTCGGCTTTTAGGGAAACATTTTAATAAGTTATCTTTTATATTTTGAAAGGTTGTCATTCTTTTATTTTGTATCATTTGGGGCTACCATGGAAACCTCTGTGTTCAAGCACTCTGGACCTTACTGCAGAGGGTATGTTCTCCACTTAGAATCCCGCGAGGGAGAGAGTAAATTCTCAAATTTCAATTTAAGAACTGGGCCCTGATCATGCATAAGGAGGCAAGATCTCACCTATTGCAAGTCCACTGTAGAGAAATGCATGTGCAGCGCAAGCAGCCATCATGGCGGTCAACACATTTAACCATGGAATGAGAGTAGTGACCACGGCAATACTGGTCAGTGTTCCGACGAATAGCACAAGAGGATTGAGGATATCGAAGAGTCGACCAAAGGTGAGGCTGCCAGCAATCCCACCCACTCCAAGACAGGTGAATAGCATGGAGACCTGGGTCGAGGACACGCCAGTCACGGTCCGTAGCTCTACCAGTGTTGGCCCATAGACACCACGGCATAATCCCTGCAAATGTCATGTGAGCTATTTCACTTGATTTTACAAAGCGTTTAAATGTAGGTCATCAAAAAAATTCGTGCAATGGAATTCGTGCAATGGACCATTGAGTCGGTAACCCAGATTTCCGCACTGACATCTTATGATCAAGTGGAATAGGATGAGCCTTTCTGTGAACCTGGTAAATCTGCGCCACCATACATATGTACGTTTATAGATGATATTTGTGCCTCACTGGTTTACTGGTGCATGATAGGAAGACTTTAGAACATTGCTAGGTGTCCGGTATTCAAATATAACTTTCATGTTGAAATACAAATGAATTAGAACAAGGTATAGAAAATATAGAAAGTTATAGAAAGTCCTTTAAACGACATATTGTGAAATCTTGGAAGGAAACATTCCATTTAGTGACCTTGACCTTGGAAAAAATCAAGATAATAACACAAGCTGATAGCACTATGGTATCCACATAGTTTTACCGAATATCTAAGAATCCACCAAATACTTTTAGAGAAATGAAAAAAAAAAATGTCTCAATTCCAGTGACCTGAAATTGTTGGTCATTTGGGTGAACAAATACCTTGATCTTTGACCTAGCTGTGGCTTAATGGCGCATGATGGGAATTCTTTCTTTAGGGCTTCAATAGAGTATGGTGTCAGGTATTTAAATATTTCATTCAGTTAAAATACAGGAATGTTACAACAAGTTATCAAAACTATCATAAGTTCTTATGGGAAATTTGGTGAATTTCTGGGTGGAATCATCCCATTTGGTGACCATGACCATCCTAAAAATCAAGATTGTGACAAAGGCTGATGAATCTATGGTGTCTCAATATATTCCCCAAATTTCCAAGAAATCAACTTAATATTTTTGGAGAAATCAAAAAATATGGCTCAATTAAAAAACCCTCCTACATTTCATGACCTTTGACCTTTGACTTGTAATGAAAGGCCAAATCGACACATTTATAGAAAAATTGCTACCGTTTCTATTCCCAAAGGGGGTACCCTAATTTTAATATGGCTAAAATGATTTAATATGACGCTGAAAAAAAGCGCAGAATAGTTATCAATAAATATTCATAGCCAAATTTCACTAGTATTGCCTTTGTGCAAATGACTGACATTGCGGCCACCTTGTTCATAAACTACTGCAATGCTTGATCTTCCAATCGAGTGTGGCAGCCTCATATGCTGGAATACAGCTCGTTTCTCAAATATGTAGGCTGATATTACGTGATTATTTTATTTCTACGATCGTATTTCCTAAGATAAGTTATGATTAAAACGAGTTTGTCTTTAGTAATGCTATATCTATAGTAACATCGGTGTAAAACGAGAGCCGACTATATGAGTGAAAAATGCCGATTGAAATCTAGTTCTCATATATATAGATCATAGAGGGTGCCACGCTTTATGGCCTGAACGGGTTAAATCTGGAAAAATCAGGATTAAATTGTTGGCATTCTTGGTTGAAGGGTGCATAATTTCTGGTAAAATAATTTGTTATTTAGCTAGGAAATCACCCCGACTTGTCCCATCTCTGCCAATCAATCCATGCGCCTAATCATGTTTACAACTAGAACAATACAACTTTAAGCACTGCCATATTTCGGGTTAGAAGAATTACCTCACTGAACTTAAAAGTGAGAGGTCTAGAACATTTGTATCGCCACCGTGAAAACATTTTGTAAAGGGTCATGATCATCATTGTTTAATCCCCATAGCTGCGGAGTTCTGCATAGTTTCCCAACAATCAATGTATTTTATTCGAATGAGCGACTAATTTTCTTATTTATCTCACTTATTAAAGGTAAATCATATTAGCGATGAGAAAATGATCGAGAAGGCCTGAACTTACAAATCCTAGGAATGTGAAGTAGATGAGCACTGTGTGAACGACGCGTAGACGAGTTGACATGGGTGGTTCTGAGCTACTCGACTGGGAGTCTGTGTCCGAGTCTTTGCTGCTGTCTACCTTGAGTAGCGAGCCCAGTGGGTCCTCACTCTCCTGCAGAGACTTCATGTCTTTTAAGCTCCCTTTGAAAAGCACACACTGGAAGGAAGAAATGTATTCATTAGTATAAATGTGTTATTCTCATGCAGCTACCTCATTTTGCTATATTCATCTCTATGACACGCATCAGAATCAGATTTCAGGGCACAATACTTCGCGTTTGTTTTTGTAGCGCCATATACTGAGATGGCGTTAGACGCAATAAGGCGACGAGTACATCTCAATTTCATTACCTGTAACTATGAGAATTCATTGAACTACGTCTGCAGGAAATGTACTCAATGAGTATAACTCGGCGTCCATTCACATAATTGTCTGCGATAAACATAACGATGTTCCCAAAACAGAATATAATACACGCTGATTTTCCTATAGTCTCGATGTCTTTGAATCTTGACATAATGCATCATAGCGCATCGAGAGATCTTAATGGCTATCGCAGTAGGTGGACGCCGGTCCTAAGTACAAGGATACTCGGAGTCTGCATAGTCCAACGTTCCAAGTACCTAAACGCACCAGTTTCTAGCTGTCATGTAACTAACAGAGTAATGGAAAGTGATCAGGACCTCAATCGTACTGGGCACTACTTAAAACTCATACCCTTTGACATTTATTTTCTTTTTATGACTGTCCATGAAAATGAGATCAGTAAGTTATTGAATACACCCTGTCTATATCAATAGTTGTTTCATTCTTTTATGTAAGCATCATATGTTATACGTGTATCGCATTTGAAAACCTGAGAACCCCCTTTAAAGGACTACGCCGTGTAAGCGGAGCGGAAGGTATCCCATGAAATTCATCCGCATTCATTTCAACCACGTTTTACGGTATCACCTCATTTAATCATTGACCTTCCTCCACATCTCAGAAAGGGTTAGTATCACTTTCAAGTTCACATTCCCATTTGATTGACATGCAAATTGAGAATGCATTTATTCTATCCTAGTGTTGACCACTGATTTTCAAACATCATTACGACGATCAAACATGTTTAGGCCTATGTGTTTCAAAAATATTTGATTTGTTTTTATATACGGCTGCACACAATGACCAATCACCAGTTATTTTGGCAGGGTTTGACGTTATCGGTGAGGTGAGTAGTCATCAGGTAGTGCCAAATTGCGTAACATGGGGGTGAATAATCGTGAACCTGAAATTTGTATCCCCATTTCCACTTGATGGTTATGTGCACGAAAACAAGCAAATAGTCGGTGGGTGGTGTGACACAGTATTAAGAATAACAGGATTCTTTCTAACAGGTAGGTGCTCCAAATAGAGGGTGAGGCCCAACTGTGTTTGAACCATTGCCTTTCTTCGTTTGCACTGACCTCCCCCCTCCCCCAAGGAAAATATACAAACACCTAAATGTGCACACAGAACTCACTTCTCCAACCAGACATTAAGGCGTCAAGACCTCCAGGAATGCTAAGCATTGCTACCACTACAGCGAGGAGGTTGGAAACCTTCTAGGTTAAGCAAGAACAGAGCCCAATACAGAGGGTAGGAATTCTCCATGGACCCCTATCATCCCACCCCTGGAGGAAACATGGCAGAGGGACTGATGACTGCCACCACCGTGTCCCACTGATTATGGATCATCTCTGTCCACAAGTTAATAGTCCCTGGGCCAAGACCCCAAATTTTCATTTCCGCTGCCCCCCATGGAAACATTTGTTTTATTGTTTTATGTTGTAGATCCATCCTTCTAGTTAACATTTCTACTTGTTGTTCTACAAGTGGTCGGATTACCATGACAACGACCTACCGTAAAATTGCCATATTCTAAGAGTCATTGTAATTCTTAAAAGCACAAAGAACCAAATAATGATTTGCAGCACTAAGAATTACAGGCGTTCAGGCAATTAGCCTAACGACCACGTATTTGAAGACCCAAATATCAATTTTACAGCCACTAATACGACCATATGTACATGTCCTTATAGCCAGGCATGTTGCTGGCTAGCAGGGTGAACCACTGACAGAGGACCTGCTAACTAGACAATAAGTATGAGGGATTTGATGGAATAACCCTATTATATTTATCACCATAGGCCAATTAATGTTTTATGTTTGTAATTATGTTTTTATTAATAATGATATGTTACAAAGTTTCTGCTCTATTACACTATAATCTCCGTAAAACGACCATCTCAATAATGCATCAAGGTGGTCGTAATAGCGGGAGTCTATTTTATGTTAAAATGATGAAAAAGGTATTTATGTCGATTGCCGTCCATACTTACTCGCACTCCAAACTATTGCCAAATAAAGCTAGCTTTCCGGAGGCGTTCTCGAGACTGTTCTTTGAGAACCAAGTCCAGTCTATCGGGAGCCCATACAAAGTGTTATAGATGATTCTTTGGTTCTAATACAGTAATTCCTTTAAATCGTTTATTTATACTGAAGAGCACAACGAACTGAGAACTGATAGTCACATGCAACACCATTCTAAAATTAACCCATGCAGTTTAACGTAAGGGAGCTTACTTAACGATCTTTTGAGCATAAAGGGGGGCCGTGAACCCTGGCTTAACAAGATTGACCTATTTCAATACATGTAGACTTTGGTCCTGGTGGATCCATTACAGATCAAATTCTCTGTATTGTGAGTAATCACCTGCTTGCAAATACTTGACCATCTATATCACTATTTCATATTCTATTCTTTACAAAATCGGAACAAATTGTGTGTACATAATTGATGGGTAAGCGTAGAATTATATGGAAAAAAAACATTTAAAAGGTTTGTTTTGCATTTAGTCTGTGTGTCATTTGCTGTAACACAATTAGCAGCCAGCTACCTTGGAGGGTCTGAATCTGTCAAGCACCAGTGGGTCACTGAGGTACTTTTAAAAGGTTTCTTTCTTTGGTTTATAAAGGATCCTTTAGAAGTTTCATTTAAAAAATGAGTAAAGTGGTGTCCTTTCATAATAGTACATCTGTCAATTTTTGTATAGGTTTCATTTCTACATCTCCTTGCGATTTGTTCCCCCTTTTTTTTTAGTTTTTACCGCTAATCTGTTATTGTGCTTATTTAGCGAGTGCCTAACTTCCTACTTTCCCTTACCATCAGGATAACTGCTACCTTGCCTTATACTTCCCTACGTTCCTTGATATACATTTAAATCACAAGTATGCCAATTTGTCCACGTACATTCCTATGAGTCTGCTGCTCCTGATCAGTAACCTCTATTCAGTAATTCAGGGGTTTCTTGTGCTTTTTCTTTCAAGATTTCGTAATTTTTGTGAGTTATTTTGTCTTAAAGGAAATGGAGGATTCCTGACTTACTGTCTTACATTTCTTTGTTTAGTCAATCTAAGAAAGTTTACATCTTGCTTTTTTCTAGACGGATTGTTTATTCCAACTCCTTGAAGAATAAGGTTACATCTAAATCGTTGTGGTAGAATATCCTTTGTCTGTGTATGAAGGCTCTAGCGTTAGAAAGTATGAAATTACTTAGTCTGGTATTATTTTTCTGGATCACATCACGGACTTGGAACACCTGGATTAGAAACAACCGGCCTCTGGCGTATTTATCTATGCCTCGGCATTGTTAGGGTTCGGATAACGGCCGCTAGACGGCGCTAGCATCCATTCGCGTTAGTTCCACATTTTCCCACCAGGATCGCCCCAGTCGCTGCTGGTGGCATCAGCATAATCAGAACGTTCATATAAATTGTTTACATTTGTCTACAAACGTTCAAATACTTTATTAAGGCCTAGGGGCATGGGAACAATTTCAGAATCTGGATTTTCCATATTTTTCTCCTTGAAAATCAGGGAATTTTCACTGCCGACCCAACCCAAACTGACACAAAATGTGCGGTAACTTTAAAAAAAACTACTGCACTTAGAACCCTAATTCCAATTGTCCCACGTAGGTACATACCTGGAATCGACTGACAAATACTTTATTAAGGCCTAGGGGCATGGGAATGAATTGAAAATAATTGTTTCCCAAGACTGACTACCTGAAAATCAGGGAAATTTGTGTGCCGGCCCCAACTATTCTAAGACAAAATTTGCCGTAACTTTAAAAAAATCTATTGCACTTAGAACCCTAATTCCAACTGTCCCATGTAGCTATATATCTGGAATCGACTGACAAATACTTTATTAAGGCCTAGGGGCATGGGAACAATTTCAGAATCTGGATTTTCCAGATTTTTCTCCTTGAAAATCAGGGAATTTTGCCTGCCGACCCAACCCAAACTGACACAAAATGTGCCGTAACTTTAAAAATATCTATTGCACTTAGAACCCTAATTCCAACTGCCCCATGCAGCTATATATCTGGAATCGACTGACAAATACTTTATTAAGGCCTAGGGACATGGGAATGGATTGAAAATAATTTTTTCCCAAGACTGACTGCCTGAAAATCAGGGAAATTTGCCTGCCCCAACTATAGATTAGGTCTTATTAATCCCTTTTACTGTCAAGTCTACTGAAAAAAAGGACTGCAAATAAACATCCAGTCAAACACTCATGATTATACAGTCAGGAAAGAATGAATGTATGTATTACAAGTGAAATAAAGAAAGATCCTGGTCAATTAAAAAAAACAAAAAAAATATCAGCAGCGCCACTTTAGGCCCTGGTGGCTTAAAATGGAACTTTCGTCAATGTTTCCTGGCGGATTATACGGAAATTAGCGCTCTATCCGCAAAACGCACTCAAGCGTAGCCGAGTCGAACAGATCGTTGAACAAACACGGCCGCCACCCGCGTTTCCTATCCAGAGATCACATGTATATTCACAAAACATGATTTCTTTTTTAGTTATTGGCAATAGATCTTCTTTGGTGATTTTGAAAATATAGTTGTGATTTTTCCCAAAATTCTGCAGCCTCTATGCATTCTGTGAAAAAGTGAATAATCATATCTTCCTTTGTGCAATAATAGCGTTCCCTGATTTCTATGATTTTTCGTTGGTAGAGAAAATCATTGTACATGTAGCGGTCCCCTTAATCAACCTATAATGGAGTGATTGGATCCTTGTCCCCCTTTAGACTCGTCACCAACAGTGCAAGCAGGAACGGACAGAACCTAAGTAAGCGAGAATCTAAGTAGGTGTTTTTCGCGGCACAGCGGAGACTTACTCCAAGCAAGGAGTAGGATTGACCCGGGATTATTCCGTTTGGACTTTCTGCCCCATGTATGTGCCATAGGTAACTGACATATATACAATTCTAACTGTTAGAAAGCAACATGAACCTGGACTTTGGACTTTAGTGAGATTAATGAATTCTGTGATGACATCGCTGGAGAACTGTGAATTGCAGGAGATTCGAGTAAACCATCATAAAATAGACTCTGAATTTATGAACAATCTATAAGTGATTGAAAGGAGTTATAGAGTTAACATTGTTTAATAGACTTTCTTTTATGAGAATTGATTAACTACCTTTCTATCAGAATGAATTGTACTATTGGATTTTGTTATTAAGAATCTATGACTTATGGAGGCAGTTTGTAAAGGTTGGTAACAAATCTACTGATCATGACTTCTCTGATGATTGGTACTATGTGAATCCCAATACTAATTGACTTGTTCTTACACCACTAGATAGTTCGTGTGTGAGGGTGCCTTGCACTGCTGATTCCACAGAGCGAGAGTAGCTTCATTAATGCGATGCATAGTCTGATATGAAACTTTATGGATAAGTTCAGGGCATAATCTTCTGGGTGATGATATTAAGTATAATAGTTACTTAGTTATTGATATAGCCTATTCCGATTAGGAGGAGATGCATGTTCCTACGATGGTACATCACTGGTGAATATTTAGATTTATCGATAAATGGAACATTTAACCCTTTAGGAAATAACTGATACGTAAACATGAAATTTTCACAGAATGTCGATATAAAATCTTATATTATATTACTAGCAAAAGCATGTAAAATCTCATGAATTACAATTCATATCACGTCATGGGACAATCGAATTATGGCTTTAGCCAATAATGTGTTCGTCCTCTAGGAGTATATACCGACACTAGCGATCGTTCCTGTAGGGATAGCTCGGCCACAGACCCTCGTCCCTAAATGGTTAAACAAAGGGTAGTCATCCGGTAGAAAATATGGAAGGTCCAATATATATTCTTCCAACCAAAACTATCAGTCAGAACCAGTGCACTTCCCAACCCGGATTCAAAACAACTGAAGCGCAAGGCATCGAGTATGAATGTGTGTAGGGTTTATTATGAAACGTCTGTCTGGGGACATATATGTCAAGGTCAAAGGGCCATCTCCAAATCTATCATGCAGTTTAACCCGTCCTTTTGGCGTCGCGCCAGTACAACTGACATGGGGTATCAGTGCAATAGTACCTCACAGACACTCAAATCTAGTGTTCTGATTCATATTGCTTCTGCTACATCCTGTACCGGAGCACATCATAATGCATGGTAAATGCTTGATGGCTTACCAATACCATTACCGTAACTGCCTCAATTCTGTCCCCTATAACAATCTACAACTAGACTAGAGAGTGTAAAGCTGAATCACAGTGTATGTGACATTTTATTCTCTTTTGAGGTCTTCGCAGATTAAGAAGTGATCCAACCACATGTATTATTAAGATGTTGCACTTTTGTGTCTGGAAACATAAATACAAATAATATTTCAGAATTTAGTTGAGGACAACTTGTCAGATGAGTTTATTCTAGTAAATGCCTTTATTCATTATAGCTGTTCTGTACGCTTGGATAAGCAACAAGTGCTTGGCCCCTAACCCCCACTCCACCCACTTCTGCCTGAAGATACAACAGATCCGATATAAAAGAATACAAGTCCCTTCCCCTACATAAATCAGTAGTGTGAACAAAAAGCTAGAATGTCATTACTCATACATCTACTTTAATATTGTCATAGCATTGAAATTCAGGTTATTGCATCAATCCAAGTTTTGAATCCCTAAACATACTGAGGTCGACTCAATATTATCTATCATGGTATTCTGCCTTTCTGTTGGATTGTGAATGCGTATACCATGCATACGTAATTCAAATGTACAGTGGTGAACGATATCTATAGACTCTTTCTTAACTGAATTTAAATGGAACATTATACTGCACACCTTGCCTATTCGTCTAGTGTTTATGTGTTTATCATTTATACCAGGTTTGTTTCCCTTCTGTTTTAATCATGGCTAGTATGCAAACAGATCAAGTACATGCTACAGTATGGACCTGTACACACCGAAATCCCTCACTCACGGCTCCATCGATATACATAACAAAGTTAACGCTGGGATGTCACATGTGTCAGTCTTTCCATTCAACCTGTTCTGTCTACCAATGTACTCCAAATCTCACCTTTCTGAGCCATTGCTCTGGTTCACTGAGCCATTGCTCTGGTTCACTGAGACTGACTGAGAACTAGAATCGTTTCGTCTTCAGTCAGGACGTTTGCTTATTATTATATACCTTAAAATCGTTGAAAAAACGACATATTAATAACTTATTATGTCACTCTCACAGCGGGCACGAACATTATTATTACTGCACCCCTAGCAGCGGGCAGTATTTTATAGACATTCGGACACAGGTATATAATAATATTGGCAAGCATATATAAATCGTTGGACAGTCATATCTAGCATAAAACTGTTGAGATCAATTTTAATTAGCAAAAATTGAAACTAAAATATCGAGAAACACATGCCTTTATATGCCAAGATATAAAGGTGAACTGGAAGCTATTTCTGCTATTCTAACACTGACAAACTCGTAAACAAATAGCAGGCATTTGTACTAAAAATGTATGCATTCGCAGCTCACATCTTTCTAGGAAACCAACTTTTTATGCATCTCACACTCTGGTGAAGGATATCTATAGACTCTTTCTCAACTGAATATAAATGGAACTTTAGACTTCGCACCTTGCCTATTCATCTATTGTTTATGTGTCTACCATTTTACTTGAACAGGTTAAATGGAAAGACTGTTATATCTTGTTGACTCAAGATTACATATTCTGGATTTAGCTGTCATGTTTTATTACGTACCTGCGGACGTAGGTCCTACGTATACCTCCCGCTCCTACCCAGATTGTATTTAAAACTGGTATATTGTGCCTATACGTGAAAAAGTCTCGGTAAGATTGACCATTAGATGAACCTCTAACTTCAGCATCGGTTCAACTGATCGGTTTCCCCGCGTATCTATCACATACAGCCACAGGAACTCTGTTTCCGTATAGTACGTTTACAAGAATATGTAATGAGCAATATTGGTATACCTAATGTAACATAGTTTAGAAAAGACACGGTTGTATATCGTTTGCATTCATTAATACGACAAATGAGAAAGCAACATCCAACATTGTGTTAAAAAAGTCCACCAATGTGGATATCCTATTGCATAAACTATAAAATCATACCCAGTAAATCTTGATACCTCTCATAAGTAATGTTTGGCTAATCTTTACCCATAGGGGAGAGACTTCATGGTTAGGGTACACGCATGTGGTTATAAATACAGGCGTGATGTGAGGTGAGAGCAGGCCTGTGTGTTACACCACTATTTGTATGTAACTGGGATCAGCTGATTCAGGAGCGAGACTCATTTAGCTTATACGAGTATCGATTTAACCATGGCGCAGTGCCAGTTAGGTCAGGTCAGCAACCTCCTGCGTTCAATGTAAACACTCTTACTCGTGCTCATGCGAATCAATATTGATGAGCAAATGGTCATTTCATCTGTATCTGTCATATACCCCAGTCAAGTGGTTTACTGCTACACTCAAGCACATAATTCATAGTCCGAGAGGCTCTGATTGTGAAGCGGTAAAGACAGTCAAAGTCTCTCGGACTAATAATTCACAGATACACATATATATTGTGAATCTTATCACCTCGGTTCAGCTTGAAGGATTTCAATATACTTGTTCCTATATCTTTGCAAAAACGGTTTATTATGATACAATTTCTGATATTACGTTAAACTCTTCCGAATATTGTTATCTATTCGAAGATGTTGCATATGATTTTCTGTTGGGGGTTTCCAATTAGCATCTTTACAATGAGGGGCACAATGTTGTAGGTTTGTTAACAGTATATTGGGCAGGCGGTCCAACTGATTTGAAGTTTTGTTTCAGACATTATCGGTAAGAAAAACTACCTTCGTTATCGACAAAGCCATTGTTATGATGCATTGTCAGTCTGTCTAGATCAATACATGAAAAACAATTTTATCTTTATCTCGTTGCATTCCAAATTTAGCCAAGAGAAATAACAGGGTCAGAAAGTCTGATCGTTATCAGAAGTTGTTCTAATGGATATAAAAGGGTGTATCATTTAGCATCATATGCGCATCCTTTTGACAAGTATTGGTAAAACATAATCTGCCAGTGGCAAAGCATAGAAGGGAGTGTCACCAGTAGTGTGTATAGCATCATTAAACATTTATAGCATCAGAAAGCAGTAGTGTGTAGCATCATTGAACATTTAGAGCATAAAGAAGGAGTAAGAATAGACGTCAACCATACCAAACCAAACATATTCAAACAGACATATATGTCTGATGCATTCAGAATAGGAAAGCCCGATGCTTACCTTATCATCTAAAGTGTCTAGGCTACCTTTATCTCCCTTTTCATGATCACTGGCAAGTGGAGCCATGGTTTATCCGCAATGTGCATCCAGGGTTGTAGTGGGTATGGCAGAAACAGGTGTGAGACCACGACTGAGACGTCCTACGCTCGCTCAGTCCTTCCTGCGGGTGAAGCGGCAACCTCCCCCTAGTGGCTCTCTCTGCACACGGTATGTTACTACTAAACGACAATAGCCCCATTGTCGACAGCAATCGGCAGTTTTGGTTGACTGACAGTGACCTTGAGCGCACCCGATATACCAAAAGACTTATGTCACACTTTAGATCATACGATTGATATCATAGCGGTACTATGGTCTTATAGTATACTTTGATCTCTGCATACATTATGGAATGATCGGTATTATTCAGTATGTCTATAGCCAACACAGACGTTTGGGGTATGTATTCATTGATTTGACACAAGTTAAATTTAGGAGAACCCTACACTGGCCACCAGAGCTACATTATGCTAGCTCTGGTAGGGTTAAATCCGTGGCCGTCTTGACCCAATACGGGGGACTGTTTCCTACTCTCATACACATATCTTTCATACTGCTTGGAGAGGGTGTTGTTTTATACCCTCAAAGCCATTTTTTTTTTAATTTTCTTATTCCCCTTTGTGTGTGTTATTTTTATATACAAGAAGCATAAAGCTGGGTTTTATTATCAATCTGTATGCTATGAATATCTCATCCTAGAGCCATTATATACTAAAACTACTTGGTTTGAGGCGCACACCGCAGATAGTGTGTGGGATTTAAGTCCACCAACCTCTTCAGTCAGAACAGAGTGGAGACAGAGGTGGCGACCAATCAAGGTGAAACCTAGTTGTTGGACACGTAGCGTGTGGATGTCTGTGTGATCAGATTATATACACTCTTCGATCAACCTAAATCAGTGCCTCTTACTCGGATCTCCCCGAGACAACATTTCCCTAATATGTTTATAAATGAACTCATTGATTTAATTGTTTACTCAGATGCATGACATAAATGTTCTAAATGAATATATGTAGAAATATGACTGCATATCTACCTAAATGTTTTGTTGACAACTCTGATCAACCCGGGTAACCAAGAAAATTTATGTGTGTGTAGACAATTCGAATACATAGATGAGTTCACAATTAAAAGAAAACTCATTGATTAGTCTTATACCTATGGAAAGCCGTAGACATATCTTAAAGTGAGACTTTTCTTAGTTACCTTTCTCTTCAAATCAATCTCGTAGTGTGACAGTATCTTTTCCACTCTTTCTCCCATTTTTAGGCTATAACCACACAAATACTCATATCTACAATAATTTCTTTATAATTTCTGTTTTAGAAATACGTATGCTCTCTTTCCCCGACCCAATAAACACTGCCAGCATACTACCGCCTAGAAATAGCTTTAGACAAAATACATATCGTATGGTATATAATTAACCGTATAGTATATAATTGATACCTAGTTTACAAATTCGAGTGATCGAGTTTGCTGAACAGCACAACTATACATTATAACAGATTCAGGTACTTTGGTGATTCTCATATTCAAGGTGCCCTCTTTCATTGCATTTTAATTTGATAGAGCCGATTCTATCCAGATAGCATAGACCATCTACGTGATTGTCTATATAATCCATTTTCCGATAAATACATGCAAATGATTTCAATGAAATGTCACTGTGGCTGCCACTTAATAGCACCTACCTTACTTTGAATGAGCCAGCCTCAATCGGATTCATATGAACATTGCATAGCAAACACCACATTCCAATTATACTCTGTGCAAGGCTCAGATGACATGGCAAAGTTATCTTCAGGAGTACAGTAAATGAAATGACAGGAGAGACTGAGATAAGAAAGTACAGACCAAGTGAGAATGAAGAGAAGAAGGCATCTGGGGAGGCACTCATTAACGGAAATGGATAAAGAAAGGCTTGCGTCACGGCTATTTGAAATGTCAGCTAAGCTGAAAGCAGCTATCCTGTACAATATCATTCCAAAATCTATTATGACCTTTCATGCATAACATATATGAGATATTTCCTTGGAATTGTTATACATTATACAATAATTCTACATGACACACCAGCAGCTATTCAAATATAGGCCTTGCGTGAGATGTATAGACTATAGCGAGACTTTAGCCCTGGAACCGGGACATCACTGACTCCAGGAGTGACCCATGAGCGGACCACGGGTCATGTTACATACGCTTATCATTTCACTGTTGTTCTCCATAGCTCTCATTCTCAGAGCATACCAACGAAGCTAGTAGAGATAAAAGAACTTGGACACTACCTCTCAGAGATAGTATCATACACGTGTCTAACCCAACCTGATAATTACAGACAATAGACCAGGTTACGTAAGGTAACCGTGACCTTCTCAGCAAACTAGGCACGAATATCTTTCCGTGCACTTTGATTTATGAACACCTGCAAACAGTCCTATTTGTTAACACATTTTACAATTGTGTACAGTCCACCTCAATAAGAATAATTTTACATTGTATTGTTCTTTTAACTTGGAGGACTTGCATCCACGGATCGGACAGCCAAAATTACCTACTTTTTTTGTCTTTTTTTTTTATTTGCACAAAAAAGGGGTACAATAATGGCCTCTGCCAAGGCATGTATTCTGGCCATTCGGATAACAGTTCAGAGGGAGGCCGTTAACAAGCTCAGTCCATAATAAATTTATACAGTATATACAAGGGATGAAGTTAATGATGAAGAGTGAGGAGGAGGAAATTCTAACTCGATCTATACCTGATATATTGGTTTACCAACATTGTCAACAAAATCATGCAGCGCAATTCTTATAATATTTTAACCTAATGTATTTCTTAAAGGCATACAAGGACCCACCCTGTACTTCTTTAGGCAGACAATTCCATTTATCCATACCCCTATAAATTGGGCTACGTTTAAAAAAAGATGTACGAGGTCTGGGTAGTTTAATAGTTCGTTTTCTCTGTCCCCTGGTTCTGGGGCTTTCCTCAAACTCAATCTTGCATGCGTACTTACGCACATACGGCTCTCAAGTTGGGCCTGGGAAAGGTCCATCCTTTTTCACCTCTAGCAACTCTTCCCTTGTCTGCGGGCGAATTCTTCGCTGCCTTCTATTATATCTAATAATTCTAACTGGCATCGCCATGTTGAGGTAATATCCACTTTCTGTTCTCCAGATCAGGGGCTTTTCCCGTTGGTCATAGTCGAGGCAAATGCTAGACAACTGGTTTCCTATTTGTGTATGTAATCTGTACATTGTTTTGTGATGTCTCTCGTGTGTAATAAGTACTCTGTATCATATTGTTAATGTTCATCAGTCTGTTTGTACCCTGTCCTGTCAATGATCGTGCTATATAAGTGTGATCGTGATGTTGTTATCAAAACAAAAAAATACAAAAATAGAGCAAGCTCATACAATATGAGCAAGGTAATTATGTAATTCATGTTAACCCTTTAACAGCAGCATGATGCCTCCAGGCATTCCCCTGGCTACCGCAGCATGATGCCTCCAGGCATCATAGAGGCATCATTGATACTTATATGCAAAATTCAATAAATAAAAAAATAATTGTTTGAATTGAAAGAAATTTTGACATAGCGAAAACGGCATATTGTCCTTTGATTTGGTATAACATAATATCATCAGCTACCAAGGTAAATCACTCAAATCACATGACACATCATGTGACATTGCTATTTTCCAAAAAAGGTGCCTGCCGTAGTAGGGTCGTTTATGCAGCCAATGCCTGCTGTACAATGGTGATCAGAGGAATTGGGTGCTGCAGGGAAAGGGTTAAATACCAGTCAAAGGATTAATAACCATTACAATGATAATATGGAATCTTAGGTTAACATCCAGCTAGAATTTTTATTTTTCAACTGAAATACAAAGAAATATAGAACTTTTCAATGGATAATTTCAATTTTGAACTATGTGGGATTGACACATGTAAACTACTAGGGATATCCACATGTATACTACGATAGAAAGCCACATATATAACACAGACCGCATAAAATGTAAGGAAAATAAAGAGAGCTAAGCTCAAATTACAAAAGAACAACATCTTAGGTGGCATTTTGCAGACCGGAATGAGTCACGAGAACGTAATCCCAGGATGTGTAGAGAAGAGCGCTAAAAGGTTCTGTTGAAACTTCAAATCCACAGGAGCGACTGCTCATGTGATTGCAAAGCGGAAAAGAGTCTACTCCGATATTCATAAAGGGTGTACGAAGTGTTGCTGCGCTTAGTGAGACACTTTCCTTACGACCCATTGTTACTCACATGTTCGCCTCAATGAATGAAGACCTTCTAGAGGCTTACTTGGTGGGAGAGGCGGATTAAAACAGAGTGGACGATACTGCACACGATGCTGATGATGAACGGAGTGACGAACCTGGCACTTTCTAGTCTAGCGATATGGCGAGAATTCCTGAAAGAAAACCCCCCTAAAAACCAACTATACTGAGTAGTAAAGAGATGAAGGAGTACGTGATTGGCCAACAGAATGAGAACACAACCAAATAATACGATCATCTAAGAAATCATCGTTTAGAAATCACAGAAATAGAATATTTAGCCTCAAATTTCCACAAGAGATCAAATTACCTTATACTGCCGAATGACTATCTATCAGAACAAATTAACTCATTAACTATTCAAGATTTCCACAAGTTACTCTAACTTCATTATTCCCTTATAGCCTCTTGTCTGGTTATTATTTCTATTACTTCCCTTTTAAAAATTTCTTTAGAATTTTCCCTCTGTAAGTAAGCATTTAAATCGTTCCACATCTTAATGCTTGTGTAAATACATCTCTCTCTCTCTCTCTCTCTCTCTCTCTTTGACCTTGGCAGACCTGTATATCTGAATCTTGTCGGTGGACCTGATTACCCTTCCCTGGTTTATTTCGTCATTATTCTTTTTTTGAAGTTCCGAAATCAATTGTAACCTCATTACATTGCATAGTACTTAACAGAACCTTTCTCCTGATGTCAGGGCACATCACTACACATTTGTTACATAGTATGTCGTTACTTACAAATTGATTGTCTTCAAAAGCCTCATGGCCTAGCGCAATACGCAGGCCCCTATAGGCCTTTTTCCATAGGCCGGTGACGTACCTTATCTGCCCGGTTACGTAATTCGTGCGGCCAAGCATACACATAGTAACGTATTCTTTAGCATTGGAAGACTGAGTGTATAGGCGTTAAACATTTGTAGAAGACATTTATATTAACTTTAGGGACAATACATTGATTGCATCGTATTCTTTGGTATTCCAGCTATAATTTGGTGGGTTTAATATATGGGTCATTCTCATAGAACCAGTGCAAGTAGGATTTTTTTGGGTAAAAAAAAAATTTGGGAGGAGGTTAAAAATTATTATGTGGTGCTAATCTCTACTGGGTGGGGCAACTTTCCCTGAAAAACTATTAGTTAAATATTATAAATGTGGCCATGGTGCACCTTATAACATATGTATATGAAAAGGTGGTCTTGCAGCGTGACCGGGCAACCGAAATTAACGTAACTAATAGCAAACCAATAAATTTTCATTATTATATAATTTGAATCGTTTATAATATGAAAATTTAGTGGTATTAGTGAATTTATGAGTTTTTCAATGGCTAAATTTCAATTTTACATACCGTACCTACCAAAATAAGAATTTTTTTACTTTTAGAAACAAGATTTAAAGCAATTTCTAATATAACGATCACTGTGGACAAAAGGAAAAAAATTATTTAGATAAATCAACTCCAGGATCTTATACCTTAATAGATAAACTTTCATATATATTATTGCAAACAGTTTCCAAAAATCTTTATATTTCTCTAAATCTTCATTAAAAAATAGATAGCAAAACGGTCACTCTGCAAGATACGGTCACGCTGCAAGACCCCTTTTATACTTTAATGTAATTTTTTTTTTAATTTGGAATATTTTTTGCTGATAATAATATTTCAACGATCAACTCTTACGTAAAAATAGAATAAACACCCTCTGGTATGGTCAAAAATTAGTTAAACATAAAAAAACGGCTTTTCGAAGGCATTGGTTTGCCGATTTTTGGTGATTTTTGACCGATTTTGACCACCTGGAAAATATTGACATTTGACCAGTAAAACCTATACTCCCCCCTCACCATACTGCTTCTCCACCATACTGCTCCTCCACCATACTTCCCCTCTACCATAGTGCCCCTCTACAATACTGTCCCTCCACCAGACTTCCCCTCCACCATACTGGCCCTCCACCATACTGCCCCTCTACCATACTGCCCCTCCACCATACTGCCCCTCTACCATACTGCCCCTCTACCATACTGCCATTCCCGAATACTGCCTCTCCACAATACTGCCCCTCTACCATACTGCCCCTTTACCATACTGTCCTTCTACAATACTGCCCCCCCCCCCCCACCATACTGGTCCTCAACTATACTAGCCCTTCACCATACTCCCCCTCCACAATACTGCCCCTCTACCATACTGCCCCTTTACCATACTGTCCCTCTACAATACTGCCCCTCTACCATACTGCCCCTCGACATACTCCCCATAAATGACTGCTCCTCATCCGTCCTGCCCCTCACCCATACTGCCCCTCCACCATACTGCCCCTCCACCATACTGCCCCTCCACCTTACTGCCATTCCCGAAGACTGCCTCTCCACAATACTGTCCCTCTACCATACTGCCCCTTTACCATACTGTCCCTCTACAATACTGCCCCCCCCCCCCCACCATACTGGTCCTCAACCATACTAGCCCTTCACCATACTCCCCCTCCACAATACTGCCCCTTTACCATACTGCCCCTTTACCATACTGTCCCTCTACAATACTGCCCCTCCACCATACTGGTCCTCAACCATACTACCCCTTCACCATACTGCCCCTCCACAATACTGCCCCTCTACCATACTGCCCCTTTACCATACTGTCCCTCTATAATACTGCCCCTCCACCATACGGGTCCTCAACCATACTACCCCTTCACCATACTCCCCCTCCACAATACTGCCCCTCTACCATACTGCCCCTCCACATACTCCCCATAAATGACTGCTCCTCATCCGTCCTGCCCCTCACGCATACTGCCCTCACCCATACTGCTCCTCAACCATTCTGCCCCTCACGCATACTGCTCCTCACCCATACTGCCACTCGACCATACTACCCCTCACCCATACTTTCCTTCATTGTATTGCCCAGGGACAGTATGGTTAAGGGGCAGTATAGGGGAGGGACAGTATAGAAGAGGGGCAGTATGGTAAAGGGGCAGTATGGTGGAGGGGCAGTATGGTGGAGGGACAGTATAGTAGATGGGCAGTATGGTGGAGGGGCAGTATGGTGGAGGGGTACTATGGTGGAGGGGCAGTATAGTAGATGGCAAGTATGGTGGAGGGACAGTATTGTAGAAGGACAGTATGGTGGAGGGACTGTATGGTGGAGGGGCAGTATGATTGAGGGGTAGTATGGTGGAGGGACTGTATGGTGGAGGGGCAGTATGATTGAGGGGTAGTATGGTGGAGGGCCAGTATGGTGGAGGGGCAGTATAGTAGAGGGGCAATATTGTAGAGTGGTAGTATATTGTGGAGAGGCAGTATGGTGGAGGTTCATTATTGTAGAGGGGAAGTATAGTAGAGGGGCAATATGGTAGAGGGACAGTATAGTATATAGGCAGTATGGTGGAGGGACAGTATGGTAGAGGGGCAATATTGTAGAGGGGCAGTAAGGTAGAGGGACAGTATAATAGATAGGCAGTATGGTGGAGGTACAGTATTGTAGAGGGGAAGTAAGGTAGAGGGACAGTATAGTAGATAGGCAGTATGGTGGAAGGACACCATACTGTATGGTGGTATGGCAGTATGGTAGAGGGGCAGTATTGTAGAGGGGCAGTAGATGAAGGGGCAGTATTGTAGAGGGGCAGTAGGTGGAGGGGCAGTATGGTGGAGGGCAGTATGGGGGAGGGACAGTATATGAAAGGGGCAGTATGGTGGAGGGGCAGTATGGTGGAGGGGCAGTATGTGGAGGGGCAGTATGGTTGAGGGCAAATATGTGAGGATCAATTCATAATAAGATTGTACCTGTTGAAAATTTAATAATAGGAAAAAGTGGCATTTTAATGGTAAAAACCACTCTGTAAGAGGCAGCCATCATTTGGGGCCTCTAAATACCATAATTTTCGCCATATAAAAAATTATTATTGCGAACAATAGTGCTGAATTTTGTATTATTTGCTAGTAGGCATGTTAGAAACAATTCAGAAAAAAATTGTACCATTCAAAACTTGAATAAAACTGTAAAATGGCATTTTATTGGTAAAAACCACTCTGTAAGAGCCAGCCATCAGTTGGAGCCACTAAATACTATTATCACCATACACAAAATTAATAATACGTAAAATAGTGCTGAATTTTGTAGTATTTGCTCGTATGCATGTTAGGATCAATTCATGATAAGATTTTACTGGTTGAAAATTGAATAATAGGAAAAAGTTGCATTTTAATGGTAAAAACCACTCTGTAAGATATAGCATGATAAGGGCGGTCACGTAGCAAGAGATACCAATGTTCAGAAAATTATCAGTTTGCAGCTTTTATTCAATATTTTGCTTTAACAAAGATTTTTTTATTGTTGTTTCCCAATAAAAGTACTCACAGTTGTAAATAACTATGACAGTTTGATTAGTTAAATAGTATAATTTTAAAAATTATTGCAAAATAACTGGATTTCTCTTGAATACATGAAAATACAGCCAAAAACTGGGATTAAGTATAAATAACAAATAAATTGAAATGGAAGAGTTTGGTTTTGGTTAGACAGTTTATTTTTTTTATAAAAATGTATTTCTAGCCACTATCTACTCAAAAGTAGTATTTTTTAAAGTTAATTTATTACCCAGAATTAATAAAGAACGTTTGAATCACCCGGTCACGCTGCAAGATAGGCAGTTTCACCAACCTTTTCCCTAATAGAACTTTTTCAATTTTTTTTCAATTTGGAATATTTTTTGCTGATAATAATATTTCAACGTGAAACTATAGGGATAAATAGAATAAAAACCCTCCAGTATAGTCAAAAATTACCTACATATCAAAAAAGGGTTTCCCAGGGCATTATCTTGTCTATTTTTGGTGATTTTTGACCTATTTTTACCCCCTGGAGACCAAAATATTGATATTTGACCAGTAAAACCTATACTCCCCCTCGAGCACTCGGCGAGATCTATCATTTAAAACAGAAAAAATAAACATTGAAGACAGTGGGAAAAAACTAGAATGCAGGAAACGACTGAAATTGGAGTTGCACTGGTTCTATGAGAATGACCCATATAGATTGTCTCAATAATAATTAAGTTATTGTTTAGATAACTCCTTTATAGAAGAAATACCATCAATCTTGCATATGAAAATCTACCAATATATACCTCTGATCACATTGGGAATGTCATATATGTAATGTACATGTATGTTTATACATACATATACCTATGTATATGTAATGTGTGTATTTATGTATATGTGTATATATACAAATATATACACATATATATCTATATGAATATATGTATTCATTAGGAAAAATGGCTCTGTACTTTGCTTCAAATTAAAATGATCAGAAATATATGTAATATATATAAGAGCAAAACAGCAATAAAAGAAATGGCTAAAATGTGCATCTGCATCTGTGTACACATATAATCTTTAGGGAAATCTATATATCTATATATACATATCTATATATATATATATATACATATATGTATATATTTATATATATATATATATATATATATATATATATATATATATATATATATATATATATTCATGCCTATAAAGCAGTGTTTTCAACCCCCCAGACACCTACTTCAGCCCTAATCCATAGTCAACATCTAGGTGTTATAATGTATGATATAGTGTAAGTTCTGTAAGCAACTAAACTATGTCTAAATCTGAGACAATAATCAACTCGGAAGTGTGGACAACCTGTCTTTGTTTTGAGAGTGTCCTCACTTGTTCTAACACTCCTATCTGGAAGAAAACAACACCTCTGCTCTCATACCCGCCACTCACACCCTATGTGAGAAAGCCACAGCGCAGTCGGACAGCGCAATGTTTGGCCGAATAGCCGCGTTGCTATGCAACATGACCGCATGGCGGCGCTGAACGGAAAAACAGCTATTGATACCGACGTTTAGTTTCCTTCTTATCGATTCATTGGCTCCCTCTATCAAGAAAGAACAATGGTCAACGACTGGCAACAGACATGTTTTTAAAATCTTTAGAGCTATCCCTTTATTTACATACTTCCTCATCCTCCTGAAACTGTGTTTTTTTATCATTTATTGCCTTTAGTAGTTTTCACCCATGCTTATTAAATTTTAAATCCTGGTCAATCATCGCCCCCAAATAGTTAATTTCTTCACAGCTCTCTATTACCGATCCATTGATTGAAATTACCTCCCTGTTTTCTTTCTTTATTTTTAATTTCGGACCATGATATACTCTCTTTATTTTTTTGCATTAATGTTAGTTAGTCTGTTTGACATATACCAGTTCTTCAGTCTGTCACACGCACTTTGCATATTAGCCTCTGCTATTGCTAGATTTCTGTTTGACGAGAGAACCACCAGATCGTCCGCATACATTAAACACTTCATACGGAAACTGGCTTACTATCTTCGTACGTCAAAAATACGCGGTGAAATTATTGATCACATACATCCCGATGCCGGAGGCAGAGGGATGTATTTGATCAATAATTTTACCAAGTATTTTGATGTACGAAGATAGTCAGCCCGTTTTCGTATTATTATATACCTAAAAATTATTATTAGATCTAATTATTAAGATAAAAATTGTTATTAGATCTAATAGTCAGAATTCTATGCAAATGTATGAATATGAAAAGACTGACAAGAGGACAACCAGGGATGATGAACAATGTTTATTGTATGACCAAAATAATATACACACAAAGGATAATGTACAATGTGATTTACTGTGATAATGTGATATCTGACTGACCTACAACTGTTCTTGTAAAAACCAGGTAAAACTGACATGTAACTTGAAAGAGCTGGACGCGAAATCAAACCGGCTAATAGCCGATCGTTGTCCAGGGTAAATAAAGTATTCAACAACAAAAAATGGCGATATTTTATCTAGTCACGTGATCACATACCCCGTACGGCACAGTGTGCCGTACGGGTATAAATACGCCATGGGTAGGAGCGGGCAGTATACGCACTTAATACAGCCATAGGTATATAATAATAAGAGAAAACGTGGTTACTGAGCCCGAAGGGATGCCCGTTCGACGTCTTTTGATGCCATAAATACGTCCTGATGCCGCAGGCAGAGGGACGTATTTATGGCATCAAAAGGCCGAGAATGGCATCCCCTCGGGCTCAGTAACCACGTTTTCTTATTATTACATACCTAGATATTTAAAAAAAACGCAATTTTATATACTTATTTTATGTACCAAATGACCCGATGGTCACAGTGCGCCCGAATATTTAATACGGGCGCAGTGCGCCCGAACAATATTTATACTGCATCCGTAGCAGCAGGTAGTATTTCATAGACGTTCGACTATAGGTATGTAATAATAACCCTCAATACACTTGAGATCATTGATGTACTCTAGGAAGAGCAGAGAGCCCAGTATAGAACCCTGCGGCACCCCTAGTGTAACATCAGCGCTCTCGGAACTTTCTTTCCCATACACGGTCTGGTGTGGCATTTCCTGTTTTCAAAATAATTTCTAAACTACTCTATCAAGTTACACCCCAATCCTCCCTGCGCTAACTTATATAGTAAAATCCCATAGTTAACACAGTCGAAGGCCTTTTTTATATCTATTTACAGGACTATTGTAATCTCGCTACTGTTGTCTGCTTCTTAGAGATATTCTGCTAATTTAAAGACATGTACAATGTAAGTGTTCAAATAAATCTAATAACAAGATTAGAACTTGATGTTGTTAGTTTTGTGAAGAATTTTCTCAAAGAAATATGACAAAATCTCATGAGTGCCAATATTGCACCAACAATCGCAACTTAGGGGGCATTGCAACGTTCAGTCCCTTAATAATTACACGGTGACAACCCATAACTACTAGTTGAATCGATACCAATGTAAAAAGTGCTTATACTCAAAGCTTATTTTATATGGCTTATGAAACTATATTTATGATATTTATATTATATGACATATGCTTTGTTCCCCCTTGCAAAAATACTCTACATTATATCAAAGTTTATTTTCTTAACAGATACCTCTAAGAGTGAACGCAGCGTTGTTTAAATTTTCTGATTGGATATCAGTTGAAAACCAACTGTGGAGGAAGCCCCGTCAAGTTTAGGCCAAACCTGGTGGTCATAAACCCTGAGGGATTGCCAGGATTCATTGCTAACAAATTGATAAAGAATCAAGCTTTATGTTCATGATATCTTGAAAAATACACAGGGAAGAAATTAAGAAAAAGGAAAGCAGGCTTCAAGATTATATAATGAATCAAGCAGTACAAAATGTCTGGCAGGAGAGAAATTCAAACACTTCTCTGTACCCGGGTATCTGCTGAGTCTCTCGATGGAGTGTTAATACAAGTACTATAGAGGAAACCCATGAAAGTTTAGGGTCTGAGCTCATATCCCATCGAGTTTGAATCACGTAGTAATTCACAAGGCGAAGCCGCGTGAATTGCTATGTGATTCAAATGAGATGGGATCGAGCTCTGACCCTAAACTTGAATGGGTTTCTGAATTTATCTCACCCTTAATATTGACTAATGGGCTAACATTTGTGACATTATCCCCCATTGGATATTTTTCCTAAATATCTAATGGGTGTTAGATACGAGTTTCCAATGTTAAGTCTATGGAGAAAAAATATCTGGGGTGAGATAAATACATGTATACATACACAGTCGGGCACCAGCCAAACATAGACACCAGACACCCACCTGCCTGTTTGGGACAAAACCATTTTTTGACATATCCTAAAATCTGAACACATTGATGAATACTTTGTTTTACTTGTTAATAGAGATCCATATATTTATAGGCAAATAATATACACTCCTTTTTGTTATCTGAACCCCATATGTTGCACTTGCAGGGCTTTGTTTGTCAACACAACACATGTGATTATTCGAAGGGGCAGTCTGATCAACTGTCAATTCTCATCATAAAGTGGTTTAGACTTAAAAAAAAAATCATGGATTGTCTGTGAAGCTCATTTAGTTAATACAGTATTATCTAACTCATGATATATGATATACCAAGCGTTAGGTTGCTGCAGAGATAAGCTGGGTTTTTTTCTAGAGCCATGCCAGATATTGAATGGCACAGTGGGATTTCATTGAATTTCACTTGCATATATATGCAGGGGAGCTATGAAAGTCTGTTGACACCGGTAGCTACAATTACCACATTCTTATTGTTATACAATTGTATATAGTAATAAAACGATGTTCCTGTAAACGTACAAATTTCGATCAGAACTCTGGCCCTGGGACGTTTACATCGAGGTGTTTACACCGAGTTGTAAACGTCCCAAGGGCCAGAGTGAGGATCGAAATTTGTACGTTTACAGATACAACGTTCTGCTTTACTATATGCCTCCAAAACATTCATATTGTTACCTTTTTTAAGTCGTAAGATCCATTTTAAGTCCAATTTGGGCACAGAACGATCAACGTGAACCCTAGATTTCGCTTCATCCGTGGAATCCCACTCTCCAAGCAGAGACCCTGTGCTCTACTTCCTGCGGCCGCTTAGCAAGCGATAGTGCCGCAAAAGATCTGCTGGGAGAGTGGTGGAATGCGGCTGTGACGTTATCGCATAGCAACGCACATAACAACCAGCTTGTCACTTGGAAACCGGCGGGAAGAAAACATAGTGGTTGATCTCTCATTGCACTCCTGTTTTTAAGGTCCTTACCATGTTTATTCAGGTTCTTATTACTGTACTTCAAAGTTTTTCTGTAATTCATTCCTCTTTTTTTGATTTCACAGTATTTCAGTAAGTCTTCTTTATGTACTCTAACGTTAACGTTACCGATGTCGAAGCGGAGACCACGTCAGCCATTTTAAAATATCGACGTCGTAATCATATCCGTTACGACCGTGAAATGAACCCTGATATACTGCACAGCTGTGCAGTACGTCATGGGGCGCAGCGTGTAGTAATTACGTTAGTTACGGCAGTAGGTATATAGTAAAGGAGCGAAGGGAAATGTTAAAGGATAAGTTAACTCCATATTGGGAACTCTAAAAAGGCGACAGGATTATGAATAGGTCATGTCTACTGAATTTCACTGAATTGAGTTGTTATGCAAACATATTTTCCATTTTAAACTAAATATTTCAATACAGTTTTTAGGTGATCAGTTAGCCTAGCTGGTAAGAGTGTCATTCGCTTAGAAAACACCGCTATTAAAAGAGGCATTTCTATCAGCATTTTACCCGTGTCTTCATATGGGATAGCAGTTTGTGACTTTAACTATATGGCTGGGAATATAATCCCAAAGGAAATCACTTTCTAGTTCTCAGTGGAGGATGAACTGTTCCGATATTTTACAAACTAAAATGCATATGGCATAAACACATTTTGAGGATGTACACGAAGGATCACTATCTTAGGCCAACGACTTTGAACCTAACTGTTTGTATAATGGAGCCACTATCGATCGGTGAAAAAACAATGCAAGACAAAGTTCAAAAGCCAAGGAGTATGAAATAGAAAAACGTTCCTATTTCCAAGAAGAGCTTCAATACTGATATCTTTAGATAAAATCTTACCAAACTTTAATAGATAAATCAAATAAAAATATATGTTGGATATTTTGAAAACCACAGAGATGGTGGTTGTTATTTGAAATTATACTCTGCATGATCTGATTGTGACTAAGTTGACTGTTGATATGTACCTATAGTTTGTAATCATGTATCTGTACACAGTAACCATATTATAAGCGTAACCATGACATAACGTGTTCGTGAGAGTAACGTCGGTCGCCCTTAACTCTTCAACCTAAAAATAAAGCGACCAAGAACCGAAAAGTATAGAAAATCCCCACTTCTGATTGGCGAAAGGATATGGAATCATATTACTGTTGAGACACAAAATTTACCAAGAGGGATACCTTTAAAGCTAGAATAAAGGAAGAACTGATGGGATTGAATCTAGATCAAGTAATGTTTTGAACATGTATGATAAATAAAGTTATAAAAAAGATTTTCGTTATCTTTAAAGTTAGAGAGATCATAAGATCTAATTTCTCAAGGTAAAAAGTAGGTTCGACTAAAAAGCATGTATGTTGATAATCTATTACTGATAAAACCAACAAGATTTATTTGTTATATTGTTTGTATGTATCGTCCTGTCCTTGTATGATGTCCTTTGAAATGTATTGTCTTTTTGTCTCTTCGTTTAGAAGACTATTTTTATCCTACCCCTAATATAAAATCCCATAGGCTTAACATTGGGTTTCCATATGCCACGCTGACTGGCATACAGAGTTTTATATGCCACTAGTGGCATACAGCATTGTTATCACGTAATATTCCAAAATCGAGGAGATAGAGTAGGATAAAATCAAAACCTGATTCGTTTTAATCTTGTCCATCGCATTCCACTCCTGAAGTTTTGGCTCCGGACTTCACTCGGCTTCGCCTCATGAAGTCACTTTGCCAAACTTCAGTCGTGGAATACGGTGGACAAGATTAAACCTCATCCAGTTTTACGATAGTATGGAAGAACGCTGCTTAGCGAATATAATATGTCTATTTGCTTATATGTGATTGAATAAAAAAAAACCCAAAAAAACCACCTAGGGCCTAGGGGAAAAGAACATGATTTCTCGATAAGTCTGTCTGTCTCTCTGTTTCTCTGTCTCTGTCTCTGTCTCTGTCTGTCTCTGTCTCTGTCTCTGTCTCTGTCTGTCTGTCTGTCTGTCTGTCTGTCTGTCTCTCTCTCTCTCTCTCTCTCTCTCTCTCTCTCTCTCTCTCTCTCTCTCTCTCCCCCTCTCTCTCTCTCTCTCTCTCTCTCCTTCTCTCTCTCTCTCTTTCTCCCTCTCTCTTTCTCTCTCTCTTTCTCCCTCTCTCATTCTTCGGTATGACAAACACCAATTGACATTCCTGAAGAAGCTAATCTGATTGGAACACCTTTAGTTGTGCGTTTTGATACCAGCAGAGGTCACCACAGGCGGCCCGTTTACATGGCGTCTCACCAGGTGGCGACACACAGCAGGACGTCTTGGTCGTGTGTCGACATGTTGCACCCCTGGTGTGACTTTTAGAAACAAGGCGAACTCTCTCCACTGTGTCTTATCCGCTTCGACCAGATAGTCTGAAAATTATACTAATTTGATAAAGTACTATGGTTCAGCCAATTGAATGTGGGTTGCGAGTGGGGAGGTTGTATTTGTCACAGCGCAATGTATTTCTCAAAGAACGTCGCCTGGTTCGATATTGCATGCAGTACATATAAACCTTCTGTTACATGTGAAGTTGTACGCATTAACACTGATTAAAAGCAGTAAAAATGATGCAATTTTGACAAACATCGATTTCTTTTAATTTTATTGAAAGTGATCTGGTACCTAACTACGGTATGTGGGGATTGTCTGGCAAAATTAGAACCACAGATATTTAATTTTGCAGTGTAAAAATGTATTGTTTGTCAGCCTACGAAACGGCAAATAAAAACGGCGCATGAGAATCATCTACATGGTCTATTAAACATGTATTCATCCTGTCTGAAAATTTAATTTAAATTAAATAGTTTTTGCATAAAGAAACCTTTAAACCGTCCTACTTTGACCACTTTAAGAAGTAAATCTGGTCGTTTCAAAAGCTGACAGCCGTTCCGTAGGCTGACACAAGGAAGACCAGTTTGAGAGCCTGAGCGCCCTGGCCCTGGCGACAACGGGACGTACTACATTCTAGACAGAACCCACTCTCACCCCAGATCTTTCGTGGCGCTAGCGCTGGCTTAATCTCTGCCCCAACCCAGTGACGTCATACGCTGGTTCTCAGGGTATCCAGTAAGTACAGGGGGAACCAGACAAGATTTCAGATTCCAAACAAGGCAGCTGTCAAAAGTTATACAAGTCAAACAACCCACATATCATGAGTATGGAAATATGGGAATTGTTAAAGGAACTTCACAGACAGTCCACCTGTTTCTTTTTCAAACTTAAACCATTTTATAATGGGAATTCACTGTTGATTAGACTGCTCCTTCAGAGGAGCACATGGCATTGTTGACAAAACAAAGCCCTGTAACACATGAGGTGCTTTCCACTGTAGAAAGTAATCCCAGAGGCTGTATCTGGTTTGACATAAATAATGATAGAAATGAGAGTATTCTATTTACCATAGAAATATGTGCATCTCTATTTACATGTAGAACACAAAATACCCTGCAAATCTCTCATAATTTAGGATAATTGAAAAACTGGCGTATGGGCCAGATTTGAGCCCAAACAGGCAGGTTGGGGCAGAGATACAAAGCGACCACAGGAAGTAGAGCGCAGGATATCTGCTGGGAGAGTGGACAGAACCACACAGAACCATGGTGTTCTAAAAGTAAATACTAATAGAAATAGAAAATACTTAAAAAAAACAAATGAATCATTCAAACAATAACCAAACGCATTTTAGAAAGTTTGAAAATTGGTAATAAGGGGTTTCAATACTGTTTTAAGCTTCATAAAAGTCAATGCCACTATCCATCATCGGAAACCACTCTTTGGCAAACTCTTGGCGAAGCTTCACACAGGCCGATCCTTAGTTTTTGACGTCATGATTTCTATCACCGGGATGTATCAAGCTGAATACTGCTGGCTGTGTCACTTTAATTATCCATGATAATACGTGATCATCCTTTTGTCATTCAGATCGGCATGGCTGATTGAATTGAATATTTCAGAATATGTGTTGCTTCCCATTGATCTTTTCACAGTAAACTGATGTCTGTCGGAATTAGCGTTTAGTTCGTGATTTGCCTGCAGAGGCGCCACAGTCATGACACATTTACGAGTAGCTTTATGAACACAGGTTGTTAATCTGTTTAGTGACATCTAAATAGAGGTTTGGCAGTGCAATTATTGATTTTCGTCTTCTTTTGTATGTTAATACCAAACTTATTATGCTATTAGCCCACTATAAAATATCAATATCTAGATAACTGCAGCTAAACCATTGCGAATTATATGTATATCTGTTGCTAGTCCTGCCAAGTGCAGGAACTTCACCAGACTTTGTGTCATCGTATCTCACGTGCCATCCAGGGGCCTGGGAGTAGAGAAGTGCAGCTTATGGCTGTTATCACGATGAGGTGCTAGATGACCAGGTACAATGCTTTCTCCAACACCCTGGTTAAGACCAGTACCAGGAAAACACTAACAGCCATTCCAGTACGTTTTTCAAGGATTAAAGAAAGAAAAGGTCACTGGGCACTCTAAATATCCAGCAATATGCGTGGGGTATCCTCCACATGACAAACAATACGGCTGTTGATTAGACCATCAAACTGTTCCTCCTCCAGCATCTCCACATGGTCGTGGAGAATTCACGAGACTACAATTTTAGCTCTGTAAGGTGCTGGAAGGGGAAGTCTTTGCCATGTTGGAAGAGGGACATTTACTAGACAGGTGGAAAACAGCCAAATTCGATAGCCAAATCCAACATCTGAGGACGGCAATCTCCAGTCTACCAGGGACCTGTTTCAGTAGTCTTGTGACATTAGGCCTAGACAGACATCAACAGCGCGCCAACAGTGCAATCAACAGCTGAAAAAGACTAGCAAATATCAGAAGATCGAAGTGGCCAATTTTCTTCATATTTGGAACGATTATAGATTATATGTATCCCCTACTCATGTTAAAGTGTCATTGCTTAATTCCTACGAGAAGTGAGTGAAACTCTGTGTGTCATTGACTGCAATCTTGTGATCGGTCCGTATGGTGTCACAGACGCCATCTGGACATGTCATGAAACTACTGAAACAGGTCCCAGGATCTCAGAGCACTCGCATACAGAAACCCGAGGCGGATTCCAACAAATGTAGCAAGTAAAAAGAGAACAAGCCCATCAGTGCCCCCCCCCCCCCCCCGCGTTCTGCATACAATACACAGAGGGGGTGCCCTCTCCAACCCCTCACCTGCCTGAAAGGGGGTGGGGGTGGGGAGGGGTCTATTGTCAGCCATATCTGTGAATATTGTTACTTGGTCCTGAGTGTCCACCACCCCCACGGAGTAGGGGAAGGCAGGATTGAGCACCAACATGAGAGCGCCACCGCTCAAGCACCCCACTCCCAATCCACAGTGAAGGCCCTGCGCCTGCTGCGAACCGCAGTAACTGAGGACATGTGTGTGGAAAACTTGTGGTACTCCCAGGACGGACAACCCAATAAAGGATCACATCAGTCTGTCCAAGAGGGTCGCGATAATGTTAGAAACACCAGGGCCCTGTTTTTCAGTCAAGACATAATCGCCCAACGATACCCTAAGATGTCTCCACGATTGGAAGACAATTTGTAAGACACAAAATGGCGGGTATACTATAGACAGTGTCTCAGTGCGGCACGTTCGATCGCGGCGAAAATTGTCCTTGCCTAAGACAGGTATAGAACTGTCTTAGGTTCTATACTGCAAAGACTGCCCAGTAAGAGCTTCATGGTAGCTTACAACTGGGAGTGGAAAGCCAGTGGTTAAGTGGTTAGATCGCCTGCCTCAGGACCTGGAGGTAGGGAGTTCAATCCCTGCCCAAGCCCAACTTTTTTCTTTTAATTTATCGGTGTTATTTGTTATATCGGCATATCGGAACGGCCGCTCTTCTCCATATTTGGTACGATTATAGATTATATGTATCCCTTACTTGTGTAAAAATTTCTTTGCTTAATTCCTACGGAAAGTGGATTTCTGCGGTGTCAATGTCAAGGTCGCCGTATGAATTAGCGGAGGCGTGCTCTGATGGTCTCTGATAGACACTGGCCACCATAGCAGACGTTTGCTATGGCAAAATTCAAACGCAAATAACGGCGGAACAGTGCTAAGACAATTTGTAAGACATTTTGAACCATGTGACCCTTAGGATGTCTTGTCTATAGTACACCTGGCTGCAGCCTAAGTGTCGTTGAGCGACAATCATTGGCCGATCCTCTAAGATGTCTTATCTATAGCACACTGACAGCTGTAAGATGTCTTCCATATAAGATGTCTTGTCTGAAAAACAGGGCCCAGTTCCATTCCCCCTCCCGTATCGTATGAGTGTTTTGAAAATTCCTCAAATTTGCTACCACATACACAGCCATTGTAGATGCAGCTGATTACAATTTCATCGCCGCATGCAAACCTGTTGAATCTGCTATACACATTTGCGAGTGAGAAAAATGTCTGACGGAATACCATGGTAGCGAGATATGTAGTTTCCTCAAATTTGTCTGGCCTATTAGCCATGATGCTCAAACCTGGCCAACGCCTACCTACACAAATCATCACAAGGCCCGTGCTTACCCAGATGTCCTTGACGTTTTCACGTCAACAGAACTTGCTCATGGAGTGATAGTTGGCCTGCCATTCATCCTTTCTTTTAGCCCATTCACCCAGGTCTCCTCCAAATGAACAGGGAAAAGAAGAACTTTACTTATCGCCGTGTCATCATCGATTTCTCGTTCCCGGTAATTACGTTAATGACAGTTTCTTGGTGGGAGGGAAGTATTTCATAGACTTTTCCCTGGCTTATGGATGGAGCACTTCCTCTATCACCTGCCAAAGAGTTGCAAAAGCTGTCATATATATATATTGGCTGATCAGAGGGAATCAGATCATTAGCCCACCTAGATGACTATGCCAGCATTCCCCAACTCACATGAGAAGGCAACATGAAACTTCATGACTTTCTTTCAGCTTTCACATGAAAGCCAAAAAGAAGTGATCCCCATTCTCAACATGCTTCATGTGGTTCGGATATAATATTGACACCATCGAAAACAGGCAAGACAGGTCAGTCTATACCTCGTCTAGTGTCCATGCAACACTCGTTTACACCTTTGTCGAACTAGATGTAGTTTAGTCTTGAAAGGTCCTTGATATATGCCTATTATGCACGATCATATATGTCCACAGTAGAGAAATGGGAGACATACTTTAGATGTAAGAGCCTGAAGTACAGAAAATGTGCACATTCTATACCACACGTATATTTAATTCATCTTATATCTATAACTTGATACGGATATTGATAACCTAGTGCAGACATGTTTAAAAAATATGTTCTACAAAATACATATTCTAATATCAATTATTGAGAAGTCTACTTACTGTCTCTATTTATTACACATAAACACTTACGTAATTGAGGGAGAGATTATTTATTTATTGTATTGTAATTACTTTCATTAATAATTTTAGGCCACAATATCGGTGATTTATATTCTTAGCTACATGTATTAAATATGTATCCAGGTAAACCAGACAGTCCTGGGACCTGTTTCACTAGTTTTGTGACATGTCTGTGACACCATACAGACAATGGGGTTGTCTAGTTTCGTGACAACACAAGTAGCTGCCCTTAGGAAAAGACAAACCCCAAACATAAGAATTAGACACATCTACATATCAAGGACCTGTTTCACTAGTTTCGTGACAAAAGTGTAAGACAGATAAGAAAAGCGGCACAAACAGTGCAAGTAAGAACGGACAATACGAAGTCTAATGTCTAGTTCTTATGAAACCGGACACACCATCTAGACGCCATCTAGACATATCACGAAACTAGTGAAACAGGTCCCAGAAATCCAAATAACGTGTATCCAATGGGCAATATACCATTGCTATCTTGATAACATTTTCGTTTTTTTTGTGGTAGTTTGAACTCTATTTGATTTGCGAACTGATAAAAATGTGGCGTTGAGTAATTGAAGAACGCCCACTGTTGCTTTATTTGACACGTCCGTTCGACCCAAACAGCTGATTAGAGACATCAAAATGTCGTTTTCTGACCGCCGAGCTAACCCCCGGGTCATTACCAGTGTCCATCAACGGCGCCGGGTGACGTGCCAGGCGCCCTACCGCCTCGTAGCGCCCCCCTGGGGCTGCGGGCGGTACTCGGCTAAATGTCGTCTGCTCGACCAGCTGGCGGCGCGGACCGTTAGGGCGTCCCGCGCTTCCAGTCGCCAGCGCCTTTATGTGTGAGGCATCATTGACGGTCGGTCGGTGGGTCTGCGTAGACGCCCACAAGGTGTGCCGGCGAGGTCAACGGGACGCACTCCGAGGTGCACGTTGCATACCTATAGACTCCACACAATCTACAACCACAGGGATATATATGACTGGTTTAATTCTCCAAGGTTCCCGGTAACTTTAATCGGCGAGATGCATGCCCGGACAGGATTTCGCGGCGCCAGGAAGGTTCAGCTGTGTTTCACGCAGGCCTGAATCAACATGTAATGATACCTTCAGCCGTGCGTACTCTCGGAGCTCTACGGTCAACAATACCCGCTGACTTGACCCGTCACTTTGTCAGTTGCCACCATCGGGCGAATTACCCCGCCCGTGTTTACATGCTACACGGCCAGCTGACTCCGGGCGGCCGGACGACACACATCGAGTGGACGTCAGATATGTAAGAGTGTGCCCTTGTTATTTTATAATCTCTAGTGATCCGCACGTACGCATACACCTATGTGGTGGCCAGGAGTTTAATCACGGATAACACTGAGATAGCATGTGGAACGTGGACTTGGATTATCTCCTCTGCTGTGTTGTGGTTGTGAGCTGACCGGGGCTCTGAGAACAGGAGGCCGTCTTGCAGCAGGGAAGCTTCCTTGAGGATGTATACTAAGACGTGGCTGCGGCTGCTGCTCGCCGTGATGGGGGTCGTCACCGGGGCGGTGACCGGGGCAACGGCGGACGGGCAGGAGGAGGCGGGGTCCGCTGCCTATGACCTGCTTCTCCTCCTCCCACTGACCGGGCCCCAGGCCAGGCGTGGCCGGGCGCTGATGGCCGGGGTGCAGGCCTCTCTGCCTCCAGGGGCGCTCAACCAGTCTCAACCAGGAAGCCTCCGCCTGGCTCTCCCCGCCGACGACGGCCGAGCGGGGACCGTGGATGTTCAAGTCATCATTGTAGATACTCAGGTAGGTGTGACGAAATTGGAGGATGTAGGCCTATAGTGAATCACTGCAATAACTACCGGCAATTTTATCAGCCCGTCAACAAGTTTGAGGAAGTTGTAGATGAAATTGGTTGTAGTAGAACAGATGCGGAAATAATCTATCAAGTACCATGACCATGCACAGATGTGCTTTATCATTTTTTGTTCATTAATAATTACCTGACGGTTGCACGCTAAATACCACCACACCATAACCATTACTCACACGCATCCCGACGCACACGCACCACCCATAGCTGTGTCCGTTACTGCCCAGATAGATTCAAATTCTCAATGACATATGCATGTACACATCTCAGCGTGGAAATATCATTTACAGTGAGATAAACTGACATGTTGTAGCGCTAGGCTTGGGTTGACATGCATGTCTTATTGTTTTCTAAGAAGCCATGCATGCTATATGTACCCTATGAGAAGGTAGTTCTCCTGTCTCAGTTTGTCTGCCTGTCGTGTCCACCGCCACCCCCTGGGGACCTTCTACCTACAGGGTGTGGGGAGGTGACGGGAAGCGCGTTCATTGCCGCGGGGCACGCCGCCCCACACGAATACACCCCTCCATTGTCAACCGCAGATGAATAGATGGATTTTAAAGTCTGCCCCCTCCCCCAAAACCCAACGGGTGCGTTCGTGGTTTGAAGGGTAGGGGATACAGCAGCTGTGTGGGACCAACGAGTAGGCCGTTGGTAGGACAGGTGATGAGAAAGAGGATGGGGGTGGGGCAACCTTCCATCTCTAATCATACATACATACGTGTGTGTTCCAGGGATAAAAGTGGCCGTTGACTGAAGTTTGCATCAGGTGATATATAAAAGATAGGGGTTGGGTCGATATGGCGCTAGGTGTCGTGAGATGCTAAAACATGGAGTGCGGAGGGGGTAGAGTGAGGAAGGGGATGCGAAGAAAGTTCTGTCACTTGATTTGACCACGAAGAGAGGTCGCCATCTGACCTTTCTATGCAATTGGTATATGAATGGAGTTCGTTGCTTTATGAGAGGGAATCACACCACGCCTATTTGAACATATCCCCGTGGGACAGGCGGAGTTAGGATGGATGCTAAGAGTACTCAGTATGTAGACTACTTTAAAGACCAAGGACAATCGTCACATTATTCTCCCATCCGCCGCAGGTGACCCGTTCGAGTGCACAAATATATCTGAAAAACCTACGCACAATTGCATTTCTGTTCATATTTGAACTTTCAGTGCTACCTATCGATGAGAACAACTTTTCTCCAGGTGAAAATGCAATTGCAAGGTTTTATCACAGACATTTCTGTTTAAAAACATTCAATCGTTTTTTATTAGTTTCATCAACGAGACATCCCTATACTCGCTGGTATCATTGCATCTCTAAGGTCTTTCACCTAGGTCGTTATGGTTGTATTTCACAACATTTCTGTGCGTAGCAACAGCGTAGCTCTATGTTTAGTTTAGTTTTCTTTGATCAATAATCGGAGGTAATATGTACAATCGGATCTATAGGCGATCAATGTCTGTCATACAGGTATGTAAGCTCGGAAGGGGTACTACACATACATGAAAGGCGGGTAGCCTACAATAGAAGCCCTCGTGAAGACTGGTTATTAAATGGACCTACTTGTAGATACAAAAGGGCCGCCAACGTTTACATCAACCAATGTTAGTCTGAAATAACATATTTTCCATGCTGTATAACAACGCATATATTTGCTCACCTTTCTACTTTGTAATACACTAATCTACCCGTAAACCTTTTTGAAAACATTTATTTAAAGAAAACTTTTATATCATTAAAACAATTGTATTGAAAAGGGAGTTTTATTTGTTACAGAATTAAAACTATGTGAGGTCATTGTGCAAATGGTATAGTCGAATAGAGGAAATATTGTGACGTTCTTTTGACATTTGTTAATGTTGTACAGAGAACACTTATTAATAGAGCCCCAAAACAAGATGCAATTTGGTGAACAGTAGTGCTAGAGAAATAGTATATGGGAGTCTATACAGATATAATATACTGAAGACTAAGGTAATATGTACATGAAGCTTATCTTGTGAAAATCGGATGGATGTGTTTAGACTATAGGAATGCGAGCATGACTCAGACTCATTTTGATTGTAGTCTCATTATTGAACTCCGGGTGTAGGTATGGGAGGGGACTCTCACCAACCACCTGCCCGGTGTTCAGTTCCGGTTATTCCGTGAAAGGTAATGTGAGCATGGGTCAGGCTCCCCTCCCCGTGCCACCTGACTCCAGTGTGCCGTTACCTCAACGGTTAACCTTTCCTAATTCTCACCATGACTCCGCATAGACATTCCACGTGCGCATGTATACACAGAATACACGCATTATACGTGCTTTAGATGCTCTGAATTATCTTAAGTTACCGGACGATATTCTCTATACATAGGCGGAATATATGACTTGAATAAACATATGGCTGAGTAATTGAAATTGTGTGGCACAGTGAGAAACCGGACAGTGCCGCTGTGGGTGTACCCTGAATACCTGCCTATGATTAGAATGGGCAACACCAAAGCAGTGACTAATAATATTAAACATGTACCGGCGCGGCAATCTAATCAACATCGACGGCACAAAGGAGAACATACCCTGTACACGTGGTTAGAGTTAACAGCAGCCAACTACCAGCATACCCGCCACGTCTGTGTATACTGTATATCTAGGGTTGCTTTCAAGCGAAAACCAGTTGTAAAATTTGGGTGTCCGAACTACAAGTAACACATAACATATCTTCCATAGAACACTATATTCGTGATAAGATGTCTGTCTATATTTTTCAATGGATTAAAAACGAGCAAATACGAAACAATTAAATCCTAGTTTTCCCTAGTCTCTTTCAGGCTGCCTTGCACGCCTCCAAGTGTCTGTGAAAGAGACTAAGTTTTCCCTCCATAAAATTTAGGGTTTAAGGTAATCACCCATGTTTCCCGGCTCTTATATATTTTGGTTAAGGAACCCTCATTTTAGATTTGAATATGTGCTAATATCCATTGTAGCCATTGTCAATAAAGCCGATGTCATAGAATCTGGTTAGACCTTGGTTATGACCTTGTCGCTATTGCGTACAATCACTGACACTTCACCCTCACCATCACCACCAAGGAAGCCACTGACAAACACCGACCAAACAGCCCAAACTACACAATAGGTCCAGAGAAAGCTTGGATTTTGTCAATTGCGCTGCCATTCATAACTAATTGTCGCTATAGATGAGCAAGGTCCCTATTCGCTGTTTTAATCTCATTAATATAAAAGCATGATTAATTCGACACTCGATGACTTACACGTCCTTTCACCAACTGATATGTGTTTGCCATTACGTTTCCGTATACCTGGGAATGTTCAGACATGTCATTGCATATATACGGGGACTCTAGTGTATGCACATGTCTTGTTCTTATACAAACAATGTAAGCCCTTTCCGTATGTAGAAGAATGCCCCCTGTGTATCAGAACAGAAAAGATTGTTCTCATGCAACACCTATCGAAGAAATATATTTTTCTTGGTCTATGGTTCTAATTCTTGATGAATACAAAACGCAAACCTGTCTCAAACAATGGTCTTTGTCAAACCTGTCACAAAGTTGAATCTTCTTTTGCTCGATGTACCTCTATCTCTCCTATCGTTAACCTGTATGCCGTATCTATATATTATACATTCTGTGAGCTCTGTGAACACTAGGATTGTAATCGAACACCTTTTCGTGCAGTATAACGCATTAGATTCAATTAAATGGTTTTCACAATCCGCAGTACCTTCTTCATTTTCGAGAACATAACAAATACCAATCTTTGTAACTTCCATATTAGATTAAATAAATTTAAGCATAATATCATAACGGTCGCGTACTCACCAGATAACCCACGCAATCATATACATGTAGTCGCTACAAAGCTTTGTGGAGAAATGATTTCAATAACGATATCATCGGTAGTATATCTTTGTATAGCTTTAGGGTATACAAGTACATGTACTTTGAATGGAACTGATATATAACGATCAACAAATTCGATTGAGTTGGAATTGGTACTTAGTGTTGTACACGTCTGTCCGCGGAATGTAAGGTGCATCAAATAACATGGCACTACCAAATAACTGCCCATGTTTTAATTTATACATCATATGCCTTCTTCAACTAACCTCTATCCGAATGTTATGACCGTGTAGTCACACCAAATGCCACTTAGTTATAACTCTATTGTATAAAGGGTGACTGCATGTAAAAAATACCTGTGTTTTCAAATAATAAGATCAAGTATTGAAGTTCATTCAGACGATATCAAACATTTCAAAGCAGTGTCATATAATCTCTCCTTCTATTACGTCACCCATACTGACATTAGGACGCATCGTAGACATGAAGTACCAGGTCCTAAATGATGATACATGCCACACTGTCTCAGAGTAAACTATAGTACACTGATAAGCCTGGACCTGTCTGGAGGCTCCATTGTAAAACAATCCAGATGCAATAAAGTAATATACACTTCATGGGGCCTATAAAGTCTGCTTAGTGTATTACTTTATTGCTGTAAGCACACACTCTGACACAAATCACTATGTATTTCTGATTACTAGTCATTATTAGTTCATGGGTGTGAACTCCTACGAGGCCATATGTACGACCCTTTATTTAGTTTGTGAGGACTAGCATGAGGGTCTTTACCACGCAAATATTTCTTCGATATCACAGTCTCGAGGCTCGCTCTTGAAATAATGAATATCTTAAGATAAATGCAGCGAGTTCCACAATTCCCCTATTTCTATATATATTCACATTGCCGTGTCTAGAATAGGGATAGCATTATGATTGGATCATCAGAGGAAAGTCTATTCTGAGAGTGAAAAGAGAATGTTCCGAAGATTGGTGTTGATATCTACATATTTTGATAAAAGGAGCAGACGTATAATAAGATATTCTCATGACCTTATCTCACCATTACTAACATTATTTTAGACTGGAAATTCCAGTACCTTGTCTTAATCGAAGCTAGACCAAGACACGCGTTCTCCTCCAATGATCTCAAGATCATCTGCATAGTTCATTCATTTATGCAACTTCTATACCTGTAAGCTGTATCATTGTTCTAATCGACCCCCCAATCTTGAATTTGATCTTTCCCCTGGTTGGTGTGCTGAAAATATGCAGCAGACCAGAACACATACCATTTATTAACTTCAATATGTTTTTCTATGAAGCAGTCCTGACGTTTTTTTCTCTTTATTGTATGAATGATTCATACATTAAAGAGAAAAAAGGCAGGAATTTCCAAGTAAGATTCAATGAATCTTACTTGGAAATTCCTGACTTACTTGTAGACTTGAACCCCTCTGATCTCTTTCTGCCAAGGTCTTTAAATGAACGAATCATCAATAGCCGTTACCTTGTAATACGATGAATTCATTCTCATTTCGTTTGCATTAATATCTACAGTACACTTATGAGAGTTGCTGGAATGGTTAGAGTTTATTGTAATAAGAGGATTAATCCTCCCCTGTCATTCCGTAATCACACTGGTCAACGCTGTAGTAAAGGATCCACCGACATGGGCCTCTAAGTTCATGCTAGGATGGGAATGTCAAGCTGGAGTACAGTCCACCTCTCATTAAATGAGGATCACCAAATTCCCATGACCTACGACCAACGAGTATACTCGTTGCTCCGATCAATAGACTCAAATCGAAGTGGCTCAAATAGAGTGCGGGTCAATAAATGAGAGCCTGGGATTGTATATACGGATCTTGCAGGGATTATGATTAAAGCAGAGCTTTATCAGCGAATACCGAGGTAGCATGGAAACATAGGTCGTATAGAGAACTGTTCGTGTTATTGTGACTACGACATGCCGCTATCGACCACGTACGTTATCTGTCCCGTGATCAGTGGTGAAGCTCATCATGGAACATCTGCCCTCGCCTTGTCAAAGACTGACAGAAGACGTCACTGTTTTTGCTCAAATGCCAGAGTGAGTGCCTCCCATTTATGGCCGGAGAGGTTGCTGAACGATGACCACTCCAATCCGTTCCAATTGAAGGACTATGGCCTGGATACAGACAGCTGCTGTATGTCTCTGACTTTCCTGTTCATCGAAGTCAGTGTCATTCCCTGGACGCGTTTTCTATCTGATAAATGATTTCATATTCCACCGTATCCACATACAATTGGCTGTTACAAACAACTTCCAAAATGATTTGATGTTGTCGAAAGCCATTCAAATTACCTCGAAGCTTGCGGAAATGACCCGCATGTACGTGTAATTTGCAGGACTGGGGGTACTGGTTAAATACCAAACTGAAATGAATGTCAAGTCAGCAATATCATTAAGAATGACCCCCCCCCCCCACCTCTTCCTGCTTTTTTCCTCAATAAAACATCTTTTATTGTCCATAGAATGCATTACAAGTATCCATCGGTGAAGTAAGTACATTGTACATGTGTATATCAGTTTGGAGGAATTCAACTATCTGCGGTATAACAATCAGTTCATTATATAAGAGGACAACAAGAAATCCGAAGAAAAGAACAGTATCTGCTTTATTTCTTTAGCTGGGAGAACTTGTAATGAAGTACCGGGCAAAACAGCATCATCAGGTAATACAAGGTAGAGTATTTAGGTGTGAAAAGAAAGTGCAATAGAGATTTGGGAGACGGAACGAGTCCCACGAGATCATTTTGATAAATAAAAGCTATGGTACTACTAATTATAAAATCCACTAATTATTCAACCACAGGCTGAATCAATAAGATCTACGGTCTATAATTTTAGAATCCACTTATCAGAGCCACGATGTCTTCCCGATCTGCAATCCGTCAAGTGACAGCGATCGCTACCGACACTTGATCTCTTCTCGTCGAGCTGCTATATGTACACAATACAGATCAGCCGAGAGAAGTGTTGTTATCAGCTCATTGTCTTATATGAGTGGACTGATTATACCAATGAGTGGCTATCAATGAGCCTTTTCAGTATTAACGAATGACAGCAGACCCAGGCAGGTACCACTGATCGCTTCTGGTATATACAGAAAATATACCATGGGTAGAGTAGACCCTCACTATACGTAATTCCATTATCTACATGTCCAAACCTGAAATCCATGGGACTGGTTATATTTAACGGGCATAACGAAAGGGGAGGGGACGTGTGGAGTCTGTTCCAAAGTACAGTAGAACCCGGCTTCCGGGACACCCCGCTTAAAGGGGACACCCCGCTTAAGAAGACATTCCGTTTAAGGGGACATTCCGCTTAAGGGGACATTTGTCCAGTACGGAAATGTATCTCTGTTGGCTTGCAAGTAAGTTGGTCACTGTTTTGTTTGGCCTTGTTATTGAGTGGAACCCCCATTTAATTGGAGATAATTGCTATTACATCAAATTATTGAGTTACAGTTCAGCGCCGTCTAGCGGTTCATTGTTTACTTTAACCGTTGCAGCTCAAACACTGCTTACTCAGGTCTTTCGAAAGTGATTCTGAGCTTTCACACCTAGAATGTGGACGATGAGTGTGAGCGCAAGACTGTTGATTTTTTTTGCCAGAAAGAAGGACTGTGACGAACTCAAGTATTGTACTAACGAATGATAACATAAGAGATAACTGTCTTTATTTTACCATAGATAAAGGTAATCCTTTGATGACCAGGCCTATACTAGTGTATCTCAACCTTTCGCATTGTTTCTGGGTTTACTAAACTATATGAAGTACTACTATTAATCGATTGTTATGTTTACCCCATCAGATTGGAGCTGGAATGCCATAGATCACAATACAATAATCACATTACTTTATCTGGTGATAATCCTAGCTGGTGTTATTTATCAGCGTATCAGTCTCATACACTCAGTCGTCTAATGTTAAATAATGCGTTGATATGGAGGTGTTTGAGGGAGTACGCTTTGTAACTAAGGAACACGCGCCACTGTTACCCGCATGTAAAAAGGGTCTATCGGAAAGAAAAAATACAAATCTGCCAGTCTTTTGTGTGTCGTCATATCCATGCGCGTAGATATCCATCTGCTTGTCTGGCTAAATTCCAAACTACACTTAACTAATGTCTTCAGGCGTGCATGTAGGAGAGGGGGCCTATACGGTGCCAATGATTAATTTGGAGCCCACCCTCTCACCCACGCCAGTCAAAAGTCCCGCCCAAAATAACGGTCGTGGCAGCCGATCCTTGTGATACGACTGTATTGTAGACAACAGGCAATGCAAGAAGGTTGGGCAGGTATAATAATATTGTTTCTATTACCGAAGGCAAATAAGACTGATTAATATAATCATCTCTGATGAATGTAATTATTTCTTTGAATTTAAGTCCAAATAAGTAACATAATGTTGTTGGTTTGCCACCTGTACTGCTACAATGATCATAGAGAGGATGTCATTTTCTTTAAGTTACCATCATATAATGGCGATAATTAATGACACAAGTTGTAGGTTCGACCATCCCTTAACTACGAAGTTAAAGTGGTCTGCGGAAGTTATTGTTGTCAGCTGACACTAATAACTGCCAGGTTCTGCCACCCGGGGAGCACCAGGTAAATAAACTCTCTCAATCTTGGGGCCCGGAACCGGAAGCCCGCGCGGTGTGTAGAGCCACCCTGTGGCGTTCTAATGACCACATGTTGGAATCTTCATCTCTTTATAAGATAAGATGGGAACGGGCGATATCCGATGGACTGTTGTTTGTTATAAAGTTTTGCTGGCTTTATTGATTGGATACGATCTAAGACCCTTATCCAAAATTAAGTTTATTTTTTTCGGGGGTTCAGCTCATCAGTGAAAAAGAGAAAGTGAAATATAACAAAAAAAACTCGGACCGATTGAGGCAATGTAGAGAATATTTCTAATTCAACTTGAGAAAATATTTTTTTTATAGAAATTCCTGTCTTGAGAATCAGTAACAGTGACAACTTTGAATAATTCAGTAAGAAATATTGATAAAGGAAACGCGCCTACAGACAACATATTTACACAAGTGCATTTTAGATTTGAAGGTTATCTGTCCCATGCTCAAATTGATAAAGTGAGTGATAACGGTGGTGACTACCCCCATCCCCCTTCCCCTCCCGCCCCTACCCTCCACCACATAAGGGCAGCTGACCCTACTCAATCAACCCTTGCCTTGGTGTGCGACACTGTTGGGGGTTGTAGAGCGCACTTTACTCTCTATACTGAGAGGTTAAACCCTGGGTAAACCCTCATCCCCACAAGATGGTACACCTTCTACATCCCACTCCCACACTATCATCGACATTGGTGACAGGATGCGTACCCAATAGGGTACTTGAGCCGCAGCCGCTACAATAATATCTACCCCTAAATCTCCAGTATACCCCACCTCTTCATTTACTTTTTGATGGAGTAAGCTTTGGTCTAGACGTCTAGTACTTATTCCAGCAAGCAGCTGCAGACGTGAATGACGTGTTGTTTTCTGAATTGCATGGTTTGGGTCAGACACATAGCTTACCACTGAGGTTCGTTTGTGTGTGTTTTCTTCTTTTCTAGCCCCCTTCTTTGTTTCGTTTCTCATTCCAATTCCCCTTCATTAAGTTAAGAGGAAATGCATGCATGTTTAGAGCACAGGGGAAAACCGTTCGGATAATATATTAGAATGTATTCTGGAATTCCCACCCCCGACTCTTCCTGCTTTGAAGTTGGGAAGCTTAGACTCTTGCTGTTGATTGTCTGATGCTAGATCAGTCATAGATATCCATAGAGGTTATCCTTGTTGTTGTGTGTCGTTGGCTTACGATATTTACTATCTTGTTTGTTGAAAATAACATGAGATTGATAATGGATGAAGACAGTTCTTTTGGCAATCGGTTAGGGAGATATATAATGCGCGGGTGTGAAAAACAAGCATAGACGATACGAGCTAAGCAAATAGAATACTCTGAAAATCTCATGGATTGTTTGGAAGTAATGGTAACCTGCACCACATACCGAATGCACCTAGGTAATGGTGGAATAGGTGCACAATAGATGTGCATAACGTACATGGGGTCCTGTGGCATAGTCTAAAAGAAAACCACTCACCTCACACTATGCCGTATTGATAGAGGCACTCAGCTCAAGCCACACAAAGAGGTTCCCTAACATCAAACCCGTGCTGCAACTATTTTGAATCCATTAAGTTAAAGAAACATTTGACCATGAGGAGTGTATGTTATAGGTGCACTATTGTTGGAGTCGTTCAAACAAGCCTACTGTCTGCCTACGTCCTTATTGCGACATGCTCGCTTGAATCAGGGCTATGTCAACAGCCCTGCAAATACAAATTAACGAATACCCAAGTTTACTTCATACAAATACCGAGACCCTACGGACTAGTAGGCGAAAGTTAAGCAAAAGCCTCTATAAGTGATGTTTATACAAGAAACCACTTTTATTTTGAACACTATTGGGTACAATGTAAATATATAACCATTTGATTCTCTTACTAGTGAGGTTGTTTCTTTGTGGTGTTCTGAGGATATCATTCATATAATGTCCTGTTAGAAAATTGCAATACAGACCTCGGATTTTGACAAATATATATCTGGTAGAACAGATCATAGCCTCGAAAATCTGTTCAATCACATTCATAGATATCCTTATTTCTCGATTTGTTCACAACATTGATAAATATTCCTCTGTATATGAATTGGTAGCCCGGGTCTTTCAGACAGCGCCAAACGTAAATGAAGCAGCTTGAATTGTAAGATCAGCGCTCCATAAATAATGCATGTACCGCTTCCTTAAACACCTTTTAAAATCACCTCCACCACCAACACCTTTCTTTCTTTCGCCCTCCGCCCGCCCCTTTCATTCTAGTGATATGTAAAATTCATGAGACCCAAACTTTGTTAGAACCTACTGCTGTTGACAAGCTCCGTTTTCCAGATATACATTATATGGCCATTGACCTCAGGAACCTATAAAAACCCCTGTGAGGCATAGGAATTAGGAAGGCATGGGTACCCCTAAATTTAGTCCCTGCACCCGTCCACCTACTTCACCCCTCCTCGACGTGATACAGGTTACCTGAGCCAGTCAGAAGAAGTTTAATCATAATTTTGTAGAATTATCTAATTATGTCCATAATCGAGGACTCGAGCAAGTCTAGGCTACCCCTTCTACCTTAACCATTCATTGAGGTGAGACTATAAAGTAAAGCAGGATATGTATGTATTTAAGCAGGCCAGGACATGGCTTCGAGATGATATGTAGATAATTTTCATAAAAAGTACGTTGCAATAGCGCACCTCATCCTGGAAGTGGCTCAATCCTGTGATCAGACATTCACACTGCGATGTAGCAAAGATAGCGTATCCCCTGTACATGTTGTTGTTTACTGATTCGTTCAATTTTTACAACTCTCTTTACCTTTACCTCGACCATTTCGACATATGACCTATCAGACTTGACGACTTTTTCTGATTGATATCTTGATGAAGGTCAAAGGAGGGAAATATTTATTTAATCATTTATTGAATACCTAAGATTTACCCATGCGGACCTTACGCATTGGTCAAATACTTATCTTATTTCGAGTCCCAGACCCTACGGGCATCAGGCATCAAATACCAGTCGTCGTAGGGCCGGCTACGCTTGACTGGTTGAAGTAATTGGTCCTCAACCTTTCCCCCTGCTCCTTGGGTCAGTCACGTACTGCGCGCCACCTGTCTTCACAAGAGCTATTCAGTAGCACTGAGTGGTCCCCTGGTGGGCAAACTGCTAAACACAACATCGTCTGGGGTTGTGTATGCATTGGGAGGAACCCTCGTTCCACTCCGTTATCTAGGATTAGTAGCTTTGCCCAACAACAACTTGCCTAGTCTTAGACAGGGCAGTGTTGCTTACAAAAAGGGGATTAGACATGCTCTGGGTTGAGTGAGGTGTTTGTAGTGGATCGGATTTAATTACACGATGTGGTATATTTTTAAAATGGTTCAGAACCCTCAGCATATAGGTAGCTGTAAAGTGTACTTTGTCGATGTGAATAATTCTAGAGCTCCAAAGTAAAACCTAGGCACTTATCTTTGTATTTTCCCGAACTACAGACTAAAGATTAACAGGATTTATGATCGTCATGAAAAATGATTACGAAATTATCTAGTCGTCAAAGGTCCTATGACTGCGCCCAGAGAGTTGCCTTATCAATCTCTTATTGGAAATATTTTACTTCCATGTACACATTCAATAACTCATGAGAGAGCCCCGATAATGATTTGCAAATTTGGCCAAAGTAGATAATTCATGTTGTATTATTTCCTTTTAGTGTGACCAAATCTTGGAAGATGGCCACGTGTCCCGCCACCTAGCAGACAAGGGGCGCCGCCTGGTGGTGATAGGAGGACTGTGCCCCCAAGCTCAGCATGACCTAGACGTAGATAGCCTGCAGAGGAGCTTGTACGTCAGACGAAACCTGCCCCAGGTAAGAATCACTAAATAACTTTCTATGTTGTATAAAGAAAGTACAACTCCCTCGATTCACTAACGGAAGTGACCTTTATACATTGATGAATAGTATGGTATCAATGGGCAGGGACATGGGACTATATAATGCATGTTAGCCTCAGGATTAATCCAAACTAGTAAGAAAAAACTATTTTCGTGTTTCACCTTCATGACAGATTTCGGGATACTTATAAGAATCCAGAAGTTCTCTGAGACCACAAATCTTTATATATCTAACAAGGTTCTTCACTTAGTATCTCTTAAGCTTCCGGTTCGAAATGTTTGCTCAAGCCTTTTCAAACACCTGCCATGTGAATACAATACAATTGTTGTGTTTTCCTCAAGCTATGCTGATGGCATTATTTGAATCTTTGATAAAGACATTATCAATATCCCACTATTATTGGTCTACTTGTTGAATATTTCTGGGGACTGCTTCTCTTATTCGGTGTTGTAAATCTGCCTGTGAAGAACCTGTATCATGAGAAACTTCTATCAGATTTAAATGACAATATTGTTCAGACGTATGGGAAAGGTGAGTGTGAGACCAATATGGGGTCAGTATAAAGACTCCAGATCGGAGTTAGATTCGTTCACTTCCCCCTGTTCATAACTCTAGTATATATGATTTTTCAAGCACATTACTGTCCCCTTGACTTGCAGGTAACCTTCACTGAAAGCTTCGTGCCGCACACGCACCTCGCGGTCAGCCCTGTTACCCTACAGCGCAGTGTTCGTGCCACTTACCAGTCTCTCCTTTCATGGCTCAGGAGAACATCTTGCCGCCATGTTGCCTTACTGGTTACTCCAAACAAATATAATGATCAGAAGGTAATTTTCTATCAATCATCTTATTTCTAATTATCCAAGATACATGTGGAGATCTATACAGCTGTATGTGGAGAAGTATTAGATACAAAGACATCATATGCATAGCCCCATCACGATAAAAATCCTTAATGTGTTTAGTTTATTCATGATATTGGAAACCATCTTATGATTGTAATTACTAGTATAACTAAATATTAAGTCTGCACTAATAGATGAATTTCTGATGAAGCTGATAGCTATGCAGTATTAATGAGAATATGTTTATTATTGTAGGAAACGTTGATACTCAGGGAAGAGTTGGAAGAGAATAAGGTCATGGTTTCCTTACAAGTCGAAACCTCAAATTCCAATATTTTATTATTGTTGAAGGTAAGACTATACCACTCTCTTTAAATAGCATTCTGCATTAATGTCAATATCTTTTTATACTATGAACTATGAAATGTTGTTGACGTGCGATAGTCATTCTAGAATGTCACATGTGAAATGGTAAAAGGTAACGTTTAATGAAAGTGTAGTATTAAGACAACGTCTCTTGAAGAACAGTTCCATCACACATATTTTTGTTTTCTAGAATAAAAGACATTGTTCTGTACAATTATACGGATTTTTATTATGCTCATTGATATTCATCTGGACCATAGACTCACATTTGTGTTGTTTATTGAATGTTTGAACAGCAAAGTCGTGCCAGGGTTGTCATCCTTCAGAACGAAGCTAAGGCCGGCCTGCAACAGTTGTGCCACTTGGTGAGCGAGACGAGAGATTCCCCAACTCGCTACATTTGGGTGCTCCTTGTTCGGGGTGAAATGACACCACCGCTGACGTCACAGCAGCCTTGTCAGGGACTTCAGGGATATACTATCATCCTGTTTAGGTCACAGATGACCCAATCAAATGCACAGGTTGGGTTTATTTTTTACGTTCACATTCACAAAAGCCAATATTTTGTAGAGTATCATGATATCTGTGGTTATCGATATAAAGTACTGCTTGATGCAGGATGCAAACAGACTTAATCTAGCTATTGTACATCATGATTATTACAAAGAAGTATGTATACGTTAACTTCATTAAACAATGCTTCAGAAAACAATAAGATGCATATGTTCGTGAACCTGCATTATTGGAGAACATACAGGGGTATTAATATACATGTATTTAGTTCTTGACAATTGCTGCCGTTCAAAAAGGATTCTGAGTAGGAAATAAAAGTTTGCCCAGATTCCCTTCATGTACATGAGTTTTTGCGTTACATTTTCTCTCCGGTCATTGAAATTTAGTAATTTCAATAGATGGTTTGAAGCGCTTCATCAGGAATGTTGGTACAGGCTCGTTAGTAGGGTCTTATCACTTTGGACAGTATTATTAATATATAACGTATTACCTCATTAATAGGAATATAAAGACTTCAGCCGTATACTGCAGCGACAGGAACCGGAAATAAGTGCAGACATGTTTCCGGAAGCAGCCATGGCGTTTGACACAGTGACAATGACCCTCCAGACGATGAAAACTCTACATAAAGTAGTTCCGCGTACGAGTCGTCAACAGTTTACTGACAGATTCATGCACCAGCTGACGAGAGGAGCAGAGCGCCAAATAACGGTACAGATTTTAATACACTCGTCATGATATATCTTCCTTCTCCTTAATATATATTATGCATACTACCTAGATATTATCTGTTTATATGTTTGATTCATCTTTAAGAACCATTATACATCATACTTATTATTGGGCAAATTAGATGGCAACACCTTACCTACTAGGGGCATACAACTATTCATCCACATCATGCCTTTCCCCCTGGAAAACCTGCGGTTTATTTATAATGTATTTTACCGACAACCTTCTTTTGCGGTTTCAGGGAAATATTGAATTCGACGAGCGAGGATTAAGAGCTGTCAAAGTGGAGCTCCTTATTTTGGATGGTAGGTAACACATAAATTTGATCGAAAGTTTACACAATAAGCTTTTAAAAGAATATGTGTATTATCGCCCTCAATGTGTAACTCAATGGCCTCCAATTATCGTTCTGTTTAGCGGATATTCCTGTATTCAGTCCGTCTTTAACTTCCTTGACATAATGAACAGGAAGGACTCAGGACAAATACAGTTGAGAATGGTACCATGAAAAAAATACATTAATTCTACTAAAGGTAAATTGTGAAATGATTAACACCGATCTCGATTAACTCATGACCATATCATCTTTCAGAAAATGGCTTTCATCCACCGAATGGTTCAAACGGTAAGATACACTTTAGTTGTTATTCTAAAGTATATTCTAATGTGCAATTTAAAATGTGCAAACTGAAAGTTTTGATATGTCTTAAAAAACTTCTCTGGAAACGCAGGCAGAATCAACTTCATTTCCCTGTTAAGTTAAACAAGAAGCTTTCTCAATTATCTAATGCTACGCGTTTAAGCTGGTTACTATAATACCATACTACATGTACTATGAATCTCCCCAATGGGAAGCTCTTTGAATCTATTTCCCGAGTACATTGTTAACATATTTGTAGATACTCATGCAATCATAAAAATGGAGAATACATGTAATTTTATAATAATTCTCCTTTATCTGACAACGGTAGCTTTCATTCTCATTCAGTATTGCATTGTACAGAAAGTCTATGTACAAAGCTTATTAGAAAATTACAACTAAGTACTCAGCCGAACTTAAAATGTTTAAATGCCATTTATGTAAAATGAGGGTAAAAGTTTTGTACCATATAAATGCTGAGAGGTACACTCAAAGTGGTGTTGTATCGATGTATCACTCAGGATAGAATATAAGTAACTAAAAATGATTAATGCATACTATCTGTATTAATATTCCTGCAAACTTTGTTTGTTCCCTCCTCCATCACCGGTTCTTCCCAATGGGCAAATCCGCTTGATGATATCATCATAATATGAATATTTTATACCACCTGTACCAGCATGTTTATAGCCGTGTTTATCCACCTCCAGGCGCCATTCTGTCTCTGAACTACTCTGAGGTCGGTCGTCAAGTGTCTCTTCAGGGCATCCCCCTGGCTGTGTTTGTAGTCATGACGTCATTGGCCCTGGTTGGAACCGCCTATGGCATCGGCATACTCATCTTCAACCTGCTCAAACGGAACGACAAGTAAGAACCATTCAAAGTAATGATGAAAGGGAATCAGGTTCTTGCCTCTGGGAAAATGTGTTTCAGCGAAGGAAATCAGTAAAGAGAGCTGTTTATAATTACAATAATACTACATTTAGAGCGGTCATTGTACTGACATATCAGCTCGTTAAGCAGACCTATTTGTACTCTATACAGAATAAGATGAGTTTTTGATAGACAAAAGGAAACGGTTATTGTCTCTCGTCTAAATATTCTTTTTGATAAGAAAAAAAAAAAAGTTTGACGGAGCTCTATATACTACCATCTGCTTTATTGTGTGTACATCGATGTTCTTGAAATCATAAATGGAGAGAAACCCATTAACCTTTGGCAAAATTGAAACATTGGCTATTTTCGAGATGACCGATTTTATAAGTCCTTAACATGCTTATCTTTTCCTAGGATGATCAAGATGACGAGTCCTAATATCAACATGGTCATCGTCCTTGGGGCAATCATGGGCTACATTGCCATGGTAACGCTGGGTCTGGATAGTAACCGGGTCAGCCTGCAGAGTATGGCGAAGTTAGCTCAGGTAAGTTAGATGACGCACTTCTGGTGATAGAGTATCTGAATGATACATCATTTGTTATTTCTTAATCCATTTTGTTCGCTGCATTCCCTTCATGGCAGATTGATAAATTATAAATCTATTGCTAATATCTTGATATATAGCCATCTCGGCGGTTTATCACAGAAAGTGATAGCCAAATTAAATCTATTTAAAGTAGAACTTATTCACTTTCTTTAAGTCAGTCTATCGATTGTCATCTATTCAAATTGCATGCTTCTAATATCTAACCCCGTAAGTTATATCTAAACTCACCCAGTATGCTGTCTGTATTCCCAAAACCCGGGTATACCAACTACAATAGGAACAACAAGCAAGAATAAATATGCCTATGTTCAACCGTGAATTTCCGAATGTATCCTTCTATAGTGCCTCTAATTATAGTCCTACACATGTATTTCTGATTGTACCCATTTATTTCTCTTCAAGGCCAGCACATTTCTCTTATCAATCGGATACAGCCTGGCCTTCGGATCTCTTTTCGCCAAAGCATGGAGGGTATTTTTCATTTTCAAAAATCTCAACGCAAATGGAAAGGTAAGATATTACTGCTGGTCAGCTAATTGTGAAAGTAAAGTACATGTATGGCTAGATTAAATTCCTTAAGGACGTTCAGTAAGGACGTTCAGTAAGATGAGAAATTTAGGGCGCATTAGAAGACAAGAAGTGCTTGATTCCATATACATGTAGCTGATTTCACTCCCGATGTGGTTAAAATGTACTCCAGTCTTCGGTCTGACGCCCACCTACCCTATTCCATTCTGACGATGTGCTTCAGACATAGACCAGACATAGGCCAGTTTTAGTGTCAAACTCAACACAAGAGGACATTTTAACCAGAATGCGCGTAGACGTTATGGACGGTTTATCAGATATTCACAGCTATGTTCAATGCCGATTATTGCCGTCTTGATATCATGATATTTTGTGTCAAGGTTCAACATTGATACCACTTTCTGCATTCTATGGTGGCTGTATTTATGTCATATAAAGCAGCGTTATGTAGTTCTGAGCGAAAAGTTCCCTGCGCATAGCTAAACTGATGAAATTTGTACGATTTTGTTTGAACAGAACACGCGGGATGAACATCTATTGTTCGGTGTATTTCTTCTCGTTGTTGCTGATCTCATCATCCTAATCCCATGGGCCGCCGCTGACCCCATCACCTGCACACACGTGTATACCTCCGACGTCTACCAGGTAGGTCAATGGACAAAACAGTACCAAAGGTTTCAAAATTTCTTTATCTGAGTCCATGTTCAGATATGACAGTTATCCACTGTTTCAATGAAATCCTTGTTTTCACATCCAGCTAATAAAATTTCGTTTTATCATATAAACGAAGAAGGTGTGAGTTGGGCCTCATTGACACTAATAAACGGTGGTTTAAATCTCCTCACACACTCCAGCACTATGCCATGGCAAACAGTGATGTATTTTTACCATCTTTTCTCAGTCTCCGAGAGGCAGTAAATGTCACCTGAAAATTATTTCCACCCCAATTGATATCCCTGCCAGAATGAATGTGTATGTTTTGAGATTTTTACTTCCACTTCCGAGTTTCCCAACATCTATTTAACTCTCGTGGATCATGTTTTATATACTTCTGACATTTTGAGTCACAATCTATTTGCAATTCCATTTCCACATTGATCCAGACGGATTAAAGCAATTTTGATTGTCGGTGATTTCTCTGATAAACAATATCACGCGCGTTTACATTGATCCATAGTGTCATATGTAATGTTGTCCATTTAAGTTAACAGCTTGTATCTACTGCTAACCCATCTTTTCTCTCACCCTCTTCTCGTACTCTGGCGTTGCAGCCTGCCCCACCCACTGATGTCATCTACCAGTCTGACGTATGCGCGTCCAGCCTGCACGTCATGTGGGTGCTAGTTCTCTACCTGCTCAAAGGGGGCGTGCTGGTCGCTGGGCTCTACTTCACCTTCCAAACACGTCACATTTCTCTGCCCACGCTTAAGGACGCCAGGGAGGTGTACGAGGTTGTATACACAGTGGGCGTAGTCAGCCTGCTGTGCCTGCCAGTTATCCTTAGCCCCGCCCTCAGCGTTCCTGTTAGATATGCTGTCGGAGCCGTCGCCATCTTTACTGTCGTCACTGCCACACTGACGCTCTGTTTCGTCCCAAAGGTACGGCAATTTATTTAAGATTTCCACCTTTTGTTTATACATTTTCACATGTAAAACAATTTTTACATCTGTCTGATATTTCCGAAACGGGACTCGGTTGACCAGCTTTATCGTCTACGGTAGTATTAGTACAATGGAATTTATCACATATCATTACCCCTAACCCTGAACACAAAAGTATGAGTCGATAGTTGGGAATAATAAAATTTATTTTAATTTTATATACCTTTACCGACATGAATATTAATACGGTAAATATTAATATGAAATAAGGTAAATAAAGTAATTGACAGAAATATAATGAGGTCAATTACGTATAAGATACATATTTGTAATTGACAGGTATAATGATATGTCAATTATGTATATGGTTGTATAACAAATAGTATATGGTTATACAATATGAGGTATAAAAACGCCAAGACCAGAAAAATGAGGCGAGGTGGGAGGGAAAAAGTTTGTGAGGGATGTGAGTCACTGGTTGAGGGACTGTATGAGGGACGCATTCACTTCTTGTGCGTTCGAGTCTCTTATGTATCTTCGGTGTGCATTTGAGCGCCACCCCCCGTAGCGTTGTATGGAGAGTTCTGAAACCCCGGCCTGGAAGGCCTGAGTGGCGGCGGCCTTTCTCAGGCTGTGTAGAGTATAGGTCTTAGGGGGGTGGCCTGCTGTGGTGTTGAGCCGCTCCCACTCCTTTGACAGCGACCGCGTCGTTATTAGCGACCTGTCAGCGTTGAGCAGGAACGGATCCGTCGGTATCAACGTGGGGACCGCGGCGAGCATATTCCTCACGGCCGTCACCGGGCACGACCTCGGGTCCGGGGAGGATTGGAGCCTCACGTGTTTTTCCTCCCCCACACACTGAAGGTTCTTGGCGGCCTTGATGCGGACCGCCACGTGATCTGCCATAAGCACCACGTCCCCACGTGAGAGGTGGCGCACCGGATCGAATGCCCTGGCCGTAGGCGGGGCGACCTCGCTCTGCCGCAGTGCGGCGTAATACAGGAGGAGGAACGCGGCCCGTAGGGTCAGGTCGAGGGGCGTGTCCGACAGTTGCTCGAGGATCCCCTGGAGGGCGGCCATGGGGATCGGAGGCTTGACATTCGGTGTGTAGGCCTTGTTCCTCCTCATGGCGTCGAGGGCCCTCCTGACCCTCACGTCCTCTGTAGCCGTAACGTCCCCGCCGGAGAGCCGTAGGTGTGTCCTCACGTGCGAGAGCTGGTTGGCCACTGTCGCCGGCGAGGGGGCGTGGTCCGCGAGGTACTCTAGGAAGGCCGTGATGAAACTCACGGACGGTGCCTGCGGGTCGGTCCTCGTCCGTCGGCAGAAGGCGAGGTAGGTGGACACGGCGCTCTTCTGGTTCGCGACCGTGCCTGGGGCACGTGCCTCGGCCTGCCGCGCAGATGCCTTCCGTTGGAGAGAGCGTAGCGCCGGATCTGCAGGACAGCCGAAGCACAGGCACAAATGAAGAATGATTACAAGGCACCACGGACCACAGATCATGATATCTCATAAGGCATGCGGCATTGTTAAAATCCCTCGAGGACAGGTGGGCCCTACTGAGTGCGTCGGCGACCGTGTTGAGGACCCCAGGGACGTGCGTGTAGACCAGGTCGACTTGCAGCTTGGCCTGAACCATCCAGGCCTGTCGGGCACACTCGGCGAGAACGCGGTTGCGTGCCCGCCCCGACGTGAGTGCCTGGACGGTCCCCATGTTGTCACAGAAGACCTCGATCCTGGTCCCACGATCACGGTCCCCGAGGAACGTGTGGAGAGCATAGATGGTGTTCAGGGCCTCGAGTTCAGAAATGCAGTCCACGGGGTCATTGATGGGACAAACCTGGCACGCGTAGGCCGCACGGCCGTCGGTGCCCCCCACGCCCGAGAGGCAGGCGTCGACCAGGATACACTTAGTCGCCGGCCCTCGAGGGATGAGGGCGTGCCCATTCCACCCGGCGGCAAACCGGAGGAACCACTGGAGGTCCTGTCGCATGTCCGAGCTCACGTTGATGTAGAACCCGTCCATCGACCGTAGGGCCTCCAGTAGTTTGCTGACGAACGGCCTCGCCGGGCGGATACATTTGGCGACGTGCAGGATTTTCCCGAGGACGGATTGAAGCTGTCGCTTCGTCAGCGACCGCTTCTTGGCGACCGCCCCAACGTGTTCCCGCACGTCCTCCAACTTGTCCTGAGGGATGGTGAGGGACATCTCTGCCGCGTTGATCTCTATGCCTAGCCAGCCCACGGTCTGACTAGGTGCCTGTGCCTTTTCCCGGGCCTCGGGGAGGCCGAGCTCGGCGAATAAGTCTCGGGCTATGGCGAAGTCCGAGGCTGCTTTCTCCCTTGACGGTGACAGTATGATGAGGTCGTCCAGATACATGGCGGCCTCGACACCCTTTCCGGCGAGAATCCCCATGATGGCCTCGGCCACACACTGCATGTGATACGAGGACGCGCGGGCGCCGAACGGCATGGCGGCATCACAATAATATTCCCCGTCCCACATGAAGCACAGCAGTGGCCAGTCGAGGGGATCGCACCTAAAGTTCTTATAGGCGCGCGAGATGTCGATGGTCGCCATGTAGCTCTCTGGCCCCGAGGCCACGGGCCGGGCGACGAAACCGTCGACCGTAGGGAGGCTGTGTTCCCGTACTTCCCCGTAGACCGCGTTTTTCATCACGTAGGCGTTGACGCTACGGTCCCGGGGGAAGGTCATATCCGTTATGACGCGGCGGGCCTCGGATCCGCGCTTCTCCCGGGACATCAACGGCGAAACGTGGCACCACGGCTCGAAGGGGGCCTCCGTGAACGGTCCCATGAGGTTCGAGAACCCCCGCTCCTTGCGAATAAATTCCCCGACTTGCTTCGGGTATCCGGTGGCGCTCAGATGATTGGGTACGTCCCGAGTGTCACTGGCCGGCCCGAGGTAGCCCAGAGGGAACCCGTACCGTATGAACCCGAGGAGTTCTCCCTTGCCTTCCATGGCCGTAAGGTAGCGCTCCCACGCCCGTAGTTTGAGGTCCGTCGGCAGGGTTATCTTCGTACACAGGGCGTTGGGCAGGCCCGAGGCCCGGACCGCTTCGTAGATGTGGCCGTGCGCCGGGGGGCCGGCGTCAGTGAAGCGGGGCCACTCGGCCCGCCGGTGTTCTATGAATGCCTCCGGGTCCCTGCGGAGTCCGGGGGACGGAATTCCGGTCCGGCAGACTTCCTTTAGTCCACCGAAATCCGGAGTGTTAGTTATGTCCTCAGTTGGCGCGGTAACACTAACACTCGTGCTACCGCAGGAGCTTTGCGGTGGTCGCGCCGTGTGCCTGTCGTCCACGTGGCGGGCGCCGCCCCCTTCTTTGTTGTTGTTTATGGTTGGGGCCCGACCACGTGGCCGGCCGGCCTTCGTGTTGTGGTCACGTGCACCCCCCGTGTTGTCCACCCTCCATGTGAGGGGGTGGGGGTCCGCAGTGGCCGCCGGGCCGCCTCCTTTTACGACCTCCGCCCACGTCCGGTCACCGGAAATCCTGTTGGCGGTGGGGGAGATCACAGGGCCCGCTGGTGTTACATCACGTTGATTGCACCCCACGACCCCGGGCCCGGGGAGGGGGGCACGTGTTGTGACTGCTTGCGGGTGCGCTCCGCTCACTCGCGGGGCGCACCGTAGCCGTTTTTTGCCCCGTGTCCTTGTTGTGGGAGCATATCCGCCCTCGGGTCGACCGCCCGGGGCGTGTGTCCAGCCTGGGGTGCGTGTCCGGCCTGGGGTGTTCGCCGGGGTGCTGGTGTGGGCGAGCCTGTCCGTTCTCATATCCCATTGTATACCCGAGTTTCCGGTTACACGCGTGTAACGAATGCCCGCACTGCCTCCCCACGGAGTCGCAGTACGAGCACACGTGCAGCCATCTCACGGGTCCGTCATCGTGGCCGCTCCTATGGCGGCACCCCTTCTCAGAGTTAAATTGCCGGCATGGCAACTCCCGTCCTCGGGCCTTCCCGGTCTCGGCGCCGCTGGTGAGGGTCCCGGTCGTCATTGCAAGTCGGACTCGCTCCTCCTGGATGCGGGAGTAGTCAGACCACGCCAACCTCCCGGTCTCGATCTGGTCAAACACATGGTCCGACCACATCCTCACTCCGGCCGGCTCTGGGCATCTATCGAAACCTGATGTAAATGCCTGAACATATCTTCACGGTCCACGGGGTCCACAGCACGGTCATCCCCGAGGAGACCGATAAACGCACTCAGGTATTCAAGGGGTCCTAGGGTCCCCCTTAGCTCTAACTTCTGGGCCAACGTGTAGACCCCCTCCCTATCGACGAACATATACGGCTTACTAATCAATCGGGTAACATGTATATCGGATTGTAGCTTACCAGCCGTTCTGTCATGTCGTATGGCCTCACGGTCGAGCTCACGTTGGATGTAAGGATCTCCGGCGTAGCGGTCTCGAAGCTGGCGGGGTGGAGGCATGGCGCGGCCGGCTTGATCCTCAGCCCAGTCCCGAGTCCGTACTTCGGCGACTGACCGAACCGTAGGGGGGGAAGCGCGTCCCGTTGACCGTTGGGTCTGCAGTTGAATGAGTGCGTCCAACTTCTTACTCATATCCGAGAGTCCGGTCTCTACGGCCACTAAGCTGGCCGACCGGAGGCTACCGGCCTGAGACGCGGAGTCCACGTGGTCGCTCTCCCTCACGGTCGACTCCGAGGCCTGATCCGTGGACGTGGAGGCGCCCGCTTGTGCGCGTGTGGTTGGTGGTGCCATCCTATCTGTCCTCTATTTCACTTGAACTTTACCCGTATTCAGACTCTGTCTCTGCATGGTCAGATACTCGGGGAGTATCGAAGACGGCGCGGAGAGAAGGCCAAAAATGTGGGAGAAAGAAAAGTACGTGTGTACGTCGTGGAGTACAGGAGCAGAATGAGGTGGAGGTCAGAGCCGCGGTGGGCCACGTGACCGCGGGGTTCACGTGACCGCACCAGGGGGGAGTGCGCAGGGTGCACGGGGGGAGTGTCAGGGGGAGCAATGACCACCCCTGACCAACGGCCATGGGTTACCAATTTATCATAGACTCTGTGATACGGGTGTATCGCTGCCTCATTTATATACAGCGGTTTTGGCAGGAGGGACCTCATACCTATAACCTATGGGCAACTAGCATGTTCGCTATTCATCCGCGAGTAGAGACGTCTCAACCTATATATTTGCCCTTCATGAATTAGACACACAACTGTCCAAGAAGCGAACCTCCACTCCATGATAATCAAATATCATGTCGCCCAAATGAATCCATATGATACACCTATACTTTCTTAACTAAACCGGTCCATATATCAATTACATATGTTTTACTTTTACTAAAAACGAGTGTGATCTATCTGGTCTATATGGTACGCTTTGGAAATAAAAATCTGAAAAAAGATCGATTCTTATATGTACATGTTTATAACACAAAATTAAAATTCAGAATAAAATAGTCATTTTCTTTTAGATGTTATAATTGAAACCAAGTTGTACATTTGTTGTTGCATTAGATGTAGCAAAGTTAGTGTCACGACGTTTCGCTAGTGTTGAACCAGCTTCATCAAGTGATCAGGCAAACATTAAAATATTTGTTTAACGTATTTTATTCCCGTCCTGTTCCAGATTTACCTTCTCTGGCGGCGCGCCGATAAAGCATCTCCTGACTCCATCCGCTTCCTCTTCTCCGAATCACTCCGCCGCACGCAGCGCCATCTGGCGAGCTGCTCGTTGTGCTGCTGTATAGGGGGCGGCGGGGAGGACAAGTACGCGCAGGAGGTGCTCGGGTCGGAGATCGACACACTCAAACGAACCATCAAGGAGGTGCGTATACTCTCAGGTTCCTGCTCAATGAATATTTTTGGAGCAGTTAATACATCGGTTATGCTATATATTTGTATGGCAATCCTTAGTTATTATAATTTCAGGTTGTAATGATCAACTGAGGCACATGTCAATGCATATTTTCTTTTCATCATGTTATATTTGATAAGGTTTGAGCATGAACCTACATCAAAGTTCGTGGTTTGAGTGATTCCTGGCCGCTCCTTCAAGAGAATCAGGAAGCAAGTATAGCCAGAATAAATTCGTTATACAATTAGCATGATACAGTTCCTATATTTTCTTTACTTGAGTAAATTAACAATACGAGACAACATGTGCATGGAGGAACTATCAAAGTATATCTCGTAGTCCCTTACGGTATAACTATTTACCTTTGCAGAAAGACGCAACAATCAGAGAACTGACGGATCGCCTGTATTTCGGAACGGAGAAGAAACTCCACGAATACATTTCCTCTCCTCGCCGCTTCTCGACACTGACCCAAGAGGGCAGCACGGGTCACCATCAGCGCGTGCGCACTCCGTCTCAACTCTCGTCACATGGTCAGGGGCTGGGTTACGGGGGCATCGCGCATCCGGTCGAGGCAGTCGAGGCGCAGGAAGCCTCACCAGAATCCACTGAGGCCATGTTTCGTTCCTACTGCCGTCGATCGCGGCGCTCCGAGCGCAACAGACGCCGCTCGCCGCATGTAGCGTCACCGTGTGGGATTCCCACGCACTACGAGGTGGAGGAGGGGGCGCAGGAGCGTAGAGACCCGGGGGTGAGGGGTAGCGGGAGGGGGTATATGGCTAATTATGAGACACCAGGACATAACGGGGTGTTACTGCAGACTCCGGGCAGCCAACATCATCAACAGTCCCCGCTGCCTGCCAGCACACCCCCTGCCCTCCAGGGTACCCCAGACTCTGTTCTCCACACCTCTTACAACAAGTACTCCCCTCACACATACAACGGCTATATTCAGCCGACCATCCTGACCGACTCAGGTGTCCCAAAGTACAGCACACCGTCTCCCAACCACGACAGTGCCATTGATAACAATTCACCTAGCTCTGCTGGTTCCGACCAAGACATGCTGCAGCACACAAGGTTCACGATCAACAACAGCAGCGGCGGAAGTGGGGAACACGATGCCACCTGGCGACAACCAAGTGTTCTTGACCTGGACGCCATAGAGCAGGAAGTAACCTGCTCTAGTGACTATTACTACCCCCAAGCACACAGTGCTGTCAACTCATACTTTGAAAATGGGATTGCAGTTTCTCAAATCTAAAAACAGAGGAAACTTTTCCTTGCAAAGATGCACTCAGGAAAGGCTTCTCAGTTCCGTCCGAATGATATTTATATTTTCTTTGATATTAGTTATGTAATGTCCCGCATTGTAGATATTTATGTCTGATATTTATGTATGTATTTCATCTTATTTACTTCATATGTACGTCACTTTATCTCTTTATTGGAGGCCATAATAACTGAATCTGATTATATATGCGTTTTTATTTAAGATGATTGTCATACATTCAGGCTAGGCTATTTCTAGTCATTTAGTCACACTTTTAGGATTGTTCGTGAGCATGTATGCAGGTTGTTTTTTTTCCCATCAAGCTCAGCAATTTGAGATGAAACTTCTTTTGTATCCTGTACATTGACGATCTTACACCAAATTGCGAGATATCAAAGCTTTATGTTGATAATTATTTTGGTCTATTATGTCCCTCAGAATGTGCCAAGGTATTCCTTATGCGAATATTGAGACAATCGCTATTCAAACTTTTAACTTTTGAATCACATACCTTTACATGAAAGATAAGAGATTTTCCTTTATTTATTCATGACGAAACTTGTGTAATGTAATTAGTGTTATTAGTACTCCTATAGGAAATATACATTGTGGTCTTCCTGGGAAAGGACCATTTTTATGCTGTGCCATGAAATCAAGAGAAATCATATTGTTTACTCCAACTCAAGCATATGGTGGCAGTATCCGTAAAACCTGATCAACATGTGCTGCCCTGTCGCACGTATCAAAGCAGGTGTTGCATTTAATCGCGTTGGGTACACCTAGAGTTTGTGTATAACTTTGAAGCTTTATATAATCCATCGGTAGATATAGATTGTAGTTCAAGTTCAATGAGTACTTTGCCTTCTCTTGTATGCAAAATCCCGTGGGATCTTTGGCGTCAGCCTTGAGATTTCATGGCAGCATATGTTGAACAAAGAGAATTCAGGCCCCCCCTTTATCAGATGGAAGAGCTTATTGTGCCTGGTTCTAAACAATGATAGCAAATCATTTATATCTATATTAGTACATGTACATGCATGTCATATAACCCTTTCTTATAACAATCGACTGCCTGTATGTTGACAATATGCCAATAATAAAAGAGAATAAAGGCCCTGTGGTGCTATAGCACAGATTCGACGAACAAACTTTTATGAAGTGACTTTGCTATGTTGTGTAAACCTGCTTTATCATGTGACAACATTGTAATTTATAAAGTCGAGAGTAAAATCCAAATTCTTTTCTATCTGTTTTTTTTTACTATCGTAAAAGGAGAAATATGGTTTAGGGTGGGCGATTATGTAGGTTCAAAGTTTTCAATGTCTTTGCATAGGACGGGGCCTGCGACTCAGGGACGTGAAAAATACAGACAACCATGCAAGGACTAAAATGATTTGTTTATCCTTACCTAGATTTCTTATTACGTTGAATGCGACGAGCATGGGTCAGTTCAACGAACATTATAAATCTAATATGGGTAGCAGCGAACAATATCTAATGGAAATTCGGACACAAGTATATTCATGATGATATGTCAAATATGAAAACCATTATCATGTCATATAGATTAATAAATCTGGTGCTCCAGGCCAGTCCAAGGTTACCATGAAATTAAATATACTGAATATACTAAGTAACATCACATGGCGGTAAACATTAAAAGACGCATTCTGGTGGAGAGGAGTATATTCATGTGAGATAGAAAAATATAGAGCCGCTCAATTAACTATTAAACTATCATTGGCTTCCTGGCCATAGATGTATACAACTCGCTAGGCATTTCCCCTCCCCTTGTTTAAGGATTATAATTGAGAAAAGATCAGATTTCGTGTCACCCAAAATACTACTTTGCTATTTGTGTGCATGTCCTTCAGGCCATGTGTAAAATATCCCTTTCTCAGTGAAGGTAAATAAATTAAAACTTACAAAACTTATATAAATACATGCGCGACAAGTCAATATGTCATTTTAACATCTCAAAGGAGATTTTATTGCAAGATATATATGTTATCATTCAATTGATTTTAGAGAAGGATATGTACATGCATCTTTCAAAATTATATAAAACACTTTTCAAATTTTGAATTTTGTAACAAATATCCTAATACAGTCGTATAATAAAATATGTAGAAATATGTGTTTGAATGCATTATAAGAAACTAAATATATAAGCCAAGATCATAGCTCTCCGTAAAGGTAGAATAAAGAGCTGCGTGATTCAATACTCTCCGTAGAAGTAACCTAGATATTTGTGTTAACAGCTTCTATTGTTAGAAATTTATTTTACTCGACTAAAGAGTAAAAAACCCGGTTGACTTAAATTATACAAACGAGGACCAGCCCCATTGATACCTGCTCAATAGAACAAGGTAAACATCATGCAATTCTGAGTTATGACAGTGTAAGCAATGCAAGTAACCTATCTTATTTCAAGTCTTGCCAACGAATAATAAAAATGGGCGTCATTCTATCAGCTTCAGCATGTTCAAATGAGGATGTAGAAAAGGCATTTTGCTCTTTATTTCGTAGCAGTGTCGATATAAAGAGAAATAACATTATAGAATAAAATAACTGCTACAGGAATCACACTTAAAATGATGTGGTTGCATTTGATTGTGTAGAAGTAGATGTGGGAAGATTTGTTGGCAAAGAAGTAGAAGTAGTCGTAGTGGGGTGACTTGTTGAGGACATTTCACAGGTAGCTGACTTGGTCAAACAGGCTTTTTCATTATCATCCCAGAAGAGGCCAGAAGGACAGGGACGATTGTCTGTTATGGCACCATTAATACATGAAGCATAGACATGACAGCTCTTGCAAGATTGATAGTCCCCATCTTTGAGTCCAACACAGGAACTGATACATCTATCCTGACTCTTAATGGCTCTCTGCACTGTATCATTGGCAGGCATATCAGTAGACCCAGAAGTTGTTCTGGATGTAGATGTGGTTACATTTGATGGTGAAGAAGTAGATGTGGTAAGATTTGTTGGCAAAGAAATAGTAGTAGTTGTTGGTGGAGGATTTGTTGAAGACATTTCACAGGTAGCTGACTTGGTCAGGCAGGCTTTTTCATTATCATCCCAGAGGAGGCCAGAAGGACAGGGACGATTGTCTGTTATGGCACCATTAGTACATGAAGCATAGACTTGACAGCTCTTGCAAGATTGATAGTCCCCATCTTTGAGTCCAACACAGGAACTGATACATCTATCCTGACTCTTAATGGCTCTCTCCACTGTATCATTGGCAGGCATATCAGTAGACCCAGATGTTGTTCTGGATGTAGATGTGGTTACATTCGATGGTGAAGAAGTAGATGTGGTAAGATTTGTTGGCAAAGAAATAGTAGTCGTTGTTGGTGGAGGATTTGTTGAAGACATTTCACAGGTAGCTGACTTGGTCAAGCAGGCTTTTTCATTATCATCCCAGAGGAGGCCAGAAGGACAGGGACGATTGTCTGTTATGGCACCATTAATACATGAAGCATAGACATGACAACTCTTGCAAGACTGATAGTCCCCATCTTTGAGTCCAACACAGGAACTGATACATCTATCCTGACTCTTAATGGCTCTCTCCACTGTATCATTGGCAGGCATATCAGTAGACCCAGATGTTGTTCTGGATGTAGATGTGGTTACATTCGATGGTGAAGAAGTAGATGTGGTAAGATTTGTTGGCAAAGAAATAGTAGTCGTTGTTGGTGGAGGATTTGTTGAAGACATTTCACAGGTAGCTGACTTGGTCAAGCAGGCTTTTTCATTATCATCCCAGAAGAGGCCAGAAGGACAGGGACGATTGTCTGTTATGGCACCATTAGTACAAGAAGCATAGACTTGACAGCTCTTGCAAGACTGATAGTCCCCATCTTTGAGTCCAACACAGGAATTGATACATCTATCCTGATTCTTAATGGCTGTCTCCACTGTATCATTGGCAGGCATATCAGTAGACCCAGAAGTTGTTCTGGATGTAGATGTGGTTACATTTGATGGTGAAAAAGAAGATGTGGTAAGATTTGTTGGCAAAGAAATAGTAATAGTTGTTGGTGGAGGATTTGTTGAAGACATTTCACAGGTAGCTGACTTGGTCAAACAGGCTTTTTCATTATCATCCCAGAGGAGGCCAGAAGGACAGGGACGATTGTCTGTTATGGCACCATTAGTACATGAAGCATAGACTTGACAGCTCTTGCAAGATTGATAGTCACCATCTTTGAGTCCAACACAGGAACTGATACATCTATCCTGACTCTTAATGGCTGTCTCCACTGTATCATTGGCAGGCATATCAGTAGACCCAGAAGTTGTTCTGGATGTAGATGTGGTTACATTCGATGGTGAAGAAGTAGATGTGGTAAGATTTGTTGGCAAAGAAATAGTAGTCGTTGTTGGTGGAGGATTTGTTGAAGACATTTCACAGGTAGCTGACTTGGTCAAGCAGGCTTTTTCATTATCATCCCAGAGGAGGCCAGAAGGACAGGGACGATTGTCTGTTATGGCACCATTAATACATGAAGCATAGACATGACAACTCTTGCAAGACTGATAGTCCCCATCTTTGAGTCCAACACAGGAATTGATACATCTATCCTGATTCTTAATGGCTCTCTCCACTGTATCATTGGCAGGCATATCAGTAGACCCAGAAGTTGTTCTGGATGTAGATGTGGTTACATTCGATGGTGAAGAAGTAGATGTGGTAAGATTTGTTGGCAAAGAAATAGTAGTCGTTGTTGGTGGAGGATTTGTTGAAGACATTTCACAGGTAGCTGACTTGGTTAGGCAGGCTTTTGCATTATCATCCCAGAGGAGGCCAGAAGGACAGGGACGATTGTCTGTTATGGCACCATTAGTACATGAAGCATAGACTTGACAACTCTTGCAAGACTGATAGTCCCCATCTTTGAGTCCAACACAGGAATTGATACATCTATCCTGATTCTTAATGGCTGTCTCCACTGTATCATTGGCAGGCATATCAGTAGACCCAGAAGTTGTTCTGGATGTAGATGTGGTTACATTTGATGGTGAAAAAGTAGATGTGGTAAGATTTGTTGGCAAAGAAATAGTAGTAGTTGTTGGTGGAGGATTTGTTGAAGACATTTCACAGGTAGCTGACTTGGTCAAACAGGCTTTTTCATTATCATCCCAGAGGAGGCCAGAAGGACAGGGACGATTGTCTGTTATGGCACCATTAGTACATGAAGCATAGACTTGACAGCTCTTGCAAGATTGATAGTCCCCATCTTTGAGTCCAACACAGGAATTGATACATCTATCCTGATTCTTAATGGCTGTCTCCACTGTATCATTGGCAGGCATATCAGTAGACCCAGAAGTTGTTCTGGATGTAGATGTGGTTACATTTGATGGTGAAAAAGTAGATGTGGTAAGATTTGTTGGCAAAGAAATAGTAGTCGTTGTTGGTGGAGGATTTGTTGAAGACATTTCACAGGTAGCTGACTTGGTCAAACAGGCTTTTTCATTATCATCCCAGAGGAGGCCAGAAGGACATGGACGATTGTCTGTTATGGCACCATTAATACATGAAGCATAGACTTGACAGCTCTTGCAAGACTGATAGTCCCCATCTTTGAGTCCAACACAGGAACTGATACATCTATCCTGACTCTTAATGGCTCTCTCCACTGTATCATTGGCAGGCATATCAGTAGACCCAGAAGTTGTTCTGGATGTAGATGTGGTTACATTCGATGGTGAAGAAGTAGATGTGGTAAGATTTGTTGGCAAAGAAATAGTAGTCGTTGTTGGTGGAGGATTTGTTGAAGACATTTCACAGGTAGCTGACTTGGTCAAGCAGGCTTTTTCATTATCATCCCAGAGGAGGCCAGAAGGACAGGGACGATTGTCTGTTATGGCACCATTAGTACATGAAGCATAGACATGACAGCTCTTGCAAGATTGATAGTCACCATCCTCATGATTAACACATGATGTAATGCATTTTGTCTTTGTTATAGGTGCACCTGAAAATTAAGAAAATTCGCTTGATTTATTACATGAGCTTATTTTTTAATATCATAGATCTTTGTACAATTTCGTGACCAGTTGCTAAATTACACTTCGTTTATGACCTAATCACATTTTCAGAGGCATATCATAGAATTCAGCTCAAAATTCAGAACCCGTGTCCACAATTCAAAATAGCCGAACTATACCCCATTTTACTGACATGGCATTCGTAAATCCTCCACACAAGGAATCAATTTCACTCTAAACTGTCGGATATGACTTAAAGCAAGTCTGTGCTCCTTTTGTAGCGTGCAATATTTCAGTGTACCAAACTAATTTGACAAAGATTTTCGCAATAACTGTGACGGAGTATAAAAACCCCAGCTATTTCCAGTCCGCTTTTCGATTGCACTAGCATGATTTAACCCAACTATCATCCTCAATGGAAACTATATTTTAAAAAGTTCCTTCTTCATTGGGTATTTTTATAAATATCATTATAATGTAATTGCTTTATAGCCCTTGGATATGCAATCTAACATCAGTAAACTTCATCAGGTTGTCTCATAAGCAAATAGGGAAAAAAGGACATCTATTGTCCCTGATTGAAGTTGTTAAATCTAAAATAATCTCTGAACGAGCAGTGTATTAAAGGCATATCGCTACTGCTCAGGAGAGTATGCATGCGACAAGTTGATGCAAATGTCTTTAAGCTAACTTTTCCTGATAAAACGAGAAAACATTGCAGCACCAATTATCACAGATTACTATCTTTTGTAATCCTTTCTTACAAGAAGGATGAAACCTTCAACGTTGTTGCCTTAAACTTCAAAGAAATGTGCTAGAAGTATGAACATTATCTACGTTACCTATTTTATGTTAATCCCTAAGACAAATTAGAATACTTTTATATCGTTTAAGTTAATAGCTTTACAGACCATCTGTAATATTTCCTTTACATCACAGTGCTTGGAAATGTAAAACAAGACTGGATTCGCTTGAATATCATATATGAACAGTAAATATACGTCTACTAGCAAATCATATATATGGAAGACGAAAACATGCACAGAATAACTGGATTAAAGACTGAACTATACCATATTTACCAATTCACAAGTTTAATTCGCTTTTGCTGGCCAACTGGTTTCTAAACCAATACCAGAGTATCTATAGGCATGCTTACAAGTTTTTAACATGAATATTAAGTTTAACTTATGTTTTATAGGTATCCACCACTGATACTTTGTCATCAAACTTTATATATTTCATTATAAAAAGAATATAACAAATGTTGTCACCTACCTGTACATATTGTAAGTGCTAGAAGCAGCAGAACCCCTTGTGGTACCATGATTGTTGTCTTGAGGAACTTCTCAATCAGACTCAGTGAGGTATCAGTTCGGCTTTCTCTTTGTACTTGGATTGGCTGTGGCTTTTTAGTCGGTGAATGATGTCGGTATTGACAACCGTTTCGATATATATACCAGTCCACCAGGGGCGGCGCCCCGGCAAAGTCACGACACAGAGAACGCCCGACGGATGAAAAGAATGAGTCAACCTCATCTTGACCCTCGACCAGCATGTATAGTACTAAAGATTTGATAAATGATACACAAGATCACATTTAGGTGGATCCTTAAACAACACGACCTACGTGTTATCTGTGTTATCAGCCTTTTCCAACTGCCTCAGAGAGATCAAGAATAGAATGCAGTTCAAAGGGCAGTTCAAAAGCACTTACTCTTATTGCTTTGACGTCATTCATGGCTTGTACGGTTATTTGGTGAAACCATAATTATTACGTAATTGTTCCATAACAATGATATGAAATATTTTAGGTTTAATTCGTTGTTCATGTAATATAATCATATCTAGAATAATAAAATAGGATAATAGAATTACGATGTTTCCCCTACCTCTTAGTCTTCCGAATAGATTTTTGGCTATGCTCAGGGTTCAGGTTTTTTTCAAGTTATTAAAACAAACAAAAAAACCTGTTATTACAATATCAGACATGAAAGCAAACTATGTACCCGTGTTTTAATCTTAATCCGCCATTACCGACATCATTTGCTGAATTGCATAGTTCTACAATTGGGTGGTGCTCGGTAGTACTATCAGTAGAGGTAGATAACAATGTCACCATTCATGTCAGGTCAGGGTCGTGACGTCAGGGGAGGCGCTGTTATCTCCTTAAGGTAAGGATGGGCTGTTGTCTGTCAGAAGTCGTGACGGCGGCTTCAATATCATCAATTATCATAACTAACCCGGCGTTTACATTGGACGACTAAATATGTGGCGGCTGTAGATCGTCAGCCAATAGTCGCCAGGTGGTGGCAATGTCCACCGCAAAAGTCGTCTACGTCAGAATTTACCCGAGCGTTCACACTGACGACTATGTGTTTTCACAGAATTGCCGCCCCTGTAGACGACTAATTCAAGCCGGCTTAAAATAGTCGCCGCGGTCAGAGCGTGTCTCATATTTGTGAGGTGGTGCCATATTGCGTAACCAGACGTAACCAGATGATCTGCAGTCGCCACGCACTTGGTGTTTACATTAGACGACTTCTAGCCTTTTACTGCTGAAAGTCGTCAGGCTCCGCTAAAATGAAGAATCGCTGCCTATAATCGTCTAATGTAAACGCCGGGTTAAGGATGCTGAAGTCTACATTTCTTTATAAAAGCTTTCATTTTATCATATTCACAGTAATAGTTCCAGTAACCTTGAGGGTCATTCTTACTAAATTTACACATAGCCCGTATAGTATTTGTTTGTATGTGAGATTATATATTGTAAAGTCCTTCCTATATCGTTTGGTAATGATGTATTGATTTTTTATCTCTGAAACTGAACGTTTCGATTCCCAGTATATGCGATTTTAAAAAAAACAAAGAAAAAGAAAAAATAGAAACGATGGGTACTCGTTCCTTACATAAGATCGATCTTCCGTATAGCATCTGACTTAAACTATCAGCACCAATGTTACCTTCTAGATTTCAATTCATAGTAGTAATTGTCATGGTATTTTGAAGATCTATATGTTTCAAGAGATTTTAATAGTTTTACTCCTGAGAGAGGATATGCACAATGTCAATATCTCATTTGATATCATTTATCCTACCTCAAATAAAAACGCCATAGAGTTAACATTGCGTGACTGTATTCAGCGGGGCATGGCATAAAGTGTTAATCAGGCAATAAGTGTAACAACATTGACAAATATTTTGTCTTAGCCATGGTATAGGGTCATGCCATGTTAAGTATATGGAGATTGATATTAAAGACTAATATCCAGTGAGATCAACATTTCATAATCATATATTGATAATAGTTTTGTGAATCAGGATCATATTTCCTGAAGAAATCCAAAGACTACCTTCCAAACTCAGCTTCAAAAATGGGATTTCTCATATGCTTGATCTGATCTGAACTAAAATGTTAAACTGGGATTAGCCCAAGTAATGTACTCATCATTCCTCATACTCATTATCTTTCTGCCCTGTACTTGTCTCATTATCATGGTTTTTTAATTGTTGTGTGTTTAGAATTAATGTATGTAATTAATTAACTTCTACTTATTATCAACTCATGTAACCTATATGTGATTTGGATTTCGACTACATTGACATTTGTAAACAGCCCAGATTTTGTATTCTTATAGTGGAAGACCACCTATCTTCAGGTGAATTATATGTGAAATAAAAAAAATAAAAAAAGGTTTATTAGGTAACATGAACAAATATCCCAAGATCTTCAATTTCATACTCGTCAATAGAATTAAGAGGGACATTAAGTAAATTCTGTGCACATCGTTTCTGGAAGGCTGAATAAGTAGACTTTATAAGAAAGACGTAGGTCCGACGGTCTACAACAGATGGCGCCAGTGTATCACCGCCTTTGATGTCCTACAGGCGTGTGGAAGAACATTCAGGGGATAAGGTACTTTCTCCACTGGTTACGAGTCTCAAGCTTTTATCATTCATAGCTAAAACGGTACGAGCGAGTGATAAGTAACATATATAGCGAGATTGGTAAATCTTGCTAGGTCTTGAATAATCGCGTGTATATTTGTTGCGATGTGTCTTGAGGTGTCGCTGTGGTGGAGCACCAAAATAGACACACGACATCGCACGCTACGTATCGCGACAACGGAGGTACGACATATCGCGACATCGTAAGATATACCAAGATATACCAAGATATGCCACGGCAAATCCATCGTGTTGATGGAACCAGCCCTTAAGAAATACAAAGAGTCAGGTGAGGGTGGTGAAAGTTTAGCAGGTGAATGGACAAGTATCTAGTATTTGGTTATACCTTAGAACTAGGATAGATTTAAATGACCGTAAAGGTGGTATACATATGGAGGATTTGAAGAAGTTTTTAAAAAGTATTTTATCTATCCTGGGTGAGTACATCGGTTTGACATCCATTATGAGCTTACCCCCAGCCAGGGAGTTTACAATACAGTTAACGTTCTTTGTGGTATTGCCATTCACAATAGAACCGTGTATCAGTTTAATATTTGACAATTTCAATGTTAATAATTTGGTCAGTTGTACAACAACATGTACTTTACTTTACCTCTTGATTTAATCTGACCTGAGTATCTACATCCCAGTAGAATTTGGGTTGTGAGTTAAAATAAATGAGTTTGTTTCCCTGTTATCTCTTTCTGGTCTTTCATATTTTTTATTACTAGTTCAAGTTCATTGGCCGATACATGCTTCTAACTAGGGATAGGTAAGTTACAACAACAATTAATACAGAAGGGTAATCCCGGTAGAGTGGCATGTGAGAGTAGGTAGAGAGAAGGGCTATGGTCAGGAGGGGCATCGGTGACCATTCAATTTTACCACTCTGTAGAATCTGTTCTAAATGTTAGCCAATCTAAATAGACGGAACCTGGGTCAACAATCACACGTTCTTAGATTCCAAAGAGATGAATTTCGCCATGATCTATTATATGTACGAAGTATCGACGTTTATGATGATCTATTTGCATACAAAGGTTTCCCTATCAATCATGTCTTACTTTTTATCTATGAGAGCCATTTACCAACTTAAAGAATCGGTATAAGTAAATGAGGTTAGTGGATTTTTTTATCTCATGAGGGCGGTCACTCCATTTTGTACATCAAAGACCTTTATGACTTTGCGTGACTTTTGGTCTTTATTTAAAAGTCATTGGTTGACAACCCATTCTCTCACACCAAAGTAGCAAAAGCTGGATAAAGGATGTTTTATATTTGCTAGTATGCATTTAACAATTGTGACTTCGATTTGGTAGGGATACTTAAAAAAGTATCATATTGTACATTACAATTTCCTGTCATCAAGGTGTCTTTTCTTATCAGTTTTATAAGATATACATGATAGCCAGTGTCTGCTTTATATATTGTGGTCAGAAGTCCAAAATGGTACAGGTTTTGCATGCTAGACTGCTTCCTAGGCTGGGTAGTATATTATATTTAAGTTTTGACTGTTTCAATAGGGGTCCTATGAGTATGAAGGGACTTCATTGTGATGATATCAACATGTTTTTGTAACTATGCATTAAGTTATAAACAAATTAGTTTCAGGAGAATATTGTGCCTTCTTATAGTAATATAAAGTCCGATGATGATGATGATTTGAACATTGGTGTGGTTTGAAATAAAATGAAAGCTTCAAAAAGTTGTTTTTTTGTTTGAAGAACTTTTATTGGTTATCCTTGCCCTATCCTTGCCCTGTAGGGGGAACTCAATAAAGAGCCTACATCAGAAAATGGGCATATCACTGCTTGAAGAATGATCTTCAAAAATAGGGTAAAGGAAGACGAGTTGCAACCCAAATTAAGAGAAAAAAGCTAGCTGGGAAGATATTTTTCAAAATCAACCCGTAGTAAGATTTCTCATTTTCAATAGACCTTACCTCAGGTGCACGTCTATGGAACTCCATACCAAGAGAATCTCAACAAACTACAGACGCAGAAAGCTTCAAGAAATGTCTGAAAAATGTCTGAAAACATCATGGTCTGACACGTTAATGTCACTATGTTACTACTTCATTCCTCTCATCCCATCTCATTAGCCAAATTACCTAAAGTTTGTTTCTCTATAACCAACTTTAAATCTAGTTTTTTTTATTCATATATGTTCAGCTTACGGATGATATCTCGATGTTCACAGATCCGAGACCAATGTAACAGAATAACTTGTACGCACGAGAGATACAATAAACTTAAATTTAAAAAAGAAATATAGCTATGCAGTGTATCATACATCAAGACTTATCATTATGTCTGATTGATGATGATAATATTCTACATCGATTCCTTGTTCATTGATTAGAGAATGCAATAACAAGCAGTCAGCAATTTGAGGTAGGATTTCAGTTATGTTTACATTATCTTGAGGAGGTGAGGAGGGCAGCATATTTTGCAATAGACCAGGGTCCTGGATCTCAACATTTAGCTGCTTCCTGAATGAGGCTTTCCATTTTACCCTTTGCGTTTGCACTCTCAGCTTATCCCATAACATCATACATCTGTAATCAGGGCTCTTTTCATAACCATTTCCCCTAAAATGATAGGCATTGAAGGACATGTGAGCATCCCTTCATGTTCCTCTTGTAATGGTGTTCATGTCCATCACTCTGCATCTGTTCACAATCCTCATTCCTGGAGGCTTTGTAACTTGGATAGCTCAGAGTCATTAGACCTGTCATAAAGGAAGCAGGCATATTCAAGGACCAGGTGGATAGTGCTTAGGGGTCATTCTCACGAAAGCAGTGCATTTGGCTATGGGAGGGGCAAAATGAATTCCACAACATTCTTCCTCATATGAATACACAACACAGGGGTACTAATATCGTCAATACAAGTGCCCCTTAAAGGTAAAGCAGTATCATTAATCTTTATATGTCTACATAGAAAAGAGTACGGAAAAATGTGATAGTTATAATTTCTTTAATCAAGAATACAAGTTTAATTAATAGAGCATACCATATGGGATTAGAATACACGTAAAAGACCCTAACTATTTATGAATATATAGGATCAATGGCAAAAATTAGGTTCCATGTATTCATCGTCGCAAAAATCTAACCCTTTCTTATAAAACAGAATTTGTATCACATTCCACAAGCTTATGTGGAGAATGGTTACGTGTACACACTGTCTACCATCACTGCATCATGCCATGAATACACTTATAAGGGCTGACACTTTTCCTATTTGCTTTGACAATACATTGAAAAATGTGATGCTAGAAATACTTCAATTAGTCTGAAAATGATGTCTAAATCACTTTGACAATGTAAGAGGTTATTTATCTAAAGTTACTTTATCGTAAGACATATGTTTCCTATCAGAACCCATTGCAATCATAAATATATATGCTAGGGATATTTTAATATAGATAATTCTCGATGATCTTTTATAATGACCAATTGCACAATTTCTATGATTTTGGCCCATAACCCTATCAATAGTTACGGTTTAGATATCCTACAAACCCAATTCAACACAACCCAATTGAAAATAAATTGTATATGAAAGGTCATTTCAAACACAGCCATCACAAATGAAGTTTCTTGATTGCTACTATTATCCTTTCTCATAAACAAGTCACTTGTATTATGGAGGGGGTAAAATAACTTACATATTTTACCGATTTTTATTGATTGATCCGTTTGCCTTCGGATAAAGAAGTTCTGTAAGCACCTCACAGAAATCTGAAAATAGAGATCAAACAATAATATCCTTGACGATAGTATATTATGATGGACACACTCAGTTGCTGATCAGTGATGTATGGAAAACATCTCCACTGTATCAACTGTTCTTATCTGGTGTTCAAAGGCACATGTCTATCTCAAGTGTATGCGATCTGGAAATGGTATATATACAGATAATAACCTGTTTTATGATGCTTCTATTTCTGGACAATGTTCTAAGTCATGGAATAACAAAATATTACTGAAAGAACTGAAAAATTATGCTCCATCATCGGAAGCTTTGTTTCTTCATATTTTATCACTATTTACAAGTTTCTTTTTAAACGATTAAGATGGGTTTTTTGATAGGACGTTCTATCAGTACCGGCTCTAGTGTAACAAAGCACTTATTTGTGCGGCATAGATATGTAGCGATACTGATAAGCTTATCATGGAATGATATCGGTCGGGGTGCGCGGGGAAATACGAAGGTGTGAGTTCCAGGAATAGGCTCGAACTGGAGAGGTCTACTGACGTCAATATCTGTACTCCTCCCGGATACTCTGCCCCAGAAAGGTGGTATAAAAGGGGCTGCAGCTTGAGAAGATGAGCAAACAACTAAACAAACACCTGAGAAACAAGCTATTAGTTGATCAGCTGCAAGAGGAATTGATATTTGAGCATTATGGATCTGCGAACGTCTCTGATACTGCTAGTAACTGCTGCAGCCACTACAGGTAATAGACTGTTTGATATTTTAGCTTCTGACTGAGTTGAGGAATTGATATGGTATGTCGTTAGTATTCTACATGCATGCACCGATATATCGGGGGAAACAAGTCTAAAGAGATACTGGCTGCGTGGTATCTGACATGATACCATACATTCCACTAGCACATCTTTAGTTTTTTTTTACCCCCATTCAACGAACAAGATAAAGGTAAAATTCTGCTATGTATGAATAGGATATCGTTTATAGATATCCTTTTTGTTGTATATATGGGGTGCATATGTTACATTTCAAAGTAGCTAAAGCAGCGCAAATTCCACCTTCCATTCAATTCCAAATTCCTATAGATGCTTATCATCAGGTAGAAGCAGTCAATGAACAGAGGCATTTTTGTATGTGTTTATTATATACCCGTGCACGAAACTAACGCTTATACTGTATGTAAGTAATGTCCAGATATCATATGTACATGCACGAAAATCAGTGTACGGGCATCGGGTGCGCGAAACAGGAAGTAGTTAGCTTGTTCCCGATCATATATTTCACACACAAACCAGCGGAAAAATATCTAAGGCAACGTTTAAGTATGGATCGTAAATATACACAATTAGAACCCGTAAATGTAGTACATAAATACATTAATAGATATAAAACTCCAAGATACAAGGTTAAAAATATAAATGAAATAGGCTTGCCATAGCGCCAGACACTGTCGTTTTGTTAGCTCGCAAAATGAAAACAAACTGTTGACGTCACAACGTCGTAGTAGCGCAAAGTCGACAACAAGTTATCACTCTCCTCCCAGATCTTTCGCGGCACTAGCGGCCGCAGGAAATAGAGCGCAGGATATCTGCTAGGAGAGTGACAAGTTGTATATGACTCACTCGCCCAGCATATGCTTTGTCCCTACCCTTAATGAAGTAAGACAAAGAATGTGTATGGAGATTGACAAGTTGATGATGTCACAGGCTCCTGCCTCGCTATCATCTCTAGAGCGACGTTGTTGTGAAACCCAGGGTTCGAGTACACGATGCTATCCCCGACGAAGTTGACAATGGCGTTTTGGTAAATATTTAACTAATTCTAATAATTTGAGGCCATATAATAAAAAGAATAGTCTAGGCTTCGATTGACGTTGTTTTGTACTTGGTCCTTGGCCTGATTTTACGGCCTGAGCTCGAAGAGCGAAGGCCGTAAAATCAGGCCAAGGACCACGTACAAAACAACGTCCTCGAAGCCTAAGCCAGTATTCTCTAATTACGTCTTTTCTTCATGACTTCCTCACTGAAGACTGTTGTCCAGACTTATTGATAAGGATGTTGATATAATAACGAGAAACATCATTTAGATATTAAACCAATCAGACACAAACACATTTTGCGGTGACTCGAGACAGCACATCTAACCCCGGCAGTTGTTATCAATTGTCTCCAGTTTTCATATCCGTCAATGGTCCTTGTCTGCCATATGCTTTAGGGAGAGCCCAATTAGTCCAACAATTATAAAAACTGGGATATTTATAAGATAAGGAATAAGGCAATGTTTTATCATATGGAGGACATTGTACAATTATTGAATTCACTACAATCTGCAGGGAAGACCAATGTACCACCATTGATTGCAAATAGAATAAGCTATCTGAACAATGTGATATGTCCAAGTGCAATGCATGGGCCCACTGCAATGGGGATCTGCCTGCAAACCATAATATAAAACCTATGACTGTTTATTTATGTGTCCAGCTTACCCATTTGTGCACGAAACACCACAGGGGCACACCTAACACTTAACACATAATTTTCTATGAAAATAATTTTGATACATATCAGCTGCGAGTGATTTCCATGTATACAGTTATCTTTGCTCTGTTCTACAGCTGCTCCAGCCAGGAGGTCGCCCTGTATCACCTCATGTGAAGGTCGTCTGAACGGCAATTACTTGTCCTGCCTTGGCTCTGGGTTCTTCGCGAGCTGCTCTAACGGCTACCTGGTGGACGGACGGCCGTGTCCCCCCGGCCTGGTGTGGGATGACCGCCTCAAAGCCTGCAACTACGGCGCAGGATCAACTTTCCCGGCCGGGACCTGCGTTGAATCCTGTGAGCTGCTCACCAATGGTGATTACCAGTCCTGCCTTGGTTGTAATGTCTACGTTACGTGTTACAATGGTATTATCTACGACAAACGTCGCTGTGTGCCTGGGCTCGTATGGGACGACCGCAAGAAGCAATGTGACTACACATCGACGACATGCAAGGTCCAGAACGCTACCGCTGCCGCTCTATCATCGGGCGAAGCCTCGTTACTGATCAGCTCCTTCAAATGTTTGTCATCCTGCTTGGGTATGCGCGATGGGAACTACCACTCGTGCCAGGCATGCAACGTCTTCGCCACATGCACCAACGAGAGACTGATCGACGGGCGCCGCTGCCCTGCAAGGCTCGTCTGGAACGACAACGTCAAGATGTGTACCTGGGGTTCATCGACCTGCCCACTGAAGACTGCACTGCAGGGGGCCACACAGGGCGGCGCGTGTGTGGGTTCGTGTGCTGGAGTTCCTGACGGCGACTACCAGTCCTGTCATGGCTGCAATGTCTACGCATCCTGCTCCAATAATCGGCTCATCGATGGGCGACCATGTCCTGCTGGCCTTGTCTGGGACGACGCCTCCAAGAAGTGCCTAAGAACCTCAACCACATGTGAGGTCTTGGAAACAACCCCTCCTGCTTTACCCCGTGTGACAACTGTTGTGGACGACACTACGACCGCAGGTGGGAGAGGTGAGGAGTCTGTTACAACGCCTTCCGAGAGCAACAGCACTTCAGTGTCATTATAGATATAGTCAGATTCTCAAGATTTGTTCCTTATGCTTTTTATACTATTGGTTTGTGGTATGTATTCTTCTCTAGTGTGGGTTTTGTTTTTTCCCATTGTACTAAGGTTACATGTATTATTTATATCACTGTGCCAAAGTAGTTAGTAGACCTTTTTTGTTTAGTATATTAACTCAGGATTTGAATGAGAACTTTTTCAAGTGTTGTGTGTTTGTAAGCAATGTTTTCATATAATTAAATTAAATCGCATTTAGCATCTCTCGAGAAGTTATGTGACAAACATCATGGTGTATAGTATAATATATTACTATCTGTGATTTTAATGTTTGGCTAATATCCAGGAATTGTTGTCCTCTGTCTTGATTTATATTTCCTAATATATAATGACATGCTGATTATGTGATGTGGATGCATGTTTCAACAACTCTGCTTTTCAATAAATCACGGACGCACAAACTTAATCACATCTTTGTTTTTATCATTTCATTTAATCATTATAATTGAAACATTCGACCCGTTGTTAGATTTGCTGAATACGGTAAAGCACAAGGTGATACTGATACATGGGCATGCCATAGTTTGCAGTTTTGTGAGGAAAATTGCAGAAAATGTAATCAGAACGATATCAATAAATTGCACTAAGTCACATTGGTAACAACTCGAACTCGATAAGCCAAAGAAAAACTACTTTCCTTAGCAGCAACGTATTGTTGTGTTATTTTGGTGTCCCTCTTCATTCAGATCGTCCTGACATGATGCATCTTTTTATTTCAATAGCAGCGTTTAATGACACCAACTAGTTCAAACAAGAAAGAATAATCGATGAAATTATTGCTGGTTGTTTTTGATGGACTCTTAAATCCTTTACCTTATAGAATAGAGTATGAACATAGGTGCTAAAAAACTACTTCATTTCAGGTGTATATACAAGGTAGTGTACATCTTCTCTTTGATTCTAAAAGATTCATAGTTATCAATCCTAACCCTTTAACAGCAGGAAGATGCCTCCAGGCATTCCCCTGGCAACGGCAGGAAGATGCCTCAAGGCATCTTAGAGGAATCATTGGTAATTATATACAAAATTCAATAGATAAAAAGATAATTGTTTGATTTAAGAGACATTTTGACAATCTACAATAGGTGTATTGACCTTTGATTTGGTATGATAAAATATGATCAGTCACCAAGGTAAATTGCTTAAATCACATGACACATCACATGACATTGCTATTTCCCCCCAAAAAATGTGCCTGCCATAGCAGGGTCATTTGGGGAGGCAATGCCTGCCGTGTAAAGGTGAACAGGGGAACTGGGTGCTGCAGGGAAAGGGTTAAGGATAAAGTTCTAACAGAACAGACCCGGGGGGAGGGAGACACGACATATAGGGGACAATAAGGATGATGCGTTAAAAGCGAAACATGCACACTACCATTCGTGTCTTATTTGCATTGCTTGGAACTACAAAGGTCTATCATACTTGAAATGTATTATTAACACAAAGGCCAACTTCTCTCTAAAGGAGTCAATGAAAGGAGTAAGACTGCATATTATCTGTCTTTCTCAAGCACCATTTATTGTCATGAATCGGAAAAATAGATATCTAAATGTATGCGAGTACACCGAGCATATCATACCATCCCCTCCGTATATGCATTTCCATGAGATACAAAATTCTTGAAATCTTGTTTTCATATCACCTTGTGAAAAATAGTCATCATTTTAAATCAATAGACGGCTCCGGTATTCGAGTATGAAGATAAATCATTCTCATTCTCTTAGCTTATCCTTCGTGCAATATGGCTTGCAAGCAGAAAGAAAGATGAAGTCCTTGTATTATCATTTATGTCCTGAGTAATCTGTGATGTCACCATAGAGGTTCATTTATTCAACAAATAAACCCTGATAAAACAACAGCTGCTTAAAGAAAATGTAAGGTAAATGACAGCTGCTGTGATAAATGTGTATTTTGATGTATTTCACTCAACAATCTCCCAAATCACCACAGTAACATTACCCCATTACCCTTTAATCCCTGATTCACAACCCTTATTATGCAAGCTAGCAGATGTCTTTTATCACCACAAATTCAACAAACAGTATACTATGAGAGTGAATTACTTAACTGTCAGGGCATCCTCAGAAAACAGCTTGCTTTCAGAGGGATTTTCTTTTTCTACAGTGGCCCTGCAGTTTCTGCAATAATATATAACGCAAAAGTGATGAAACTAAACAAGCAACTCCAAAAATCGTACTATTGGACAAAACGGACAAAACAAACACTTACATCAGACCGCCCTAAATCACTTCAATGTACCCACTAGCAACAATGAAACATGCCACACCCACAATAAACATCAAACGAAGAATCGCACACCTCTTTATCCCTTTAGAGCGTTTTGAAGACTCCGACTCTGGCAGCAGCTTGAACAACACATCTAGCATCAAATCAACTTCCAACAACAAGATCACGACAAACTTGAGATCACCCGACCATGTACCAGTAATCGCAGCAACCAATGAACTATTAGCAACTGATCTTAACATCGACAGCAGTGACGATGAGAGCTTTGACAACCAGCATAAAATAACAACACAAGAGAAAATCAAGGGCACACCCTGGAAAAACTCAACACGCTCTGTAAAGCACGTGATCCACCAAATCAACGCTCAGACTGTGCAATGCAATACTCAAGATGTACTATAAATAGATAGGACCTAATATAACCTTGCCCTTGACCTTGAAAATGGATGAAACAGGAAGTAACTTTTAGATCCTAAAATGCGCCTAACCTATGCCATATCTAAATGTATCATCACCTGAAGAAGCGCCATTAAATAGCGCGGAACGTCGTGATCTAATGGGACCATCTATCAACCAACTCTGTATTCTTTGGTTTCATCAATAATAACTCTTTATAAAAGAATTTCTGTCTGGTTTTTTTTGTGATTCATAACTACCTTCTTGATAATAAAAACGTTTAAATGAATTTCTCAGACATATCCTTTACTGTGTCATAGGTGCTTTGAACACTCTAAGAACTTGGTTTTGGAACGAGGTATTTGGAGGCGACATTTGGTATGCTACTGGGTTTCAACTCCTTCTTTTGCACGTTGTCATAGTGTCGTTGTCTCATGTACTATATAATCTCGATATTCTTGGTTCTACTGTAGATAATGGTGTCATCCCGTCCCAATTTTTTTTTTTTTTTCTTCAAAGTTTTCCTTTATTGGTATTCATATTTTCAGTTTACAATGTATGCACATAGACGCTTCTTCTTTTTACATTAACTCACCAGTAAAGGATGGCAGCCTCTGCCAGTTGCTGGTTTTAATCAGGCACCATTACTTTTGTTAGCATAACCGGCATACGGGCTCCATACACATATATAGAATATTGATAGCAATGTAAATAAAACCTTGCCACATCGAAATATATGCATTCCATGTTACTGCTAGTAATATCACTTCATTCACTTGCTAGTATGATTATTTCTATGTAATATAGTATGATTAAAAAGTGGTTTCCTATTGTGGGATACTCTTGTTCATGATCGTCTTGGTCAGGTTTTTAAAGAGTTTCAAAGAAAGAGTATTTCTGACGATCGGTTTAAGGCTGTTCCATTCTTTCCCACCCAGGTATTCAATACTCCTCATGTATATTTGACAGTTCGGCTGATGCATTTTTATAACTGGGGCCTCATAGAGGCGCGTATTTCTTATATTATTGTCAAGATAGTCTATACATCGAGATCTGCTATACATAAGATTTCTCAAATGGCATCTACGTCTTTCGTGTAAAATAGGTAATCCTGCTTCCTTATGTAACAGACGTACATGTGTCATATAATTTTTATGGAGGCAGATTCTTAGGCAATAGTTTTGGTTTTTTTTAAGTTTGTCAAGTAGCAGTTTTTGACCATCATAAAACAGTACATCGGCGTAGTCGAAATATGGTAATATGTATGCTTTATATACCCTTAGTGCTGTATCTCTATACAAAAAAGGGCGCATTTTCACAAATTGGTAAGTTCTATATGCCACTTTTTTTTAGTATATCTGATATGTGAAATTTGTATATTAGGCTCTGATCCAGAAAAACACCAAGATATTTATAAGATATAACGTTTTGAAGTGGTGTGTTATTTAATTCCAATTTTACATGCCCCATTTTTCTAATACATGTGTAGGAGTTTCTTGCCTTGAATTCGTTTTTGTAGCTGCAGAGGCTAAACAACAAAACATAAAGAGAATTTAATAAACAATTGGATAAGCAACATCGACAGCTAAGGTCGTTGCTCATCTTAAACAAACCTACAACTACTGGCTGAGCAGCTATATTTGGCAAAAATCATATATCTGTGTTTGTTGGCGAAAATCTCCACTTGCTTCATCATACACATGTTATCCGTATACAGTGACCTCGTTGTGCCTTTCAAGGCACACATTAAGCAGTCGACCTGCATGCCGGGTCCGTGTTGACACTGGAAAATAAGTAAAACGTGCGAAAAAGAGCTGGGGGATGAAATGTTTCCTATCTGAACGGACCGTGAAGTAGAGCGTGTCTAACCGTTCCTGGGGAAGTAGGTACACTTATTGGTGGTCGGTCCACTCCCCTTACCTTCATCACAGAACTGGTTGGCAGTGGGTACCCAACCATCCTACACGTTCAGACGCAAATGGAATCTCTACTTAGAAACTTATCCACAGGATTGACAGGCTAGGATCTCATAGGAGGATCATGTTAGCATAAAGGTAAGCCATGCCCTTCAATATACTTCCACGAAAATCCTAGTTTCGTCCGGCTATCTAGCCTCGACATAATGTCATGAGAAAATGGCCTGTCCTAATGCAATGTTCCTGACACAAGGCACTGTAATGTCTTTCCTCTAGAAGACATGTCACCGTCTTTATTAAAGCCTAGGGTAGTAAATGACATACTGTGGATATTCTGTTTATGTCATACATATTTTTAATCATATGAATGACATACTGCTCAAGGGCAATGTCTCGGGCTATGCTCCGGTATTATTCATTGTGGTGTAGTTAAATGTTTCTATTTAGACATAAGTCTAGGCACTCCTACGTAACTAACGTCGTTATATCCTTACGCTTAGTACCATAGTATCAATAGTTTACACCATTATAATATGCAATGGTTCATTCGAGATATATCTTTTCTGGAAATAATGTAATATAGTGATAAATAATGTATCTATCATGTCATACATACTACACTGAAAATCTAGTCTTAATATACCCTGCATCTGGGAGAAACGTATTATTGGACCAGACTGTGATTCACAAATACAAACCTCCATTCGCTCTGTTGTCCAAAGCACATATCTTGGGACCTACACTGCTGTGTACCGACCCGACCTGCCCTGAATTCATGCTAACAGTACCGTATGACTGGCGTGGTAAACTACCCATGCTGTGCAGACGTTGCCCTAGTGATGTCTGGGGTATATAGCCTAGTCTGTGGTAAATATTCATATATTGCTTCTTCTTATAAAATCAGAAGGCATGTTCTCGTAGTCATCATCCTGTTACGATTATAAAAGGGAATTAGTGATACTACACCAGAACTAATGTTTCTAAAATTTATTCTATTGTAGAGAAAAGGAGACCTACCATTTCGAAAGAGATTTTGTAAAATAATGTTTGTGTGCTGAATAGTAGATTCCACACAATGAAAGTAATAGTTTCTCAATGATATTAAACACGGTGACAAGGAGGTGGAGTTTCCGGCTGACCCAAGGCCACATCCAAAGTTCAGGTTTGTTAACTAGGATATTTCATATATGTCCCATGTGCACAAATATGTCATTAACATTATTAGTGCAATGTGTATATTTAGAATTTTGCAACTTGAGGATACGAATACTACAGATACCAATTGAAACGTTCGGTATTTCACCTCGATCGCACCCGTGACCCTTTGAGTTGCCACGGAGGATGAACTTAGATCCAGATTCTGGTCAATAGGTCACAGGTGTATTTTGCGCATGTATACATACTAATTCATTCTATGTTAATGGATAACACGGAATGAATTAGTTTAAAGTCCACATAACCCTATTGGTGTCATTTGTCAGTCACAGCTTTAAGATTGAATGGGTTGTTGGCAGATCGTAGATTGGTACAACAACAACAACAGAATCACTCGTCCTGCAAGCCAGGTATGTAGTTTATTTCAATGGGAATTCTTAGTTGTTGTTTCTTTGAAACTAGTTTTTTCATAAGAAAATATTTGCTTTCCAACCTACAAAAGAGGAAAAGTCTCAACTTTCTAGAGGTCTCTACTGATAAGCAGCGAATCTGGGAACCAAATCCGGTTGCTACAGAATTCAACACAAGATGGCGTGAGCATCGACATGTACATGGACGAAAACGGTCACGTCAAGGCTCTTCGAATTTTAAAGTATAGCCCCACAATATCATAGAAGATTCTAACTATGTTTGTCTGAAAATCTCCGGTGAAATCTGCACAAACAGAAAGTCGAGAACGGATTTGAAAACCGATTTTCGATATCTAATTAGAGAGGTCGAAAAATATGGAACTCTGCATCATTTTCTGACAAAGATTATTATGGGTAGGCTCTAAACGGCTCCAGGCTTGTACCAGGCCGACGGTAATGTCGTCTGGTGTGATAACTACAAAACTCTTGTCAAAATCCACTTGGCTATATCAATAGATTTATTATGAGATGAGGTACAACTATCTCTCTACCGACCTCCCAGTAGTCAATGACGTGCCTGCTTCCCTAGACCTAGACAGACATCGGAGAAGTTTAGCATGCAGCATACACAGGGTAACGGTTTCTAAAATGGAAGCGATACTAGGAAATGTGTTGCTATATTCGACCTCAATAATGTCCTTCACTTTCAGAGTGTTCTCAGTGGGAACTGGCATGTGACTAACCAAAACCACCACCGGTGCAAAGGTCAGTTGCCTACTTATAGCTAGTTCACCCCATGATGCCAATATGACATCATTTCCCACACATATTACATCCGTTCATGGGATTCCAACTTGATACAAAACATTCAATATATGCCAATGAGATGAAGACGAAGATACAACGACAACGTAATGTGAATCATCTACAGCAGTAATGTGTAAAGGTAAGTCATTTCATTAAACCTAAAGAATTTTGAAGGAATACTAGTGGATGAAATTTGATACCCAAGTGACATTTAAATGCATACAATTATCTAACCATAAGGCAAGTTTTGTACTAAGGATATACATAGAACAGCAACATAAGAGCATAACGGTACTTAGTTATCACCATTTACACTACTATGATAAGAATATATAGGTTCTATGGCTAGTTGAGGCTCATATGACACGAAGCTAATAAGACATGCATTATCCAAATTCTTAGACCTATTGCTATTTAAATAAATACATGTACATGAAAATCATCGAACCATAAAAACCTATGGGAAAGGTTTCAGATATATCGCAAAGGGAAAAGCAATGATAGCCAATAATTCAAATAAATGAACTAGCAGTACAAAAATAGTATTTCAACTAGAAATGAGTATTGTCATGATACTGCTCTACCATTGGAAATAAAGTGACGCGGGTGTTGAGCGTGGTCCGCTTCCTTGGGTATTGGGTTATTGGGTTATTGGTCCATTGACCTTTGTTAGACAAATAGTATGTCGAGTGAAAAGATTCATGCCTTATCTCATGCTGGTTCAAGTTCTGGGTACAGTTTCTGTGACTATGGTCTACTAAGTCCGGCTAAATACATAATTTTCTATGAAGTCACCAGCATGACGAACAAGTATCGCCTGACTAAAGCGGTCAGGATAACATCATTTTTAGACAGGAAAGTTTTTTTCTTCTTTCGATGACAAGCTATAGTGGAAAGTGTGTATGCAATTTTTTCGTTCCGTTGCACTCAACTGGCAAGTCCGTGGTTGGAAAGCGATGGGATCTGGTCGACTTCAAGATAAGCCTTGTTCACCAGACCAAGCTATCGTGAAAAGCCTTTGAATCTTATTTAACTTAGTGTCGCTCAGAATGCAAATACCAAATTGTTGTTACTCGTTGACATAGCTGCTGAATCTCGATGAATGTTTTTTTTTTATCTATTTATTTTGTATTTACCAACAATATATCTCTCGCCAGTGCGAGTTTTTCAGATACTGGAAAACGTTAGATGGTTACATGAATATAAGGCATGAATGTACACTTTTGCCGTGCCTGGGAGGCGACAATACGATATACGATGGTTCTAATAGCTTTCAATCATTTCAAGACATTTAAAATACGAATACATTTAAGCTTGTGTACAAACCAGGTGAATTTGCCTATTCACTATCCACAAAAAGCACGGCATATTTGATAAAAGGACGCCTTAATTCATTTAGAATTTATTTCTTATAAATATGTACCTAACCTTCCAAACAATGCCTTGGAAATAAAACCTCAAACGGTGGTTAGTTATCAAAATCGGTAGTTCAAAGTTTAGCAAAAATCGACACTGAGGATATATTGGTACAAAACGTTTTTTCTTTTAATTTCAGAAAAGAATATTTGCGCGAGATGGCGTTTGTACAATATTAGATGGCTAAGGCTTGGCGTCCACCTACTACGATAGAAATTAGACTTACTGATATGGCACAGATACAAAAACCAAATATCGAAGACATATCGGTAAGGTGTAAAATCGTAAATATAGGTTTAGACATGTTAATTCACCACGCATCGTCAGGGGTAGACCCCCATTTTTCATATGCGCCTAATCGCAGAGACGTGGTCAACTGCCCCGATATTAGGTGACCTTCCGACGCGATTTTAATTTTGTATCGGGAGGTGCATCGTAGACCATATCGGAGCCATATCGTAGTAGGTGGACACCGGGCTTAATCCCTACTTAATACTTCTTTAAAAGTGTAGTTTGAAAGGGCTGCCCATGCACATATCAAATATACTAATCTGTCTTGCCGTTAAGAGAAGGTATAGATATACCTAGTTTATAAATAGACAATACTACACGAGTTTCGATACGCCACAATCGTAATCGGGGGAAAAGCTGTGTGACGATTGTGGCGCATCCAAATGGGTGGAGGTCGTTGGTTCAAATCCCAGTGGGGTCATACCAAAGAGTCACACAAAAATGGTACTTAACGCTCATTTGGCTTAACACCCGCATTAGAATGAGGAGAAGGGGGCTAGGGTCCGAGTGGAAGAACGGCTGTATCGCCAAATTTGGTGACTGTCCTGAGGCAAAAGTGTACACTGGCGTAAAAAACGGCGTTTTTCTGTGTACGCACGTCTACGTTCTTCTACGCATTTTGAAATTTACAAATGCGCCGCAATGCGCGGGAAAACGCGGAGATGCGTAAATGAAAGTCGGAATGCGCCGGAAAACGCCACAATACGTACAAAAGCGTAAAGAAGCGTTGATGAACGTTGAGAAGCGTACTAAAACGTTGAAGGAAAGCAAACAAATGCGTTCCAAATCCGTAGCTAATACGTACTCCCCACCAATTTAAATACGTAGAAGAAACGCCGAAATTTACGCCAGTGTGACTGGGGCAATATATGTAAATGCCAGGCTTGCAAGGCTGGCGGGGGGAAGGGGGGTGTCATACGTTATACGAGGGACTACTTGGGATGGGCTTAGATTTGTTTAACAACTTATTTGCCCAGCAGCAGCCCAGATGCATGTGTGAACCTTGAACGGCGAAAAGAGATAACCATCACTACGTACACGAAGCGTTATCCACTGTGCTTCCGCAAAATGTCCATTATCAAATAAACATATCGCGGGATCTATCCCGGGACGTAACTGCGTTGGAAGTGAGGCCTGGTTGTGGGTTTCCATGTATTTTATACCTTCTGATATCTTGCTGACGCCTAATGAACCTTCCAGATCTGAAGTAAGACGTGAGTAAGGTGAGTAAGACAAAAATTCTGGGTTTCATTTTTCAACGAGTTTATCTCACGATTCAGGAATTTGCTTAGATCGTTTACCGTGGGATGGATGAAATCAGTAACGATCTGTGCTGCCAGATACATGTATTTAACAACAGTCAGAGTTAGAAAATCAAACTATATCTCTCTTATGTCATGGCAACTTTATTATGTGTCACATATAAGTTGAGTGTTGTAAAGAAGACCGCTGCATACAGTTCTTGCGTAGAACACTCGTGTTTATCGCTAAGATCCGGTGGAGTATTTGGAGTATTTTGATGGAACGTTGGTCCGGACTTTGAAAGGTTTTACTTTGCATGCTTTGAATTTGCCGCATTGGAATTAGGGTTCACCTCATCAAGTTTGTTTTTACTTTGAGAAATCCCGAACCAGGTACAATAGAGAACACTTCAGCCAGCGTTTACTTATCTTATAATCAGTACACCCGTTACTGCATGCCAAAGGGACATAACAGCAAGGGTACAAAGGTTTATTCAACGACAACTGCTGGTAGTTGGGTGATTTCTAAATTGCATTGATTTTTAAAATAGCTCTAGATAATATTAATATCAGCAAGTAACAAAAAAAGAAAATTGGCATGTCACCATGCTAACGTCTTTTGGAAGGCCATCTGAAAATCTAAATGCTTAACATTTGGTGTCTTTAGGCCCGTTTCCATTGGCCGACAAACATTGTGTAGATTTTTTGTGTGTTCTCCTAATAGCTTATTTCCATTTGACGTCAGCAGTGCTAAGGTCCGCCAGTGGTTCCTGACTGTAGATCGGCGATGGCCAATGGAAATAGGCTATTAGGAGAACACAAAAATTCTACACAATGTTTGTCGGCCAATGGAAACGGGCCTTATGGGAAACTGCACTGTCTTGACTGTTGCTAAATGACACAGATGTTCTATTGCTATCTTCGAATAATGTTGGATTATGATAGTTGGGAATATGTACAAATGAGAAATGCTAAAAAACACTATGTCACCATGCTAATTTCTATGGGAAGGCTATCTGAAGAAGGTAAGTGCTTATCTATTGGTAACTATGGGAAAATGCTATACTGTACTTTCATGAGACTAGATGGCAGCACCAGTGTTAAATTTAGTAGACACAGGGAGCGCTGCGATACCTAACCGCATTTGTCTTTAATACCTCTTACCAACGTTTGCGTAGGCATACAAAAGCATAGATGGAAAATAATTGAGAAAGCTGTGTAAACTCACAATCACCTATACAAACAATACCAGATAACAGACTCCATACACCAACCGATCCGCGGCAACAGCCGCTGCAGCCACCCTCACTGCCGATGTAGTCATCTCCGCCCGTGGTGTCCCTTCTTCGCCCAAAGTAGACATACATAGACTCACAGGTTCATCCTATGTTTAAACCTCGAAAAGAGTTATTCAATATCTCCTAATTGTGTATATGTTAGTTCTTTGACAAAGGTTCTTACTATAAGAAAGCTATACTACGGCTACAGTATAGCACTAAATCCCTGGGGATACATGTACTCTGTCATGCAAGACAGCTTACATGAACCAGTTTCTTATCACATGTTTTTTTCTATTTGTTGTAGTTCCCATTAAGTGAGCATATCATCAGGAGGAATGAACTGGAGTGGCAGTGGTTCTCTCAGCGTTATGGGCAGCTCGACGCTCTATGTGTTGATGTGTACATTCTTATTTATGCCAACTCCGAACCAGGCTGCACGCATCCTGCTCTACCCCTACAATCACGGCTACACCAGCCGTTTAGCAGATGTCCTCAAGATGGGGCACCTCCTGCATGACCATGGTCACCAGGTGGCTTTCCTGATCAACGACGATGACAGGAAACACGTAGACTCGGTCCCCGGTGCCATCTTCCACACCTTCCCGGCACCGACGGGACGCTTTACGCTCATGGAGAATGAAGACATGAAGTCAGAACTGATGAGGAATCCAGGCTCCAACGACCAAGTTAATTCCCTCGCCATACTTGTTAAGAATCACCAGAGAATGTGCAGGGAACTGCTCGGCAAAGAGGGGTTCTTAGCTGAGCTGAAAGCAGCCCAGTATGACCTATTCATTCTGGACGCTTTGGACTCCTGTGGAAGAATCCTCACACAGTTTCTTGATATCCCCACCATGGGTTACTCCAGTACAGGGTTCATATACGACTACGCTTCCTTTCCAAATCTCCCGTCTTTCTTGCCGACTCCATTGACTGGCTTCACAAATAACATGAACTTCTTTGAGCGTGTGGCAAATACATTCTTGATAACTGTTCTCGACTGGTATATGCAACCTATATTTTATGGCGTCTTTGAGCAGTTCAAAGAAGAGTATGGATTACAAAGTACTAATCCAGAGGATTTGCGGAGGTGCTTCGTGGATCAGATACATCTGGTGCACGCCGATTTTGCGTTGGAGTACCCCAGACCTCTGTTGCCCAATGTGGTACTGATAGGCGGCGTGTTCGTGCCCACCCCTCGGCCCCTGGGGGACGACCTGGAGCAGCTCATGGCAGAGGCAGGGAAGAACGGGGTGGTGATTGTATCGTTCGGTTCCCTTATCAAGAAGATGGATCCAGTCACAGCCAGCATAATAGCTCGGGCCCTGGCAAAGCTACAACAGAGAGTCATATGGAGGTATGATGCATAAACGCTTTGTTATCTACAAAGATATATGTCCTTCTCGATAGCAATTTAGAAAAAGAATTAGCGATCATTGCTGTTCACCTTCATGTATGTTTGCAGTTCTAAATTGATTTCATAATACAATTAATTCAATCCGTACGACATATTTAGGTCCTTAAACTGACAACATATAATAAAATTCAAAGTCTTATTTACCCTATTATTGATTATTACCACCTTGCATGTGGGAATGAATACCAGAGGTAGTAGCAAATGCTTACCTGGAAACATAGAGTTGCTCCAGTTTCAATGGAATTTACCCCCCCCCCCCCGCAAAAAAATGAAATAAAATGAAATAAATAAATAAATGAATTACAAAAAAAAAAAAAGGAAGAAAAAAAGAGGGGGATGTGACTTGTACGATGTTGAATCAGGTTGCGTCAATAATACCATTCCTGTCGCACCACAATGAGTCCATTCAGGCCAAAACCACTCTACTTACTATTGTACAACTGCATGTACATTAATGAACTGTTATTTATTCGGTACCAGATACGCTGGGAGCCCACCAGAGGGTGTAGGCGCCAACACTCGTCTCCTCAGCTGGCTGCCCCAGAACGACCTACTTGCACATCCTCAGACTCGGCTCTTCGTCACACACTGCGGCATTCACGGCACGTACGAGACGGCCTGGCATGGCGTGCCTGTCGTAGCCGTGCCTCTTATGTTCGATCAGAAGGACAACGCTGCCAAGCTGGTTGGACGAGCAGAGATGGGTGTGCTCGTTGACTTCAAGACAATCTCCGAGGAGTCGCTCGGAGTTGCTCTCAGAGAGGTTCTGTTTAATCCTGTGTACAAGGAAAACGCCATGGAAACGGCACGAATGTTGAGAGACCACCCGCAGACACCACAGGAGAGGTTTATATACTGGGTAGAAAAGGTTATTAGGAACAAGGGGATAGGGAAGCTTACGTTGGAACCCTTGAAGCATATGAGTATGTTCGAGCTTTATGGTATTGACGTTTGGTTATTTATAGGATGCATTACGTTGGTACTGTTGATGGCACTTGCGTGGTGCTTGAGATTTTGTTTGCGCTTAATCTGCAAAACCATTTCCGTGAAACGTCAAAAAGCGAAGAAGCTTTAAAAGCATGTCCTACAATAGACCTTTTTCTCTCTGCCAAAGGTGAAGCTGGCTTCATAGATACCGCAGTCGAGTTGGCCAAACGTCCACCTAGCAACATATCCTTTAGCATTGAAAGATTGGGTATGTGAGATTAATTCGTTTATAATACCTGCTTAGACTTTTTCCAAGGATGTTAAGTAATTGCATCATAATCTATCATATTTCAGCTACAATCTGGTTGTCATAAACATAAACATTGCCCAAAAAAATACGTCAGTTATGGGAAAGATAACACAGGAATACCACATGTGGCAGGGCATGGGCATCCTGCACCTATCTTTATCTATGAAAAAAAAACAGCGACAATTATTAACTATCAGGTTAAGACAGTCCAGACATATGCTTACAATATCCTACTTAATTCCAGCAGTCGTATTTTATGGAAAACAATAGTCGTGCACTCACATCCACCGCTAACAGCCTAAATGTGAATGTTTTAAAACGCATTGGTGCTACCATACACTATCCAATGTTTGACCGAGCGACGGCATATCTTTAATAGCTATGCACCGCATGAACGTTAAAACAACAATTTAATGTAACTTGTCATAAAGTTGATTTGGTCGAGAAGGGTAGTTAAATTAATGTTTTATGTTCAGAAGTTACGAATGGCTGCAAATGGCTGCTTTTATCACAGTTTTATCAGAAATGTTGATGCATTTATTGTCAGCATTGCTAAACTCTATGTAAGCTCTGTGAGCTCTCTGGCTATTGGTCTGGATGCCCGTATCCCTCAATCACGGAGACTTTATAGATAACCATTTTTGTTATTCATGGATAATAACTGCAATAGATCTGCCATCGCTCCAAGCAAGACATCGTCGGCTGCCTAAGATCTGGACTGACAGTTTTGCCACCTAGGGTCAGCTTATTGCGCCCTAGAAGAGCATGTTTAGGGCGACCTACACCTACCATCAGAGCTTCACTACGTAAGTTTGGTTGGGTTTGACCCACTACCTGTAAGTGTCTGTTACTCTTCCAGTGGATGTTTCATGTGGCCTGGACCTATGCATGGACAGTGTGATATTTCTCACTCTTGAAGTCATATATCTACATATTAAACTTTTTAAACGTTCGGTGACACATGTGAGATACCGCACAATTACGTTTGCATGTGCAATGTTTTATTTTTACTATATACCCCAAAAAGATTAATATATTTACCATATTAAAAATGTGGCTATAGCAGTCGTATTCATTCCAATTTGAGCACAAAACACTCAACGTGAAACGTAAATTTTGCCTACAAACCCACACGACTCTTGTGAAAGAGGACACCTTATTGGTCACCAAATTCTCAACCAACCATAGCATGTCTTACATATCTAAACATGACGGCAGCCCATATATGATAACAGCGAGAAACGACCGTGAATTACTGCAAACCAATGCAGTATCTTTTAGATAGCAGCGTGTAGTAATTACATCACTTACGCAGGGTGTCTACTAACGCGGGGTGTCCGTTAAGCGGGGTTCTACTGTAGTTATAGTTATTTCTTTTAAAGGTCAGTATCGGAAGACACAAATACGCAGTGCATCGTTGTATTGGTTCGCCTGTCCGTGCTAGAAGGTACACACTGTCTGCTGTTTACTGTAATAAATAATCTGTTTTTGAATTCGTGTTTGTCGTTTGTCTTGCTTCCAACTTTTGCATTACCCTGAAAACCGTTGGTCCATTTCAAGAATTCAATGTGGTTATCTATATACCTTTATGTTGAATAGATAGATTGGGTTCTGTGGAGATATGATTCCTCGAATCAATAAGACAAATACCATGTCACTTATGACTCTATTTCATTGAGCTGTAGCAATCTTGACATATGTCTCATGAGAGGGCAAAGAATAAGAAAACCAAGGCGACAGCCACAGGGCATATATATACTTGTTATTCTACTGATCTCTAGTTGGATTGGTATAACTGATTTCTTTCCGAATTGCTATGAACAATTTCCTCAAGAAATGTCCTACATATTATAAAGGCTAGGTTTTGAAACGAGATATGAAACAAACAAATTGATCCATTGACCAATTTCAGGTGAGGGAGAGAGATCGGTCATGAGCCGACCGAATCCTACCATCAATCTACCTGGTTATATTCTCGTAACTGTGTCTGCACGTTACATACATGTGTCAGAGATTGTCAGCCATATCCCCTGAAGCGGTGACCGGCGAAGCAGGTGCCGGGGGCGGCGCACGTGTCGGGGAAGGTGAGAATGTCATGTCCGGTGGTGATGCCCGTCGCCTCGTTCTGTATCAGAACCCCCCGGGACTGCCCCCTCCCCCACTCCTCGTCCTCCAGTACCGAGTTGAGCATAACAAACGGCCCGGGCTGGTAATTAGCCTCGTAGTGCGGTGAATAGAACCTGAAGAACTTCCGTCCGTAAGGCTTTCTGCTGAGGATACACTCCGAAGGCTGCTTCGAGGGATCGGACTGATCTGGGCAGGTGTCGCCAACGAAGCTACCGTAGTACACCCTCCCTCCTGCCGGGATCGTCCCTCTGTACGTGCCCGTGGATGTAAACTCCTTGGAGAACACCACATTCCACCACACAGCCGACGCGGGCACGTTGAAGAACCGTACGCGGTCTTTCTTAGCGGCCATGTACAATGTAGGCGAGACAGTGACGAAAGTGAAGGTAACATCTTTAGACACCGGGAGGCTCTGCCCCAGGAAGGCCTCATCCGGCACACGAGACAGGTCCACGCCGTACCTGCGCTGCAGGAAGCCCGCCGCCCTCCTGCCCTCGGCCATCAAACCCGCCCGGTCGAAGCCAGCTTTCCGGTAATGCTCCTGGAAATGGGTAGCATTGCCCGCGGAGAAATCGAGAGCCGCATCAATAACGAGCACTATCAGGTACTCGTAGCATTGGTGGGTGGCGCTGCATGTGGGTTTGAAGAAATCAGCGTGGTAGCCGTACCCTGGAGGGTAGTGTGATCTGTATGGAGAGTGCGAGCTGTAGCTGACGGCAAGTGACACTGTCACGAAGAGCGAGCACAGAGCAATCCTGAAATTAAAGCAACATCCAAAATGTTATGGAGCTATATAGTTGGAGTAATATCTAATGGTGGGTGGTCTTTAATAGATTTTCGTATTCACACTAATCAGATAAGGCGGGAGTAATGCTTCTCGTCATATATGCAAGTATGTGAAGATAATGCGCAAAAGCCTAAAAGGGAATCCTGAAACTAGCTAAGACCTACCCACAGCAGCACTGAGCTGAGCAAAAGGTGATAGATCTGACGGTCTCTTTACCACTCAGGTAGAAGCGGGGGTCACTGGCATAGTCTTTTTTCTTTGATATAGATTTCATGCCTGGTTGTGTATTCCAAATAGTGGGGCAGATATAGGTCAAATTTACGCAGAAATGTGCATTTAGTGACAAAACATGAATGTATGTATAGTGGTCCATTCATAACATGTGAGAAACATGTGGGAAGCATCAACCTTAGATTTTAAGTTGAAATTTGAATGAATGTGTACCTTTTCAGCTAAGATTGTATTTAAAACCACACAAATATTGAAGACTTGTAAAATTCCATATGGAAGGTTAAACCCTTTATCAAACACTGTTGGTCTATTCGATTTTAACAAAAAATACACACTTAAAATGAATTTGAAATTGCTGTCAATCATCATGACTACAACAGATCTGCTTCTATTTTACACAAGGGCACAATATTCAAGTCAAGTTCTAGGATTTTAGTGGCACAAAATTCGAAAAGAAGAAGGTTACTTTTTTCTAACTAATATAACTGAGACTGGTGTACTTCACACCTTTTCCCCAGTCTCAGACAATTATTCTGTGGTGCAAAGCTCTCATAGCAGTGTATTCTCTTGCTGAGCGGGGCGAATAATAAAAAGTGTTCCCTGACATGAATATCTTAAAAACATCTCAGCTTTATGACACATGCCCTTCACATTATATTAATCATATATGTATATATATATATATATATATATATATATATATATATATATATATATATATATATATATATATATATATATATATTTCTGTATATATATATATATATTTCTGTAGCACCATCTGATGGCAATTCGCGCAACTATCAGCGAGACGGTGGCGCCCCTATAAGATGATACATGTACTAAGGTGCGGCATTCATAGGATAACAGCGGTAGCTACTTGCTACATGTCCATTGAGGTCAATGTTTCTGCTCATAGCAAGGTGCCATGTTTTTGCTTTTTCCAAGCTCAAGGAAAAATGGCCGATTGGATTCACATGCAAGGACACATCTGGTACATAGCCTCAACCGCTGAAAACACTCACCCTAGGACTCAACTACCGTTCAGATGAGGGATGTGACAAACATGGGATCCTGCTTGATGGCCTCCTATTATCTAGGTTGGGTATTTGGCTAGCAACTCAGCAGTGGGTATATTTGTCTCACTAAAATGTACCTATACATTTTAAACATGTCCAGGGAAATACAATCTAGACGAGGATATTGTGTTCCAGTAGAGAATATCAACAGGATTTGTCTCAGACAAACACCCTGTGAGGTACATCAGTGCCCCCGTGTGAATTCCACTTTAAATAGGGGTTATCGTTGGCAATAATTGCAGGGGGAAATGTTGTCTCGGGCAAATGGAACCCTACCATTTATACGAGGAAATTGTGTTCCATTTCAAAATCTCAGCAGGATTTGTCTCAGACAAACACCCTGGGAGGTACATGACGTCCCCGCCCGAGAATTCCACTTTAAAGTAGCAGGATCTTTGTTATTCAGATGTTACATACATTAGAATACTATCGATATGTCCTAACTAGTGTATATATGATGCCCGTTATAAGTGGTTGCATAACCTAGATATCTATGGTGCAGCTTCACTAGATATTAAAGAGCCAATTGAAAACTCACCTTCCAGTAGACATTTTCTCGGCTGTTGTTTCCAACTATTACGGGGAATGAGCGCTCAGCCTTATATATACATCGAAATGTCGGTTAATAGACGTGTCTCTGACAGCACAATGTGTACGTGATTGTATGTTTGCTCGATTTTATGGCCTATTCTCACCAAAACTGTGCACGGGCTCAATTGCCATTGTGCAGACCTGGAACTTTTTCCAGGGGTATTGTCTGTATTTTGTTGTTGTTTATCTTATAGAACTTAATGATATCTCGAGGGGGACACCCATTTTAACAGGAAAAAAACTATTTTTGGCCTCCCAGGGGACTCTAATGGGCCAAAAATGGCCAAAAATTGGGTCTTGGCATGTTAACTTTGGTGGTTTCTGCTGAATTTATAGGAATAACCTAGAGGTGTGCAACTTCCACTAATTTTCCCTAGAAACCAATTGTATTGGGCCCAATTTTAGCCCCAAACTGGGTGTCTAGCCCTATTTTTCATTTCTGGAGCTCCAAAAAACCATTAGGGAAGTTTGTGACATATTTTCCCTTCTTTGTCCGCCCGAGTTATCATGATAGCCCTTTCTCTAGCCTACTATGGGCCATCCCACAGAATTTTGCATTACTAAAGCTATATACCAGATGAAAGAAGAGGTTCTGGGCTATTATGTAGGAAAACTGAATTGTATGGTACCAACTCCTGGTTGGATCTAGGCTGTTTGAAAAGTAAGCTATATTTTTGTGCATGAAAATTCATATCAAATTTGAGGTGATTTCCTATGGGTTTCCCTTCATTATGTAAAAAAAACTGCCTAATATATAGCCCAAACTACCTAAATGATTGGCAGTGTATGTATTCCCAATAGAAACTGCCAAAAAACTGAATTGCAACCACTTTTTCTTTAAGAAAATGGCCCTAATCTAAGAAATCCCATCCTTGGTTACTCGGTCAGACACATTTGAGGGTCACTCACCTTTGAATGGTTGTCATGGCAACCGTTTTCATAATTTTTATAGTCCAACCCATATATATTTACCATAAAAATGTTTTATGTCTACTCCAAAACTTTTCCAAAAACACCCATCCAGGGCCTGTGCACAGTTTTGGTGAGAATAGGCCTTATGTTTGCACGATTTATGACAATTAGACTGTTACACCAATAACCTTTTTGTGTTTGATATTTCAAAGATGGCCTGGTATATAATATTCATTTTTTAATCTAACATGGTTGACAAGGTTTACATGATAGAGTGTGATGGTATGATGGCATTTTTACAGTAAAAATAAACTATTTGACTATGTGAAGAACGAAACAGAAACATGAATTGAACTTTTTTTCCAATGGAAACTAACGTAAATATCCATGATGTCGCAGTAATAAAAGTCAGTAAGATAAATACCAGGGTGGAAATAAATGTTTATAACCCTTACGTATCTGAGGGTTGGTAATGGTGATTAACACCAGTTGCAATTGTCGAGCCGCTGACACCGCAGCCCCTTTAATAACTGAGAGAACCTAACCTGGACCTCGCTTGATTTACTAGTTAGTTTTTTATTGAACAAGCGTTTCCAAGAATTTGAAGTTGATTTATCTATTTGGGAAAGATTATGTCCCATTCCATACGTATAATGGACAATATAGTCCTTACAATGCAGATTTATCATAAAAACAATTACATGTACATGTACTTGGTTAAAACTACATGTACTTGGTTAAAAGGAAAATATCGAGCAATATCTGATCGTTATACAAGTTCATGTGTGTCTATTGATGATTGTTTGCACTGAAATGAAGGGACGTGAAATACACATTTTTTGCTTATTTCCCCATGTAGATTCACAATATCAATACAGTATCCATCTAGCACAATATATAGGTGGCCTCGGTATAAATGATACAGTCATCAGACGCAAGGGATCATTACGCAAGGGATCATGGTAAATTTGTAGTCTGTATTCCGACTTCAAAATGGCTTTTGACAGTGTCTATCGTCATATCTTTATCTCATGATTGGGACCAATACCTTACTTTTTATTAATATTCTTCTTGAATGATTTGTCAGAAGAATTATTAACTTCATGATATATGCCGATGATATGATTATATTCGAAAACGAAAAAGAAAAAAAACCCACAGCAAGCTGTTTAGAGTCAACAACTTGTGGTAGACAAAAATGCAGAATGGACAAGATTGAATGAAATAACAATAAAGTACATGTGCATGATGGTTTGGAGCAAAAATGGGATTAAAAGACTCCCAATTATTAATATGGAGCAGGTTGGCCATATCTTCATCAATATTGATATCTAGGAGCAGACTTTGTCTTCAATAAGAAAACAGATGTATCACATAATTGCCACTTAACAAAATGTTTCCAACCACGCCCTGCGAGGGCTAACGCAAGACCAAGGAAATAGCCATTGCAAATCGCCTGACGAGACTTGAAATAGTCGAAACCACACAGTCTCTAAATTGAGAGTAAACATATTCATGATATGATGAAATATCAGACAAAGAAAAAATACAAAAAAACACCTATATACTCCCGAATAACTTGCAGGTAATTTGGTGAGACCTTTCAGTACACTGCACGAAAACCACTATTTTACATTTATATACGCCATCTCGATAACGCACGTATTGGCTGAATATAGACTTGTTTTCATTTATATACGCCTCTTATCCGCGTCTGCGTTTCGGGCGTCTACGAGGTAGTTTCCATATGTAGACGCGCGCGACTTGGCTGTCTTTCACGCCTGGCGTATCCAAGATAAAACATGCTCTGTGCGATATATATATACGCCAGGCGTATATATGATAAAAAAAAAATTGTGTTTGAAAGTAAGATCTATTAGAAAAACAATAAAAAACAACATAATGCAGCGTTTACTATGTGTAATTAATCAATTTATACTCAATTAAGTTTTTATAAAATTAATTGGTAATATAAGATTGTATTTTTCATATAATACAGACTTGGATGGTTAATCGAAAATGAAATATGCTACCAGTAGTGTCCCCAAGTTGCAAAGATCGGAACTATTGGATGGTGGTGTATATACAACGAAATCAGGCGTATATATGACGTAAATGAGACCGCACCATGGACATGTATATACGCCACTAGATAAGGCGTCTATGAGACGTCTAACAGGTCTAACTTCTAGACGCAAAATCCTACTGTTAGACGCGTTTCGCATACATATATAAAGCGGTAAGTTTCGTGCAGTGGTAAAAACTAGGCTCAAAATCATCGAACCCAATAGGGATGGGAATATCCACAAGGAAACCCCACCCACCCCACCCACCCATAGGTAATAAAATGATCCGGTCACTGAAAATATAGCGGGAAGTAACAGATCAAGACCAGTGACAGTCGAGCTAGCTGTTGGGACAGGGGGCTAGACAAATCTGAGCGGTCAACATAGGGTAGGAAGGAGGCGCAAACACCCGGTTTCTCTCAAAGTGGTCGCGAGCGATAACAGTTGATGCATTACACACACGAACTTTGAAATCTGGTTAATCAGGAAGTTACAATAACTAAATATAAGAAAAGAATTGCATCATTGTTCAATTATTATTCATTTTAGGTTGATGGATAAAATGGTTCATTTACCACCGATTGTGGAACATCCATAGAAAACGGCCCCCTAGTGAGCGAAACATGAACTGATACATACAGTGACAGCAGCAGACAATATTGCAATATTGTTAGTCCTATTGTATTTCAGCATAAAATCCATCCTTCGGTTACCAGGTAAAACCAACATGGCGAAGTGATACCAACAAACAGGCAATTGGTTGGAAATCAAAAGCAGAACTTTGTAACAAACGGATAAACTACTGTGTTGTTACTGCTAACTTGAAAAAATATGAAAATAATAATAATTCTGGCAATGATATCTAAAAACAACTACAACGATTTCCAAAATAGAAATATGTAAAATTGAAGAACTACATCTTTACCGTGAGATTACACCGATATACCCGCATGTTCGACAGAGCTGCCGCCTAACAAGCAATCTAGGAAAGTTCTATATTTAAATCAACGATAGGAGGCGCATCGATCAAGTTTCATATCTTTGGAAATGGAAGAGCACCAAAATTATTGGCGAGTAAAGGTGGTTAATGAATACAATAAAAACTGGTTTCAGATATGATCTTTTATCTAGAACCAGTGAGTATTGTGCATGTATTGATCAAATGAAATTCTTGTGAGCTTGATGAGAAAGAAAGCAGCATAACTATATGATTAAATAATCTAAGGATCAGAGGACAAGATGAGACATGGTATTGAATTTAAAGGTTTCTAGATACAAAATAATGAGCTTTTGATGAAATTCTCAAATCACCAAGGGATCATTCTATGGAGTGCTCTAGGTGATGAAATTAAGAATTTAGAAAGGTAAGAAATGTATACATGAAAGCGAGATTAACAAATGCATGATTTGTGGAGGGGTGTTGGGGAAATGCAAACTGATGAAAAAGAAAAAAAAGGAAAGAGAAAGTAGAACCAGCACGTTTGAGATCCAGAGACAAGTGTATTAATCTGGAATTACACGTATGATATCAGTTATCATCTTTCAATATGTAAGGATACATCTTCTTTTCCAGAATTGTCAATTGAGCATTGGTATTAACACATATATATGATGAACGGTGTCAAATTATCTATGAACCCTCGAGGAATCAAACTATATATTCAATATGTATGTTCTTGTGTTTCTACGTCCACTTGTATTAGATGTTTATCTAACGATGTGTTGAGAAGTTTGATAATACCAGTAGACTAATCCTAATGCAAGACTGAGTCTAAGCAACCATTATCATGTTAAATATCCTGGAGTCACAATAAAACGTAAATCATTCATATCCGCCACTGTCACCGGGACCTCAGTAGGGCGGAGTCATTGCTGAAGGGGTTCTATGGAAAACGGTGTGTGTCTTGTGACGTAACCTACGACGTACCTGTCGCTACCTGTCAGTGACAAGTGATTGATGGATATACTTATATGTATCTGCCATTTCAGTGTCTCCGCCTTCTCAGGTGATGTTGAGTGTTCAATAAGTACCACTCAGAGATGAATTAATATCAGAGGTTGGAGACAATAACAGGTGTTCAGCTGCAGTTAGGCTACTTTCTGCAGCAGTTATACTCAATTTCCTTTCGCTTACTATTGCGTCGACATCGCTTCAGCTGTATCCAGGTGGGGGGGGGGGGGGGGAGGGGGTGTTTAAAAACATTTGGTCCTGGCAGAATATTCCACAGGGGGTCACACCAGGGATCAAGCAGCTATTTGAGGAGAGGAGAACATTCACGTTTGATAAGTGCTGTCGTCCGTAGATAGAAATATTCTGTATAGTCAGTGAATTTGAAGATGTCCTCCACTAAGACATTTTCTGTACGTGGATGAGGGTATGGAAGATCTAGGTCACTTTCGTTCAACACTTACTAAAACACTCACCGAGGTTAGGGAGATGAATGATAGTCTTTCGACGTACTGCGAAAGCTACCCCTTCACTACCTGCGTGCCAGTACTGCGCTATTCGTAGGGCGCAGAGAGCCAGTATCTGCGTGTCTCAGATGGTTGTCAAGTGAGTTATTGCAAATGACCCACAGACTGGATAAAACCCAAACCTTTTAATTGTTTATCTTGTTTTACGCTCATTCATCAATGATAAACTTATAATTTGTACCTAGGTATACCTTTGACTTCAGTTGTAAACACGTGGCTTTCTATAGCTGTCCTGCAGAATTTTAGGTAAATCACTTTAAGCTCTATTTCTGTTTCTCAGCATGGATATATCCAAATCGCCTTTCCTACCTATTTGTCTACCCCCCCCCCCCCCCCCCCACCAACACACACACCTCACCAGTTCCATTTACACATGTCTGAAGATGCCAAGACAACTATTTCCCGCGAAACCGGGCTATCAATTTCACCTTCTGTGTTTACTTGCACTTGTGATTTCACTAAGCTGTTTATACCAATATCTTGACATACCTATACATTAACGCACTTTGGTTTTCACTTGTAACTGAACTTATTTTATATGCAGAGCTTTCCGATTGGATTCATCTGTGTGTGTGTTTATTCCTTTCCCACTGGTTTGCCTCCAGGAAGTTAGCACTACCTGTGTTCATAGTTTTGGGTGTTTGGGAATTTACGCTTACGCACTATTAAAGGCACGGGACTAAGTTAACACTTACGTCAGACCTCTCCTGGGTGCAATGAATACGTTAACTCAGTCCCCTTTCCGCCTGCGCGCTTGCCACTCCCATCGTCACGGTCTCATCAATAACCGGGACATCCACTGACCGCTTCGGTCCTTCACCGTCCCCAATCGTCCTATTCGACTTAATGAGATTCGCCGGGCTTTGTCCCTATTGCTGCCCGCCTTATACCCCGTTAGCCCGCCGTATATATAGATCTGCCAGGCAGCACCTGTGAGCCATGGTCGTTAAACCATCGTTAGCCGGTCGTTAGGTGGTGCACGGCGAGGGACAATATTGGCTACGATAGGGGCTCATGAAGACACTGCCTTTGTTTACACCAGTCATACCCAACACACCCACTCACACCATACCCTCCGTTACTTATGGGGTCAGCGCAAAGAAGTGTTACTCGTTTTTCAATTTAGACTGAGTCTCATATGAAATTTGAACACAATCTCAGATGTGTATAAACATATTGCGGATGTCTCATTTATTTCTTGGCAGTCGAAAACGCCTTCCCAACGCGATTCATTTAAAGCTGCCTATCCTTGCCTTTGCAACACAAAATCCAATTCACAGGTTGATGTTTTTAAGAGGAAATAGAATGAAATTTGACCCTACTTAAATGAAGCAATTTGCACCGTTGGCACATGGTTTAACTTAATTCAATTTAGAAAAAGCGCCATACGGAGAATGTTTTGGTTACTTGTAGGAATATCACACGTGTTTGAATATTCCAATATAACACATAAAATACTTTGAGAAACATGACACTTTTATTGAAATGAACAATTGATATGAAGTAAGATAACGGTATTTCCTAGTAGATGATATCTGTGCATAGGTTTTGGAAACTAACTATCTTTGGGTGTGAGGATGATACATGTACACCATATAACGCCTTGTGCTAATACCCTGACCACACACAGGTGGGCCTTAGGTGGTATCATGACAGATTATAATAGCCGACGGTCAACAAAGACAGGTATAGGCTAAAACTTGTCCTGTTGATGTACAGAGAACTTTTAATACACTAGACCACCTGACATATCTATACATTCACGTTCTTTTAACAAAAGCGTAAGTTGATCATCTTCATTGAAACTTAAAATGTTGTAGCATTCATGAATGGGTGAAGTATACTGTTGCTTTATATGCCACACCTTGTTATTTTAATTGTTGCTGAGGCGATTGTATTTCACCCATCTCTAGAAGAAAAGAAAGAAAGAAGTGCTATTCAATTACAACCTGTTATATAGAACAGTGATTATCAAAAATTAATTTTTGATTGCCTTTTTTTCAATAAGAGGGATTGTGTTATCCCTGCAGTTTGAAGAGTTCCCTCTGTAGATCGATCAATTGTGGTACATAATTATACTTTCCATCTGAAGTGACAAAGGCTTGTAATCTACATCTAAATGTAGACACGCGATTTGATATCAGGCAATAAAATACATATATACTAATTTTGAGTTGATATTTTATTGTGTGATTAACTTGTGCGCAGATCTATGAGGGATTGTACATGAAACTCCCACGACATCCCTTCAATTGTATTCCTATCTATTGCGGGCTCGGTGTTTGACGATAAACGTGCATCATTGGCAACAGGTGCTGCATTCAAGGTAACTTTATTGTTTTCAAGTATTGATTGAAAAATTGAGAGCCTACTGCGCATCCCTAACCGACCTACCCCTCCTGACACCCGCTGGATCACTGGCCACGCTTTGTACTACAAATAGCACCAACTTATAAAGAATCCCCGACAATTAACATTTTCAGTAAAGTCCAGCTTTAAATTCATCCATTTGCCTAAGCCGTCATCATTGCTGTTGAAAGGGCCCCTGAGGCGTCACACACAGCCTGGTCGTGGGGCCCGTGTTGAGGCTATAGAAATGTAAAGGTGTGCTGTGAGGTGGGTATTGTACACGGGCTATGCGCCTACCATCTCCCTCTCTGACGCCCTGACCCTAGTCCCCCGACCGTCGCCGCTGACTTCTCCGTTGCACCCTTTGACGCGGCTCTGGTGCTTTTGTCCAAGGGCTTTGTTGGCAATTACATGGACGAGGTGTCAGCCCCAGCCGGCGCCCGGCTTTCTTCTACTGTTATTTTTGATCGGTGCTTTTATCGCCTCCCGCCTCTCACCAACACTACCCCCCTCCCTCCCACTCCCACCCCCAGTCCCCATGATGCGTCGCACCTCACAGCTGAGCCGTACATCCATATACTCCTGCCCACCACCCCACCGCCGTGCTCGGTGCTGATTGGCCGGCGGCAGGAACCAATGACAAGTTGGCAGAGCGATTCTCGCGGAGGAGACTCATTGGCGGTGGCCGGCACGCTGGGGTGGTTATCAATGCCGGGAGGAGGTGGAGGTGGTAGAGCCGTGTCAAAGGCGCGGTCGACGAACGTGCCCCCACCTGAGAGAGTCATAGATTACGATTACACGGACCGGACTTGATACAGGGAGGCATTTACACGCCTGTCACCTGAGACTACGACCGTCAGTCAGCGGCACGACGGGGAGTGGAGGGTTAACACGCGCCCGTCGCGGTAGACCGACGCCCGGCCAGTACACAGTGTTGGTTTTGCGGCGGACTTGGCACAGCGGGAGGTGTTAGAGATTATACAGAGACAGCCATAGAGAGAGAGAGGAACAGGTTGTCAAGACGCCATGATGACCATGTCCGCCCTCCTCCAGTTCCCCTCCTCGTGCCATGCCCCTGCCGCCGGCCATGGAGGAACGACGGGCGGCAGAGTGGACGCGCGAGACGATACCACCTCGAACCTCCTCAGCTTCGTCGATATGGCTTCTTCCAATATCAAACTCGCACTCGATAAACCCGTGCGCTCCAAGCGGAAAGTCAACCACCGGAAGTACCTCCAGAAGCAGCTGAAGCGCTGTGGCAGCAGCAGTAGTAGTAGTAGTAGCGGTACGCGGGTAACCAGCGGTGTTAAGGAGGTCCGAGCGGAAGACGCGACCATCGACGATGACGACGACGCCGGAAGTAGTGATCCCAGCACGCCGCCGACGCCGCCACCTCCGGCCCCGCCGGTGCGGCACACGTCAGTGGTCGTGAGTCACGGGCAGGCGGCCTGTCGCGCGGTCCGGAAGGACACAACACAGTCAGGGATCCAGAATAAGTCCCTAGCGGCGCTGTTCGATCCGAGGACGCTGCACGAACGCTGCTGCACCGATCCACAGCCCCGTAGCAGTGGGGGCACCAAGGTTCCACTGCGACAGCGCAACCTACCAGCGTCATTTTTCACCGAGCCTGCTGCGCGGTTACAAGGGATGTCCCAGGTCCCTGACGCCTCAACGCCATGTGCAGGGCGGGAAGTGCCGGCCGTAACTTCACTGACGGATCCGTCGCAGCATCCAGCCGACAACCATAGTGTCTATTATAACGAGGGTGTCCCGTACGGCCAGCGCTCCTCTTGTCGTCATTCGCAAACCGAAGCCATGCCCGACACAGTGGACCGGATGTTGAGCGGTGCGCCACCGGAACAGACCGCGCGTCGTGCACTGAATGAACTCCTGGTGACCGGCGACTCGTGGCCGGCGGCCGGCGACGAGAGCGGCTCCCGCGCGAGCGCAAGCACCACGCCTTGTAGCAGCGCCTCTGGTGGCTTTCTGTGCGCCAACACGGCCAACCCAGACCTCCTGGAGGCGGCGTTGACGGCGGCTGACGTCGGGCGGAAGTCGGTGCTGCTCAGCCCGGCGGCGTCGCCCGCATCGTCGTGCGGGGGCGCGGGAGTCGCGTGGACGGGCGCTGCCTTTCACGGAGGCAGTGTTGGTAGGATCGGGGCAGTGTCGCCTGGAGACCGCGTGGAGGAATCAATGACGGTCCTAACCACACATCACCAAGGTAGCAGCTCACGGGACAGTACGCCGGCGCCCAGCCCGTACTCCCCGCCACACATGTCTACAATGGAATCAGGTACAAGCGACATGTACCCGTATCCTGCTAGCCATTATACTCCGATCCCGGTCCCGACGACGGTACAACACCACCCGGAGTACCACCCGCTCCTCCCGGTGTCCACCTCTGGGGCTGTCGGTGTGTGTTCGCCTGATGATATCTCACAACACCAACTAGAATTTCACCATCAACAACAACAGACCAATCAACAACCGGAAGACCCTCGTGCATTCTACCACCAGTTGGAGGATGTTCGCTGCGGATTGCCGCTTCCGGCGGCGGGCGTGCCGCCGGGTGAGTACTCTGGATATGACCCTCTCGGTCATTCTGCCTCAGCCCCGTTTATGTCGGTTCCACGCCACCATCACCACCCATCCTCCTTAGTGGGCCCCATTGACTCTTATCCCCGAGACCCCAGCGCTCAGTTCTGGCAGGGCACAGCCGTGTATGGTCAGGTGCCCACCTGCTATTCGTACTTCACGTGACGTCACAATACTGACGTCACGACACAGTGGTATAATGACTCTGGTAATGAGATTGGATCCTGTCCAAATCTGAACTCTAAGCATGTTTGTGCAACCAACTGTAAAAGCCAAGTGAGATTCCAGTATTGCATAATATGATATATTGCATGTGTTGATCCATCTTGATCTATATTGACTATAGTTTTAATAATCATGGATGCTCTTAGCGAGGGTAATATATATTTTTTTAAAGTTAATACATCCTGGTTATAAAACTATTTTTTCGATCACTTTAAAGAATGTGCCTTACAGAATCTTGTCATGTGTAGATGCCTTTCAAAGACTAGTTACGAAAGCATGCCTCACATCAACTTTATCATGTCACTTGAGAACTGATGACCAGACCGTGCCTTTCAGGGATTGGTGACAGAACTGTGCCTCACATAAACTAGGAACGTGAACATGCCTTAAAAAGACTAGAGACTAGAGTGTGCCTTACAGAAACTAGGAGAGCCCTGTGCCCATATGGGTTTGTTTTGATCCTGTGAGTTATGAACACTAGAGACTGACATTACCATGCCGTAAGAAATAGAATTTCTTGCACACTGGCTGAACAATCTGTGTCGACTTGAATCAATCAACGACTTGTATTGTGATGAGCTACAGATGACCCAAAAGACGAAGTAAAAGGGGAACAATATGTGATAATGTGTAAATAGAAAGAAATCAGTAGACCTGTCTACCTGTACTTTTAGGATCTACTCCCGTACAGACTTAAGCTACAGAATAATTTTGTTGGAAGAGAAACATGTTCGTTTCGCGAGAGACTACCGTTTAATTGTATTTGATCTATGGAAATGCAATTGAGAAATGATGAATAAATCTTCTGTTGAACAATATTTGGATTCAATGTACTTATCTATTTTGAATGATAGACTACAAAGCTGACTCAAAGAAATGTATATTTATGCATGGATCATAGAATAGTTATAACCCATATACCTACAAAATAAATTTAAACTATACGTAAATGTTGACCTTGACTTGTTTGCTGCTATTACGAAATCCTATACCATCCAAAATGAAGTCCTACAAAAACGGACTCCAACTCACAATTTAACCCCATTTTGCGTGGCTTAGAGATTCTACATCTAACATCTACATCTAACTGGTCAATCCTGGTCAAATAATTATACACTGTTTATGTTTAAATCATATGTAAGCCAAATTGTTGTTATTGAGGTATTGAGGGATAGTGATCAATATGCAGAGTATTTTAGCGGAAAATCAGAAGATAATCGCCAGACTATCTTCATATCCACAAAGACATAATGTCCCGGAACGTGTGAGCGAACATTAAAATATTTTCTCAGCTATTAGAAACCATCGGTAATCCCATTTTGCAAACCGTCATTAGAAATAATCCCGTTCATTATTAAGGCCCGGCGTCCACCTACTACGATAGAATCGTAGACCTCCCAATATGGCACCGATACAAAATGTCAAAATCGGTGCCATATCGGGAAGGTGCAAAATCGTAGACATATGTCTAGACAAGCCAATCCACCACGCATTGTATGGGGGTTTTATCGGTGTCTAATCGCAGAAACGTAGTCAACTGCCCCGATATTAGGTAACCTTCCGACGCGATTTAGATTTTTTATCGGGAGGTGCATCGTAGACGATATCGGTGCCATATCGTAGTAGGTGGACGCCGGGCCTAAACCGTGCGCCCACTGCGCTCCCGATAAATGCTGATTGGCCTTACGATTGACTTCCTGATTCAAAGAAAAAAATCATTGGGAGGTCAGACAAAAACACCGATACGCCAAGATTAGCTTCCGCCAAGCTACGATTAATAATCCGAATAGTAAGCCTCCCGATAAGATTGAGCAGGTTCGATTTTTCGTAGTGTATCATAGTGGGTTGGGGGTCTATTTGATGGAAATATCTCTCTCACATGTGATATATTTTACAGAAAATTCGGAACATTTTGATATTAGGTAAAACACATATGGAGAAGACTTCGCCGTTATCATGATCATATTGATGCTCACATCTGGCATACGACCAAAATGGCGATCAAAATCAAGTAGAATTGAACAACTACAATAACTTTGATACATCATTTATCTTTCTTGACAATTGCTGATACGCAAATACTAAGCATTTCCTTGAAATCATATGAATTCATATAATATAAGTTAATCACAGTAGCAATTCTAAATTTAATCACCATAGATAAGCTGTGTGATCTGAATAGAAACACATATAAGACCCGGCGTCCACTGAGCTTCAAATCTTCTACCACAGGCATTACCTTGCACACTGATTTTCCTAGTCTAGACATTTGGGTAAGATAAAGATATGTCCGATTGTCAATGATTTTTTTAATTTATGCACTGTAGTGCATCGGGTGGTCTTACAATGCTATCGTAGTAGGTGAAGGCTGAGCCTTACCCTTACATCTTTCAGTGAGAGCAGACAATAAGTTATTTTGCATGGTCATTAAACCTATAGATGAAGCGGAAGTACCAGGCATAATTTATGCCGGGGGCCACACTACCCAGTCCACCCATGTACCTTTACATTAGGAACAATCTGACTATATGAGCTTATGCATAGCTACTTGAAACCAGAGAATCTAAATTTTGAATTTTTGTGCGATGTAATTGTTTCGTGTTACACGAACTTTACGAAGAATGGAGTGACAGCCGAGACAAGCTCAAACTATCTTCCCCAGAATCAAAAGCAAGATATTTATGAAACATCATGAAACTGTCTAAACTTATCAATCACCATAGGTATTTGATAAAGGAAACCTCGAGTAGATAACAGATTACGATTCTTTATAAAAAAAGAACAATACCAGATGTCCTGTCCGTAACGGTATTCTCATAAATTCCATGTTCACAATAATATTTAGACCATACACAATAAAGTAATCAACTAAACCTATTTTGATTCTAAAAAATCAATTTTCTTGAGTGATAGATAGTGGGAACAAATACAAATTTTCTTTTTCATCTCATATCCCAAATACCGTGAAATTTCTCATATCTATAATGTGGGCAAATTTGCACTGTATTCCGCAAATCTTTAAATAGAATCTGAAATTTTTTCCTCTGAGGCAAAATGGCATTTGATTCGGATGGTACATGTATCTTTGATTTCCCTTAAAATGTGCGTCCCAGATTGTAAGGTTCTGAGGGATTCAATGGTATTTACCTCAATATAAAGGAACGAAGACACTAACGTGCACAGCATAGTATCATAGATTCCTTCTACTTTAGCTTTAAAATTCAGCCCTATATGAAATACACAGAGAAAAAAGTGAATGAGAGCACACCTGATGAAGGGCGCATAAGTCCAAAACGTAGTGTCATATAAAATGCATGTAAATCTGTAACAAGTGAATAAAACTGTATAAAGTAAAATCGAGGAGTTGTTGGTGTGTGATAATCTACAATACAAGTTTTATTTAGCTTTAATAACTGGCACTATATGAAATACATGTACCGTCCATCTGAAGAAAACCATCTTTAAGTTGCGCTGTATAGGTTTTGATTCCTGGTTTTCGGTAATGGCTTCAAACACATCAAACAAGGTGCACACAGCAAAATGTTCACGGCATCTGAGCTTGGTATAATGATTGTGTCAGCTGAGCAGCACTCCTCCATACTAGTGTCATACGGGAAGGTTTTATGGGACGCCAGTTTGAGAGGATATATCGGCCACCTGTAACTTCAGAAGGAGGCGATGAGAGAGGGTGGGAGGGGGCAGCACCCTCCCTTAAACCCTCTACACAGAATCAATGTCTACCTGGTCTGCAGGACCACGTAGGGTAGAAGGCCAAACCCTCAGTGGGAGACTTCACAGGGCATCTGGAAGATCTGGGCGTGGTTCAACATGATTGCCCTCTCATAGCCCCCCTTAAAGCCGCAACCCGCCTGCCCTGCCTGATAATCTCAGCCCCGCCACTGAGGAGTTCTACTGATGGGCACCGCCGGGAAGCGTTTGATCGTAGGTATCGTCGGTGAGGCCTGAACCGATTTGCGCCAGGGTGGATGACTTTCCGTTCCACTTGACCGGAGTGATGTGTCCATCCCGCTCGAGCACGCCCACTCACCTGTGTCACAGGTAGCGACTTCAAAGACGCCGCCTCCTCAGTCTGCCAGGTGGCCAGAACCTGTGCTTCGCCCGCGTCTCGCGTGGGGGCGCGGTTTGTTACTGATGCCCGGATGTTGGGGTAGGGTGGGCGTGGGTTGTGGGCTTAAGAGAAACATGAGAGAATGACCCAGAGTACCAGCTTGTCTCAGAACATATGCGAAAGCCCTCAGCCCTGAGAGCAGGCCATATCGAACCTAACTAATGTCAATATTTGGTTCTCCTAACTGTGTTTACAATATTGCCAATAACATACTAAAACAGACTAAATCTATATAACTACTACATGTTCGTCTGTGTAAATGTTTGTCGTAGCTGGTTAAAAGTAGCTCAGAAGTTAAGTTTATTATTTGGGCACGTGGTTGTTTTTCTACATGTTTGTAAATGTTTACTCTTCCCAAACTGGACGTGCAGAAATCTCCATGGATTTATCTATCTGACAACAGAAGCCTGTAAGACATCAGTGCTATTGTCATGAGTTCCGATACGCTGACTGGCATACAGAGTTTTATATGCCACTAGTGGCATAGAGAATTGCTATCACGCAATATTCCAAAATCGAGGAGACGGGGCAGGATAAAATCAAAACCTGATTCGTTTTAATCTTGGCCACTGCATGCCACTCCTGGAGTTTTAGCTCCGGACTTCACTCGGCTTCGCCTCATTAAATCACTATGCCAAACTCCAGTCGTGGCATAAGGTGGCCAAGATTAAAACTCATCTAGTTTTACGATAGTATTTAAAACAGAAAAGAAACATTTGGAAACTCAAACAAAAAATCACTGTGGTTTCTTCATGGATTCATTATACAGGCCAGTTATGTGCATGTACCCACCTACCTGTAGGAAAAACTTTGAAAACAAAATTACACATGGCAATGAGGAGCGTGTATTACTGTAAACGAAAGTTACATGTATAGTGCTACTGTATATTCAGACTAAGAAAGAAACTGATGAGTGTTTAGTCTGTGTCCTCATCGATTTGGGAGTGCGCAGTGATATCAAGGAGCTGATAGCCGATTAAATATTCTGTTCAAAGCACTCCAAACGAGATGGTGAATGTAGACTAAGACCAAGGACGAATATGTTTCTGATTTTATCTTAGCCTGCATATATTTACCTGGTTTTTTTTTTGCCCATTGAGTATGGGATACCATACTCGTAAGCCCGTTGAGAATGAGTTCTTAATGTTAAGCCTATGGACGTTTATACCAGGCTAAGATAAAATATCTTATCAATTGTCAATGGTAATGCCATTGAACTACAACATATATTTGGTATTTAAACTGCAGGCAAATGGATTGAATTAATCGGACGCACCTATAACCGAATCTACTTTGTCCCTTCGTCAGATATCGTTGTATTTAGCAAATGATTGATTTAAGATTGTAAAATCTAGTAATGATTTTAGTTCCTGCACCTGCTGGTGTCTTTCTTGTCCCACGATTTATGACATCGCCTCAATGTACGGGGTTCCAGTTGGCAGGTATTACAGCTCGCAATAGCAACTCGGCAGCATCCCGTGACTAAGGCCGCGAGGTAGATCCCACATTCTTTGAATCCTGCAGGTTATAAAATCTCCCCAGATTAACCACGAATCTAACATCTGTGTACGACTGCCGATATCCGTGTCCACCCATTGACCCCTCCTCATACATCGAGACATCCGCCTGAAGAGTGGATGGTACACCTACACTCATAAACATACCTCTCCTCACCACCATCTACTTAGGGCTGGCCAAACGGGATGCCTTAATCAATTATTTGGTGATTTTCCTTGCGGTAGTTGTATGTGTTGGTGGGTTGGACTGTGACCACTGGTGCTACCACAGGTATGAACATTTAACACCTGCAGGGAGATTGAACCACATATCTCACAGGTGTCACGGTACCTTGTAGTTTATATAGGTGTCAGAAGCAGTGTGTTCTATCAGGAGCTGTTGGGTCCATGTTCTAGTATACATCTATTAATTCATATGTGATACTCGGAAGAATGCAGTCATTCAGTAGGGATGAGGGACCATAGTGACAAGGATGGTCAAGCAAGGTGTAAGATCCCAACTGACCATCGTTTCATAATGATTGGAAGCAACAAGTAGTTTCTATAAGTTTGAATTTTTCCGTCAAGTACAAAGGGCAGTACCCTGAGAATTAAACTAGTTAATATATACTACTAATATATAAGTAATTAAGAGTATAATGTAAGTTCTAGACAATTATTACAAGGCTAATACACCCTATGTTCGTAGATTTTGTGATGCTAGGGAGGGTGGGGGGAAAGTTTTTCCAGTGCTGTGATTTGAATCGGAGAGGAAGCTGTGGTGTGTTATGGGTAGGCCTTTGTATCCTATAGATGCCATGGTGGCACTTCTAGAGTGTCCGATAAATGGGGGGAGGGGGAGGGGGGAGTTGCCGCCCCAACATCAGACCAAATTTCACAATTAGCCCCAATTACATGTTAAAGGAGGTTCCTCAATCAATGTGAAAACCCGCAATATACTATCTATTGAAAATAATTCCTATTGGGAATGTGATTTGGGATAGTGAAAGCATCAATATCAATTAGCTTGGAGAAATTGTATTATCAGATTTCAAACATGACGAGAAAAGTATAACTAGGTGAAGAAATCTATCTGCTCATTTCTTGCTATGTTACAGAGTACGTAAGCACAATTGAAAAAAACACAACAACATAGTGATATGAATGTGAGTTCATGGAAGGTAAGAGCAAATGGACTTCTTGGAAGTCCAGGTGCAACAATGTTCAAGGTGATCTGCTCTTGAGCGCAATGTAAGTGCTCCATCGTCAGAATGGTGTATGTTGTATGGGTTGGGGTCTGAGACCCCTGCCCTGCAAAAGAGTGTGGATGTACAATTAAGGTGAATTGCACTGCTGAAAAGGGAGTCTAGCGCAAGAGGAACATGGAGTCTAGCGTTCTTGCAGGAGCAGTGGCTATACGAGGGCATTGATAGGTCACCACACACCAAAGGTGGTAGGCATGATTTCGATGACCATTGGAGGATCGTTTCTGCAGTCATGAAAACACAATTGAAAAAAAACCAATACTCAACTACGTGTTCTGCAACATGATAGAAGACGGGGTTCACTTATATGGCCTTCTGTTCCCAGCCCGGACTGGCAGATAGGACCCCTTTAAGCTTTCATTGGTCATACAGATATTTCCTAATTGGAGGTGGTTTTAAAAAAAAAATTATTAGGTGTCTTTATTGATTTCGACTTTGCAGCCGTTCTTCCAATACAATAGTAGACTGAACATGAATGATATTTACAATGAATGATATACAGCCGTCAGCTGTGAGTGCTTTCAGTGCGAAATAATACATTAACATTAACAGGTCCATTTTCTGGTATCATATATATCAGATTATATTACATTTGTCATCTTACAGGTAACACATAATATGTACTCATGGACTGATCTACACTCTGTATATACATTTGTTCATTTTCTTTTTAACAGCTTCTATGGAGCCCTCCAAAAGATATGAGCAATGGTCGGCAATTGGCAAGATAGCGGTCTTTAAGATTTTCATGGCAGTTTTCTTACTGATGTATTTACGGATTTTCCTAAAAATCGTACATTTATCGTTTATAGCTCTTTGTAGTTTTTCTCCGTGCTTTTTAAAATTTAGGTTACAGTCTATAGTTGTTACTAGGTAATTGATTTCTTTGCATGTCGAGACAACATCCCCATTAGGGTAAAGTACTCCCCTTTTTCCGGTTTTATTTTAGTTTTACTTCCATGATAGTTAGTTTTTTTCAGTATTTATGCTCAACCTGTTTGCTGAATACCACTTGCTGAGATCCTCCAGGGCTGTCTGCATTGACAGTTCAGCTGTCTGTACATCTTTGCCAATCGTCACAACAACCAGATCGTCGGCATACATAAGTGCAAAATTATTACGTATAAAATCTGGCAAATCATTTATGTAGATCAGAAATAGCACAGGGCCCAGTATGGAGCCCTGTGGTACTCCTGATTCAACATATTTGTCTGAGGATGTATTTTCGCCATACCTAGTGTGGCAGCATCGATTACTTAAATAAGACTCAAATCATTTCAAGAGACTCATACCAACTCCTGCCTCTGCCAATTTGATTAACAACAACGTGTGATCCACACAGTCAAATGCTTTTCTGATATCGATATATATATATATCGCTAAAGCAACTCTGTCTGCATTATCTAACTCGGCTAGGTGCTGCACTAGTTTTAGTACCGCACCCCCGTGCTTCGACCTCTCCGAAAGCCAAATTGGTTTGTATAATTTAGTGTGGACGAGCCATTCCAGTATCTTCCCAGTTACTGGGAGAACGCAGACTGGCCTCCAGTTTCCGATTTGGGTAAGGTCTCCCCTTTTTGGTAAAGGGCAGATCCTACCCTCTTTCCAATGCTGTGGAAACTCTCCGTGTGTTATCAGCCGCTTCAGTAGTTGGGTGAAATCCTCAATACAATTCAATAGGTTCTTCCTTAATAAACTACAATTCACTCAAGGTTTACCCGATGATTTATCTTTGTCAATCTTCCTTACAATTGATTCTAAATCGCTCGCAGCAATCATCTCAGTGTCGATCTCGGGGCTATGTTCATTTTCTCGACGGGCAAAACACAGTTGTAAATCATCACTTAAAGCTTCATTCAGTTTTTTACCAACGTTAAAGAAAAATTCATTAGCGTAATTTGCACAATCAATAAGAGCGATTTTGGTTTTGGTCGTATTATCTAAAAAAACAAATTTCATCGTTACGGTTACTATACGGGCTACTCACATATCAGAATAGATATCGCAGAGCGATCTGTATTCCAGTTGATACAGATCTGTTGCATTTAATATAGCAGATGTCCATGGTTTCTAAGGTGTTCTAACCTGTAGGAGGGGACTTTTTTTTTACACCAGCTAGTTCCGTTACCTCCCAAAGTTTCCCTCTGTCCGGTAATGAATTGATGACATGCACTAAAATTGTTCCGCAGTCGGCAGGATTCGAACCTGCGCGGGCAGAGCCCAATAGATTTCTAGTCTATCGCCTTAACCACTCGGCCACGACTGCTACGTGAATGCTGTCCTGTGGTGGTTATCATATTCCACTTTGTTTATTTTTGATTCTCAATCATTCTAAATCAATGTGAATAAATTATCGGGGGATCTTTTAAAGGAAAGAGGCTAACTTGCAAATATTAGGGTAAAACAGCAGGATATTTTACTGGCCCTTATATTCAATTAGCCAGTATCCAGATCTCCATAGTTTTTATTCCACGAATCAACTTTTCTTCCACAGGTACATCACACTTGTAAATCTTGACGCATGTTATGAACTTGAAAGAGATTGGATTGCAATCATTGTATGCGTGTGTGGATGCAGATGTTGGTGGATTATCATGCTCATCCAGGTCGGTCTGAGGTTCCCGGTACATGTTGTAGTGTCCTGCCTCAATGCACTCCGGGTTTAGATTTCGGCACTGTAAGATGAGTTCCACAGACCTGCAAACCTAGAGGTACTCCACTAGATGAGAATTAATCCAGAGATTTACTAGAAATGGTAACAGTTTGGGACAATGAGTTCGCTGCCATCCAATGATGAGTGCTTCAGTTCGCAGCTAGACCTTTGGACAGGTGTCAACTTTGACGGCGAGGGATTGGTAAAATATGGAAGATGCCCATAACTTGTTAAAGTGCGCCACAAACAAAATGAATAACCTGAGACGCTTGACCTTCAAGCAACATATTAAAGGGACTGAACATGTGATTGCCAAAAATGATGGCACAAAGTATACGGTTTTCAGTACTTGCTGGGCCAAAATCTGAAGGATGATATTAATGCGCATATTGAGATTGCTAGAAACATAAGAGGCTTGTGCGTGGAATCTACTTGACCATCTTCCTATGGTAGAAATGAACGGGACAGACAACAAAAGCGGTCTGGCAACTCGCATAGGGGCCAATCCCGGGCTATTCCAAAAAAATGTGCCTGCCACAGCAGGGTCGTTTGGGCAGGTAATGCCTGACGTGTAATGCTGAGCAGAGGAACTGGGTGCTGCAGGGAAAGGGTTAATAATCTAGGATCTTACATGTAGACTTTTTTGTTTATTTCTACCAGGGACCTGTTTCACTAGTCTTGTGACATGTCTGTGACACCATACAGACATTGGGGTTGTCTAGTTTCGTGACAACATAAGTAGCTGCCCTTAGGAAAAGACAGACCCCAAACATAAGAATTAGACAAATCTACACATTATGGACCTGTTTCACTAGTTTCGTGACAAAAGTGTTAGACAGACATGAAAAGCGGCACCAACAGTGCAAGCAAGAACGGACAAAACGAAGTCTAATGTCTAGTTCTTATGAAACCGGACACACCATCTAGACGCCATCTAGATATGTCACAAACTAGTGAAACAGGTCCCTGTTCTATCCAGACGAACAGATCTACCACTGGACCCTTTTCTGTATGCTATACAGACCAAGGGACGATATGGGTCAGCTTTATTGAACACTTATGGACGACCTTATGGATCGCTGTTACTGTCTTAGCGAACAGGCTTAGATATCATTAAATGATAACGCTTGTACGACTTGTACGACACCTTAAGATGGACCATGTGGTTAAAGGCTTTCAGCACCTTGCTCCCTGATTCCTTCATGGCTATTGTGGACTTAAACGCAAATCTGATAGGTTCTGCTACACGATTAGTTTGAGGGGAGAGGTTTCAGGTATGTTTGCGTACTGATTGCTATCAGCCCTGGCCCTCGTATTTTTAAGAGGATTATGAAAGCTGTTGTCCAAATGTCTGAGTACCAACGAGTCGCTATGTTCGTCTGTCGTACGTTTATCGTGTCCATGTACTTTTAAATTGATGACGCGTTGGTTTTGGGTAATACAGTGAAAAAGTCAGGAAGGTGATTTCAGTATATTCTTTTTAAAATCAGTTTAAAATCAGTTTATCTAACCTGGCGTTGAAAAGGCAACTTCGTGCGTGTTTTCGATCAAAACCAGCTTCGAAAAAGCTTCGAGTTCATCCTGTTAGGGCTGTATATCAAAGGCTATCTCGCTAACTAACTTATAAGATAATTAGATATCGATGTGCATGCATCATTTTCAGCTATCAATGCAACACTATAACAGAGAAGAGGTCCAAGATAATCGGCCAATATGCATTCGGTACTTCTTGTTAACAGAGAATACACAGTATGAATACCGATAAGGTTAATTAATAATTATAGTTTTAATGGTTGTTCTTAAGAACTAATTTCACTTTACTTTTGGGGGTAGGTTTCAATCGATATATAGCCTGGTGGCATATGATTTCAGTAAAGTGGACATTTGAAAATCATACTTCTTTTAAAATGACCTATGAACTTTCTTGATTCATGGGGACCTAGTGAAAATCTGACTTTTGACAGGTTTACTTAAAGGCTGTGCCTTATCTTTCTACTCAGTGCGGCACAGCGGCTGCAGACGTTACATTAATTGAAGACCACGGTCACCCTCTGGAAAACAGGCAGATTTACAATCACCTACTCCTCCAGGCTTAGGTCAAACGACCCTTCTAAAAACAGGCTGGTGCTTTGCTTCAGGGTATTTGAGAATAAGAACTTATGTTTCATCACTTACAGAGTTATATTCGCGATTCGTGTCTCTGGTGGCGCGACCTTATGTGATATGCACTATTGGACTACCTCATAAACATGCTTCCAGAGAATCGCGGCAACCTGGAGTGAATGACCAGCACAGTGCATATTCCTGCTGCTATACTACAACCAGTGCGGCGTCTCATGCTGAAGTTCCACTGAATATGACCATTCTGACTGCAGGGTGGAGTTCTGCCATCACCTTTGCAAGATTCTATGAGAAATAGGTTGCTACACCACCTCAGGATACTAATTTTGCCCTAGTTTAAGTATTATATCATGGCAGTCATACGGACATAAGGAGTCGTTAATGGTAAAAGACTAGATTTAAGTGGATATATATGTTTTCTACGATTAGGTCTGACAGGCGTTTCCTGACAAGTTTACTCTTGAGTCATTATAAGTTGATTTATCAAGAGCATGGTTTCTGTGCTTGCTTGTGTTTTATTGGCACAGGTGTCAGATTTCCAATCCGAACGAGTTGACGTAGCCCAGGAGCCATACCCCGCGGCCATTGGTTCGATTGATAATTAAATGAGAGTATTGCTGTTTAATTATAATCCACCTATAGTTGCGATCAGAAACGCACACACCTTTTCCTCTAGTGAACACTGATGCTGCTGCACCCGGATGAGCCTCATTAGACAAGAGACTCCCGCGGCTCCTAGGACCCTAGGTTGATTATAATTGAACACAAATACTCGTGTTCAATTATCAATTATACATAAATATAAATTAGATCATATTGACGACATCATTCATGTGTCAGCAGTTAAGTATTTTTTTGTGAACATAACCAGTGAGATACCATCTAACGATACACAAACTATAACAGATTGCCATATGACACGCTGATGTTAGGACGGCAGTAACTTTAGATGCCGACCAGAATGACAGCGGGCGGCGGGGGACATGTGGCAAGGTGGGGGCAAAGCACCTCCGCCTTCCGCTTGGCTGGACGCCGCCAAAAGATGGCGCTACATTCGGAGACGCAGGACCAGCTGGCTGCCGATGGGCGCCGGTTGGTGGCCCTCCTCACCCTTATTATGCGGGCCGCTAGGGGCCTGACAGCAGCAAATCGACCGAAAAAGGCTGTCTAATCCGGCGGATAAATCACGCTATACCCCAAACAAAGCCTCCGGCCACCACAGCACCTCTGTCGGCAGGCTCAGAACCAACAGGCCTGGCGGGAAGCCTTTGTGGAGATGCAGCGCGACGGATGGTGGCACTGAAATCGGGCAGAATAATTCACTTTCTCTCCTAATTGAATCAACTGCAAGCGTTTGATTGCAATTCGTTGCGGCCAAGTCCGGCGTGTCCGCTCTGGCAGTGATGGGTGCAGGACGAGCGGAGAATCCCAAACATGCCCGATTTGTGTTGATATAGATGGCTTCACGGTCCAGGGACTCAAGAATTCCGTTGGACCGTGATCACTGTGCTAAATAACAAAACGGTAACGTGCTATGATGGTTGCGTGGAGAAATCTGTATCACCGAGTTATTGATCTAAAAAAAGACGTGAAATATTAGAGTTATAACCTCAATAACTACGGCTCTGCATTTGTTATTAGAGTATGATTTTTTTACTACCACCTTTGAAACAATATGTGGTGGAGGGATTTGAGTGAATTATACTAATGATGTACCATGGGCTACATGTTGAAATAAAATTGATGTAATTGTGAATGTTTTTATTGTTAGTAGGCCCGGTTCCAATGATTGGCATGTTATACGAGACTATATGTCTACTCGACAACTCCTGCATATATTATTAAGAATAAAAAGGGGCAACGTGTCAATCTTCAAGTAAAAGATCAATTGGGAGCTCTCATCATCAAGGTATTTCCCCAGGTAAGATTCACCGCTAACGTATATATAGTGGAACCAGGGTTTCTGCATCATAGTCTGACACAAACACGACATTTTCTTTCACAAACCGGAGGCGCTTTCATTATTTTTCTATTTTGTGTAGAAAAAGATCTTAATGAAACCAGCTTTTATTAAGTTGTTAAACTAGTTGTCATTATTATCTTATTCAAATATGGTAACACGTAACCAACAAAAACCGCTACATCGGCACAATGTTCATCCTACATAACGTTTCATAAGCAAAATGCTATCTAATGAATTAGCAAAATATAGGGGAAAATACTATCTAGAAAAAGAAGAATGGCAGCATCGACTTGGCTTCATTTTCTCGGTTTCTGTATACCTATCAAAATTCCGACTATTATGTCTTGTATATAGGCATGGCAAGAAGTACCTAATAACAAGAATTAAGGTTGGAGAGCTATAGGACGAAAGATGCATAGCTAGTAACAGAAGGTCCCTGTATAGGCTATTGGAAGTTGAGGGATGGTGTTAGTGTAAGTGTCATACACTTGAGATAAACATGGAATAGATATGGATATAATTGGAACACCAAGGAGAATTAGCGTAGAAAATCTCCCTGATGACACTGATAGGCACTTTGGAGATAAGGAATACAATTTTGAATATTGTGAAAGACAGGTGTGGATGCGAGAAGAAGAGGAGGCTCAAAGTAATGATTGATGGCAGCCCACATCACGAGCAAACAGACTTGTTGGCACACCCGTGTAAATGGCCACTCTCTGGTACTGCCTTGTTCACAGACCAATACCCGTTACCACGCCTGGAGGTATGCGCACGCCCGAGAGCAGGGGTGTGGCCCCCAGAGGGCCAGGGGCGACTTAGACAAAAGTAGGTCTTCACCATGGGGCAAGGGAATAAGAGGTGGACAATAAAAAGACGAGGAGTAACTATATAACCGCCTGTTCTCTGTTGAAGTGGTCTCTCAGCGGGAAACTATGCGCTGCGGGTTGGTCTTGATGGCGGCATCATAGGTGAACATGGCGCCAATTGGCCGGGAAGCAGGCTGGTTTGAGGCGGGAATGAGTCTTTGAGTGGAGATAACTGGCCGCTTCTCAGCGTGCAATTTGTTTATGACGTCATGACCCCGGGAAAAGAGTGTCTCCTTAGCTGGTGAACCATATGGATTTGGGCCTGCAATTTCCTGTGTAGTTAACGAGCGAATGAACAGTATGCCTCTAGGTCCCCCCTCATTGACCACAGAATGTGAAGAAGTAAATGGCATTGGTTGGTATCATAGCTGTTATTAAGGCTTCGGGGTCTGATTCAGACAACAGTTATAACAGCTGGTGTTTCTCCTATCATCAATTTGAATCAAGTCATACAAACCATTATTTGCGACAATATCGTACTTAACAATACAGATAGTTAACATTTCTTTTCCAATGTTCAGCATTCAATACATTTTGTATATTCTTTTCTCTTGTGGGGATATTCCCTTTCCAATTACGGCTAGCACTGTATTAGAATTCACTTTGAGATGTTCTGCCTCTAGACCCTGCACGCTCGATTATTTCTAAGTTCCCTTAGTATATAGATCTTGGTGACTAGTTTTAGATTTTTTTCGAGTGCAAGTAAAATATTAATGACTACACCCAGGTAAGTATGATCTAGAACAGAATCTATAATATCTATTCCCATATAGAGAGTCAGGATTTGACTCCGCAATAGTTTGGTCTTCGATCTATACCACACGGTCGAGGCCTTCCTGAAGTTTATTGGCAGTATCGACACTGGTGTTCGAGGAATAGAAGATGACAAATTCATCTGCTTACTTTATATCTTAGGTAAGAGAATCTAGCAGAAAAGAACCCCGAGTTCATCAATGTTGTTAAATGTGGCCTTTAGTTATGTTAACGTCTCAGCTTGTTGGGCCTTCTTCAGGTTTATGCTTTTAGTTAGTCAATGATCGGCTATAATGTTTGATAGTTTTTTTATGTAGAACATACAGCTGAGGATCTACGATAGGTCATCTAGGTAAGTCCTTTACCAGAATAGATTATTCCTATTAAGTTTCAGCTTTTTTACTTTTCACAAAAGCCTCCCATGGTGTACACTGTCGTTACGGAAATCGACAAAAAGTAATTTGGCATATAAGGACTTCCACGAGGATTGGTGATTGATTGGTAGTATTGAGTATACCAAAAGTCAGAGTTATATAAGGGAGAGATTACTTTATAAGTCAAGGATGACAGACAAGTAACTTGGACATATAGTGGTAAGGCCGAGATTGACATTTGATTATTTTAGAATGTGAGTACTAAATATGTTTAAAAAAAACATGAAAGTCTCTTTCATATGCATGTACCTATATATTTCTTAACATCGGAATGGATCCATATTGGCATCCGGTATAGGGAAAATGTTGTGTTGTGCATGTAATTACAACATGTATACCGAAACTTGCATGACGGATTATAACGAATGAACTATTCGTTTTACCAGATTCCCCATATCTAGCTTGTGGTTGTGAAAAAATCCGACCCCATATAGATATAGTACTGAAATATAAAATATGCACGCGGAGGTCCACTTAAGATGTGTAAAAGAACGGATACCAACCACAGCGATATGCTTCAAATTCATACAACACCAGGTGATATCACAAAGTTCACTTACATGTTGGTAGATGCTTGGGATAAGTGTAGTCCACTGAACAAACATACAACAGAAAGTGTTGTCCGTGACCCAATATCCAAAACTAACCTCAAGGCACTTACCCGAAATGGCAATGCCATTCGGTTCTGACCCATCTCCCCGCCCGTTTTCAGCCTGTCCATGATGTATCGCTTGACCTCTTACTTGAGTCCCCTTCTCGATGTCGCCTTGGGGCAGCTGGGCGGCCAGGAACCGGAAACATGTGACGATGAGACGGTCTGCAAGCCGCAGGCGGGTCGCAGGTCGATCTCTGCGTGGACGCGATGGCTGGCAGGGCGGGCATGGGGCGGTCGCGGGGCGGGCATGGGGCGGTCGCGGGGTGGTCGCAGGGCGGGCAAGGGGCGGGCGTGGGGCCGAGGCCGGGGCACGCCGTCCCTTTGTATGGACACCGTCACAATTATCTCTCACCGATCCAGCGTGATCGGGCCCACTCACAACATGTATCGCGCCCCAGGGTGAGGATGATAGATCGCGTCACATGATCGATCTACTGGGGCAGCCCCCACCAAGTGGGGTAAGTGATCGGAGTGGACAACATGGGAAAGTAACCTATACGTACACTCTTCAGGTGTATCCTCTCTGGAGTGTAAACGCTAGGATATGGTGAAAAAAGATGTGGTTGAAGACTAGTTTAAATTTTTGGCTTGTATACATTTAAAGGGGGTGTCCGCCTACTACGATAGAAACTATACCTCCCAATGGACTGTAAAGTAGATAACCCCTATCGTGGTCCATAGGAAGGAATCGGAATATCAATGTCGTTGAGAGCCAGAGTGCATCGTGGAGTGTAGAAACGTCTTTGAGAGTCACAATAAGGTGATCATGGTCCCGATGCATCTCACGATACAACCAATGCATCGATGTAGGTCTCAGACAGCATTTTGGTATCAGAGTATACCATGATTACGGAAATATCGCATGGAAATTATTTCTGTTTACAGATATCCACAAAATATCAAAATATTGCCTTTTGGCCGCTAAAACAATAATATTGAACATATAACTATGGCAGAATCTTAATTCCTATGTGAAATAATTGATTTGATACCCTTATCTTCAATTAAATAAAGCCATATTTAGAGCAATAAATAACCTATATATGTGACACCTGGGGGGTGTTTTATTTTCAACTCTCCTGGGGACTCTCCTCGCCCACGAGGGATAGCTCCATTGAGGATAATTTTCAGGAGATCTCCTCAATCTCGTTCGATTTACCCTGTCCTCGGGAGGGAGAGAAATCCTCGGCCGAAGTCTCCTTTGAGAGAGCCCCAGGAGAAAATAAACCTGTAGGAGACTTTTGAGGAGACTTGAAAGAGAGGCTGTGTATATTGCAGGTGGTGGCACATAGTGGTATTTTTGGGAACTAATTTCATCATTTATGAACATATGTTAATCTAAGTAAATAGCACAGTAATTCTCCATCTGAGACCTCCAGTTTTAATTAAAATCATAATAAATATATTTCCGATAGTTCAAATGAATTAAATAGCTTTTATTTGTTATTTTGAATCACCCACGACACCCCTAGACGTGTCCCCAGCCAGGAGAGCTGCAGGACACTTTTCAGGAGCTCTCCTGGCCCCAGGACTGAAAATAAAACGATATTTCAGGAGACCTCCTAGAATCTGGCCCAAGACTCTCCTTCCCCGGGAGACTTTGAAATATCGAACCCAAACTGTCCTGGGACCTCTCCCCGGGCGCCCCAGGACTCCTCGGGCAGAAAATAAAACACCCCCCTGATTCCGAAAATCCATAATCTTCTGTGTAGTATTTCACATGCAAAAAGGTTTATGATTCACACCATTCTCTACGATTTTCAAATATGTGTGGAGATTAGTCGAGTAGTGGTGTGTTCCATCTACACTAGAGGATACGGGGTTATGGTATGGTGATTCGGGTGGACCTATTCACAGAAGTGCCACAGGCTTTCTCCTATTTCATGACTCGGCCTATAAAAAGATGGGTCCGGATAGCAGGTAGACAGGTCACTCGCTGTATTCTCTTTGTGAAGACGGAACCTTTGGGACCTCACATTGTTACGGTCTTCCGTAACCTTTTGAAGATTGAGCTTGGATGATCAACTTCGGTTAACAGCATCCAGCTCCCCGGTATTGTTACGTCGTACCTGGTATTAGGAGACATATCGATGCCTCCAAGGATCAAGCCCTGCTCTCCCGCGGTATATGAGAGCTCATTTTACCTTATTAAAACCTTGATTTATTAAAGTTCCTGTGTTTAGTCTGGTTTGACTAGGAGTATGGTATTTTTTCCTTTTTCAGTGGTTTGGTTGGAAGAAATTTACCCTCCGTCGTCACCCACATTCATTTGTTTGACTAGGGGTTACCGGATCACCCGGTTTCCATGCAAAATACGAGCCAACCTGTGGGTTATCACACTCACAGCCGACCACTCCACATGTTTTCTGGAACATCGTAGAGACCCTACGATAGACCTTTTTAATCATAGTGCATGGTAGTCCATCGTAGACCACATCGGGAAAACCTGATCTATTACTACGATTTCCTTTTTCATCCAACCGCGATGTCATTGTTCATCGGGAACTTCTACAATATACTCACGATGTCAATATCGGAAGGAATCGTAGTAGGTGGACACCCTTGCATCCAATGAGCTCCAAATCGTTCTATAGGCCCTATGACGTTCCTAAAAATTGATTACGATACACGCCGATGTTCCTATAGTCCAGACGTCTTGATATTATTTTTAGAGCGTGATTGCACGCCCTAAATACATTATCTAGAGGTTAGAGTGGTCATATTGAATTTTCAGCGTGCTTGTACCAGAAGACTATCTATCTGCATGCTGTTCACTGTGATAGTGAGAACAGAGCAGGGAGCCAGTGTCCCAGGGTCTTAGAGTTGTGCCCAGCTGACTATAACCAATCACTCAAGACCAAAATACCTCAAGGCCCACTGGTGCTTGATCTGTTTGGATCCTAGATAGGCAGTTGCAGAAATAGCAAGTTGACTGGGTGCAAGTGGGTTACAGAAAACTATCCATAGGCTGAATCTAACCCAGACCCTTTAATTGATATTCATTTGCACGCTCATTCATCTATGATGAACATCCAATTTGCTCCTAGTTGATATTAGGTATCGTAGTGGATTGCGAGGTCTTACATTTCTATCGTAGGTGGACACCGGGCCTCCTACGTAGACATAGGAAGGACAGAGTAAAATAGTAGTGGCTTGACACTGTCTGTCATTTCTTTGTCACCCGTCCCAGAAGGTATCAAATGTCAATCCTGTTCCTAGGGACCGGATCATCCGTCATGTGTGTATTGTACCTATCATCTCATAATGTGACCTTGTGTATTGTCAAGCCGGAGACACACCAAGCGAGAAATGCGGCGATTTCCCGAATCGCCAACACGAAATGGCGTGCCTGTAAGCTGTTATTTCATATTTCACCTGATTATTGCTTCAGAGACACTAAGTTATTGGTGGGATCCTACATACAAGCACATTTCTATTTGCGATTCTGGAGATCGCTGCCGTTACTCGCTTGGTGTGTCCCCAGCATCACGTTCAAGTTTTCCATTTGATTATGGGGCATGTACAAAGATTATTTTCCTCCAAAGTAATGCATTCATACATTATATATTTTGAATATATATTCCAAAGATTCATAATTCATGATCAATCGACTATTTTCACGCAATATCCACAATTTTCCATTTCGGCAATGTAATTGATGTATAGGCAATAGTCTGCTTCGTATCTAAAGAAGGGGTAAATATTTACAATGCAAATTATGTAGCAGGTATCGGCATTATGCAGCGTGATACACATGAAAGTAGGCGGATTGTAACACCCCTCCCAACTCGTGACAGTTTTATTACTCTTTATTGTATTTTAATGGCTGAGCATGATGACACCGTACTCGATGCACTTGATGCACCTCTGTGATCGATAGTTACACGGGTGGCATATGGATCCGTCTATGGCGTACATCACATGGTGACATCATACAGGGACATCAGTTTAATTATCATTATATACCTATAGCCGTATGACTCACACATACTGCCCGCTGCTACCCATAACGTATGTATAGCCGTACGTCACACTGTGACGTACGGGGTATGTGATCACGTGACTAGATAAAATTTCGCCATTTTTTAGGTATATAGTAATACGAAAACGGGCTGACTGTCTTAGTACGTCAAAATTCTTGATAAAATTGTTAATCAGATACAGCCCTCTGCCTTCAGCATCGGGATGTATCTGATCAATGATTTTACCGCGTATTTTTGGCGTACAAAGACAGTAAGCCAGTTTCCGAACAAACACATGAAGGCAATCAAGCGTCCATCCATACACAATGGCATATCAGCAAGATATCGGGTTCTTTACTCATTGGCTCTGTCCATATCTCAAGAGCTTTATACTTTATATGACCAATACAATTTGTTTTCTCGTTATAATACTTACATATGAAATATGGCAGATTCTGTCACATACAGAAACTGGATAAAGATTTTTTACCATAAACAAACGAACGAACCATAATATATGTAGAAAGTTTATTAAGAGAAATTCACAGGCACATTAGTAATTTCCAGTATGTTTATGTATGCGATTATATATCATATCATATATACTCGCTATGGTTACTGTTGATACGAGGAGTCGGCGTTGATGGTTGCCTTCCTTGCAGCTCGTTGTGTCAGGCTTCCCCGTCTATTGGTTTATGATGGTCAGGAGGTGTACATTACTCCCTCGTGGCTTTGGGCCGTCAATGGGCACCATAAAACGAAAATAAACCTGTCAATCTGAACAATTCGATTACGGTATGCATACAGGGGAATAAAGCACATTGCAAATATGCAAAGTAATTCAGGTGAACTTGACAGATTGTTTCCCTAACCAATCCCCAAATGATATTGTTACCAATTGCCATTTCATAAACGTGTATATCAAATATGAATTATAACACTCACGCATATATCTACAAGATAAAATCGTCTGATTTTGCTACAAAACTTTTCAGAACTATTTTGAAGTAATTTGACAATTTTGAAACATGTCAATAAATGAGTATTTTGCAAATAATGACGTACTGTACATAACAATTAAGAGAGTAACTTCATCCAAATATATATATTCCCAGAAAATTCAGAGTTTGTATGATCTGGTAAAGTATTCACAAAAGCCAGCAGGTAGACTAGAATTAATTCATAGATATGAATAAGGGGGGCGATAATACCCTCGTTAATCACGGACATAATGACGGAACGGTAGCAGGCTGCCACTGGCCGTCAACCATCTGACATACGGGCTTGGATTTACCCCATCCTCTCCACTGTACTTCACCCCACACCCCATCCGCACACGTTCCCTCCCGATAACCCCAAGCCCCCACCCGCCCAATCTTCTCCACCATGCCCAACATCCTTGTTTTACCATTGGAGACAGCCTTCATTGCCTTCTACCCCTGCCCCACCTGAACCTCACCTCACCCCCTACCTACACCCCCAGGTCACCATCTCACTCCCAGCCCCGCCCTATCCGCACTGCCACCTATTGTCTGCCGCACCCACCAGACGGCGCCACTCGTCCCCCACGTGCCACCCTCGTTTCCGAGGGCCGATATTGGTGCCAGTAAGGAATGTGGCGCAGCGCGCGTTTACCGTTCGAAAATAACCGATTTTCGAGCGGGTCCTCTTCAGAAGCCTTGTAATTTGTTGACCCCGGGCTGACCCTGGAAGGAGTCGATAATGACCGGAGTAGACAGGCGTCGCGCGGGTGTGAGGAGACTGCACACGGCCGAGAGCTGGCCGAAAGCAGACGACATTTCAGCCATTGGTTCAAAGGCGCCAACATGTTGACACGGGGTGAGAAAAGGCGCGAGGACTGTTTGCTTCTCCTCAGCTTTATGGACTGACCAGTGGTGAGTTACGATCATTCTTATACTGGGCTCAAGTGGTTGTTGTCCACAGTTAGCATATGTCAGGTACGTAGAGAGGCAAAGAGGCAACATTGTAATGGGATGATATACTTTATGGACTTCTGGGAGTATTTGATCAATCTTATTGCACAGTCAGAGGTATGTATTAGCCCTTTAACTGCAGTAATGCTAAGTAGAGGAACTGGGTGCTGCAGGGAAAGGGTTAGAGAATATTTAATTTTTGGAGAAGCTCAGAAGGTTTCGGGAAATTGTTTATCTCTAGATGTTTAGACTGTCACATTGTCGTGTGTAAACTGTATTCTCTTTGGTTTCATGTAAGCTTCGTGTGTAGTTTCAATAACGTGCTGTTAGATGTGGTTGCTCTGCTGATATTCTATGTGAATGTCCTAATCGTCCGAGGCATAAAAGCACAGCAAAGACATCATAATAAACAGGAAAAGGTCAGTCTTACGCTAGTGTGGCCATTTCGGACGCGTGAAAGCTTATTCCTCCTCAATAATAGAGTTTCAAGTGACCTTGTATCCGGAGGTCCGGATAGTCCGGGTTGACGTACAAATGGAAACCTTGTACTTGCGCGCCACCACCCGGGCCCTACACGAACTCACTCTCCAGAGCACATGCTAATAGCAATTTAGACCTTTAACATTTAGAAGGCGTGAGAGCTAATTACAAGCATGGTACGTTAGCAGTGTTTCTCTTTAATATTAAATGTATTATCCTGATATTTCTTTTTATTAGTACCTTTGCTATAGTAGAGGGGGAAACAGTTTGATCTCAGGCGTTCATACAGCAGGGAACCTAATATTATCAATATTTTCGAATAACAATACGGATTTGATTCGTGTCAGCTTTTTCATAATGGTAATGAGAAAGCTCCTGTCATCAGTGTGCGCTGACGCATAGTTTTTACTTACTTGAATACGTAATATTTCAAATCTACTATATTTTGCAAGGGTTTGATGAAAAAGAATTTGTGGTTTTGAACTATGTGAAATAAAACTTTTAGAATCAAGGTATTATGCTATATGTATTATATGATATGGAAATGAATCAGTAGCCCCCACTTTCTAAGCCATACATATGTTATACAACACTTTGAGACCATCGTATTCAAGTCCTAGGAAAATGACATGGGTTCTAATTTGTTCTTTAAGAATTGTAGGATATGCTTTTAGATTAGATATTTGATGTCCTCATTGAGTGAGCCACTCATAGATATACTAAGTGGATTTATTTCATCCCATTATCATTTATGAAATGCTTGTTCCGATTTCAGGTAGTACAAATGCTTACTAATGCGCATCAGTTTCCTATTCTTAGGATACTCCACCTATCGGTATTGAATATTATATTATACTACTGAAATAGGAAAAGAAATGCGTCTCAAAGGCAGAAACCTGGAACATCTGTTTGAATACAACCGTTTATTTCCAACGTTTATTCAGTCAGGTTTGTCAAATTCACACTTCAAGTTCAACATGCTAAAAACAAATGACTACAAAATGTACAAGTGAAATAAAGGCATTCTATTATTTTATCTTAACATGAATGAAACAAACCGTATAGACAGTGGAATGAAAAATGTGCCAGACATCCGGTGAAAATTAGACATTATGACGTAAGTCGGATAGTCTCGTTCATATCGGTGTGGTCTAGACAAGAGTATTGGTGTTTAACACAGAATCTAAAGTGTTATGCACAGTCATACGTTCAGAACAGCACCTAGGTTTAACCCTACAAGGAAGGAATGCAGACAGGATCAACAAAGATGCCTCCAAACAATCACAGGTTTTACGACGCTCTCCTCTTGCATTTCATGTTATCACAAACAAAAAGGTTAGACGAACTGGATTTAAAAACTTATGTATAATTTCGTCATCTATATTCTTTTCCAAACAGCAGGGCACAATTTCAACGTTGTTCTCAGTTTTGCCACACAAACAATAAAAGAATGCATCAAACCTGACTGGCCTTCTGTCGAATCAATCAAACATCTCCTTCTTCTACTGTAAATTCAATAGCTTTCCGCCATGCAGAAAACGTAGGTACACCTTGTACATCATTACTTACAACATTTTGGTATACGTTAAATTACAAAACTGTCAGTCTTATTTACATATTAACATTATGTACCAGGGAAGTCGTGTTTGACTCGATCACCATACATATATCGATTAGAATGAATATTATAATAAAGTTAGTTTATGGAGTAACGTTATTTTCCTTTTTTTTATTATAAACTATACATATAAAATATCAGACACAGTCCAGAAAACTGGAGCCAAAAATTAGCACGCTCTATAGTCAAGGTCCACTTTTTCTTACATCATGGAGTCCCAACAATAAAGTCAAGATTCATGTCCCTACCTTTGTTGAAATATAATGAATACAGATGTGTTTCGGTGCTTTAGATTGTCAGAAAAACAACTGTCATATTTAGCACCTATAAAGGTAAATAGTGGGAAACAGACAAAGGAAGGTTTTACATATATATCATACATATGCATACACTTCATAGTTGTCAAGGTTTGTCCAGTAACATTTAGAAAACCAAAACAATGGTAATTGAAGCATCTTTGACGCCCGAGATAAATCAACAATGAAACCTATTTTGGCCAATAACAATGTACATGTCTTATAAATTAAGTAATGCTATATTTTAAAGTAAACATCTCCTCAATGTGGAATGTCAGTGACTTTCACGAATATGTATGTATATAGATATATTACTTATATCTGAACGGGCCCGACGTTACGTTTGTATTACCTGAGTTATGTAAATAAAATGTGATGTTAATTGTATACCTTACACAGAGCGCAGTGACTACAGTCAGCGTTTTTTTCATCAGCAACCTAGCAACTTCCCTGGAAATGCCACTCGTACAAACACACAATGATATCTGAACTGTCTGAATCTACCGTGCCTGGCTACCACAGTACAATGCTGCTGAATATTTTGGCCCGACACTCGACAGGTTAAGAGCATACAAAATTAAACAATCTCTTTGTCAAGTCAAATAGCATCGTCCATCTATCATCGTGAGCACAGACATGTAAGACAGTCAAGGCCTCAGGAACTGCATTGGTTCTGGTAGTTTCTTACTTCATATCTATCTGCTTGTTTTGCAATTGCCGCCATCCAAATGAGGTGATTCAACCTGAACGTTCGGTCAAAGGGGATATTCTAACTGTATCACGTGTACGTGGGACACGTGGGCGCATCACACGTGAGCGCACGACACGTGACTCCACAAACTCTCCTGCCTGTGTAGATGTGTTTTGTAAACATGTGAACGTGTAGCATGGAATGGTGAAAACCATTCTCTGGCATCTGTACCCTCTGCCCATCCCATCCCCCACCCCTTCAGTATATATATATGCGTCTCATTTAGAACATGATCAGCAGGGCCTTGTCGTAACAACAGAGACCACTGTGTTAGCTGTTCTCCAGTACCTTCAGTGTTTTCATGAGCATACTGAGGATGGAAGCTAAGTTCGTCGCCTGACGCATCAGCATCTTCATACTGGGGTCACTGAGTGCACGACCGGCCGCCGAATGTGCAGCGCCGATCGTCGTCTTGTAGGCCTCAGCCACGTCTTTCACCTTGGCGCCTAACATGACGGCCTGAGAAGTGGAGTTCATGGCACGCATGGACGCCTGGCAGTGGTAGATGATGCGTGACAGGGTATGCATGCTGTTATTGATGTTGGTGACCAGACTGTCCAGTGATTGGGTGGCGCTACTTACTAACAACTTCGAGTCCGTGACGAACTGCCGGGATTCCCCGACGAGCCGCTCTTTGCTGCCGGCGAAACCCTCGGGATTGGGGTCGAATTCGGTCTTCTTGACCTCGTAACAGGTATCGTCGATGGCGAAGATGAGGTGCTGCACGTCAACGTCCGCCTCCTTGAACACCTGCTCGCCCTTGTAGATCTTACTGGCCACGTCCTGTGGCGTGATGCTGCTGCGGTGGAAGTGCGACAATCTCTTGCTGGTGGTTGGAGACGGCGATTTGACATCAGCTTTGATGACAGCCGCCAGCTTAGCGATGGCTTCCGTGCGCGCCGTCGCCATCTCGTTCTTCAAGGCCGCTACTTCCGGATCCGTCTTGACGTCCTGCAGCGCCGCCTGTTTCCGCCTCAGCTTCTCCTGGAGTTGTTCTTGGAGCTGTTGTTGCAGGCTCTTCTGCTGCTGTGGTGCTTGTTTCGGCTGTGGCTGTTTCTGCGGTGCCTGTTTCTGTGCCTGTTTCTGTGCCTGTTTCTGCTCTGATTGTTGTTGTATCTTTTGTTGTATCTGTTGTTGTATAGACTGTTGTTGTTGTTGATGCTGATTTTGCCCACTGCTTAGAGCTGCAGCTCGCGCTAACACTGGCGACTGGCTCTGTGGCGTCACTGGTGAGGTCGTCGTAGTTGTCCCACCCTTCCACAGCGGCAACCTTGACCCCGGCGCCGACTGTACGGGCGACCTTGAGATATGTTCACTCTGACCTTGGCCTTGGCCTTGACCTTGGCCGCGACCTGGAGCCGGGACTTGGGGAGGCACTGGGGGCAGGGCTGGAGCCGGAGGTACGGGTTGGGTCTGCGGACTGAGGCGGACAGCCGGGCGTGGCGAGGACGACCCCGGGTGAGCGCGCTGTGTCCGGGGACTGTTCACCTGGAAGGTGCGGAAGGAACGCGGCTGCTCCGCCTCCCCGGCGCCCGACCAGTCGGCCTCCTCCTCCGCCGCCTGCAGCGTGGGCGAGACGTCGCTGTCCGAGCTCGAGGACGGCATCATCGGCGAAGGCGGCATCATCGGCATCCGTAGCGGAGCACCCCGCCGTGTGTCCTTGCCCTGCGGATTGAGAAAGAGAGAGGCGGTCAGTTTTTGAGATATGCGGGTATTGAGGTATGCGTGTTACATGAAAGATAAAGATACATGTACTTGTATTTAATGCATGAATGAAAGGATATATTATATCGCTAGAAATATATACATTTATCAAACCGTTGCCTAATTTAGCACATATATATTCATATGCAATCGACTGATCATATACTAATTTAATAGATTCCAAAACAATTAATTCAAATTGCCTTTATATTTAATTATAAGTTATATGGTTTACAAATAATTAGAACAAAGTCCAACACAACAAATACAACTTTGCACGATGCTAAGTTTGCCGCGACACGAGATGGGTAGTACATAAAGCGTATCATTCACGACACTGTGCTGTAGGGTGGTATGTGCACAACGCGAAAAGGTGATACCAATGCATATATATGTAACTCTTGTTATTATCTGGAAGGTAGGTTTCTTAACCGTATTCCACTGTCAGGTGTTATGATCGGTATGGTATGAAGTTGTTCCTGAGCATGAGTTTGCATGATTTTGTATTAGTAGAGTGTAAAAGTGGGTGGATATATTAAGAACGAACCATGTGCATGGTCAAGCCTCTAGGAACCTAGTTAGAATATAAGTAACATCAATTGTGAGTTTGGAATGGATTAAGTGTTATGAACAGTATTCATCTTGAAAAGTAAATATAGCATATTCATAATCGGAAGTAACCATAGAAATACCAATATAGAAGTAGATTTCCTATATATATAGTGAATCAAAATCCTCTTAGAAATTGTCAAAAGTGAATTTGAATGAGGGAACATGCCGACATTTGTTTAAGGTTTTGATTTATATCATAGGCTATTTCATACCTATATGTCTGATAGATAATTTCACACGGCCTCCCCAATGTGTAATCCAATGTATAGCTATGCCTAATAAATTCCCAATAAATATGCTGACACTCCCCTTCTCAAACAACATATCCACTAGTAAATGTTACATGAGCTGCACTTTACCAAAAAGTATATAATTGTATTGATATTACTGGGTATGGTCTGAAATCACACAGACCACGATTCCGGTAAATGGAAAAAAAAGTGTAGTTTAGCTGAGAGCCTGTCTGTTCGCCAGGTCAATGGGGCGCACGTGTGTGTTGATGCGGGGCTAATGGGTATTTGGAGAGCATCGGGAGTCCGGCGAGACCGTCAGTACTGTACGTCTAAACGCTATATCTGAATATGGTGTAGACTGAACAATGTGGACTATGAAGATGTCAAAGCTAATGACTTCCCTAATGACACACGCTTAGTGTGTAGGACCTGATACCATCTGTCTGCAGCTCACAAGCCACCTGAAATACTCTATTACTGGACCTTTTATATTATAGGCTTATATAGAGAGAGAAGTGGTTTTTTTTAACCTGAGTTGACGAACATTTTCCTCTAAATTGATACATTCTTGGAGGGGCAAAGGCTTTTATGGGACAGGGACATCCATTAGTGAAGGCTTAAGTGACATAAATGAGGACAGGTTCACAGGTATTTGTCGATTCTAATTACATCAATGACCAATGGCACCATTGAATATCCGTTTTGAACCGCGGAAATGGTCAGCCAATATATATGAAAATAGTTAAGGTAAAATGTATGGATTTTGAGACAGGTGGCTGTTTTACTGGAAGACCAGGTGGCCAATATGTGTGGGAAAAGTGAAACAAGGTGAGGGGACGTTCATCTATGATTCATAAAAACTGGCTGACTCAGACGGGCATGTCATAGCTATCAGAATGTATGAATCCTTGTATATTCTGTCGGTGGATACCTTTATCTAGTTCTCCAAGGGAATCAATATTATCAGAATGTATCTTTCAAGACGTGGATGTAAGGATGAAGCCAAGTGTATTGTGTTCGATTTACAGATGCTTCGTTTGTAGTGTGAACAGAGTGGATTATAGAAAATGTGATGCAAACAGTCTTGGTGAGGAATGCAACCTAGAGGTAGAACAGGAATTTATATAGGTTACTGATACAGGAGGGGAAATTAAGAAGATAATTGAGAACACACAAAGAGACATTGCAGCCGGGATGTGTGTTAATGGGGACAGGAGAACGTGTGAGGACAGGGTCAGGTTGAGGGTAAAACCATCCTTACAGCTTTCCTGCGCTGGTTGACCTTATACTGTAAAAGGACACAGTAAAACACCTAAGTAACATTGTGTGGGTTTACCATCTAACCAATCATTTAGATGGTTTCGTATTCTACTCATATGCAAAGCAGAAGGTAAAACTCTATTTGTCTAGTTACTTAAGCAATCATAACTTCCTTGCTGGTATGGTATACTTATTATATACACAGGCAATCTTAGCTACATTATGTAAGCAGGTATTCAAGGCATTACGATGAATGTCAAAGTTACCATGCATGCCAATTAGCTCCTATGAATCACAACCATGACCTGAATGAGCTGGTGTAATCAATCAGCCAGCATGATAATCATCACACAGACAGTCACACTTAATTATGAATACAGTTATGTATCAACACAGGGATTATATCAGGATTTGAAGGACATGCAATGACTAAACGGGTGTGTTAGGCGTGATTGGTACCTAACTTATTACGTTGTAAACATTCAACTAGGCACACATTCCGTCAGATACCTATGTGCAAAAGGTCTGCTATTGGTATTAGGTGGTGTCCTTAAACTGTTAATTCTAGGAGTAAAAATTAGTGAAAATAAATCACGAGCTTACAACCGGTATGGTATAAGAGCAATTACAGCACGTCTTCTTAAAGCAGATCACAAATCTCTTCAACGTCAATCATCTAATGATCCTCTTCTCCAGCAATCGATGCCTCATGTTGTAATCACGGAAAGGGGTTATTAGTTAATTGGGTCGTTGTAAATAAGGGATATCTATACTCATTTCTTTAGTAACATATCCCATCCTGAGCATTGACGAAGTATTATGTATACTCTTTTTACAATATCTAATCATAGAATTATCCATTTTCTGATTTGTTGTTATATAGATCAAAGGTCAAGTCAGAGGTCAGATCAGAGGTCAGCTCACAGAGGCCACACAGTCACACACTGCCTTACATCTCGTACTGGTGGTACAGGAACGCTCTGGTTGGAACAGCTCTTGATTCTTCTTCAGGCGTTTTCCAACTTGACTCAAAGGAGCCTAGAACAATGTTCAAAGATATGATATGTCTTTAATACCGATGTGACAAGTTTAGTACGGGCAGTGATATTAGTAGTCAGGTTACATTGGTCAATGGTGAGGTCCTTGTTGTTGGCTATAGTCTAGTTGATCCCGCCTCCTGGTGATATAAAGCACCATTTACGATAGCAGCCAAGCCGGATGTAGGGGGCGGTATGGGTTCCAGAGGTCAAACAGGGCTCAAACCTGGTCGGTGTTGTTGTTGGCGTCGGCGACGTCAGCGGGCGATGACGCCACTTCCGGTGGGGATCGCTGTGGCACGGGCCTGAAGGCCGATCCCGGCAAGCAGTGCGTTGGGGTGTCTAGGTCAGCTTCGTCTACACTGGTCTACGCAATGTAACAACACCACGAACGACATGAGAATACTAGACACTAGACACAGCAACACCAGTCTAAGATACCTGTCTACGCCATGTGACACTCGCACAGATGTATATATACTCCTACAACACCTGTCTATTTAACAGATGTCTACATTCAACAACATGGAATGACAATACCAAACTCTCACACATATACAGAAAACTTCCCCACCAAAGTAGCCTGATGGTACATTAATTGAAATGCCTTGACACAATGAGGCTATAAGGAATTAAACGTAGGAAACGTCCAGCCATTTTCATACACACTAGATGTATTTTCATCTTTTTACGCCTTCAGGTTCAACTGTGTATAGTCACACATTACGGGAGTATAGTCATGAGACTAAATACTGATCCTTCATTTCGGAGACAGATAATTTCCTGCTATAATACTTGAACATCTAGCAGATGAGATTAATGAATTTGAAACTGTACACAATTGAAAGTGTACAAAAATATCCAAAGATGATTTATGAGAGCCCAATAGTGGAGTATATCAATACATAAATTGGGTCTTGCAGAACTTTCTAATGCCTCGAATGTATTTCTCAAATATCACTGATTTACAGAAACATTAACATGTCCGCCTTGGAATTTTCAAGTATTCATTCACCACATAGCATCTATGCAATCTTCCTCAATATTTCAATTAACCTTCACCAGACAAAATCAAGTTCCTTTACATGCATTACATAATGTGAACTTATAATAATGACAATAATTGCACGTCTATATAAACATTCATTAAGATAAACAACAAAACCTGACAGGTGTGAAATCACATCATGAATAGAAAATACAGTTAATTGAATACAGATTAACTTTCTAATTAACATACCTGCGATGAAGTCGACGTTCCAAAAGGCCTCATCGTTGAACGCGGCAGGTTGGACGAGCGCATGACGTGCGGGGAGGGCGGACCACTTCCGGCCTCCGACTCGGTCGACGACGCGCGGTCGCGGTCACGGTCACCGCCGCCGAACAGGTTGCGCAGCGGGCTCAGGGCGCGGTCTGCCATCTTGCTCAGCGATGCGTGACGGTGGATGACCGGGCTACCACGCGGCGACGCACTCGACCGCGTCGACGGCGACGGCGACCCGCCACTAGGATTGTTCGTGAAGGTGTGTGAGCGTCCCAGAGACTTTGGCGAGCCAGTACTTCCAGTGGTGTCGCTCTCGCCGGCGTCGCTGCTGGCGTCTGAGCTCTGGGCCCACATGCGGTCCTTGTCCTTTGCCTTCTCTTTCTTGAACTCGAATGCCAATAGTTTCCTCGTAAAGGAGGGTGAACGGCGACCTTTGAACTTCGAATTGCCTTGTGAATTGTCCAGGTCCAATGACACCTCATCCTCCTCTTTTGACGATCTCTTCGACTTGGACGAAGTAGCTTTGGTATAGTAGTCCTTTTGAGGGTGTTCATAGCTCCCCCGTCGCAGGTCCAACGCGCTGGCACTGCGTGGGTTGCGCCGTGTATCGGGCACACGGTAACGCTTGATTTTCTCCAGCTCAGCATTGTCCAGTGAGGCCGTCTTACACGCCGGGGTCTTGCCTACATAATCGGGAGGAGCCGGTCCCATGGGGCTCGTTGAGGTGCTGACCGAGCCACTGACATTAACATTGGAAGCAGGGCCCGGAGATAAACTCTCCACGTCACAGGCCAGCTTGTTGATGGCCGTCTCCGAGCTGGAGTGTGTATGGGAGACGGTGACGTTCACGTAGTTCCTCTTGCCCAGCGCCTGTGTGCGGCTCTTAATCTCAGCAAGCAGACTCTGCTGGCGTTGAACAGTTCCTGAGCTGCTCCTACTGGGAGGTGTCTCCGGCTCTAAAGAGATACTCCGGCTCGTCCCGGACGGCGGAGACGGCGACTGGTTGGTGAGCTCTGTGGCCGGCATGCTGCTGCGGCGCGGCGGCGGGGGCGGCGGTACCCGCTTGTTCCGGTTCAGGGTGCCTGTGCTCTCCGTGCGGCTGCTGAGCGGTGACGGGGACGGCGGGAAGTCCTTCCCGCGGTGCACGGGGCTGCTATCCGCGCTCCGCACCTCCGTCGGCCGCCACAGGAACGGCCGCTTGGGGTTCACCTCCAGTTGGGGTGTTTGTGGCGCCAGCGGACTGACGGAGACGGACGGCGGCGCGCTCTCCACGGAGTTAGTCCGGGAGGTAGGCCCTGCAGGGGGCTTCCCCGACGGCGTTGTCGCCGGCGCTGTCGGCGTCGTGTTCGTAGGCGTTGCCGCCGTGGTCGCCGCTGATGCTGCGCGCGGGAGTTTAGGAGACTCTAGGCTAGCGATGCGCTCTTTGATTGACAGCCGTTCAAAGGCCAATGAGGGATCCGACATGTCTACTGTCTTTTTCTCTCGCTCGATCTCAGCGCGGACTTGTATCACAGATTCGTTGGCTGGTGAGGGAAGTGGTGGCACCATGCTCTCCTCAAGTGGGGGCGGCAGTAAGTCCAGATGTTCAGGGAGGAGGGGTTCCGGGATGCTCGGCGGAGATCCGCCATGTTCGGACAGCGGGCTGGGGGTCTTGACGTCCACGGGCGGCACGATACAGATGTCCCCGAGCAGCTCAGTGAGCGTTCCCACAGGCGGTGGAGGCGTCACCAACTTAGCGAACTCCTCCTCCAGGGTCAGGTTCACCGACGACCCTGCCTGCGACACCAGCTTCTCCCACGTCGGCGTCCGCGGTACATTCGCTACGGGCACCACCTCGGGCGGCGGCGGAAAGAAGACATCATCGTCGGCGTCGAGGGCGCTGCTGGCGGGCACCGGTTTGGGCGCCGCCGTTGGTTTCGCCGCCCGCCGTGCCTTCTGCTCCACTGCACGCGTTGGCGCTGGTACATGCGCCGGCGTGGGCGGGAGGTCGGCCCGCTCCGGGCTGTCCTTGGGCGGAGGCGGGACCGTGACGCTGGCGATGAAGGCGTCCAGGTCGGACGTGTCCATGACGGCCGCCGCTTCGCCCGCTGTGTCCGGGAAAGGTGGCACCATGCTGGGCTCCTCGGCGACGCGCGACAACTCGGCCTGCGAGATGAGCGACTCGGTCAAGCAGCTCGGGTAGTCCACGTTCTCCGAGGAGATGGTCTCATTGCCGGAATCTGTCTCGCTCTCTATGCCACTCTCACGCTCGTGGTCCGCTTTCCGAGCTTCTTCTACAAACAAAGTGAGGATGGAATTAGAAACCACATGTGATCGTGTGACATTTACATGTATCATGTTCGATGGGGGAAATTTGGTACTGGTTAATCGGATGTGAACGTTTATGAGTGATGGCCAAAGCTGATCAATAACAGGAGTATATATTTGTATAGAGTGTATTTAATCGACATGTGAATAAGTTGAACGTTAGTGTATTTTCAATTACTGTTGCGCGTCAATGCTGCTTAGAAGTAGAGGGGGTGGTAAATATATTCAATTATAATTTGCATTGTTAGCTGTGAGGTACTAAATATTCTACATATTAACATGTATTTACAAACAGCATTACCCAAAAGCTGCATAAATAAAGTACTGTTATTGAAAAGAATGTCCCAAAAGCATTTTCAACCAACCAACGCGTTAGGAATTGCATGAACCACGTTCAGGTTAAGTGAGTTGGGAAGGACATTTGGTGCTGCCGCCCAGCGGCGTAATTTGTTATTAGTGAGGTTTGAGGGACACACGAGACCCCTGGTGAGAAAATCCAGCATCATTAAGTACTGCAGCTCAGAGCAACTCAGAGTCGTGAACACGTTGAATTGCAACCAAAACCACTTCTTATACGAACTTTAAAAGACTCAAAACGTTTCACGAAATCCAATTGAGACAAATCATGTTAAACAAATCTAGATTTTAGGATAAATGATTGAAAGGGCAATGCATAGCTATCACAAGTATATGTGGATATATCGTGAAGCTGTTAGTATAGTTACGGAAAAAGTGATTACTTTGTGATAATGGTGGTTTTGTTTGGTTAGTGCTTCATAAGAGTTATGAGCGAATAACCCTTTGCTTCAAATTAGCAGATACTAATTTAAACACAGATCTGAAATCATGGGAATGAATCACACTTTGGTTAACATTACTCACTGGCCTTCTCCTTCATTTCTGTTCAGATATGTAAATAATTATATTGAATTACCGTTTCAGTATAAGCCCCCATACCGAGAAAAACACCCATGCTTGCGCAAACAAAATTCCCGCGATATTCTACTAAGCTTATAATTTGTTTCCTTTCTTTTTAGAAGGAGGAGAATGTGGAAAGATGAGGAACCAGGGCAGATATATAAGCTCTGCCATCTTAAGCATGTTTTGGTACTGTGTACCCCGATCTTGCTAAAGAGAACATTTGAACAACTGTATTATGTACAGAAATGAATAAAAACGTCCAATTAGGGAAAAAAGCATATTATTTACAAGTTTACTTGTCCTATGGCATTTACATCCTCATGCCCAAAACGATGCTCATTATTTTGCACGTATACCCTGACATGTTCCCGTGTGTATAACAATATAATATATTGGCTGCAGGTTTCAAGATTGATAATGACGTGTGTTCCCAAATAAAATGTCATCAGAACTGAGTGGAGGATCATGCCGAATACCGACCAACATTACACCACACAACACACTGTACTTACTCTGACGTAATCGGGCTGCACAGACACATAACGAGTACATCAGTTAGGTTACACTTATTAAAGCAACATCCAATGAATTCTACTCGTGTTTCAATACTGCACATGGATACAAAAGGCGTCAACATTGGACAACACTTTTGTGACTTTCAAGCACGTGGTGCAACTTGATGTGCTACACGGACACAAAATGAATTAACGGACAACACAATGACCTGAGAAATGATAAGTTCTAATAAGGAGTACTACATCATTATATATTTGAATGAAAAAACATATCTCTTCTCTGTGGACACTAATTTTTCAAAAGTTCTAACAAAGATGTAGAGCAAAGCAGCCCAGAACAATCCAAACCTATAGTGATTTACTAGCGATCAGCAACTAATGCATATAGAAGTAACTTCAAAAATCTTAATTCTATTCAGGTTACATTCTAAATGGTAATACTGACCATTAAATCTATATCATGCATAAATAGCGTCCTTAGAACATGCTGCATTTAGGCCAATTATGTCAGAAATAATTCTTATACTTTAAAGCATGTGTAGAGTAAACACCATATAATGCTAAATTTCCCCCTTGGTCTGAAACGCAACTGCCTTTACATTAACAACACAAACGCACGATATTCTTTAAAAAACTTGAATATGGACACCAAATAGCTCACAGACAATCACCTACAGTAACCACTCTACGTATATATATACTCACCGATCATGAGCGCATCGATGGCGGAGAGCTGATTGCCGAGCTCCTCATCGTTGAGCACGAGTCGGTCGATGTGCTCGCGGATTGGGGTCGGCAGATCGGCCAGCCCCGGCGGCAGGCCCGTTTCCTCGCCTCCGGTCGCGCCGCCAGCCGAGCTCTCGCTCGTCCAGCTGGAGCGGTCGCCGGCCGCTGGGCGTCGCCAGTGCTGCGGAGGGGAGCCGTTAGTGTCTGTGAATCCCGGTGGTGGCGTGTTCATCGCCGTGAAGGAGAAGTCTATAAGCGCCTCCTGGTCCGGCGTCTTGGGCGGCGGGATCAGCGTCAGGTCTGTAGGTAGATGGGAGAATGCCGGTCAAAATCACTCAAAATAGGTTAAAGGTACTATATATATATGGAGGTTAAGGGAAGCAAGGTAAAGCAATCATACTCATAAAAATTAGGTTATACATGTACTTATAAAGAAGTTCCATAGCTATCAAATTATTCTGGAATGAACTGGTAGTGTTTCCCTGAACCCTTTCTGAGAGGAAGAGGCAACAGGTTCACAAAAGGATATTTCAGGGTTCAAAGATGGTAATTAAAAGATCAATAATACCTCTAATAAACAGCCCTAGGGCGTTAGACTGTAAATCGGTATACATATACACGAAATATATGCTTTTTTCTAAGCATAAGGATCAGTCCTACCACGGACTTGGATGACCTGGATTGGCAACACAGGCCTCCTGGCTTATCTCTCTATGACTCGCTATTGTTCTCAAGTTCCCGTTTTTGCCACCAGGGCGGCACCACAGTAGCAGCAGGTAGATTTAACCACAAGAAATCATAGAACTTAAATTCCAACTGTTCTGAGTACTTTTTTAATTAGGGAACATAGCTAAATACATAAGCAGGGCCTGGTTAACAGGGAACATTTTTGAAACTCTGACTTTTCACAGGTGAACCCCCCAAAATCAGTCATTTCTCTGTGGCGCCCCCATCTAAAGTCACCCAAACTCTGCCAATTGTTTGGACTCTCCCAGAAGGGCTAGGAATATAATCTCAACTGTTCTGAGTAGCTTCCACATTGGGGAAGACAGCTAAATACATAAGCAGGGCCTGGTTAACAGGGAACATTTTTGAAACTCTGACTTTTCACAGGTGAACCCCCCAAAATCAGTCATTTCTCTGTGGCGCCCCCATCTAAAGTCACCCAAACTCTGCCAATTGTTTGGACTCTCCCAGAAGGGCTAGGAATATAATCTCAACTGTTCTGAGTAGCTTCCACATTGGGGAAGACAGCTAAATACATAAGCAGGGCCTGGTTAACAGGGAACATTTTTGAAACTCTGACTTTTCACAGGTGAATCCCCCAAAATCAGTCATTTCTCTGTGGCGCCCCCATCTAAAGTCACCCAAACTCTGCCAATTGTTTGGACTCTCCCAGAAGGGCTAGGAATATAATCTCAACTGTTCTGAGTAGCTTCCACATTGGGGAAGACAGCTAAATACATAAGCAGGGCCTGGTTAACAGGGAACATTTTTGAAACTCTGACTTTTCACAGGTGAACCCCCCAAAATCAGTCATTTCTCTGTGGCGCCCCCATCTAAAGTCACCCAAACTCTGCCAATTGTTTGGACTCTCCCAGAAGGGCTAGGAATATAATCTCAACTGTTCTGAGTAGCTTCCACATTGGGGAAGACAGCTAAATACATAAGCAGGACCTGGTTAACAGGGAACATTTTTGAAACTCTGACTTTTCACAGGTGAATCCCCCAAAATCAGTCATTTCTCTGTGGCGCCCCCATCTAAAGTCACCCAAACTCTGCCAATTGTTTGGACTCTCCCAGAAGGGCTAGGAATATAATCCCAACTGTTCTGAGTAGCTTCCACATTGGGGAAGACAGCTAAATACATAAGCAGGGCCTGGTAAACAGGGAACATTTTTGAAACTCTGACTTTTCACAGGTGAACCCCCCAAAATCAGTCATTTCTCTGTGGCGCCCCCATCTAAAGTCACCCAAACTCTGCCAATTGTTTGGACTCTCCCAGAAAGGCTAGGAATATAATCTCAACTGTTCTGAGTAGCTTCCACATTGGGGAAGACAGCTAAATACATAAGCAGGGCCTGGTTAACAGGGAACATTTTTGAAACTCTGACTTTTCACAGGTGAACCCCCCAAAATCAGTCATTTCTCTGTGGCGCCCCCATCTAAAGTCACCCAAACTCTGCCAATTGTTTGGACTCTCCCAGAAGGGCTAGGAATATAATTCCAACTGTTCTGAGTAGCTTCCACATTGGGGGAGACAGCTAAATACATAAGCAGGACCTGGTTAACAGGGAACATTTTTGAAACTCTGACTTTTCACAGGTGAACCCCCCAAAATCAGTCATTTCTCTGTGGCGCCCCCATCTAAAGTCACCCAAACTCTGCCAATTGTTTGGACTCTCCCAGAAGGGCTAGGAATATAATTCCAACTGTTCTGAGTAGCTTCCACATTGGGGGAGACAGCTAAATACATAAGCAGGACCTGGTTAACAGGGAACATTTTTGAAACTCTGACTTTTCACAGGTGAACCCCCCAAAATCAGTCATTTCTCTGTGGCGCCCCCATCTAAAGTCACCCAAACTCTGCCAATTGTTTGGACTCTCCCAGAAGGGCTAGGCATATAATTTTAACTGTTCTGAATAGGTATTAGAGTGAGGAAGACAGCTAAATACTTCAGAAAGGCCTGAGTGAGTGGGAACAATTTTGAATCTTTGACTTTTCACTAGTGAACCCCTGAAAATCAGCCATTTCTCGGTGGCGCCGTCATCTAAAGTCACCCAAACTCTGCCAATTGTTTGGAAAAACCTAGAAGGGTTAAGAATATAATTTTAACTGTTCTGAATAGATATTATATTGGGGGAGACGGCTAAATACTTCAGAAAGGCCTGATTGAGTGGGAATATTTTTGAAACTTTGACTTTTCACTGGTGAACCCCTGAAAATCAGTCATTTCTCAGTTGCGCCATCATCTAAAGTCACCCAAACTCTGCCATAAGTTTGGAAAAACCCAGAAGGGCTAGAAATATAATTTTAACTGTTCTGAATAGGTATTAGAGTGAGGAAGACAGCTAAATACTTCAGAAAGGCCTGAGTGAGTGGGAACAATTTTGAATCTTTGACTTTTCACTAGTGAACCCCTGAAAATCAGCCATTTCTCGGTGGCGCCGTCATCTAAAGTCACCCAAACTCTGCCAATTGTTTGGAAAAACCTAGAAGGGTTAAGAATATAATTTTAACTGTTCTGAATAGATATTATATTGGGGGAGACGGCTAAATACTTCAGAAAGGCCTGATTGAGTGGGAATATTTTTGAAACTTTGACTTTTCACTGGTGAACCCCTCAGAATCAGTCATTTCTTGGTGGCGCCGTCATCTAAAGTCACCCAAACTCTGCCATTAGTTTGGAAAAACCTAGAAGGGTTAAGAATATAATGTTAACTGTTCTGAATAGGTATTATATTTGGGAAGACAGCTAAATACTTTAGAAAGGCCTGATTGAGTGGGAACATTTTTGAAACTTTGACTTTTCACAGGTGAACACCTCAAAATCAGTCAAAACTCAGTAGCGCCGTCATCTAAAGTCACCCAAACTCTGCCATTAGTTTGAAAAAACCCAGAAGGGCTAGGAATGTAATTTCAACTGTTCTGAGTATGTATCACATTGGGCAAGGCAGCTAAATACTTTAGAAAGGCCTGGTTGAGTGGGAATTTTTTGAAACTTAAACTTTTCACTGGCGAACCCCACAAAATCAGTCATTTCTCAGTGGCACCATCATCTAAAGTCACCCAAACTCTGCCATTAGTTTGGAAACTCCCAGAAGGGCTAGGAATATAATGTTAACTGTTCTAAGTAGCTTTCACATAGGGAAAGACAGCTAAATACTTTTGCAAGGCCTGGTTGAGTGGGAATATTTTTGAAACTGACTTTTCACCGGTGAACCCCTGAAAATCAGTCATTTCTCGGTGGCGCCGTCATCTAAAGTCACCCAAACTCTGCCATAAGTTTGGAGAAACCTAGAAGGGATAGGAATATAATTCCAACTGTTCTGAATAGCTTTTATATTGGAGAAGACAGCTTAATACTTTAGAAAGGCCTGATTGAGTGGGAACATTTTTGAAACTTTGACTTTTCACCTGTAAACGCCCCAAAATCAGTCACTTCTCAGAGGCGCCATCATCTAAAGACACCCAAACTCACCCACATCCTACATCCCCACATCTCCACATCCATACATCCCTACATCCTACTTTCCCACATCCCTACATCCCCACATCCCTATATCACTACATGCATACATCCCCACATCCTACATCCCTACATCCTACATCCCCACATCCATATATCCATACATCCCCACATCCTACTTCCCAACATCCCTACATCATTACATCCATACATCCCCATATCCTAGGATGTAGGGATGTAGGGATGTAGGATGTATGGATGTGGGGATGTAGGATGTGGGGATGTATGGATGTAGTGATTTAGGGATGTGGGGATGTAGGGATGTAGGATGTGGGGATGTAGGATGTGGGGATGCAAGGATGTAGTGATGTAGGGATGTAGGGATGTGGGAAAGTAGGATGTAGGGATGTAGGATAAATGGATGTGGAGATGTGGGGATGTAGGATGTGGGGATGTAGGCTGTAGGGATGTATGGATGTGGAGATGTGGGGATGTAGGATGTAGGGATGTAGGATGTAGGGTAGTATAGTGGAAGGGCAGTATGGTAGAGGGGCAGTATGGCGAAGGGGCAGTATGGTGGAGGGGCAGTATGGGAGAGGAGCAGTATGGTGGAGGGGCAGTATAGTGGAGGGGCAGTGTAGTAGAGGGGCAGTATGGGAAAGGGGTAGTATGGTGGAGGGGCAGTATGATAGAGGGACAGTATGGTGGAGGGGCAGTATGGTGGAGGGGCAGTATGATGGAGGGGCAGCATGGTGGAAGGGCAGCATGGTAGGGGGGGGGCAGTATGGTGGAGAGGTAGCATGGTGGAGGGGCAGTATGGTGGAGGGGCAGTGTAGTAGAGGGGCAGTATAGTAGAGGGGACAGTATGGTGGAGGGGCAGTATGGTTGAGGGACAGTATGGTGGAGGGGAAGTATGGTGGAGGGGTTGTATGGTAGAGGTTTAGTATGGTGGAGAGACAGTATGGTGGAGGGACAGTATGGTGGAGGGTAAGAAAAGTGGAGGGACAGTATGGTTGAGGGACAGTATGGTGGAGGGGCAGTATGGTTGAGGGACAGTATTGTTGAGGGACAGTATGGTGGAGGGACAGTAGGCCTATAGGTGGCGGCGTAGTATGGCAGAGGGGCAGTATGGGCCCCAGGTGTCAAGAATACTAGTTCATAAATTTACCACTAGGGAACCAAAAGTTGTGCTTCATTGACACTAGGGGCGCCACTAGAAGTCTGGTAGTTCCACAAAACACCACTAGGAGATGTTGAATGCAGCCGAGTCGGACACATCACAGAACAAACACAGAGATAAGCTAGGTTTCCTATCCATAGTGTATAGGTCCGTGGTCCTACATATTTAGCAATTTTGCAGAGATCGTTGATGCAAATGCAAGAATCAAGGCAGTGAATTATCCATCGAGGTATTGATGCAGAATCAAGGTAGTAATTCAGGGAGGAACATGGTTATAATAATGATCATATGAAAGTGATAAGCAGGAAGCATGCAGTATCGGACTAGAAACGATTCAACTGCCGGAGGTCTAATGCGAAATTGCTTTGGGTATACAAAATGGAAAGAGGAATTATTATTGAAAAGCAACGCTATCATTTCATTATCTATATGGCGGAAAAGGCTGAGCTTAGGCGGCAAGTAGGTGAATATCACACTTTCTACAAATAACATGTTACTTGTGAATAGGTTGAGATAATACAAGTTTTATAACAGATGCTAAATGCATGTAGCGATATCCAGTTAGATATTTTATTCTGAAATAGATTTGTCAGATACCTTCTATATGAACAGGACCTCGTCTAGAGGTTTTTCCTGTTAAATTACCTTTGTTAAAGATCACCCGCCCATGTATCCATTTAGCTATTTCCTTACATCGCTTCCCAGATACATCTCCAGCTAGCAATTCCTTCTCTGAGTAAAAAAACCTCTGACCGTGCGTGTGGCAATGAGCAGTCATGTACTACAGTGCCTTTCATGTACACACAAATAGCATGTGTTCTTTTTGGAAAGGTTTCAAGGTAAAACATGCTGAGTTATTGCTGCATAACAAGCGGAGTCCTGATCCTCGTGGCTTCACATGAATATCAGAGATCATCGCAAGCAAACAACGCCTTCCACACATTACACTGGCTACTTTTTCCTAAATTGGCGGGTTGTCGCACCTTGGTATATTCCAAGCAACAGAACAAAACTAATTTTCATCGAAGGGGAATATACGAAGAAAGATGTGTTAGTCAGAAAAAAAACATTAGGTTACAAAAATACTCGTAGTCCTACCTGCTCCGACTCTCCTGGGTATACATGTCTATGTTAATGATACTTGGTGCGCAAACTAAGCATACGTGTACATATAAATGTCAATATTAACTGACGTTGTCCTGCCCTCTGGTGTGTATAACATAAAGCTCAACCGCTACATAGATCTTAGTGTATGTGCATACAAACCCACCACCAGGAGAAATCACATATTAAAGGGACATCTGTTGGAGTATCCGAAGGTTTATATGAGAGAAATAGAACCCGGTTCTGGTGTTTAACTACCATGTGACTACCAATGCCGCCCTCAACCGAATCCCACATCCCTACAAACACATACCTTACCCCTGGTATAAGGTACCCCTCTGAACTCGCCAGCAGGTGACCGAGTCACCTGGATGGTCCCCGCCCCTGTCTGAGGTCAGACAACAGTTGGAGATCTGAGAGGTAGTGACGGGAATGATCAGAATCTGGAATTTGAGGCCTTCAGCAAACAGATTCAGACACCCTGTATATCACATACCAGTGCTCATAGCTAATTCTACTGGCGAGCCGTAGAAATGAATACTTTCAGGCCGGTGAGTATGGCTTTCTCCAACCCTGCCTTGACGCCATACTTCGTCATACTACGTCAAATAACATACCTCCGCCTACGGCATCGTGACGTAATTTTTGTTAATCAGTTTGAAATATATCAAGTCATAACGTCAAATGATTCTTAAGTTGTTGTTTTTTGTAATTATCACTACATCATATAGATGTAAGGAGTCACTATGGAAGTGAGCAGGGCAATATGATTCCACAAGATTCCATAATTCCCGACGCACTGTGACATGGTTCCGACAGACTGGCCGTGTCGCAGGCATTCCAACAAAATCGAACATGATCTATTTATGGTAGGGACCAGACAATGTCGGAGCTACACAACCCCCACCCCTGTCCTGGAGGCATCAACACAAAGGGCCGGGTGATGCCTTAACAGAGAGGGCAGTTTTCCTATTTTTCAATGAAATTAATCCATGTTTTCGTTTTCAGAATATCAAAATCATTTCCTTGTCTGTATGTATGTAGGTATCACATCATATTTAAATTTGATTTGGAAATGGTAAAGGATATCAAGCATCACGTATTATTTCAGAGATTCACCCCATCAAATACATTTAATAAGAAAATAATATTTCTTTAAAAAGTTAAGAATTTTTCTTTTCCTTGTAAATGAGCTTAGCTCTATCATTTTCAGAAATAAGTCACCATAATTTGTTTGATTATATCCTAATATACTCATCTGTATCCAATACTATTTGTCTGGTTCGAAGGAAAAACATCACCATGATAAAAAAAACCCATCAATTTCCAATAAATCAAATTATCTTCACCATCATTGCCGATGCAAATCAAATTTCATTAGTTTCTGTCTGTAGCATAAAGTAAAGGAGATGTATAAACCTTGATCAAATATCCAAATACTGCAACCACACTTTGGGATGCTTTGCCTTAATACCTATCTATAAGTTCTACCTGATTTGAGACAATAATATGATATGAGCTAGCTCTGATTTTGTGGGTTTTTTTCTTCTTAGCATACCAGACCCTGTAATTGGCAGATAACAACGAGATTAATTTCTTCAAAGTTATATTCCTAGAAAAGGTTTCAATTTGTTTGTTAGAATAAACAAAAGAAAATGACACAAGATTGCTATCTAACATCACAATTAATAAGCTATGTTCTAAATAGCCAAAGTCATTTTAACAAATATTGTCTAATAGTTTTTCTGGGAATTTTGTTGGTGCGCCTCATATATCGTGGTTTGTGCCGGTACCGTGGTTACGTCTTTATTTCCGCAAAACCTGTTCAAGTACACTGTGACACACTATAACACAGCCCTTCCGAAAAGCTAAAATTTTAAAAGGTTTGTCATAGCCTTATCTTAGCCGTGTCGGAAGCAGTGGGTGTCCGGCCTAATGCTGAAGGTTATCTGGAGTGAGTAACGTTTGCAACCTTTTGCAGATAGGGCACATACTCGGAGCATGCATACAACGGACATATTCTCATCGCCTGTGATGTGTCCGTCTCCCTCTGTTTGTCGCCATTCGTACCCGCTGTATGTATTTTTAAATAACACTGTCGCACCCTTACCATATCTCTTAATCTGTTTCTGATTATACTGACCCTTCCTACCGGAACTGTTCGCGACACTAACTGACAGAAATCACAGAAGTTGTCTAATGGCATGTACAATTTGTTTTGGCGTATTTGCAAGAATTTTGATTCCATCAAAACAGATCTTACTGAACCGATGCAACGCAGAGTATGCATAATGGTTGGTGCATACTTCAAAGACATAGCAAGAGTTAGATCTGCCTGATAATAGGTAATTACCTGAAGTATTTACCAGTACTGAAGAGGAATTGTAGTTCAACCGAACCTGGAGACTGCTTGCGTAGATCTCTTTGGAAAGGTGTGTAGGAATTTACAAACATAACGTAACTATTCCGAGCCTCTAAGGCTAGCATATTTTAGTCATACAAATACAATTGTTTGGTCATGATCATCAGTCCCCATTTCCTCGTGTATCATACCAAAATCTCCTGGTAGTAAAGCTCCCAAATTATTCAACCCAAATAACCTGAAGTACCATGTGGACTAATGATGGACATAGTAACAGTAAATGACTTGTGCATCAATTATCTGTGGCCTAGATAATGCCCTGCAATGCGAAATACGCCATAGATTTGGCTGTGCATTTTGGCCGGATATTTTCATTTTAGGTTGCATGTAATATTGAGTACTAAAGTCTGACTTCTTGATGTAAAAATAGGTTTACCATTCTTATTCAATGTGATAACAAATGTAAAATGGCTCATAGGGACTTTACTATTTGATCGATAGCTTCATTCGTATAGATAGTCACAAATAAATTAGAAATCATATCCTTGTGTCTTTGATGAAGTTTTTGATACTGACTTATTGTTTATGTTATACTTACGCAAATGAACCCTTATATTACTTTTATATGCAGTAAATATAATTAGCTTAATACATGTACAACCACCAGTTGTTCCTCGGAAAGCTTTCACCACGGTGATTCATTTCTGTAGAATAGACAAGCCACCCCTATTAGACTCAGTTGGCGAGAATCCAAAACGCTTTGTCACCGCAGGCCAGAAACGGATGTCATGAAATAAATTCAGGTAGAAAAGTATAATATAAAATAAGCTAACTTCCGTTCACAAGGTTTTTTCTAACTTGCCATTCATTACGCTTATAGATAGATTGCGTGTTCGCTGCTTGTTTTGCATTCATTTGTAACATTAGAAATGCTAAATTAGAGTTTTTCTATAGCCGAATGTAAGTACAACTGCACCAACTGCTGGGGAAATTGTTGATATTCTGGTAGCAAGAATGTCGGATGCATAAATCAAAGGGCGGACACGTGTTAAGCGCCTTAGGGCAGTAGACAGGTGTCGGGCTTGTCCAAACACCAGTTATTTTCCTCTTTCAAAGGACAACTATGTCAATCTGTCACCCCGGCCCTCAATAGGGTGGAAACCCCCTTTTATATAGGGACGTCGATCCACCCCCTCACCCCAACCTTCTATGGCCAAGGAACACACACTCACGCTACTGTATGACGTGACCTACTGACCTACTTCTCCAGACCCGCCCACGCCCCGCGTGCATGCATGCCGGTAACACGGTTTGCGTGTCTCAGGGATCAGTTATCAGTCCCGTTGTTTCTAACGGGAATTGGTCGGTGGAGAATTGTCCTTTGGTAGCTCTAGTGCCAGGAATTCTAGGCATGCTGCATTTATTAGGCCGGCCAATGCACACACAAAATTACCAATCAAAGGGAAAACCTTCCATTCATGGTGGACATCTGTGGTAAAAGTTGAAAGGAAAGTGATAAGGGGATATTGATATACCGTTGTGATACCTGTACTATGTGTTTGGTACACGTACTTGTATCCAGGCCGGATCATAGACTATACCTTTTTCCATACAGGTAGAAATGACCTTGGTCCTTGGTTACTTAGCTTATTCGGCCAAACACAGACTTGGCAAACACAGACTTGGCAACGTATTCTTTACAAGACTTTAGCCTTACAGTACTGAATGTATGAGGATCATATCTTTATATAATACCTGTTTAGATTATCTCTGGAGTAAAGGCAGCGATTGCATCGTATGCTATGGTATCCCAGCTCCAATTTGGCGGGTTAAGCATGCATATCGCCTCATCTCATATCTCTGTTCTGTTTAATTCCCGATGACTGAGATTGTGCTGAAATTGCGTCTACAATCAAGATTGTGATCCTTTGTGAGGCCCCGAATAGAAGACCGGCTACAAGCCCAGTTTGGTGATCTATGTATGTATTTATCTGTAATAAAATCCAATTAGAAAAATAAGTGTAATACTACATATATGGCTTTAATAACACAAGAAATCAAACAGGGGCGGTAGAGATATCTGGGAATACACAATAGCAACTCACATTAGCACAGGCCTGTCCGTTGTATACCCAACTGTATTTATAGGTAAATCGAGACAATCATCAATGTTGAAGTTAAGAGTGCACATACTCGATATAACAATATCCTCTCTGTCCCAGCAGTCCTATCTCGCAAAAACAACGAGAGTTTTTCGTCTATATGCTCCGTTCACACTCTGAAGCGTGATAGCATTGTATCACATGGACCCATAGCCAGATTGCTGGAGTGAGCGAAGGACCGCACTTCTTAGCTGCGTTGAAGGGTAACACACGTATTTGTTGCCACACAAATCGTCCCATGTGTGCGCAAGACTATAGTCCGGTTCTGGAAAGCTCTTCTTAGCTCGAGTTTGGTTGTCAAATAGGATCGAGATAATCTCACCAGTAAACACTTTCTTTTTCTCAATAGGTATGTGACCCCTCACGGTCCTTGTCAAATAGGGGTTTATGAGGGTACGCGGATGGTCTAAGGGATTATAGCAGCTGAAGGAGGTCAAATCGTCCCCGAACCCTGTCCAGACTCGGTATGTTTCTATATCCTGCTCTGAGGACGTTTAGGGATTTCACTTGAGTGACGTCGGGGTTAACTAACCTGCAGTTGACACACTACCCTCTCGCCACGTTAGTCCACCTGAGGCTGCTATTTACCAGACTACACATCCATATATAGATATATGCGTCTTATAGGAGCGACCAAGAGGTTATCAGGCCAGATGAACCACGTGTATTTCCGCACTGTAACAGAGTCATTTTTATAGGCTACACTTTTAAAACGGTATTTCCCCCGAAGGTATAATGACTGTCGTCAGTGAAGGTTCATGTTAAAAGCGAGCCTGGGGATAAGCTATAATGGAGGACCATGTAAAACCACCACTATGGCCTTAGCGTCGGTCTATTCCCACTGGTGCTAATGTGCACTTAGAATCCACACATGGACTGACACTCATCTCAGCGTTGGCTTAGGCTTTATGAAGCTTTAACGGGATGATTCAGCTGCCGTTTACCCGTTAACCCAACTGTGGATGTAGTCTAAGCAGAATAGGCAGGCACTACATAGCATAATTACTGCAGTTGAATTTATAACTAAGGATTGTGGTCTCCTGACCTTATTCCCTTGTAATTTATATACCAGTTATTCATCTTACCCCTTGTACAAGTTTAGCCATAGAAATGACATTTTTCTAAAAGAAAGCAGTGATTATGCCAGTAAAGTGACAATACTACGCAAGGGCCATGGTGGAGTGATGCAAGGTTGCTGATGAGGTTCACCAATCAGCAGCCAGTATTTCAGAGAACACACAAGACATGAGAATGGAGATTTAATAATTTCTAACTTGCTTTGTTAAGTTATTTGAATTATTCTCATGTCCTGATGCTATTCTAATGTCCGTGAGAGGAAGCAGTATTTGGTGAGAGGAGTGAGTTTTGAATCATGAAGTAAACAATTTTCCACCCGTTTGGATGTGCCGTAATTATCACTCAGCTTTGCGTCAATGACAATTGTGGCCCATCCGAATTCATGGAATATTGTCTATTTGTACAATTCCTGATCCAGTTCTATATGAATCTTCAATCGCTGGTGTGGTCTTATAGGACAGCAAGAGCCATCTAGTTATTCATTATGCAAAATAGCCCTGGAGAAGATTGTGAATAGCTGAAGTTAGGGAGAGGATCGTGAATATCGAAAGCGATTTCACAGGATTGTATTGTACTTTATTTCATTATGTATGCCATGTCTACGCCTATAACTGTTTTGTATATGTGAGATTCTACTTTGGACGCTGTATAAATATGGTAACTTATTTTGTGTACATCTGAGACTATGGTTTATCAAAAAAGAGGGAAATAAATAAATAAAAAGGAACCAACCGCTTTCTCAAAACAAAGGACTATTGTACGAGAACTTACAGCACGGTACAGCCTGTATATCATACATAAGAATCAAGGATTCATTTCGATATAGAATCTACAGACGACTAAAGTCCCATATTTCATATCAATAAAAATATGTTTCTCAGGATCTCCATGGAAATAACAAAGATTAGAAGACACTAATGATTTATGGATTGGTGTTTAATGGTTCAGCATAATGATACACATGTGTACACATGTATTTGGTAGTATATATATGTGTATATGTTATCTAAATGTCTCTCCTTCTCACCTACTATAAACTGACATCAATTTTACACCTTGTTGTTTGGATAATACTAGCCTTGCCTCTGAATGGTACCCTCAATGAACTATTCTGGTACCATCAGACCCATAGCAGCTATTACCAAACCTTAACTAAGATCCGGGCCTATTCTGGCCATTATGTTCCAGTACCCAGCAGCTCCATTCCGTGTGGACGTCAGGACCTGGCCACTATATTTATCTCAAATACTTTTCAATACATAGCTCCATTACCACAGCATTCCCTTCTCATTCATCACTTACCCCATTTCACCCACGCCCTACCTCTCCGAATAGCGAAGTTCTGTCTGTCTGAAGATCGATATGATAACCTCTAAAAGGGTCTGGTCGTCCACCTGTCAGCAGATCTCCCCTCTCGTTGCTTTGTAATCAGGTCAAGGTTATATAGACCTGTGTAAGCGTTTAATATTACGTACTTTGAGAATCAGGACCGTATTTCCTATATTATGATATGTATCTTTAATCTCTTTCAACCACATCGGGATAGTTAAGATATTCTTACACATCATTCAACATCCTCTTCTCTGAACTTCGTGTCTGAATTTCCCTTTGCGTTCTATCGTGTTTTGGTATATCTGTAGTAATTATCTCACCTTGGATTCGCTGGGCAAAAGCAGGTAATTCAATCCATTGTCAGTCTTCCCGCACCTGTTTTGAATGCCCCCGCTGGACAACCGTTTCTGGTGGCTTTGATTACATCCTCTTGCTCAGTGTTAATCACCTGACTTCTATATTAGAATCAGTATTGTGATACTATTTTCTCTTGTCTTTGGATGAACACAGTGTAATTTTTACAATATCCATACACTAGTATATAAACCATGTTTCACTGTGATATAAATAAATTATTGTCTAGTCCCAATATCAGCGCGTCTACTACGATAAGTTTGTCTTTAACAATTTGACCTCCATCTCTTTTATTGATCGGAACCTCTCCATTTGGACCTATCCTTTCTGCATCCCCATTTCGCTTTACGCCCGCGACCCCTGTTCCCCCCGCCCCTCTCCATCTGAGTGCTGCTGCTGGAGGAGGAGAGGGGGTGGTGGGATGATCAGCCCGCTGAACTGAGTCACGCCGCTCTGACGGCCACCAGGGGCCAGCACTGGTCTACAGCTGGTCAGACATCACATGGAGGGGGCAGCAGATGATTAGCGTAAACTGTAGGCCAGATCCTCTCTTTAACAAACACTGTATTTACCTGTCCCTACAAGCACAATTACTCCTATATACCATTTCAGTAAGAACCGTCTCAGACCCCAATAACGTCCTGAACAATTGGCTATACAGAAGTTGTTCCACATAAAATGTTTATCTTATCCATAATAGAAGGAAAGGAGAAACATGTCTGTTTGATGATGTGTAAAGAAACATGCAACGTCTAAAAGAGGATTTTCATGCAATGACTCTATACATGACCCCATATGTATGTAGTACGTTGAAGTCACATCTGACCATCCTGCCAATATCAGTTACATAGACCACTCAAACAACCAGCTCTTGTCTTTTATACTGAACCATTTATAGAAGACACTCCAAACAATAGAATATATCCTATCCAATATCCCGTAGTTTTCTATACGCCTGGGTGAATGACCACAAGCCAATACCTCTGCCATTATATTGATCAACCCTTTGCAAAGGTAGTAGTCCTGTGTATGTTGCTATATTGTCCTATGTCATATGGTTGAGTAGCTGTTATGCTATGTCATTATGTGATGGGAAATTGAAGTGGAAGGAGTACGCCTACTACACAATACAAACAATGCATTAGTTCAATATACATACAGGTAATAGTACACTGATAAACGAGGTATGTGTCGCATCAATTGGGTTTATATCATATTTCAGGATGATTATCCAGTATCAGGTAGGAATGTTATAATATCATACTTGATCACACTAATCACATACATAGGTCAGGATTATTAGGGCACACATGGGTGAATCAACAAGGGAGAGTGTGGGAAAATGAGAATGCGTTCTGGGGGTGGGTGGGTGGTGAGTAAGGGTGAGGGGTTCGAGGGAGTGCGGGTGGGAAGGGGGAAACAGGGAGGGAGCGGGTGGGGGGGGGGGGGGGGCAATGGGAATGTGTGACCGCATGAGCGTCCCAACTGTTAGAGTCAGGGATGAATCGAGTGGCGAAACTAGGTCACGAGTGAAAAGAAAAATCGATCGGGCAACAGTGGTGTTTTTTTCCGAATTAATTTTCCACAAAACAAAGCGGCTGCAATTGACTATGGTAAAGCCATGTTCTCACGTTACCACGTAGAGAGAGCTGACGTTTAGAGAACTGTGAGCATGGCGTGACTGATATAGTGAGGAGAGAGGTCCAGCAGCTCTGAGCAGTTCAGCATGCCGCATGAGCCACTCAATCCCCATCACCGTGTCACGCACGTCCGTACAGCATTACACGGGTTGGATACATTAATCTAAACCACCTAACAATCAGGTGAAAATATCCACCATGTCCAGCGAATTATGGCCCTATTATATTCCACAGCGTAACAAAGCATTGATCGTGTGTGTAGCGAAGGGAGCACTGCACTATGATATTAGGCGAGAGATGAGTAGAAAGACACAGTGGGAGTGGGGGAGGGGGTTAGGTAAAGAGACTGGTTTATTCATAAGCTGGTGAGGGGTAGCTGGTGCCAGTAGTAGATGGCAGGTCAGTTTGTAGCTGGCGTAGCGCCAAAGCACGAGGGATCAGAGCTGCTCAGAGGCATATATCACACTGATTGGATCAGCCCTTGATACTTTATGTGGTCACACCCTATTGGAGTTAATCCCGCCAGCATAGATGTTATCTGCATTATAAGGTACGTTGCTGGCAGGCAAGCATAAGGATGATGTGAGTGTTGATAAATCCCCCCAGACCTGGGGTTGACCCTGACCTACTTTCCCCCCGCACACCCTTTCCTCACCCCTCTATGTACTGTCAGCATCACCCTCCTCTTCCCCTAGACTGTACTTCATTATAATTCCCTCATTTAGGTGAGGGCTGTGGTCTTTTTGTATAATGACAGCTACTCGGAAATGCTCGCTGATATACACAAAGGACTGAGAATATTGAATTTAACATTCGTAAATGGGTAAAATGTTGATGAGCTGGCGAGGGACAAAGACAGCTACATGCACGCCGGTATTGGCTCTCTCCCTTTCTCCGCCTTCCTTCCCGATCGTTTATAGGATCCAACCTGGAAACACACACCGCCATGGATGCAGCAGCTGGCGAAGGTGATTATCCGTACCCTGGAGGCTGTGTGTGTGACGCACGGGCTGTGGTGATGGTGGTAATGGTAGCGCCAAGGCTGGTGTAACAACGCCAAGGCTGCGTATGGCTGGTGTAACTATACTTAATGGCCTGAGCCAAACCCAACTCTCCCTCTCCTACCTACCTGCTGCTCACCCGCTCACCCACCCGTCTGTCCGTCAGCCCGTCTACACCGGCTGACCGAGCCGCAGCCAGCATGGAGTCACGGCTACCGCGGCTACCACCCACCAACCCAGTTCGCTCCCTCCCACGCCTACTCCGGTATGAATGAAATGAAATTAGATGGATCCCTCATAGTAAGCAGCAATACCAGAACCAGCGGTTCCACAGCTACGCGGTAGAAATGCTATGGATGGTGGAGTCTTGTCAAATGTAGGGCACAGTGAGCAGTTGCATGCAGTAAAAGCGGCAGGCAATACGAAGGGAGAAAACGGTGAGAGAAGCAATCATAATAAAGAGACTAGGGAAAGAGTGTGACTCACCGATTATGTCTGGGTCGAGGTAGAGTCCGCCATCACAGAAGAGGCGCGGGTTGTAGCTCGGGTGCAGCTTCTCCGATGGGGCCACATTGTCCGGGCTATGCAGGCCGAAGCTGGACGCGATCGCCTTGAACTCGGACTCGGACTGCGGCAGTTGGTCCGGACTGTGTAGCCCGAAGCTGTGCGGCCGGTCTGCAAAAGATGGAGGGTGGAAACCGCTGAAATGGTAGGTGGCGAGCAGGCAGCCCCGGACCGGCAGGACAAAGGGGCGTGAGCCATGCTTGGCTGGGCCCAGACTGTGGCGCTCTGCTGCTGCTGCTGACGCCCTACTGCTGCTGCTGGATGAGGATGCTGATGAAGGCGGCTGCTGCTGCTGCTGCTGCTGCTGCTGCTGATTTCCACCGAGGTCAACACCAGGCGGCGGCACTACCCCGGGCTTACAGTATTGAATGCGAACCCCACCGCGCGGTGGTGGAGCGGGCGGTTTGCGCGGAATCTTACCACCCTTCCTCTGTCCATCCTCCTGGTCCCCATCCTCCTCATCCTCCAGGTTCTCTATAACTAGCACTGTATAAATCTTCCTCCTGGCCTGCCCACCTGTCCCCTTTCCCGTGGCCCCGTTGGGTGGGATGGCATGGCCATGGGCCGCAGCCCCGGACATAGCGCTAGTGTGACGATGGTGGTGGTGATAATGATCTTGGTGGTGGTGGTGATAGTCAAGACAGGCAGCGGTCACTGAATCTGTGCACAGAGCAAGCGACCAGCTGTGCTACAACTACCTGGTTGGGTGAGTGTGAATGTATGCACTCAGTGTTGACACTGGAGTGATACTCAACTCGCCCCTGGTTACTGTGATGAGACCACTCTTCCTCCTGCATGCCCTTACCTGCTCTACGTGCTATATCTCCATACATGCGAGCTATACGTGTCACCAGCAAGCTCAGCCGATCTCCACAGCAGCCGCCTCCAGCCCGACCAAGGCGTCGGTGCGACTGGCTGGTGGCCTGAACATGGCGGTGGACTCGGCGGGGCGGCGGGAGGAGGTGGGAAGAGAAGCCCGGCGCGTGCAGTGCACGGTGGTAGTTGCACGGTCAGACGCGCTGGCTTCAGGCGGGATGCTGGGTGGCGGTGGCTCCCACACGCACGCGCGCACCCGCAATACACACACACAGGTCTCCGCGCGCGGCGCGTCCAGTCGTGCTTCTCCTCCTACTACACAGGGCGCTATCCCCGTACACACACTGCTGGTGGTAGTGGTGGTGGCGACGGACTGTGGACGGGAGTCGTGCTCAAGGCGCCCGGTAAATGGGAGCATCGGGCTCGTAATGCAGACCTGACCCTACCTTCAGCCAGGCCCAGTCACACACACACACACTAACACAACGACCGCCGACTGTGAGGCCTTGTGCCCATGGCCGAAGGGGCTTTTCTGCTCTGATAAACCCACACCGCTACCCACCCCTCCTCGAGGCAAACACCGACCCGTGTCGACCCTCTGGCATGGAGTTCCCGGTAGCTAACCCCCACCCCTCTTCCCTGCCCCTCAGCCTACCTTCACAGAGAAGCCTGCTGTAAGTGGCCCTTCGGTCCTGTGTTTGTGCTCACTGGGGTGTGACTTGCCTAACCAGTCTTTGATTTATTCTGGCCGGACCTGTTTTTAGTTTCCCCTCTCTCCCTCTCCCTTCCGCTCCTCACATACCGCTTCACAACACGTTTCCGCCTCATGGTATTTAACCGTGTTTATTTGTTTGCTTTCTCTTTTAGTGTAAATGCAGTCAGCGGAGAGTAAATGCCTTATCAAACCGCCTCAATATGTGTGTTATTTACCAAAGCATACATGCGTATACTGGGTGCATTGACTGCTAGACATTAAGGTCTAAATACATCTAATCCGTCAGCAGGTGGTCTACACCTTTAAACCCCTTTCAAAGTAGAACCTATCGCATATATTGACAGGAGTCGGACCTTTTAGGTGAAATTACAACACAGGTATGCACCATTAATCTCCTCCATCGTCTACCCCTGACACCAGACACTAGAGCTGGGTCTAGGGTAGTAACGGTCACACACATTGCACCTGATAACATCACACTTGTAAAGGCAAACTTCACACCTGAATTCAAAAGGCTGGCCACGCTTGTGTAAGACTTGTGGATTCTGCAGATCTCTAGCAGTGAATCCATCACGATATCAGTAATTGCTTCAATATATTTTTCTCTCTCTAAAACTAGATTGGTAATTATGACAGCATACTAATCATATTTCTATCACGATATCAGTAATTGCTTCAATATTTTTTCTATCTAAGACTAGATTGGTAATTATGACAACATACTAATCTTATTTCTCTGAGGTACAATTAACGTTTAGGAGTATCAACAGAAATCTATCTTGGACAGTAATTTTTGATCATGAAGTAAATGGAGAATAGAATTCATATAAACTACCACGATATGATTGTTATTTCTACGAAATATCTGTGTTTTTTTATATTTCCTTCTGTTTCCATTTAAAACCAGTCTTAATAGATCAAGATACCTCATCGTAGACAAAAATATTGTGTTTCCCCATCAACATGTATATATGCTGATATACCGCACGTAGAATATGAAGCTATGTGATGGAACGAGGAGTAATTTATCAATTGAAATGCCATGCGGAAGCGTGACGACGTTCCAAAAGATGCACAGTACATAAACATTTCTGTATGTTGTTTTGGAGATCCCCCAGACCGTATAGGTCCGACCTTAAATGTTGGCAGCATTTCCAACAGCACTTGACTTCTTTGACCCGCTACCTTTTCAACCTCCCTCTCCCAGGGGAATCAATGTGACATGTGACCTACTTGCTGGACATGTCGCACACCTGTGGAGAACGAGAACATGTCGCGGCGTTTTTGCTAATGGGAGATAGGTCAAACCTGCTGCATACGTCATGTAAGACAATTCATCTTTGTATACGTGCACTGCAGAAAATGCCAGCAGCTATGAATAAAACATCGAGGGACTTTTGTTTTGTTCTTTTGCTCTCTCTCCCCCCCCCCCCCCCCCCTCCAACATCGCGAGCTCACGTTTGACATGCAGGCATGAGTTCTAGTAATTAGTCATCATTTAAAGTACATGATGCATGTCAGCTGGGTATTTTTCAGCCTGTTATTTTTACTGAATATATTCCACTTTCGTCGTCTCTGTCGGAGTAGTAGAATGCATGGAGTAAACAAAGGTATTGGTACTCCCAAGTAATGTGTACACGTTGACCCGAGACACTATCTAATCAGAGCGTGGTTCATGGAATGGTAGCCATCCATCGCAACACATCTACTCCTACGACTGCCGATGTATAAATATATAAATATATTAAAATATATATATATATATATATATATATATATATATATATATATATATATATATATACTTGGTGATAGGCATCACAGCTTTCTGCCCACATTTTAATTTGTATTGGTTGGGTTTAACATAGAGTAAAATTGCTCTTTTCCTTGGATAAAAGACAAAAATATATATTCAATAATGTTTCCTTCGAATTCTGGCAATGACTGGAAGGCTGTTCGTGATAGAGTACGTCATAAGGAAGCGCGTGGAAAAGGCAAGAAGACGTATACCACTCTATAGGCATCAATAGTGGTGATCTCCTTTATACGTAAGGACAAATAACTGAGCGATACCAGAAAATAGGGGATGAGTGACAAATAGGTGGCGGATGTGGTAAGGACATCTATATATTTAGACTAGATTAAAGCTTTAAAGAGGACATTAGAGTGTAGGGCGAGGGGAACTTGTGTATTCTCTAAAGAATAGCACTGGAAGCCAAAGGAATTTTTGATCAGATAAATATCTTTGAAGGGAGGGGGACGTAAAGTAGAGGGCTTGATAAAAAGAAGCTCCGATGAGATAGAAGCAGATGTACACGTAGAGAGACGTGGCGGTACAGGGTAGGCAAGGGAGGGTTCTGAGATGGAGCGCCAAAAATGATTAGGACTTAAATATTGGGATGCTTGTTAGCTGTGTATGAGTTTTATATACACACCCGTAGGGCAAGAAGGAACAGGGAAGGAGGAGGTGTCCTGACAGAAAGACAACACAGACAGGGAATGAAATTAGACAATAACATTCTCAATACAAAGAGGAGAAGAGGAGATGCTACTTCTTTCTGACTGTCGTCCCATCAGAGTGTGGAATAATACTCATAGTATCTCTAACTGAGTCTTAGAGATGGTCTCCGCGTTACACGGGCTTCCAAGTACTATCTAATGGTATGCCATATTGCCTACAGGGCCGCCGGCTACCTTCTTCTCTATGTATTGGGTACTTGGCGGTTGTGGACGGATATCGAATGAGAACACCTTGCCGCGTCTGGCACTATTTACAGGAACGTAAGGCATTTCCATTGAATAACATTCTTGTTTCTTTTTCTCGTAGACCAGAGGCTTGCTTGTCATTTTCCCACGGCCTTTGCCGTGTCTGACCGATATAAACGGTGGGGGTCAATATCTCAATAAGACGTAGTAAGGAATCAAGCGTGGGTGGCAGAAGCAGCTGCGCATTCAACTTTGCATTACCTCTGGATTACTTGAATTTGATCTATATATATACGCGTATTTGTAATTCTACCAACTCTTTATAGTCTCGTCTTATTAAATACGTGTATGTCTTACTACACCGGGAGTATTTATGATCATAGAATTGTGCACTAAATCCCAGTATTAGCACCGTCACGCTTTGTAGTATTCCAGGAGGACACCTACTTTCATCATGACTAGGCTAGCCTTGGATGGTGATCATGAGAATTAATTGCCTTCCAGTAATAAGCACGCCATGTTTCAGAGCGAGCTGGATTTAGAGGCTTACTGTAAGCGGGAGCTTAGCTTTACATTGGTGACAAAGTAGATGGCCCTGTGCAGGGACAGGGTTAGTCCGACCTCAAAGCAGATGGTCCAGGATTCACTGAAACCAATTAACCCAAAACGAACCCCGAGGAAAGGGCAGCGCTGGTGGTACAACCTCAAGAACATAACTCCTCCGGAAATGACTGGAGGACCCCGCACTACATGGCTGGTGGGTAGAATGTTAGATAGAAGCCCTGGAGACGAGGCAGGTAAGGCCATGCATAGCACCTTAGTGTATAAGGGTCACGGAAGGTCAGGGGTAAGGTATGGCCCGGTCGTCAGTAATGGGGTTGGGCAGCAGCTGTGGTCTGTAGCAGCTAGTCGTAGCGTAATGATACACGGTTTACAATATATTATGCATATAGGACCATGTAGCGCATGTCACCTACAGCAGGGGATCACTGCAAGGGGCTTATAACTTTCAGCTAGCCATATATTATTTTCTATTTTGTGTTTTATCGTGTTGTAGGACACTTCCTTGAGCGATTAGGATTTCACACCAAACGTATGAGTATCAATCTTCATACAAATCCCAAATGCTTATATCAATTAATCCAATACTACCAAACACCCCCCAGCAACACAGTACAGGTATGATCTGGTCCTCTTCAGCGGTGGGAATTCAATGATCTGAACAGACATAACCAACATCTGGCCTTGCTTGATACCTCTCATGTTCACCAGGAACAGTGTCAATCCCCCATGCGATCAATACGTGGCTCCAGGGCTGGTGGTGTCTTGCTGGACCCAGGCTGTTAACACGAAAGCCCCCTTGTATGTCTATTCATGAGATTATGTTATGGAGCGGGGCGGGTATGATCTCTTGAGGCCAATTTGGTGTCTATGGTTTCAATGTCTCCCAACATTAGAACCTTCTATCGTTTATTTATTGCTAACCCGCACAAGGCAACAGTCGTAAGCCCAAACCATTGTTACTTGAGATACCGACTAGTAGCCTGATGAGGACAATTGGAGATATCCATGGCTGGTTACCTGTTAAATGTGGGGGTTCTACCTGTTGTGGCTGGGAAACAGTGGAGATCACGGACACAGAATCACCTCTAGTTGTACGAGGTGAAGAGCGCAGCCTCAGGTTATATGCTAAAGTACAGGTGGTTATGCATTACCACTCTTCAGCTCTGCCTCTTTACGTTTGTCCTAAATTACATGATGCGTATAGAAGAACCAGTTCCCTAATGAGCAAGGCCCCATACATCCTGATTAGCTGGTATTTCCACCTGAAACTCGTCTTGTCTTTGTAAACCATGTAATATCATATTGATGAACATTTCATACATGCTTTACTATATAGAAGGTCATTGATTGATACTCCCGAAAAAGCTGGGAAATATATGACCTCAGGCTGTAATAATATAATTACCGTTCTTTAATGGGATTTAACATTTCATGCGCCAGCTGCATAGGGCGAATTAAAATTCACTGTACATAATTGAGTTATAATGATATCCTCATTTAACGTAAGTTAAATCTCTATCATTATGTCCACCTTACGTAATTAACACTTAAACTAATTAATTAACAGTTAGAGTCTCTTAAAAGCAGGGGCTCTTTCTTGATGCTAGTTTCCAGCGCAAAGTTAATTTCACAAGCCCTGAATGAGCATGATATAATTCGGGGTGTCTAGCGTTGGGAGAGGCCGGGGGGGGGGGGGGGGGGCTCCCATTTACCCATTACCCTGACGGTTGGAGTGGATGGATGCATGTAGACGGCCGTCGGAACTTTTGCCCATATCTCTCCGCCATATCAGCAGTACCCACCATTCTCTACCCGACAGAATCGCTTCCGCCATCTGCCTCCCTATAACCTCCGCCTCTTTTTGTGATGGTGGCGGCATCTGGCGACGTCAGTGGTTCGGGCTCTAGGTGGGCGGCCGCGCTACCAGCCGTGATGGCCTTTTAAAGTGCTTTCATCACTCACGCTGTCTTTATTGGATCCCAGCATTAGCGACCATATAGCCCGGTTGCCACTCGCTTGTCGACGTCAACACATGTCTTCCACTTGTACGGAAATCCCATCAGACACTGGAGCCATGGCGACTTCAGGAGCACCATGGAGGAAGGCGAATCTCCTCCAGGGGTAATACCGTTAACAAAAGCAGCTTTGGCATGGCGGACAAAACTAGACGGACGTGAAAATATCAATTACTACGTTCCCGTCCGCCTGCGTCGTCTAATATTCATACCGCCTCAGTAATGTGACGGGGATGTAGGGTGCCCATTTTAATTTCCGTATGAATTGATCCATACAGGGCTGTGGAACCTTCAGCGGATTTTCATGCGAATTATATATGAATCGATTTATGACGACAGGTGAATGTAATGGAAAGGTGATATATAGCAAAAAACTAGAAGTTCTCAAATACATTCAGATAACATGGTGAGCGCTCAGTGTTTATGCTCCCAATTAAACAATCATCCAGAAGTTGGCAATTCAATTTGATAAAGTGGATTAGAATATATATGAATTCAGTCATTGATAGAATGTTTTATGATATTATTCTACAATAAGAATCAAAATGTAGTAGGTGAAGAACACCGATGCAATAACAAATCAAATTTTAAAAAATCTCTATATAAATGTTCAGTTTGAAAATTGATTTATCTTTGGAACAATCCAACAATCTTTGGTATAAAATCGAGATATTGACCGAAATTACAAGTTATATTTCCTATAGCACTCTAAGCATAGGTTCACACTGAAAAATGCAGTTTAAGCTCATTGAGTAGTTCATACTTCAATAGGAACTTACCTTGGTCGCCCTTGAGTGGTATAGCGTTAAGAGACTGGAGGCGGCCCTTGGAGGGACTGTCAGTTGGGGTACTCAGACTGTCTGTGTCGTCACTCTCTGACGGCGCGTCATCAGTGGACGTCGACGTCGGCGCCACACAGTGACGATTCTCTGAATACGTCACCACGTCTTTGACGCCGAGCCCTGACGTCGGCGTGGTCGTTGTCGGCGTGGTGAGCAGGGGACGTTTCTCGGCGTCAAAGCCGCCGCTCATCGTCGACTCGGTGTCCGTCTCAGAGAAGGAGTCGTCGCGAGCAGATAAGCGACTCGAGCTGCTCACACTGCTGTTGTTATTCTCCAAGTCCCCTTCAATGAACATCGTATTACTCTCGTTCGAGTTGCTCGACTCGGAAGTCCGCATCGTCGGCGACGGGGAGTCGGGCGCAGTGAACGTCGAGAAGGACCGCACGCCGAAGCGCGAGTCGTACCCTGTGCCGTTCATGGCTGCACTTCCGCTTCCGGGGTCGTGTCCCGAGGCGACTGGCGTGTCGGGCGTCGTTGCGCCGTTATGGTACGCGCCGACGATGGTGCTGGCACTTCCGGTGAGCGACTCGGTATCGTCACGCGATCCGTCTAGACTGCCGCCGTCGCGCCCGGCGGCGTCGTCGGCACCGGAAGTGAGCTCTGAGAGGAATGTGTGGGTGGTGGTGCCGTCGGGGGAGACTGCATTGTTGATGGAGGACTCGGAGGAGCCGGAGATGTTGCTAGCATCGGGACTGGCGAGAGGCGCGTGGATCACGAAGTCCGTCGTTCGCAGCTCGTTGGGTTTCCGGATCTCACTCTTGCCATTCTCCTTGATGTCATCCTGCAAAGATAGACGAGTTTGATATGTATTAACAGGTAGTTCTATATTTACTATAGAAGGAAGTTAGACTCGAATAAACAATTAGTTCTGCATTGACAATAGAGTGTTTTAATATGAGATCGCGCGAAACCTCATGTTGGCCCAATCTACAATAGAAACTAATTGATTAAAGCAAAAAAATAAAGACATGATGTAAAATCGTTACTGTAAGCTAGTTATTACAATAGAGAACTGCTACAGACCAAACACTCTACATCAATAAAGCACTATGCATATTATGTTTAGGAATACCCACGGCTGCAACCGTAAAAAGATATAAAAGAATACAATTTGTTAAAATATTCTCACAAATCCAACGATACATTTATTCCGAGGGCTCTATTACATTTCTGTAAAACTTGGGGTTTGACCTGACATTTGACCGAAACAATAAAATAAATTACATTTCATATTGTGAGGTACAACGTTTTCCGTGACATTGTGAAAATATCATTTATCTTCAAAATGTCCATTCCCATGCTGGTTCGACGATTATATAAATCTGGACCAGGAAAATGCTGTATTGGAGCTAAAACATCATGGCACAACGTTAATCTCTGCCCCTGAGGGCCCCACGCAGATTACGCGTAATCACATTGAACAGTGAGTTTTTTTTATGAGTTCCTGTGAACTGAACATATATAACATAGATGGTTATTGCCTGTGGCCCAAGTCACGTCATGTTGTGTGCCTACGACCTATTCTGCACATGAGGACTGAGTGCAGGACCTGAGCTGACAGACACATTACCATAGTGACACGGTTCTAATCTACAAGGGCCTTCAGTAAGAGGTCAATCTCATTTTCGGATAATTCGTGTAGATTGCAGATTTGATTGCGATAATACTTACTAAGCATTCAATATATAAAATACCCGAGAAAGCCGTGCATGATCCCATAGTTATAGTTAGTTCACCTATAGACGCAAACTTTGAATATGCAGCCTTTTAAATCGAATATACAGTGTATATATAACAAATAATCGTAAATTGATGAACGTACAAATTGTGTCACGTTAATTTAGAAACCTCCTTCATATATACATTTCCGTTTTATATTGACATCTTTCAAATTGAAAGTTAATTGCTGTAGGTATGTATACATTTTATAACAACAATATCCTGGCACGATAGCAAATAGCAATAGTGAATTCTTATTCTACCTGTGCAGTCATTGGCTTTACAATATACATTAATACGGATGGCTTTAAATCACTACACCATTATGTCTACAACAAACAACATTGATGTACGGCGGGCTAAATGTTGACAGAAGTGATAGCAGGCACGAAACTCCTACTGAATAGGAGGGGAAATGAAAGTGGTCTCCATCAAATGCATCGGTAAATGCATTTTTGCATGTTCTGGAAATGTGCGTGTCTATTGGTGGATAACTGAAACCAATTTGATATCTATTCAACTGATATCTGGTATCTAAGTGTATCATGATATCTGTGAGTCTAGTGGTATCTGGTATCTATGTGTATCGTGTAAACTAGTTTACTTCTCAGACGGTGGTATTGTATGCAACTTAGCAATGTGTGTGTTGGTGGTACCCATGTATTGTTGAACAGTAGCCTCAATGTAGTCGTGAGCTGGCTTAACCAAACCAGACGGACAGGTCATGTACAAACTCGTGCATGACAAAGTGGTGATTCACTGCTGTCCGCCCACATCATCACCAAAGACGCCATATCATATAAAATATATATCATCTTTGGTGTTGTTGAGCCACCAGACTAGTATGAGGCCTTACCGCGTAAGTCCAGTGTAATCTCCCATAACGGCGGGTGGCAGCGTCACGTATTGAAGGCACAGGGCTGGGAGGCACCACAATGGTGGGCACCTAGACAAGACGAGGCCAAATGCAAATTCAGATCCGATTCCATGATGTAGATAAGCAACCACCCGTGGCTTTCCTCTGTAATACCTGGCACATTTGTCAGCCGTTATTCGTACTCCAAATTCATATATCCCCTTCTCCCTGGTTCCAATAGGACTACTCTAATGGACGGAGATGGCGAGATATGTAGTGTTATGAATTATTCCAATCACATATAGGCCATCGCTATGAAAAATCATCAACAGGGAGGGATGGGGGCATAAGGGGTAATCAAATTGCTTCGTCCTAGATATTCAACCAAATCGTCATCCCCAGTGCAGTCTACAATAGTCGTTACCCCTATTATTGCTCCAATTCAAAAATGAGGTCAACCTATGAGTTGCTCCCTTAATAACTCGATGATTTATTCCGTCCCTATCTCATCTACTCCTACCCAGACTATATATGGCCTATAGGGACGACGTTAGCGCCAGCATATGGACCACCACATTGACGCTTATATCGGCGCAGAAATCCTGCAGGAGCAAGGCAGCAGTTATCTGATGTCGCGTCGAGGCAATACCCAGTGGAATCCTACAGACATGGATCCAATGCAGCCGTTCTGATGAGTCAGGGTTTTGGCTTTGTAGAGGAGGAGATGGAGGTGGGGAGAGATAGGAGGGGTGTTCACTGTGAGGGGTCACGGGCTGGGTCACGAGCACCCCTCAGATGCTGATGAGACGCCTGGCTTTACGAACGCACATGCGCATTGCAATGCACCTCAATATTCTCCTAGCACAGCCTCTGCCATAGGAATTGCTGTGTGCATGTATGGATTAAATGATCTGCTTGGAGTTGGACCTCGTTAGTTGGAGTGTGGAAGTGTTCTTAAGCCTGTAAACAGCCCCCCTCCTGATGAAATTCCCAAGATCGCTTCAATCAAACCAGTGTTTTTCTCCAGGCTGTAGAGCTCCCGCCAGCTGAATTCATTGATTTCCATTTCACCTCAAACAGCGGTGCTAGATCTTGCGTGCAATACAGTATTAAAACCCAGTGTTCTCCGTGCATTTTACTGCCCGTGGCGTAAATTACTCCTGATTAATATAGATGTGTCAGTAGAATCGAAATCATGTAATGTATCAGTAGGTGAACATATGGCTATGAAAATACATCACCCTTAGAGCAATCAATATCACTAAAAATTACGTCAACCTATTACGAGGCCCACCCTGGGATGGAGGGTACTAATGAATTATCTTAATTATCGGCTAATTGGCCATTGTTCACTACAGTATGCGTTAACGTACTCTAAACTTTGAACGTCAGAAGTGGCATCGTTGGAAGGGACACTATTAACACGGGCCTCACAAGGACAGCCATGAATAAATAAAGCTAGACTTTCGGTGGTAGATTATACCGGCAGGACCGACGATATTTTTTTATGTTTCAATTATGTATATAAGAAACATAACCTTGGAAGGAGCCTGACGGATCAATGTCACCTTCCTGTAGGCAGTACATGTATCTATTCATTGGGGTGAAAATGATGCACTGGCTAATAACTGCCAGAGGGAACAGGTGGAGCGGGCCCTTTGGAGTTCTGATAGCTGACTGTGGCATGTTACTGTGATGAAAAATGACACTAGTCAGAAAAGAACCGAGACCTAAGTGATTAATATAAAAACCCTATTTAAGAAAAGGTGGAATTGGCATTTAAGGGGCATATGGCAGGAAACAGGAAAGATTGGATGAGAGATTGATAAGAATCCTGAAAAAGGAATGGCCAGAGGGCTATGATAAAGGTAGAGGGGAAATTAATATTAACAATAAAAGGAAAGGCAGGTGGCCAGAGGTTAAGGTGTTGGAGATTTAGGAGTGGAGTAAGTATAGAGAGACTAATAGAGAATGAGGTTGATGTGATAGGTGGATAGAACCTAGACAGTGAAGGCAGAAAAGGGGATGCTGATGATAGGGATTGTGACTACGAAGAGGTGTACATAATGTTCAGTCAAGGCAGAATAAATCATATTTCATGAAAATGTATGTCTGGTAAATATACCTAATCACTGTATAAAGAGGACGGGCAAACATCAGCTGAAGGTTATAAGAAAATGATAAAAAAAAAGGTAGAATAAGAATCTTCAGTAGAGAATAGTTACCCTAATACAACCTATATCTGGACACTATAAATGAACGTAGTAAGTAGTCTCGATATTGACCTAGGTGGGGACGCTGTATTACGTATTGGAGGACAAAATCGTAAGAGTAACTCGAGTAAGCTCGTGAGCAGCTCTTACCTGAATCTTGGTCTCCGAGTCGGAGTCTCTGCTTTCTTGGTAAGAGGGTGGGCCCTGGCCCAGGTCGACGGGCCGCTGCCGGTCGATGATCTGCAGTTTCTCCGGGTCCTGGGGCTGGCCAGCCGTCAAAGACTCGGACGTGTAGCTCCAGGGAGCGGCTAGGACCTGGTGCTTGGCATGGTACGGCGGCACTGGAATGTACGAAGAAGAGTGGGACTCAGTGGGTGTATACGTATAGCGACGTAACGAAATGGATACAGAGTGAGCGATGTTTAACGAAGCAATGGCGGAAACGTAACGTTAGGTGGTGTCTTTAATGTATGTGGCAGCAGCGTGATGTAACATACTGTGGTAGCTTATAGTGGACCCAAGGGGGTATATAGACACTGTGCCCGCCGGAGGGAGGTGGGGAAGGAGATGACGGACGAAACGCCTGGGGATCAGGAGTGGAGAGCAGTCGGTAGATAGCCAATTACATCAAGGTTTAGGGGGAACCAGTGTCATCAGCACAGCCCCAATACGCTGGTGCACAGGATGGTGGATGGGAAATGAGGAGCAGATTTTCGCCAATGGCTGCAAATGGGAGAGATATGCTGTGTCTTGGGTAGAGAGAGAAAGGAGTTTATAGTATGAGATCTAGAGCGAGAGAGAGACATACACAGACGTGGTGACGGGATGTTTCCAAGAGGGGCCTAAGTAGATAGTAGAGAGGAGCGTACTTCTGATAGAAGGGCATAAATTTGATGGATAAACATGCTCAGTGACACGCAATAGTAACATGGATAGAGACACCATATATATCTAGCGAGAAAAAATTGGTAGTGTGGAGGAGGTGGACAATTGTCTATTGGCCGTCTCTCATCGTTTTCATTTGTCCTACAAATGAAACATTTCCGTCAGCAAAAACAATCCCAGTCACATGTATGGATCCAAGGAAAGAGTTTCTTCACCCTTCTTCAACTTCCCCCTCGCTATTCATCCGTCATCCAAATAATGTCTTCATCCTTGATATTTGCCATTAACAGCTAGGCATTTCTTTTCCCACATTTTCTGCCAAATACCTAAAATCTCGGACCCATGACAAAGTTGTCAAGGGAAAAGTAACAATGTGTCAGAATATAACAAGAAAGTTCGGAACCTAAAGACACTCCCTCCCCCTTGTAGCATTGTACGTACCAGAAATACCATTTGCAAAACGGAAATGTCATAGAACTGTTCTAGTCAGATTTGGAAACGAATGAAGATAGTATCCTGAAATGTTAACCAGGATGCCCCAAGAAGCTTTAGTATATTAGCCAGCCAAATCATATGGATTATTTTCTTCTTGGCATGGACTTTCTAGGATGAGGTTTCCACAACTCGAACTGGCTTCTTATAAACTTAATCCCACCAACGCCGATGGTATACGAAAGACCTTCCGATAGGCTACGATTGGAAATAAAAGCCTATCGCAAGGTCCCTGATAATTCAAAACATGGACATGGTTGTTAATCGTAGACAGTCGAAACGACTTTGGAGGACCCCCCCCCCCCAAAAAAAAAAAATAAATATATATATATATAAAAAATCACGATTGGCTCACGATTCAATCCATGATTCAATGCAGATCTCAGTCATAACTTTAATATTGAAATATATCACAACTTTTAAGATATTTAATGAATCTGCATACTTTTCTAGAGGCATTTACAACATATCATGATATTATTTTTCAGACACTAAAACAATCGAATTTAAAAATATTACTGTGGTAGAATCAGAATTCCGATATAAAACTATTTCAGACGCTTGGAGACACTTAGACTTAATGAAATAATATCATATTTGCAGCGATTATATATCTATATGCGGACTACCTGATTCCAGAATTTCATAATTCCCCACCAAGTATTTCACCCACAAGAGATATATTTTTCTGTTAGATAGGCTACAATAGGCTACGATAGGCTAGCAACAATCCAACTTTAAAAAAATTAGTAATTGCAAACTCTCGCAAGGCTAGTTTTTCAATTACAATGTATATGAGATATAGGTTCAATTGATGGATGAAGGTCACACTATACCAGGATCAAAATTCAATACATCTCGATATGATGCACTTTGTTAGAGGTGAATGATAAGTAATGGATTGATGGAAGTGAGTACATGGTTAACAATCATGGCGTTTACAGCCTCTTTACTTTACTCTTAAACTCCTTTGTAGACAGGCTAAGAGCTCTGCTTGTCTGCCGGGATGTCGTTCCATAACTTAACCCCCCCCCCCCATCCGGTGCGGCGATTCCTTTACAGCTACGGTCTTTGGGCAAGGTAATTTAAACTTTACGGGTGTCCAGCCCACACTTGTCATATGTTGGATCTCATCGGGAGCTCTACGATTGGCGTTTTCAATCACAGTCTATCGCTATGCAATCTTGTGCGCTATAGTATTCAATCGCAGAAACCTGTTCCACTGTCACAATTTTGTCTGACCTTTTTCCTGTCAGGAAGTAAATTGTAAGGCCTATAGGGACTAGAATCGGCGTTTGTGGGGGTAAGCCTTTACACTCAGGTCTAAACATATTATGTCTGGCAAATAAAAGATAAACTCAATGCCGCGGAAAGACTTTTGGACAATGGTAGCAAATCATCAGATACTTAAACGAAGTACGTTCGGTGGTAGTTCATTAAATCCCAGCGCGGTTCTTATTTAAGTGTTTCCATCCATGCTCTGAAATAATTCAGAAAGGGAAGCGTCGCTTCCTAACGCAGTAAATTCATAAAATGAAGGCAAAAAAAACACTGCCTGCCAGCCGATTTATCCGGTATGAGTGATCCAAAGACTGTGACAGTTGGGAGGGAGAGTGGCAACAAAAGATAATGGCTTGTGTGTGCGAATATTGTACATCTATCACATCGGCAAGAGTGATACCTTCATTAGCTGGTTCATTATTTGATACTCTTACCGGGGATGGATTTCTTTTAGGAGTAATGCAGATACAAACAACTTATAACGCATAGATCTTGACACGTCTTAACATGATTAAAATATTGTATATACCTATAAAGAAAGTCCCTCTAGTTGTACCCCAGCCATGTTATTTCCTGACAAGGTGAAAGCGATATTTTGTTTTCTCTATCGATCTACTGTTATGTCTTAATTTGTATGTTTGACATGAGACGGTGGTAAATCCTGAGCACAACGATTTGCACTTTTCTATACTATGATTATCTTACATGAAAGGACCCCTCTTCCATTTTCTGGTAGGAGAAACTCTAAGAAGACGCAGAGGGCATCTTAACTAGTGTTAATAACTCCGTAATTCTTATGAAATATGTTCAGTCATTCAGTATGTGTTTGACTGTGTGTTTCTTCCATGGCAAACTGCCTCTTCGTAATGATGCCTGCACCATATATTGGCTGGTAGCGCGGCTAGCAAAACAGCGTAGATATAAGCGGCAAACCCATTACTACCACTCTCTTCTTCAGCCCTTGCTTCTCCAGTGTTGTTAATTATTGAATGGTACGCCCGAAACGCGATCGCTGCTGAGGCGGGGTGGTTGATTGAGCCGTCTCACGGACCCTTGTCGTATATCAATGGGAAGCTTCACCTGACAGACACCGTTAAATGCCCGGAGAGAGGCTCCAAGAGGGATTCATTATCCGAAGACTACAGCCAGCTCTACTCCCACCTGCAGGAGTCCATCGCCAATTATACCCCCCCCCCCCACCAACCACCCGCCCTCTCTTTACAAAGTTCATTCGGTATATCATGTCTCGCTTACGTGGAAAGATTCCAGGCTGATCTACTCACTCTGTAATGAGAGGCAATTAAGCCCATTACCTATGAAAAACCTGTTGCACGAGACTATCAATATCATGCTATATATGCATCCCAGTATGAGGTAATGTACAACAACGTGCTATAAATCTTTGCAGATGTTATATGGACATACACGATAGCAGATACCTAGTAAGTCTATAGGCCTCAAACAGATAAACCTATCCAAGCAAAGACAAAATCAAAAACATATTCGTGTATGATCTGTATCCCTGTCTGCCATCTCATTTGAAGCACTTCAGAATATTCACCCAGCTATATCAGCGTTCATATTTCTGCATGCTCCAAACTCAACGGTGAACAGGGACACAGACAAAACACTCGTCAGTTTCTTTCTTACCCTTACCTTAGCTTTGAATAGACCATTTATAACGCACTTAAAAGAGTTCTTATGGATATATTATTCCTTATTTTGCTGATATTTTTTTCTTGCATGTTAAATTTGCAGTCAGGTAAATCCATATTCGATGCAATGGTCTACTATCTACCCATGTCCAAACCATGAAGTGCACTCCTCATTTCCTAACCTGTTCACATGATTAATTCTGTCGACGATATACTGTCCGTTACACACACCCAATCACGTTCTGCTCCGAAATACATTTTATCTGTCCTGTGTGCCCTCTACCTCTTGCCCGGAAATAACTCGGAGATACGTTCTGTCGGCTTTCCCAGTCATGTGGATGAAAGCACAAATAGACCCTGACTCCCTCTCCAATAACATCTCCAATAAGTTGTCCGCCCCGAACTAAGCTCTGGGCTAGGTTGCTTTATTATCACATCTGACCCTGTGGCCAGTTCGATAAAAAAGCGACCTCTGTTTAATCTCGGCAAATCCTCCGGGTGGCCTCAACAAAGTAAGTCATCAGCGAATTGCAGGGGGTGGTGATTTAATTCAGCAGTCCGTGTAGGATTCTGTATTGTCTTGGGGTGGTTTCCCCAAGGTAGGCTTGCTTTGGGGTGATTGGGAAGGGCGCCTCTTGAGGCAGCCATAGTCGGTCGGTAAACACGAGTAATTGATTTCGGGCCCGGTAATAGGGCATATTATTGATTCCACTATCTCTGCCTCTCGGCGCCATCTCCCCATCTATGTAGTGTCTTCACAGACTACTATATATATCTACCAGGACTGTATATAGGATATACAACCCGACTAAAGCGATTCTAGACCCATGTACTTCCAGCATTGCAATGCATGCATGTTTAACTCGATATCTACGTAAGGTCAGCAATATGTCTCATGCATAGCTATCACTACTCCATATTAAATCAACAGTGTAGTGTTTACAAGTATACTCCATTTGTACATAGGTCGCATATGGCACTATTCAGTGGAACTACGAGACAAAAAACAGATCATGGCATAATTGGCTCTTATTAGAATTGCTGCGAAAAATATAGACAACAGAAAAATAGGGATCCAACATCGGTAAAAGAAAGTGAAGCCATGCGAAGATGAAGAACAGTAATGCCGTTATTGAAATAGAGCATAGCCCACGATGAGGAACGTTCTACCCTGAATGCATTATCATTGATCTTGTACTGGGATGCAGCTATCTAGCGTCCCTACAATTCCCAACTTTGTGTAGGAAAACACCTAAATTGGGACCATTAGATATAAATAAGCTTCAGATTATATACAAAAAAAGACTTGTTTTATGATTCAACGCAGTTAGCATGCAACGTATCCATCAGAGACCAGTATGTCGCAGTATAAGTGCACATGTATTAAGAAAACGCATTTCACACAGGGCGACAGCGACCCGTCGTCTCATAAGGAATACTTAGAGATTATTGCATGCTGGAAGGCCTCATAGATCACAGTCTTCAGAGAGTTTGTGTCGCGGAGACACAGAAATAGGTATGTGTGGAGGGTCCTCCCTCGTTCCTTCTAGTGCCAACCGGCGAACACTAAGTAGTACTGACATGTGGCGTCAGTCTCAGGCAAATCAGACATGGGTGTAATTTCATCGCCAGCTGGTCCTTTTGCTATTTCTTCTCTGTAGTTAAAATAGATTCAATTTGCCACTAACACATTGCAACGTAGTTCTTTCTCTTGGTATATCTGTTGCAAATTCGGATGGATATTGCTAATATGTATGGAAAGCTTCAGACGTGACAACCCGGGGGGACCGTATTCTGGAAATAAGTGACGTGAAGGGTTATGGTTACGGTATCGCGTCTTGATAACACCTATTATATATACAACTATCCACCCTTTGGACACTCCGGACCGTCGTTATGGCACTGCAGCACACATACAGACACTTCTTGAGTGCCTTAGATTTGCTATTAATGAGGGATGTTCTGAGAAATTTACCTTTTTCCATACGATAAAATGGTAGTAAAATGGGTAGGAGTTTCTTATCTGAAATATAAGGTAAATAAGAAATGTGTCTGGAAATTCGGTTTTATAGTGGAGAACTGGTAGGCTGTAAGTGAGTAGGTAAATACAGACCTACCTCAGACACACGAAGCCACTAAATGTCCGCTCTGTGTAAGACCAGGGAATCCCTGGGAGGGCCTAAGGAGGGAGCGGGAGATCCGGCGGCTGATCCCCTGATCCTCTCCCGCATCTCCGCCCGGCTGTGCTCGGGACCGGGTTCCAGGGGCCCGGGAAGCCGTGTAAGCCGCGGCGCAGCGTGATACCCGCCCCCGGGAGGGTGTTTTGTGACTGAATGTTAGATTTGTGAGCTACTCCATTATATAGCGCGAGACCCCGAGAGCGATAGTGTTCAGCGCGCCCCACCCCTTTCTGTTGCCAAGGCAACCGTGGGAACGTTTGACACAAGCTTCTCACGCTGGTTGAAGGGGTAGTTGAGAACTCCTGGCTGTAATGCTCAGGCGGAGCTGAGAGAGGCTGCGTGTATCGGCTACTGCATGGTCGTGGCGATGAAAGCAGTGGCAGTGATGGTGGTGGCGGCAGCGGTGGTGGTGGTGGTGGTGGGAACGGTGATGGTGGTCGCGACGGTGGTTTGTGGCAATGGCTGTGGTGGCCAGTGACGGTTGGTGGGGCAAGAGATGGTTGTGTGAGAGCGTTGGAGGATCGGAGGAGGGGGGAATCTGACACATTGGTACTGCCAGCGTATCGGTGTTACGGAGACTGCGACACGGGGAATCCAGGCATGAGCCCTCGGGATTCAAGTAGCAAGATTAGGAAAAATTTCAGACCCCAGATCCAATTCCCTCCCCCCACGTGTCGCTAGGTGGGGCTATTTTCACCCGGCTAAGGGACTGACTTTGAAATGAATCCCATGTTCTGGGCAGTCGGGGTCGCCGATAGGGTGAAATATCACTCTCGGAAATACCCGGACGCACACCCGGAAATGGTCCGGAGGGTTACACTCTGCTGCTTCGTGGTATAGTGCTTTGCCTTTAGCTTGCCTACCATACGTCAATCATACACAAGTGGTATTCGGTTTTTCCATTACCTTCCTCTATCGCTTGAGATACGAAAACATCTCTAACTTAAAGCATTGAAACATCAACGATTCGATTCTAAAATACAGGTTGGAAACGATAACACTTTAGTGTTATTCACGAGGCAAATGGCCGAATTGCACCACAGAAAAAGATGGAGCTCTGGTTGTTTGATTAGGTACTGCAAAATGATATCCAGCGCCCTGTTAACCATTCACTGGTACCACATTATGTCATACACAGATGTGACTCGGTACTTGTAATACATAGTTGCATATTTTTCCTGATTCTTGAATTCGGAGAAAAACTTTATGTTTCTGAAATAGCCTACATTTATATATAAACTTATTCCGACAAATTATCATTTCCCTAAAGCAATAGCCACTAATTACTGATGGGAAATTACGTTTCAACAAATATTTTCCCAACAAGGTGACAAAATTAATGTGAGATATCAAGTTTGTCCCTGAAATAAGCAATTTTGTGTATTGAACCCAAGTATGATCTATCCCAGCCAGGTTCCTTTGAAACCTAGCAATTATCAACAGATCTACAAATAACCAAAAAGGTTTAATCTGCCTTACATTCTAGGGTCTTCTGCAAATGCTTTAGACATCCCTCAGGATCAGTGGATGTCTGTACCTAAATTTATGTGCAAATGAAGATGTAAGGCCTTGAGATTTTAATGTATCCCTGCAGATAATTTTCTATACACGTGAATTTTCTGATAGCTTAATACCATGGGTTGCATAACACATAGAACAATAACCTGATATGTTTATAAATAATCAGCTTATGAAAAATATGCAATTCAACGTTATTGAGGGCTTAGAACAGGGTAGTGAGGTCATTTGGTTGGGATTACCAGACGCACATTGGTCGACCTCTTGACATTGCCAACCACTCCCCAGTCAGAAAGCTTGGGATGTTTGTCCGCTCTGACGCCAGACGTCGCCACTCAAACGGTTCTGGTCATGTGATCACTGCACACATCAGTGAACACAGACCCGCTTGTATTTCCGTCTCTCCACTCCATAAACCTCATTGTTTTATTTGCCAAACATTCTACTCTGTTAAGCCATTGGTCTGCATGCCGCCATGGCACCACCAAGAAAACTTTGTTTATTTGGACTGGTAGTCCCCAGCGGCACTCAGTAAGAGAAAGTGGCCCCGGAAAAGGATTTTTTTCGTATACATTTTGACACAAATACTGAATAAAATATCTTATGTTATCCCGTAATTGCTAGCAATATGCCCTTACCATGTTTGCACTTTTGCCCTATGAAGAGGATGAAAAATAAGAGCAAAGGCATATGCTACACCGCAAACTAAAATTGCCTAAGTGTTCGACGATAGTGAAATCAAAGACATTAATTCCATGTCTGAGATCCGTCATGGCTTACGCAGTCCTCTGAAGATAGACTGGTCTCACGATGATGCGGCTTTTATATTGTTTGGATGTGGGGAAATACCTCTCTGGTAGGCAAGGATAGTGGTGGTTGGGACTGGGGGAATAATGACAGCTGTGTGACACAGCCCCCTCTGTCGTGTTTGTTGTGACGGACACTCAGAGCCCATGTAAACATTCCATCAATACCGGCCCGTCCCACACCGACATCGATCCCTCGTACAAACAACCCCTGTGTCGGAGAGATGACCCCCCCTTTATGCTTGCTTTTTTAATCAATAGGGTATATATTGGTCTTTGTGCTTAATATTGGGAATACGGGCAGGATATTATAGAGAGCATAAACCCACATTGTTGTTTGTGTATTGACCGAGAGTGACATAGCCAATGTGAAGTTAAAAAAAGACGTAATCAATTTTGTATTATTTCTAGTATACATCTGATCGTATACCTCGGATATCTTTGAATATCCCAGTAACAATTGCGATGTAGATAAAATATCACATTTTTTCGATTAACAAAATTACAAAGAGTAATTTTTTTTTGATTGCAAAGGAAATGAAGCATTAATTACGTTGACAGATTGCAAGCATTCTTAGTACAATAGTTTCGTGATATACAAAAGACACGTGAGATGGATTGATTCAGTATTATGGCCGAAAGAAAACATGCCAAAATCTACTAGAGGAACGCTCATTTATATATACTCCCGTAAAACAGTCCTAGAAGTATAGAAAAGGAGAGTGTAGCCTTGAGTAGGAACTGTTCTGCTCCTACGCAGCAACCCTGTGACAGGGTCGGGCTGGTCCAATCTGTCACTGCTGGTCCGCCCCTCAGGCCACTATCACCCGCCCACTGTCCATTTCCAGCAAGCCTCCGACAGTGGAGCCCTAACCTTGTTGCGTGAGTAACTCCGAACAGCTCCGAGCAGTTGCGAGCGGCTCCGAGCAGCTCAATAGGGCGGAAACTGCACGGCGCTGGGCTGAGGGTGCTAATCTGCTCACACTGAGTTGGAAAGGGCGACGCGACCTCTGAAAGACTGTGAGCCGTTTCATTCACTGAGGGTAGTGCCGCAAGATGGCGTCACTGGCGGTGGCGAGCAACTCTCGCAACGCCAAAGGCTAGAGGAGTGAAATCAGGATGGCTTTCACATCCTGGGTCAATGTACGTTTCATTATAGAATTCGTCACTAGAATCTGGGATGAAGTCGTCTCCTGTCTTAAGCAATCACTGCAATGTGCAGTTCCCATCAATACAGGTTAGTTTTATCTTTACCCTTTGACGCGCACAGCATCCCAAAGAAGGATGACTTCTCAAGGACAGAAGGCGGCTCAAGGAGAGATACTAGATGTTACCAGGCTATTTTGTATTCTGTTTCAAGAGAGAGCGAGACCGAGAAAAAAAGGTGAAATTATTGCCCCTTCCATAACACTATCCTCACTTATATTGCATCGCTTGCAATCCACTTTAATCATTTGCCCCCCAAAGCAAATAGATAACTTTACAAAATGGAATTTCAGTGCAACTCTTGACATTCCCAGACATGTCGGTCGTTTTGAAGCCATTCCCGGGGGAATAAAAAGGTCAATGGCCGGGAATTTAGAGTGATTACTCCTCATCTGTCATGTTTTCGCCTTTGAGTCCCAATCGCGTGATAAACCCGTCCCTCTGTAGGGGCTCCTGGCTGGCGGCATGGCAGTGCGGCCTGTAATCCTATACAGCCAAACATGAAAGGTCGATATCATTTGTCAAAGGTCCCCACGTCCAGCCCGCCAGAACGCCCTCTGCCGGTGCTGCCATACATCAGAGGAAATCTATTTTACCGCTGTGAGATATGACCGCTCGACCAGGGCGCTGAGAGCGCCAGCCTGCCCCCTACATCACCACCCGGGCCCCGCGCGCCCGTCTCCGGCTCCGGTTCCCGCCGCGAGCAACTCGCCCTGTCTCTACGAGCAGCTCGCCCTCTCTGACTCTGAGAGTTGCTGGTCTGAAATATTGATGGTGATGTGGTCAGCGGACGGCCGAATAAAGATCAATTACGGAAGTGGTGTCCGTAATGTGAAAGGACAAGTGCAGCTTGAGACTGCGGGGAAAGGCAATGGAGTCCGAGGCGTAGGTGTTGAAGCTGTGCTGTGATATCAGAAGCTTCTTACTAAAATATTTACACATAGGACCAGTAGTATCGTATTTGCTATGCATATGTGTGGATCTGTACACGGCCTCAACTCTATCCCCGTGTTCTGAGTGCACTTATCGTAGATATCTCGCTTTAATATGATGATCCGCTCTCAATGCATATTTCAACCATCTTTGGAGTATCACTGTTAGACTGTATATAATGTATTGAGAGGATGTACCATAAGGTCCAAAGTTGATGATGGTATGTGTCCTCATGCTAATGGTTGTATGAAGTCACATTTACTCATATAGGCTATAGAAACTGTGTATGAATTGGATTCCACTCAAGGAATGGATCGTGTTTAAAATAATCGATTATTCGTGTGAAGCAGGCTGTTCAGGGAAAATGAAATATAAACAAATGATACAAAATGTTGTTGAACTGCTACTGTACCTTCTAGGATTGCTCATTCTCGTAAGCCCTTAATCCTAATTGCTTATATACGTATTAAGGAATGATGTTCATTGATTCTAATCTATGAGACCTCCTACTAGACTAACGGGTACTAGAGAGATGAAGTACCTTACAATGAGATATTGCCTCCATATTGATAACTAGTCATTGACTACTTTGAGTGATAAAACCCTACTATTATCAAGACATATATACATCTTAATGTATTGATAACATACTAAACATGTATAAATTCATTGCATTCATTGATGTTAAAGTCCCACATATACCAGTCTGAGATGGCGCGAAATACTATGTATCTTCCTGAGAGTATATAGGAGGTGACTCATGAATACAAAGTCTGACTCAAACTACTGTCAAGACTTGGTTCACACACGTAGTCTAAGAATCTACGGTCACCCACACTGACACAAGGTCTAAGATGGATAAGGAAATTGTCATTACATCCCATCGTTCAAACTCTTTGTGTATCAGTTATGTATCACAAAGAGAGGAATGAACTCTAACATATTGTAATGGACCCTAGCGTATAATCTCTAATATATCAAATGCGGTGAAGACACCTAGCATAACAAGCTATTAGCAAACATCCTTACGCAATGACTATTGTAGATATATATACATATACATGATCAATACACCCCATCGTACAATTTCTCCACTACACTCATATTGTAACATTAACTGAGAGATAATACCTTATTCTAATGAAGTGTTTTAAGGTCAATGTCATCTATTATTCCGTCTCATCCTCAACGACCAACACGTGGTTAATACAACACATTCCCTCACATCCCGACTCACACTGGACTGTAAAGACATATAATAATCCCACAAAGACATACCCTATATATCAATCTATACGATAGGCAGCGTGACTAGCATACGTATAGTATTAGACTCTACATACCGAGCGCCTCACAGGACGTGAACCAGAAGGTGATCCTAGAACAGACGGAGGCCATGCCTGCATGCCGCCCAGCGCTGCTGTCAACTGTAGCACTGGGAGGCTGGATGGAGGCAGCAATACGCAGGCGGCGAGCAGCGGGCGGGGGCGGGCAGCGGGTCGGCTGTAGGTAGTTACGACTGGTCGGATGCACAGGCATCCACCATTAGCAGACCTGAGTCTCTCTCACCGGCTCATAGGGCACCTCCAGTCGCTCCTCCAGGTGGCTGGCTGCTTGCCTGCCTGCCTGCAGATAGCAGCCACCAGCCCCCTCGTCCACCAGGTGGCGTTGTCTTTGTTCACAGACCAATCGATACCACCGCACTCCACTCACCCCCCAGGACCAGCCCCCCTTTACGAACCGTGCCCTGGTAGAAGATCCGCTGAGAGATCCGGAACAACCCCCAACCATTCCCACCCTCCATTTTTTCTTTTTTTTTAGATATATTTTGAACATCATGGCTGTAACGTTCTGGTGCCCTCCCGGAGTCCTGTTCATAAAAAATGTCCGCTAGTTGTATCCAGGCTTTTATTTCTCACGTAGCCCCACCCTGCCAGCCACCCCCATCTGTCTCCCACGCACAGGTAAGTGGGGTACCTGTGTGTTAATGGTAGTAGGGGTCATGGCTTCATTGTTAGAAACGCAGGGAACATGACTGGTGTCCTTCTTAAAAGACTGAGTCACCGTATTTGGTTCCTGATTTTGCACATGGCCACTCAGATAGTGGCAAGGAATGTCACAAGATAAATGAATCTCGTCTGATTAGAATGCTGGTCATAAGGAATTATCCTGTAGTAGTTAAAACATCTTAGCTTTGCTTTTACCTTTTTGGCTTTTGGTATCAGTTTCAATTAGGCTGATGCTAAGAAAGCAAGCCAGTCTGTTTGAGGAAATAACCTGAAATCCGATCTCCTTCATTAAATAATTACGTCCATGATACGGATTTTGCTTCGTATTTCAGTCCTAATTGTTTGTGTTTGAATATTGAATGAGATATTTCTTAAATTTCCGATCTGACCTTATTTTGCTGAAGGATAAAAAATTCATAGGCAATATTGCGCTCTTCATTCTCACATGTTAGTGTGCTCCCTCCACTTCCCATCGCGCCACCACCCCTACTATTGGCTGACTCACCCTGCCTACCCGCTGTCCTGGCCACACCTAGTAGTGGATTCATCCTCTCAATATTGCTAGGCTTGCTGTTTTGTGCCATGATGGGTAACTCTCTCCTGGGGATGATCATGGACTGTTTCGTGGTGGTCTGTGTCTAGCTAAGAGCCGTTTGCTTTTGGGCGATAATATTTTACAGGATGTCTGCTCAAGTATATTACATCAATGTTCTGTTATCGGATGCAGTTTTAATGTGATGTTATCTTTTAGAAAAATGCTTTAACGGGTTGCATCGCTCTGTTAGTCACATAGGGTACGACGGCCTGGTATCCTGTTGATAACAACAGAAGGAGCTTATCGCATTATCCTGTAGTTAAAATTCAACCTCGTGCAAAACAATGGATTAATCAGCAGACCAAAAGTAAAACAGGATGAATTCTGTTATCTGAGTATTATCGAAATACAATGAAGTTACATCACCCATTGATGATGGAGAGTCTATCATTGTAGTCGTCTCAGGCGTTATGAATTTTGTCAAATGATAATGAAATAAAATAATAACGAAAGAAATTCCGTTAAGGTTATCTATTCCTCTAAATTTGATCCTTTTTTTATGGGAAGATTAAGGCGTTAGAAGGAAGTCCAAATCGTGCAATATAGTTTTAACCTAATAATGGATAGACAACGTTCCCATTTCATCATCAATATCCATGAATTTTTAATTGAACAAAAGCAAACCTCAGTCAGCGAACAAACCAATGAGCAAACCCATCATGGCAGTGTACATATTTATATTTATCTAGTCTGTTGTGTGAATCAACAGATAAAGGAAGATATGGCCACGCTCCACACATCACAGTAGTGTGTGCCCACTCCACTGAGCTTCCCACTTGAGTAAATCTCCTTCCCCGTCTAGCTACCCACCTTACCATAGCAGCGTAGCACTTGCCCTTGCAACCAAACGTACTCTCTCAGCTACCGCCGCGTCATAGGCCTATGTGACATATACAGCACTGGTCAACAGTGATCCAATTTCCTAGAATCTTCCTTACTCTTTCAGAGGTTCGTTATCATAGAGATTCGATTTCGTGGAACCCCGATGTCAATTGGTCATTACGCGCTTGTCAGAATCGCCTGACCTTGCTTGACTGTACTCTTGTCACTGGACGCGCCATGACCCACTAATCAACCATTACCCAATATCCTGATTAGATTACAGGTTATCGAACAATATGTAGCGAGTTATAACCTATTGAACCTATCGATACTTAGGATACATTTCTAGCTTAATCGTTGGTGACCTCTTTTTACAAAACCATTGTCCCACCCAGGCAACGCCGTAGATATAAGTTATATTCACCAATCTACCATTCATATCCAATTCACCCTACAACTCTGATATCCTGTCTATAACGTTCCGGCTGCCAACCAGTAGTGCCGCAGCAACCTATCTATAGTACTTCATACCTTTATTCATTTCCATATCTTGGCACGCTTACCGATCACCTTTCCATATATAAGGCCACTAAAAAAAAACAACTTGTTTCTCATCACCAAGCCATGAAAAATATGACGAGGGCACTTTTTTTAAATTCTATTTTTTATTTTTTTGCTATATCAAAGAGGGCAGACATACAGTAAAACCCCGCATAAGCGGACACCCTCCGATCCGGGCCAAAGTGGCTGCTTATGCGGGGTGTCTGCTTATGCGGGGTTTCCAGATTTTTACTGGCTCTACATTTAATGCATCTCTGACACCAAGAGCTTTAATTTGATACTAAATACACATACATTTCATAACTTCTATCAAGGTTCATCTATCCAAAAAAAATCCAAAAAATCTTCTAAAATCTTTTTTTCTGATGCGCGCGGTTATGAGAAACAAGTTGTGGCCTAAGTATATCCATTTCGGTAATGATGTGCGCACCAATAGCAATCCATATATGTGCAACATTACCATAATATAATATATGCTACCCCACATTACACGCATATCATTAATACTTGATAACGTGTTTTGGAAGACCGTCCTGATGCGAATCTCTTTGATAAATCAAAAATAAAATAAAGCAAAATTACAAAAAGTCATACTTTTGCCCGTATCTAACAACCTGTCTGCATTTTGGAAGAAATAAGCTCATTGACATGACAATAATTATTCACCAGATTACATGGCTATCTTCCATGAAGATGTCCTTAGCGTTAACAAATAAAATAGATATGTAACGATATCACACACTGAGCACACATCACAAATGGACACCACATGTCCTATAATCCTATAATAGCAAACCCATAACATTCAACAAGCCATCTCCAATGGCAGGTCGTCTGCCCTCGCCTATAGCTACAGCTACCTATATCCAACATATATACCTCCCATTGTGTCCTTCTTATGCCTTCCCCATTCCGTATCACCCCATAGAGAGATCTCTATTCACCTGGGTCCATGCACATCTTTATTAACCATACAGCTGTTCACCGACTCGTGAAAAAAGTCACAACACGTGACGACCAGGATCAGATAACACGTGTCTCCTGGTCAGGTGATCACTAACTTCCGGTTGAGGGATCCTGGCTGTTACAGCTATGTTAATCTCAAACTCTCACGCTATCCACGCATTAATTGTCTCTATGCCATACATCCAAGTTCGTAATTAGATACATGTGTTAAGCTACTTTTTCTACCAGGCGAGATAAAACACTATGAAGTATTTGAAACATGTCATCTTCTGACTCAGGAATTTTGCAAACTACATTATTTTTTAAACGCCGAGGCATTTTAAAATGCGGTTTACTTTTTTTTATATGCATAATGAAACCATGAGATACTATATATAGCATAGTGTTCCTTTTCTATTTCGATGTATCCAATATTTTGTGTAGTATCATCGAGAAAATACCTCCACTATAATAACATCCAAGCATAGACGACGAAACACATCGAGCCGATATTCTAACCATGGTTTTGTTTCGTCCCATGAACAAGGGCGGAGAACACTCTTTTATGGCCTTCCTTATGCCCAACGTGGCGGCCCCTGGTGGGCTTACGAAGAAGTAGACCAGGCAGAGCCAACACGTACGCCCCCTCGCGGATTTTACAGCAACTAAAGACCCGTTCGCAGCGCTGAGTTGCATTTCAGGGCTTTCCTTGGAAGCCATCTAAAGGTATTATATTTGAACCATACTGCACATTTCCAGAACCAAGCACAAGTGAAATTTCCGACTTAGTAGATATAGTGGCAAGAATGAATATAGTCTTCAGACATGTCCCTTCAAGAAAAGATCTTAGTGGCAAATGGGACGAGGTAACTGGTCTAGTTCGTTACCTGCGCGTGGTGGCGCCACTTATTCGCAGATTAGTTCCGATGACATCCGCATAACTCGCTAGTCGTATTGATATAGACATATACAGGTGTTGTATCCTCTCCATATATATGTATATATATACACACCACAAACCCTGAAAGGAACTGTTATAATAAATTGACAGTAGTGAACGTAGGAGCCTTCACGATCCCGTGGGAATGATGATGGAAATAGATTGTGAATCTGGGCTCATCGCACTAGATCTCAACCTATTTCCAGCCAGATGATTGGCTAGAATGGAATCCTGCTTTCACGCTGGACGCCTGGGTATCTCCCGTCCACCTATGACTAATCAACTATTACTTTGCATGGATCTGCAGTACCGATATCTGAGAATTCATAATGCAACGCGTAGTACATGAATAGATATTTACCGTTAGGGTCCGTGTTGTTATTCGGGTGGAGGTTGTTCCGTAGTAAGACTTTGGTGTTGTCGACAAAAAGATGAAAGTAGCCCTCGACCATGGCCACAAAGTCAGGTACCACCTCGTTCAGCATGGACACTGACGTCTGTAAATTTATAAGACGTGCATTCGTATACATGTTCACCAATACTTGCAATTGATAACAAACATCATTTTGTATAAAAATTATGTACATATGCATAGAACTAGTGCCTCTTTTATTCAGTACTACAGCGCTATATCCTTTATTTACAAATGCACCTCCTCCGTGTGATTGGAACAGACTCCAAAAATAGCCTGGAGGCATGACAGCAATAAGGACGCATGATGCTTGAGGCATCATTTATCCGATGTAATTAGCAAGGTTGTTTTTGATAGGTTAATTTTGTATTTTTAGTCAAAAGAAATAAAACATTTATGATTAAGTATCACATCACGTGATTAAAAACTCAAATTATGAGTTCTGACAACACAAATCGCTACTCTTGGAGGGAGCAGCATTATGGCACACATTACCCAGGAAGGTTCATATTTTGCCAATTGGGTAGCTTTTTAAGATGAAAGTTATAGAATCTTTGCCGGGTATGATACAATAAGGAAAGGTTTGTGATGTGATGTTTGTAAAATGTCCTATCTGTATGTCCTGTGTTTCTTGTATATTTAGATCTGTCTTTTCTATATATTATGGAAGATTGTCACCATTGTAGGCAAATAATGATGGCGAGGAATTCTAGAAATTTAAAATTTAGAAGAGGTGCTCATCGCCTGATGAGATGAACTGCCACCAGCAATCGTCCTTACTGTCTTTGGCCACTGGCACTCGTCCTCAAAAGGTTAAATGTTAAATACTGGAATGCTCTTGGCTAAGAGATGTTAAAAACGACTATTGCTTTCTAGAAAAGAGGAACTATAACGAGAAGGTAGCCATAGTTAAAATGGTAATTGGTACCCCTAAACACACCCTCCAAAGAATTGTCAATACCCAGGTTTTAAAGGATTGTCTATATCAAAGTATACTGACATATATGTTGCGGAATGTATATATAAGAAAACTCAAAGACCAGAAGGAAAAGCACTTATATTTAAAATATTTAAGGGAATAAAGAGATTGATGCTCATTCATAAAGGAAATTTCGGTATACATATACTGTGATCCAATAGGAAGCGTATTGGAGTAAATTTGGATAAGGGCACAGTTTAGGAACGTTTGAGTAGATGAAATGTGAAAGTGACAGGCATAGAAAAGACAGGTAACAGTAAAGGCAATTTTGAGACGGTGCAGTGTGGCGAAGCAATAAGAAGACTCGGTGGAGGGATTGCCAGAAACTATTGAATTGTTTTATAACGCCAATTTTCTTTTGACATTGATCTAAATTGTTCAGTAGACCTAGATGACATTCCGAAGTTATCTTGAGTGCCACAAAAATAGTCCAGACGACAAAGAGTAGACTGAATGTCGTTTACACTAAAAGCTTCAACATCCTTGAGTTATTAAGGGTAGAAGATCAAGGAACGATAGATTTTGTATCGGTTACTTTATTGCAACGAGGCATGAACACTTCGAAGGGAAATAACATAAGACTATCAAATTTAAAAAAAATGAACTTCTAGAAACATGGGTGAGTGCTATAATAATCAATTCTAAGCCTCAGAGATGATGACAATAGAGTTATTATGGGGTTGCCTGTCCAGGAATGCATTTTTTCTTTGGCATTATAATCAGGGAAAGAAATCGCAAATTCATAAAGGCAAGAGGCAGGCTACGATTTTCAATCCAACCTGATACCATTTTATATCCCGAGACATCCGTTGCTAGCACTCACGGAATTTGAAACAGCGATGGGTAGTGGGAGTATTAGGTTACCATACTCTCGTCCACACTATATACCATAATCAATTATTTACTCAATTGAAGGGCACGACAGTAGCTGTATGATTGGAAAAAGGAAATTTTCTTTTTTTAGTATGTCCTCTCCCTACTTTGACCCAGAGATCGCAATAATATATTTAAAGCTTTCCTGCGTAATGTAATTTTAGATTATATCCCTAATCAGGTTGTAAGATCATTTGATAAACCTCCTTCTATACGAGAGCTAATTAAGGCGCCTGATGAAAACCAGCACCTGTAGCTGACAGGTAGCCTGCTTTATAGGTTAATGTTGTATTCAGAAGAGAAACTATGTATATGTGAAATAAACGGAATCAATAGAGAATTATGATGAATAAAATCAAATGAATGATTATCGGTTGTTAATCAAGCAGACTGACACTGGCTGATGTTGTCTAATGTGTGTAGGAAAACCTAGTCTCAAAGTCATACCCAATGCCACACTATTGCGAGACAGACCCCTATTATCAGGGGGAGTCGTATGAACTTTAACAACAGGTATTGTAACTAATACCATTAAATGAACGATAATAAGTCAATACAAAGTAGGCATATATGAAGGGTTCACCTACATGGGAAACACCTGTCTTGACGTGAATATCTATCCGTTGCATCGTATCGCTTTCCTTGGATAAGGATATTGCCTCCAGTTGTTCATATTCTGCCATACACGATAGCTGTAAAAACAAAAGCTGCATGTTATATGGGTGTTAACAGGGATAAACCTTTATGAATCATCTTAAAACATTTAAATCATAATATTGGAAATTATATTAATGTTTGTAAACCCGAAAAGACGTAACAGAATTAAACCCAAACGGAGAAAACAATAGCCATGCTCAAGCTTATTCTATAATATCAAACCTAGATTGTAAGCAAATCTATGAAAATCTATAACGGAATTTCAGGTATTGATCATAACAAGGTATAATGTATGACTTATTGTCAGTAATAAGTAATTTGCGCAACATATTGTTCCTGATTCATTAAGTTGATGATTAGATCGATGTAAAAAACATATGTACAGCCTATATAATGTACATTAAGGAAAAAAGCTTCTCGATAATATAAATGATAATCTATCATAATTCTAATGTAACATATTCTATCGTATCGTTCAGTTGAAAAGAGATAATGTAATAGCTAAAACCATATCAAGTAATCAAAACCAGTGAGAAATGGAAAACCGTCCTTCAATTATCAATCAAATGATAACAAAAGACAATTCAAATCGGAAAAGAGCATAAATGTTCAAGGTATTTTAGCTAAATATACAAGCGAGAATCTAACAAAATGTAAAACATTGAAAGCTGTTCTAATATATCTTACATTATTAGGTATTAAACAGTTTCAATAACATAGTTACCCTGACAATTCGATCGTTTGTCATTTTCTGTTTCTGGAGAAAGGAGAAAACCAAATAAAATTTAATTGAGTCCCAATTAACACAGAATACTAATCGCTTTCGACTAGCAGGCTGGTCGAGGTACTGGTTGACTATCTCCCCAGTGTTATCCCATCACTGCCGTGGTGGCCTCCAGGTGGCAGGACCTGTCTTGTTCCCACAGACGGAGCCCGCCCACGAAATGATCACCACGATCCTATTACCAGCCTCCTCTAAGGCCATGAAAACCAATACCGAATACCGAATTGAAATGCAGCTCACCACAGAAGCTGCCACGCAAATGTCTTTTTCTATCCTTTTCTGACGCCCTCTACGGTATCCACCAGAAAGGAGAATACATACACAATATTACCATGATTCCGATCTGAGTGGCCGTATTCTCCGCGAGGAGTATCACGTAGCGTCAACTATAAGGAGATTACGGCCACACAGATCGAAATCATGGTAATGTTGTATTTATTACTCATCTTTCGAGTAATTATCAGAAAAAAATCTTATATATAATTAGAAATTAGACCCTAGCGCCGTGCTTTGTTTGTATGAATTAGTTCCTATAATGCCCGTCAGGTGGCCGAAAAAGCCGTATTCTCCTGGGAGATTCCGAGGGCCGTATTCTACTTAGTAGCGATCTGTAGGCTCCATAGGCTTAGTATGGAGACTCCGTATTCGGTGGGTAATAAATCACTCTCTGTCACCCACTCATATGTATTTGACTTCCCACAAAATGAACATTTCTGGGAATTTTAGTGGAAGTAATGTTATAAACAAAATGACGATGTTGGGAAGTTAGGCCTCCACGAACCTAGAGTGCGTCGGCAGAAGACATAAATATTCAATCAAACAGACGGTAAACGTTCCGGTGTTGTTACCCCGCCAGGGACCAGCCAGACAAGCGTTGCCGACGCTGATACCTTGCTTGTCTACAGTATGACTCAGCCGTGCAAGCTGGGGAGCCGTGACGCTTACCAGACACGCACCGTTCGTATTAGGATGGACCCGTTGCAACGGGTTAGCAAGGAGCGCATGGGGCCTGGACAGAGGGGGTACCTGGGCCAAGAGACAATGGACTAGATGGGGACCCCTGGCTGACCCCCCCTCCCTTTATTTACTCTCCTAACCATGAAACCTGACACCTCCCCGATATTCTCCTGCTCGCTGGACTATTCAACTCCCATACATGACATAGCTTATGAAAAAAAGTCCATAATGACTTTTAAGTGCTCCAGGCTCATATTTATATGAGAACATGCAAATCGTGTTTTGCATTCAATAACTCACAGTATCCCTTCCTGAAACAGATGTGTTATTCCTATACGAACCAGGCTAATTCACGTAACTTCTTTTGCTAATACTTGACTTGTTGATTTTGCTTAAACATGGAAAAGACGACGGTTCACCCGATTGCAAACCTTTATCAACTATACATGGGCAGGATTGAGCTATTCACATATTTGCTGGATAATCTTTTCATACTGTTGATAAATACACCTCTGCTTCCTATTATGCTTGCCTAACCTAAATCTGCATTACTTTTAAAGTAATTGTACTTTGTCACTGATCTTGCAGACGATTCCAGTGACTTGCTCTAGCCGTGAGCTGCTCGTAGTGACATATGCCCATTCTGGAGACAGTGCCTTGCTATTCGCCGAGCTGCTCCCGGGGCATGAGTCAACCCGCTCAGACCTGGGGCTGAGGTCAGCAGCGTGCTAGCCAATCGCTCATAATAACTAATGTTTGTCCATGGTGTGCAGCACCCGCTATGATCCAGGCGCCACTCCAGCACGGTTAAAGGCGCGGTCGTGTAAAATAACAAAGGTTCCAATAAAATGTTTTAAAGGAAACAAGAATACGACAATAAATCCTTTTCAATATCCGCTTGCCCACGTCCTAAATTCTCCTATTGATTCATGCGCCTCCTCCTATTGTATCGTGCGCTAAACGCGAGAGAAGAAATAGAATTGACAATTCGCGTGATAGCCACCCAACATTAGAACGTGGCGGGGAGGGAGAGGCGCCGATATCATTCAGAGAGCTGTCAGAGACTAAACCCCACATCTGAATGAGACGGGATGCCTCCCGAGGATAATACTGATTCGGTTATGTTATGTACACGTCGACTCGGTGGGCTAATCCTTTATGTTAGGTGGAAGTCGAAGCTGACGAGTTGTACTCGAAATGACAAGGCTGAAGGTTAAGGACAGTACATATCATACTGCATGTTTAAGGGAATGGGAATTATTGAACAGTGAAAAAAATACCATGGGGGAAAAGCAGAAGTACAGGAAGGCAAATGGAATATTACAGAAACAACGAATTAGAGAATTTAAACGAGCACCAGAGGGTGATAATACTGGAAATAATAGATACATCAAAATGGGATTTGTCTGAGGAAGTATTGACGAAATAGAGAATGAACGGGAAGTTGACAAAAGAAATTACCATTGAAAGGGAATGAATGAGAGATATGAGTGTGAATCACACAATATTACAAATAGATAAGGGAAGAATGGCAATCATATCATTTAGCTCAAAAGTTTATACCGTTAGTGTCTAGTATGGGTTCTACAGTGGGAGAAAAAGTATGGCAGTGACAGTGATTAATTGTGCTCACGTTCCGCAGGCTATTTGCCGTATAATGGCTGAAGCTGCTGCCTACCAATCCCCAGACTGTCTACTAACCATGTCGGTGTGCTTCTTATCACACCACCTGAGCTGCTCATAACTGCTCCCCTAGAGTTCGACACCGGCTATTCGATGCTCTTAGGCACCAATCTCTGCTAATATATATTCACTAACCACCCTAATCTGCTCCAATAAACCAACATAGTCTCTCCCAAATCATCACTGATAGACGGGCAACTATAATGATCACCCTCAGTTGCTCCAAGTAGACCAGAGGTGTTTCACTCTAAACGCCAGAACCTGCCGAATACCTAATTGAATTTCTATCACCTTCTCTACAATTAATATTCCTAGTACTATATACTCACCGTATTGTTCTTGATGTTAATAACGACCGCTATACCGCATTTTGGACCGACAACTAACATGGCTTCCGTCTTCCTCTCCTGAAAAAAGTAATAATGGCTATAAATGCTCGTAATTGATAAGATTTAGGATAATTATTTCAGAGAGATATCTGAAGGTTACGGTAATACTGATAGCATGATGACAACATGGCAATGATTTTGGATGATTTTATTTTTATAAAGAATTCAGGGAACACGACATAAAATTCACCCAATCAAGGTTTTTGCTGATGATTAGATAAAATCTGTGCCATGATTCCCCAATTGCAGTTTATCATGATGGGGTCACAAAAATGAAGGCCTCTTAGTAAGATCTGTATGGATAGGAGGGGCTAGGTGAAACTGTTTATACATTCGCCCGAATCCATCTGCCCGCAAGTCTACAAGCAACCTTTCGATTTCTTTGGAATTTTATTTTTTTTACAAATACATGTATATACTGCTCATGAGGATCTTGTAACAACTTACGACGAGTGTGGCCATAAAGCACTTGGTGCCGAAGGAGCGAAGTTCACTGACTATCTTGAGGTAGTGAAGCTTGGCTTGGAGTGGTGTCAGTTGCTTCTGGCCGGGGGCTGCTAAACTCTGATTGGCTTTGATGTAATGGGCCAACATCTTCCGAAGGTCCTTACCCTTCATCGTCTCTATTAGCGACTGGGGTACGAACCGGTCCAACCCGCACTCTTTTCTGTATGAGTGTATGATATACAAATTAATGTTCAGTTTGTATATATGCAAAGGCCATCTCTATTGGAATACATCCCGTCTAGATCTACCATTACCGAGTACTCTATAAATGAAATCTTTGCTGTAGATGCCCCTCACCATGTCTCTGCTGGGGTTTCTATGATTCAGTTGTATTAGATAGTATTTCTATACGACAGAGGGAATTGTGACAAGATAAAGTTGTGAGATATAGCGTATTATATGTGGCCTAAGAAGATCAAAAGTACCTGATTATATTTGAGTGACTAGAGAGACATGAGGTTAGTGTGAGGGAATATGCGATATCAAATCTTGTATTGTACCCTATACTCTAAACTTTGATCCATATCCATCTAAACGCAATAGATGATAATAACGTGGTATGTCCTTGATTATTGATCAGGGCACTTTATCTGTCCAGCATCCACCTAAAAGGGTCTGAGTGCCAAAACCTATTCCTTTCATACTAGAATAGTCCATTATTTTTCATCTCGGGTTATCTTGGGGTAAGGGGTACTTTACTCTGACAGTTCGAAATTTTTTGTGTTTAGATATATATATTTGGACTTTCTTTAAATATTTCCTCATTTTCTGAACTGCTATTGTATTTTGAGTAAATTAAGACACTACCGATTCATCCAGAACCAATACTTTGTTTGTTGGTTTGTTGGTTTGGTTTAAAGTCCAGTTAACCATTACGGGTTCTCACCAGACTTTCTCAAGGTTCTTTTACACCACAAGGGTGGTGATCGAATCTATGAAATGAGAAAGACCACTGCGGTGTCACCCGATGGTTAATCTGTTTACCCCAGAACTCATGTGGTAGAGGGGAAATCTCGTTTGTGATCTAATGTAGTTAAGATTAATAATGATATACTGTGAGGGTATTCATTCTTTCGAGTGTCTTCTCTTGATAGAGATGTTCAATGTCCTGACAGTGGAGGCTCACCCCAAGAACATAGATCAAACGGATTCAAGTAAATCCATCAGATTATATCGTTTTCAAATTGTTTCGAGGAGCAAGTGGAAATTAAGATAAAACATATATTTTCCGTATTCAATAATTGTTCAGATTCCTTAGTTATAATCCTTACCTTTAAAAATACTTTAGTGTAGGTTTTGTTAGATACTAAACCTAATACCATTTTAAGGAAAGTAGGCTGCAATGTATTCCATCGCGACATATATGCTTATTGTGGGAAGGCGTGATTAGTGAGAACATGTTATGAAAGTGCTGGTCTGTGTGATGCACTCTTAATAAAATGAAACGAAAGGTGTAGTAAGTATGAATAATGTTTATCCATCACCTTGCATTGTATAAAGCCATGTTATTGTGGCTGAACACAGATGGAAACCGTTCACGTCTTTATCTAACCTAATTGTTTACATTGTTAATACTGAATTAATGCACAAAGGTCTTCAATACTACCACTAAATCAAATGTGAAATGTTAACAAGTGTGAAACATCTATCTATCAATTAAAAGCGCACAACGAAATATTCCATAAAGATAATTATTGGATGGAAAGTAATTGTACCGAAAGGATACTAGACAATAAGAACTGGATTGCTTGATTAATATAATTGGTATTTTATGAAATATACGAGCATATATGACGTTATCATAAATATTTCATATATAGATTATAATGTTTACGATCGACTACCTTCATAACACATACAATCACATAAATCTATATCACTCCACTCCACATCTAGAAAATGTCAATCTCATGAACCATCACCGATATACATGTTGCATTCAGGACTTTAAAAAAAAGGCTTATCTAAAACAATTAATCTATATTTCAAATAATTCATGAGATTCCATTATAAACATTCTACTAACCCTTCTCTGCGGGAAGAGGGAGTGAGAATAAATGATACAGACCAAGTCGAAATCACAAATCTGCTACTCGAGATGTGTAACAAATGACATTACAGATCATTTGTAAGCAAAGCATGCACACGGATCAATAAAGACCAATGCAAGGGGAATCATTACAGTGTGCAGCATGGAAGATAGGGGAAAATCAAATAACCCACAAATTAAAATAATGAGGTAGAAAACACAAGGTTTAACATTATCTGACAAGAGGAGACAAATTGTATTGGCTTCTAAGATTTGTTTCTATGGTTGCAGAAAGACCTGAGGAGGAGGGAAGGAAAGTGTTTGGTTAACCGGAAGTGACGTACTCGATAGCTTTGACGGAGACTTTTGATTGGTTGTTGGAGCCACTCAAGGCATGCTGGTGAATGTGGAGCGCCGCCAGGCGGAGTGCCACCTCATACTTGAGGTCTGACGCGAAACGACCATGAATGACGTCATTAGTGCACTGCGGATGAGAAAGGTTACAGAACATTATTAGGTAACAATTTCTCCGAACAGATATGTCGGTAGGGAATACCTAATTCTCCAAAATATTGATACATATTTCCTATTCAGGTTTCAGGTCCGTTAGCACCTAATTGTTAATTACAGAGTTACCCTACGACTGTTGGGCAATACGCATTTAAGTTCACATTAAAAGACATAAACCTCCATGACTAGGATGTGAGAGATCTTATCCCATGATATCCTTATCTTCGCTTTCAAATGTGATACAGTTGTGTGCATGTTTTATGTCAAATGGACAAACGAGATTATGTTGGCAATTTATTTTCTTCCCTGGTTCTTCATTGTATTTCGAATGGGCGTCTTTTAAGCTATTTACCTGCGTGAAATAATATTCAAAAGCTGTGTTGTCTTTCCGCAACAAATCGTAGGCGTCCTTGGGAACAAAGGCCACTCGGAAAAGACATTTAAAATGCTGTGAGCCTGGCCGAGCTGCGATCTGTAAGGAGAGCGAAAGAAAGAAAACATCATTCCGTCCCAATCTTAGCATGCATGCTGCCTCAAGTTTGGCAGTGAACTGTCTTTTCATTGTTTACAGAATATCCCTACGCTGGTCACACTCCTATGAAATTAGCCTGTCCTCTTATCACCATACCAAAACCATGTCTAAACACTAAACTTCAGAACTTCTATATATAAACATATTTTCTTAATGTTTATTTTTTTACTTATATCTTCGTATTCGATCCACATATTAAAGAGATGTAAACTACCTTATGATTACCTTTTTTCTATAACGTTAAAATGTGATTGCATCTCTTACTTAGAGGACTTTAAAATGATGATACAGTTCGGAATAGAGCTAAGGCCATGGAAAAAAAATTCATAGCTTATAAATGTTGGCTACTTATGAAGGGAACAACCAGTCCCCAATTTCGGGTACACACTATCGTGTTTGTGCGGTAAAATGATAGCATCCTTTGATTCAAGGAAGTCATTCGGGTCGAATGGCGAACCCAGATTTTTCATCTCACAGAGCGCACACAACATTTGAGTCCCTGTTGCTGATCTGCAAGGTTCCGTCTCTGTGAGTATTCATAAGGCGTGTTATTGTCCAATACGGAATCTAGTGTGGGTCATGGACTCTAATACGGAGTTCAATAATTCGATTGATTTGCAGCTCGCTTGAAGAGAGCAGAGGATTAATATGGCGGTAGGTTTACAGGGTATTACATAGTGGACCTCTCTGTTATTATATAAACTAATTCTGTCGACCTTAGGGATAAGGCTGTATAATGGTTATAATATTTACTAAAGAGTAGAGTATTTTCAAGAAATATATTCCATTATAAGGCTTATCATTACCAAGTCTATTTCTTTTCATTATCAATTAAATCGTTTTGGGTTTCAGGAATGGACATTTGGACCCGGATACACTAGTCCATAAGCAATATATCTCAGTGTTATGTATACACAGACTGGTTCATCCCATGGACAATCGATAGTATGTAACTGTGACCACTTTATAATGTCCCACGTCATAGGATCTGCTGTAGGGAGGTTTGCGTGCATGACGGAGATGGCTGGTCGGTTCTTAACGAAGTGACAGGCAGATATCGATGTATATCATTTAGACATGAAATGTTTACTATCTATGTACCACCCAGGCCTATCCCAACCGCAAGTTATGTCTACATTCCCTATTATAATGTAAACAATTTACCCACGGAGTCCACCTTGTGAATCCAGTTGTAAATAGTGGTCAATGTTTGGGAACTCCCTCGAGGAAATCGGGGCGCCGATTTCCGTAAATTGGGCCCCGATTTCTTTGAAATATTTTTTCGAAGAAACGCTACGTAAAACTCCTGTTCATAGTACTCGTAAGAACAGACATCTGTGTTCATATACATGAGAATGCTAAATATTTCTGAGAGGAAAGGTTCCATCGAAAATCATAGATAGCCTATATTATCACTAATTCGATATAGAATTATTGATAATTCTATTAGCAGAGTGGATTCACCAGAGCAATCGGCGACGGTAAAAAAAACCCTTTAAGATGGATCATTTTCACGAAATACTTTCTCTTGTAGAATGTGCAGAGTAGATATGATTGTAACACTGCTCCAAATGCTATGTATGTTTAGATCTATGTAATAAAGATGCATTGCATTTTATATCTCAGGGTTAGTAATATCATATTGAGGAAACTCTGTCTTGCAAAAACACCTTCACCTCCAACACATTTATTTGTCTCTAAATATGGAACCTACCTCGGCCAGGCTGTCTGTTTCTTGTAATAACGAGTAGGTCTTCTGACAAGGACTCTTCATGTTGAGCAAAACTAGGGCGAAGTGCTCGACACACGTTATGTTGAGTTTCTCTTGGAGAGCATTCAAGACATCCTGAAAGATAAAAAGTAGGAGAACTCTAAAACACCTCGAACGTCAACATCAATCCCATAGATTGCATCCTGCAAGATAAAGATCCTGAAGTCAATGATTTGGCAATTATATGAGGAAATAAACCCACCCGGGTTTATTGCAGTATAAGCCGACGGAAGGTGGCAGCTCGGCCAGGGGAACTAGTGGACTACTGACTCGGAGGACATCTAGCGACGAAAGAAGGGACCTCAGACGAACCGGTAGACCTTCGATCTCACTCAACCTCCACAGACCACTGGGGTCGGACCTCTCCCGCTCGGCACCATACACAGAATGCGGCGCTTGGTACGATGCAGTGAATGCACACACGTGCATAGGCCCAGGGGCCCATCTAACTGCAAGTTCTTAGCTTCGGCAAAAGAACGGTGCATATCTGAAGGGAAGGACCTTTCAATGGCTAACAAGTTCATTGACTCAAAAGCAATTGAGTTGGATAATTCGCTGTTATGGAGGAGAGAGACCCCAGTGAGAGGAGCGATAGAGGTGAGTTTTTCAAACGCTTGGCTTTTACTGAAAGTGAAAACTTAAGGCTTACCAGAGAAGTTGAAAGAAATTCATCTAAGTTGGACAGGGCACTTAGCATGCTAACAACATTAACTGAGAAAATGACTGTTTCTGGGGATTCTGAGTTAGATAGAAGGCAGGAAAACTCAAACTATCGAGAAAAGGAAGGAGAAGGAGTAGAGCAAGCAGCAGAAGCTCAAGATATGGAGGAAAGAGCAAAAAGGTTCATGTCTGTCTCGAGTTCCTTTTACCCTTCTAGTCCCGCAGGGGTAGACGGCCTTCACATAGAAGGTAATGATACTCTGCTGCGTCATACAGCTGCAAAGGAAAGGAAGGTTATAGTTCAAGAGAAACTAGTGGGAAAGGGATATACTCCAGGGTTTTTAAAGCCCGGAATTTTGGAGAGGACCAGCCAGGCATCGGGCACAACTTGTTGCCACTCCGAAGAGAGAAAACGCAAACGTAAGTGTCTTTTGTTCGATCTCGACCTACACCTACCTTATGGCAAGACTACAAATAACGCTTCCATAGAAGATGTACTCAGTGCTAGCACGAGTATGTCAGCTGCTATGGCACAGCGGGGAATCAATATCGCTGGATATGTCAAACATATCCAGTTCTTGATTGATAAATCCAGATTCTATAATAGTCAAGCATTGGTCAAATACGACCAATTAGTGAGAGAAAAAGCAGAAGTAGTAGGCTTAGATGCTTTCGAATACGGGGACCACGAGGCATTTTATCAATGCCTCGGACATGAGAACTTGAAGACAAGGGACAGCCAAGAAAAGCCTGGTAGGCAGAAGGTTAAAAAGACAGGCAGAAAGATTGGCGTGTGCTGGTCCTTCAATGACCGTAAAGGTTGTTCTCAAAGTTACTGTCGATACAAACATGAATGTGTAGATTGTACCGGAGCCCATGCAGTGGTAGCTTGCCCTAAGGAAAAGGAGCGGGCAAGTAATAGTAAGTAGGATGAGGAGACCCCTGGCTACATTCCTGGCTATTTTTATAATAGAGGGAGGCCTGGGGTACATGAACCAAGTACAGAAGTGCAGGGTCGGTCAGGTAGGCAGGCTGGAACTGCTTGTGATAGCCTCTCGCTCGACTCGGAGGGCAGAAATCCTGCGCAGGGGATTGAAGACGAGTTTAGTGACTCGTATTCTCTTTCAATTTTTTCAGAGGTAGTGGTTAATCCGGAAATTGTTCCAGATCCGGAATTAATCTCAAGAACTAGAACCGACGCTGTACTAGTACCACTTGAGGAAGGTCATGTAAACTGTATTCTTACTGAAGGGCATGAAAATCAGGATTGTCTAGAAGTAGAGGTACAAGAAACAAATACTAATGTAAAAAATGTCGACAGTAACCATATGGATGATGATATTCGATATTTTTCAGGTTGTCCAAAGTTAGGGAAGTCACCCCCGACAGGATTGGATGTATATTGTATTTCCAACGAGGTTATAAGAGCTGAAAAATACAGCTGGATGAGGACAGGGACATTTGCCGGTTATCCTGAGTTGTCAATGGCATCCTTCATACGTTCTTAACGCCGTCGGCGCCCCCCCCCCCCCCCCCCCCACAGAGTGTCATTTGTGTATACTACTCAGAACACCTTCAATCTAAAAAACAAGGTTATTCGTGAGTACAGCGAAGTTGGTGCTGAGGCTGTTCTGATATTTGGCATGGCGTATCTTTGGATATAACCTTGACTAGATTGATTCAAAGTACATGCAGTTCATCGGCCGATCTTTACCGTGAAATGCCAATGGAGGCCTTTCAGCTTCTGCGTCCCGCTCGTTCTTTGACGCTATTGATTCAGGTTTGCCCAACTCTTTTAATTCATTAAATGAAATGAATTGGTTATATGTTTCCTTAAATGGACGCTAGATGATTTTAGAATCGCTAAAGATTTGAATATGAATTGTCAGACTATCTTAAACAAGGCGATATTGCAATTGTAGCATTCTTCTCTAGTTCAAATTATTGTGTTCCAAACGCAGTAGAATGTCTAATTTCAAAGAATCATCATTTTCATTATACCCTTCAGAATTATTCTGCTTTATTCATCATTAATCAAATATGAATAACTGATAATATATCAGCATAGATTCTAGAATCATCGGCATATTGAATTCACTATAACCGGGAATCACGATAATCCAAGCTGTCAATCTGATTGAGGCCACGCCAGCATCAACCATCTTATTGACCTGGTGACCTAGAGACACTTAGCTCGTGGCGTCCAATGGATCTATGAGGCGTCCGTGCCATCTACTGCTTTATCTGATTACAACCTGCCCGGACGTAGCGGGCCGGCATCAACCTCCGGTACTGCAGAAGCCACAGGTCGGCGCTGGCCTCCAGCTAGATGGCACTACACTGCCTCTAATGGACTCTGGTAGTGGAAGGGTAGTAAAGGTGGGGCTGCAGAGGCATGCTTAGGTTAAGGCCCTGGCGGCTTTGCTCTCAATCACCTTCACTAAGCCTGACCGACGTTTCGCGGATCACTCACATCTCCATCCACTTCAGCACTTTGGTGTTGTGCTCTCTCATGATCGGAGTTTTATCGTGCAGTAATCTGCGGCGGTTTTGATGTATCATATGTATGCGGTATTTATATAGGCAGTCCGTACAGTCTCATAATGGCCGGTTCTACAATTATATTCCGCGTACAGTTAATAATAAGATTGAAGATGAACTAGTAGAAGTCCTATTATTGTTTTAAATTACACGCAAGTCAAATAACTTGAAGAAATGTGACTGGAACACAATAACATCGCGAAGAACCTCGAATCGGTATTGTGTATCATACAATGGGATGACTATTTCGGTGAGTGTTAGACATACCTATGAATGACTAAAAGGGGCAGATTATGGTGGCCGCACAATGCCCTACATGCCCGTACTCGGATACTAAACGCACGTTCTTTGAATGCCTCTGTGTGTAGACAGGGTTGTATAATTAAATTTCCTGATCCACTTTTATTGATATCAGGTCCTCTCCTATTCTCTTTGGTCCTGCTCGGTCACGTAGACGATGAGCAACTCTTCTGCTACAAAATCCGATTAATGGAGGTCAAATCCTCAATCTAGACATTGAGCATAACTTGACCCGTAGCCGGAATCCCCTGGAGGCAGGACCCTGGAGGAGGCAGTGTGAGGAACAGACCAGTGCGTATCAGTGGAGCGTGACAGGACATCGGCAGTAGCGTCACGCCTCATCCGTCACCTCTTCTCACGGTCACTGATTCCCCTTGCACACATCCCTGCCCCCGCCTTGGCCCACTCAACCCTACCCGGCAATATATTGCCCGCACAAAGTATACCGTGCTGCCGCCTTCACCCCTTCGACCTTGTGAAGATGTAGCCTTACCGGGTTACCATGTCAGACCCTCCTGGCTCCTCTCTCAAAAAGCAGCACCATTTCCTTGTCGGTTCTGTCTGCTAAATACTTTCAATTAGTTTAATCATACGCTTCCATGCATGTCTGCATATTCCGGCCTCTACTGCGTCTCAAAGTACTCCACTCTGTCCACAAACTCTGTACCCTTCGACTTCATCGTAACGGATATGTGCTTTCACAATTTATTCTCTGGTACTAATATGCTTGTATCCATTTTCATGCCTGTAGCTCATATTCTAAGACATTCCGCATCGACACTGCGCTCTCTTCGCACATTGATAACAGTGAATATGTTTCTTTCCTTTTCGTATTCTATATTTCCTGATTCCTTACTTAATCCAAGTTATCAAGCCACAAAAATTCTTTTCTCTCCCTTCCCAACCCGTATACCCGCAATCCCCAACGGCGAGATAACAATCACCAAAGATGAATAAGCACATCACCCAAATGGAACTAGTCTATGCATTGTTGGTGATACTACCACATCTAGGCTTTGCACTGGTCTCAGTCTCAAAGAGAAGAAGGCCATAACACCCACGGGACGCCTCCCAGGGGGCTGCTTATAGTAGGACAGGTTTCCTCTTTATGTGCATGGGAGATTGGTTTTAGCATCCATATTCATGTGTGCATGCTGAGATAACTGCAGGCAATGTATTTCTATGAACAGCATGTCAGTCTGGAAAGCAATTACTTCATGACGATGTACAAACCTAAATGAACATTTGTCTTGAGTTTGCAGTAGCTCCTATTCTCTGAATGTATATAGAGACAAACCCCTTATCGAAAGAAATAGTACTTCTCCAATACGCCCAGACTAGGATTATACTTGTTTTCGCCTCATAGACATCTCCTCAAATCCTTTGGCGCTTTGAGTACGCTTTGTCTCATCTAACATCTGCAAAGATGTGGAACTACGTCCTTTCCTGTACTTCCGCTTTCTTCAGGGCTCCACTAAATCAAACTGGCGCCGAGCACAGTGAACCTCCCAAGCGATAAAAGGAACACCAAACAGGCGTCTAGTTCGCCGGCGTTCCCGCCAGGGGCGCTACGAGCGAGAAACTGATGACCTCGGGACCTGTGCGCATGTCTGCCGGAAGCAGGCCTTGTTTAGCGCTACTCAAACAGAAGGAATCGGAACCACCGTCGGGACCTGCGCCGATGCAATACTGGGTGTCCTGGTTTCAACAACCACACCCAAGATACTCTTGAATAAATCAGAGATCCGAAAGTTTCCAGAAATGTACATTTTCACTGCTGGATAACCTCGATTTGTATATAAATTTGGTCCTATTCAATACACAGGAAAACACATAATTTCTTCGGAACGTTTACATTTAGAGAAGATTCTTTTCTCAGCTGAGGCGGAGAAATTCTGAAGATTAATTTCAGGAACTGCCTTCTGTCTGGGCGCATGCGGCGAGCGTGAAGCGAGGACTGCATCAAGGGAGAGCTATGCAGTATTGGCGGCAGGCAGGTCTTGCCGATATAAGGTGCTCATTGTAATCTCCGTTTCCAGTGATAGACCATCTGGTTCATCCTCACCAGATGAGAACCCTTAAGGAGCAGGATCTCCTTATTAGCATCACCAAAAATAACCGTCTTGGTGATTGCTCCACCGCCAATCGGGCGCCTCAATTAGTAAGGAGCAGCATTTGCATTTGGTTGTGTTATATATGTCTGGTGAGAGCTTTGAGTAGGGATAGGGGAGGGATCATTGTATTTAGAGGATCGTCTGTAGTAGTCGTGCCGGAGTCGTTAAGATGGGTTCTAGTGATTTATGGAAGAAGATGGGGAGGTGGACAGGCAGGGTTTTTATAATCATCCGATTCCATCGAGGCAATTGACGCGTATGATACACCATTATGGAAAGAAAGCCCAGAAGGGTTACTGCGAGGTTAATAGAAAGGTTTATCAATGCTAACTCAATGTCTTTATATATGACAATGCTTTTAAAGGCCAGATTTAGATGACCTCACACTGCTGGGATCTTTCTAGAAAGGTTATAGTGAAAATAAGGAGGGTTGCTATAAAATTCTAGCGCTTTACAGGGCAACAACAGGCAATCGAATCTCATAACCATGATGCATTTTACTTCGTCCTGCCACTCTTTTTCACTCTATCACTGTCTGTCTCTGTCTGCCTCGCTCCTATTCTTGCTACTATTTCTCTGCCGTGTCTACTCCCTACATCGGAACTACTGTTGGCTGGGGTATTCCATTTAGAAGAGTAATGAGAGCCGCTGCTTTTTGGTGCAGGTCGAGGGCCGCTCCCTCATTACACTGATGGTTCGGGTTCTGTGACGTTACCATCACACCGCTTCTACTTCAACAGGCATCGCCCATGACACTACCCTCCGCTACTCTCAGGTATAATGTGTGTGTGTGAATAGATGGATCTGTGTCCATTTCCTACATCATAATCTGGGGGGCACTGCGAATGGTTTTCTGTATAAACAATTACTGTCTTATGTAGATATCAAAAGATGAAAAAGAAAATATGTTCTTTTTGGGGTTTTCCTTTTCATTTGGCACATTTCAGCTGTTAAAATTCCAAGTTCTGTCTATCGAAACAAGAAATGAAATTGTTGGTACATGCGATATTTGTCATTGCTGGAAACACTGCTGGACCAGACAGATGTCTGCAGATACAACAGTTCTCGACCCACCGTTAACCATTAATCTAAAGACGAAAATTACTAATAAACTTTCACATATTATCAATCACAACATTTGCCCTATGAATACCGTGACGAGGATGTATTACCTACAGATGTGCGTACTAAGAGGAAGGAATTTAATAAACATGACATTGGCTGCTCATTTCTAACACTAGTAGATGTGTCTTGTGATTATGGTGCGACCGTCTCTAAATTGAAGAGAGAGGACGGTAATCTAACACTTAATTCAGCACTTTTGCTGATCGTCAAGGCAGCATCAAATAGGGTGGCGACAAGTGATTCTAGGTCACCAGTGGCTGTGAGACATGCTGTGGAGATTAGTTTCCAGTTTCAGGGCAACCAAGGTTTATTTTCAGAGCTGCCTTCCCATTTCCTTATCTGGATAAGCCAAGGCGCAAGATGAAAACCATATTTTCTTCACTAAAGGTACATGATTTTTTAATGTCAAAGCAGGGATAACATTTCTAGGAAAAAGAAATTCTTACAGTAGCGGTGCATATGAAAACATTTTCTCTCTGCTCCTGGAGATGGGCCGAGCTATTGATTATGCTCAATTTGTAGAGTACATAAAGAGTATAGAAATAAGCTAGAATGATATTATTGGCATTACTACAGTTAGCTAGTTTACTGATTGTAGTAGGAATACATCGAACTTCGACTATATATAAACGTAGATATAGTTTAAGATGAATAGACATATCTTAAGTTTGCCCACGACAATGACCAATACCCTTTGAGTACGGTGAGAATAGTCGCTTCGAGGGCCAGGAAAAATACAAATAGTTCACACAACACACCAAACTAGCTAAAAAAGTAACCTCATCTTCCTGCCTAGGCAACCAGAAAGGTTTCACTACCCGTGGAAACAAATCCCCGACGATACCAATGACCAGATCCCAACGGACGGCAGGGAGCTGCTCGCCCTGATGACCTGCTCTGGCCTGGGCCAAGCTGGATAGTCTCCGAGAGGTCGCCAGGAGACGGGGCGGAGGTGGCGGGCGTCAAGGGGCAGCTTGGGCGGTAGCCCAGAGAGATGAGGGGGCGAGGACAACAGGGCAACGCCCTGGAGGACAATCAAGACGAGTGGCCAGCGCCGACGTTCCTTTTACTGTCTAGTGGGAGAGCGCTGCTCGAAACTATGCCAGGAGAGAACTGCCAGCAAGTAGGCTATGGTGAAGGACACTGTATGAATGGGTGCTAATGGGAGGTAAGGAATATTAGTGGAAGGGTTCTATTCTGTGGTGGAAAGGAATAGTAGTGGTTTATAATAATGATAATGGTGGAGATCGTAATTTTGATGGTCTCACTTTTAACAGTACTATTGTTGTTATTGATTGTGAGGTCATACAAGGAGGGTTATAATGTCTGTTAGTATTTCAAATAAGTGTGATGGTGATAAAACTGATAATAGGCATGTCGATGAATTTGATGGTAGGGATATATATGATGACAGTAATATTGCCTTTCTTGATGGTTGTCATAAATTGTAACTAAAATGAAGTTACATATGGTAGTGATAAACTGCCTTGTAGTGGCCGATGTGGTGATAGCTACAGGCTGGTGGTTGAAGTAGTTGTGCATGGTAATGTGATTCTGGTGGTGAGGTTATGCTCTTAGTCTTGCATTTTGTTTAGTAAATATGTAGTGTTAGATATACTTGTGGTAATGATGATGATATTGGCAGGGCAGGTATGTAGGCTGTAGTACTACTGATAATAGCGATGACAGCAGTGGGAGACGCCTATCTGCGAGAAAAGCTCGAAGATATGTCCGTTGTATATTAGGAAGGCCGGGAGGGAGCTGTGGTAAACGCCACACTCGTTGAAGGTCTTTACTACCTACTACAGACACTCACTAAGTAGACCAGATAGCTTTGGTTGGAACAACTTGGCTGGAGACGAAGAGTGGAGCGGGAATATGGGGGCACATTGAGCTGATGTCACGGTATGACGCCAGAGGCGCTAGCATCACCTCGATTACTACACTGTGGGTGGCGCCTGATGCCTAAGGAGAGGTGATGGACAATTTGTATGATAACAAGCCGCGCTTCCCTCCCCCATCTTCCACTACACAACATATATCACAACCTATATCAGGACGGTAATTTAATCACACAACCGTTGCATATACATGTATACAGGAGCTACCCTTCCTGATTGTCTCTTACAGTCTTCCAAGACTAAAACATCGCCACAAGCCATGTACTATTCTGTGCTCCTCGGGACAGGCTCAGCCAAGTTGGCTGGGAATAAATGCAGAGATAACTTGAGGAGCAGCGACATTGAGGGGGGTTTCATCGAAGCCGTTATCTGCAGAATCAGCGCCCCGGGGAAGGTGCCTTGATCTAATCCTTGTTATTCACCATGGCAACCATTCCCCTGGGGTTGACCCACCAAAGGGCATCAGGTAAGTGGAGATGGTGCATTCTGTTAGACGTCTAGCTGGCTACTGACATGTTGCTATTGGTCAACGGCGATTGGTCAGCCTTTAGCATAGCACAGACTGCATTTCATTTATGAATCATCATATATATGATTTGATATGCCTCAGTAATATGAACATTACTTAACTTTAGACTAGTTTGATAAAAACTAATCCTTAAATGTATTGGTTCCAATATACCATGTAAACTAAGAGCAAATGGTATGTTTAACATTGATGAATGAGCGTGCAATTATAAATGAACACCAATTAAAAGGTTTGGGTTACATTCAGTCTATGGATCGTTTCTGTAACCTACTTGCACCTAGCCAACTTGCCCTTTCTGCAACTGACTGAGAGTATAGGATCGAAACATATCAAGCAACAGTGGGTCTTGAGGTATTTCTGTCTTAGCTGATTGGTCATGTTCAGCTGGGAATGCCTCTAAGACCCTGAGACACTGGCACCCTGCTCTTTTGTCAATACCACAATAAATAGGATATTGAGGGATTAGCCTTTTTGCAGCACGCTGGAAGTCTATATGTGACCACGCTAACCTTTAGGAAATGTATGTAGCTTGCCATCATGCTCTAATAATAGATTCCTAACTTAGTATTTAGGACAGATAGGACAATTCAAAGGGGTGTATACAGACTCATATATTCTATTTCAATAGAGACTATTATATGATTAAGGTGCGGCAGTATTCTAGATACCACCAAGGCATTCTTGATCCCTTCCTACTTTAACATCGAGATATATGATCTAGGCGTATTGGTAATACGAAATGACTTACCTTGACTGTTGTTTTGTTATCGTATTTGAAAGACTTGGTTTGTCCGTTCTCAAGGAATACCTTTAGGACATTTGGCATGAAAGGTATGTAGCTCTCATGTGTGGACGGCTGTAAGACAATAGAAAACACACACATTACAAATTATCATCAAAGATTCGTGATCATTGTCAAGTATGTACTTTACACAATACACCTGTGGTATTTTAATGTGAGGCATGGCGAGGGAGAGCGATGTTTTAGAGTGAGGGGAAAAAGATGAACATTCAGTCGATGCTGTATTCACCTAATAGTTATGACGTCTATCTCCAAAGTCCAAAGTTCAGTACTTTTGGTATGTGTGAAGGAGGAGGGTTTGAGGACGTCGCGGATATTGGACAGGTGAGCAAGTATGGGGGCAGATTTCAGTATTTTACTCGTCACATACTTCTCATGTGCATGCGGAGTTTCTCACCCTTCCCTCAAACTACAATGGGACACTATCATACTTGATAAGGATAACGTGCATTTATTGTACTGAGTGGAACATGTTCTCTCCTCCTCGCTCAGTAGTATAAATCCTTTCTATTCATGAACAATCTGCAGTTTCATTTTATCACACATCCAGTCTTTCTCTTCCCACACCGATTGCATGTATAGTTACAATACGCTGGCTTTAAAGCCTCATATCGTCTACAAGGCTTTCAACATGTGATAAGGCCTAAATTGTATCCACCACGCCAAGGTAACGTAGGAAGGTGTGAAGCAACAGCCAATATCATGAACATGCCCGCTATTGCAAAAGGGAAAAAAATATAGGCTATGGCTGTCCTAATGCGACCTACAGTTTGAGCGACAGGTATGTAAGGGTAAAAAATATATCCATAATGATTCCAGTATGGAAGTGTACAGAGAATAAATTGACGGCTAATCCAGAGGAAATAAATGGATAGATGTTACATTATCAACATTACCTTACATGGCAGATAGAATACAATATTATGCACTTTGCATAAGTGTTGCCGGAGGCGCTCTGAACAGCACTTCGTGGATAACTAGATCTCCACGCGCATACTGACTGTATGAAATGGCTGTATTCAGCGTGTGATTAGCTTCATGTATTAAGTGGCAAGCACATGGGGTTTCTTTTTACTTCATAATCTTTCCTTCTTTAACCTTTGAAAATCTAATGGTTTCCATATAGATAAGCTAATTACAATATATAAAAAGCTATGCAATTTTGATCCGTACACAATATAAATATCAAACACATTTGTGATAAAAGGAACACTTTGATCATGTGGTAGATAAATAGTTAAATTTAGTTATGAATAAGTATATCTATGTTCAGGGATGCTTCACATTTTCCGCACACCATCCACGCCTACAAAAAATCGGGAATCGGCCACCATGTCTGTACTGTCAATACCAATTACAAGTAAAGTATATTGATATCAAGTTCAAAACTATATCATTGGATGGGACCGATCAATTATGAAAAGTAATATCTAATAATAGCTACGGTTATTCTAAGGTTAAGATAGGTAAATTTAGATGACTATTGACTATGGGTATTCTACAACGTATTCCATGTATGTCTTCTGATGTAGCTGTCCATGGTCGTATCAGTACGACCTGGGGGTAGGCCAGGTCATAGCTAAATGTCATTGTAAAAGGTCGCGATGACAACGGAATCTGTCATCCTATAGATACACTGTCACTATAATGCTACATGGGGCGGTTTCTCTGAATGAGGAAGGACAAGAGGTGCACGGGATGAAAGGTCATCTGGAAATTCGGACGCTTTTTTGGATGCAGCCTGACGACATAGGTTTGGGCACAACACATACTTCCATGTTGGAAGTCTCTCAAATGATATGGTTCAGACAAGCTTAGAGGTGCTTAATGTTTATGATCAAGAAGGTTAAGCTACCGGTTATCATACGAGGCCACAAAGTAAATGACTTGGTGGTGTAATATTATATATTCTAAAGAGTACTGTATCACACCAACGTGATGATGTTGGTAAACATGATGATAACAATAATCTCGCCAAGTAGCCATGTCACCCAAATCGTTTAATATAGTCACGTCCCTCAGCATCATGCTTAAATATGTATATCTATAGATGCGGGCGAAGTGTGAACATTTGTGTTGGTATGTCTGGTTGAAGTAGTCAGTATACATCCGTTATGTCAGTCATGAATAGGCATGAATGAGTATTATTTGAAACGATTTTGAATATTTCAACGCTCCATTCTTATCTGATTTATGAAAAGGGAGCTAGTACTCCTCTCCTTTTTGGAATATTGAAATGACATCTTGATAAGGTAACACTGCCCAGCCAGAGCACCCCTCTCATAAGATCTCACACTCTCTAAGGGGTATTCTGTACTCTCACTACGCTCTATGGGAAAAATTCTTAACGAACTAGGCTTAGAACCTTGCGAATCCACTTGCCTGCCTCCCGTGCTAAAGACGTAGATCAAGATTCCTATAAGCTCAATGATGCCACCTAGCGGGAATACTGTGTGCCAGTGGATTCTCAAGGCTTTAAGCCCATTTCGTTAATAATTCTTTCCCCATAGAGCGTAGTGAGAACCTTGCACAGGAGACCACTTACAGAGTGTGAGATCTTATGAGAGGGGTGCCCAGAAAGAACACTACTCAATCAACCCCTTGGATATATCTCCTCGGGCATTTCCTTTGGGGTCCTTTTTAAATAGCCATATCACCCGAACCGTTTAATTTCTCTTTAGTCATTCCCCCTAAAACACTTCAGTGCTTCGATCTTGGATATAGGCATATTGATGCCCAAAAGGTTCAAACACACTTCAAATGTGTCTGATTAGACAATACACGCGACATAGACTACTACGCGTAAATGAAACAACCTATTTAACCACTGACCGATCACGAGCAAAGTTGAAATATCCCTTCACTTTGAATATATGACGGCGAGCAGCTGCTACAAGCGAATCAGAGGATCACAGAACGAGTTCAGAATCTGCCATAAATAACATCCATGACGTGTTTAACTACAGAAATCTAATTGCGTATATGAACACTCAGTACTTAGCGATGCTATATGTCCGAAATACGAGGAAAGAAAATAAAGATAGTCCCTCAAATCAGTCTATAACATGAATCTAAAGCTGTACGGAGCCAACAAATCTTCATTGAGGAAATTATAACTTCTTCAAAACAGGGCATTCAGGATTTGCACCAGAACAACATCACAATCACTTATTAAGTACTCACTGTATAGATGATTATAATAACAGGAATTGTTCAGGTTATATGCTGCAATGAACACCTGACATGCCAGATTGATGTACTCCTTTAAGAGAAATAAAAAAATAAACAATCCGATATTTGTATCTATAATTAATTGAGGAATTTTGTGGTGCGACAAGCAGGCCTAAAGGTGACCACTCACAGGCCAGGCTTCGGTCAGCACAGACACATCCAAAGGGTCATCGTCATCGTAAGGAAAGTCTGTCTGTGTCCATCGATCCTGGTAACTGACCAATGGAGCAGACCTGTCTCCTCCTGTATCCGTCCTATCCTCATCCTCATAGCCATCCTCCACATCACTCTCACGCAGAGGTTCCGTATCCGAGTCAGGGTAACTGTTAATATCCCAGACACACGGTTTATCCAGCCTGATGAAGCTTAATCCCCGTGAACACAACATCTCACCGACCTACTGTAAACCAGCCAACTCCGATCCTCACTTTGTTGGATCCGATGATAACTGGCGACATCCGACCATCTGTCCCCCGACTCCAGATTGTCATCTTACTATATGAAGTCGCGCATGTGGCACATATATGTCAGGGTAGCACCAGCTGGTACATCAAGTTTTCGTTTTTTGCAGAACATTTATTCTTGAGCTTTGAAGGGAATAAGGAGGGGTAGAGGTATGTTGTTTCATCAATTATCTGTGTGGTCTGCTGTTTCGGTGAATGAATGCTCTGTAAATCTACAGTCACAGCTGTTTTTCCTTTTTTTTCTGCACATACACAAAATAACATGGACAAAATATTGCACTTCCTGTTCTAGAAACCCCTTCCTCCGACATATGTTTTTCACTTTTTTGAAACGCAGAAGTTGGCATCCTCTAGAATGTATTCACTGGTGTATACTAATTGATCACATTGCACATGGAGATCTGATTATGTGTTAAATTACAATTCTATCTAATAAAATCGTTATTGGACATAATGGCCTTTCACTATAAGACATGGCATAATGAAACCTTACTATTTCTACTACAGTGTGGAGCGATCGATAATTCAAGGGGCATGCTACCAAAAAATCGATTTTTAAGCGATTTACGGGATTTGGATTAACGAGTCATCGAGGCAAAGCAATATGCTGCAAGGCTACGGTTGCAAACGAAAAGCCTATGAAGGATATTATCACCATCCAAGTCACATAAAATGATCGGAATAGTTCTAGGGGTCGGAATATCACATTATGTGATTCAATATAATTTACTACCGATTATCACTATAATGACATGGAAGTGGGGAATGTCTTTCAACTGAAAACATTTGTTTGCTGAAGTCTAAAATAAATCCGACTCGAGATGTATGAGGAAGTTCTCCAGCTTGATACTATCATATAAAGATAATTGATCATTTTATTATACTTTTATTGCATTTGTCCTTAGCTTCCACTCACTTGAAATCTGATGAATTGTCATCACGAGCTTGCACCACAACAGTCATTACGTAGTTTGATACTAATATTCCATGCTCTTACATTCTAGATGGAATAAACCTAATGAACAAAAACACACATCCGAAACAATAAATGGTGGAGGAGGATCATCGGCCCAGGAAATCTCACTTATTTATATTAAACAACTGCGATCCACCTGTCTCAGAATGACGTCCAAGGACTTACTGATAACAGCCGAGCCCCCATTAACGAGCCACCCTGACCCACACCTATTTCATCTTCAGTCCCATCCCCTTTCCCTGCCCCATTAGGCACGCCAACTACCTCTTGTTTTATCCCTAGCATTTCCCCCAGGAGACCATCGTCATGGCAACGAGACGCATGGGTGCTGGCTATTGTCGGTACTGGGCTAGTGATTATTACCTGGGCCCAGGTGAGTGGGGACGCCCAGGTGCGCCACTTCACATTTAGTCACCATAGACATGCACAGGTCAGCTACTCCTATTTTCAAGTTTACTTGACCAACCATGTCCCTAAGAACATATTGGATTTCAGATAGGTACACTCTGTGATATGAGAACAACGATCTCTGTCCCGGCATTTCTTAGTTTTGTACCTGCGTTTTGCATCCGAGACACATGAGATTTATTGACTCACGAATTAAAGAAAATAATGCATTAGAGCATCTATATATAGTAGAGTATATACATTATCTTACAGTATATGGCTTAGAAGCTGCTGAACATGCGTCGATCTCAGATAGATATATCCTTATTCATGTAATTGTTATATTACAAAATAAATCTTTTAACAACCACCCCATTGAAGGCTTACCATGGGCAGTTTTCAGCTATGAAAATCGATAACCTAAATCCAGCCAGACTTTCTGAATGCCTGTGGCAGCTTTAAAGGTCAGTGAAATTCCAGGTGAACCCCTCGACAAAATTATAGATCTAGATAAGCACTGTGGCTAGAAATGTAGAAATATTAGTTGTTGTGGTATTGATACATCACTAACTTCGATTTCCTTCCGCTATGAGAATAGACTTGTTCCAATCTGAAGATTTCTAAGAAATAGTTATTCACTCATACCCTTGTGTCATTCTTGAATTCTACTATTATGCGGTGCCTTTTGAAACTTTGATTTAGCTAAAGGCCAGAATAGGCCATAATAATTGTGCCTATTTGTATCTGGCTCCAGCGGACCTGTACGTTATTATGCGCTGGATATATAAGTAAACAAATGACTATGACAGCGGGCCAATGAATATATCATAGAGTTAGATCGTATTCTTCATCAATACAAACCTTAAATAAGATCATACATTTAGAGACAGAAACATGTGGGTGCATTTGGTATTTTTTCGTAATAGAAACGGCCATAAATTCTCATAATCGTCATAACATATAAGTAGTGAAAATACAACTAATAGTAAACGAAGAAAATCTAAGATTCTTTCTGTTCAAAGAGAATAGATAAATTCAGGCTGCTCAGCGCCGAAAAAGTTTTCGGTATTTTCATCTCCTTTACGTTGACCAAATTTATTTTACTGTTTTTTTGTCTTTATCCCAGTATCCCACCACTTGACTTTTGTGAGAATTACATTCTAGCGAGCGGTGTTGGTAGGGTACGTGTCAATGTAAAAGGTACTATGTACATTGGCTCCCCCATATGACTGGGCTAAGGCTACTTTAGGCGACTGGTAACGGTTTTTATTTTACTACAAAGACCTACCCGTATGGCCCACTGGAGAACGATATGTGCCCAACACAAGGGGGGTCTGTCTGCCTTCCGTGTAAATCAACGCTGGCGGTAGCATGTATGTTTGTTGCCCATGCTACATTCGGTGCAGACCAACGTACAACGGCGCGTTTTATGAAGTCTCTTAGTTCTATTTTTTCCTTCTTCCTTATGCTTTGATGGAATGTGTTCGCTTGGGAGATTTAGATGAATTGCAAGGGCTCCGTTAGAGAGCATGGTTCTCAAAGGAGGCTCCCCCTTTTTTAACCATTATAGAAGGGGAGTAGTTGCTTTTGAAATACAAAATTGGATAATAGGTGTAACTGTTATTGGTGGTATATAGAGGCTATCTGGTATCCTTTCGCTGTCTACAGGATATATGACTTTGATATCGTTTTACCTTTTGCATGGTAAATTACCTTCCCTACTGTGTGGTGTAAATGTGGGCTTGTAAAAAAAGATCAATGTGGAACCAGTTCTAGAACTAGGTAAATGATTCCATAGATTCCTTACCATAATGGAAATGAATACAAGCAACTAGATATACGTATATTCTGTTCTATGACTAAGTAAACAGTACTGCGAAAACCGCGATAAGTGTCTAGTCGCCAGGTGTTTCATGGTTATGCAAAATAAATGTTTCAATAATGACTTTGTATGATAAAATTAATTGGATAATTATATTAATTGTTTTATCCTCCATTATGGTAATGAAAATAAAATGCATACCTAAATAGGGTATGTCACTCTTCTTTTCCTTAAAATAATGCAATGGGATTGTCAATAACATATAACGTACTTACTATCAGATATTAGCTGATGTTAATGATTAACAAGTAATGACACTGTAAACATAGCGACAGACAAGCTGGCAGTCTGGCAGTGCCAGGTGTTCATATTGCGGGGTCATTCTGAGCTGCTACCTGCTCACACTCTCTAATAATTCATGAAGGCCATCACTTGCTGTGCATGGATGAACCTCCTCCAATAACTCTTCCTGTTCAACTGGTTTAACTCTTTATGCTAACCAATTGTAATATATCGGACTCTTAGGCAGTTATTACCATTTAAACCAAGAACTCTCATAAACATCTTTTAATTTAAAAATAAATTAATAGGAATTTAAGAAAGAGAATCTCTCCATAACCTTTGAGTCTACTTCTTCTGTCCCTTTTTATATTTCTGTAAATACATCTGTGTAAATACGTGTATAAATAGATATATGTATATATGTATATATATATATATATATATATATATATATATATATATATATATATATATATATATATATGGTAGTGTGTGTGTACCACATGGTTCAATGGTTAGGCAGATCATGATAGTGGTGCACTGATGCATCTTACGACATACCATGCTGGCAGCTAAAGGCTCCATGATGACTTCGGATGAACTGGGTAATAATGCTGATCCAGGTATGTGTTAGTTTAGACCACGTGGTGTTTTACACCCAGTGACCGGGTCGCAGCACCGCTACGAGCAGACATACACCTGTAGACTGAGACCCTCCAGGTAGATGTTTGTCTATACAGGCGTCTTGAGGTGAGTTAGGTGGAGACAGACACGCTGCCACAGGCCGTCATATACAGCAGGTGTTGAAAGACCGTGATAGAATTGTCACAGAGACGTGGGTGGAAGTTGACACACGGAGGTATCATGTAGACAGGTATCATGTAGACAGGGAGCACCTGACACAGGTGTCATCAGAAATACCCACATCTCAGGTTCTACCACCTTCAGTCCCAAGATAAACTGCACAGGTAGAAATTCACTCATTTGAAACTTGTAGACGAATCTGTAACAACCAACTGCTCATGGTTTTTTTCTTTTTCTGTCATATCCCTATTATGTTGACAAATCCAAGTGTATGATATTGAAGCACCTTCTTATCATAATGCATTCACTGATCATACTTGCAAAGTCAAACAGGGTGGAGCAATTCTCAGTGTATATACATATTGATTAGTGCCTTTGATGTTGATCCTTCTGCTCCAAAGATGTCCCTGATACACTAACGAAATCCAGTCTACTCCAATGCCGAAAGATGCACTGGGTCCTAGGTTATTGGTGATTGGCTCTTCCACCTGAGATGTTTAGGCCTTGGAGCAGGGTCTACATGTTACTGAGACAAGAGTGTCGGAAGTAGTCCTCTATGGTATCCATATACATGACGGTTCTGACATATCTGGGTATCTTCATGGACGTCGGCCCATGTTTATAATAGCCAGGTGCACCACAATCACATCGCGTGTAATGCTACATCTCTGTCCTACTCATTGTATGCAGCACCAGCTGTAGATATCTCCAGTAATTACACTTTGTCCGAAAACAGCTAAGCAATTAGTCCACTGAAATAAACTACTGGTTCGGAGTGACAGGGTGCCTCGAAAATGGACGTCTTTGATGCTGGCGTCTCCCTAAACGGCTCAAATGCATTTCCTGGCTTGTGTAGAGGCTTGGTGGCTCGTCCGTTACCTTGATGGACCGACTGTAGGCTGACTTTGAGCGGTTCTGTAGCTCTCACCACCTCAAAAACTCACGTGCTGTGGCCCGCATCACCCCGCCCTCACCGCACGCGAGAATAGGGGGTGGGCGGGCGGGCGGATGAAGGGGCGGGCGGGGGCGAAGGGGGTGGGCAGGAGAGCGGCGCCGACGATCAAAGCTGGTCGCTGAACTTCCACACGACCCACGATCCCCAGCAGCCACACGCAAGCATTTCGATGATGGCCTTTTAGTGTTACGACTGCGCAGTGATACAATGACCTATGGAGTTATCGCTACTGGAGTCACATCCAGTCTTTGGTCAAAAAGCGTATAATGCTCTCAGTCTGTTTCCCTCACTACCGCTACCTCCCTCCCTCCCTGACTAGTTATACAGGACACACCTCCTTCCAGACCGCTTACTGTGGCAGGTTACCGGTCTATAGGCACTACCACTACTCGTCATAGTAGTGACTGGTGGCTGGTAATAATAGAAGATCAATATATTAGCCCGCGCGAACACTGGAGGAGGCCAGCCTGGGCTAGCAGCGCAGAAACCACTATACCTCTCCCAGTCTCTGGGGCATCGGTGGTAGGAGAGTAGGCTGCAACGGAACGGGGTAGATGGGGTGGGTTGCCGTCAAATGTGTTTTCGGCCACAGCTAATGAGCCATGCTAATGATGGTGCCGATCGATGTGAATTTTCACTGCTCTATATTTTCCCTCATTACAACATTTCTTAATGGTAAACTATCATTAGGTACCAAGCTATAATGATGGCTACTGAGCCATAGAGTTCGGAGTCCGATAGATTGACCAATGTGCATTGTAGAATCGATTACCTCTGTATTTATTACACTGTCGGAATTGATCCAAGAACACACATAATGTGAATTAATGATTAGATATGTATGAGTATGATATTGCGCTTATGGTTATTGTACAGACATTGGTATTTATTTTTTTCATGTTGGATAGGTTGATATCTAGTTAAATTCACCGATGTATTGCCAAGATTCCCTATGATGATTCCGATCACCTGATGTGACGACATTCAGGATATCGATTTTCTGATTCACTTGGTAGCATATTAAATTTGTAAAAAGAACTTTTCTTCCCTGCAATGGTATAGATTTAAACACCTAATACTTTCGGCTTTTCTCGTCAAATAAGAAACAGGCTAACAACTCCTATACATAAATTTCCTCTGAACTTTTCCATTAGGGGCTAACATTGGGAATGTTGGGCCTGCTTTACGACACATGATTCGGGCCCAATGCATGTCCCACAAGCTTAACGGTGATCCCTCGTTAGGCCCAGAACATGTGTAGCGGCGACATTAAAGTTTAAGCCGCCTTTTTACACTGGGCTGGCGGCTGGTGCCTTGAGTCTCCCCGAGAGGCCGGGTACAAACGGGCAACACCCCGCGAAGGGCATGCCGAGATAATTGAATACACACTAGGAGCTAGATCCTGTGCCTTCGGATTCAAAAATCTATACTCTGGCCGTTTGAGACTAGAGACGCATTCTTCTGCCTTATGTTACCTCTGATATAAAGCACAAACCTCATTGCTACTGGAGAGACGACATACTGAGAAATTCTGGGTTAATGGACATCCGCAAATAAAAAACTAGAAAGATGTGATCTGGTCGAGATGACATGGCAAGTCCGGGGACAACGCATATTTCAGCATATGAGTAAGTCGGCCAATGTTTCCGACAAAAGGCACCATTGTTTAAGTGGTACAAAGGCCACCCAAACTCATTTCATTGCACCCATCATTGTAAATATTTATATAATATATTGTATAGTCTGAATGGAGAATGTTACTGAATCGTAAATGTTACCAGTTCAAAGACCACAATACCTGCGCTGCAGAGGCCTGTATGTACTCTTTTTTGTACAATAAAACAAAAAGGAAAAACGCCGACACAGACATTTTGACCCCCGATGCATCCCGATGCCCATCCGTCGCGTCGTAAGGCGTGTCGGTGTGCAACGGCAGCCTGGTGGGTTTTGGCTTTTAGCCGCTTTAATACTTTCATAGGAATTTGATAATGTGCTCACAGATAAGGATCCGACCCATCGGGGGGTTGCTTTAAGTCCTGGTATCCTTTGATATGCCTAACATACCCCCCCCCCCCTCACCTACTCCACCTTTCCTCGCCGGGATACAGGGATTTGATTTCAGGGCCAATCAGACGCGTTTAATGCATTTAAATATGATTCCCTTTGTACCACGTCAAAATCGCAGGTAATAAAATCGCTTTTTTGATGATATATAGGTATATGATAGATTGAGGGTACCCAAATGAAATCTATTCCCAGTTCTGTTGATGTGTTTAGACGTACCTCGTCTTAAGACTCGGTACGTTTAAACACTTAAAACACACGGAATGGATTTACAGATTTCATTCAAGCACCCTAGATCTCTTTCCATGTGCAAGTTATCTACTACTAAAGCTGATTATCAATAAACGGAAGGTACTACGGTTATCTGATCAAGCCTAACAAGACGGGAGTGTCCACGCCGTGTGGTATGACAAGCAAGATGCTGATCGTATGGGTAAGGAGACCGGCACACGGAAAAGATACTCTTACCAGTACCAGCACCTGAGCAGTTATATTGTATTTTTCGCATGCTATCCACTCCATTTTCAAAACCTTGTTAGTTGACAAATGCCAAAGGTAAATCTCCTTCGCTTTCCTCTCTAATGCAGAACTGGTCCTGATGTCAATTCCATATGAATAACCTATAGAGCACTTGGAATCAGATCTTCCCCCAAACTCATTAAGTGTATTTATTACATTCCTATTGCAAATTTGTTGACGGGGATAATTCGATGAATATATGTTATTACAGGTTATATGGATCCTGAATAAGGGGGCATATGATGATCGGCACTTAGTGATATACACCAATAAGGTAGGTTTTAGGACTCTGAATTCACCTTTAAAGGCGACAATGTTTTTCTTTCTGTGGACATGAGATGGGGAACGAGAAACATGTATCCACGTGAACACGGACAATGAGGCTTCATTGCCAATTTGGATAGTGTCTCTCAGCACGGTAATGGAAAGTCTGTCGTCATTAGCTTCTTACTACTCAGGTGTGTGCTCCGTAAAATAGGGCGAGTTGTAGCAGGAGAGGATGTATGTGATCCCAATAAGAGTTTGAAGTGCAGAAAGCAGAATGCTATAGTGAATAAGATAGAAAGAATAAACACATAGGATATGCAGAGAGAATGGATAAGAGTATAATACTTCTGGTCTAAAATCACGAACTTGCAGCAACTGCCCAAAAAATCAAATCTGAGAGGATCATTAATTCCTTTTGCAAATATCATCTCTATATATTGAAAGACTCGTGTGCAAAATTGGGAACGCTAACTACCATAATTAGCATTAGCACAGGGCTAATATGAAACAAAAAACGTCACGTTACGACCCCCCTCCCCCAATTGGTTGCTATGGAAACAATTTTTGTCCCTCTCATGTTATGATACAGCTTCACAATATGTATGAATGAAAACATAACTAGAAAATTAATTTCTATTTTTTTTTGCTACCCTGGTCTTATATCCACGGGGGGGGGGGGGGTCGTAACGTGACGGGGGTCGTAACGTGACGGGGGTCGTAACGTGACGCAAAAATCTGTAGGGCCTCATAACATTTTTTCTAATAAAGATAATGACTTAATTCTTTCGCCATTTCATAGGTATATATGTACCCAACACATAACCACAATTTTTACCTTTTTCCTGACCCTACGTGACCCACTGCGGGTCATAACGTGACGGGGTCGTAACGTGACGGTGTCGTAACGTGACGGTGTCGTAACGTGACGAAAAAATATGTTGGGGCTGATAACTTTTTTTCTAATAAAGATAGAGACTTCATTTTTAGCCATTGTGTAGCTATATATCTACCCTTTGATACCCCAAAAAAACTATTACTAATATCATAGGGAACCGGAACTATTAATAGTTTAGTAGGTGTCGTAACGTGACTGCCTAAACTACACCAAAATAGCACACATTGAGTTCAGTATGAAGGAAGCTATATAGGCCTATCCTTTTATGGTGGGAAGATGCATATATATGTGAGCTATTAAAAACAGTGAAACTCATTGCCTTCTGGCAATTTTTAATTTTATTTTATGCCCGATTTTATGCTGGTGTCGTAACTTGATGCCCTCACATTTTTAGCGATATTTTGTATAAATATTGGAGTTAGGTGTGGTTTTAAGGCCCTGGACTGTGCCATACAATGCCCTAGATGTGTGAAAACCATTGAAACTATTTTCCAAGAAAGATTTTTAAAGATATTCAAAATATAGCCCATTTGCTGCAATTTCGTGATTTTCGACCTTCTGCAAGAAAGTTATTAGTATCTAGGAAAAATGATTTACAGTACTATATTGGAAACGACAAGGGATAAATCACTGCTATATGTAAAAGCTTAAAAGAGGACAAGGCTGGATAACATACGGAATGGATGGATTGTAAGAAGTAGGAGTGGCTGGCGAAGGTTAGTTAATGGTAGAGAGTGTAACAGAGAGAGAGAGAAAGAGAGAGAGAGAGAGAGAGAGAGAGAGAGAGAGAGAGAGAGAGAGAGAGAGAGAGGAAGCGAGCGAAAGATGGGAAGTGGAAGTGGAAGTGATGCTGTCACGCACCGTGAAGCACGTACAGTGGCGTGTAGGTGAAAGACATCTTAGCAATACAGACAGGCAAACCATTTGGCGATAGCACGGACGTGTCCGCAAATATTTAGATACTTTTAATCTCGGTGGCCAAAAATCATAGTACACGGGAATCATACATGACACTATGCAATTGTCCGAGTGCGTCGGGTTCAAATTCAATGCGGGCGGGACGCCGACGAAACCTAAAATATGCGTTTTGGGCAAGTCAGCAGTGTTCGAGTCGCGTCGCTTCTGCTGGCAGGTCATGACTGTGTGCTCTGCTGACAGGACGATCTGTTGATTATTTGGTATTACGTGATGATAGTAAAAGTTCAACATGGCGGGCGATAGGAAGTTGATTTGAGAATATCGCTAACTTTGTCTTCACCACTCTTTGTCGCGCCTCTGTCCAATCCGCGATATTGTGATGTACCAAGATTGAACTTCCAGTGAAAGATCTACTCGTTTGTAGAACTGGTTGGAATAAAAAATATATATATTGGCGCCTGGAGCATACATGGGGCAGGGAGATGAAATTGGAGAAGGACCTGGGAAAGACCATCTCTACCCCGCCAGTAATGTTTACATAACTCTGTGTATTTGTATACAGACAACGTAAGGTGATTGAATCGACGATACAGACTTATTGCATGATGAATTCAGATGGGAGATATAGAATATATTGCTAGTGATAAGAAGACAATCAGAATGTAGAATGCGGAAGGAAGAGACTGATTGTCGCTATAACATGCCGGAGAAGAGGAGCTCGGTCCGAGAAGCAGGAGTCGTCAATGATTGAGTTAGCATCATAATGTCAGGAGCCTGGGCCTGTGCGCTTCATTCTAGAGAAGTCCTGTGTGATTTATCTCCTCCTCCTGTCCAATAGGCAGGCCATCCAACATCAAAATTTATAGACGGCCCCACATCCTTTCTCATATATCAATGCTGCAGTGCCCCATCACACCTAAGGGCCAAAGAGATTATATTATACACTACCAGCCGTCACTGTCCGTTATCCATGGAATGTGGTGGCTGTATGTGCTGCATGGGAATAGCCATGTTAGAGCATCTTTACTTGGGTCGACGACCGAGGATTGTATCTATGTGTTATAGCACAGCCACATTAGAAAACATTACAAAGGTCAGCTGGGATTAAGGGCCCCTGTGTGTGACAGTCTCAGGTGTCTTCCCACGGCCGTTGGCCCCCATCGACACTGGGTGCCGGACGGGGCACACCTGCCTAGGTAGGATACTATTCACTGACTGAGCGACTTCTATAATGGCGCCATTAGGACAGGAAAGCAGAGCCGGAGGGGATCTATAACTGTGACAGGCGACACCCCCACCCCACCAATACACCGCCAGATTGTTTTCAGGTTCTCAGCGAATCCAATAAGTTAGGGCCGGTTTCGCCTCTTACCCAGGGAAGTGCAGACCATATATTTCACAGGAATAGTGATGGGTTGTGAGACAGTGAAATCTCTTTCTGCCAGTGAAAGAAACCAAGAAAAGTATGGAGAAACTTTTTGAATCTAATAAAGGTAAACTGGCTGTTGTTATGAATCACACTTTAAAGTGGCTAAGCCTTTTATTTTTGTACTGTGTTTGAACTTCGGTTGGGAGTTGATAACGTTTGAGTTGAATCTATGTTCAGCGGCAAAGTCAATACTAGGAGGCCTTTGTATGTTAACCTCGCAACTCTTCTGTCAATGGTGTGGAATCTTGAAAATGTCCAAGCAATAAAATGTTCAGTAGTCCTGTTAGGTCTAGCAGAGAGTGAGTCAGTCTGAGGTGACATACATACAAGTCTAGATCTATTGAGAGGGATAAACGGGCCCCGTCATATGTGATGCTAAGGGAAAGTAATTCTGTCAGAACTATTCTAAGCCCGTTCTTGCGAATACTTTTTGTATTGATGCCAATAGAAATTGAGTATCCATCTGAATTGTGATACTATTCTTCTATAGAAATCGTTGTTGTAAAGTTTTTGGATTTAGTTACAGATAATGTTATGTAAATCAAATTACTTGGAAGAGGAAACAAAGTACACTGCAGTCAGAAATATTTTACTTTTATAATCTGGACTTGGAACATCAGGGTATGCTTGGGGTACAGGTATGATGTTCTTTGAAATTATGCCGGGCAATAAACATCCTCAGTTAAATGGATACAATTATCCAACAGTGTGACTCCCTTTGGCACATCAGCGGTCCAATGGGTGGTCCCTGCCACAAGGGGGATTAACTAGGACCCTTCTGTGCTGGGATTGAACAGGCCTTACCTGGCGGACAATGCACTGCCAAGTGGTCAACATGATGCGAATCTAACAGAGCGTAATGGGCCTACTGAGGCAACAAATCAGGTGAAAGTGAGGGAGTCTGACCTAAATGATCACTCTGATGGACATGTCTCATTGTTATTAACCAAAGCATGCATTAATACAAATACTGATTGTCTAACACGTAAATCTCAGTAACGGCAAAAAGCACATCACTGTGTGTTGACTGCTCATTCCGATATTACCAGACTAATTCTGAGCAGGTTCATCATGTTTGTAATGAGAATCTATCATGTTATATAGTTATTATTTGTTCCTTGCACCTGACTAAATTGTTTGGTTCCCCATGGTATCATGGTATCAGCGAGTGTTAGGAGACCCCCCTCCCCCACCTCATTACAATGTGTATTGATCTTCGGAAGCAGATCGATATGTCGCGGTATTGCCTGATACCGTATGGCAACATAATCTAACGAGCGTTAAAATGGGCATGTTTTCGTTTGCTCGTGCTAGGTTTCGATTATGTCTTAGCTCGGCAACCCTAACCCGAAAAATATGGTTTGACCATATGGGCAATTATCAGGGATGAGTATTATACCAGATTACTGCTGGTCTTGCATCATATAAGCCATCGACTCAAAATACTTACATAACTGTCATTGTACTTAATCATAGTGGTTTTCTGATAGTGACCCGCTACACATGAATTTCAGGGTGTAATAATAACAAACCAGGTATTCAGGTGAATTATTTTGATAAACGCTAAAGCCACTGGGTGATGCCTGGAGGACCAGCTCCTGACTATATGCTATATGATCTATGAACTGTGAGCTCGACCCAATCCATCATTATCATAAAAACCGTTTCCATGAATTGCTATAAAAAAAACTCGCAACAAGCAATTTCTATATAAACAGGGTTAATCTCATCTCCTTACATCACTTCCTGTGCACCTTTCGACACACACTTCTTTCCCTAGGCCAAATCCTTTTTATGAAATTGGTTTTCCTCAATCCCTACTACTGGAATACAAAGAACCCCCTTCTCTACCGACTCCAAATCAATATTCATTGGCCTCATTGAGCAGTTTTTACTCCTGAAAATGTTCGAGGTTATACACGTTTTTATTCTGTTATAAAAGTAGACAAATAAATTGGTAACTTATCCTCAAAACTATTCTGATGTGGATAATCAATGTAAGCTCGAAGCAATTGTACATATATATGCATGCTGATTTCTAGACATATGACTACCCTATTAACGTGTTTTGAGGTAGACTTGTATTGCACAAAATATCATATCTTGAGGAGATGCTATTTAAAGTTTTGATGAGAATTTGAACTATTGTATATTCTATGTGTACACATATATGAATGTAATCAAAAGTACACGTATAGACTAAAACCTTTTCCCTTTGTAAAGTAAGTGGCTCTATGTTTGAATGATTGTTACGTAAAAAATTAGAGAACGAGGAATTGTACATCATATCAACTGTTACCTTCAGATACTGGAATAAAATTATCACAGAACTATTTCAGTCGTTCTATCAACAAAGTCGAGAAACCGACCATGAGAAAGAGTACGACCTGCTAACCTCGAATGACCAAGGTCACAGACCAACAATGCACATACAAGGATATAAATGAGAGGCAACAGAGCTTAGGTTTTCTTTTGTTTTGATAGTTAAAACTGGAGCATTCAGACATTCTACACATTCATTTGATTTTCTTGGAATCGTATTGATTTTGGAATCAACTTGATTGAATAGGAAACATCAACAGGGGACACTATTATGGATTTAGGAGTAATTCGTGATGGACATTGGTCTCTGTTGCCTCTGTTTTTCGGATAAAAAGAAAATGTGTACTTACAGCAGCCACTGGGGCACCGTTAACTATGACGGCCTCGGCAAACCGTACCCGTGAAGGGTTGCTTTTCAGCTTGGCCTTCTTGGCCGCAGTGAGCAGGGCTGACTTGCGTGTGGACTGAAACACAGTAAAATAGCCGCTGACAGTCTTGTCATGGTGGAGAGTGTAGCTTGTGGTATACATAGTGTTATGATTTGTCACTCATAGAACAACACCAAGGAGTAAGTAGTATTTATATCCAATATCTGAAAAGAAGGTAACAGCTGGGTGTGTGCTCAAAGGTGCTTGATGTGTAGGATTCGGATATCCGGGGATTACATATAAGCTATGCGATGTTCTAGTAGTGTCTCCATGGCTGCAATTCCCTGTCCTCTCGACGCTCCCTGCTCCTCCAGGGTGCCTGCAGCATGCTGAGATCACAGGCTGGAGGAGGTGGCGTCACTACTGATGTATCTACGCATTCTGTCACACCCAGCGCTGCTCGCTGTGCACGCGTGCATGCACGGGGACCCGGGAGAATGCTAGTGCGCGTAGCGCCCTGGAGGATCCATACAGGAGGAAAACCAACACGGAGAAAAGCAACCGGTGATGGGCGTCGATGAGGAAGCAAAATTGACCAGCCAGAACTGGGCTCTCACTGAAGAGAGGAGAGGGAGGGTGTAGTAGTGGGTCCTAAACTCTGGTCTCTCTCCCTCAGCCCACCCTGGAGGAAGGTGGTGTGAGTAGTGTGATGTGCTGGGCCCTGTGGTGGCCGACGAATACGAAGCTGGTAAATGGGTTGTGACCAGTGTCTGTTGGTATTGCTCTGGCTGGCAGTGAGGGTGGCCTGGAGACTACAGGTCGTGGGGAAAGCAAGCCGACGCGCTGGACGGCCAAGCACGTGTACTCGGCTTGGCACGCGGGCCCCTGTCTGCAAATCGCCTGGCCGCGCCTCCAGCAGGAGCCACGGACACGCTGGAGGGAGAGCGCGCGGCGTCCTCCTGCGTTGTGGGTGCTGCTGGAGCTGCTGGTGCCGCCACAGACGAACGCGACAGGAAAGGCCGCTCACGTCATTGACGCGACGCGCGGCTACCTCATCCAGGTCGCCGCTAGTGAGAAGAGAGGGAAGACAGGGTGACGCCAGTTTGACCCATTTACATCTACAGACAATGTGGTACTCAAATCCAAATACCTCGCTGCCATTTCTTTCTGAATGTATTCAATTATTTATTCCTACTAAAGGGACAAATAAGTGACATTTGAAGCGGCAGGGCTTCCCTCGTTGCGTTGTGTGTGAAGTAGGCAGGTTAACAGTGTAAATACTGTCTGTGTGCTGAAGGGAGAACGTTTACAGGTTGGTGCCGGCACTGCGCGGGTGTTGGGAAGATCTGTGTCCGGTCTCCTATCTTTGACACTTTCAAGGTCCTCTGCACCATGAGGCATTTTATCAGCACAATCCCAGGCACTTGGTACCTGGTAATACCACTCTTACCACTTGTTCTCCTTCTCTATCCTTCTTAGTCAGATTCCTCCTCCCAGCCAACATAATTTCTCACCCTCTCTGGTACCATTCCTCGTCTCTAGCACTATTCCATTTCTATCCTTGTTAGTCCAACCATTACTTTCGTTCCTTTTGCTGGTTGGTATCACCAGCACTACCTGATACTTTTTATCACTACCACAACTTTGTAACCTTATGTCCCAAGACTAACCCTCTCTATTCTCCACACTGCGATTTTTGTCTCTCTCCCTGCAACAAGCCTTCCTTATTATCTATTCTCCCCTTTCTTCCTCATGCATTATGCCTCTTTTCTATTACTTCTCTATCACTCCTATCCGTTTCCTAATTATAATAATTCCTGTACAATAAATATACAGCTTTCCCATAAACTCCTAGAATCTACCTACACCCCTTACACAGATACACCTTTTCTTTATACTACTTATCCACCCCTTGCTCCATGCAATGTCCCTTCTTGAATACACTCCCACACCACTCTTCTTTTTAGTATTCTGTCCTGATAATGTTCCTCCTTGCCGCTACTACCTTTTAACCTTGGCACTCGTCAGTCGTGTTCCACTATATACTATCTCCCTGCATCATTATCCCCACTTGGTTCTACCTATTGGCTTGGCACCTATCAGTCCCGATTGTCCTATGGCTACTGATTAAATCTTCAAATCATTCTCCAATTTATGTCGGATATAATATACACCAGCCCCCTCAATTCCCAATCTCCAATCCACATTGTACCTCTCCACCTACCTTGTGCTTGGTTGTCTTTCTCCCCGACTCGTAATTATTGTTCCCTCTACATGCATCTCCGTAAGCTCTAGGAAATCATAAAGTCCAATGCACACCAACCGATTCGGGTTTGAACGATTAGTTCCCAAATCAAAGGAGTCGGTGAACTTGTCGTAGGCAAATTACGTAACAAAGTTAGTTACGTCGCAGTTGACGAAAGAACATATCAAGGCAGGGCATTTACTGATCGTTGGCCTACCCTTGCCCAGCTGGCCCACATCTACTGACTCCGTTAAGATGCCTCGCCTGAGACAAAGTAATGTTCCTGTGTCGCCGATAGAGGAACATCCATGTCCCGAAATCGTTAGATGTGCATTGGACTTTAAGGCCAACTTTCACTTTCTTCCAAGTACCCTTCAACTGAAAACCAGTCTTCAGTTTACTAGCATTCAGAATCGGTTATTATTCTACAGATCATCTTCGACTTTTCATTGTCTTCTTAGCGTTCCTCCTTTTTCTGCTCCCCTGAAGACTTTATCTTAGTATCACTTTCGCTCCACCCACTTTTTTCATTAATTTCTTCCTCAGTCTAAACTCCCAATAATGTGATTATCAGGAGTCTCTAAATTTCCTTCTCGGTGTTCTTCTCGGCACCTCACTATATAAGCCCCCTGCCTCCTCAGCCTCCTGCCCTTCCTGACCTTCTCCTACCGCTGCCCATTTATCCGCCCGGCCGTCCCACGGGCTGCTGTATCCATAACCGGTCTGGCGGCGTCTAATTGGCCGCCCGGGAGAAGTGATGGCCGTCTCAGGAGGCCCAAAGTCTAGCTTCTATACAGACAATGGCCGCAGGCGGTACAGGTCTATACTCTGTCTCGCACCCTTTGGCCCAACGCCAGCTAGAAACGATTATGATAAATCTTTGAGGCAGGCTGGGTACTGATCCCATCTGTTGTACCACACAGGAAAAGTGTATATGATTGATAATGTAACTTTTGATTCCCTGTGTACCTCAGCTATCCATGAGAGTGTAATCAAAGAGGAATAACCATGTATAGTTTTACGCTTCTATGCACAATTAGATTTAGAGGTACTCTCTCTAGTCCCAACCTATAGGACGGTTTCTCATAGGATCTTGCTTTATCAAATTCCAATCAGAAAGAGAAGTTCTCCACTTTCCAAACGTTGTGAAGGCAATTTGAGACAGGGCAGCCGCAGGTTAATACAATAAGTGAACATACACAGCGAAGCCACATTGTACGGCCTCCTATGTAATACAAATTACATATACAGGGGGCTCCGGATACAAGAGACACGGTCAGGAGTGGCCTGTCTTTTGTCTGCTGTGGCAAAAGTGTTTAAAAAAAAAATAGGACGCGAAGTGCCTGTGCCTAGTCTTGGCATACCTCCTGCCTTTATACTGTGGGTTGTCTGTGCGACAGGAGTCACCTGTTCACTGTGCCTAGTCAGGAATCGGTGAGAGAGACAGTAAAAGCCGTATAGCGTGAAACAGCAGGGGACATGTATTCACGATATTAATGGTCACAGTCTATGACGCAACAGGTGTGGAAGGTCCCAGCAATGAGTGAGGTAAATGAATGCCACTGTGGATCTGATTGTGTAGTATGTCTGGGCTATTAAACGGAAAAAAGAAAGATTCTTCGAGTTCACGGTAACGGATAAATATGACAACAAATCAAGGCCAACGAATAGTCCTGTAATATAATTTTACAATTGTTCGATCGTCGAAATATATGTAAATATTTTCAGTTGCTTACACATGTTATAATTCAGTGGTCATAAGAATACTCTATAAATCAAACATTAAATACAATAAGAGAAATAATCTTGAATAGGTTGGATATACCACCATAGAGTAGGACTAAGTAGAATTGTGGCTAAAAAAGGACTTTCGAGGAAAATTATCATTCAAAAGAAATGCCCTTGAATGAGCTTTATAATGTTAAGTCTTGCTTTGGATCCATCCTATTTCATCAGAAATAAAGGCGGGGCGAGACTCAGTCGTCGCCTCTAATCTTTTCCCCGGAGAGTTCCTTCCGGTGGAATGACCGTTCCCTCAGGGAGATTTATCACCACCCCTTACCATTCCAACCTTATGCGGCGCCTGTGTTCCAAGGTCAGGTTTGATTCTGACCTGGATAGCATGGTGAGGTCAACAGTAGACAAGTAGACAAGAAATCAATAGAATACTCCTCCTGTGTGTACACATGATGCCTCTGCCTCCCCCATCCCACTCTTTGTCAATGGAGCGGTAGGTTTGGGTTAGATGTCCGCACAAACTAGTGTTTCCTTGGCCTGTACTCTGGCCTGTATTGCTCTGCAGATATGCTCTATGGAAATGAGAAAACGGATATGCTATAGGCACGGTCTCATCATACTTTATAGCGAGAATTTGCTCGGTATCCTGGATCAATAACAAGCAGTTCGGAGCCTGTAGTTATGAGGCCCTAGGCGTGTGGTTGGTGTAGGCTGTATACGGACTTATCAGCCACTAACCCTGAATGTTGCTACCGCTATCTGCGTTCAGCTTTTACCACCACCACACCACCTTTATACTCCAAAGCCACCCAACCAGGCTGTATTGATCTGCAATAAATCAATGTGAGCTCTGCCTATCATCTTGCCCGAGCTCATCCAAGCCCCCTCCATTTAGGATCTCTTGAGATGTCTTTTTTACAAGCCTGAGGAGTACTCTTCCTTAAGGGAACAAAGGCCTATAATTGAATCAAGGTTTTCAGTCAATCTGTTCGGTTGGATTGACACTGGGCAATCGACAAGTGGTGATAAAGGCGGCAGGTATTTATAACTATTACCTTGTGAGTAATGTTAGTTTAGAGGGTAATGAAAACATCGTTAAGATTCGGGAAGTATGTCAGTTATCCAAATAGGAAATGTAGTGTGCTAAATTCCTTTCAGGATTGGCTTATCCTTTGATTAAATTATCATGACGAGGGACATTAATGTCCTTGGCTGAGAGAATATGAATAGAGCTACGGGGAACTAAATGATGGAAGATCATTTCGGAAACACATTAGTATATATCTACATAGGGTATTACTATTAATACAGATGCCTTACGACCACTCATTTAGTACTTAGACAGTGTGAGTGCAGTAAACTGTGTGATATTTGCCAGCTTATAAATCAAACTTTCTAAAAACTAATGATTGAGGTGCACTGATCGGGAAATAAGCGGGGTTCTATATCCACTAATAGACAGAAGTTCATAACTAGTTTCATTGCGATTTGATATTTCCTCAATCACACAGTTTACTTTACTAAACAGTACTAATTAATCAACAATGTCAATATTACAAATATATTATGACAGTTCAATCATCAGCCTCCCTAAATTCACAAATCGTTAGTCAAAGAAATTTTAATCGAAATAAATATAGCATAAATTCACGTATATTTAGACATCGGAGAGCATGTCTAAATCACATCTGAAGTTTCCAGGGAAGGAAATCTGAGATGGTTAATTGACAGTAAAGCGGACTAACCACACTCTGCTCAACTTACGTTCGTATCCACAAGACTTATCACTTGCGGGGGTCGCTATATAGGTCATGAGAAATCAAAACAAACCTCAATTACAATTAATTCTACCTTTACAAAGACAACAGTCGTAATAACAATCAATATCAACAATGACATAAAATCGAGATGCCAACCTTTGGAATTTGGAACTATTATTTTCCAGTTATGATACTGATTGGGAGAGATCGTTGTTATAAAATCTATAAAACAGGTGTTTATACAGAAATATATATGTTTGCAATATATAACGGTTTATCCGATAAGAGACTTTAAGTACTCACGTTGTCTGCGTAAGGCTGGCACACCGTAAGGCTAACAGAGGTTTTACATGATCTAAAGGAAGAAAAGAAAGAAACATATTGGTTAACGTATAAATCAATAAATCAAGGCGCTGAAGTAATAAAAGAAGGGAACCAAGATTTCTGACAATTATCATCCTCACTTGCACGGGAAAGCGAGTGCTGCATTTATCAATTGAACTAGTTCTTACCATTCTGACTCACTTCGAGGTTAAGACAATAGAAGTAACAACCTGTGCTTTACTGAATTAGATCAGACTGATTTTACATTACGCTCAGGTTAAGACTCAATCTATTTCCATGAAATCCCTAGAAAAAGTCGGTACTATAACTGTTGAACCTATGATTTATGATGGGAACCTTGTATTTCAGATAAATCTACATTTTGAATATCACTTCCATGCTAATCAATTGGAAGATTATTGAACTTGTATCAGAGCAACTAGTTATCAGTTTCCTTTTATAATAAAACTAGCGAAGAGCTTTGGAATATGATTCTACACAAATATCGTTGATTTGAGTGAAAATGTAAATGGTAACAAATGTTAATTCGGGATTATATAGTATGATCACATAGCCGTGGACAATCGTAAATGGACGACTACAGGTTATGATAGGCCCATGTATGGGCGCCACCTGGCCCGTCTAAGCTGATGCTGTTGCTGCGGACTACCCGAAGGCCACCTGGTGGCAAATATGGAAAGCACATGGGAAGTTTCAGTGGACAGTGTTTCAAGCTCAAGGTTTCCAGCTTGATGGGTAAGTAGTATCACGGACCTCCATGTAGTATTGAGAAAGTAGCGCTTCGTGCAAATGCATGTGCATATAGCTGAGGTCTCCTATATCAATTGCCGTTCAATTGCTTCGTGGCCATTACTGGGGTGATCAAAGTTTTAAAGCTGAACTAATGCAGTTTGTTATGATCGTTATAAAATGGCTAGGTCGCATGATTCAGATTGAATATTTTTGTCGACCAGCTAATTATATTTTCAACCTGTAGAAAATACAGGTTGGCGCATCACTGATACTATGGAATAATTCTTTTAAAAGACAATACATTTCGGATTAACAAGAAAACGTATTTGCTAGGCCCCCTATTTCTCTAGCCCAATACAATTGATTTCCCGGATACCCAAGACATTTATCACGGTAAACCAGGAAGGCTTTCTGTTTGAGTCTGTAAATAAAATGCATGATCTGCTCTGCTTACCTGACCAGTTCTATGACATGCTCTCGAGCCGCTTTCTTTACATCTTCTCCATTGACCTTGATGATTTGGTCTCCAGGCAGTAATTTGTCCTCGCTTGGTCCGCCTGAGGCACCACAAAATAACATAGCCCAATGTTAAGTCCTATTTTATCCCAAAAGATCAATACGCATGCTGATACAGGTATTGAACCTAAAGCTAGTGTCAGTCAGTTATCCGACTAAATGACTAAAATTCCGCATTGGGTATCGGATTTGTCAGAAAGATTTCACCATTCGATTACACACAAAATATATACTCAACTATAAACGAACCAAAAGGTTGAAGGCAAGATCATTTCTTTTTCTGTAAATCATAAGGCACGAGAAAAGTACCATGTAAAAAGCAATGTTTTGTATTCATCCGTTCTGTGAACGTACTACGAACGAAGCTGAAAACAGCTGATTGGCTTGACACTTTCCATAGTTCGCAATGTAAACACCAGGTGGCGACTGATGCGGCAGCTACAGCTCTATGGATGGCCAAGGACCGGTATTAAAAGCACACTGCTGAATTCTCAACATACTGATGATGTGAAGTAGGGGATCGTATACATATCCACAAAAATAGACGTTTCATTGATTGTACAAAACACACATAACTACTTACATAGCTTTAGTAAGTATCTAATGACTATACAAAGCTTGTCGGAAGAGACAAAATGCAAATCACCCCCAAAAAACAACAATATGAATCATTTATTTGGACAAGGATTTTCAAGATACCCATATGTATAACGCGTCTATCTTTATTTACATATCATATTTCTACGTTGTCATAATATTTATAACCAACATGGGTATTTTTGTTGTTGCATGTCTCAATACTTTTTATAGGATATATCATTTTTGAGTTCCATTTTGCACGGCAACTTTGTGAATAGCAATCTAATGACATCCACTTAAAGGCGTTCACATTGAATCATATCCTGAGCCAGTTTCTAAAGTGTCTCCATTTCTTGATTTCAGAAATTACAGCCGTTTCTAAAACTACCTACACTGGAAAGTGCTTCTGCTAGTAAATAGACATCTGATGATTCTCATCTTAAAGCAATTTAAGTAAATGCCCACTTCGATTTAAGACAATTTCACAGATTCTCAAAGGTTTTGGAAAGTATGAGAAAATCCATGCCTGTTTTAAGTAGTGAGAGAGAGAGAAAGGGAACATGAAATTGAGCATCACATTCTGACGCATCATACAATTCGCCGCATTTCAGATTACACCAATAAATATTATTTTGATTTTACCCCGACAGAACTGACAATCGAAGGAGCAGGCAACTTCAAAACAACATTTGCTTTAATTATAGAGAGGGGGCCTTTCGTAAGAGAGTCCTGACAAACAAAATCAATGTACATGTAGTACATTTTAGCTAATTATTTGAAACGTAAAGAACCTTCTCCCTTAACCTCCTGTGAATGTGTACTCCATTGAATTGAAAATACCTGCAATCGGACATAAACTACTTGCGTATGAATCCTCTTCTCACACTACAGTACATGTAGTTTTAGCGACGATTCACGTTTGGTAATCTAATAGTCAGGATTCCTTATCCATCTATGATGATTTTTTGTCCACCATTAGTAAAGTAGTCATTAAAAGTGATTATAGATGGCAGACTTTTATTACCCAATAAACGACTCAGGAATACCTTTTTATATGAAACTTCTGCGAAAAGAAAGTATAACTGGGATAGAGTACACACACTCTATCAATATACTTTAAGTCATCTGGTAGAAAAAGAAGTAAAAGAATGATATCAATTAACGGTACACAAAAAGCACACTATAGTTACCCTCTGTGACGAAGCGAACGATTACGGGTTTCTCACTGCCGGCCACAAAACCGAATCCCATCTGGGTGTCCCGGGCCAGCTCCACGTCCCGCGGCTTCGGCGGTTCCACATACTCCGGGTCATCACGCGGGTCATCTCGTGTCGTCAGCTTGTCCACATGACTACAAAGAGAAGATGATATCACATAAGTTGGTTTATGTCGGCAGGTATCCTTCCATCGAGCGGTATGCATTAGAATTCGACATTCGAATTCAGCAGAGTACTTTTATATTTGAAAGCTGAGTTTTGTTAATGATACTTGACAATAGATGGTGACTGTTTCACTTACTCTATGTATATTGCATTGTTTTTCGACTACATTTAACAATCGTCATTGTGGCCAACGTGTTAGCGGTAATGCACACAGCGGAGGGTTGCACTCTCCAATCACTCTTCCTCCCCACCACATTCCGGTAAGGTCATGTTGTCTTTACGCTCCCTTCACTTCTCAACGAACTAACGGACCAGGGACCTGCTTTTAAAACTAAGAACGATAAAATAATTGGTCCTATCGTGGTCTTTGATGCATTCTCATTACCTAAAGTGTTCCGTCTTTATGGAGGACATTCCTACACAACGATTAGGAAAATATCTTTATTTTGAGTGTTTTAAAAGATCTTGATCGTGATCCACATCGTCCATGGGCCTGTCCTACCTCCATTATCTGTCTTATTGGAAGACAACCCCAGGGGGTGTCGTACAATATTTGGTTTAGCAGAATTAAACAACTTAGCTACTCTCAGCTTGTAATGGCCTCTTAAAGTGAAGTTGGAATACATTATTATATTTACCTATGCTTAAATCTATTGTACAGGTACAAAAAATGCTTATTTGTAAAGTGGTATTTCATTGTCCTCCACCAAGACCTTTCCTCCATGAGGATTATCTTTGATCATTGACTAAAGACAATCCTAGCGGAGAACAAGTCTATGTCATCTGACTTTAAAACTTAATCTCATTGGTTGTCCACTAGGACATGTCTTCAACTACGACCAAAAAGGCTTGAACGATCAAGATTTGATCATTTCTGTAGGACCATGTTTAGAATACGGACTGACATAGATATCCTAGTCCGTATCGCTTTAGTGAGTCCTAATCGTAGTCGTTTAGTTAATATCGTTCTTAGTTTTAAAAACACATCCCAGGGGTCCGTTTAATATCGGACAAACGATAATAAAAAAAGCTCGTATGGGTGTCCTAGGGCAGGTCTCGTTTAATAAATCTAGGAATCGTTCGTCCAAGGCCTCTGTACAATACGAGAGTAAGTGTAGGCCCATGTATCATTTAATTACAGGCAAGACACCTCGTTGGTATGTTCGTAACACATTAAAAAGTGCCCACAAAATTAATCCACAAATAAAAACATATCAACACTGTTAGAATCACATTGAATTACAAAATGGAAGTCTGTGAAGAACTGAAACGATTTTCAGGACTTTCTCTTACCCTGAATCGGTACCTTGAGAGAGTATGCTATAAGGCTCGTTCAATAAGGAAGGAACGATAATAATTTCTGGATGGTTATTACATGGTGGCACCACCTGGGATTGTTGTTGGTACTATTTACTCCCAACCTTCAACATGTAGGTGTCACGACCCATCGCAACAAACGATGTATGTCAAATGTACAACCCTTTCCACGAGGGATGCAACAGCATACCCACGATCAGACTCATTGAACGATATTTAGCTTGAATCGTCCCCGACGTCCCCTTCGCTTCATAGATCGTATCGTTCAGGCTGACTATCGTTCGTCCGATATTAAACGAACCCCAACTTTATTCAACACTTATGGTAAACCTTATGGATGGCAACGACTGTCTTAGCAAACAGACTCAAATATTATTAAACAGTAACCCTTGAACAAGGTAAAGAAAAGGGCCTTTATGTACGATCCTAGATTATTCAACAGGCCACTGGAAAACATTCCACCTGCTCAAGCCTTTTTTTTTCAAAAAGAACTAAATTTTCTCCTTTACCCTCTCCCTACAAATGTTCGTAGGAACTCAATTTCACTACTAGGCGGACACGGACTACTCCTTCGATTATTTCAGTCGTAATCCTTTTTCCCGGCAATATTTGGTAATATCAAATATGGTCCCCACCCTCTGTCCGCTTTAGTCGTTAGCTTTACTATATGTGCAATCTAGGTATTCCCCGATCAGAGTCTACCGACATGAGGATTTACATTTATTTGCAATTAATTATAAAGAATTATAAAGGGAGTAGATAGAAATCTGGAAATTTCATACGGATAATTTGAAGGTAAGATAGCGATCAGTTATGCAGGTTTTAACGCAAACTAGATATGAGAAGATTCACTGGCTTCCTAATCCCCATGTCACATAGAAAGAGCTGCCCTGCGTTGCTTCAACAATGATGCTTTTTGTTTCAACCGAATGAAACAATGACTGCCTTGACAATTATCACGTTCATCATTTTAATTCGGCCGAGTCCTGAGGTAAATTACTAAAACGGTACGCCGCATTAAGAGAAAATACTGGCGGGAAACAGTGGAAGAACCACGAGGCAATTCTATAACACCATGTTATCTGCGTGACTGCATCAAGATTTTGAGATCATCATCCTTACATGAGGTGGGTTTTGCTTCGCATACGTTTGTACGAAGGATTTCCGTAGTTATCCAGGGCGCATACAAAAGTAATAGCATAAATCACCTTGCAAAAAGAATAACAACTACAGCAAATCCAGATAATAAGATAATGACAACATGGGCTAACTTGTCTCGAAATGTAGCAGTGATGCAAAAGAAAATCATCTGTTCATCTGTAACATTCAATGGGTACGCAGGAATAGTAAAGTGTATGGGGGTAGATATATTGACAAATATCTACAGGGGAAAAGGGATGCAAAGTGAGTTTGGTAAGTTGGTTTAAGGGATTATAAGAGGATCTTAAGTGGATCGCCAAGTAGAGGACAGAAACTAAAGGTGTTTGGAGGACAGGTGGACAGGATTTGAGACTCATACTAACAATTTATTATATGTTGAGTAGCATACCAACAAATTGGTAAGGACAACTACCACTGGAAATCCTTTATTTGCAAACATCTGCTGATGAGCGTAAAAAGCTGACAGATCTGTTTTCTGTTTATGATTCAAAAAGTGAACCTCGGGATTTTCATTCTGATATTCTAAATTCCTACTGTCCCAGATTTTTGCAAAGAGGAGCTAGAGGAGCTAGAGGACTCCAGCATGACAGAACCCATGACGATATGTTCACAAAGATGGTATCACTATCCTCCTCCCATGCATTGAATAATAGATAGGCGTGTTTGTAGTGTACATGTATGCTCTATAGAAATTAGCATAATAACCTTCACTGATCGTTTAGGTTGCTCGCTTTGATATGCTATAAATATTATATAGTGAAACAAGGTGCCATCATATGAATCAACTTAGAGTCGTGTCCTCGGAATTAATTACCCTGTTAGATACCACAGTCTAGCTCAAGCTTTTTTTTGTGATTCAGGTACTGATATGACCATCAGTACTTAAAGTACATGCTTCTATGTCCCCTGCATATTGATTGTCTATAATCTCATGGGAAGATAATACAAGTATTTTTTTAAACGTATCGTAGGTCTTCCCGGGCCGTAGTGAGGCTATCCGATCGCTGTCACCGTTGCTCCAACAAAGCTCCTTAAATCAAAAAGAGCTATTCAAAAAGAGGCATGGTAGGAATTTTAAGCAGATCAGAGTAACGCCTTAAGGGTTGTTCTCGTTAGTGAGCTTTTGTTAGATATAGCTCTCTACGGATAGGCTGCTTATTTAGCCTTTTAGCGAGCTGCTTCCATGGTTTATAGTGTTTCTCATGGGACAATCAATTTTAATCACGTCACTTTGCCTACTGTATGATATCTCATACAGGAATCATATATGTGTAGTCCTGTTTTCAGATGAAGTTGGTATAAACTGCGTCTCCCGTATATAAATATGTAACGCGCTTGTAGTTCTATGTCCCAAAAAACTTTCGGCACTAAGAAAGAGCGGCTATTTGTCCAGTGGTGTCAGAATCAGTTTTTAAAATTGTAAACTAATCTTTACGCATCTTTAATGCGTTAATGAATGTCACAATGGGTACAGAAGCGTAAATAAGCATTGATAAACGTTGAAAAACATGGTCCCAACCATCTGAAATACATAGTAAAAACGTCAGAATTGATGCCAGTGTAACTGGAATGCGTACTGAAAAATAAAAGCGTTGAATTTGCGTACTAAATACGCAAAATTTGGGTTCTTTCTAATACATAGAAGAAACACAGTGTGACTGGGGCATAAGTGTTGTCAAATTTTCTTTCGCATTTTACTCTTTATTCAGTTTATGTTAGGGTTGAAGGTGTCTTTCTATTAAAAACTATACAACCTACAAATTTTTAATATCATAGGCAAAATGCCTCATTAATATGTAGTGTATGCGTGTAGCGGTTCATTATTTGAATAGAAAAAAAAGATGGCATGAAAGAGTATCGAGTAGCATCGACTATGGCTTTTTATTTTTAGCCTCAATATCGTAGTCGTCTTCAAGAAAGTTTTACGATATATTTTTTTTATCAACTAATAACCTAAAAGATGTTTCGAGTTACCATGGGAATAAACAGACCCATCTGGCGGAAAACATCCAGAACAAAGATGGAGCAGGACGATGGAATAGGATGCCTGACAAAATCAAATCCTCTCTGACAGCTATCTGCTTGGTAAATATCGAGTTTGCCTTTACATTCAATTTCAAGTTGGTTGGCCCAGGATAATTTCATTTTACCACAGGGCCTTAGTGAGTATGTTATCTGACATTTGTCAGCTGATAGCCATCCACATTTATCAAAGTTATTAATTTGCGCCTCGATCCCAGTATAAGGAAAAAGACACTCGGCCGTTTGGAATTTCCACTAGAGGTTCTTAAATAAGTAGTCATTGAATACATTGGAGTTGTAGCAAGGAAAGATAGAGATGAAATCTCAAAATATGGATAAATAAATAACATGAAGTCCACATATGACTTGATTATATTCTTATTTGAAAAAGACATGTGTCCACTTCCTTGAATTACATACTGGTGTTATTATGAAAGCTTCTCAAGCAAATGATGCCATCTCTATCTTCATATATAACTTGGTACACCTTTTATCCTACCCCTAATATAAAATCCCATAGCCTTAACATTGAGTTTCCGTATGCCACGCTGACTGGCATACAGAGTTTTATATGCCACTAGTGGCATACAGAATGGTTATCATGTAATATTCCAAAATCGAGGAGGCGGGATAGGATAAAATCAAAACCTGATTCGTTTTAATCTTGGCCATCGCATGCCACTTCTGGAGTTTTGGCTCTGGACTTCACTCGGCTTCGCCTCATGAAGTCACAATGCCGAACTCCAGTCGTGGCATACAGTGGCCAAAATTAGAACTCATCCAGTTTTACGATAGTACACGTTAGGAATATATTTAATTGAGCACAATGATATGTTTGAAATATATTCGTATCCGTCATACTACTGGTGTCTTAGGCAAAGAAAGATGTAGCTTGGAGTTAGGGCATAACATAGCGCGCCGTCTAAGTCTAGCAAGATATTAGTTTTATTGTCACCTTTAATGTCAAAATGTTTCTCAACCTTCACCATATTTGGCAAATGTTGGTAAAAAATGCTATGAAATTCAGGAAAGTACTTTATTAGGGGGTTGCTTTTAGGTTCAATAGGTTAATGACCAGCATGTATAGGATAAATATGTTTCCTGAGGTTTCCAGTTGCAATGGATAATATCATAGTTGACTATTCTTATGTTTGAAGTGTGTACGACAAATAACATAGAATCTTATATAATTATCTTGCCCGAGTATAACCTTTCTAGCACTACGATTATGACGAAATGCCATTGGATAACATTGTCCAAGAATATTACATGAATAGAACAGGAAATGATGGGAGGGCTATGGTGTATTTATTTACATGATAACCCCAGAGATCTCATGCACTGACGCAAAAAATCAGGAACTAAATTTAGTCGACCAACTCTCTCACATCTGTTGTATAGAGTCGGCTTATGATAAATATGAAGTAGTACAAATAAGGATTTGTTTTTATGAATTAAAGAAAACCGTATTTTTTCAGTACATTTTAAAATAAATCAGGAAAAATACCAATAATCCGTTGCAATCATCGTCTAATCTACTCAGAGATGTATTGCGTACTAACCTGTGTACACTCAACTTTGTACATTCAACGGTGTGTTCTTTATATCCATTAAACAGAATATATGGTGATTCCCTTTTTTATTTTAGTTTAGAGGAGGCTGAATATTCGCATCTCTTTTTCAGTGACAAAGTCTTGCATTGCTCACGCTAGGGTGACTCGGTATTCATGGGGGCTTCTTATATGGTAAACCATTTTCCATAAAATTCATTTCATAGCTCCCAGATTAGATCATTGTAACTTGGTTCCAGCATAAGCAAATGCTGTAGCCTGGCTAGACCCCATTGTACAATCTAAATTCGAAAAGACAGTTTTTCCTATTTGCGGGTTGTTCCAAAAAAAAATCAGACTATGCTGTTATCCAAGTTTCGAAATGGTAAATCTAGATTTGAGAAGAAAAAAAGTTGAAATATACTACAGTCAAAGAGGTCACATGGATTGATCAGGGAATCTCTCTATCATTAGAACATTGGGTCTAGTTGTTTTGATTTGACTGTTATTCCGAACTACTGACAACCTGCGGTGAAGCTGGCTCTGAATATAAATGGAAGACATGTATACACAAATCAGGAGCAGTGAACGGCGCCTCTCCCACGGTCCACAATGATCAGTACTCAACAAGTTTCCGTTTACGTATTGAATAACCCGACCTACACAACCTATTTGAGTACTGCTTCGACCTAGCGCGGGGCACCGGCACATCGTTCATCCTCCCCCAGCCCGGCCTATATGTAATTAAGCAGTAGATACACGTTTGTGGGCCAGCTGGGAGGTGCTGAGAGCACCTACTCCGTGCTTTCCCACTGTCCCAATAGGGGGCGCCACGGGAGGGAGCGGTCACATCCATCATGCCCCGCGCGGCACCAATATCACAGGCCTCGGACACCTGTCCAGGCCTACTGCACCCCGCCAACGCCGCCGTCACCCGCCAACGAGCTCTGCTATTGGTCTAAAAGGGTCACGTGGCCCCCTAAAGGCCCACTGCATCATGGGGACTCACTGACGGAACGCCCGGCTCCGCGCTACGGCGATTACCTTGCTCCACAGCATGCCCACATGATTGTATGGGCGCGGGGAGGTGCTCGGAGCTGCCCAAGGGGGGTTGACAACGCTCCCTCGAGCATCTGGTAACCACTGTGAGCTCATCCCACAGGTTGACTTTCTTTTCTAGAGCTCGTCTGCAGAACCTCGCATGATTCTGACAGCCTATATATGCATGCGTCTGTCTCCTCGTCTAAAGAGATCTGATGTAAGTGACAAGCCTCTATCGACGGGATAAAAGCCATCAGCTGATCAATATTCATTTGGTGGAAAAGCAGCTCCAACATGTTCTACACCTTTGAGATATGTCATAATAAAGACGTTATCTATATTCCCGGGATGGTATATTATCTAAAACACGTTTATCCAGCTGGCTAGAGATTAGAATAGATTTAATGAAACGCTTTTCGGAGTATTCTACCATTACATTCCTAGTGTACGCTCAGACTGCTAAGACAGGTGGTAATATATGGGTGATATAGGGACCAGCTCTCTTTACTCAGCTAGCAGTGCTGTTGGTTCCACCTGTTCTGGTGTACACACACTCGGTCTGCTCCTGATGGCCTCAAACAAATTGGTTTCGTGGAGTGGTAAGCTTATATAAACCTTGCGATTGGCAGCCACAGAGTGTTACTTTACAATGTATGTATAACAAACCGGTGTAGTTACTGAGAGATCCATTTACCATCTGTAAATCTGTTCTCCATCAGAGAAACATGCGGATATGTGTTTATCTCACCCCTGGAATAAATGTCCATAGGCTTAATATTGGGATCTCGTTCTCCATGCCCTTTCAAGTATTGCAGTCCGTTCTCCATAGTTTATATCCTATTTGTTGCCCATTCTTTTAGTGTATACATAAATACAGAAAGCAACTCGTTTTGGTCAAAGAAGTCATTCTCCAACTCGTTTGAATACTATGTGATATTCACTCGGCTGTCACCTCGTTCATATCACTCTGCATCAAACTCGTGGAGAACGACGACTGTTTACATATTGAACTTCTGTATCTGCTTCTTACATCAGATACCCTCTATATGAGGATTATATGTGAGGCGACATCATGTACATCATGGATACGGAAAATGAGACCTGAATGTCAGAGTGTGACAAAAATAACTTGACGGTATGTAAAGAACTGTGACGGGTTATTCTGTATAGCAAAATGATACTAATAGATATGAAACGAAGCCTTGATCTGAAATATTTTTGATATAGATACTTCTGCTAAGGAAATACTAAAGAAGTCTTTAGAAGAGGTATATGTGCATGTAACACGGGGAAGGTATTAGATTTCCTTTCACAAGGTCTAATAACTGTGAGGCTATCAATATGTATATATGGATACACACAGTCCTTTTTACACTGCGCTATAGGGGCATCATCATGCTGGAGCTGTTATTAATATTTCATATCATATTCAATTTTACATATAAAATCTGAATGGGAACCCAACGTTGAACCTAGTAAGTTCAGTAGAATTAGAGGATGGGGTCGACAGTAGAGGAGAAGGTGGCTCTTCTGACATCTGAAGGGATTTCAGTGACAACCAGATAACCGTTATCTTTGAAAGGGCAGATCATCTCCTATCCCTGGATGAGTAGATTTGCAGTCAGTCAGTACAGGTCACTCAGTATGGGTCAGTTAGTGTGTCTAAGTTGGTATTGGTCACTAAGTATGGTAACTTTATATGGGTCATTTAGTATAGTTCAGTTGGTATGGGTCAATCAGTACAGACCAGTAGTATGGGTCACTCAGTGTAGGTCAGAAAGTACGGGTCACCCGATAGGGTCATTTAGTATGGTTAACCTAGTATGGGTCACTCAGTATGGGTCACTCAGTATAGGTCACTCAGTATAGGTCAGTTGGTCGGAGAGGTCTCGCTCTTCCTCCTCCTTCCGCCCTTGCCTCCTGTCTTGCCCTTGCTCTCACCCTTTCCCTCGCCCTCTCCGTCGCCCTTGCCCTACTCCTTCCTCGCTCCTCCCTCTCACTGTCCTCTCCTACTCCCTTGCCCTCTCCCTCCCCTCTCGGACACCCTTACCCTCCCCCTTGCCCTCTCTCTTACCCTCTCCTTCACCATCTCCCTCTCACTCGCCCCCTCCCTCAACTGTGCCCTTTCCCCACTCCTTCGGCCTCCCCTTCTCCCTCACCCTCGGTCTTTCCCTTGCCCTCTCTCTTGGCCTTTCATTCACCCTCTCGTTCTTCCTTGCAGCTGCGCTGTACCGTCTACAACGGATATCCATTTGCTCCATGTTACATCAGGTATTACTCAATCTTTTCCTCTGGAATTCCGTCCAAGCCTTGGACTGCTAGATAAACATGAGGAGACTTGATTGTGGACTTTGATTAGGCACTGCCAGTATTACTACCCCTGACCGTCGATCTACCCTGCTTCCCGTCCTTGATTCCTAATCTGGCCTCTACGTCCATGACACCTGGTAGTTGGTTTGTCGCAATAGCGTATTCACAAACACCACTGGTATTCAGTTTCAATCCTCCACAAGATCACTAGAAGATGTAAATCATGAAATGATGGTGTAATATAGATATTTGAGTATCAATCAGTAGAGCTTGAAGAAAAGATTTCAACCAAATTCTAAAGATTATTCTGAAAAGAATAGCTGCCAATCTTATTCAAAATAATATTGGGTTTTGCAGCAGATGCCGACTTTATGGAAGTAAAATACATTTGCATAACTCCATGTACATGTACATAATGTAACTTGAAGTAACAGTTGATATCCAGAACAGCTTCCTGTTCTACGAGACGGACATAATATCTGCTATGCAGAGGCCTCTGATTCACACCTTTCTATGTGCAATTGAAAAAGAAAAATCATATAGGTTTCGAGTAAGTATAGACAGTGTTCCTACATTAACGTTGCATGGACAAAAGCGACTAGCGCGTTGTTGCTTTGCCTGGATATTTATGTAAGTAAGTAAAGCTACGCACATCGATAGTGAACAGAAGAAGGATGTGCTAAAACTTCCTTGTCTTCGGGCGTACTTACGCAAATACATAGGAAAAATGCCAATCGCAAGGCGAAATATATGTACCTAAGACAGAAAACTCAATGTGATAAAATAACTCTCAATACGCTCTGCCGTCAGACATATATAATCTGGGCATGCATGACAGCTTCCTTATGTTTTGTAACTTTGCAAGTTCTATGGCACAATGTAGTAGTATACACAATTGTTACATCGGTGCTGGCTCCACAAAGATATGACTAGGTAAACATTTTAGAGTAGTTATCAGACTAACATAACTGAAGCAATCTTTGCCTAGAAAATAAAATAAGTAGCTTCTTTTATATAGTTCACCCAAAACGTCTGTTTTGACTGTATCATGTTCATCTGAATATAGGCTCTGATCAACTGGAATGGAATGCTTTTTCGAATAGTAATAAGGTAAGGGGGGAAGCATAGCCTTGGTTACATCTATACTTGTCCCTTTAAAAAGATTGTGACATGCTTTCATACTGCCTGAGAAAGGACTCCATATGGTCATCCATGTTATAATCGAACAAAAAAGTTCAAAATATAATATTTCTAGGGATATTTTTTTATGCAAGCAGGGAATTACAGATTCTCTTTGTAATCAATATACGTAGACTGAATATGATGAGGCGGTTTGTACCAATTGACAAGCCAGTTGACAACAACCCCTGCCTACCCCCGGGTTGTCGTTACAACTAGCCAATTACCGAAGGTCTTAACAAGTGAAACAAGTGACCGGTCTTAATGACCGGACGGTACGCCGGCTACATCAAAGTCAGCGTCGTTAAGCACTGATCACGTGACGTCTGCGAGACTAAAGAGACGTCGAGGCACCAGCCATGGGCGTCCACGCGCCACACGACATCCGCCTGGTTCCCCGCCACCCCCATCGCCGTCAAGACCGTTGCCGATCATCGGCGTTCGGCGACGGTCACTTCCGTCGACACTACCAGCGAAACGTCTAGAAATATGAGGATAGAATGATTGATCACTAAGTTCCTGAGTAGTAATACTTGTACTTAAAGCCATAACACCTTTCGTTGTATTTTTTTCTGTTTTGATTTCTGTACTTCTTTTGACGGGGGTTCTTATATATCTCTATGAAACTGTCAAAAAGGCTTTAAATTGTAGCTGACTTCTAAAGAATGCTAAACAATGTTGAATATAGTTGTGTGAGCTGTAGACTCGAGTACAAGCAGTGAACTATCATACATTATTCTGGTCTTTCCGTATAGAAATCCATTAAGGTATTTTTCTTTGAATTCGCTTGGTCTTCTAATGATCTAGTGAAGGTTACCGTGTAAGTTTCATGTTTATATTTTTCTTATGTCCTTCTTGTTTTCTTACAAGAGACACAGGACAATGAAGAGGCACTTTTGATAATATTGCTTGTCTATCCCTAATATATGCACTTGTTATATGATGTACCCCTGAACGCGGCATATTCCTAGTGCATCTCTCGTTTCTGGAAGAGTGGGAAGGTTATTAACGGCATGGTGCCTATATGTTTAGCTAAATTCGTTGCCAATACCATCTCCGTTGGTATCATTGGCAGGGAGAAGGAGCTGGCAGATAGGGTTGTCGTCCTATTCTATCTATCGTATAGACGTCTTTTATAACGTGGGTCAACGAGTGCACATGGAATCATTGAATAGATACAGAGGAATCTACTTTTTCCCCTCATGAAAGTGTGAGAGTCCACTTTCATCGTTCCATTGTGAGACATCTTCGCATGCCACATGCATTATCGACACGGAGAGTGTTCTTATGATATCAACCACTTACCTTGCTTGCGTGCCATAGAAAATAGAATATGTTTTGTCGATAGGTAAAGATAAATACGACGTTACATTCAGAAAACCGTTGCTGTATTAGTGCTTTAATCCAGCAAACTGTAATACTTTTGGATAGTGTAGGGATAAAATTGAATTCAGGTGTAGACCTGCGTATCCTTCTTTAACTCATCACAGGAGGAAATACCAATAGATAACTCAATGTTTGTATTGCAGTATCAAAATTAAGAATTGGATGTTTGCCACTATAAAATAACACTGACAATACCTTGTAAGGTATTACAAGATCAGTATCTTGTCGCGGTGTTATCCCTGTCCTCGAGACTTTGATAACACGGATCATAAGAAAAACAATGTGAAACAGGCCTCCCTTGCATAATCGGATAATGTTTGTTTCAAGGCAATGTTGTCCTAGGCTAGCCACGCATGTAGGGTGTAAATGATGGGCGTTGAAGTGGGTAAATGCCTCACGCATCAAATTGGCCGCCACTCGAGGCTTACATGGTTAGGCACAGCTTCTGTATATTCGGCGCATTCATCAAACACGTGGGACCCAAGATTGATAGTCTGGGTGTATAAAAAGTCTGCTGCCCTAATCTTTTACCCTTTATCGGTTGGCGGAAGTAGTACCCCACTTCCGGTGGTTTCGGCTGGAAGCCATTTGGCGCATTACAAAGCCCCGTTTATCGCCCAACTGGCTTCCAACTCTGTTTACTCCGCAATCTCCTATTCCGTTCCAGTTCTTTCATGTCACTCCCCTCTTATTGTCTTTATTCCTTCCCCTACTGTCCCTTCTCTTCCCTTCTCTTCTTCTTTCTCATTATATGCATGGAAGCACGTCCCCATTTTACCGTATCATCTCAAGCAACCCCATAGCTTCCAATGGTGATACGACATCCTATACATAATACCCCATTATCACCCACTTTTCCCTTTGCTGGTTCTGGGTGTTCAGCAGTGACGTACCGTGGTTTATTACCTCCACAAGAAGAGAGTAGTGCTGAGTGATATATAAGAGACTTTCCCCGCCTACAAGATCCTGACAACTACTCTACCACCCTGCATGCTGGCGAAGCAGTCTAATAACCGTTTCAGGATAAGGATGAGGTAGAGAAGGGTGGGATAAAGACAGGCGTTATAAAATCGAGCATTCACGAGCAGGTGAAATATCAATCATGCATTGGTTCTTTCGAGTCCGTTTCTGAACCATACATCATAACCCGGATTAGGTATACATATGCAGATAGACATAGTATAAAAATGTAGATCAATGAATAACAGCCACAATCTTAAGACCTGTGATGTATGCCCAGCCATGTGAATATAGATTGTGTGGTAAGAAAAGAATATTTTACGCCACGGTTGATAAATGCACCAAAAGCTAGCAATGGCGGGAGAGAGATAATACGTGTTTTCTCTTTACTGAGAATTTCTCTGCTACCTTTCATATTAATTGAATGCTTGCCTCTGTGCTTCACACTCTCAGATTTCTCGTGGCTCCAACCATGTGTTATTCGTGAGATAACAATTCGACCCGTCACCGCTTTTTTCAGTGCTGAGGCTCTCTCGATTCAGGAAGCCATTATTATCACCTCCAACTTATTCAAAGAAAAGAGATCATTCAGCTACATTGGACAGAGGATGAAACAAGCACGTGCTTCATTCCGCCCTTGCCTCGACTGAGCAGATCAAACCGCCACGTGAGTTGAATACTACGCCTGGCCCAGGCGACAATAATGCAATTTCTGTTATCAGTCACTGTCACTAGGTTTTCAATAATTTTCACTCGCCCGGTGACCGTGGAATAGGGAGCAGGGAGTGCTGTTCACGTTTCCTGTCAGCCCGGAGGTGAATTCATAGCTGAATGATGGAGGGAGGCCCTCCTGTTGCGATGCTTTATTTTGATTTATTTGTTAGGAAGTATCATTTCAGGTACCAGACAATCTCAAGCCATTTTGAGTTTATACCATACATCAAGCCCAAACAATATTCGCCGACTATGATTCAGATATCTGTTCGAATATATATACTACATGAATTGTGGAGGAGATTCAAAAACATATGTCATATTGCAATAAATGGGTATGAGGAAAGGTCACCTTGACTGATCAAACTGTCTCGATAGTATCTTGGGGATTTTGTATTTCAAGGCAATGCCATGCAAACCATACTGCGCCTTGCGTGGGTTCAATTTTTTATTTGTTATTTGTGTTACAGACTTTGAGGAATATAGAGTCTATCGAAGCAATGAAAGGAATTGTAAAAAACAAGGGAGGGGGGGGGGAGAAGCGTGGTTATGGTTAGTCTAGGATATAGGTCTGATATTTCCTCTGTTAAAATATAACATATTATATATTGAACTCTTTGGAAATAGAATATCCCAATGGGTGAAAGAGAAGAACTGTGTGTAGACAGCTAGGACGGGACGGAGCACTAGCGATTAATTTGGTCACAGTATCCTTCAAATAAATATCGATCCTGCCACTCCTATTCGGGTCTTACACACTTCGGGCGAATCCTTCTTTATTTAAAGACGCTGCCATTAACTTGGGTCCATTTAAGGATATACAAGACGCAAAAATGAAATGGGAATAGGCCAATCAATGCATAGGGCCTATGCGCATAGCTCTAGTAAGGAGAGATTAGGGTTAATTCCCTTTCGTTGGCTTAAACACAGATTGTCGGGACTTAAATTACAAAAAAAACCATGCGGAATGATAAAGTGAGTCGTACACCTGACGACAACAAGGTTTCATCAACACTTTCCATCTGCCCCAGTATTTGAATACCCTTTCTGTGTCACTGTAACTACCGTTCAACGTGCGTAAAAATACTACAAACAGGTGTCGATGTCCTTAGAAACACCAGATGACATGAATTCAAATGAGGATTGCCGAGTCTCCCTCTTCAATTGTGGCGAAGAGAAAGTGCGCTGAGCAAAACAAATTTACCACCCGCATAACAGTACTATCTGCATATTGTCAGTGTAGAAACAGTAGCCGGTCTCAGCTTTAGGATTTAAAGGGCACTAATCATGGCGGATTAACCGGTGTCTCGTACACTAAGGCGCAGGCTTTGTGAGATTATCTGTGGCATTCTCCCCTAAAACTCTGACTTGTGTTTTGAGGCCACTAACGAATGCACGCGCCCCGTTTCGGGACGTCATTTGGGATCTGCGTATAATTCTGTGTAGAGAGACTGATAATATAAGATTTATCACTGTCATATAATCAGGTATGATTGCCAGTCAACCAAAATATCTCATTGGTTTAAAATCGTATTAGAACCGCAAGCAACGTAACCTTACAGTGACTATTTAAAAAAAAATGCATTCGCGAAAGGAAGGCTTTATAACCGAGCATTCCTCTGAGAAATAGGTCCTCCTATTAGGCTACTAGTTTTGCCATGCTTTGTCTATTACATATTATCCTGTGTTTATTCGTGTGCCCAGACAGAGACCCATCTTTGAGTGTTTTAGACAGCACGTATGTGGCTGTCTAGGTGTCTATATTCACGTAGAACTCCCCGCCATTACAAGCTGTATGGTATATAGACCTGCGAGGGTGAATCCCATTTCCGGGGCCGTGCTCTGGGATACCGGGAGGTGACCAGTGCGTGCCGGGAGTGGCACCTCCATATACATCCCTATTCCAACTGTCACGTACGCTGATTGGCCACACGGTCACGTGGCCTGCGCGACATAGCCACGCGCCGACGTCACCTGTCCGCACCACGTGACGTCATACAGGGGTGACGTCAGTCATTGAATGCCCGGGGTCAGGGAACAATCACAGGCGTTGGTCTATGGGCGGTCTACCAGTTGACCTGACGCCACCCCGTTTGACCTCAATTTCCGGGCGGAATACTTTTCCAACGTGACAGTTCGTGCATGTGCCTGACAGCTCTGAAGAGGAACGGCACCAATTCATGTGACGTCACAACTTATAAAGTGCTGTTCTCTGATAAAAGAAGATATAAGGATGCCAAAGTATAATTACTTTTTTTATCCCTAAAATGCATACTGACATGCATGAAGGGATAAAAAGGTACTTGGTGTATCTCTCGATACATGTACTGCTATGATATATCATCCATTGGTTTGTTTGCTGAAATACTAAGTATCAGACGTATCACAACCACTGGCTTCAGTAAACGTATAGATATATCCTTTCCCTAGAATGGGGCATGATGTATTGTCAAGTATTTTCTATGTCTGACTACAAGAAAGGAATCGATAAATCCATCCTCGTCTATTACGTGTAACCCAACCTTAAACACACTCTTCGTCAAAGTCACTAGCAGTGAGCTTGATGTTGTTCCTCCTCGCCTTTCTTTAGACAGACAGTGTCTGAGACAGTGTGCCCCATCTTGGATGGACTGACTGTGCTGACAGGCATGTGGGGCTGATTTATGAAATCAATTTAAAGAATTATATCCACTCAAACTCCTACTAGACCCTTCTCCGACCGAAAAACCTGTTCAGAACAGTAAATATGCTCGGCAGATTATTGAATTCCGATAAGTAACGATGTGATGAAATGTCACAAATCGATTTTCACTGAAATAGTAGGAATATGAGAGGCGCTGCCATCATTGCCTTCGTCATAGAATGGTACTTGCGCGAATTACATTTTTACCTAAACAGCACACCATAAAAATGAAAATATATTTTGATTTACCATATCTTAAAATACAACAAAATTACTATTTTATTAGCGCACTTACAACTTTAAAGGCAATTAATTCCAACGTGGAATCTCTTCATAAAATTCAGTAGACCTGTGAATCATATATATGCCAAAATGAGTTGACGTATTCGACTATGATCTTCAGAGATCTGTTGGCAGAATGAAACCTAAATTGCTGGATTGACGTCACGGTGGCATATACAACGCAATGCCCTCCAGTGTGTGAGACAAGGAGTGGTAGTCTTCTCCTGTAGCTAGATGACCTGAAAAGTTGCCATGAGTTATGGAAGGCCCTGACCACCTGGCAAACAGACATATTCTGGAGAAGCTACCTTCCATACATAACAGACACAGACTTCCATGTTTTATCGCTTAGTACGTATACTTGTCTGTGGCTCCGCGGTAACGCTAGAGCTAGAGCCAATTAAAACAGTTCCCATGGCAACCATCAAGATGTCATAGCCATCGTTTGGTGGCCTGATAGAAAGCGGCTCATGACGCTTACGACCTCTGTGAGGCGCTGAGGTCAAGCGAAATGGCGCTATATTGTCGTTAGTCCTGACCGCAATAGCGCCAACTATAGAGTGGCCATGATAGCGTTCTCTTTCATGGAAAATGATGATTGTCTCCCACCTCCCTAAAAGTCTTCTATAGAGTTCAGTGACCTTTAGAATTATGGGCGTCGATCGTCAATGTTTACGTGTTCGGATCGATATATATGCTCCAATCTTATTCAGACATAAATGGATTTGGCAATGTCTAGGTGGGGATTTTATGGTTCCATAAAAAGTCTCTTGTTGTGATTATTTTTGCCACAGAATTGGTCTGTTCCTCTCTGGTACTGCATCCAACTACTGCCACATTACTCCTGGTTTCATCTATGTTTATGAAAAATCGATAGCAACAGCCCTTCGATATTGCCTTTGTATCATAAATAGCCGGCATATTTTCCAAGGCTGTATACGGACCCTCCATGCGTGTAATTTCCCATTGGATATACCGTTTCGACCTTAAACGTTTCAGCGGCGACGTTACTTTATTGACTTACAGCTCTAAACTAGCTCTAGGTCAAACATGATTTTGCATATACAAATTAGCCAATATCTAAGTGAAGTAAAATTTCTAAAGCTTTGTGATAATGAAATGATAGGTTTTCTAAATTACGCTCAAGGAGAATTAAACAAAGATTCTAATATCGGTATCGAATGTAAGTAGTTCTTTATTTTAGGAATGACAGCTAGATTCAATTATGAACAGAGATACCGATGGTATGCAATAATTTTGACATATTGGAGTGATCAAGGAAGTGAACTTTGAGAAGAAAATTGCTTTCCTAATCATAATGACATTGCTTCTAAAATTGTTGTATATGAATAAATAGGTAAGGGCTCGAGACTAAAGGACGATTTTCCCAAACCAAAAGTGGTTGCCTATATTTACTGTTGCTGCACAAACCCAACTCAACCATACAGTATATCCATCAAGCAATGGCAGGACGCGGCTAAAGAGACCCCCAAGGTGATTTCGTTTTACTGTGAGTTTTAATGAACGCATGGTCCCATCCCCTCCTTAATCGTTACAAGTAAGAGACCCTGACAGAACAACCAATTCAACTGCTATTAAGGCACCACGGCTGTCGCAACTCGATAACGACAATGATATTGATGATAATTGTGTTTCGTATTCATTCTCATTTAGGCTTAATTGGCAAAACCCTGTGGTGGGGTAATTTCGGGAAGAACCGACTTACTTGATGTAGTAGGGTTTACCTTCCTTGTCGACTGCCCCCTCCCAGCCGTAAGGAAGCCCATTGCCAGAATCCCAACTGTCGCCGGGCGGCACCCACTGTGTGGAATGGGTGTGGTGGCTGAAAGGAAGAAACAACAAATCAGTTCCAATACATGACGTGAAATCAATGCAGGTATGTTTACATCCAATATCTCAGGTCAAAACACCAAAGGGAAGAAAAGGGTCATGTTGATCGAATCTACGGTTATCAGGTCATCTTTATATACAGTAAAACCCCGCTTAAAGGGAAACCCTCCGTTCCGAGCAAAGTGCCTCCTTAAGCGAGGTGGCCCCTTAAGCGGGGTTAAATGAATTAAATAAAGATTTCCGTTCCGAAAGAAACTGTCCCCTTAAGCGGGTTGTCCCCTTATGGGAGGTGTCCCAGGAGCGGGGTTTTACTGTATTTTATTATTGACACAATCTTCACTGTGAAGCACGTGGAGTCTGCACTGTGATTGTACGTCCGTGGCCATCCCCTCTGGATCATTATATCTTCTCCCAAACATTCTTTCAGATGACCAAATGGCAGAAATGTTATATAATTGACATGCCTAAAGTAAATACATGTGTACATGTATGTGATTGTATCTTAGGATTGCTTATAGTATGCCCCTTGGGGAGACGTCGGCAAGAAAGGGGTTTTGACGTAAACAACGACGGACTGCCATGGTGTCTTTCTTACATTGACAATTTTCTGACTCAGGAATAAAGGAAAAATGTCCGTGATTCAGATTGTAGTAACAAGAACTAGTACAAGGGGATGGTGCGATGTAATTTTATTCAGGTGACAGTGTGAGGGGGTACTCTTCGATGCTAGATGGGATTTATTTAATACGTTTAAGAGCTCAGACTAAACATTTTTACCACCGCGATGGAGAACGATCCCACCGTTTCAGAATCCGGAAGTGAAGATTTCGTAACTTATGTTTATTAGATCACGGTGTCGGTATCTGAGAAGGATCAGCTTACTAGCAAAAATGAAGATTTCTTTAAAAAAATCGGCAATATGATATGTATAGAAAATAGAAATGTCATAGCAGGCAAGCGTATAGAGCTGTACTCGGGTATGAACTCTTCTTGTCAAACCCACTAGAACAGTTCGGAGTATAAATTTGCTTGCATACCCGTCACTAGTATAACTCAAGATAGTTGACTACATATCTTCTGTTAGTCATGTAAGCCTGTCCGCTTCTACCGGCACCTCTCCCCAGAGTGCCCGAAGACTGATCCAATCCCCCATTAAGTCTGATTGATCACGTTTTGATCGTCGATGCAGCCAAGCAGCGGCGGGGCCTCGTTAGGCAAGCGAAGCACTGGTCTGTCAGCTAGGTAGAGAACAAACCCCAGCACTAGGTGGTAGAGGAATCCCCTGTGATGTCTTTGATGTCCAACCGAGGAGCATATGGGTGAGTGGAGTGGAATGATAGTTGAGCAGACAGATGGATAATGTAAGAAGGTGGGGTGGAATGATATCAAATGAGGGGATGGGTACGATTGAAAAGGAGGTGCATAGGAAAGGTGAGGTTATGGCAGGATTGTGGTAACATTGGGGTTGAGCTCGGATATAGGGTATTAAATGAAGGTAGATGATCTAGGTTAGGATGTGGATGAGAAGAGGACAAGGAGAAAAGAGTCAACAGTTTTGATGGCATGTATTTAACGGATAATGTTGTTGAGGCAGGGCGTGTAATGGAACTGAAACAAGCGACATTTGATGGATGAATGCTGCCGGTTGACATCTAGTAGGGTGCAAATGGGTAGACGGAATTCGACACATTGACCACCCCGCCCTACTTTGTTAACTGCCTAAAACACATTTTTAATTGCAACTCATTAAAAACAAAAACATCACTCATCATCATTGTGACAACCCATCAAACAGGCCATATCAGCCAGGAACAAACACCCCCAACCAAACAGCACAAAATGCTCTTCTCCTGATTTCTATTGGATTTTCTTGGTTTTTAGATTTCATTGAATGTGTCCATTCTGTCCACACGGTCCCTACACGCTTCCAGAAGTGGGAGACTTAATGGAAATCGAAAGTTTGGATCTTTGTGGGATTGTTCCGTTTCCGTGACAGCTTTTATTAGTTTTTACCTCCAAAGCCAGCGGTTCAGATCAGCCGGAAATAATTTTCTAAACCTTGTTCAGCCCCATGTTGTCTCGGGGTCTCACAGGAGATTTCGATATTGATGAATCATTGGTGTGTGATAAATCTCTTGACGCTAGACATGCAGCATGAGTTGCCAGAGTGATTAATACTGAGTGAATTATCATTTTCCTTTGAACTTACACTTTCAGTGGAGGATCAACGATAACACAATTCGAAACCATCGAGGGCACTTTTAATCATCGATGCATATGAATTCAAGCAAAACAGTACGAGCTGAGAATTCCATTTCAGAAATGATTAAGAGATCATAGGATTTTGTTAAGCCTATTCAAGGACACTTTTAAAATACTTTCGACATTAATAAGCTTACATACAATAATTTTTCTTTTTGGTTCTTTACTAAATATTGATGCTTTCTTGATGACGTGAACGTACATGTTGCCAGCCGTATGAGAACGCTCAGAATATGACTGAAATTGGACCACATATCCCTGTTTGAATTGACAATTTGAAACAGGATTTTGTTGTTTGTGAAACATAGGCAATTCCATTATTCACTCATATAAGCTAAAAATGCATTTTCACAGCTGAGATTAAAAAAGGGCTTTATCTTCTAGTATCAGTGGACAATATTTGTTCCGTTGAATAACTGACACATACAAATTTACGGGTGAATGCAGCTGAGAAGAGCCACAAATTCCTCCTTTCTGTGTTTATATATGCATATGTAATATTTAGCACTATCAGTGTAGAAGGGTTAAGGGTTAACTGTGTCAGGTGAGCACCCCCATGCATGCCTGTGTGAATAAGTAGGGTGAGGTGGCCGCATGTATTCTGAGGACAAGGCAGGCTTCTCTGATGTAGTAATGAAAGTAGAATCCCTGACACTCTTGCTGCTTTTGACAAATTAGAATTCGTAAAACGACCCAAACTAGCTGAACTTGTTAACATTATCTGAGGACAAGAGTCCATTGTAATTTCCCCGGGGGCAATATGCAGAGTTTCTAATGTCACAGTAATGAACCGGTTTTCTGCGTCTGAACCTTTTCAGCAATCCCATAGGAAAAGTACCTACCGTCTCTTTGGAATTGTATGGTACATATTGCACTTTACCAGCCTCAAATGACATTGATCACTACATACTTTCTTACTAACATTTCTAAACATAGCCTGTTCAAATGAAACAAGCTATGAATAGCAGAATCTAATATTTCAGCCTTTTGACCGGCAAAGGAATGGCTTTTGTTTACTGTCAAAATAGTCGCGATCTTCACCATTTCATGGAATCGCTACAGGAAAAACTGTTTCATTGATAGAGGTCTTGAACTTGGGGGTGACCCAGAGGCACGTTGAAAAACTAGGCTTGTATATAAATATACCCTGTTCTGTTCCTTGTACAAAGGTTATCATTTAATGATATTCAAATTGGTTCGATAAGTATTCAATAGAGTTGACCAACATCGTCCCTGTGTTTCCATGGCGTACAGGAAAAGGTTTTCATGTATGAACCAAGATCATTTAATAAACCCCTTTCGTCTTTAGACCTCCGTCTATCGAAAATAGATATAAAAGCAGTGTTGACACGTGATAATACTAGTTAGGATCCTTATGTAAGTTAGACTGAATCTGGATAAATCCGTTGACAGCATTTAAGAATTTTTGAAATCCTTATGTAAGTTAGATTGAAAGTCCAACAGTGTATTTTCAGATCGTTATTGAATCCCTTGCAAAGTACACACACACACACACACACCTTCACACCTACAAACACACACACACACACACACACACACACATATATATATATATATATACATATACTGAAAAAGGATTTACTTCTAGCCTGATATAGAAATCTCTATAGGCTTTAGAAGCTTGTACAGCTGTCCGTCTTTACGAAGCTATACGTATTGTATTTACATGCCTGTACTGAAATGCAGAAAGCAAATACAAAGGACATGTTTACCTATGGTGAATGTGCACTCTGGCATTGTCCGGCGATGTAATTCAGGACTATTGACTTGGATTGAATGCGGATATCAACCTTACCCACGAGGTTAATCCCCGAATAAGACTTCCACGCTATACACTCAACCGCCTCCAAGGATAAGCACCGGACTTTCTAAACTGCTCTCTCTTTATCAATTCATGCGAGCAATATTTGTCTGTATATATTATGGCGCCAATTGCGAGACGCTGCTCGTATGCTTTGATCACAAGAAATTGACTGTGGCTACAGCGTTAATCCTCGCTGTGGAGCGTAAAAGTCTTGTCCCTAGAAGCCTCGCCGTGGAGTTATAACATCAAAAGGCTACAGGCTGGCGTGTTCGATCGTGTGACAGACCGCTGCGTCTGTATGTAAGCGGCGCTGTCTAGTCAGTGAGATGGCGTGTCACGTTAGGTCTTCTCTTCCTACCGCCACCCACTCCTATCCTGTCACACCAGCTACAACTAGTTTTCGAACCCTGAACTTACTGACACAGAAATTTTATATGCTCTCATACACAATATATTCCCGTATACTTTTTTATATTTTTTTTTTATCAGTTTTTATTAGGGGTAATGATTTATACATAATCGTCACCGGGTTCGGCAACATTGCCGTTCTTCCACCCGGGACCTCTTAAGTTTGTTAACATAATCGTACATAGTCACTTAATGAGATGGATGAAAATGAGATGAGATACTCTATATGTCTCGTTACCTTAAAGATATCCTGTTGTTACCTCTTGGTTTGATTATCATTTACTATGACCTAGGTTGATCGCAGGTTCGTTATACCTAGAAAAAAAATACTACTCGGTATCTGTTGAAATGTAAAAGTTCCCGAATCAATGTAACATTTTAAGATAAATTTACTTCTTCTATGAAGATCCAATTCGTTGTCAAAGCTCACACTTATAATAGTTCTCAATATTTTGAGTCAGAGCTTTTGTAACACTATTTAGAAAGTCATAGTTCAATACAATTTTTAAGTTGTTTGCTCCCGTACCCACGTAACAAATCATTTGCTTGCTAGCTTTTTGCTTCATGGCAATTAATGTTCTTTCTTTGTTTTCCCCTTTTTATAAAACGTTGGGAAGAGACTTAATAAAGAAGGGAACCTGTATCGAAACGATTGGTATTGTGTAGAAAAGACTGGGGGGTTGCCGCTATATTGCATACGTTCATGTTAGTAGAGAAAGTGTCGTCATATGTTATATTCTTTCTATCTTGGCCAATTTATTTATTGAAGCATACAAGGTCCAGGATTTATTTAATAAACTAGGTACTAAGAATAACAAGAGCTGCCCAGGGAGAAATCTACCAAATAGCAGGCCATCTTTAAAACCTGTGTCAGACTACAATGATATGATCACAACTACCGCAGCGACGAATATCGCATTCATTTATCACATATGCGAGACTAAATGATGGTTATAATGGTCGTTGTTAGTTCTCTTGGGGAGGGCGGCGGGGGGGGGGGGGGGGGCTGGCGGGGTTCCAGGAAAGGTAACCTCGGTATCCGGATAACCTGAGTATCCGGTATTTTTGCAATATCTCTCTAAAACAGCATAGACCATTGGCGCGTCAGGTTGGACTAAACTTGGTTTTACAAATTACTTCAATTCCGACGTGTGGCATACCTTTCACTCCTGTCAACTTGGGTGTGATTATGAATACAGTGAAACCCGCTTCTGGGACCCCTCGCTTAAGGTGGCACCCGCTTAAAGGGACAGTCTGCTCGAAACAGAAATTCTTATTTAGTTTATCTTATTATTACATACCTGTAGCCGAACGTCAGTGAAATACTACCCGCTCACGGGGGTGTAGTATATCGCGACGCCGGCCCACTATGCTGCGCTTTGTCGCACTGCAAGATTCTAACGTGTATGTAACTAAACTCCACGCAACGCGCTAGGCGTGCGTATTCGACGACATCGCGACCACTGTCAACATGTCGGAGTACGTTGAATCGCGACTTGAAACTCGCTATAGAGGCCCCCCGTAACGACTACAAGTGCATATTTGTCAAATATCAAGGCATATTAGGGTTGACAATAAACTAGAACAGTTTAAAATGTGTAAATATGTTGATATCATCGATAATAACAAACGACTCGACGCGAACGGTAGAGGGGGGACACACAGACAGACTGTCAAGTCGCCAGTTGCCACACTTTTCATAGTCCGCTACACGTCGACCGTTGTGGAGTTTTACCGCTAGCGGACCGCACTGCGTGTGCATATAAGGATGGGAAGACACTGGCAGTATCACGACGGGGAGGGGTTGCGGGAAGAGTCGACGACTTGGAAAGTTAACAAAATGGCATTTTATGATAGAATTAAGGTATGTAATAATAAGAAAACGCCCTGACTGTGGCCAGAACTATGTCTTAGTTCTCGGTCACCTGTGGTGGACGTTCGCCCCTCCGCCTACGGCGTCGGGGCGAACGTCCACCACAGGTGACCTCGAACTAAGACATAGTTTGGCCACAGTGAGGGCGTTTTCTCCTAACCCCGCTTAAGGGACACCCTTCTTAAGAAACGCTCGGAACGGAGGGTGACCCCTTAAGCGGGGTTTTACTGTATATGCCAACTCCAGAAATTAATCAATTCAGCAATTTTAAATCACATAATAATCATATTCTATACCCATAATTGTCAATTGCTATCAGTGGACCCAACTATTCGGCCGCCTGTCGTCTAACTTAGTAACTTCTACACACATATATGATCTCTCAGACTAGCCAGTAACCTGCTTGATCGCCGCCTCTGCGTTTTCAACGCACCCACCCACACCATGACTTTCAACTCAATCATTAATACTACTATCGACAATCGGCCTCTGGCCATCAACTACATGCTTCAATCAAATCATCCATTGGCCTTGTTCATATTTATCTTAGTTTGCCACAGTTCGTATCCTGCTGCGCAAGTGTGATGGAATCCTTTCCAGCCATGGAGGTCAAGGAAATGTTTATGGGCAAATACTAATCTCCATTGCCGAATGAGCAAATGCTACTAGGAGTTTGTGTAAGCTTAAAGAAAAACAGTTATTTCTTTATGCTTATTACACTCCTGGTGAGTGGTTATCAAATTAGATGTGTAGTGTTTCTGTAAATTCTGTTGCCTTATGTTATATCTGAACCATATGTTCTGGTGATCTTGCTTTTTCAATTAGTTTTTCGGCTGAATGAGGCTAAATAGAAAGTCGATGAATGGCAATGTCATAGATTACCGATAAGACATATAAAAAGATACGTCATGAATATATTGCATGACGTTTAATGGTTGTACTATATGAATAGATACGATAATACTGAGGAGGAAATAGACAATATATTACGGGTTTAGTAGTATAAGCCTTTTAAGTCAACAGAAATATTACCTGTTGTTGGATCCTTGCAGTACCAAGGGATGGCTGGGAGTTTATATGTAATGAATGACTTACATGATATGTAAAGGCAAGTAATTGTTATGTAGATATACACTACCCACGCATACCGTAGCCAGACAACATATTGCGCATGACTTCCATTTCCACTAGGTTTATGCTAAAATCCGAAGAGAAGTGTAAATTGAACCTGTCACTGAAATATTGATAAGTGTAGAAACTCGTTATCTGCTGCGTTCCAAATCATCATTTATGCAACGGGGTTCCCCGAATAGAAACAATTCCAGCCAAGACGTCAACACTTTCTATAAACTATCTTCTAGGTTACCACATTTATACACATACATTAACGGTAAAAGAAAAACCGCCAACATATATTTTGTAATTGTACTATATGTCCTATTTCTTGCTTCCATGAGACTGATATCAAAGGTACACAACGTATCTAAAGCTCTCAGGCCGTTGATATATACCAGAGATAGTCCACATGAACTAAACTCTGTTGTTGACAATACATTCAACAAGGGGGCTATGAAGTATACGATGGGCCAACTGTGCACTCCATAATGAACCACAAATACGAACATTACCACACGGCTTTATTACTCCGGACTTACACTAGTCTAATGGTGACTGACAAAATTCTCCAAGTATGTCTTGAAAGGATTTTAAGAGGTTTTAAAAATGTGCTAGTAGGTACACTATGTGGTAGGTGAATGTCAACAAGTCCCAGCTATGCAAGTTGACCAGCGAAGCTTGACCGCGTTGAACCGCTCCAACCCGTCACCCTACCTTTACACCCTCCTCACCCCTCCTCCATCGCCTGACTTGTCCATCCCTCTCAACAGTCAACGCTACAGGTCCTCAATTACTTTTTTCTGGCTGACAGACGGACCACGGTGTAATATATGAACTACCCAATGGACGGTCTGGGGAGAATAGGCAACATGACTTCTCATAAATATTGTGATTCTCAGTAGAGTCTCTACCTTCAATTTAACATTCTGACGAAATACATGTACACACTTAAACATAAGCATATAACATTTGCTGAACTCGTCCTTTACCTGTGTGTACTCTCAGGACCTGCCACGCCTGGCATACTGGAGCAGGGTGCCAGTGTCCTTCCCTCCTGCTCCTACCCCCTTTCCTCCTGTACGCCAGCCTTAATCCATGGTCACAGCTGATGGTATTTGACGCCGTTATGGGGGTGTCCAGCAGTGGATGATTGCAGAAGGTATATATATCCTCTAATTGTTGTTATACGAGGTGTCTGACATGGTGTCAGAGTAATGACAGCACACTCCGTTGACCGGTAGTGTGAGAGTGTCGGGCGAAGGTGGTTGTAGACACGGTCGAGTTGAGTCCTCGTCGTAGTGGTGATGGAGGGGAGGGGAGTCCTCAATGGGACGGTGGTTTCCGGGGCATACCGTGCTCCACTGAACCCCTCAGCCCCCGCCCCTTCAGAGTAAGGGGGTAGGGGAGCAAAGGGGCGGGTTAAGGCGTGCAAACATTCCATGGTGTGACAGCGTATAGATCGTAGAGTTTGTACAGTCAACTAGCGACCGTATTTATATATTCATCGTATAACAAAGACACTTCATTCATTGGCAAAATCTCATAATCTAATCATCAAATAACAGGGGTTTTGCTTAATCCTTTCATCCTTGCAGTACAAACTAGATGTTGTGGCATGCTATGGTTCGATGATTCTGCATAGAAGTGGTAGCCCAGGTCCTAAGTACATTTTGATTCAATAAATGTTTGCCTGAATCTAAATGATTACCACTAATCAATGCAACAATTTCTAATCTCCATAATATTGATATCATTTCCTGAAATAATCAGAGGGTGGGAGATAATCCGATAATGATCTAACATTCCAAGCAATCAGTCTGTATCATTAGAGATGATATTGACCTATTTGTCGTAATGAATTACCACCCGCCATTTCAGTTCTACATATATGTGTATGTATAGCTACCTATTTTACTTTTAAAAACTGAATCCTTGATTATTTTCCGGTACTGTCCATGTTATAAGAGGAACCGGATTATGGCTACACGTTAGAGGATAAAGGGATAGAATGATTGTGATAGATATATGGTACATGACTATAGAATTGCAGTATACAGAAAACTTCGCAGTTTCCTATGTGTTACGTTTCGGGCCGACACAGGTCACCTGGCATGTAGACCCTGTGGTTAATTTGGTCTCGCTGCTTACCAGTCAAATGAATGCCGCACGGTCATCCATTCACCGCATTCAGAGATTTGCGGCCGGGGTTTAAGTTAGGATTAGGTCCCCAAGGGAGCAGCGTGAAGTCGAGGAGACGTGTTTCGCCAACTGACTATGCGAAATCGCACCTGGACTTTTTCACGAGTGAGCTTATTTCATACGGCGTGATGCACACCGAGAGCTCAAGGGTTAAGTCATGTCTAGAATAGCAGAGAGAGTTATGCTCACTTTATGTAAAGTGAAATTGTATAGGGCGACGTCTGGTTTAGTATCTATCGTTACTACAAACCGACCAGCTCTCAAGTTTTTCAACGTATGATGTTTTATACGGAAAACACTTCCATGTATTCATATCTATATGGACTTATAAATATAGATTTATGTATTGGCATGCCTTCTTATAATAGAACGTTCCTAGTGTATCAGCCTTCACTGCAAGTTACAGGGTCATTTCGACTTATTTTAGATCTTTATATGTATGGCCTAGGGTGCAAGGTGGGCGCACCTTGTTATATTGTTTAATTAAGCAGCCACTTGGTAACCCAGTCAATATAATCACAAGTACGTTGACCGCGCAACTACTGCAGGTCTAGAAGAGGATACCCTGGAGGACCAATCACATTGCCGGCTTGCACGGCCTGATCCCTCCCCGTCAATGGGATCAGAGGGATCCAATCTTAGCGGTCCTCCAGTCTCCTCCAGAGCATAGCCCCCGAACGTTAGGCCGTGCAGGCTTTCATCTCCCGTGGATTACAAACTCGTCATGATGGGGTATAACCGAGGCCCGGGACGACGCCGCGGGGCAGTCCCCAAAATATGGGCGCAATGTCAGAAGGGTTATGTACAGAGGGGCCGTCAGGAGGGACTCGTACCCTGGAGGAGCCAGTGCGCAGGGCAATGAAAACACAGCTACTGATGACTTGAAGAAAGGGAGTGGAGGAAGGTTCAACAGCGTGGCTTAGTTCCTATTATGCGCACTGGCGCTTGCTTTAGGGTTGTGAGGTGAAAGGCGTGTGAGTGCGACGTTAGTGGGCGTGAAATTGGAGACGTGGTGGGGTTCAGACCACTTGAGGTAGCTTGGAATTAGGGGGCAAGGTGGGCACACGACCAGTACGTTTGTAGTGAACTATGGGCTTGGGCATCTACAAGGCATCTATAATGTTCAATACTTCCTTGATTCTAGACACATCATCTCTCTGCTCACCAGAAAATACTTTTTAAGACATTCACATACGTCTAGCAGCTGATGATGAAAGATGATGAATGGATGTAATGAACCCTCTAGGAACAGTTATCGCTCTCAAGGGTCACAGAAGAATACAAAATTATTGATAACATGCGGTGGCCGCTGCTAACAAAACTGGGCTTATACACCGGACGACCCTTCATATTCACCATAGATTTCCAGACGATGAATACTTCAAAGCCAACCTACCAGTATTATTGGTACGTAGACGAACATGGAAAAAGGAGCCGTATGAAAGCCGCAGCTTTATTCTTTGGTTGGGGGAGGGGTGTCTTAATATCGGCATATATATTGTTTTATGCCGTGGACATATATTTAAAGGACCAAAAATTGGTATAGGAACTGGCATCGGTCGTGAGTCTGTTAGAAATTACGTACCCAGCTTTCATATAATTTTAGTTGTGATATGAATGCATAGATATAGTTAGAACTAAGTTATGAAAATGGCCTGAAATTCGCCAATAACAAATGTCTCGGGACTCATAACGGACAATATGTCTTGAAAATGAAATCCTATGTCATTATCCTGAAAATCGAACATGTTGATCTCATGGGTTTGGAACACATATCAAACTTTAAAACCGGGGGTTACCATAATAATTTCGGTTTAGGGATAAATATGATGATAATATCCTAATGGAATATGAAAAAATTGGAAACAGTTGGTTTCAAATAGTAAAATCTATGTTATTTTCTCCAAACATTTTAAGAATGTACTAAATACAGTAAAACCCCGCTAAAGGGGCCACTTTCCGTTCCAAGTAAAGCGTCCCCTTGAGCGAGGTTTCCCTTAAGCGGGGTTAAATAAACCAAAAAAAAATTTCTGTTCCGAGCAAACTATCCCCTTAAGCGGGGTGTCCCCTTAAGCCCACGAACATGAGTTTAGACAGATCTCTATGACTCTATTAGATTGAATATTTGTAGATGATGTTAGTTCAGTCAATGAACTACTATTTCAATGATAAACATTGCAATAAGCTAATACAATGTGTCATGTCCAGAATACGTCTCCTCTAACGAAAACATCTTACGTTTAATACGGAATGTCCGTATACAACACAACCATCCATTAATGCGTGCCTTACGCCTTTGTTTTTGTTTGTGCTGAAACTGGCAGCCACTCTAGGCGTCCGGCTTTCCCTGACAGACAAACAGGCATGCAGTTCGCGTCGGAAATAAAAGGCACTGCCACAGAGCAGTACATGTTGATCTAAATGCCGGAGGCAATTAGTGACAACACGAATTGGCCGGAAGACGTGGGAGGGGATATCACTGTGAGGGTGGTGCCTTGTGGACTGAATGCTGTCGCCTCTATTAGCCAGACAATGCTAAGGCAGTGCAGCATACCTCTATGTATTTCCAAGCTACTTCTCCGTGGCGGAGTTGGCAGGGCGTGGAACATCCATCAACCTGGATGGTTTCCATTATCTAACTCTGTAGGCAGACCAATGATATTGACACTCTATCTGCTATTCGCCCAACAAGCCGCAGCGATATCCTTACTACATGACTCTATTGCTCCATACAACACGACGGTAGACCTTCAATGCAACTTATAACCAGTCTCATCGCTCCTCACAATTGTATCCTATTCCTATCTATAATCAAACTGATACACAGTGTCCATAGAAAACACATAGGGAGTGTATATGCACACAACCGGAGCATACGGATATGGTGTATGCTCCGGGGGCGCAAATGGACAAATAGTGCATAACTAAAAGAACTGATATTGACATTCCACTCCTCCAGAAAAGGTGTATAATAAAAACAATAAAGACTGGTTTCAGATAAAGGCGCTCGCATGCTCCTCGGAGTCGACTCTACGCATGTCCTCGAGTAAGCTCGGTTACTACTGTGCGTCAACTCCTCGGAGCATACGGCCGCTTTCATCTGAAACCAGTCAATATTGTGCATGGATACTCCACATATATGAGTTCTTCTGTTTCATTATACAACTAATACGGAGTCTCCATTCAAAACCTATAGAGCTTATAGGTCGTTACTGAGTAAAATACCCCAACATGCAAGGTACCGCTACTTTGTCTTTCCTATAATATTTTATATTTGGAATGCTCGGATATTACTACGCTTCAACTGCGTGGAGAATACGACCAGGTAGATCAAAAGTATGGTAGTATTGTGTATGCTATCATAGACCACACTCTATAGAGAATTTCTCCTCATTGAGAGCGATCCAAGTGCATCTATATGTGAACTTTCTTTTTATCTGCTTTTTTATGCTACCATTATAAGCATCATTATATAGATCCTTGAGTATATTATCTCTAAAAACTATCATGGTTAATTCGTTAAGGCTCATTTTCCTACTCATCGATGTACGTATTCATTTTACCCTCCCACAGTATTTACTTTATCATCAATCCACATGCGGAGGAAACAAGATGGCGATAGCAGAACTTGGTCTCACTTGTAGCTTTCAGAAAAGCCATTATGATAAAAATCTCCACTGATAAGTATTATGTATAGTGTCTTCCAAAGCTCGTGCCATTCCTGATGCTAAATGAGTCAGCAATATGCTTTTAGGAGCATATCTTCTGATAAACCTACATATCTCTGCCCAACGGCATCTTACAGTGTATTCCTTTACCTAGAGTACACCTTTATATTTGTAGACCAGCACACTCGGAAGCTAGAAATGAGACCCGCTAGCTAAGTGCTCCTCTCAGTGCCCACTTGTCCTGACGATCGGAAGGACACTGTTAGTCTACCAGCTACATCTGAGATAGATATAGCCTAGAGGAGGAGTAAGAAACTCTGATCCACTCATCAAGCAATGTTCTCATCACTTATTTGTGTTGCAGACTGAATCTCAGGGGACCTCTGAGTGACTCTATAGCCTAAGGTAATTGGCGACACATGCTTAACTGCAGAAGGACGCCTGCAGCAGATTTATATTTGTAAAACAGCTACTCTAGCCAAGGAATCCATATATTTCCCGATATTTCTTTTAGTAGGATTAGTAGTAATATCAATGCCGAATGTAAGTTTCGCTGCTTTAAGATGGTCTTTGATAGTTTCTGAACCTCGATTTTGCTGGTTTGGAAATGAGAGTTCCGGTGCCTACCTGAATCTTTTAGGTGGCAGGATAAATAAGACTTTATCCAAGGAATAGACAGTTCAACATTCAGTCTGCATCAGAGGAAATCATTTACTTGCATGTCATCACCCTCTCCGCCTGGGCCAGCCTTACCGGTGGCTGTCATAGATACGCCAGCCCTCCGGTTCTGCCTCCCCAATGCTATGTGCTTGTCTGCTGACACCAGGAAACTACTCCTGCATGCAATACCCTGCTCCAGTGGGAAAATGGAGGGAGCGGGTCTTAAGATTGATCAATGAAGCAATCAGAGGCGTAATCAGACCATAACTCTTTGACATGAATAAGCAAGTGGACTGTCGGGGTTAATTGCGCAGTTTTTGATGCAGCACCAGCAACTTTTATGGCAGAAATAACATCGAAACGTTTTCATATTTCTATTTAATCGGATTTGCCACTGGTAAATTAATCATTAGTGGTGAGAACATTTTAAGGCTTTCATGGTAATCGTCACGGCCGAAAGCAATTATTATGGTACACATTCCACAGGTACTCTATCGGCGTTGACCTTACACTATATACGGAAACTATATAGCTCAGGAATAAGCTATCCCATCAGGGTTTGATAAACAAGCAATGTATGTGATACATAAACCGAAACATTTCTATCTAAAACGCCTGCTCAGTGAATTCTTGTTAACATGTTGGATTGAAATAATTTGAAAATAATCAGATGATTTTTCATTCTGATTTGACTACATGATATAAATTCCATAACATAAGATTAATTAAAATTAGGACGTCCATTATACAATTCTGTTAGATAATGATTTCCATAGCAAATTTCACAGGAATCTTTAAGATGTCCGACGTTCTTCCTTTGATACCATCTAAATTTATCTCAAGAAACCAAAGCATTTCCTGATCTGTTATACCAAATGACAAGTACGCTTACATAGACATGATCAGATGGCCTTTCACTATAGACGCATACACTCCACTTTGACCAGTCTTAAGTCAGTCAAATGACGCGACAATGACGTCAGGTATCACGTGATACTTTGACCAATCTAGGCTCCCTCCCGACGCTGGTATAGGCGAGTAGAAGCCATTAGTGGGCAAAGCCGTCGGGAATAAGCGCAATCAAGTGCCTCCTGGAGGGTACGGATACCCGGTCATTAGGGCGCGAGCCCACAGGACCCCCTAGCCTCTCCGTGACCCGCCACACGGCCTAAGCTCTGGTCAGAGGGCCTCTTAGGCAGTGTTCATGTCAAAGACGACGAGATCTTAAGAGTTTACCAACACGCTCCGTAGCATTGACCAAGATGCTGGTTGCAATTGTCAATTTATAATGATAATAGACCACTTATAAATGCTCTGTCAGCTAATGGTTGATCACGCTTCATCAGCTTTTTCAGAATTGTTTTGTCATGGATATTTGCAGGCGATTACCTTTGACTAGGAGTCGCCCACCTCTATCGATTTCCGACATCAGGTACCCTTTAACTAGGTGCCTCCTTCAATTAGTCATTTGCAATATAGGAAGTTATCTTAGTGAAATGTTTACGAAGTTCAATTGGTCGATCTAGTCGATGAAATTAGTTCGCAGTTGAATGATTAATTCATCATTTGTAATGGTTAATAATTATCTGTGTTGAATATTATGTATTATATTGGTGTTGCAATCAGGTATGATTATTGATAGAGAGTCACCTAATGTGTGTGTTCAATCAAGCCGACATCACTATCGTAATCATCGGTCTGGTCCTAACCATGTTGGCAACATTCTATCATCAGTTTTGAATATGACACCCCGCCAATAGTGTCAGAAAAAGTTAATACTTCCTAACTTCACCCGATCATAATCTGTAGTTCCACAGTTTGTATCCGTTAGACTGTAATATGGTCTGCATACGCTTAGAATACTATCAATTTTTCAAAATAATAAAGATACACAATGTTTATGATTCGCTCTAAAACACCACATACCTTGGAATATTAACTCTGAGTGGACACGCCAGACTGTCAAGGTCACAGCCCTAATGGTGTGCTTTAAAGTTCTAGCCATTAGAGATCATGAGAACACCAGCATTCCAGACGGGTGAAAAACAGTTGTACAACCCTTTGCGCGGTTTGGGAATGGAATTGCCTGCCCGATTGTACCCAGCCACCAGACAAGTGTGTTTGGTGATGTTCCATTGAACAGATGAGACCCGAGAATGGTAAATCAGACGTTGTCAGTTCGAATGAGACACCTATAACACGCTCATCTAAAGTGGAATTCACAGGGTGGGATTCATGTACCTCACAGGGTTCAAAATCTCATGAGATTCCGTTACTTTTTAGGGGGAAATGTCTTTAACAATTACAAGGGGGAAAACATGTGTCTGGGAAATGAAACCCTATAATTTAGACGAAGAAATTGTTTTCGAGTACAGAATCTCAGCAGGATTTGTCCTAGACAAACACCGTGTGAGGTACAAGAATCCCATCGTGTGAATCCCACTTTACGGCTGATAATTCAACCTGACGGAACATCTGCTTAACCTAAATCTCTGGCTTGCAGTACCAATGGATATTTTAGCATCTTACAAGTTGGAGGAATAACTACTGACAAGCACTATTTGGCAGCTACTACCAATCGGAGGCATTTAATTACAGATAATAAGTGCCAACAGATAATAAGTGCCAACAAAACCTGTATATCATGTCATTATATTGTCTGCCATTAGTATTTTTGGAGTTTGGTAAGGGTAACCAGTTGATGGAATCCATTGTGATAAAAGGAATAGCTTTGTTAGCTCCATTATGAAAAAATTAAAGTAGTGAGTGTTGCAGCCAGTTGGACATAAAGATTCTATAGATGTGTGGGCAAATGTATAATGGAACGGCCCCTTAGACTATATATATATGTGCATATCAAGAGGAAGTCGGTATGGGCAACGTCGTTCATTGAAGTGTCACCATATAGTGCGGCTTGGTCCATTGTGCCATGTCTGGGAGAGGACGTTCGATGGAAGAGCTGCTTCCTTTAATCACGTACTTGTGCTGTGGCCAGTGACCTGTCAGCACAGCCTCCAGGTTCAAGGTTAATACCCCTGAGGCGCTTTCCGTTTGTCACAGCACGTTAATACTATGCAGACATATGCAAAGGCATGTAGCGATGCCGGAGGCCTGTAATCAAACTGCTCTCATCCAGGGAGATTTGCACCAGTGAGCTGCTCGTAAAACAATGGGTCAGCAGATTAGCATTGTCTGGTTGAGTTAATCGGACCATGATAAACCACCTCAAAATCGTAGGACATGGAAGGGGTGCATGTTGGATAATTATATGATCCATATGAATTCCGCCTTAATGTTTTTCTTTATTAATGCAGTTACTAAACAAAAGGCAAATTCGTTTTGTTTTTTGTTTGTTTTCTTTTGCATAAACAGGTCTTGAGTTGCGTGTTAGCTTCTAAAGAAATGAATGCAAATTGGTGAAACCAACCCAAATCGGATGATTACAGAGTTTCTAATATGATTAATAAATTGAATTGAATTAGCGGTCGACCGACTGGTCATAATTTCAAATTGAAACGTAATGACATTCCATCAAGACGTGTTTAATGACACATAGGTACTCATCTCTATATTAGGACGATCTTCAGAAATAATTAATAAAGCAGGTATTGTCTGTCAATGAATGGTGGGACTGAAATTAGGTTATATTGTGGAATTTCATTTCACTCGCAAAAGCGACCGTTCAGATCAGGCAGCATACCGACACTGGCATTATAGAACATAATAATATATCAGCTCCGATGATTTGATATCTGCATGCTCTTCGCTTGATGGAGAATTCCATGGATTCCCTTTATATCGATGTATCATACCCTTCGTTGTGGAGAATGGGGAACCATCTCCTATAACTCTTAGTATAGTATGGCAGAGCACCATTAAGAGGGGGCGTCCACCAACCACGACAATGGCTTTCTGACAAGGTCCACGACAGCTCTACGATTGGAAGCCTTGTCGTAGCCTTGTCGTGGTTGGTTGACCACAGTTCCCGACAAGAGGCTACGACAAGGCCACGACAGGCTGCGACATGAAGCTTGTCGGGGGCCTGTCGGGTGCCTTCCGACAAGGTTACGACAAAATCGAACATGTTCAATTTTGGAGCCGTGTCGTGGCGTGTCGTGGCGTGTCGGGAGGTTGTCGATAGAATATTTAGGTGGAGCGTGCACTTCCCGACAGGCTGCGACAAGGGCTCACGACAACTCCCCTCCTCACGACAAGGCTGCGACAAGGCACCGATTGGAACTTTCTTGTCTGCTCTTGTCGTAGCCTTGTCGTGGTTGGTGGACGCACCCTCTTACTCTATACAATGTGTATCTTTTTATTTCCACAAATTAATGGGAAGAGCGTTCTAATATTCCAGCAATGTTTACTAACTAAGAACCTGAATTTATACTGCTATTACTGGATAAGCTGGGCATTTGCTTATCTGAATAAAGTAGAGTCAGGGTTATTGACACCTGAAGATTCTTATCTAATAAAGTAGTCTAACAAGAAAAAATGCCACCACCTTCCAGAAACATAAATAGCTTCCAACATGACCGTTTCCCCAACCTTTCCTTCCAAATTAATGATAACGCTATCCACTATTAAAATATGTCGCAATCCTGGAGTAGAACCACTCAACAAGAAACCCAAAAGAGGCGCCCAATCCTTCCTGTCATCGATCCACCATTCCTATCTGGCTTCATAGGTAGATATACCTTCATGTAAAGCATGATGAAATAAAATGTTTAACCTAACCGTAATTTCTGTTTCATGAGGCACCGGGAAATTCATGATCAGATGTTCATCTTATTTACCACCCAGCCAGGTCAAAGCCTCAGACGGAAAGACATGGGGACTGAGACTAGAGTGACTGAAACAGAGACCGATAGACATGAGGACCGTGACATTTTCGAATGGTCAAGAAAAATGTATCAAAATTAAAGAAGAACTTGATTCATCTAGTCTGTCAGCTACTGATAGCTTTCTGGTCGGACTTGTACCTGAAAACAGTTTTGCTTAGGAAGGTGAGTGATACTATATGCATAATTAAGTAGATGGTAACATATCTATCTCGAACCGAATGCCACAGGGGTGAAGTTTTGTTGTACAACAATTATATCCGTGAGGAAACATTCACTCTTCTATATGGAATGAGATCTGAATGTATTCTTTGTCGTTCGTTGAATGTCTTGACCTACTTATGGACTGGTGCAGTGACACTGCTCAGACTCCCAGCTCTAAGAGCGAACCCCTAGCAAATGTCTATAGTACTTAGGGTTTTCCTTCGTTTCAGTCTTTGTTATCTAATGCTTAAAACTGGTCAAATCTATAGAAAACTAAACAATAGATCGCTCCCATTTCCGACTTATTGATGCATAGCAAGACAAGATAAATGGATAATTTCTGGCAGTGAGGAATGCAAGAAAGGAACCCAGCATCAATGGCCCAGAAATTATGACCGAATGATGGAAGAAACAGCACCTTTAAAAATCTGCCTTTCCATCATTTCTAGTTTTAATTTTCTTTGATATGACGCGTGTTATCATCCACTTAACTATCCAAGCCGTTCTTTTCAAGTACGCCCAGGCCACAAGAGGAGGCCATAGACAAATGTGAAATGGGCATCTGTGTGAGAAAGGCGTCACGACGTGAGTAGTACAAGAGAACGACAGAATGGACAGCTGGTAGTCAGAGCAGCTCTTAGACCTGGCATAATGCCGGGCCCTGTTTCGTGAAGGTCAACGCTTGTCGGCGAAGGCTAATCCCCATTTCATGTGCGCTAAAATGCTGAACGTTGTCGTGCAGCCAATAGAACCAACAAAAATGCTGAACTTGGACACTCACTGACGACAGCCGCTCGTCCCTGGAGAGAGCCTTTCGTATGTGCTTTGTTACAACTGGGTACCAGCATGATTTCCGCCGGACCTTTTCCGGTGCTTGCGTTTAGAAGGTTCTTTGGTTCCTGAGAGCAGTAAAATGTCTCCTTTCCGAATATTTCCGATACTTCAACGAAGCTGTAGTTCGTTGTAGTAATTTTGTAAACATCCGCATTAAACGTTTCAAGGGTTGTATTGCACATCACAGATTTCTATGTTTACATAAATGTGACAGTATGGATATATGATTTGTCTTCTGATCGATCCACCGAAGCATATATATATATATATATATATTTGTATTTGGTGTATATATCCGAAGTCATGTCATTTATCAGATCCAATAGTCATTTCCGTTTACTCAGAAACAGAGGTTTTCATGATTGCAGCATGTAGTTTGGGATTACGCTGTAAATCGTCATTCCGTTTTAATGCGAAATAATCCATACCCACAGCATCAGTTTCCATTGGAAGGCCTTATCCCTTCCTATATGCTACATCCACATTTACCACGCGGATGTATTTCATACCCATTCTGTCTCGCTCTATGCTTTCCGAGCCCAATATGTGCCCTACCAAACCTCATCTGCCTCGTCCTGCTATTCCATAAGCATCGATCCCATGACCCCGACTCCTCAACCAAACACTCCAGGACTGCAACAATCCAGCAGCTCTATGCAGCATGGGGCCGTTCAGCGTTCAGCGTCCTGTACCCATGTAAGACCCTGTGGTTCTTCCCTCGCTAGACCTGCTTTCGTGCCGTGGCTCACATCACCGTAAGTAACCATTGATGAAAATAGAGGGCGGAAGTGGTCAAAGGGAGGCCTTTTGAGAGGCGCCACCATCTGTATTGATGCGATAAACCCCGTATAGAGATGGCTTTCTCCCATAGCACCTCACCCGACCGTGCTTTCTTCTTTTAGTTTCTTATTCCCTGAGTCATTTTCGATTACCGATATCGCTTGTCCGTCTCCAGTACGGGTGTGGGTTTTTTTCTAACAGAAGCATTTGGTTGGTGGATGTGTTTAGGTGGGGAGGGGGAAGAACTGCTACCTGGCGAGCATCGGCCCAGAGGGAAAGAGGGCAGGGAAAAGGGGGCATGTATTGCCAGGGTCAGGCCGTTACAAATCGGGTCCTACTTCCTCCACTCGTAGTACTCCTCCGCTTGGAGAGCGAGACGCGGGAAAAATCTAATTTTCTGCGCGGCCGCGTTCACCTGGTGGGTGCTGTGTGATGTAAAGACCTGCCGCCAGGGGCTCTGTGCGCGGAGCAGGGCAGGATCAGGCGCGGCAGAGGTGGGGTTCGACGACCACACGTGAGGGGCATACTACTTCCGGTCTGGCGATGGTTAAAAAAATGTTCCAGTTCATTAGTGTCTACACTTGTGAGGTTTCCGTATGATAATATCCGGAATGTTACTTTTTTTCACCCATTATAACTCCACGCTACAGAATGAAGCAGCGCTCCTGTTTCATCTTTACATGTTCTAGAGAAATTAAATCAATCAAGGACAGCCAGTAAGTATGACATATATAAGAGTTGTGCTGTCAAGAACTGGAACATGAGCCTTTACAGTTAAAGCAACTCCTCCATTCTATGAGTGAATATGGCAGTATCACTTAGATAAGTTGTTATTGTGTGTAGTTTACTAATACTCCTTGACATAAACCGAAGCATATCTTACAATAAACCAACTATACATCGGGTGCATAGAAGTCTAAAGACACCAAACAATTGATTTTCAACTTTGGTTGCATGCAGCGTGGTCCTCTACTAATTAACAGATTGTTTTTAGGTCGGCACCTATTTATTTTATGTTCCGTCTCTCAAGACTCCTCCTCAAAACATTCTGATGATTTCTCGATTGAACTCCACTGTCCTTCTTGTCGTACCTCTGCCTCTCTATCGAATTTGCGTCACATGGGAAAAAGAGGCAACAATAAAAGGACAATAAATAAAAAGAAAAAAACACGTAGTCTGCCTGTGTCTTCACCCTTCATGTCTACAGTCAATCTCCCCAGAGACCTGTGCAATATCAAACATCAATATTCTACCCTCTATTACCCTATATATCTTGCCCAGTGGGAAGGATCCGTATCTTTTCTATCGGTGCACATCCCTAGAGAACACCAGCAAAGTTTATTCAGTCCGACCTAACCTGCATGGGACTATTGGAAGCAATAGACCACAGCAACACCAATTTGACAACGATAATACCTGCGTCAGAGATGAAGCGGTGTTATCAATGATAACTACGCAGTTATTGCATCAAGAACAAATCTACAACGAACTTTCGTATAACAACCGAGTCTCGCTTGCCCGATATATTCGATGATATTATTGAATCACTCTTGTTTACGAGCGATTCCTTACTAGAGCAACGCCAAATAAATGTGGAAATATCTTAATATCTAATACGTAAGAGAGGATTTTGTATGGAGATATTTATTCATATCCTGGTCGATTGAGGAGGCAGTTTACCAAGTAATTGAGCAGTCTGTTGCACTTGTTGGAAAGGCACAGAGACAGGAGAGAATCTTTCTTAACTGTCGGGTCGGTGGGAGGTAATCCTTTGAGTGTTCATTGAGAAGTGAGCCGGGTGGGACGGTCACATGTGGACCAGGTGCGCGTCCCCACGTCACCTGGTTGGAATGCGGATGGATAGTGTCCCCCTTCTCCTACTAATGGGTCAACACTAATAACTTAGTCGATAATTATAACTTGAGTCCGAACTGGCATTATCAAATTTATTCAGACATAAAATTTAATGTTGCAGTCCATGTGGGAATAATGCCGAGGGCATAAAGGCATGACTAAAACAAAGCCCTAACAAGAGAAAATTGTTCATCGGTGTGGGTGGGTGGGTTCAAAAACCGACCTGCGCGTCTGACGACGGGGAGGTAGTTTATATTTCGGCCGCTTGTCGTAGTGAGACTTGAGGCATAGCCGATAGAGGGCGTCTGAGATGAGTTCTGCCTCTGTAGAATTACCGAGAATTTTCAATTCTCCACAATGGGACAAAATGCATAAGTTATGAAAATGTAAGATATATTGTTTTAACTCCACAGCATATGACTAGCATATTTCTCCCGGGCAATTGAGGCTGCATTCGCATTTAGTTGGGGACTTTAGTACATGCCATACTCATGTATTTTCGATGAAATTGTTCATAGTTACATCACATCTCCGCTTGATTTGAAATTACTTTACATTGATAGCTATTATCAGTTTATCAAAGGATAGAGGGGTCTGCTTTTCCGACATTGAAGGTCAATTACCTAGCTACAGCTTGATATTCATTTGGCATGAACAGAACTATAAAATGTGAATCTTTCATATTATTTGTACCAGTAAACCATTGAACCGTAAATCTATATGATTCAATATATTCCAAATCCTAGATCATATAGAATGGTCCTTGAACATTAAGATGGTGTCTACCAGATAATTTGACAAAGATATTCTGACACGGACTTCGCTCCCGGGCAGTAATAGAATAAAGAAATACAAAAATTCCGAATGAAACAAGTGAATCCCGCACGGAACACGGCAACATTCGAAAATTATTTTTAACCAAAAGAAACAGTAATAGAATCATATTTGCCATTTGTATTGCGGGAATCGATATAATTCTTTAGAGACAACCTCTGTTATAGATTATAATAGAACAACTGCTAATCAACATAGCCTGGACTTTCCTTTTAACAGAGGGATACTCAATTAGGACCCCTTATATGCAGCCCAATACTCTTCATCAACACGTGGGTTTATATAAATTTAGGAATGGACATACATTCCATTCAATGTCTATAACGATCAATACTTCACATTCACTGACATCAGTGGCAATTCAGGTACTAATCGTATTGATCGGCAATTGAATAAGCCCAATCAATAAATCCATTCTTAAACTAGGGACGATTACTCGCTGGGTCATTGCCAAAACACTTCCCATCGTTATTTCATCCACCTGCCTTTCACTTCTGATTTGCCCAACACACCATATTAAGAACCAATTGCATCTCGCGATATGATGACGTCATCATTCATATCCTTCATCAGTGCACCCATTATTGTTCTCTGCCAAGGAGGTGCCTCGGTTGGAAGATAATAAGATCGAAAATTGATGAAATGATGAGAGGGAGGAAAAATGCTTCGTTGCTATGGAGTATCACGACTTATCGCCCGCTAATTGTTTCATTCCGAGGGTTTATTGAATGGTATTATTTTATGAGTGACTGTCAGCTTGTTCTCCTCAGAATAATTAATCTACCGTAATTGGTGTGCTGCTTTCTTTTAGGTTATTGAATTATAGTAATCTGTAGGTTACTGGCTGCTGGCAGAATACAACATCTCATTTAGTATGATTTGCGCCATGCAAGTGGGTGTGCTTTTTTGTGTGGGTGTAGAAGTACAGACTCCTGTCGGCTTGTTAATATCCAGGATCCTTTTGGGGGGAATTTCATATCCCTTGGTAATATGACTATTCGGCCTAATACGACAACATAGGTACAGTTCTAAATCGAATGCATGCTGCTCGAAATGTCACCCCCGTCTAATCCCCAAAAGCTTATCTTGTCTTGTGATACAATATTGAAACGATAACTTCAGTAGTCAGATTACATTCTATTCTGTTCTGACATAGCCACCAGCTCTCATGTTTGGAATGACCACACAAGCAGGTATGCCCGTATATCTGGCCAGTTTGTAGATCTAAAGAAGGCTTAGAATTCCTCAAAATCGAAACTACAGAATGTGATGCCAGATTGTAAGTATAATAATTTTTAGCTCGGAGAAATAACAACATATTGTTATTTCTACGAGCTAAAGATTTATCCAGACTTGGATAAATGTGCGTATATTTGAATAGAAAGAAAGAGATAAAAGAACAGTAAGCATTAAAGAATTCTTTCTACATCCACGCACATGAGAGTAGTCCTTAAATAACCGTTTTAACCCATACAACCTAGTGTTTGTGTGTCCACTTTTAGAATACTGACGTTATTGCTCAGCAGAGCCTGACATCAGTCACTAGGTCAGTACCACATGATAGGTTGCCTCTGATTGCAGTGATACAACTGTTGAGACTGTCACATCAACGAAAGTTATACTTCAAGCTATAGATAGCGGTAGTCTCTCTTAGTTTTATCGACCAGCGTAAGGCTTTTGATATAGTCGACTATAGTATCTTTATAAAAATAGTATTGATGGGTTAATGGATAATATACTAAAATGGATTAGCAACTACCTCAGCGATAAAGATCGCATGTGGGATTCCGCAAGGATCCACATTGTGTTTTTTTTCTTTTTGAGTCATACAAGTGACCTCCAGAATACTTTACACTCCTGTAGAAATTACTTGTATGCTTAGGACACAGCATAACTTATATCTGGTAGCATTAACAGGAACTTATCAATACAGTTCATAATGAGCTATCTGAAATAGTGCTACGGTGCCACTGAAATAGGTTAAAAGTCAATGTATCTAGATCGAAATATGTATTTTGCTTCCTCACTCACATTGAAACGTGTAGATGATTACTCTCTTAAATTCAAGGACACCAACCTAAATAAATGATGTCACTATAGGTATCTAGAGGGCACTAAACAAAGTAGTATGGCTAAGTCAATGTGTTCTAAATGCTGAGAGGAAAATACTTAGTGGGGTGCTAAGTACTTATAAATTACAGTACTCTCATACCCCAACAGAATGTGATGTGCAATTTCATTAAGTCAAGGCCCAGTGTGGCTCTTCCATACATTCCAAGGGTTTACACATATGTATGCTTCCTTCTGTAAGCTAACAGCTTACTTGGTAGTTTATCTCAGTTTTTATGATTTGTGTAGTTTGGCCCAGTGCAAAGGCGCCATGAGAGCAGTATGACAATCAATACGTGTCCAGTGAGATGCTAGTGGGGGGAGAGGGCATTTACCGCTACCTGAACCCTACATGACACTAACCCGACTGTGACCCCGATATTTCAAATTGTTTATGGCACATATTACATCACCGTCGCCCTTTGAAATGTGCAACACTGGTATATTATATCTTCTTTTGCTAGCCCCTTAGAATTTTTATTGCAAAATTCATTGAGAGCTTTGTTAGATTTCATGGGGCGGTTTATTGAGTTAGGAAACAGAAACGTATATCTCACGTTCCTGTTCGAGGTAGCAGTCCCCCCCCCCTCCCCATTCATGAGGTTGCATATATATCGTACATTCTTGCACTATTCCTTTTCATGTCGACGTCTGGCACCGTATCATACAGAGCCAGCAAGGTCAATATCATTTGTGTTCAGTGAAGGAAAAATGTTTATCTCTGGACCCTTCGAACGTCTTTATAACCCCCTGCTCTTATATATTGTCCCCGGATGGTAGGTATATGATTATGGGCAATATAACCTAAAAGCTACCGTGAAGTCATATGGCTAGCAGGTGTTTTTGTTAAAGGGCCTGAAGTGGATGGCTAGAGTGGTTATTAGGATGCCGTAGTCTGAGCGGCGAGTCCCTGGAGGGTATAAACCACACACAAAGTCCTCCGGGCACATGTGTATGCAGCTGAATGGTAAAATGAGCAGCTCGTGGAGTATTTATGGGGGCCAGGCTGCTCATCATACACGTCTTGTCTACACAGTGTTCAATACCTCGTATCAGCATCATATCAATTTATCAAGGAGTTGGAATAGTCGTGCTACTACTGCTACGATCAATACTAAACCGCCTGAGTAGAGACATAGGGAATCCCGCCAAGCCTCGCAGTCAGACTTTAATCAGACATTCCAAATCCAGTATTTCAAGGTATTAACTACTCGTTCATTTAATTGAAGCGCTCAATTCAATTTCGCTCGCCCCACTGAGAGATTAAATGAGGCTCGTGATCTCGGAGTGCCATCAGTACGATTCGAAGCCGATTTATGTTTCCCTGCTTCCATTATCTATGGCTGCGCCTTTACGGGTCCCGTGAGCTGCTCTAAGCAGGGATCTCTATTTAACTACATGCTTGCCACCAACGAATTATCCTCAATGCTAGAGCATCACCGATCCGACCACTGGGAAATCTGATTATGTTGTCTATCTTACGTTCTCGATCACTTAAATATCTGAGCTTCAGTCTAATGTAAAGGGACATTCAAGACCTCACTTGCGCTAATGAGAAATAAATTCCCGAATATGGTTACCCTGGAATGGAGCAGTTCTGTAGAAAGTTATATGGCAGCAGCTCGTTCATACCATCCGGGTTCATAATCAGCTAAATATTTTATAAAGTCATGCGAAGATGTAGTGGCGGATCGAAATGGGTATTCCATAGCGACCCATCTTTTTAAAAAGCTTTGAAAATATTTTAGCATCGTAATAAGAATATGTGATCGAATTAGGGATTCATTCAACCGTTATAAATTCAAATGAGATTCAAATGTATATCTAGACTAGTTTTCCACACATGTCAATAAATATATTATGACATTCAATAAGGGATTAGGAGGGATATCTCAAAGAAACAATTATAGATATGGGGACATTAAAGGCGATATTTTAATTGGTACAGCAACAATGCTATGCCTCTTTGCGATAAACACTAAATTCTCTCTAAAAATATGTCGCGAAAGTATACTGAGGAAGAACAGCTACAGCTGCTAGTCCGTCAGTAAATGTCCCTCTCCTTCCAAAAGTTGATCAGAAATATAGGTTCCGACAGAATTACCCATGCTTAATGAGTTGAGCTGCTCATTTTGTAGGAAAGCAATGGAGGTGTAGCTCCATGATTACGTCTGGCTATCTGTCTTCATCCCAGGGCTGAGGGCGGGGGCCTCAGCATGACGACGCCGACGGCAGGGTGGTATGAACGGCACGTTGTCCGTAATTACGCCAATCCCGGGTCGGTGTCATTACCCTCTGACATGCAGACAGTCGCCTGGCTAATAAGGTGCGAGAATCGTTCATGATTGTTTTTTTTCCAATGGGCAGAGCAAGCCTGCGAGTGCAATCCCTGGTTCATCATTATAAACCTGTCATCACTATACCATCACCAACATCACCCTCACGTTATCATAATCAGTGTATAGATCTATCAGAATTGGGAAGCTCCCTAATTATAGACTGCCCGGCATGGAGGAATCTATTATTCATCTCTGGCGTAGAAGACATCTGGATTCTCATTTAATCCTAAAGGATGGGTTCAATTTAAGGCGAATTATCTTTGGCTAATCCACATGTACATGATACATTGGTCTACGGTATGATCCGTATGAATGACGCTCTCGCTGTTCTGTGTTCTTATGGGGTATTGCAGTCATTATGCTGTAGAAAAAGAATCGGCATGCATATAGTACATGTTGAATACATCCGCGGTGATTCTAATTCCACCAACTATGAATCAATGATGAAATGCATTGCTTTTTATCAGGAAGGCACCAGGGCCAAGGTTTTAATTATGAAACACTTCGTATGGGGCCAGGAATTTTGTTATCTTATACAACATCAATTTGCAATGATTCGGCTGATGCAGATTCAGGCTGGTCTAGTCTTTGGTTTAATCTTCCGGCTGATATTCCATGTCACGCATGGCAACACCTGTCTACCAAGGCTGATACCCCCACCCCACTTCCCTCCTCCAGCCGGTTGCAAAGTCAAAGTTGAGTTCGAGAGGGCCCTCTCAGGGGACATAGCCTCGTTCTGAGATGTCAGCCGTCATGTGACCTCTAGGCGGGTGACAGGTGAGCCCGGTGAACGTCAGGCGGCGCTGTGACGGAGGCGATGCCGGGAGGGGGCGCGCAGACTCAGGGACCCGTCCATCTGTCACTGGACGCATGTAACGTGCTGCGTTAACATTGCACGACATGGATCTTGTAGTGTCAGCTGAGTCTTCGATGTAATATTTTTTGCACATGGAAACCAGCCGACAAACTGGCTGAGTGCTGCACAGGATAAATAAAAGTATTAAAGAAAATATATATATTGAAGAGTTTTGTCTCTCACTGCAATCTATGACTATAATGTTTGGCCGTTTTCTTTTTGCGATCCAAACCATGAAGTCCATACACATAGTATGGGTATGGTATCAGTCCACATTTATAATTAGTTCGACCACTATCCAATCTTCACAGCATCTTTTATAATGCATAGATATCCCAACGATCAGTTGACACAGTGAAACAAGGAGGATAGATCATATAAATAAACATGCCTATTGGTCTTATCCTAGGAAATAGAGGTGGGGCAAGTATTATAAATGTTACACTAAACGTCAATTATTTATAAGGTTGGAGTATTTCCTAGCCACTAATGCGGTTGTGTGGTGTAAAGTAATACAGTCAGATGACACGAGATACATGCAAGTGACATATCACACCTCAGAATTTCGATCCAACACATAACTCGTCATATTTTCATAGTAAACGATGCCATCCTTAATTACATCATCTACATTCCAGTTTTCCTTTTATTCTGGTGGTTGACATTCGTACCCTTTGATCCAAACCTGCAGACTCATCAAGATATAAATCATATGAAGACGCTCTGAATGTCTATCTGGCAGAGCCTAAAATAAACATTTTCAATAGCCTTATATTCCTACACAGGGCGTATATAGCTTCAGTGTCTGCACTAAGTTATTTCGCACAACAGCCTTAAGATAAGTAACTCACCAGTAGCTGAGCACCTGGGCGTGTCTCCCTTACCGGCTCAGCCCTCAGGAACACCTCCCAGCTGAGGCGTCGCTCTGTGTATGCGCGCCGATTTACCATGGTTGACGGGTACAGAGGGGTGGCTGAGAAAACATCATCACTCCTCTCTGCCTGTGAGATTGGTTTTCGCTGGCACCACGCCCGCAGGGGAGGACGTGCGCGCCGAGCAACTCGACAAGGAGCGAATCGTTGTTTCTGTCCACATCCACCTAGTCCATCATAATCTGCCATCCTTTATAGTATGCATGTATTTTCCGTGCGCCTCCTAGATCGCGGTATCATGGAAGATGACTGTATACTAATGCGGATACAATATTGGAAAAAGCACATGGCCTTGTGGAGATGTGGCTGTACTGAGCTATGCGACTAATGACGAACTGAAGACAGTACAAAGAACACGACGAGATATGATGTATACCTTGTTGGCCAAAGTTTGTTGATTTCTCATGTTAAAAAAGAACAATGATCAAGCTCTGGCAGTTCATGAGACATGGTCTTTGTGAAATTGTCAATCCGGAGAAGTGTTCATTGAGCAGTCAGTACTTCATCTTACCCCTAATAAAAAACGCCATAGGTTTCACATGGGATTTGTTTATGTCACGGGTGTGACAGAAAGTGTTGTTTATGTCCCTACTTTCTAATGCTGAGAAAATATGGAAACGGTGTAGGATAAATCTAGATGCCATTCATTTGAAGTGAAGTTTACTTAGGTCACTCACTTTGTTGGCTCTGTAATGTCACTCGTCTTCGACTCAGACTCAAACTCGTGACGTCTCTTGATATTACGTTTATGTGATGCTAACGAGGAAAAGAACGAGATCTCTGAGCAGATGTATTGTCCTTATATAATCCCGGAATCGCAGGTGGCTAACATCAGTGGGGCCATCTGTAGCCCTTATTCCTGAAATAACATAGTTTAGGTGTGGTAAAGGGACTACGGGTAATTCTTTACCAAAACGCCTATCACATCCCTACACCAGAGAGCTACACTATTCTGAAACCGTGAGCACCAATCTACAGAAAATGAATCTGTCGTTGAACCTCTAACCAGGGGCACTTGCCATGTAGATGGTTCATGACACCCCTGACAGTGCGCAGGCTTTAAGGAGAACGGGGCGGCCAACTGGACGGGGCCCAAGGTGGGGCACGGCGCTCGGCCGATGATACCCCGTCAGACCGATCACTTAGCTCGTGGACGGCAATGTCGATAGGTGATCAATAAAGTGGGTGTAGATGGCTGGCCACAGGTCACGAAGAGGTGACTTGGGATCACTAGGGACGAGGTAGGCTAGTCAGTGTGAGCCAGGGAATAGACAGATCTTGGGTTGTGTAATTGCCACAGTGACGCGTTGGAGTTCGAAGCCGGTCATCGAGGCATTTCCCGACGCAGAAGCTTGGGTTATAGACTACAGACAGTTAGTGTTGATTATAAAGAAACATTTCACTCGTTCTATGAGTAGCCAGTGGTAGAGCTAAAATCGAATGCGTATTGTATTGAAATGTATATGCAAATTACCTTAGGTCGGGACCCCATATCGAAAGAGTTGGATACAAATTGTACGGAGAACGAAAGTAAGCAAAGTAATGGTGCTCATGGGCGATGCCTGGGACCAATCACCCGGCAAACCTCTTTTAATCATTCAAACGTAAGTGTAGATCTGATATAGGGATCGACATGTATTTATTAGAGGATGCCCGTACGTTCTATATGTGTTGCTATATATTTTTTGTTAATTCAGGAAATAGATTAACGACTGCAAATACTCGCCATACAGTAGGCGATATTCCTTACCGAAGTCACATACAGATGAACAGATGAAGACAAAGGAAAGAAATGCACAAAAATGCCAAAGTATAGGACAATAGAGTGGTCACATCTAGGCTTCCACCTTGCTGCGAAAACAAAACTTGACCATATGCATGCTAGTCACTGTGATATTGGGAAAGGACTAGGGTGCCAGCGTTTCAGGGTCTTAGAGGTATTCTCAGCTGATCATGATTAAATCACTCAAAACCAAAATATCTAAAGACCTACTGATACTTAATATGTTTGGATTCTAGACTAAGGCAGTTCCAGAAGTAGCATGTTTACTGGTGCAATTGGGTTACAGGAAATTATACATAGACTGAACGTAACCAAAACCTTGTAATTGTTATTTATTCATAATTGCATGTTTATTCGTCAATGATGAACATACTATTTGCTCCAAGTTGAAATTGCTAATACCGCGAATGCTTGTCACAAATTCTTGCATGGAAGACTAATAAAATCATCGTATGCATATGGCAGGTATTCACTGTTGATTGTATTTGACACCCACGTCCAGACTGCAGTTCTTCAGTTGTGTCGTTGCTACGATACCGTGCGTCATTCACATAAATACATGACACATACTCAAGGTTCTGTGCCGGTAGATTCCTAATGCATGCATTCATTAGAACGTCGTGTGATTTCAAGGAATCAAAAGAATCCATCACTTATCACAGTGAAGTAAGCTAGGTAAAGGAATATACGCCTTCTATAAATGCATTCGCCAATATTATCACTCGGTATATCGAAACCCTTAAATAAATGTGGAATAGCAAGACCTCCCGTTTCCAATCATTGCCCCCAAACCAGGGCTCGGAGCCACCTCCTCCTCCAGCCAATAGCCTCCAGGGGTTTTGGCTGACGCTGCAGCGGGTGGCTGGACAGGGGCCGGACGGCCAGAGCCCGTGGACGTTCATTATGTCCAATACGACTGGTCACGATCAGATGACCGAGAGAGATAAACGACCCAATAGACTTGTTTTCCCCACGGGCAATGCTGTTGGATTCCACTGAATGGCTCTCATTGCAGCCATAGTGCTATTTGGGGATTGGTACCTGGAAGTATTAGAAAACACCCTAACTGGTGTGAGTAGGTGTGTAAAAATGCAGGAGGGTATACATCTGACCCTGATTGCAAATAGTTAATGGAAGGAGTCATAAAGAATCACAACGCCCAACGATGAAGACCTATTATTCTGAGTAACAAAAGCCTTACAAGAAGTTCATATTTAAGACACTCAATTATTCAAGAACGTAGTGGAAGAGAGTTTACCACACAAAACCAGACTCGCTCGAATACAGTTGGAAACTGTTATTGATGATTATAGGATGAAGTACAGTGAAAGCTGAGATGATGATTGGATGATTCATGTGAAGAACGTGTTGGTCGAAGAAATAGAATGAAAAGGTTGTGGTCCACTGATGCATATCGCTCATAAAATCATTCACGCCCAGTGCCAAGGTGAATTAAGAGGTACCCATACTTGATATTTAACATACCTAGTCGTACCTCCCTACACATATCTGCCCTCATCTTGCTGAACTGATACAGCTTTCGCTGTGACCCTTTTATTGGTGTGACAAGCGTTATTCAACCATCAAAACACAATTGTACAACTCGTGCTATTCTATAGACAGACATAGACGGGAAGGTGCATGGTGTACACTATTTGTAAAAGGACAGAAGATCGTGATTCGCTCGAGTTCAAAGCGGCGTTCTCTCCCTGCTTTCTGTGTTCGTCTCATTAGGCTCTAGTCATGTGGTCAGTGAGATCGATCAACATTCCCCCTAACTGGCAATTTGTCGAGATGACCCTCAAACTTTGTCCCAGTTCTCTTGGTCACGAGCTATGCATAGAACCAATCACTGACCGCCTTACATCTACGATCCTCTCCCATAGCGCAGTCCTTTCCTTTCTAACTTCGCCTAAACCCTTGCCTTACCTCCTCTTAACCTCCGCTCCCGGCGGCTTGGCCTTCCGCGACCTTGTCTGCCACCTCAACCCCAGCTGTTTCTTTCCAGAAAACTGTCATTTCCTTTGCTACTTTGAAGCAGCATGACTCCGCAACGACTGTTTCCGAAAAGTTCACCCAGCTCCAGGCTTGCTCTCCCCAGACATCAAAGTGTTAGGAAATCTAGTTTCAGCAAAGAAACGTGCGCAATCTATGAACAAATATATACAGAGGAGGGTCCCTTTTGTAGAAAACACAATTCTTCCCAGTTGAGCTACGAGTTTCCCCATTTCTAAGAAGCATTTTTAGAAACATCAATGGGCTTCATTGGCCTAATCCCCAGATACCTCCCCGATGAACTGCATCATGAATTCAGGACTATAATACTCTATTATTAAGATAATTGACAGATAATAGACTCATTATCTCTGAACGCGCCACGATGGTGTATGTATTTCCTGAATGTAATCATAGAAGTCTGATTAAGCTGCTACGAGTGTGTGTTTTTTCAGAATAGAAGGGGGGAATTGGTGATTGGCGTATTAGTCTTGGTGTTCATGATTCTGTGGAGTCACATCATACCTGATTCTTGATCCCTTGTGCGATATAAAGAAGTCCGGAGCTTCTAATTACGGGTCACTCGATCCCTGGTTTGAAGCCTAGATACCAAGGTAGGTGTTATTCTTTCTTGAGGTATACATTTTGAAGAGAGACCTGATCAGTATAATCAACGTTCTTTCATAACAGAGTACTGTGATTCTTTTCTTTATGGCGCCGAAGCGATTTGTATTAGCACATACTTACTTTTTATAAATTCCCAGCTTAAAATGATGCCTATTTAGTATTATATTTAAAAACTACAGGGATCGACCATGCAATCAATCAGGATTCAGCGCGACGACGATTCGTATTAACTATGTAGCAGGAGATGTTTTGAAACAAACACTTTAACACTTATGTGCATTATTTAATTTTTATTGCACAAAAATATCGCCTTTATATGTGTATAAATGGCGCGAGATCGGGGAAAACGGAAAATAAAAACGCATGACTTTTTTCTTTGCAGGGTATTTTTCTAATTTTGCCTGAGCTGATTGGGTTGTGCATGGTGAGCCTCCCTTGTCCCCGGGCTATGAAAGAGTAAGCTTATTCATCCATACTGCTGAAATTACCTATCTTTTAGCTACATTCACAATTTCATTCGGATTAAGTAAATAATATTTCAAAGACTGTCCCGTGGTACGCTGGTGTGGACCGAAAAAACCAACATTTAGAATATTGATAACTACAACGATGTTTTTCCTTCAAATGCATTTACGTCTGCGTCAGTAAAACAATTCCAAAGAATTTCATTTAGGAATGTGTACGACTGGTGTTTTCTTCGAATTCAAGCTACGTTGGATACATGGTACTAACAGAATCTTGAGCTCATCCAATGTGGACTTGGGCAAATGGCAGTGAATACGTCTCTCACCGTCACCTTCCAAAAGCAAAAGTCTGACAGAAGATTTAAGACACATGGAAGAACGGAATTTGTATATTGATCCAACTACACAAGCCTAACTGTCAAGCGTGGACAATGTAGAGTAATATCAATCCAATTATTTTTCCATACGTCGAACTTATGTCCATCATCATGGACATGAACTCAAGACAAAAGAAAAAGGGGGAAAGCTTCTTTTGCAATACGGATATCCTTCTTCGATTACTTGCAAACTTACTTTTCATTACACAATTTGTATCATAAAGATATAAACTTCACGTATTTCTCCTCCTGCCAGTTATTGGCGGATCACATTTCGTCTCAAGTCGCCATTCACAAGAAAGTTGGATTTGGAAAGGAGAAGCTTTGCTTCCTGACTTTGCGTAACTCTGTAAGCTGGATAAATGCGATCTCCATATAAAAGCGATGGATTAAAATTGCATTGCCCAGGGCCCCTCACTCGGTACAAAACTGTGGAACGCTGTTGCCGTAGTCTTGGTAAAAGGGTGAATTTATATTATCAGAAGCAGAATTTAACCCTTTGCCGGCCGCACGCCTCACCCGGGCGGCAATCCTACGGCAGCGCCACCAGCGACGTTCACCTATACTACGGCAGCAGCAGGTTTCAATGTGGACGTTTCAACGGCCGGCCACTTTTGCCGTGAACGGTGCGCGTCTCTTGTTTTGAGGGTGGTAGTGGCAGAATTTCTCCATTTTCTCCGTAAATTGATGATGTTTTAATAAAAGATGACCATCACGGTAAACAGGAGACCTGTATCTTGGTGTGTATATGTATTTTGTGAATAAAATTAACGGTTGAATATATGTAATCTCGAACTGAAGTTGGCCTAAAATACGCGCCTATGTAAAAATTAACCGTCCATGGTGTCCGCCTATCTAAGGCCTTACACACTACTGTAGCAGATTTGTTCGCATCAATATATATTGTCGTTAAAGTTGATGAAACCCCCATACATATTCAAATATGATCCCTACCTACACGATTCTAAAGTATAACGAAATAAAACAACCCCTAAGGTGATTTAAGCAATATCGAAAGTTTAAACTCGCACACCATAGCAAAACCGTTGGTGGGGGCGGGAGTGTCAGTGTCAATATGGATAGCTAAGCTGATTCCTCTACGCAATGGACGCTGTGTAAAATCATTTCCCCTTGTCAAATAGCGGATTAACAACAGAAATGAAACCCAGCAACTTCATTATAAGGCTTGTGCCTCCAAAAGGATATAAATATAATGGCGGAAAAACCATTGAAAGTGTGGTTAATACGGTGATAACTTCGGATCTTTCAGCCTGGTGGTATAGGTGTCAAGTCCAGTGACAGCGCCATGTCTGCTAAGCTGTCTGCTACAAGTCGATGCGACAACCCACAGAATTGCCATTTATATCATCCTATGGCGTCAACAGTGTAAACTGAGACCAGCATTATGTTCATCTGATCAGCAGCTATACGAAGGTGTCAGACTTGACATGGTGGAATTAACCTAACGCTTTGTAACTAATATCGGCAAAGCCTCTATAGAGTGCTGTCTAGATTATAAGGTTGAGTCTATGGGAAGCCGTGTCACTGCTCGAACAGTAGGGTTGTCAAGTTATAATACGAAATCAGCTCGCACCAGGTTTAAACTTTAGATTAATGATAAATCATATATATATTGATATTCTACACACTCTAAACTACCTTTCTATGTAAATAATGTCCAGGTTTGACGAGTTTAGATATAATAATTAATATCTAAACTTGGGTATTACGCAGTCTGCTTGCTGGTTCAGTCGAATGTCATACGATGATCACAAAATCAGCTCAGATAGGGTTTAAACATTAGAATTAACCACAGGGAAGTGTATTTTTACATTCTATAGACTCCAAGGTTTGTTCCAGTATGTATTTTATCATATTTTGACAAGAAGAGACCAAGATATTAAAATATTACGATGCGACTTACGCACGTTGAATTCTGGCCTAGCTCGATCTGCCAATGCTTATACTGTGTAGTTAGGGTGGTCGAGCTGTCATTAGAAATCAGCTCGCACCGGGTTTAAACTTTAGATTCATGATAAATCATATATATATTGATATTCTACACACTCTAAGCTACCTTTCTATCTGAATAATGTCCAGGTTTGACGAGTTTAGATTTAATAATTCAAATTTAACCTTGGGTATCACGCAGTCGGCTTGCTGGGTCAGTCGAATTTCATACGATGATCACAAAATCAGCTCAGATAGGGTTTAAACAATAGAATTAACCACAGGGAAGTGTATTTTCACATTCTATAGACTTCAAGGTTTGTTCCAGTATGTATTTTATCATATTTTGACAAGAAGAGACCAAGATATTAAAATATTACGATGCGAGTTACGCACGTTGAATTCTGGCCTAGCTCGATCTGCCAATGCTTATACTGTGTAGTCAGGGTGGTCGAGCTGTCATTAGAAATCAGCTCGCACCGGGTTTAAACTTTAGATTCATGATAAATCATATATATATTGATATTCTACACACTCTAAGCTACCTTTCTATCTGAATAATGTCCAGGTTTGACGAGTTTAGATTTAATAATTCAAATTTAACCTTGGGCATTACGCAGTCGGCTTGCTGGTTCAGTCGATTTTCATACGATGATCACAAAATCAGCTCAGATAGGTTTTAAACATTGAATTAACCACAGGGAAGTGTATTTTCACATTCTATAGACTTCAAAGTTTATTCCAGTATGTATTTTATCATATTTTGACTAGAAGAGACCAAGATATTAGAATATTAAGATGCGCATTACGCATGTTGAATTCTGGCCTAGCTCGATCCGCCATTGCTTATACTGTGTAGTTGGGGTGGTCGAGCTGTCATTAGAAATCAGCTCGCACCGGGTTTAAACTTTAGATTCATGATTAATCATATATATATTGTTATTCTACACACTCTAAGCTACCGTTCTATGTAAATAATGTCCAGGTTTGACGAGTTCAGATTTAATATTTCAAATTTAAACTTGGGTATCACGCAGTCGGCTTGCTGGGTCAGTCGAATTTCATACGATGATCACAAAATCAGCTCAGATAGGGTTTAAACAATATAATTAACCACAGGGAAGTGTATTTTCACATTCTATGGACTCTAAGGTTTGTTCCAGTATGTATTTTTTGGTTATCTGGCCACTGGTGAATTAGAAATTGATTATATTGTTTGGTCAACACGCAGACTATATCAGACCGTCTGTCCATAGCTTACTGTGTGGAGGGGGCTGCCGAGTGGGCACGGATTGAATCATAAATCATCTCGCCCAGAGTTTATCATTGGAATTAATGTAATTCTGTTTATATATTGATCATCTACACACTCTAAGCTACAATCCTATGTAAATATTGTCGAGATTAGTCCAGATTAGAATTAATAATCAAACAAAGAAAGTCGGCATTACGCAGTTTTGTGGTTTAGCTAACTAAATCATATATTTCGGGGTTTAAATCTTAGATAAATGAATTTTCGTATATTCTAACGTGAACTACACACTCTCAGCTTCATAATGATATAATATTGTCCATTTTGGTCGATTCGAGACCAAGTAATCGAAATATTAAGATGCGCCATACGCACTCTCTATACTTTACTATAGGTTCAGTATGGGAGTGTGGATCTGGGCCAGACACGATTCAGAAATTCATTTATTATAAGGATTTAACTTAAATTCTATTACTGGAGACATTAATATTCGTAAACTACAGATTCTCAGCTTTCTCCTGATATATACTTTGTGTATTTCGGACAATGTGGCATTTAGTTATTGAATTTAGAAGATTAAAAGCTTTCCTATAGACTTGGTAGGGGATTCAGGCGCTGGTCGAGATACGATTTAGAAAATCATGTATTATGAGTATCTATCTTGATATATATCACTGTAGACATTAATATTCATAAACTACGGGTTCTTAGCTTTCTCCTGATATATAATTTCTGTATTTCGGACAATGTGGGACTTAGATATTGAATTTAGAAGATTAAAAGTAATCTGTCAATAAAATGGCTTATTTCGCCATAGCTGGGTTCTAAGACATCTTTTTCAAAATGATTTCTTTGAGGCTTTTAACCTTGAATCTATGAACGGGGACTTATATCAGGGTAAACTACACTGTCTGAGGTTTGTTTATATGAAATATGATTCATTTTGAACCAGCGGATGATTTAGAATTGAATTAAAAGTAATGGTCATCGAAGCTGAGCCTTTACTATGGGAGCGGTCGGGGAGTTAGGTGCTGGGAAAGACACGATTTAGAAAATCATTTATTATTAGGATTTAACTTCAAATATATGACTGGAGACATTAATATTCGTAAATTATAGATTCTGGGCTTTCATTTGATATATATCTCGACCATTTCGGACAAGTTGGGACTTAGATATTGATTTTTGAAAATTAGATTTGAGCAGTGACTATATTGGCTTATTTCGCCATTGCTTATACTATGGACTCGCCTAAGGATTCTAATGGAGTTTGATCATTACAAGGCTATATGTGGTTATCTCCCACACTCTAAGGATCATCTACATATAGATTTAATGTCCAGGCTGATATATTGAATTTGGAAAATTCGACTTGTGCCTATTCAGCATTGACATCTCCAGGAGGAGTTAACTTTTAAATCGATTGCTGGACAATGATTGACTATATCTACAGACGAATACTTCTGAAAAGCAGAAAAGAAGACAAGGTAGGTGAAGTAAGATTTAGAATATATTTTAATAATGTGTTGTATTTTCTTTCAGATCAATTATTCATCAATATTGTTAAATATATTTATATATACACAGGTTGACAAGGCTTGATACATTTCCAGGTGCAGCAGTCGTCATCGTATTCACAATATGTACATAGATTAGTGTTGGCTATACACAGATAGGCATGTTTTATTTCAGATTCAACAACGTATATGATCAATTTCTACAGTTCTGAGGTTGATCTGAGACTGAATCAACGCTATATATATATATTACACAGGCAGGAATGATTTTTGTTTCAGATTGAAATAGTCGACAAGGTATTCATAGATTCAGTGTCTAGCTGGCACTCGACGTGGTCGGACCTGGGGGCTTTGTCTCCGATCTAATAATCAATTTAACCACTTCTGATCAATATATTTTCACAAAATGTACATGTAGAGAATCTTGATGGTACATAGATCGTCCAGGTTTACTTTGTTTCAGATTGATAACGTGGATTAGATACAAAACCATATCGTTTGTGTCCATAGACTTCACAGTTGAATCATAGAATAGCATTACGTGCTAGTTTACATAGGCAGGAATGTTTCAGGTTGATATTTAAATTTATCGGTGTCTAGCTGGCACTTGACATGGTCGGAGGTGGGGGCTTTATCGCCGATATAAAAATCAATTTAGCCACTTCTGGTCGATATATTTTCACAAAATATACATGTGGAGAAGCTCGATGATACATAGACTGTCATGGTTTACTTTGTTTCAGATTGATATCGTAGATTAGATACAAAACCAAAATATTGTTCATGGTCGTACACTTCTCAGTTAAATCGTAGAATAGCATTACATGCTAGATCACATAGGCAGGAAGGTTTCAGCTTCATATACATTGATCAGTGTCGGCTATACACAGATAGGCATGTTTTATTTCAGATTCAACACCATATAAATATATTCAGTGTCTGTCTGGCACTCGACGTGGCCAGTTGAATCGTAGAATAGCATTACGTGCTAGATCACATAGGCAGGAATGTTTCAGGTTGATATACATAGATTAGTGTTGGCTATACACAGATAGGCATGTTTCATTTCAGATTCAACAAGATATAAATATATTCAGTGTCTGTCTGGCACTCGACGTGGCCAGTTGAATCGTAGAATAGCATAACGTGCTAGATCACATAGGCAGGAATATAGCAGGGTGATATACATTGATTCATTTTCTGAAAACATTCAACAAGGTATATGATAGGAATGATCTATTGCAATTAAAATATGATCTGAAAAAAGAATTGAACACTGGCAGATGAGACGATTGGTTTCATATGATTGCATTGACATCGTGATACGATTTGATCAATTTTAAAATAGTCGACAAGGTATACATTGATTCAGTGTCTGTCTGGCACTCGACGTGGTCAGACGTGGAGGCTTTGTCTCCGATATAATAATCAATTTAACCACTTCTGGTCGATATATTTTTACAAAATGTACATGTGGAGAACCTTGAAGGTCTATAGATCGTCCAGGATTACTTTGTTTCAGGTTGATATCGTAGATTAGATACAAAACCATATCGTTTGTGTCCATAGACTTCACAGTTGAATGATAGAATAGCATTACGTGCTAGTTTACATAGGCAGGAAAGGTTCTGGTTGATATAAATTTATCGATTAGCGACTAAAAAACGATTCACACTAACAGTTGAATCATAGAATAGCATTACGTGCTAAATTACATAGGCAGGAATGTTTCAGGTTGATATTTGAATTTACAGATATTCTACATTATATATGTACAAAGTTGATCGACTATTCACAATATGTACAGACTAGGGAAAAGAATATGATCATATTAAGTTGCTGCTGGGAAATGAAAAAAATATTCTACGAACGAACCACATCGAGGTGCCTAAAGCAAATGACAAATACTATAATTTTGACAATTTTGATTAGGAACAAATTTATTAATACGTTATGGCTTCTACGAAAAATCGAACTAAATAAAAATTGATCTATTTGTGTGTGGGTTAAATGTGAAATATAGGAAGCAAAGTGTACAGAGTATAACAAATATAGGAAATTAAGATTCTAACTGAGTAGAAGCATAGTTGGAGACAGTGTGGAAGGTTTTAAAGCAAGGAAAAAGACAGAGATGAACCCCACACGACTTGCAGCCGTACTTAGATTGTTTCCTCGAAGATTCTAGGCCATTTTTGTGTCGATGATAACAGACACGGCAATAACTTTTGCGCTCCAGATCTTCGGGAAAACAACGGCTCGTTAAACGGCTGGAGGCCGTGGAGGGGACAGACTGAGGTAGTTGAAGATTCGCTTCCTCAAGCATCTGGCAAATTAACGACAGTGTGAAGTCAACGAAAGATAACTTTTTTGGGGCCGAAAGATTGTAGAGGATTTGCGAATTGAGTTTCATTGCTTCTAAAACGAAAAAGAAGAGTTTCTTGGGCCATTTGCGACTCTTTCGCCCGAAATTATAGTACTCACACATCTGGTCGCACAGATCTACGCCTCCCATGTACTTGCAATAGGAACGAACCACTTCCGGACATGGGATGTTTTTTTTGTCAAATTTACCAGTTACAGAATCGCGAATGGTTCGTTTTGCAGTCGCCATAGCTGACGAGTGAATCGTTGAGAGAATCCTAATGATTTTGCGATCAAGCCATAACGTCAACAGAATATTACAGCACCTAGAAAAAAGACAATCGCCCTTCGATTTCAGACCTGGATGTTTTTTTGTCATCAAACTTTTAGGCACCTCGACACGGTTCGCCCGCAGAGTACCACAAGCATATGTCTTCAACTGAAATAAACGTTCAAGTAATTTGACACTGGTAAAGAAATTGTCGAAGTATACATGATGTCCTTTCAGAGTTAATTCGGCTCCTGTAAGCAAATTTAGTACAACGGTTTCGGTGGACATTTTGCCACGGCGATCATCACGGCCAAAAGAGGGATTGATCTGAAGCACAAAGCCAGAAATCGCCTCCGCCAAAACCCAACACTTTAGGCCCCATTTACACGGTTTGTTGGGCATGTATTGGCGGTGACGAGTCCTGCCTTTGTGCTTCACAATTGTCTCATCTACACTTAATTCCTTGTTAGGGTGATAAATAGCTTTCGCTAGGGAATTAAAATGGGAAAGGAAAAAATCAATCATCGTCATCGGGTCTCGTCTGGGCGGGAGAGCTGGGCCGTCACCTCCACCGGAAGCACCAGGCTGCTGGGCGGCGTTCGTAGCAGCTCCACCAAAGTGTAGATAACTGCGGAGAAAGTCCACAGAATATTTTCAGAATTTATAAGGCGACAGAACATAACATAATTTAAATACAGAGTGAATTTCAGGTGAATCTATGAAGCAAAGCGATCGCTAGCAGTAATATCCTTTCGCCCACTGAAAAAGACGCTGGCCTCGCTTTGGATTTGTTGACGTTTGACACTGACAGCTGAAATATAAACAAAACATAGGCTCACCTTAGTATCGCCTTGAAGCGTGCTCTGGTCATGATATTGCGAATTCCTGCGGTAGAATATACGGGAATCGTTGACCAATAGTGATCCAAGTCTGGCTTCCGTATTAATCCCATCAGGAAAGTCATTGAGATGAACCGGGTCATTTCTGCAATTGTAACTGGAATCCATGCGAGCATCTTCTTTGGTTTTCCTTTCGCTAGCGTCGTTTGGATGGCTGCGTAGTTGTTGGTCCGCTCACACAGGCCTGCAATGAACTCCACCGTGAAAAATAATTTTAAAAAATCCAGAATGTTGGTCGGGTTCTTCGTCTTGGCAGCATTCGACAATCCTGGGGCGATTAGAAGATCTTTTTTCTGGTTTTCGCGAGGGAAGGGAGCGTCTTCGTCGAACTCGCTCCAGACACGCCCACCCACAGTGGTTGTGATGGTGGGGGCTGGGGCGCTGTCAGGGCAATCGTCTTCGTCGGATTCGTTCTCTGAGGTTGATAATCTGAGCGACATATCCGTTCCATCGTCCTCTTCACTCTTCCACGACCCGTCGCTATCCATGCTTTCGTTTTTTCTGTATTTTTCGCGCAAAAATCGTCTTTGACACCAAGGAATGGTTGCGCTGGGAAGCCTCACTCGCGGTCACGCAAATGAGACTGGGCTTGACGGCGCGACGCACGGTATTTATAGCGCTATATCAACGTTTCCAAGGAGACATTCGACCAAAATATTATAAAATTGTCATATTTATTCAAGTTTCTACCACCACGGAAAAAATTACGAAAATCCATCAAGTATTTCTTCATTAGATATACACATTAGTAACAAATAAAGAAAAAATGCCTCAAGGCATTCTCCGGCCGTAGCCGCGGGAATGCCTCCAGGCATTCTCCGGCCGTAGCCGCGGGAATGCCTCCAGGCATTCTCCGGCCGTAGCCGCGGGAATGCCTTGAGGCATTGTCGGCTGGGAAAGGGTTAATGAAGAAGTTGACCTGTTCTGCAAGTTTCCATCCAGTCTACCAACGACTTATCTTAGTCTGAAATGTCTGATAAAATGTATGCTCTATCCTCCAAATAAATTTGAATTCAAGTAGAGTAAGTCTTAGCCCTCATACATTCCTATCATATCACAATAATTTATCTTAGTCGTACTATTATAATAATGATTAAGGTACAAGGTGATCATAGTCGTGTCACTCCTGGAGTACAGTGTCTATTGTTACAGTCCTGTTTCTCTAGTCACGAGAGATAAGTGTGCCCCCTGCCTCAGCCTGACTGACTTATGTGGAGGGAGACAACACTAGTATATTTGTCCCAGAATCAATGCGGTCTCACAAAGTCATTGATTTTCTCTTTGACATCGATGAATTGGGAGCATTTACTGCAACATCAAGTCCTACAAATGCCCCTGCTTATTTCAATAAGATTACTACATTTATGGTAGAGCACTACGAGCAAGGAGAACTCTCTATTGGGTACTTGAAGGGGTTCTGCAGTTAAAAAATTGGACTTTGTGTTCCTTCTGTAGTGCCACACCATGGGTTGATCCAATCATACCAAGGATCACACACACCATGCCAGACAAATTTCCAGAACGTCCTTATTTGCATGTTAATGATACTCCTACCAGAAGCAGTGAAGGTCCTGCAAGGGAGCCTGATGACTACCAACTGAGGGCACAAATCAAGAAAGCAGTTGGTGATGGATATTTTAATATGAACAACCAAGTCTCAATAAGTGACTTCCTTTAAAATTAGGTTCTAGGAGGTCAAGCTTCATGATTAATTATATGGGTACAGGAGTATGTTCACTAGCTGCTGACAATGGTCTTGGTTTGGCACGGGTTGCATCCCTGATTTTTGGTTAGATCATTAGTAAAATATTATAACTATAGAGACTAGGAGTATAAACTCACACTATCAACCAGACCTTCCAATGCACCCTGACACCAATTCACTTCAATGCAATTATGTGTCGTATAATATATCGTATGGTGTGTCGGTGTACATCGGAAGCCCGATGGGTTCGAGGTTTAGGGCAGGTACATTAACCTTGAAAATTGGTCACTCTCTCTTGAGTAAAACTTCATTAGGTACCTCATAAATAATGTCTTCTTACAGTGAGCCACTTATCAGCCAATATCAGCTCAAACTGAGGGAAAAAGAGTAGATTTCAAAAAGTAGTTTGCCTCGCGTATTCAAATTGGAATACATATATCATGATTATAGATATTATGGACAAAATCATAAACGTTCTCGATAGATTGAGATTAGCTATTGCCCCGGTTACCCAAACACCGACCCTTATATTAAGCGTGCGACGAATATGAATGTCTTCAGAGGTGAGAGGGGACCGCCAAGGTGTTTCTGACGTCTATAGTTCGACTACCCTGACAGGGAACGACCCTAATCGAGTTATCCCTTGAGAAGTAAGGCACGATCCAAGATGAAAACCCCACTTCATCAAGAGAAGCAGATTTTGTCACAATCTCAGCCGTCGACGGACGCGTCTGGCCAAGCAAGAAAAGGGAAGGCGATTAAGTTAAGCGAATAATGAAGACAAAAGTAGGAGGGGTAATTCACTTAGCAGTTGATTGCAGTGGTGCGCGTTGCATACATCTTTATTCTTTTCCTACTTCATGGGGTTATCCATTGATCTATAGCGGGTAGGTTGGGGTGGAGGACGCATTCTGGCGTCAACCGAGTGAGCGGTTTTGAGCTATTTGCGTCTGCTGCTGGGTCTTGACAGTTGCCCAACTGGTGCCGGCGGATAATCTCATCAATGGATAAACGAGGCTGGGGATGACAGTGTCACTACAGATCAGGCTTCAGCCGACACAAATACAAACTGGCCCGCCCAGTCCCGTCCTACCTGCCGTCTGTCTCAACCTCCCACCCGCTTTGTCATAATTAGAAAATTGCCAGTTTACCATTTCTTACCGTCTTTGTGAAAGATAACTTGTGGCTTTTCAGGATTAACGTCCCATGGAAAGGGGACTGACCCCACTCCCGAGCCTTACGAAGCAGAAGGATCCAATCCAGAGGTCTCCGAATGAGAGGCGCCAATCCCATGTAAATCGCCAGGCACCATTAGCGTAACAAATACAAGTTATCGGCCTGGTCACAGGAGACGGTTAATTAATCATTGGTTACGGATGGACGAAATCATCAGCAGTAAAACGATGGCATGTGATTTTTCGAACCATTCACTTTGCTTCGTTTAAGAAATTCAGGTTGTCGACCTTGTAAATGATTGACATTTATCCAGGGAATTTGTTTTGAGTTGTGGCTTTGTGCATGAATAATCAATGTTTTGAACAATCAAAATGTTCAGCATAATCTGAATGCAGTGCTGCTGGCTGTATCATGGCTTGTACAAAAATAAGAAACTGATCAGAAATGGAATAGAGGACCCAATTTGTCATGATAAAATCATAATCTAGAATCATACTTGAAGGAAAATGGTTGATAAAGTATTGTTTATTCTGATAACCCTTGAGAATTCATAGAAGCTTTGATAACAAAAACACACTTCATCAACTTTCGCAAAAACCTTCAGAAATTGATTTTCAATTATTCATATAACGGATGTCTATTTTGTGGGATAGAGCTACTATTTGAAGCAATATTTTCTATCTAGATGTGCTTATAACGATCTACAAAGAAATGATACTTTTCTTTTAAAAGAAAAGCTGTTGATGTTATTGTGCCTTTTAGGCGACGCTCTCTGATGCAGATGGCATTGCAGTTGAGATCCCTAATTGACTGAATCACGTGTCAAAGACTTCTGAGACGATAAGAGTTAATTACAGTGGGTAGACAAGACAAAGATGGAAGACGGCGAACCATCTTGAAGTCATCTATCAAAAATTCGAGAAGACATTATTTATCAAAGATATAAAGCAGTGAACTACATCGGTGCAATTAGTTTGCCGTTGCATAATACAGATAATGCTGTCACTGTCATTGTTTATCAGTGATAGAATTTAGTGAATGATATCAAGATAATGAAATCGTATTTAGTTGATGTGAATGATATACATTCTGTTGCGGGTTTTCTGGTGCTAAAAGGCAGATATTACTGAGTTAAAACCTTATTTTGTAATTGCCTGATTACAACTGTCTGAAATCAATGACGCGCCTGTTTATCTTACAGTTATTCCATACTTTTAAGAAGAGACATTATGAGCCCTCACCATGTCCTCGTCTGGAAAAATATAAAAGGTTTACGTCCCATCTTATGGTAACGTATCTATGACGGGTGTTAAAGTTCTGACTCGATGAGAGGCTTGGCGTAGCCTGCTTCAAATTAAAAGCTTATGTTTCCGGGCAACATTAGGAGGTGTCTTTGTTGGCCAGACATAAATAAACTCCAACCAGACAATTAGGATAGGAACAGGGTTTTAATTGTAGCTTTCAGGTAAATTCAAAACAGAATCAACGCAACGGAAAAGCTTTCTGTAAACACTGATTTATATTTTTCGATTTTGCTCCGAGGCTGGATGGTATCAAAGTGACCGTTGGTATATGTAGGAAGTGGTTCCTGGAAGATTTACCCGGATAGCATCCGGTTACCCCTCGTCATCATCCCGCCTATTTACCTAACGTATCGTTGTCTTCTCAGTCATAACGAGGAATTAACGTTTCGTGCTTTTTTTTCGAATAACTATAGCCGGAATATTCGCAAACTAGATTTGGAAACCGGCCGCAGATGACCTTCTTCGTGACCTCAGGTCTGGAAGTCATGTAAGTAGTAGTAAGTGGCCCGGTAAAAATAGATATTGGGGAGAGGAGGTTGATATATATTGACATTATTGTAATTATTTCGAGGTAAATAATAATAAGAAAACTGTATTCTGGTGGCCGATTTTTTATTTTACCGAACCCCTGTCCCCGGACCTTTAAACATCGGTCTAAAGACCTCGGTTGAAAGGTCCGGGCACAGGGATTCGGTAAAATAAAAAATCGGCCACCAGAATACAGTTTTCTCATATTAATAAAATTTTCTATTCGCAATCCCGCTGAACGGTCGTACTCATGTATGCAGTTTTTATATCAAGCTTACCGGCACCATTCCTATCCTACGGGAGGAGTGAGAATCTGTACTTGGATTGATGTATGGAATGGTACATGTAAGGGATCACACGTAAAACATACCCTGAATCACGCTGCGCATTCTTCAGAAAAGCTCGTGGGGAACAAAGGAGGAAAAGGGGCGACTCCCTTTGCTCCCAGCAACGATATCCTTGAAGCTCTGATGCTAGAGAAAACCTTAGAAAGAATAAGAAGAGGTGCAAAAAGCTTGTCTCTGTAGGCTGTCTTCAGATACCTAACTCGTATATAGTTTGATGTGCTGCTATGTGAACCTGACAGCAAAGCGGATTATATCTAGTCAATGTACCTTGTCACAAAGTAAAGTTACACCAAAGGTTATCTTGTTTAACGAATAATTCAGAGATTGCCCTCTATTTTCAAAAGGTCCTCTGCCGTTCCTACTTGCGTGCCTGTCGTATGTATGTTGAGGATTGTACATTCTAGAATATTTACCTATTCCTCTTTTGCATATAGTCTATAATTTTAGATAAAGAGGAGAGGCGCTAAAGAGTCCAAATGTAGGCTATCATAGTATTTCGTATTAAATATATGATGACATTTAATCTAATAGACTGCCACTGTTATATACCCTCCCATAAAGGTTCCATAGATTTTGTTCTGATGATGATATAATTGATGAAGTATATTGACTCACGTAGATATATAGGTGCAATCATTGATACAAAGCTTACAATTCAAGATCATCTTAGGCATGTAACTAAGCAAATTTGCGAATCTTAAAATCATTTAAGATAAGTTCTAGCATCAGTAAGGAAGCTATACTTGAAATCCATCTGGCTATAACATGCACTGCCATGGAGTAATGTGCCTTTCCGTTTGGTGGCTCGAATAGAAAACATGCTAGATTCATGTAAGCCGGGAATAATAAGTGACAATGAAATGAAGTTTAAGGAATACACAGCCGTTTATTAGTCTACCGTTGAATTCATACACAATATTGACTGGTTTCATATACAAGCGGCTGTATGCTCAGAGGAGTTGACGCGTAGTAATATCCGAGCGTATACGAGGATATTGCGCAGAGGCAACCCCCAGGAACACACAACCGCTTTTATCTGAAACCAGTCTATATTCTATTTATCATCCACCTTTTCCTCATAAGTGGCGCACTAATATTAGTTAATTTAGGTGCGCACTATTTTTTCATATGCTCTATTTTTCCGTATGCGCCGGCTTTTGTCTCACGGAGCAAACACCATATCTGTATGCTCTGGGTATGTCCATACACACTCCCTATGTCTTTTCTATGGACACTTTATATTAGGTCGGTAATTAAGTTTCGGAATCAGCTTCCTGTATAGAATGGCTAATAACAAGAAGGAATTCAAGGGTCTTTTAGAACTTAGGCAGATTAAGTTCAATGATGACTAATGACTTATGACAAATGTATTGAGGCTTTAAGATGAAATCTTTGTTTTTCTTAACTGAGTCTGTTCTATTCACTGACCCGACCATGGTAATGTATGACGACCTTGCAGATCATATTTGATCCGACATCTTATTTTCACAACCTCTGCACAGTCCTAAAGGACAAATGCATATGGCAAATTCTGAGCGCTATTGTTTCTTATGGAAATCTATAGTCTTTGATGGTAAAGATGGGAAATACTCGAAGCCTATAGTGCATCCTTCAGATGCTATTCTGGTGAACAGGTCGGCTAGCCAACGAAAAAATACAAGACGACCAAGTTCTATCCATAATCCAAGAAGCAAGGTCGGTACCCTACGTGTCCATACCAATTTAACGACTGGTGGATGCAGACACCGGTAACCTGCGGCAGGTGGCCCACCGGCCCGTGATCAGCCTATGGTTGTTAGTTGGTCCCTGCCTTTCCGGCTAGCGTTGGTCACGTGAGAGTCTTATTACACCTCACTTCCGGTGAGGCGCCATATGTTAAGGTTAAGGTCACCCCGTAGTTCTGTGTTTACAACAGGTGATACCAAAGGTATACTGATTTATTGGCCGAGATTAACTGACTTTTATATTTTATGAATCTTGTGAAGCTTCCTTCATCATGCCCCCCCCCCCCCCCGTATTACACATTGGCGAACCAGCAAGTACATGAGAAAGTCGAGAAAAAAATTGTCAGATGACCTTGATGGTGGGGTGGGAGAGGTATGCATAGCTTTATTTTGTTGGTTTCTGGAATCTTGCCCTCTGTGCTATTTGACTATTAGTATGCATGACAATTACAAAACTGTTACCGCTTCACTATGGAGGCATCTTTGATATTTCCAACAACAAGGCTAAATCATTGGTCTTAGGATATCTGTCTCCGGCCTATCTCCCTCGACCCTTATAAGCAAGATCATTCATTCATAGCAGACACATGAACAAAGCATCCTAGTTGATATCCCGTCTGTAGCCTTGATTAGAAACGAATGAAGTGATAGAACACAATTGAGCAGAAATCCCTATCGGTTACTAGGAAAAACACCATCCCTGGATAGCTGTTTGAAAACCATGTAATTGAAGGCAGACATTACTTCGAAAAACATTTATTTTTATCAGGCAAGCGCTAATTCAATTGGTGACATTTGCTAACTTTTCGCCTATTTTCATTATCTATGGGCCCAGCTGAAACCATTGTATCGTCAATGATTGCGCCGTTTCATCAGAAGCAAGTCTTGATTTGGTGGTCACGCTTTTGCAAAAATAACAGAAGCAATCCCGTTCGATAACATGTCTTAATAAAGGTAGCTCAATAAAACGTTGGTCGATTCTTTTAATATGTTTTGAAAATTAAATTGGAAGCAATTTATGGTCAGATTTTATCTAGAGATTTCCTACTCATATTGGTGAAGACTTTATTTTGAAATCAACATTTATCAATGTTTTTCATCGATTTGTATGTTATCGTTGGATGCAACAGAACACTCTTTCTGTAAAGATACAAATTATGACAGAGAACAAACGCTAGCCTTGATGTATGTTAGTAGTTACTTATTACTAAAAAAAGGTATAGATACGTATGTTACAACTTTAAATAGTGCATTGAACACAATAAATATCACAAAATAATTCATATTATATGCGATAAATACTGTGACTTAAAGCAATTGTAACATTGTGCATTGTCTTTAGTAAAACTAATGTATCTTATAGCGGAGTTTAATATATTATTTCTATAGTCGTAATATGTACATCAATATATTAGATTATACGCTGTACTATATGGCGATGTAGCCAAACAACGTTATCCCCAAAATAATTCTAATAAGCTTCACAGAAGTGGGAGAGGCATCTCGAAGCCGGCGGAGAAGAATCCACAGGTGTTACTCCCCAACCCCCACCCCCCCACTACACCCATGTACTTGCTAGCCCAGCCAAGACTCTAGCTCGACACACACACACAAACTACGACTATTGACTCCGAGTCGACGGGGAAGATGGCACTCGATGCCCCATACGGTTGCCAACATCGGAATCCCATTAAGGCACGAGGACTCCAATGCCCTCTGCATTCGACCTTCAACGCACCCAGCAAAATGTGCCCGTGCAAATTTGTAAATGAATCACCAGGAATGTGCAACTGCTCATCGACCTTCCATAAAGCGACGTGATCCCATTTTGAAAATTTTCTAATCTGCAACCCCAGGCTTCAAGATTGGATTATTCAACAGGTTATTGTAGCTCCCTCATCTGTCTATCATATAACTTCACTATAACTTCAAAGATATTGTTAACGTCATACTGCAGTTTAGTGCTCTTTGAAAGGCATAGACTGTGATATAATGGGCACTCTTGAGTAATTTTGAGTAGAGAGATTCTTTCATATATGACCTCGGGAAATACTTGAGGGACTAGTAATCTCTATTAAAAACATCTGAATATTCTAATACTGCGAATAAGGTTAGATGTTCTTTAAGAATTTAAGTCATTAATTCATTGTAGCATCCTTGTAAATCGGGGTAAAGGTATTCAACTGTCGGTAAACTATTAATCTGGTATGTCATGCTTTTGCTATTCCATGATAATAGAGCAGTCAGTAGAGGTTAACCCATTTAGATACCACACCTACTACATCTCTGTATGTCTATTTAAAGCATCCTAAAGTTCTATCCTTGTGTCTTAGATTCGACCTACTATTTCGAGGGTACTAAAGGGACTATAACATATTGAAGGTCGATGATAGCAACGTCTATAATATCAATTGTCTATACCATCCCCAGACGTAAGGCGCAATGACAGAGAATGTCTCCACCCAGAGCTATACGATTCATTTGACTGTTGCAATATACAATGGCTTTGACAGGGCGCCTAGACAGTGCCTGCTTAGTGCGGATACGGGGTGTGGATTGGGTGGCAGGCAACGCCAAACGCTTGACATCAAACATGGCGGCTGATCATAGCCTTGCACCTCATCAAACACGCCTACTGTTTCGGCGTGCGTGCGGCCCAATGGCTGACTGATGGGGGCTTTTACTCGCCCACGGCAGACGGTGAGCGAAGAGCAGTGGTGAGGAGGGAATAGGGGGACAACCCGCCGGGATAGGTGAAGGGGAAGCAATACTTCTCTAAAAGTGTCATTCTAATAAAGGTAAAAGGCTCCCTATTGTGTCGCTGTTCTATATATGAGGAAATAGGAGGGGTCACCGAACGAAAGTTACTCATGGGAGAGCATCCAAGTGTATATTGTGTGGATGTGAGCATCTCCAGAGATAAGAGCTGCTCGAGTAGGTGTCATCGAACTGTGTAGTGTTCACGATAGTACTGACACGAGAAGGCGTTCATTTTTAGAAACATTTACATACATTTATAGCCATGGTCATGTTAGTAGTTCTCTAATTCACAAAGAGACCAAATTATTTACAATGAAGAAGGGATGCTCCATCCAGCAACACTGTATGTGGCAGCTGACGTTCAATATTATTACAGTCATGAGGCACGTTCTTCATCCAAAGAAATGATTATACACTAACAAGGCTTTATTCAATATGCAACCCTCCAATATGATAAAACAGGCATAGCAAGCCCGCCGCTCAGAGTTCTGAGCGGCTCTGCAAGCCCCATCCGCTCGGATCCTTTGATTAAGGTCGGAGTTCATTCGGGCTGTGTCGTTACTGGTGTATCAAAGACTTACTGGTGACAACTTTGATACCCGAGAGCTTATGAGACAACGTCTTCTTTATCTATCGAGACTATAGCCCCGAGCGTCCTTATTAGCTATCTTTTTATATTCAGGTTCTGTTAAATCCATGGAGCGTTTCGAAATGTTGTCCTAAATATACTCTCCAGATAGGCACTCACATGTATTGTATTATCAGGAGTGTCAGTCGATTATGGGTCTGCAAGCCAGGAATAGAAGCTTTACGATATAGATTTCGCTAATTAACACTGATCGTGCATGGCCCTTCCATCAGATTTGCTTTATTCTGGTCAGTGGACGTGGTTGATCACTGATAGCAATCAGCTATTTCTGCGACTTAGTTCTGTCACTCGATGGTAGCACACCAGCTTTATCTGATCGCTCCTGGCAGTGGTAGCTGAAAGTCAATAGTTGGAGAGCGTAGTTCCAGAGTTCTACTGCTAGCAGTGACGTTAGTGACCCATTTTACTTAGTACCAAATGAATTAGAAAGTCAACCGATTGAAATTATCGCAACGGTATGAATTAGGTGGAAATGGCCAGCTTTGACCTTTGAATGATCCTCCGAAGTACAATATAACTCGGGCTATATGAACAAAACAGTACGTAATAACGTTCGATGTAGTGCCAAATGCAATCCTCCTAACTCAATGTAATCCTCCAACATAAATATTTTATAGGAAAGAAGTATCTGATATGTAGACGTCTTTCACCTTGTTGAGGTTGCTTTTTTAGTCTGAACCTACATCAGGAAGGCAAGTTGAAATATGGCAGGCTACTTCTCTCCCCCTGGAATGGGAAGGGTTGCGCAGGTAAGCGTGTACAATATTCTCTTGGTTAACTCTTCTCATTCTATTATTTATTTGGCCGGTGCTTAAGAATTTTACAATCACACCTAAATATGATAAGGCAGCCCTGCAGATGTTTGACTATTGCCTTTGCAATCAGCATGGACCACATTGCGCTCTCACGATACACCAATAATCTGCGTACCAATACCTCTAGCGCCAGCTGCCCTCTTTGCCACTAGGGCCTCTTCACAATGATGCATATGGGCTCATGTGGGAGGCTCTGACCACAGTTGTAAACATGCCACCCGCGCTCTTATCTACAGATGACCATTGGTCAGTCGCTACAAGTAATGCACACTATTAGTGCTCACCTATAATCCGGCGGAGGCTGAGTAAATGTCAGGTGGCGCTTATTTTAGGGGGCCGCCAGAATGACCCGAGATAGCATGGCAATGTTGGAAATTAAGATATTCCTTCATTTATCTATTTTGATGTAAGCGTTCATACAGTTATCAAATGAAAACATTTTATCTTGGTAATATTACAGAGTACCGTATGAGACAGAGCAGGTCGTATGAGAATCCAGATTCAGTGAATGTGTCAATGTAAATGTCACGTGGACGTCATCAACAGTATCATCTTTAAAGGTTCTGCTTTCCTTGATATTTCTGACATTCCGCTATGTAGCAGATTTAATATTAAGACATTTCGAAGTCTAAATATATAAAGGTGATTATAAATCACGATGTCTCGCATCCTGTGTCATTATGGGAAAGAATGTCTCTTCCTATGTTATCTTCCTATATCATAGTATCCCCATTAATCATTTGAAAAAGAACTACATAAGCATAAGCTTTTGAACTTACTTGCCTATTAAAACCTCTTTTACCCATGGTGGCAGGAATACCTGCTTCACGACAATATCATTTTTTACTGATATGTTACGCTTATAGTATACATATATGGGCACCAATCATGTCCTTTTAGATACACACGGAAATAGATAATATGTCAAAGTGTGAGGCACAGCCTCTGACCCATGATCTTTAGGCATATGCTCACACCAAGATATTCCACGTATATGGAAACTGGTATTGGTCAAGAATCGGCTGTTAGGAAAATTGCTGAAGAGGCTAGCAAGCTAGGTAAGTATGTGGTTGTGGTAGCGTGGGGCATGTTGGTATTAAGTGGTCTCTAGTCCTCTTTAGCGTATCTTTATAGCCCAATAAAAGGCCAGCCGTTCAGTTGGGCCCCTGGGATGGTCCGTGGCCAAAGGAGTCATTCATTAGCGGCGTGGGGTGGGGTGTGAGCGGCCTGAGCTGCTCCGTGAAGACCACGACCAGCTTGGGCATGTATCAAATGACAATGAAATGGCAGGGGGAGCTGTTGGGCCGGGGTGTCCTGATGAGGCGGTTGGCCCTGCGCCCTTGCCCCCAACCTGCCCCGAGCAGCTCAGCGTGGCCGGACGCCCCGGGAGGCCTATCCGAGCAGATGAGAGCAGCTCAGGGTAGCCCCCGAGCAGAATACCAATCAGCCGTGGTCGGAGCTGGTCGTTCAAAGGGCCCGGATCAGCTGGCGGAGAACGGACGGGGGGTTAAGGGGATAGTAGTAGTTGAGAGACTGGGAAGCCAAGGACCTTGTTTCAACTCGGCACCACCGCATCAGCCCCCGCACCCTGCCTCTCTTGCTCGTAGAGTTGCTCCCGGCACACACAGGCTGTTATCTGCTCCTCCTCACTGTGAGTCCCTCCCTCTCGGAGGTTCATGAGTATCACCAACAATTGGATTGATCCACCCGTTTAGGCAAAAGCCGCGGGATAGAGCGCACCTCAGCACCCTCGTCCCCAGTCGTTTGAGGAAAAGGGTGGCTGTCACACTGATGTCACAAAGTGCTGTCCCCAACCTACCTATCTATGTACCAATAACATGCTCATAGCTTCTGATGCATTAATCTTACATGTATCTTTTTTTTCATTTAGTACCAAGCCTGAGCTGAGTTTTATAGATACATTTCGGCAACTTCTTTACAAGTAAGGACATTCAGATCTTATACATCGAGAGACAAAAATGTTTCAACAGGCAAGAAAACCCCTACAGAAAGGGTGAAGAAGAATGATGATGTGAAGTATGGCGTACACTGAAAATAGTCTGTTAGGAGAATTGATAACATCCCTTCTTTGCGTTTTACCCCTACCGTTGCTAAACTCCCTTCTCTATACTACCCTTTATCTATTTATAGCTTGCTTGCTTTCCCTCTCCAGTTCCCTCTCTATTTTATGTCACCAATTTTATACATGTCATTCCTTGAAAACCCTGCCTATACATATTATCCGCTGAAAACGTCATCTCGACCAAAGTTACCCTCCCCACCTCAAAAGCCTGGCCACTTTACCTACTTTATATATACTACTCACAGTCAAGTCTCGACCTCCCTGAGTTGGGCCCCCGGGTACGGTATAGTAAGTAGCCCACGAGTAGACAGATGCGGTCCACACAGATGTAGCCGCGGTCCGGGAATAGAAACCGTCCTAAATATAGACTACGCTAACCAATTGCCAGACTGAGCCCGTCCCACGCCATAGAGCAGCCACCCAACGATCTATCACGCCGATTAACATTTAAAAGTGAACTTCAGGCAAAGTAAGTAAAATAACCATCCCGCCCTATTGAGGTATTGACCCGTCATATAGATTAGCCACCCGATCGCATGAAATAGCCATCCCACCCAATAGATGAGCTATGCCACCACACTATACCACCACGTAGAGAAGTTGTGTCATCCTATAGAGAATACGTTATGTGTTTAACATATAGAGTAGCCATCCTACAATGTAGGATGGCAGCTGGGTCGTGTTTAGATGCAAATACACTGCTAGCTGACGAAACAAGTTAGTTGCATTTGTCTTCTGCGGTCATGATGTGCCTTTTCGGAGATTAAAGCCTTGCACTCACAAATGCTGATTCTGGTCCTAATAGGTCACACGATTGACTTCCCGACTGGAATAAAATATCATTGGGAGGTCAGACAAAATCGTGGCAGTGGGCCATGTTTCTCCAAGTGACTCTACGATAGCCCACGTTTTGAATACCGATAAGCTACGATTGGAAACGCCCATCGTAGTGCTCCAAATAAGATCCAACATGTTAGATTTTTCGTAGCCTATCATAGCCTATTGTAGCCGATCGATAGCTAATCGTAGCCATGAGCATGATTCAAAGATTGGATCACGACAGAGAGCTACGATTCAAGGCCTCTTCCAAATACCTCCCGATAGGGTATGATTTTGTCAAACGTAGCCTATCGGGAGCTCTACCGTAGACCATCGGCGTTAGTGGGTGCAAGGTCATTCTAATTACAGAAGACCATCGATACGACATTGTGAAAGTTGCAATTCAGCATATTGCTTAGTGTTTGGCAAATTAAATTTGAACATCTTTGCCTTTTCTATTAAGAGTTAGGAAATGACTTTGGAACGTCGAGTGGCTCTTTCCTGCATGCTAGATGGTAAACACAATTTCTGCTAATTAATGCTTCATGTAAGGTACACTTTATTACGACGAGATAATCACGTAATGGAACAGTCGTGATTCCATTATCAATACGCATTGTCTCTCAGTGTAAAATGTTTCTTCGGAGGCCATCTGATATTTCTACCTCGCAGTAAAGTCACGAGATCATGTGATCCTGAGGTAATGCTCCTGTCTGATTATTAGTACGATAGACAAGATTCAATTAAAATCGTTTTACTCTGAATGGATTTCAAATGATGTGAAACGAAATAAATTCTCAAAATCTTATTATACCAAATTCCTTTGCTCTCTGCCATTTGCATACTATGAATGAAAAATGCGTCATATGCAATTACTCTTTCTAGCGTTTTTATAGCTTTTCATTTCTGCAGGAGTATACTACGAAGGGAGTATAGCAGGCTCCAGGGCAAACACTGGTGTGTTGTGTTTCATTTAATTCAAATAATAGAGAATACAATTTACAGTCACAGTATTTCCTTGATGCCTAAATGATTAGATGATTATGGCAGGAGGTGATAACGTATTTTTACGTCTCACAATTTCTTATGAGATGGTATAAAAGATTGCCTTAAGATATATCGGCAGGCGAGGATTAGGAAAATGCTGATTTACTTCTAAATAAATTCAAACACACAGAATTAAACACACTGAAAAGCTGTGAGGAAAGTATACTACTCACAGTTTGACTCGTAAAGGAAATGCAACCCTATAAATGATCACAGTTTTAGATAAACACACCACGGCAATCCATAGTCGGTTTCATTGGTGGCTGTTATCAGAACAGTGAATATTTACACATAGAAATGATCATGAAACCAAACAATTTGTTCAACCAAATACGATCAAGAAACTGATACTCCTCAAGACTACACCCTCTGAACCAGTGGATGAGCAAGCAATGTTAGTCCGATAATATCCTATATAGTCACCATGTATAGAACGTAGATTTTAGCTGTTATTGAATCGGAATGCTCTAGATTGACATACTTAGTATCTGGTAATCGCACCTAAAGGGAGATCGATGATAACAGAACTAATCACTAAACTATGAAATTATTTCTTCGGACCTATTTGTTTCTAAATCTACTATTCACTAGGACATTAATGAAAGAATACAAATGGAACCTTCCTCGATTTATAATCTACATTGTTTTTCTATATTATAAATTCCAAGCCAAGCATTATTATTTTCCTTTATCGCCGAAGAGTTGAATACCTTATGCATAATTTGTACATAATAAATATTGCCTAGTTGGGGAATTTCATATCCCCTCAGAATGATAAATCTATGTAACATTCACATAGATTCCATTGCGGCTAGGGTTGATACGATACACAAAGCTGTCTTCCGTGAAACATCTATCGTAATGATGATAGAAGTAGAGATAAGTAGGTAGCACTGTCGATTTCACCGCAATATTTGGGCTTGAATTCAGACACCTTTGAACAAAACCGCCCATTAGACTTGTCATTAGCCCACATTTTAGGTGAAACACCTTCAGAGGAAAGACAAAGGACACTGCCACTGCACATAGATCATAGAAAGTCAGTAACCGGGACTCGTTTCCACATGCTCAGAACTCCGCCGTAAGAAGTATGAATAGGGATGTAACGGGAGCAGATATAAAGGCTCTAGTCCTCTCTAATATGCACAATGCTCTCATGTAACGTCAACATATTGTTTCGGTCTCACTATGCTATAACAAACGCTGTTACCTGTCTCTTTCTCTCTTTCTCTCTGTCACATTAGTATCTTCTTCACTGTATCACTTCTAACAGCTATTTTGTTTCTGTCATTATTCTCTGTGACAGTTGTGTGTACCAGTTAACCATTTACCATGTATGGATATATACACTGACGCCTTCCGACAAAGGGGTTGGATGACGGTGAAATGATTTACCTTCAATATCAAACTGACAGGGGAGAGGAGCCATAGATTCTTGCGTACAAAGGTGGATATTGACTGTAGATGTACAGGGGCAGGTTAACGGGACACACCCTATGCTGTCATGGCCGGTGTATCCCCATTGACGTCATCCCAGTCTGATGTTAGGTCCTGGATTCTCGCCCCCACCACAAGGTGGATGAAATACATGACATCCATTTCACCCCCTCCCACTCTTTCCCCACTCTGATAAATCACGTAGCGATGTGGGTTGACGGTGCCGAAAGGAGAGCCTGTAATTTGCAGCCATCAACACCTACTTTACATGTTCGGCAATTGGTCTGACACTGGGGTCACTGACACTTACCATCGAGCTGCTCGCAACCAGCCTGCCCCCCCGCGCCCTTTGACTTACAATTCAACAGCACAACGTGACCGCTATCAACATTTCCGAAGCCTTTAGTTCCCAGCTAGACCGTGAGGTGTGGCAATCGGTAATGACGCGACCTAGGGACATGACGGACGCCATCTGGTCACATCCTATTTGACTGACTCTTGGTCTCCTGAAGTGTCCGTCCAGCTCCGGGCGAAATATGTGTGTACCCTGTGAGTTCATGGCGTACAGGAAGATGTCTTTGTTGAAGCACACTGTATGGAACCCAAGGAGATACGCAAGGACGCATGTTTTGATATCGACGTCACAGTGGTCACGTGACTGCGGCGTGACCCCACTGACGTCATCGATCAAACGGGAACCTGACCAGTCGACGTATGGGGCGCAGTCCGGGCCACCTCTACAGGCAAAACTGATGCATAAATACGTGTCTTAGAGTGCCTATTGGAGAACATGTGCACAGTGGTAGAGGCTGCAAGGATGTATTGATCTAAAATCCCACATGCCACTTCCATGGCAACAACATGGCACGTCAAGGGTATCGTATCCAATACAAAAATAATTTGTAAACATTCTATGCTTGTAAAGAAAAACATCGTGTGAATGACAAAATTTGATAAACATGTGATATGTGTATCTTTATTTCCCTATTATAGAGCATTCAGAAGTATCTATCCTGTTGACTATCCCGTTGACATTATCTATTTATGTCTTTAAAGACACTATGAGTGGTGCACCCTTGCAGTTTTTATGTAGTCAGTCTCACTCCATCGAAAAGGGACGGCTCGACGAAAGAATGTAACTGTCTGTATCTCTTCAGCATGACCATTAATAATGGAGAAATGGTTTGTCATGTCAGGTGTCTATGCTGTGGCGAGTGCTGTGTTCATACTATAGCGTAGTGTATATGGCAGGGCATATCAGGTGCGTTGTACCTGAGCATTCACCTGGTAGATGGATGCTCGTCGATGTATTATTCAAAACAGCACATTCAACCACTAAATGCACGCAACAATCATGTATAGGGAATGTATATTTTTGCCATTAGTTACTCAGGAAACAAGACTCGAATAAGACACCGCCAAGCTGTAGACTATTTAGCCATAGAAAGCTAGAAGGTTGCTGTAAGCATACTACACGCAGTTCCTTTTAGCAGGGACTCATATCTAGTTTTACAGCCAAGAAAATTAAGTCAGGGTAGCTAACCGACCCAATACATCACCAGGTTCAACTCAAGGAAACTTCACCAGACTAAGCTCATCTCGACCCGAGAGCCTTGACAGACCCTTGGCTTCTACTTTACCTCAGCTTGTAATCTGACAGAGACTCTCCCTTCACTCGTAGCTTTACAAAAGAGTCAACGACCTCTTCAATATGAGACACTATAAGAAAGTAGTATTTGAGTGAACCAGATATTACCAAAAGATCTCGGGTCGTATTTCATATTACTTCTAGTTATTACATTTTGTTTCTTATTATACATGATCGATAACTGTTAAATGAATGATGTAGTAAAAGCAGGTAAATTATCATTGGTAAATGATATACCACAATAGTCATGTAATGAATTTTTTTTTTGAAACGTAGGGCATAATCTTTCATTCGTAACTATTGGACAGTATCTATCAATACAATCAAATGGGTACACCGATTGCCCTAACTATGTGTATCCAGAATACTGCCAAATTTCTTTTCGTAAACCATCTTCTACTAAAGTGTACTCATTTATCCGTAACCATCATTTCAAAGCTCAATTTCAAGTGTAAGATATCACGAAGGTTAAAACAGAGTCATAGAAATAACAGTCCAAATATTGACAGCCATTAGCGTTATTGATACTTTGTAGAGACTATTAGTAGAACATTGTCATCATGAGTTCGATATCACTAATATCGACATTATGACCTCCGATACTGTAGCCCAAGGACATTGGGTAATAGGCATATTAACATTTATTGATGCACGTTGGATCAAGGTCTTGTGATATAGTACTGTGTCAATGTGCTCGCGGATGCATATGACACAAGTGGATAGTATATGTAAGTCGGTTTGTAGAACGGAAGCAAAGATGTAAGGCTTTGGAAAAGCCGATTAGGAGAATTGGATTTTGATTTTCAGGAGGAAATCGGGATATGGCGAGGAAGGTCCATGTGAGGTTTTCTAAGTCTCCGCAATAAGAGATTATAAACGAACCCTCTCACGCGATAATGGACACTTTCAAATAGATTCCAACTTTAATGTGCGAACGCTTGCATACAATTTCAATGGAATATACAGTAGATCGATGAATGGATCTATGTCTAGCTCTACCTTATAAATATATCATAATTGCCGGCGTGAAAGCCTATGAGGTATTTATAGGGATGAAAAAAACGAATCGTTGGCAATAACTGTTTGCAAATTCTCATGCAAAATATAACGAGGAGTTCATGGTACTGGTCATCAACAATTTGTGTACTTGTGAAACATTGGAACTATATCAACAAAAACTCTGTTTAGAGGGAAGATATACCCCTAAAGACTAGCTCTAATAGTAATCATAATGATTAATAGCAATTGTATTTAATTCGCATTAAATGCTCAATATAAGACTTAAAACGATAGTATCCGGTATCAGATATTATTTACAAGCTGAAACTAACCACGTCGATTATCCTATCTTATCTTGTCTCTGATATCATTAATTGTTTATTTGTATTTATATATTTAGAGAGCTTGCTATAAACAGTTATGCTATGTCGTTGAGAAATGCTTCCAAATAGGTTTTATGCAATGTACGAAAAACAATGTAAAACATGTCGAAGGCCTTGTAACACAGTTTGACTTACATCAAGCGCACTGTCTGATATGGTTTATCGGAATTGAACTTGGGCGAATAGATGTCACTGGCAGTCTGATCTCGGTTCATTGTTAGGTTGGCAGATACGGTGCCCGACTTTCCCTGCCCCTTGCTGGTATCTAGAGCCATGACCACTGTGCCCTGTCACCATGACGATAAGCACACAACGCTTACTTTCCTCAGAAAAGGGTCGCCCTCACTGCATGTTCTCCGATCACCCACGGTATGTCGAGCACGAAAGGGCTCCTGCCAACAACCCATGACCTTTTGTGGGATAAAGCCTTGAGGGCCCGATAGAGGGCGTCAGTGTGGGGATGAACATGCGCAGTAAGGTTTAGTCTGAAGAAGGTGTGGGGGTGGAAATGTAGGGTGATCTATGGCAAACGGGGTTGTGTCTGGGCAGGGAACATGGTCAAGGGGCTCTATTATGCATTGGGTCGCTTATGGTTGTATGGGTGGGCAGGGTGGAGGGCAGTGGTGAGGTATAATGTTGAACAGCATAGTTGCAAGTTTCTACCCTGCCCAGGGGTGAGGTTTTAGGATGTGCAAAGGGCATTTTATCTTAGATTGAATATGATGAGACGGCCCGGGTACCACGCAATTTGTGACTGGACCGAGATTCACCCGTGCTTTCCGTTAGTCGCCTCTCTTCGTACCAGAGCCTTATCACATCGTGTCTTCACTCCTCTTTCGTTAGTTATATATCGCTAAAGGCCCTAACTCACAGTGATCCATTTCGTTGCCATTCCATTACTCAGATACACATCAAACACTCACTGCCATTTGTTCATCTCTTATAATTAGTTCACCTGCCTATTTTACCCGTTACTACCTTAAATCCCTCCGATATATTATCCAATCCTATCTTTGTATTTACGAGTACATTCCCTAATCTAACATAATCCCCTTGGTGTTAGTCTAAGTCGTCTGCCATTATCGGTTCTCACGAGGTCGCATAGTCTACACGAAATGGCAATATTCCAGGAGGTTGTTGCTGAATGAGATTTTGAAGAGGACATTTAGTTGCTCTCCTAAATTGTCAATCATTACTACCAGTACCTCCTAGAAAGTATGATATGTCTCGGTGAGGAACAATGTAAAATATCCGCCCAGTAAGCACTTGGTTCTACAGGTTGTTCTATCATACTTTATTAATCAATTTAATATTCTGCTGAGAAGGGGAAAGGTGGAAGTGTAGGCCTTACTTAGACCGTCTGTATGGATAAATGTCACAGCATAACTTTAAAAAGGAAAGTGGATCGAGGTACATTATAACATGAGTCTCCCTGCATTTCTATCCAAATTTTCTTAAGATTGCAATCTTTCCATTTCAGTCAAGGAGCCTGCAAAGTGATTACCAAATGTCACCATTAATCCAAGTGCCTTGAGAAATTAGAGTGCCAATAGACTCCAACGATTGGTGACGCAACGAGGCGAAGATTCTTCTTGCTGGGTTTGTGCCTAATAAAGAAGGCACCAAAGTATTATGCAAAGGTGGCGAGATTGCCTTCGTGGGTGAGGAGCAATGGCCCGAACAAAACCATGAAGCAATAGATCACGCTTCCAGCCCTGATGGCACCCTAAAGATGCCACATATCTTCTTCTAGAAAACAAAGAGAGACGGCAGTAAAGGCGCACCATCTCTACCATGACGTCCGTGGTATCTCCACGTGGAACAGGGGTAATAAAGGGGACGTGGTTGGCGACACTCCGCTCCAGACACGCTCCACTGGGAGACATAAATATGGCGGCCCTGTGTCTGGGCACACCTCTGGTCCTAGGCTTGCCACCTCTAGGGTAGGGATGGTGTGGGGGGGCCTCCCCTCCCTTCACCTTCACAGAAGGCGGCCGCTATCACGGCAAGCCACGCCCGGCCAACAAACCCGGTCTCTGGCGTGGAGCCGGGAGTTGCTCAGCGCCGGTCGGCGAGCTGCTCCCTGAGTGGAGCAAGCCGAGCGTGCCGCCCCGCCATCACACGGCCAATCACGCCCTTTGTTCTACGCAGTCGAGGGGAAATATCTTGCCCCCACAGCTCTGTCACATCGCCCGCTAAGGGGCATCGGTCTGCTGCTGGCGCATGCCGACGTCCACACCTCTCTAGGCGCCCACCACTTCCGGTCCGTTGTCAGTGCATGAGGGAATGTGACCGGAAGTAGTATGGTGGGTCCTGCCAGCGGTCTAGGATGCAAACTATGCCCTTTCCGTCTGGCTATATTGGTTGGCTTATGCCCAGTGATGGCCACTTTGTCCTCTAAGTAGAGCCATAAATCACGTTATTTGCGCCAAGGTTTATATTAGGACAGTTGGGCACCAGTGTCTCACTTTCTCTCAGGGAATTGAATGAAATTCAATCAATGGGAGAAATGCTGAATTATAGGAAAAAGCTAAAGGTGGAGTGTGTTTAAATTTTCATGTTGATTTACTCTTTCCATTTCCTGTCCTATTTTTTAAAAAGGATTTCATGTCTTTTAGTTCACGTAATTAGGAGACAGTTATCTCTGAAAGGAAGTAAATATGCAAAAGCAAATGTGATTATCATGGTTTCACGAAACAACTCTCCTTCTCTGCCATTCCCGATCTGGTGGAAAAATCGTCGTGGGATATTTCTTCCCGCTCGAGCAGCGACACAAATAATATACGCCGGAAGGGTAGCTATAGAAGAAACAATGCTGTGAGCAGGTCGAACTGCAGCCTTTTACACGGAGATCATAATGAGCTGCTCAGATGACGGGGCCACTTACATCATTTTTAATGTTGCCATTAACGTCTTTGTCCAACTGCCGGTCGCCACAGGGTGCTATTGGCAGTCAGCAGAGAGTTCCTCTTCTCACAAGGAACTAACCCTGTCCTAATCCGCCATATCATAACAGCATTTCTTTGACTTCACCTGAAGGTTCTTCATATAAAATTCAAGTTTCCTTAGGTTCATATTGTTTGAGGTATTTCCCAGGGGAGAAGACAAGACAACATTTACTGTTTAAAGGCATCATACATGGAATCAATATAATCCCCCAAACCACCATGCGCACACTTACGTTCAAGGCAACGTCAACTCTACAGATTTGGCAATCAAACTAATGTAATTCGGCAGATGTATAATATTTTTTCCGCCACAGATACCCGCCATATATATTCTATAGCACGACTGGCCTTTCAGAACCCTGGGATTTTTAGATTTTAGCCGATCAGAAAAGGTTTGGAAAGTTAGCAAAACAGGCATTGGCTATGAGCACATCATGTTGGAATTAATATTTCGTCAACTGCTAGGCTACCTACTCAGAACGCTCTAAGAGCAGCTCCTTAGAGCAGCTAGGAGCAGCTGGGATCAGCTCGTGCCTTGAGAATGTAGCAGGTGCTCTGTCTGTCAGTCGGTCTAATCCCAGACCAAATGGCTAATTTCATGGACATTTGTCCATCGGGAGAATATTCAGAAACTCACGCTACCACAACTGGTGAATAAGCATCGCGAGAGTTGATATGTGGCGGATGTGTACATAGAGCCTATCTTAAGTGCTAGTCACCAATTAAGGCAGTATCAGAGAAGTATCAGTTTCGGGCTTGGAGAGTAAACACATATAAGGTATCCAGAAAGGTTGTGCTTAATTGATTACATCGTCTAAAGGCAAAGAGGAGAGATAGAGGAAGAAAGGAAAACCGGAGACGAAGGTCAGATGCGTGAACTATTAAGGAATGACGAATGAGTCTGCACATTAGTTAATGGTTTAACCCTTTAAGGGCGAATGATGCTTTGAGGCATCATCCAGCCCAGGGCGAATGATGCCTTGAGGCATCATCCAGTCCAGGGCGAATGATGCCTTGAGGCATCATTTCTCAAAAATCTACAAAATCGTTTTGAACAAAAATTAATGGCTGAACATTAATGAAATTTTCACAGCATGTATGTATAATACCATTATTAGTATTTATATAAAGAAGAAATAAAATATCTAAGATTATATATCATATCACGTGATTAAAGAATTGAATTGTGGGTTTTAAGGACTGTGTGCCCGTCCCCTAGCGGTATAAAGTGCCACTAGCACCCGTCCTCCAGACAGTAGCTTGGCCACAGGCACCCGTCCTTAAAGGGTTAATGAATGCGTGCGTCAGTAGCGAGGGCGTAAGGTAGTGTCTGGGTGAGGTGGAATGAAGTGTGTAGATGGAGCAGTCAATGAGGAATGAAGAGAGGGAGGGAGGGATAGAGTGATAGTGCCAACGACTTATAGCGCAACATGAAAGGCAAGGAGCAAGGCAAATACGCCCTGGTGTAATTGAATGAGTGAGTAGGTGCTGGTATAATTTATAGAACTGTGGTTGGAGGAGTCTGCATTTCGGAAAGTCGCCTGGATACGGATATAGTGTACATGCACGAGCCCTTTTTTACTTCCCTAGTCCGTTTTTACTTCCCCTCCTATTGGCTAAGCTGGTATGCGATATGACACACACCTGTCACCTTATCTCCCCACTGACTGAGACTTTCATTAGAGACTGAAATTAATTAAATTGAATCACTTAATTGACTAATTGGATTGCGGGGGTCAATTTGGAGTTCGCTCTTTCTCATGTGATTGTTCCAACGTAAACAGTTATTAAAGGACGACTTTGGAGTAAATTCCATCGTTCCAGCCTCACACCCGACCACAAATGCGGTCCGATATTTCGAGAAGTGGTACATTACAATACAATCGTGAACTCGATCGATTTGCCCAGCAAACACAATTTGCATCTTCCGTCAGAAATGCATGTCTTTATATATAGAATGCATAGGGCAGCGGGAATAGTTATTCGGAATAAGCCAAGCAATATGTATATGATGTACATATATTTTTAAAGGAGGCGAAATATCCACTAGCACTAGTGCAAAGGACCCGTCCCTGCATCGTAGGGAAATGTAACTATTTACACAAAACCAAATATGCTCCAATATATGGCTGAAGAAAATTCATTGATGAATGGATGGTGTTGTACAGACAAGTTGATGAGATAATGGATCGGTGAATCATTTCTTGTTATTTTTTTATATTCCATTCTATCTAGATATCACTAGCATTGATATCTTCTTTTTTATCTTAATATCTGGTACATACATAACTATGCCTGGGTATTTCTTTTTAAGAATTCACTGTATGAAGGTTGACAATATCATCTCTGGGCGAAGTAATTTGATCTAATGGTAACATCTCCACTGCAATTATTCCATGCCTCAACCTAAAGTAGTGTAGCTTGTGTTACAACTACCTAATGTAATCCTATGACCACCACCATTTATGAAGGTTATTGTGCTACCTCAGAGAGTCAACATGTAATGCTGACTGTTAGTAGGAGTGCTTAAGGTACAAAGCGTATAATCAATGGAGCCCGAACAACTTCCATATTATCTCTAGCTCATCTCATCCTATTACTATCTAGAACAAAAGGTTGCCTGACTTGTTACCTTGAGTATCATGAATGTACATGGATTAGCTCAGTCATACAGCCATTGTGTAACGGTGTATGTAAAAACGACGCTGAGGGACCGGGCGATGCCAAGCCCGCGCATTTAATGTAAAATGTTACCCTAATAAAACTGATTAAAAAAACAAAAAAAATTATGGGGACTGGAGATGAATGCCATTTGCTCACACGATTATTTATCGTGAGCCAATTATATGCCATGCTTATTGATAATCAGAGTCGTCATTTGATTGTCACAAATAAGTCTAGGGTAACAGACATACACTGACCAGAGTCCGAGCTGAGGAAATGGGATCGCCGTGTACACTTTGATCTTGCAGATGATCGTAGCCTCCAGGTAACAATATGTTGTAATATTCTATGAACAATGAACCCTTTACCCGGCGTTTACATTAGACGACTGGAAACGCGGCGACTGTAGATCGTCTAGCCGATAGTCGTCAGATGGTGCTCCATTACAGGATATTGGCGACAATAGTCGTCAACCCAAGAATTTCCTCAAGCATTTACACAAGACGATTTATCATACTTTAAATTGGCTTTCTGCTGTGCAACTTAGCAGGCGTTTACCTTAGACAATTATAAGCGACGACCTTTGAAGGTTAACCCTGTTTAAACAACAAATGAATTATATCTCATTACAATATCGGAGATGAAAAAGGGTTAATAAAAAAATTCGTCGACACAGAACAACGTTTTTGGCCAAAACGAAAGGTGGTCGATGACTAAAGGCCAAACCCCATTAACGCCGATGGTGTACGATAGACCTCCCGATACGCTGCGATCGAAAATAGCAAAATCGTAGCCTATCGCCAGGTACCCAATAATTTAAATTGTGGACATGGGTGTAAATCGTAGACCATCGGAACGGCTTTGGATAACCAAAAACATAAACCATACCCACGATTAAATTCGTGTATCAATGGAGATATCAGTTTCAATCTTGAAATATACTATAATTTGGGAAATATTGAAGGAATCTGATTAACCTTTACAGGTATTTACAACATATTATGCATTATTTTCAGAAGAAAAAATAATCAAATTTAAAAATAAAACTGTGTTAGAATCGCAATTCTGTTATGAAACTATTTTCTTCTGGCCCTTAGATTTAATCAAACGATATCATATTTACGGCGATCAAATATATCTATATGGGCTCCACATAATTCCATAATTTCATAGTTTTTCCGTCAATTATTTCACACATATGAGATATTTTTACCGTTAAATCAAATATAATAGCCTACTACAGGCTACGATAAATCCAACATGTTGGAATTTATCGGGAACTAATGCAATTGATATTTTCAATCGCAGCCTATCGGTATTTTCAATCGCAGCCTATCGGTATGTAGGCATAAGATATCGTAGAGTCGATCGCAGAAACCTGTCCCACTGCCACGATATTTTTTCTGGACTCATGATAGAATCGGTTTCGTGTCGGGAAGTCAATCGTAAGGCCTATCTAGACCAAAATCGGCGTTGGTGGGGGTAAGCCTTTAGCTTTCACAGAATTGCCGCCTGTCTAGACAACCAATTTTAAACTGGATTGAAATGGTTGCCAGCGTCAGAGCATGTCTAATAGTCGTCAGGTGGTGCCAAATTGCTTAATTCACACATCAGATGAACTGTAGTCGCCACGTGCTTGGCGTTTATACTAAACCAATGATAGCCTTTTACTGCTGAAAGTCGTCAAGTGGTGCGAAATTCAAGAATCGCCGCATATAATCGTCTGATTAGTGTGCTACCCAAACCATGTGGACCCGGGTAAAGAGAACCATTACAAATGAGAAGTGAACAAGATGCAGGTAGAATGCCAGTAAAGGGAGGTAGAAACTGACATAGGAATCCAAAATGGTTTGGCGTCTTTCCATCAAGTGCAGATTCCAGGTATACAGGACAATGCCACTCTCTTGTTGGACATGCCGATGTGGGACTGGCGGAGAGGAGTGGCTCTCACAGGGCAAGTTAAGCATTATGACTTATTGCCATGGTGACGGCGCACAAAGGAATTGAGATTGTGCTGCTGATATGCCGCAGGCTCTGCACTGTCAGCCAATGCCAGAATAGAGCCCCAACATGTCGGACAACGTTTAAGATAATAAAATACACATATACAATCTTAGTAGAACTGTCTATGACACAGAGTAAGTCTATATGAGTTTCAGAAGTAGGTTTATATGATGTTCATTAAAAGGGCGGTCTCAGGTCTCATATAAATTGAAGCTATTATAGACGCACCTCATGTAAGTAGCTCTATGGTGAATTAAACAGATAGTTGACGTTCTTTACAGTCCGATGGTTGGCTAACCCGATTAAAGCTAAAAATATGTTGCCTTTCAATTGTCAAATGAAAAGTAAGACATGAGAAGTGGTCTCCACAAAGCTAGTTTTTATGGTGATTTCTTTGTAAACACAGAGACATTAACGCTAAAACGTCCATAATGGGCAGCCTTTGAAGCCACGCACAAAAAGATAATGCAAACACACAAAGAGAACCGCTATCAGTACACCCTACATTCCCTCCTGGACCTTTTCGTACGGCCGCATGTGAGGGCTGAGTAGGGTCCTTCTATATTCATAGTACAGCTGCCTCACAGGTGTCTAATCTGTTCACTGAATCTATAACCATAACAGAATAAGTAATAAAGACAGCTGGGTAATTGTCTTAGGGATTTCGTTGGAGCGTTAAACAGCTCAACACTCAACAACATACGGCTTAAATTTGTGGATATGTGTTAATTATGTGTTCTATTCCCGTGGATTAGGACTCAATCTAAGTGATGTGATTTATTCGAAGACAACGTGTAGCGTTCAAATCCTCAAATTTGAGTAAGGTACACCTTTCAATCTTTCCGAAATAGAGTTAAACTTGTGGACTTCAGATAGCTAAAGCTAAATATTAAACGCACAGGACCCGATCTATCAAAAATCATCGTTAAGTGAATTTTGGAACACAACGTAAATGGTAAAAACGAACCTCCAAGAATCAGCAGCATTTCACCCTTCTGTGGTACTATTATATGCGTCATGAGGGTTTTTCAGACAATATATCAATTCTGTATGTCAGATTATATGAAATGGAAATTCTTCTACCCCTCTCGCAAAGATGTATTGCAAAATAACACAAATGCTAAGGTAGGCTCAACATAGAGCTGCCCAAAATCAAATGTCTAAAGATATAGCCTATCTATGAACAGATCACAACCGTAAGTCTCCGTAGTACTTCCCTCTCTATAAGCTCTGTGACGCTGCAGCAGAGACATAGCTAATCACATGCAGCGCATCAGACCACCTTTAGTTCGCCTCAGGACAGTTTCTCTCATGTGCTGGCGACACTTTTGTCTCTTAAAGATGAGCGAAAGCTTCCTATATTGCATATACATTATGTAGCATATCTATATAGGGTATCTGGGAAGATGAAAGCAGCTTCTCTTCCGTAGGATTCTTAGAAATGCCTAGCGAGACCAGATGTCTAATTCTAGATAAACCTACTTATTGCGGACGAACTAATTTAGGCGGGACACCAAATGTAAGTTTGCGAAATAAGGGAAAATAGCTTAGACGTCCTCATATATGCTCGGTCTATATTCAGGGGAAAATAATATAAAAAAGAGCATGGATCAGGGTTTATATACCATTAGATAAATGTGAAGTCGATCCACAACATAAAGGTATGTGTATCTTGCCAAGATACATTTTGCAGTTTTGTGTAATATGATATTTATCTAACATTTCTAATGTATGAAGACCAAGGATATTTAGATTCCTGCAATGTTCCACTTCCAATGGTCTTGATTCACGTTTATACTGACTGAATAATCATTATCCTCTTTGCATATTATATAACTACTGGTCACATATTTAGTCCTTTGCATAATTCGTATTTAGTTGTCATTGTATGCTAAATCGACCATTTAACCTTTTTTGTTCTTTTTACATATTGTTTCCTTAAATACAGTTCTCAGTGGAATGGTTATCCTCTATGGATGGATATATTTAAAATTAAAATGATCGTTTATGGCATTTGATTAATAATCGTTGCAGTTGACTTTCCCTAAAGAGATTTTTGGCATTCTCTCTTTATCTGTCAGTCTTTCATTCTATCTCTCTACTTCTCTTTGCCTCTCCCTGTCTCTCTTCGGAACAAGAAGTAACAGATTCACACTCGTCATAGGAATAAAGAGATTCAGCCTGTAATTAAATCCGTCAAATCCTAGTCTGCAACTGCGACGTGAAAGGCACGTTGAGCGGAACGCGCTTACACATAAAGGGATTTTAGCAAGAACGTGATGCGACCTTTGCAATTGGAAAAGGAGGCCTGTCATTAAAATACATAATAACTAGGAATGCAGCACCCATCTATGAATAAGATTGGAGAACATAAAGTGGCGCAACAGTGTCATACAAGATTTGACTGGGTATCCCCTTATTTTCCATTATATTGTGTATGATGAAGTCCTTGCTAATACCACAACTGCTTGATGTTCTCTGAAGGTACACTTTAATAGTATCTTAAAAGGTCATACTCCTGTTTTAAGAGAATGTGTCGGATGCACTTAGCGTTGGACATAGCTGTGTGCATTAGACTATCAGTAAAGAATAGAGGGGTGGAACATACCATTATTACCTCTGAGTATAGCTTCCAAATGTAAACCACACCTAGTATTATTGGTTATAATGACACAGGTATGTCTGGTCAGGCACCGTGCCTTGAGCTCAGTGTTGGAGACGAGCAGTAAAACTAATGAAAACCATGGACCCGTATTGACGTCATCCAAATGAGTAAACTCATTTTATAGCTACTGTTGGTAATTAGAACACACAAGGCTGTCATATACAGATGTTGCACATACCAGGTGGACAAGGCGAAGATGCAATATTCGATGTAATTAGCAGATTGGAGTAATATGTGTTAAAATATTGTTCTGTCATATAGGATGCAATTACGTTATATACGTGTTAAGGTAATATTCATGATTGCCTTAGTCATCAATGCAAGAGTGGAATTAAACCATTATGGCTGATTTAACAGTGTGGTAACTTGTAGTCAACTTAAAGAGTGGATCCACATTTTCTTCAGTATGGCTTCAGTATGACTCAACACAAAGGAGAACCACTGACTCCTTTACGAGCAGGGGCCGACACGCCCCACGGGACACAGAGCACAGCTGGTCACGCGCCTGCCCACGAAAGTATATTATCATTGCGGATAATTAACAACCAGGCACGCGCGGATGTGTCAGTGGTCAAAGGTCAAGTTCGCTGATGTTCTTATAGCAGCATACCATTATGTCACCCATGCTTTTTAGACCAGTCCTAAAATGAAAATAACTGATATCAATACGTCCTGGGTATTTTAATTGCATATATCTTACACTTCTATTGACTTTCTTTCGCAATCCATCAGATACACAATACTAGGCTTTATCAGTGATGCTATTCAACCAAGCTTTCAGCACAGAGTAGCTTCGAATGATTTGATGAGGTAATGCTCCTGTTTAAATTCCATGATTCCCAACTTTCTATTCTTGTCGCCGCCTAAAAAGGCTCTCTGAAATTATTAACGGTTTACGAGACCCAATCACCGCTTGGACAATATTTTCATCATCTGAATTATCAAACTGACAAACCCTGAGTGATTTCTCTGGTTTGAAGAAGAAATACAATCCAACCTGGGTCGACTAAAACATTCATATGCTGGCTGTGCCACGTGACTGATGAGACCATGAAGAAGTAATCTTCCGAAATAGATTAGCCTTGACTGACCTGCCAACATGAATTTTATTGAAGGGATATGTGTTTGCATTTATAATTTAGGGCCAGTTAAATCTATCCTCTTTTATCACAAGCCGTATCCGATGGTGAAACAAGAGAAGGTCAGATTATTTCCAGCCGCCAACATTGTTACTATTCAACTCGGTTTCTATTTGAAACTTGGTAAAGTTTGTGGTCTACGATGCCCTGCGACATGTTTGCGTTTATAATGAAATCACTCTGATTCCATACAATGCAATTCGATGTTTATATCCTAATATCAACCCTGTATTGATAATTCCCATTTGCCTTTTCACCCCTTCCGCCACACGGTCTTTTAGATATTTACATCAAAATACACGTATACATCATGGTCTATATTGATTATAATATCACGACTGTTACCATTGTCAACGACCAGAAGAGTACCCTGACAGGTAAGGTTAACTGGATCAAATATAAAACCTAACTCTGAAGCCATACCATGCCAAATGGCAATGCGAACAGTGGTCTTTGAAGGAAGCCCAAATGTAGCCCTACGGGAAACCTTTATCCCTGAGCAATCAAATTCACAGCGTGCTTTGTCCACCTGACCTTTCGAGCTGCTCCACTACTGTTTGTTTGCTCACAGCCAGACCAATGGGTCTCGTAAAACTTTAATGCTAGACTTGATCTCCGATCCGGCCCTCCTTGAATAAACAATGGACGTCTTCTCAGTGGGACTTTGGTCGGTACTTCCGAAGGGTCTCTGTACCTAATCCTAGCTGAACAAGCCTAACAAGTGGTGTCTCGACGTTTGAAAAAGTTGGGAAACACCAAGGAAATTCTCCTTCTCAAGGCTTATAAATGCCGCGGACGTGCGGGCGCGTTACTGTGTTGTTCTTGGAGTTGGCATTTTGCATTTCTGTTTTTAGAGTTAAATACCAAGCATATCAGCATGGTATTTACACCAAAGAATTAAACTGAATGCTATCGGCCATTCTGGATGTACTTTCTTATCAAGAACTGATCCACCCTTCTCCCTCGTTCCTTTTTTCAGTGGTTCCATATATCTATTTCAGACGATTTATGGACAGTTATGATCTATAGAAAAATAAATGTATGCTATGTTTATATAAAGTAATATTTCGCCATTTTTAAATATAAGATAACATGAAAACAGGCTTCGCACCTCAAAGTACTCGGTATCGTGATATACCGGTCAATTATTTAATCTCACCCCTGGTATTTTGTCCCCGTAGACTTAACATTGGGATCTCGTATCCAACGCCCATTGAGGATTCAGAAAAAAAAGACTCAATGTCACAAAGGTTAGGAAGACAGTAATTATGCCAGTGTCCTTATGTTATAGGCGATACTGCCCCCTTCATTGAATGCTGGATAAAAAGAAATTCGCAGAAATGATAATAACCATCGCCCTAACCACATAGGTGTACTAGGAATGATTTATCTGTATCGCCAAATGGAACCAAGATATGGTACAATTCAATAGGACATTTTAACAACATATATCCTTTAAACAACGTATACTGTTCTCTTTAACAAACCATTGTAATATGCACATACACACGAGTGAGCGGAAATATCTTGCAGCATGGCACTGCTTCGACAAGTAGCAGTAAGCTATATATGTATAGTTCAGTGATACTAAATTATTTAACAGATTCTGCCTACCTGTGACACGGCTTGCCGGCCACGCGGCGAGTGCGGTTCGGAGAGAGGCACTGACAGGCCTTGGACGAATGCCTGTTCCCCATGCTCCTCACAACATCATGGTAGGTTCCAGGTCGGTGGGGGCGCGGAAGGGCGCCCGGATGGCGTACTCCAGTTTATCGACAGTGTAACAGGCAAGATCCACGTACACGACTTTAATACCTGCCACATCTATACTCAGCGTAGTCCGGTAGGCGCACAGGAGACCAGCGTTCGTTGTGAGGGCAGCTCGGGTGAGGGGTCTTTATTCTATGGGGAACAGCTCCAACGCGTATTCCTCCACCCTGTGGTGGCACAGCTCTGAGCAGCTGGACCACGCAGACCTTGTAGGCTTCAGTGGTTGACAAACAGGTTGTGTTGTACTCCTCTCATCCATCCACCCACCCATATGTACAGGGCATACCAAGGAGTCTACACGCTCATCATATCTCTAGCGACGACCGACAAGCATATAGTCTTTTATTAGGGGTAAACACTGGTCCCCCAGTTGCTCCCCACGGCTTAAGGTGCTCACAGACGGGACAGGAATTATAATGTACGGCTGGGTAATAGCATGGGTCGATAGATGGCAGCCATGATTGATTTAGATAATGCGATTTGCGCCTCGATTTGTCGTCGTATCGGATCGCACCGTGCGGCTAAACGATGCAGCCAAGCTGTGGAGATGAGAGTAAATTTGTATAGTTAAGGAGGTGTGGTGGGTCCGCGTTGACTTTAATATCTCAGATTACATCGGCTGGCAGACAGTACAGGAAGAGGGATCAGATCGCCCTGTGGCTATACACTGTATGCTTACCCCATCCCACTCGCCTGCTTCCTTCAGGGTGGCAGTAACAACTGGAAGGTGATCAATATGTCCTCTTACTGCTCTAATACAGCCTTCCCACCCTGGCACACCACCTATATGATCTGGAGGTTCTCATGGGCTTCACCACAGCTGGGCACCACAATATATGCTCTATATATATCGGAGCAAGTGTTGGCTTATCCACGGGTCCAGTGTGTAACATCCACCTTTTTGAAGCGATCCCCTACTACTACAAAGTGAGTAACTGAGCGGGAGGCCCAGTTCTCGGAATTATCTTCTAGACCGCCCACACATTCCAGTGTCCAATACACACTAGCCTCTCTGTAGCAGTGCATGCATTTGAACTCACTTCGGGGAAGCGCTGTCACTGTTATATAGGATAGAGGAGTAGCCTGTGCTGGAACATCCCCCAACGGTCAGCCGACCGATGTGTATACTGGGCGAAGATCGGTCATTTTCAGGCGAGGGTTCCATTGGTGTTGCTGCGCTGCCATCCCATTGTACAGGTCTGACATTGTCTTGCCCAGTCGGGACTGGCACAACGGTACGGTATGCAGATGCTACAAAACGACCGCTCCATTCATGGACTAGGAATGTGACCTTTCAATGCAAGCCCACAACATTGTGTCTATTATTGTTCATCCTGACAAAGAAAATGCGAGCCAATGCAGATGAATTCCGTAATGCAGGCCCTAAGGAGTAATTAGTCCCACTTGTTTGAAACGTTGGTGTCAAAGTAGATTTAACCAATCAGATCGAATACCACACAGGTGTAGCAGAAGATTAACTGTGCACATCTTGTGAACACTGGACTGTGCCAATTATGAGTCCTTGTACGCCATTAGATAGCATGAAGATAAGCTGGACATATTGTAATATTATGAAGTAGAATTCCCAGGTAAATTGCCGTCTATTGACAAAGCTACAACGCCATACATCCTATTCTATCCATCAACAAAAAGAGAAGAGAAAGACATCAGAATACTTCATGAGGCTTTATACTTATATAATCGGGTACAAGCCTTATTAAAAGCACAAAAAATCGGGTAGATTCCAATCAGATCAGTGATGACAGAACAGGGTGAGATAGGCCAGATCCCGCACCTGTGTGCACAAGGTGGCGGCTAATGCAGAGAGTTCATTCCCAGACTCATTGCCCTGCGCTGCAGTGTCGAGTTACTCATTTCCCAGCTCAGCGGATCTGCTCGCCACACAGAAAACACAAGGCCTAAAACACAATTCTCAATCTAAATAACTCCTGACACTTCTGTTCCATTTCAGCACCGCGGGTAGCTCGCTGTGTTGACACTTCCCCTCCCGCTGGGAGATCGAGTAATTTTGTTTAAATGTGAGTGGGGGTATCTATTAACCCTACCTGTGGATAATAAAAAAAAAGATGCAGGGAGACATCCAACGAGAAAGTTAGCTAGTCACTATCAGAGCGCATCCTGAGTCACCGAATATAAGAGTGCTGCTCACGCATTGAGTATCATGCGCCCGATTGCACTGCCTCCGTGGGTGGTTGTCGCGGGTTAATATTTGGTTGACGCAATGCTCCGAGTGCACAAAGTAAATAATATCAGAACAATAAAATCCTGACCCTTGTGGAGTTTCCTGTACATACAAGATACGTGATATCCATTTAAGCCATAGGGTGAATCTTGCTGTAAAGATATATGTATTCTCAAATACAATAACTGTGATGTTATATAACCACATACGACATTCTACGAATGGGATTCATCACAGTATCCAATAACAGGCTAGTTCGGGCTAGACTATATGCGGGTAGTGTTAAATGATGTATTCTAACAGGAAACAAGCAATACTCCCCACCATGATGATCATCATCCGATGTTTTGATGCACAATGACCTTTCATAAATTGGTTTGCGGTCATGTACAACTAAAACAATGGTAGTATCACTCATATGACAGCCTAGATCTACACAACGCCGAGTACTGCTGAAAGAGGTTGAGTAAGATGTAATAGTAACGGAAATAGCCTATCCGGATCAATAACAATGTCGTTGTAGTTTCTTTGTCATTCTATGCCACACCGCCTGTCCACTTATGCGCTTCCTCGAGCAACTTTCACCATTACAGAAAGGATCTTCTCTAATTAGTAATTAGTCGGTGATATGCTGCTAATGGCAATAGGTAGGGGGTAGGGTGAATAACACTGAATGCGGTTGTAAAACGAACCAGCCGCAACACCAGGTATGCGTGTATCGTCTGCGCATCCTCCTCCCTCGCCGTTTTCTCGAAGCATTGTTTGACTCGCGTGTCACGGCCGCCCCTCCTCACACAACGCACAGTCAATTATTCCTCCATGAGGCAGCGAACAACAGGCTCTTCTACTCCAGGCATCACTCAAATCCCACAGAGGTGTGACTCTCCCTGGAGGAGGCAGGACGACAGGTGTTTCGGCACACAGAGGGTCGTGACCCAATCTGCTAGAAGGACGCTTACACCTTCAGGCGTTCTCCAGTCACCATTGATCTTATAGAGCAGTACGTTGTTTTCCTGCTGGAATACTGGCATGCATCCTGCTACAGGTGTGCACTTCCTTATACTACTCACATCAAGCACAAAGGGGCTGGCTATATGATGTTCCTGTTTCTCCAGGCGGGAGTCACTGAGGTATAAGTCCGGGTTCCCTGTAGAAGTGCCGTAGGGGGTGTGACTGATGTCCTCCGGGCGATATGCGGCGGCGCTGGGCGGTGAACGTGATACCCCTACAGGCTTGTGGTAGTGGTGCTTTAACTGCAGCTTTGTGTGGTGCGGACACAGTCGACAGAACACTCTGCCTACTAGTCTGTTGACACACACATGAACAGAACCAGCTCTTCAGGTGTGTGGAGGAGAAAGGGGGTAAATGAAACTTCCTCCGGTGTGCATGTCCGAGGCACGATGCACGGGAGGAAGCACTGGAGGAGCGTGTATACACAGGAGGCAAGAGGGGAGAGAGAGGCACAGCACTACAGAGACAGAAGCACTGCTGCCTTCCCACTAGTTCTACAACCCACCCGCCGACCAGCCAGCCAGTCAGCCTGCCTGCCTGCCTGCCTGTCCGCCGTGGAGTGATTCCAGGTCTGTGAGATGCAGGAGGAGCGACTGGCAACGGCGGTGGGCTCGGTGCCTACTGGAGAGGAGGGCGGGCTGAGAAATAGAGGCGGCGGAGGCTTCACGTGTGCCGGGCGACGGCCGACTCCTCCCGCCCCTGGCCCTGCTGCCGGAGCCGCTGGAGGACCTGCTGATGCTGGGGGTCTATCGATCAGTCCTCCCCTACTCCCATACCCAATACCCCGCCCGTTGGACAGGTCCGAGTGACAGCCTGACAGTGCGTAGCCCCTCCAGATAACGTCTGATAAGACCGCCCTCGAGAGGGTCTTAATTAATGGTGGGCCAGAGGTGGCTGACTGTTGACGGGGTTGGGGTAAACTATGAAGTACTCAGTCCTCAGTTTTCACACAACTGAAGGGAAGCGGTTTAAATCTTATAGGTGTATCTCTTAATGTGTGTAGATAATATGCGGACCTTTTCAAATGTGGTAATATTCGATGTCATATAATGCAATTCAAATATTTTACGTGGGGATAAGCGGCAAGAAGGAACAGTTTAAATCACCGATGGCTGTAATAATACAATCAGATGAAGAATGGGATACGAAACTGCGAAATGAATACAGCATTTATATTCAAATGTCTCTGCAGTTTATTCAATTGTTCTCGATACTCTGCGTGCGACTTTTTTTCCTTTCTAAAATTGAATGGATGATTGCTTCAAGAGACTTATCTCTGAAACACACAAAAGCAAGGACAACACTGTGTTCGAGCAAATGTGCATATGCTATGAACATTTATGTAGGGTTTCAATAGTTATCAAACTTGTCTTTATAGGGACTGGTCATCGGCAAGTAGAGTAGCATCACGTAATATCATAACCCTCCAAGGTAAAAACATCTGGAAGAAAACACCTTCAGAAGAGAGTTTAAGGCTGTCAGCAGATGTGAATATGTTGTTATTTACTATATACCCATGCCGTATTTACTGTAAATATGTACCGTTTTGACATATAACGTAAAAATACTGTCCGGACCACTGGTCCGTACATTAAAATACGGACCACCTTGCCATACACATTTATAAAGCCCGGTTCCCACTAAGCGATTTTGGGGCATTTATAGGGCACTCGTCGGCGACTATCCAACAAAATTTCTAGGAATTTGCCGAGTCGCCTAGTGGGAATGCAAAATGGCAAAATCGTCGGCGACTATTGCCCTACCCCCCGTTGTTCGGGCTTGAGTCGGCGACTGGATTCTCTCTTAAAAGGGCACCAGTCTCTTGCGATTCAATTTCAAACATGTTTGAAATATATCAGGGCATAGTTGCCGACTGTGCCCTCCCACCTGCTGTGCGACTGCGGTTTCCCGGCGATTATGCCCGGCAGTAGTCTCAGGGGCAGAAATCGCCTAGTGGGAATGGGCCTTTAGATGTTGGTTGTTCAGACAAACGACATTAATGTGTTTTTTTATATTTCGGGTATATAGTGAATATATAACGTCCAACGATGCTTGTACAAGTCACAGAACTCGATGACAATTTACGGTTTATATGGAACTCGGCGACGTTCTATATAAGTACTGTTCCTTTATATGCTACATAACCAGCAAAGGTATGTAAGAATGTAAGTAGTTAATAACAATGAAGTATTCGTACCTCAGAACATGAATTCAAACATTTTCATTAGAAGACACTCGTGAAATAAGAAAATATTAGCATTTGCGACCATTTACTTTATTCTGACAAAAGGTGGTTTGCACCACATAGTACCTGTTAGTAATTTCACAGAATTTTGGATACATATTTTTTCTAAACAAATATTGGCAACATATACACTCATCTGGTGTATATCCTGCCTCTATTCACATTCATATGCAGGTTGACGACTCAAATGCACTTCTGCTTTAGCATGACTGAATCGTTGTTATTTGCACAATTGTATCTACTTTCGAGGCCTCTTCAGCACCCCAAACAAAGGACTGGAGTACTTAGCGCCAGCAGTCGCTCATTGCACTACCTCTCTACCCGCCTCTCTCACATTACATCCTATTGACCATTAGAGATGTTAAGAGCGCTAGCTCTATGTTGAGAGACAGCAGATGATAACAATAGTTATGCCACCCACCTATCCCTGTGGCGCATTACCATTAATCGAAATCTCCAACTATCAAGATTCCACTTTGCCTTGTACTCCTGCATTATATATGATTTGTGTTCGTGTGTTAAGTGGGCAATGTTCCACTGCCGATTCCTTCTTGATAAATAGAGCCCTCAGGACCTTAGCTTAAAGGAGAAAGGCAGATGTCTAGTAGACCCTCGAGGGTGTCTGAGTGAAGGATTAAGGGGAAAACAGAATACGTGTCTGTTCATCTAGAAATAGGCCATCTTTAAAAATTGAATACTCCGTGTCTAGTTCCAAAGTACGAGTATATGTATTCTACCCCTAGAATAAAATCGCATAGGCTTAACCATGAGTGCCAGTATTCCATGGTGACTCACATATGGACGTTCGTATGCCTCTAGTGGTATACAGAATTGTGATCATGTGACCAAAAGATTGACCAATCAGCGATCAGAATGTTAGATACCAAGAAAAGAAATTCCGTTGCATTTCCGAAATGCCCATTCAAATGTTTTCTCGCGTGTTAGGGAGATATTAACAAGTAGCAATCATACAGATGGGGTAGGATAAAACCAAAACCTAATTTCTTCTAATCGTGGCTGCCGTACACCGCTCATGGAGTTTTGGCTGCGGAATTTAAATTCATCCACTTTTTACGATGTTATAGTAAAATAGGCAAGCACATTTTAATGTCTTTCCTTATGGATAATTAAAAATTATAGGTAATTTACAGCGGACATTGGCGCCTCCTGGAGGCTCCCAGTTCACCTATCCAAGTACCATGGATCATGCACAGAGGGAGCCACCAGATTCGGGGACGCTCATCGCAGGGCTTTCGAACCCACCCACCCACACCTGACAGACTTTCTATTCCTCGGGTCTTTTAGCCGTATGCCCTACGGCAAACTTGTACATTATTCTGTCTCGGAAAAATATTTGTTAATAAATTTTCCCTCCAAACAAATGTCCGCATCAGTTAATTATCAACTATTGTGATAGGCTACATCAAGAACAACATCAGATAGCACTGGGCGAATTGGGTACAGCACCTCACATTGTAACTTATGTTCTTGTGCAAATAATTAATCATGAACAGGAAAATATCACGCTTTCCAATATGCTGGAAATCTAGAATAATTCAACAAGCGTTGATATTTAAAACATATTTCAAATATTACAGTTTGGGAATCGACTTCTTCGGAATGATTATACTCTAAATGCCCACGTGAATGATCCAAAATAGTAATATTACATGTACTGATGAATATAGCATAATTAATTAATGTTTTGTCAAACGCGGCTTTGCAGTGCGTTCAATTTGCTTTACGAACAAAATACATCTCTACGTACAAGTCGTAAACTAAATTTGAAATGAAATGTAACAATATTATGGATTAGGACACTTCGAAGGTATTGCTCATCTCTAGAATACATGCTGAAGGTGTCCCAAAATAAACAGCTTGTCCAGTGAGACTGAGGATGCCTGCCAATGCTATATTCCTTTGTTGTCCGCCCCCCCCCCCCCCCCCCCTAGAATAGTACGTCACATACGTTAAAAGAAACCTTGACCCACATTCACCTAAGCCTTCTCACGTAGGGTATCTAAACATGATTGAATCTGGAACTCGTACATGCGCTGGTTAAAGGTGGGACACAACTCCATAAGACATGTTTTGCTATAAACTGATAAACATACAGTAAGGTCAAAGTTACATTTCGATGTGCTGTTTAAATCGGGCTCGTCCTAGGTCAGTGTGAGCTGCTCGCCCAGAGACGGTCCGCGGCCACATCAAGCCTCGGTCACCTTGCCATATTATTAGGAAACGTCCTTACTGTGGACGAAACGGTTCCTGTTCGAGGTCAGTCTTTGATTTCATACTGCCTGACGCCATAGGCGGAAGGCAGTATGAAATCAAAGACTGACCAAGAACAAGAAACGTTTCGCCCACAGTGAGGACGTTTGCTTATTATTATATACCTTAAATCGATGAAAAAATGTTATTTTGATGACTTATTAAGTCACACTCACAGCGGGCACGAACATTATTATTACTGCACCCCTAGCAGCGGGCAGTATTTCATAGACATCCGCACACAGGTATATAATAATAGTCAACAGCTACTCGAGGAATGTAGTATGTACACAGTGAGATGGATGCATATTGCCTTCTAAATCACACTGAACCGTATGTTTCACTGAAGAAAGAAAGCTCAGTTGCTCATCGTGGGAAGATTTCCCTATTTCTCCATGTACCGTAGAGAGATTGTGTGGGTGGAGGATGGTTCTGGGCTAGAAATAAAGTAGGGAATGTTGTGTTCTCAAGGCTCATTTTGAGTGTTTTATCAGGGAAACATTTTCATTGTACAGGTTGAGACCCATGTTGTACAAATAAAGAAACAGTATGTTTTAGGCCTGCGTTTCCATTGCGATGCACCGCTGTAAATACGAAATCTATTTGAACATTATCATTAGGGTTCGATGTTAGCGTTTCGCAGTTTCAATATTGAACTCCATTAGAAAGGTTTTGCTATAAACGAAAAAACAGCCAGTATAAACTGAACCACATCCGCAAACAATATAAGAACATAATAATTTGTACCATACTTGTTTTGATATGGTTTGACATTTACTGCCGCCTACATTTAAATAATTCGGTCAGACACATAGTAGTTCAGTGTGCTCTCATTGGCAAAGCTGTTCGGCTATACTTTGAGCTGGGCAAACTAGGTAATCGTTTGCCTGTGGCAGCTGGTACTACAAATAAGACCACCAGAGGTGTAATGTCAAACCAGGATTTCTATTTCACGAGATGTGCCACTGTTCACACATGGCGAAGGATATTCGATGTCTATAGTTTAGAGTTGTTTATACTGTAAGTCTCCACCTTCACCCCAGCGAGTTTCTATGGTTCTTGGTTGTCCAATTCCGTCCCATTCTTATACATTTCCAGTCACACCGAGTCTTTCAGGAACTGTTGGGCTGTTCCTGAAGCCTGCACTATGATCCGCAATGTCCGGTGGTGTGGGATCATCCATACGGACTAACTCACAGTGATTCTCTGTAGAGCAGCTGGTGCTATAGCCAGATCTACCAGCTTATATCTTACTCAAACTCCTGCCAGTACCCCTCTCATAAGATCTCACACTCTCAAAGTGGTATTCTGTACTCTCTCTACGCTCTATAGGAGAATAATTCTTAACGAACTAGGCCTTGAGCTCGAACTTGAGCCTTGAGAATCCTAGCGGGAATATTGTGTGTCAGTGGATTCTCAAGGCTCTAAGCCTAGTTTATTAAGAATTCTTCTCCCAGCTCCAAGAGCGTAGTGAGAACCCATTATAGAAAAGGGGTGCCTGCAAGAACCCTCGTTCCAAGTCGCATGTTACTACTCTGGAATTCTTGCCGAGATTCTCATACGTTATTCTCCCAGTTATACTTCTGTCGTCACTGACACCTTTTCTATCCGATCTTTGTATGCTGTTATAAAACCATCATATATTATGGTGTCACGTCCCAGCTTGCCTCTCGTGACTTCTCTGAGCTCCGTCTGAACGTAGAAGGAAAATTTACCTTCCATCCTCTCTGACATCATAGTCTCTTTCTCTATGGAGGACGGAATGTAATCTTTTTACACTCTAACTGTTCGGTAAATAGGATTTTTCAGGTTATGAAGTTTGTTTTGCCTCCAATCCTCATAACACAATAAGAGAGACTAGCTCATGAGAACCGTAGGAGTTGTGAAGAGCCACAAATATTGGAAGTGAAGTCGGGAAGTGCAATTCTTTACTGAAATGATGTGTTCTATATTTCGCCCACGGCAGACACTTTACATTCCGATACTGATCCAACGTGACATATGTGCATCAGCTCCTGCCTTGTACGCCCACCTTGCAAACTAATCACTGCAGCAAGGTTTATCCGATACAGACATTTGACAAAAGAATACTGCTTATCTTTCCTTTGATTTCTATCATAAGGGAACAGACTCAGTCATCGTTCAAACACTTACCATATGTTACTAAAAGCATATGATATCAATCTTATGGCAGTTTAAATAATGATATCATTTTGAAATTCCTTTGTTTTAAGAATGCCGGCCAACATGAAAACCTAAACCTATATTGTGCTAGCAGTGGGGCTTTAGAAAACCTTGATGATCTTCGTGTCATAACGTATGCATAAGTAAAAATGAATGCAATCTATCTCTGTATAAATGTAGCTATTTATTCTTTGTACTTACGTTTACTTCATCCTTTGTGAAAAACATTGACACTTACCTGAAAAATAAAATAAAACGATTGGATTTATCAAAGCCGTGGAATAATCTTTCAACTTTTAGATTAACTTTTTTTTTATTCTGTTCAATGAAAGGTTCGCTGTCTGCAAACAACATTTAAGATAAAGAAGACCACAGGAAGAGCTGCTTTGGTCAAATGTGCAACTCAATAAAGGAAAACCAACTAAAGCTCGATGTAAAACAATACCATATCAAATTACAAGCATTCTAGCACATACATGGGATTACAAAAATCGATATTGATGATCATTGCCTATTTTTGAGTATGTGAGATATCAGTATATGTATTGAGGCATCCTGAAAAATGATGATAAAAGTACATCAACATTGGGGGATGTTGAATCTTATTGAGATGTTACATGATGTATGTCTGTTCGTATTGCTTTAAACTGAATAAGTTACGCATAGATTTGCGTTGTGTTAGATGTTTGGTAGAAGAGTTTGTGAGTCTGTGCAAAAAGAATACCTGACTTATGAGATAGAGAATGATAATATTGATGGTTAGTCATCACACATTTAATGAATACTCCATATCAATGGTACTAAACCACAACTCACAAAAAGACTAAAAAACGTTTGGACATACGTATGGGTTAGATCATGGATTAACTCAATCTAAGAGGAATTTTCTAATAGTGACAGAACGCATTCTTCTAACAAAAAGCAAATTCCGATTGTTGCATTATATACATGACTACAGGGATAAGACTGATTTCATAGAGGAGTGGAATATATGACCCAAACATACCTCTTACCTTTCATCGCCTTAACCCCTGGAATACTGTGACTTCCGGTCAGATGGATTCGTTTTCCTTAGAACCATGTACCCAACCCTATATTTTATTGACAGACCGTAGATCTTTCTCTCGGTGCCCTGTCTTCGTAATCAAATATAAGTTCTGCCATATTATGTCCATAGACCACTACAGTTCCCGTCATTCTTGGGCACCCGCACCCCTTCCAGCTACCCCACCCGGTTCCAATTCGCCCGTTCCTCTCCAGCTGACTTCCCTTGCCAGACCCAAAAGCTTTACACCATATCGGTTCGCAGACACGGGCTCTGATTGGTTGCGACGGGTCACGTGACGAGGCAGACGCTGGAGGGCAGGTTGCGGGCCCGTCATCGAGGTAATCTGGGTAGGAGGGGTAACGATAGAGGGGGCTAATAGATACTAGGATTAAGGCCCTTAATCCAGATGCCGACGAGGTAGCGATAGAGCAACCGCCACGGGTTACGACTTTGATTGAAGTCAGATAAAACGATTATTATTGAATTATCCTATGTCATTGTTGCTTTTTAACAAGGACCCCTATCATGTGATTGTAAGAAAATTCTGAGTATTTGAAAAAAAAACCCACAAGAAATACAATCCATGAAAATAGTGATTGCTACAAATACAATTGCATGAACTGTTTGGAAGTAATATACATCTATGTGTTTATAGAATTATTTACTCAACTCTCAAAAATATGTGTCAGAGGTCTATCATTGTATTACCCATGCCTAGTTGGCACGATAGGTCGGGGATTTCAAAATTTAGGAGGGCGGACACCAACCATGACAAAGCTAAGACAAGAGCCAACAAGAAAGTTCCATTTGGCGCCTTGTCACAGCCTTGTCGTAAGAAGGAGGGCTCTGCAACACCGTTGTCGGGGCGTGACATAGACATCGCTGGTTCCTGTAAAAAGATGCCCATGGTACCGACACACTACGACAGTGATATCGAGGAAACCACGACACTTCGCAACAAGGGTCCAGTCGTGGGAAAAATCAACATGTTGTAACCTTGTTGGAAGGCTCCTGATCAGCTTCCAATCGCAGCCCAATCGTGGCCTTGTCAAGGCCTTGTCATAGACTCTTGTCAGGAACTGGGGTCCACCGACCACGAAAAGTCCTTCAATCGTAGGCCAATCGTGGACCTTGTCGGGAACCCATTGTCATAGCCTTGTCATGGTTGTTGGACGCCCACCTTTAGGACCCGAGCTTGTGTCATCCTTGATAGATAGAAAGTTGTTTAATAGCATTTACAACGCTACTTTTCATCTCGTGCACAGCCATTACAATGGTTTGAAAATAATCAATACGTATACATTATATTTCATCGTGAGAATCAGTATGTATTTGGGTGGTCTCCTTTAATGCTAGGTTCCATGGTAACAATCTTTGAGCAACATTTTTGGAAATCTGATATAACACATCAGCAGTACCCGGGGTCAGATGAGTTATTACTGGGCCTTGACCTTGTCATTGCAGGGGGTATTGACCAATCAGACCAAACGGCCTGCGTGTATCGATACTCTGTTCAGTGCAGTGAGGTGTTAGATATCTACTTGGAGCCAGCTGGAGGATTGCCAAACTCCCTGTCCACCCAAATCCACCATACTGTATTTTAGGGGGTGTCCACCGGGTTCCTGATACCCACCGATAGACTACGACTTTTACCTCCCTATACAAGTGAATTCGCAGTGGAATGGTACCTCATATCGGGGCAGTTGGACAGGTTTCTATGATGACCCCACGATACACACCGATTCGTGTACACCGATGCGCTACGAAGCGATACCGATTAAAAAAACCCATATCGTAGGGTGTTTACGACAATCAATCATGTTCATTTGTCGCAGCGTATCAAAATGCATCGGTGACGATTTGGGCTTTTTCCATCGTAGTGTATCTGGAGGTCTGTCGGCGTTGGTGGGTGCAAGGTCTTATACACCCTGACGGATAAATCATCCATTCCCTTTCCAAACCTTAGAAAAAAAAGAAGTTATATGGGTAGAAAGTTCTTAGTGTGACGGAGATGGAGGATATAACATCGACTCCACGCCCAGTTTTTTTCTACTACGTCTACATTTGATATTGTTGTGGTTTGGATGGTTGTTCGTGTGATTCCGACCCGAGTGAAAAGTTCGTATCAGGACCACTGTGCTACGATCTTTCTGTCAACCTTATTTTGTAAATTAATCGTAGACTTGATGCGACTCTAACGGCTACTATGACGTAAAATTCTGCTATAACCCATTATAATTATTCTGAACCAGTCCAAACGGCAAGACGAACCTTCACTACAAGCCTCTGAATGCAAACAGTATTCCGAGCAACAATCATATTTCAATCGCTACATCCAATAGTGTCCCTCCAACCTTCCAATAGCTGTTTGTAAAGTCCTTCCATCATTGGCTATCGCGCGCATCCATACCATACACCTTCCCCGATCCGCATCACTAAGCCCACCCGACTGACCCCTGTATCAATGTTACGTTTTTTGTCCCTCTCCTCACTTACCTGACTTCCCTTTCAGCCATATCTCGCTTCGATTCAGCCCTCTCACTCCCCGACACACATATAAGCCATGACCCTTCATACCACCCCTTTCACCCTCATCAACTCACGGTGGCATTTATGTATGGTGGTGACCGCCGGAAATGGCCGCAATGACTGCTGGGTATTGAGGGCTGAATGACATGCGCCTTAGCCGCTGCTAAGGTCACTGACACGACTGGCCAAGGTCAGACGCCCCGAATCACGTGTCCGCCTGCCTCTTCCTGATAGGCTCATTTACAACTACCGGATGTAAGGCGGGACCTCGAACGGTGGATCCTGGTATATATGGTTAAATTCTTTGTCGTCCCATTAGCCGAATACATGTATAATGTTTTGCATTTTACATCGAATGGGCAATACAATGTGAAGGATATCATTCTGGTGCAGTGTAAGGATTTCTTAACGATACGATCCAAGTTAGGGAATCGGCTTCTATTGAAATAATGTTTTCATACCACTTTTAATTCCGCCGCCTCATAACAGGAAAAAAACGTAATAATCACATTTGTGTTCGAGCCAATATTCAGTCTGTGAATCCATAAATATTTCATTACTGAAAAGAATATTTTCGCTAGTTGTTTTAAACGTTACAAAAAGAAGGATTAAAGACGGTTTGCCTCAGTGTCATGTTACATGGATTTAGAGCCATCTATTCCCCTATTCTCATTTTGCTATTTGTATAATTTTACGTGTGGCCATCGAACTTTCTCATTTCGTTCTCAAATGCTCTTATCAAGTGGCGATTTATTGCCACTGATATTTATCAATCTCATTTTTCTGATACAAATAAAATTTTAGAACGCGTATGTTACATTTTGACAATTATGCTCAGTATAACCTGGGTGTGTTTTGACAGTATAGATATCATACATATAAAGATAGAAGTAACCGAAAAGAAAATATTGAAGAATTCTATTCGAAATTTAACCTTGTACGGTAGTCTATTCAAAAAAGGAGGGCCTGTTCTAATATGATGTTCCTTCATCTGATGTGCTGGAATATCTCGTGGTCTCTGAGATCTCTGATATGTATATCTCGACAATAATCAATGATTTTGTAGCAAGGCGGTCGTAAACCACGAGTGGCTGACGCGTAGTAATACACGAACGTGGGCAAGTATATCACGACGTCAACCTAGAGTAGTTTACAGAGCCGCCTGTCTACAAAACCATCTTAAATCCAGGAATTGCCATATTATGTAATCTGACAGTTTTTAGATAATGGGTAGTGTATTGAGTCGCCATACAATTTCCCATTGTGTACTATAATACATGAGATATATATGAATAGCTGAACAGATTTTTATTATTCTATACTAGATTGGCATCCCGCTGACTTGACTGGAAATTGGGAATTTTATTGGTTATATATTAGATATCTCACCAACAGTTGATGTCCCATAAAGCAAAACTCGGGAATGTGGTGCCATAACATCACAATGGCAGTGGTAGGTAGATCCAGCTGGCTTATGGGCGAATATGACGTCACATGGGCGCATGTCGTGATCTCATTGCTGGTAATTTCGAAGCACGGATGCTGATCTAATACCGAGTCCTTAAGCACATTGCTTCCAGGGGTTATGCAGTGTCTAAGTACGACGCTAAAGGCATGGGGAGCGTAACACAACATCGTGAGGTCTAAAGTCATTTAATGTCGTGATGTCCTCCCAGGGCTCCAAGAGCATCGTTCTAATTACATAAAGAAAGGCATAGTTTTCAATAAAGGTGCACTTTTGACAGACTAAAATCTGCCTAGATGGCTCGCATCCAAAGGTTTGAGCCAGAACCTCATTAAAAATCTTACATTATTTGTAAAAGCACTTTCATCTCAAAGATAATGCCAAGCAGGATCAAAGCTATTATGGTTAATAGGCCAAAAGGAAACAACACATCACGCATTCCTATCTTGGAACGAAAGACTAGAAATTAATGCTTTCTGTTTTGGAATAGCAAATTGACGTTTAATTACGGCTTGAACCTTCACTGTTAGCTTTTCTCTAGATTTACATTATTCCATTACCACTACCCTTACATATGTATATCTAATTTTACACATGGTCGACTCCTATCACAATACAGCCTTCTTTGTCTAACTTTCAAAGATTATCCACTTGATAACCTGTATCCATATAGATACCCACCGTTGTTCCCATTTAGACAACTTCGATTAAGCCTATTACTAAAGTGAAGTAATGAGCTTGGAGGGCAGAGAAATGAGGTCGCTAAGGACTGCTGGGGTAAACCAATCAAATACAAAACCAAGGTGGACGCCTTCTTCCTTCAGAGTGTAGCAATGGAAAGGGCTTTGGCGGAATCTGCAGAGCATCTGCTCCTGCCGTTTTCTGGTGGAATAGATTAGGCTGTTGTTACAAGATAAGACCAGCCTCTGACAGAGCTCAGGCCCACACCTTGCTGCTAACTCATCTGGGATAAACCAATGGCGGGTGGATACCGCTCCTCCATATCATTCCATCTTCATGACTCTTTGTTCTCAGCGACTTTAAGAAAAAAATATAATCCCGAATTGAATCTAGTGGAATTAGCGACAAAGTATAGCCAGCAGCACGGCACTCAAGTCCCCTAAGGCTCAGTTGGGAATCGATGTCCTACACATTCACATCTGCAAGCAACTCATGTTAAGGAATCCCTCCCAGGCAACGGCATCACACTCCCTGGGTGGGACCTAAAAGCCAATTCATGCTTGACGGTTGATCAAGACGACTAATATCTAAAAACAGGGGCGAAAGCCAGTCTCATTATCCCTTGACTTGTCTATCCCGCGGCATATTGACGATGCCAGCTCCGACTCGTACCCCGGGGAGTAGCACGCATCCCGGGAACGGGTCTGTATCTGGCCGCTTTTTTCCTAGTATATAAAACATATTTCTCTCTGCGTTCGATAAAATCCTCCCTCTTATAGGCTGCGCACTTTCCGCTGAGGGAAAGGAGTTAGCGATTTCAGACATGATTAGATGAATATATCTTCATCAGGCTTCGATTAAAGATTGACACCATGATGATCTCTAGTGATTTATGGCTATTGTTCTTATAGCTATAAGAAGGTAGACCATTCTTGATGATTCAATGATGTGATATTGTGTGTGATAAGTTTATATAACGTCAGTTTCTATCCGTTATTCACAACTCTCAAAAAAATAATGTTCAAAACATTAATTAAAATGGTGAATGTCTGTACGTAGATAACAATTCCAACAGGGATCTTATGGCCTTGTTTCACCGAACTGTCCGCGGTTTAGTTGCCGCGAAAGAATCGCAATTCTGCAATCGCTAGAGGATAGAGGTGATAGCCCTGATTCTTGAGAAAATATCAAAATCTACTCGATATCACACATGATCATATCGCTACGATAATTTGTCGCCGCAAAAGTGCGATCCATCTAAAACGATTCTTTACCGGTTTGTGGACGATTGCGATTTCGGTTTGAAAAACAAGGTCCTTTATATTTGAGACAACACGCATCGCAGCATATCAAGAGACGTCACGAGTCTGAGTCTGGGTTTATTTATGCCACGCATTTTGTTGGCTCCATAATCGAAGTCGAAGACGAGTGACATTTCGGAGCCAACAAAATGAGTGGCATAAATAAGCTCAAACTCAAACGAGTGACGTCTAGATTTTATCCTACCCCGTTTTCAATTTTTTTCAGTATCAGAAAGTAGTGGCATAAACAGCACTTTATGTCACACCCATGAAATAAACAAATCCCATGTTAAGCCTATGGCGCTTTTTTATTAGGGGTAGGATAATAGTGTATACTTAATATATGTCTTAGTATCTATTTGACACTATGTATGTTTCAATGACTAGGTAAGATAGTGAAAACACGAACAGACGCTGGATTAGTAATTGTCAGATCACCCAGTAAATGTTGCCTGTAGGTTAGATTTTGTGAGTCTTATTCCTAAAGTCCACACAAGACGCCACACCGCCACCTACCGGTCGTTTAAACCAACAAGGTCGATCTCCTCGTCGTTCTCATCCGGCGCCGATTTTCGCCATGACACCCCCTGACTAGCGTTGGGTACTCCGCTAGCGTAGGGTGGAACCAATGCAGAAAGCTTGGGTCCCGCAAGTTTTGGTACGGATGAAGGAGGAGGTGGAGGAGGTGGAGGTGGGGGAGGTGGAGGTGGGGGTGGGGGAGGTGGAGGAGGGGGTATGTCACTGCAATTGCCCTGCCCTCCAGATTTTGCAGTGGGGCCATGCTTGGTGGCGTCCTTCGCTTCTGCCCCAGTGCCAGGTTTACTGTTGATAAAATGAAGAAGACAACAATGTTCACAACTTAATTCAATAATGACTTATTTCTCGTGCTGATCTTGTCTGAAATAAATTGAATAACAAGCATTCCTCATAGAGTCTCATAAGTTATTGTGAAATGTGGTTACCAACTTTCCCTGAATAAAATTCTCGCAATGTATTACCTTTACTAGATCGTGCGAAGACTGCTAATAACATGACCTTTCCTGATAAAATAACAAACAAGAAATCTGGATATGAAGGCACTTCTGATACAACATAGATAAACCGCCGTTCAGATAGAGATTCACACAGTGATTACAGCAGACGACAATTTGTCACGTCGTGTTGTGAGGCGAGGCGGAGGACAGAATGAGACCCTGGCTTCTAATGGCATCTTAGGCGCACTTTCCACGTGTTGATATGACATGACGTGACTCTCTTGTCTGGCTTTTATCACGCCATCAAATGGGCTCTTCAGGACGCCCTCTGACGGCACACAGCACGTTGTCAGGCGCGGCAAACAGGCAAGCCGTGTGAAAGCCTTTGTCTTTAACTCAGATTCCTTACGCCTATTGCAAACATAAAGATTTATGGTTCTGGTAGGATTCTATACATTACACGAGCCTTTTGCGCGGCGTAATGGTGATGATACATAATGATACAAGGACAAAGAAAGCAATAAAGTTCATATGAAAAGATAGCGAAACAGATTTTGGAGAAAAGAACAAGAAGGGAAATTATGTATTCGAAAGTGTGTTCGGCAAAACAAATCAAGCTCCGAGACAAACTTACAGAGCTACAGGATAAATATTTATCTCGTGGGAAGTCGAATCTCTTTACGCATGATACAAATTTCCAGCTTACAAAGTGTATGTTTAATCGGCCTGTTGCATTCCACCATAATATGTATCATATCCCAATGACTCAAAGTAAATATGACACAGGTCAATTAGCTTAATCGTATATCGCTTATCTAAGACCATCACATCGTGTTCATGAACCTTGGGGCATCCTTCTGATTGAAAGGCACAAGAAAGGGGTGAGGCGACAAGGAAAAAATCGGGGAGTACCACTCAACCATACCGTGCAGTTTTTCGTCGTTATGAAAGTTTTTTTACAGCCAAAGACATCGATTGTTCTACTTCAACTCTTTCTTTTGGAATTCACCAAATTGGTCTTGGTGTTTTCTATGAGCCAGCATCTTCCAACCACCTGCGGCCGTAGGAGGGGAAGGTTGCTAAGTGGCTTCCGCTTTACGTTGGCAAAGAAATTGACATCCGATTATCCTTAATGAAGATGAATTCATTGATATGAGAGGAGAATTCACCGGATTTATAAAAAATGTCTGATATCTCTGTTGGGATTTCTACTTGCTATACAACCCGTGTGTGTGTGTGTGTGTGTATATATATATATATATATATATATATATATATATATATATATATATATAAAAATATGTGTACATATATATATATATATATACATATACATGCCTAACATGTATGAATTCCAGGTGTGAGTAAATATTAAACATAAACTTTGAAATAATATGTAAGTATGCAGATTCCTTTTATTACGAATTTACGGGGCTTGATCAAACATTAAATGTGGTAAACGGGACAAACTAAAAACATTTATATGGTTGGCTGTTTCAGTGGAATTCTATACGTCTAATCGGTGGCGTGTAGAAAGAAATCCACGTTTCATTCGTATGTCAGTCACGATTAGCAAGTATCGGCGAGCCTGAAGCTTTGGTGAGTAATTACAGAGGGAGGCGCTTTCTGTTTGTGAAGTACCAAGGAATAAATTTCAAAGGGTCATCTAATTGGTGAAAATAGAGACATCATTTGCTTAACCATTTCCCTACCTGCCTGATACAGGACTGGGGACCTCTGCATTAGATGCCTTTGTATAACTGTTTGGAAAATAGGTTGCTCACCATCATATTCAAAGTCGTCTGTCAATGTGTCCATGGTGATAAGTAAGAAATTTTTCATTAATTATGATTATAATAGTACATTATGCAATCTCTGAAAAGATATGAATATAGTGATTCACTCTTGTATTTCTACTGCTGAAATAAATATAGTTTTGAAGGAAGTATAGTTTGCCATATAAACCCTGTTATTCTAACCCCTAAATTGATGGTGCTGATCTGTCAATTTAATCTCATGCTCCATGTAATACTGTACGGAATGCGTAATTTCCCCTTTTTCTATCGAAACGATCCAATATGCCTTATTCCAAGCCAGATAGGATAGTCCTCACTTCCTACCAAATCCCTACCACAGCATTTACATGTATCCACTGACCCTATCAGACGAATGGACATATAGACATCCAGAGGCCAACCCCAGAATCGTACTCTAAAGTATGCTCCTCGTACACATACGGCCCCACACAGGTTGGATCCCGGTCGGATCTCGGCAGTAAGCTGCGGAAGGCCGGGCCTCATGCTGTGGGGAGGCGGGAGATGTGGGTGGGGGTGATCCATCATGTCTGCCGGCCGACTGACGGAGGTAGACGGTCAAACAAGGGGCGGGGAGGCGTGGTAGCTGGAATCTGCTCTGTAGCACACAGCTTGCCATCGTTGAGTTGACAGTGCCCGGACACTGTCGCCGGCCCGAGTCGGACTGAGCGCCTCACTGCGGGAGACAACATTCACCGACCCACGAATCCTACAAGTGGCTTTGGCAGCCTCAGGGGGCTTTTGTCAGATGGTGTTATATCCTCTGTGCCTCCTATACGTCCTTGAGAGAAATAACGCCAACACGAGCAAATCGCTTTTCTGTGGCATAAACCTTATAGCTGATATGGAAAAGATATCATGTTCGTTTCGTCATGGGAATAGAATATAGGTACCTTGTAAATATACCAAATGGCCTAGAAATTGAACGTTCGTCCTTGTTTGCTAATTAGATCAAGGATTTGTCACCATGACCCTCAACTGATCGTTCATAATTAGTATAGTCTCATCAAAGCCCTGGTTCTTACCACCCTTTTTGAATAAAAACAGTTTAAATCATGTCAAGTCAATATCGAACGGCCAAGACGATGTCGATGCCCAATATCGTCAGCAAAGGGTCCTGATTTGAACAAGAAAAATGTAGTGTACCAAACACACATTTATCTGATATTCCGTTTAACGTACATCGTAGTGCATGACATTGATTTGAGCTATGTGTATATCTAAAGGAATGTCATGTGATATACTGAATTACTTCACCTTAGCAATAGGCAGGATGTTAGAAGATAATTTATTTCAAGGTTGCCTATTTGCGTACCAAATTGGTGAGGATATAGTCCTCTATTTCAATAAACTGGGGCGTATATAGGCGTAGTTTCTTTTTATGATGGTCAATAACTTCTCATTAAGCCTTCAATTACATTTTCCAGTAAAGGGTGATGGCAGCCTACACACCAGCTAATCGGCTGGGATTTATGGTGAGATAGTTTCATCAATACCCGGCACTTTTTTTGAATTAATCTCCCTATAATTAGCTATATAAGCAGGGATGCCTATAAAAGGACATAGAAGTCAGGTTGAGCGACATGCAGCTTTAAGACGAACGATTCTCACAGTTTCTGCGATTAGGCAGCCTATGACGTCATTCGCGTCATATCCTTTGATCAACAGCCCCGTCATGACTGATACAAAAGTCATTTGTCGAGATATTCGCGTGTGTCTGCGTGAATTTAGATTGCGACAGAATGTTATATCTCTGGTGTTGTCCCTCAATTTCGTGTTCCATTACAATGTCTGGTATTCAGCACAAGTTCAATAGTGAACAATTTTATGCAGGCGCTCACTTCATTCCTTCAGTTGGATTTTAGGGATTCACCTAAAACTAATGCCCTGCATCTTTACCTGAAATAAATAAATTAATGAATTCTGCACTGAGCTTTGTCTGTGCTCTTACCTTTTTATGTCGATCTTATTCAGAACCATGTTTTTCCCGTACCCTTTTACTGCATCCCTTCACTGGCTTCCCCATTGCTATCATCCTCAGATCCACTTGTTTCCTCTCCCTAAAAATAAAAGGCCCACTCGTTCACAAAGATCACACGCCGGGGTCCGCCTCTGGGTCCACTGGTGATAGTTCTATGGCGCCTCCAGGGTCTGCAGAACTCTGGTTCCCGTCTCATCAATTAGACACAACAGCCGTGGAGTAGTTCCTGGCGCTTAGAATCAGATAATACCCTGGAGGAAGGTGGATGGGTGCGACGTTTTGCTGTAGTTAATATGGTACTCCCCGGTGGAATTCTCAAACGCAGGGCAGTGGCAATAGAGTGAATGCGGGCGTTTTAGATAACCAGCCTGGGACCTGGGTCGATAGTGGTAATGGAGAGGGTTTCCCATACATATCATAATCATCTGTCGGTTAAGAGTTATAAGCGCAATATCTTGGAAATCATGTGCCATGCATGTTCGGAATCATTACTCGAGGAATCAATATCAAGGTTCAAAATGCAACTGTCAGCAGTTTCAAAATCTATCAAGTCTATTAAAAGTGCCAGGAGTGATGTAAAACCTGAGTTGCTAGCAACGCTATGGATGTCAATCGCTTTTGGGCGGTGCAGCTCTGTTGTATACCATGATGAGGGCTATAATCTTACTTTAGTCATCAGACAGTGAAAATCTAACTCGAGATCCGTTTAGCATAGTTACTGCTTCACTTCAATCACTTTCAATATGCTATAACCAAGATTGGTCTCTGAAGAAATCGATGATTATCAATGATCATATTAATGCCAGATTTAGAGTGATTCATCGATACCTAGATTAATTTAAGTTGTATCTATTGACAGTCTGCAGCCATATCGCAAGTACTAGTGTCAGGTGGATCGGTAGTAGTTGCTGTACCTTAAAGGGAAACTGTTGGATCTAAAACCTGCAACTTCAGGCAATCTGGTAAGTCGACCGCTTGCAGACCTTCCGTGACATTATGTCATACATCAAGTCCCTCACACGCGTGCCTCATCCATCGGCGGAGCTAAGTCTCAGAGGCGCCAGGCCTGGACACTGATAAATGTGGGGAAAGATATTAAAGGCGCGAACCGGTGCTTGCAATCAATAACTCCTCCTGCATCGTCCCCGGTTTTAGGTCGTAGGGCAAGGATCGGGATCATGATCTAGGTCGGGGTCAGGTCACAGGTCAGTGATCAGGGTAGAGTGCGCTGTACTCCACTGCTATTGGTGGCAGGTGTCATAACGGGTCATACCTGCAGAATATTGTACATAAATATTGATCGATATTTGATACTCCCACGGGCAATTCATTCTGAATCAAATCAAACCAAGCACGGTTTCCGTTATTACATGAAACACTATGCAATTGCTGTCATTTTTTATTATATCAGAAACCTGTACCTAATAACTGCTGTAGATGATAAGGCTTTAGAAAAGATGCCTGTTTGATACATCATATTTGCAGCGTATTCATAAAGGACCTCTTGCTAAATAAGTTGTTATTAGTTCTAGGCTCTTTGGATCAACATAAGACGATATTATCATGTTTTTCTTCATAATCGCCCATGTAAAAGAATGGGTATATCCATAAACCCTTGCATACTGATACAGTGCTTTACCCATCGGCTACGACTATGATATGATAGTGTAGCCGCGTGGCACACCATTGGCCAGTCTCATATGCTCCGGTATAGCTCAAGTCTTCAAACGTTTACACCTCGCACCCTTTGTGCACCAAGTAAATACTATGGTTCCTCCAACCATATCCCACCTGCGACACGAATCGCCCACGAGAAATGATCCGCCCACGACATGATCCGCCCACGACATGATCCGCCCACGACATGATCCGCCAACGACATGATCCGCCCACGACACAACCCACCCACGTCAAGGCTGGCTCCTGTTTGTCTCTCCTCAGGAGCTGTTCCTTTTGTCGCTGTCCCTCCCTCCGGTCGCCCCTCAGTTCCACTACGCAGAGGTGAAGCGTTTTATATTCCTCCTGGAACTGGCTAGTGTAGCGAGCTGCCGCTAGGTGGTATGCAGGTCATGCACCTTCTAATTGTAACACGTAACTCAGTTTTCACCCAGACCCAGGCCCAGGACAAGAACACGCGGGCCGGCATGGAAAGCAATATAGCCGTAGAGCGATGAGCTTTCACGGCGGAACATTTGTCACTCTGGCATTATGGGCAGTTGTATCAGGTTTATACAACCGTTCCTCAAAGATAGCATAGTAGTGCCAGCAGTAATGGGAACGATGCACTTGTCCCGAGATTGAATAATTTATGAGAAAGTTATGTGTGTATATGTCTGACTCACAGACTAAGATATGATATTTTCACTGAACTTGTTCAGTTGTATAACTAAGCAGAATTGTAACTATCATATAGACGCTTGTTATCTGATGATTCCCTGCCGATATATTGAACACATTTTTTCTCAGGGAAATGATATGATGTAGGAGATACAATGACACTCATACTATATACATCCATCTCGGTTGGTATTTGAAGCGGGAAGGAAGAATGCACGTAACCTATTGATTTACGCTGGAATGTGTGGTAAACCATATATAGTAAAGTGAGGTTTGCTACTAGAGCAGTCCAGTAGCTAGATTATTATTACTCAACAATTAATTACCTTTGGGAATTGAAAAATATATTGAGGAAAGAAAAGCTCACTGCATTATGCAGCAGATGTTGTGTGTCATACAGCCTGATTTTCGTCTGTGAGCAGTCTAGTGGCTGACTTGCATATTTAAGGGTTAATTTCCGTCCCAGACACTGTTATAATACCATGGACAATCTCTTCCGCCCCAGATGATAGCACATTATGACAAGAAAATAAGGGTCTCATTCATAAAGTAAGTTCGAAATTCTTTCTAATCAGTTTGAAATACTGTGCAAATAAAAGAGTGCTCTCATCAATACCGGACCTTATGAAATGTCCAGTAGTGATAAATATCGATATGACTTTCCTACTCTGTGTGTAGAAAAAACATCAATTCAGGAATACCTTCAGTCATTATTAACCTCAAGAACATCTCTGAAACGACCTAGAACTGACCCCTGGAAACTAGTTGAAACGTAGTCAATATCAACAGAACAAGTCCGTGTCTATGGCGTCAATAATATAAAGCGACAGGTCAAGACGAAATTTTAATACGGAGTCCAATGAAACGAGGTTTTATGTCCTTCTTCACCAACTAGCAATCGATCATTGCATCAGTCAACCCAGCAGAAACGCACAATCTATCCTCGGTTTAATCAGGGATAGACTTCTCCCGATTCGGAATCCAGAGGAATCCAAAGTAGCCTTTATTACTACGTACCTATAGATGAACACTCCATAGTAACATACCGCTGTTAGATATATAATAAATGTATGTTTCGCGTCAGGAATGTTAGTTTCGTTGTCAATGGTGACGACCTGACGTTAAGGCAGCCAATCAGAGACCGTGCTATAGCTGTTCTTGTATGAGGCCGTCGAATTGATATATTTGTAAGTGAGAAACGATATATATAGTTCCAGGAAATTAAGGAATTCCGGAGTTTCGAGTTGAGGGTCCTGGAAATTATACATCGAGGCCTTAGCAGAGATATATTATTTCCAGAGCTCTCACCGAGAATTCAGGTGCCCAAAATTAATTTCTCTCTAGTATATAGCAAGGTCACCTGAATTGATGATAAAAGATCCTGTATTAAAGTTGATCTAGATACGGATTCCATATCAATGCAAGGTTCTGATTTGTTGGTATGTCTAAGGCCTGTTATATCCCTTTATACCATACTGTATACGGGAATACCCTAGTTTACCCGACAGTAAGATTACATGATGCCCCGGCATTTATTCATTTTGATTAATTTTGCGACCTTTGAGCTTCTGAAATATTATCATTTATTCCCTTCATAAATGCTCAAGGTCAGTGTTATAAGATCGCCCACGAACACTAAGTGATCTGACAAGACTGGTGACTGGTTTCATTTACAAGGGATTTGCGTGCAGAATTGTCTTCAACTTTAACTCTTTTATGTTTATCTACTTTCTTTTTACGTCCTGACGAATGTCCTGTCATTCACAGAGCCACTGCCTCTGTCCCAATGTCTGTTCTCCCGAGCAGACTGAGTAATTCAATACGATTTGCGATGGACAGGTTCCTCGTATCTCCTTTCTTCAGACATGTCCTATTGTTTGGTTCATTCTTGGCCAGTATAGCTATTTTACTTCTACAGTGAATTGGCTTAATCCATTTTGTTATTGCGTCATCAGAACATGAATTTATATTTACAGGAAACCATGTACCAGCTTCCTGACAACGAATGTTACTATCGTAAAACTGGATGAGGTTTAATCTTGGCCACCGTATTCCACGACTGGAGTTTGGCAAAGTGACTTCATGAGGCGAAGCCGAGTGAAGTCCGGAGCCAAAACTTCAGGAGTGGAATGCGGTGGCCAAGATTAAAACGAATCAGGTTTTGATTTTATCCTACCCTATCTCCTCGATTTTGGAATATTACGTGATAACAACGCTGTATGCCACTAGTGGCATATAAAACTCTGTATGCCAGTCAGCGTGGCATACGGAAACCCAATGTTAAGCCTATGGGATTTTATATCAGGGGTAGGATAAAAGGCATGCATGACTTAAACATATTCCGTACAATCCTATTCGGAGCTGTGATATAATCATAGGGATGTTGATGTAGGATTAGGGTTTCCAGTAAGTGTTGTTATCTCTGTGTGGAATCAATGGAGTAGAGCAACTGAACCGTTCTGACACTGTCGCAGTCAGATATTTGATATATTTACCTAATATTCTACAGTTGTTAGGCCTTACCTGACTTAAGTTTAGGCATTAGAGTCTTTGCAATCAAGGATTACCTCTCCATGAAAGAAACAAGACATATACAAAAAAGTTTAAAAAAGAAAATATATGAGGGCCATATAAGTGAAAATGAAGACTATCTTCGACCACAATGTAACGGTTGTGGAACCTCCCAACGAAATATGGTGAATAGTGTGAAAGGTTAATGGGTTTTCATCCGCTTCCTTTCCAGGGTGCGGCTACAGGAAGGAGAAACGTACGAGTAGAAGGTCAAGGGGGGATTCCATATGGCTGTTCTATCGATGTAATTCTGGCGCCGCCCTAGGGAGAGAGGTGACATCAATATAAACTGTCGGCGTATCCGACCCCCTCAACTCTCCAGGTCTGATTCCTGCACATTATCCACTCAGACTATAGGCGAGCAATGTCTAGTGGGAGCCATAGATCGTAAATGATATAGATTAGTCGACAGCATCGCTGGTATATTAAAATTTGTTGGTCTCATGTGGAGAGGGCTGATGTGCCAATTCCTTCCCTGTAGTATGCACGAGATTATGGATGATATTGTACCATCATTTTGGAATCTAATTTCTAAGACTGTAAGATAGTATAGTAGCCCTGGGTAGAGTGTAAAGATTGATTTGGGAATCGAGATTAAGGAAACTTTAATATTCACAAATATTGGAGGTGAGCACTATGCTCATTCCTCCATTTCTCTGTAATCTAAGTTCAAATCAAATTGGTTAAATTTGCTGTATGCTGCACACGGCAATTCATATAAGAAATAAATGGTTCTATGTATATTTCGTAAAATGCATAGGTTTGTAAAGATATTCATCAAAACAGCCAATTGTGAATCAAAATTATTGCAATATCTTTTCACAATAAGTTGAGGAAGATGTGCATAGAAATGTATATTTGACATAGAGTATATATAAACCATTGCCTCTATATAATCAGAATGAAGGGGTAATAGAAACTTCTTAAGATTAGCTGTTGAACATAATGACTATTAAATAAGGTACAAATTGTAAGGCAAAGAGAAAGATCCTTGCCATGGAGAGCCATTAATCACGATCCAGGTCTTTTGCAAAATTCACAACAGCCTGACCGGTAGAATTATTAATTCAGAGGGTCCCTTGTGTGGGATTGACATTGGTATAATCTAGGACTTGTTTATTCTTCATGTCCCATAGGGATCCTATCTAGAATGCAAATCACGACGTAGCACCATCGCCTGGAAATGACAAATGCTCAACTCGTGTACCAAAAACCTACAAAATCAAAGGATGCACATCTGTGGAATCCTCTACCTCTACGATGTAATGCTCGGGTCTTTCAATACAAATCTGAAATGCTGTGCCTTTCACGTTGCGATCTATCATTCAGTTTTTCATTTCCCAATGAAAAATTAAGTCTAGGTCATATTATCTTACCTGTCAACTAATGTATTATAAGTCATACATTTGTAATGAAAATCTACCTAGATTCTAACTTTTCAGTGTGTAGTGAAGATGGATATTTTTTGAAAGAGCACACGCACGAACATATGTATCAATCCTGTGGAGATGTGGTTCATCTAACGACACTGCTATGCTTTAATCACTTTCATGAAATGATAGTAATTTTATTTCTATTTTTCGGGCTCCACAAGATTTCGAATGGAAGGAAAACTTCAGAGCGCAGTTGGGTGGGGCGGCGGGAGTTACGTCAGACGAAGAATGAACCGCATTTTAAAATTGTTCGCCCACTCCTCTGCAAATTAGAAACGCCAGACACTATATAGAGGAAATAAACTCGTTTTCCAGAATATCATTTACCCTACATATAAATATCCTTTATAAAATGCACCAGTACTCATTCCCAATGATAGGCAGATTGGTCTATTCATGTGCAGACTCTTCATATTGACAACTATAGATACCACAACCACTGGTCAATAGTGATGAATGAATATATATATATATATATATATATATATATATATATATATATATATATATATATATATATATATATATATATATAAGTCAATTATGGTTCCTGGAGATTCCTTACTTACATCAGGATCAGGTGTAGTTAAGATTCGGGGACTATTGCTGCTCAATCCTGAACCGCAATGTTCTTTGGTTTAAGGTGGACGGCTGGGGTCCTGCAGATAGTTCTTTCTATGGCTGCTGAGGAGAATTCTATGAGAGGCCTCTTAGACCCAGGGGAAATTATCCACGACATCCACCTCTGCTGTATCACATTTACTACCATTGTGAATTGCAATCTCTACGGAGACCACATCCGCACTTAGGGGACGTTGAGTATTGGTCATAGGTATAAGGATGATCATTGAATTGCCTTCCACTCAACGTTAGACTATGATGGATGCAACCATCCGGTCTTTTACCCTTGAGGTTCTACCCTGTTTTATATCCGGGTTCTCCGTTAAGAGGCAGGTCTTCTAAACCTGCTAGAATCACCGATCAATCTATGCTTTACATAAACCAATACACCGACTTTTGTTTTAACATCGCCTCTTATGATTATATCCAGTCGTCTCCCATAATGGCTCAGATATGACAGTTTGCTTCAGGACATGGCCATCATCTGACATGTAACAGATATAGGTGGACATTAACAGTGGCACTGATAATCTATGAATACCGATCGGCCACATCTGGGTTGACTCTCTACTTCTACAGATGACCGTTATGATTACATATATTGGCGTTATGAGGGACTGACGAACTACAGAGCAATGGCAATAAGAGCAGGACCATGTACTCAAAGCTGTCGAGTGTCGTATGTCTACTATACATGGGCATTGTATGCAGTATCCTATGTGTAAAGACAATTTGGATAAAGATTATTCATCGGATGGCCTTTAACAGACACTATATCCAGAAATATTGCCTCGATTGCCGCTCGTATAGGCCGTATGGTATATCTTTAGCTGTATGTGTGTCTGTACCGCAGCGCCGACAGAGCGGCCGACTGAAGGTGGAGGAGATCCCAGTGAAAGCCGGCGGGAAAAGAGCGTACACTCGCCAATCCCTTGGCTTATTGAGTTGGTCGGAGCTGGTTGAAGCAGCTCCTTTTCATCGGTGGGAACCGTCTATGGTGTGGGCATCATTTAGCCACGCGCTAGTCACGTGTGTTTGTATAGCAGACATACAGCCAATCAGTAAATAAGGCAGGAGGCAGTTAATCAGCGGACTATAAATAACTAGTCTGCCACATATACTAAATGGCGACGGGTGGTGAGTGTAGTGGTGTTGTAGGAAAAATGGAGAGGTAGTAAATGGAAAGGATGAAAAGGAATGTAAATGCATGGGAATAGATCCATCTCGATTGTAGCGAAGGGCAATGCAGAGAAAGAGTAAGAATAACCTGACAAAAGGGTAAGAGGATTCCGAAGGAATAGTAGAGAATCCTAGGTTAACGAATAGAAGTGAAGACGGAAATGAACAGAGCAAAGTGGAAATATAGATAGGGTAGGAGGGGAGGGGTAAACGAAGATGAGACATGTATACATGTGGCCAGATTTGATATGGCGCAAAGGAAATATGTAGAGGACGAAGTAAGGATTGGGTGATTGAGGAAATGTGGGGAAAAGAAAAAAAAGACGAAGGCTAAACAGAGAGGGGACTAAATGTGCAAGGAATGATGTAAGATGGCAGAGAGGAGGTTAGAGCGGTAGGAGGGAGAGGGGCAGAGAGGGGAGGTTGGGTTATCTATCTTAGTGGACAAACGGTTAGAGGTCGGTCACAGACGTGGCTGAACAGAATGAAACATGGCAATGGCCCTAGAGGTGGACCCCATTCTCATTTTGTCCCCTTCTTTCATGGTTGTATTCGTAAACATGTGATTCCTGCCCCCTCGTTCTGTGACATGCCATGAAGAATTAAATGTGTTAAATTGGACTACGTCTTTATCCCTGATAATCATTCTTGATGAAAGTGGGAACTCTTTCTATTCAAAAGATGCAGGCGTAACTATTATATCGAGATTCATGTATTTCAAGGGACATGTATCCGATACAGATATTAGCAAATCTGAGTAAAGAGCATGTAAAGTAAAATACTTTTCTTTAATTCAAACCGTGGCTCTTCAATCCCAAATAACATTCCATCACCATTGTTCAAATATCCGCTTCTTTCACAATTTACCCTTCATAAGTTGACTAACGAAAAACTTTATGAACGTCAAATAACCTTTTCAAAATATCATATAGCTCATCAGAAGCTTTATTATTTACCTGTTTCACACTTACTGGTTAGCTATACGGATTGGTATACGGAGTGAAGAATGAATACAGTTTGTTCCTCTGTACCAGGTGACTTGCCGTTATTTACAACCGTAAGTGATGAAATTTCGTTTAGGTATATATACTGAAAAGGAGAGGGGGAGAGGGTGACTGAAGTCAGTCTGTCCCTCGTTGTTTAGACGTCCTTAGACGTACCGAGTTTGAAGGGCACCTCGTAGCAGATTTCTTCCTATCACCGTCACCCTGTCTCAATATATTACTCAAAACAGACTTTTGAGCAGCCTTCTTGAGCAAACCCTCTGGCAGATTATTTCATGTACATGATCATCTAAAAGAAGCCGAATGTTTCATTATGCAGCTATTTTTCCGTCGGTGCGCCTCGTTTATGGTCTATTCGGATGACCATTAGCTAACCCCCAAGTAGGATGCAGACAGGTGACCTGCGCTCTGAAAGCTATTTATCTAGATCTCCTCCTTATGCTCCCCAGCGTGACGCATCTTAAGGACCCATAAGGACTAGAGTAGTTATTCTTTGATGAGGATAGACACTGCCGCACTATTTTGCTTATTTCTCTGCACATATCCTCCTCCCGATTCCAATACGAACTTACAGAAGTAATATATTGGTAATACATGACCATGCAATCATTTCACCACTTCGTGTTTACCAATGGCCTAAGGGAAAGTATTGATTTGAAACTAGATGCACTTTTCAGGAGTGCGCGCGGATAATTTTGCTTTTTCATGAAGCTTGATTTTCAATTCATAGGCCGCCATATGTTCGAGTGTACTAACATCAAATAAAGAATCCCATTTATTCGAAGGGTTCGCAGAACGGTAATTATGATTATATCTGAGTTGGTGAAGTGTATGTCTATACACTCCGCTTCACCATGGTGAACAGCATTTTCAGCGCGGTCCAGAGGATTTTCTCTAATCGAAGGAGTTCGCGGTCTAGAGTCATTAGTGAGGGCCCTAGGAACATGCCCGAGGGAGGCTTTCACCCTGCTGTAGCACTGCGGTAGACTACACAATTAGCATTAGTATGGGAAAATCCTATAGTGAGATGTTTAGATAAAAAGCAGTCCAACTCCTCCTCATTCATTCAAACAGTAGGCAATTTATAAGTTCAGTGGAAGTGAAGCGCCATATGCATACACCAGTCTTTGACACGGGAGATAGATAAATGAGGCTAGTTCTAAAGATATGCAAGTTCGTTCTATAGCTGAAACCGAGGATCATATGTTATTATATGCCTGTTTGTGAATGTTTATGAATATTGCCCGCTGCTAGGGATGTAGTTATGATAATGTTCGTGCACACTGTGACAGCGGACCGTAAGGGTCGAGCTTAAATGCCTTTAAGTGTTTTAAATTGCGTTTTTTATTATTTTCAGGTGTATGATAATAACCAAATGTCCTTACTGTGTATTGAACGGTTCCGGTCCTTAGTCAACGACGACTCGACTACTGGCCTTGAAGTGGAACCGTTTCGTCTACAAAAAGGACGTTTCCTCATATAACCAGTTTTTAAAACCAGTCGATATTACTGAGGAGGCTGCTCTTTTAATCTTTTCAGATTTAGATTGTTCCCTTTAATTACTTCGAACAAAAGGTACTCAACAATGCTATTCTTCTCTGAGACCAAGTAAAAGGGCGTGTTTTACCAAAATGCCTTGATCAGTCCTTCTTTCGTCGTGCAGTCCGATATTGTATCATGACGGAGTTTTATGAGAGTATTTCCACCAGAGACGTAGTCATCTACCTGCATATGTGCAAATTGTGTAAAAACAGCCTGCAGTTTGTCATCAGCTACCCTATTACACTGGCCTACCCACTGCTAGTTCTCGCCGTGCAAAAGAGTATGAACTTGGGAACCAGCTCCCATCTAGCTGAGCAGGTCACTGATTGGCTGGTGGTGGGAAATTTGAGATCACTCTCCAAGCCGATGTTTGGTTTACGCAAGCATATCGAATAGCAGAGTGTTTCGGAGAGACTACGACTGGAGTGGCTGTTTAAACCAAACTGCATCTCTTGAGCAGCCTTCGGATTTCATCAAGCCAGAGCGACAGTGTGCATTTAAACCTTAGTTTGTTTTCCGGCTATACGAAAGTTGAGAAGGAAAACACTTGAGCACCGTGAAAGAACACAAATTTATATATCAGATCATATAATATTTATCTGCCTGCCATCTCGATGTCTGTCACACTGAGACACTGAACCGAAGATGAGCTGTCAGTATAACTCAGTGCCCAAGAAAAGCTGTGTAGGTGCATGGTGTACGATTTGACAGCTGAGATGAGGATGCATGCCAACATCGGTCCGGTGGAATAGGTTGCCCATGGCCTATGGTCAGGGGTGGTCATTGCCCCCCCTGGTGGAACCTCTCTGCACTCGCGCACCCCTGCGCCACCTCTCCACACTCGGCCGCACTAGACATCAAAGTGCGCGAGTAAGACACTGTCCTCTGTCTCATTCGCTTCACTGGTCTCCTACGCTCAACACCTATTTTTTCTACGCTCCTTGGCTCATCGCCCTCCGTGCCTCCGGTCTCCGTATTCCCCTGAATATCGGCAGACGAGGACAGCGATACCAAGCGATTCAGTGTTTAAGGAATTATAGTATAGTTATGTTGACCAGAAGCGCTGTGGCGGCATCCGCACCCGCGGAGGCCGAGACGGACTCGGAAATAACGATACGCCAGCCGGCGGCCGAGAGCGACCACGTGGACTCGGTGTCTCAACAAGGGACGAGTGCAAGCGCACGGACCCGGGCATCGCGTATCACAGCCCTGGAGGCCAACCTCGGAGGGGTCAGGACGGATGTGAACGAGGTGAAGACGGATGTCGGGGAAGTAAGGACGGATATGACGAAGATATCGCGCCAGATGGACGGCATGATGGACGCCATCATGCAAATCTCCAGGCCGGCCTCGCGCCGGGCCGGCTCACGGGCTTCCTCAGCGGCCGAACGGACAAGAGACTGGGCCCAGGATCAAAACGAACGCCTACTCCCCGCACCCAGGGCTCTCCGAGAGGCATACACAAGCGAGGAACACCTCCAGCGCGAATTCGGCCGTGAGGCCATGCGACACGACCGCACAACGGGTAAGAGCCTACTTTCTGATATTAATGCCCGGAGGCCGACGGCGAAGCCGTACATGTTCATGGACAGGGACGGGGTGTACACGCTGCACCAGAAACTGGACCTACGGGCGAGCCTCGGGCCTCTGGAGTATATTTCATGTTTTGTGGCCTTATTAAATGATGAACGCGCATTGCACCCCGAGGACAAGGACCATATGTTCAAACACTTGTACCAGATGACGGTTGATGCGCAGGCACGGCCGTGGGCCGGCGTCAGACGCTGGTCAAACTACGTTTTCGACCAGGTCGAGTCCGGCAGGATGCGGTGGTCGGATCACGGCCGGATACAGGAAGAACGTGTCCGGCTCGCGATGACCACTGTCCACACGCCTAACAACAGTCAAAACACGGAGACCGGACGTGCCCGGGGGAGCGAGGCCCCGTGCCGGGACTTCAATGGAGAGAGGGGGTGCCGCCACCGCAGCGACCACACAGAGGGGGGCATCCGGTGGATGCACGTGTGCACGTTTTGCGACTCAGTCGGCAGGAAGTGCGGTCACTCGGTGCACGCCTGCAACCGAAAGCTCACCTACGGCCACGGCTATGAAAACACGGCGGCTCCCCCTGTACCCACACCACGGCGGGTACCACAGGCCGGATACCAACTCCAGCCGACTACGCGGCCGGCGGCAGCCCAGAGCGTGGTACACCAACCTCAGGCGACTTCAAAAAACGGGCAGGCCGCGCCCCGCCAGTAGACGAGGCGCGAAGGAAAGATGAAAGGGGGGCCGGCGGCACGGAGTGTTATGTAACGAAGCCGGCTCCCCCACGTGACGTCAACGATCACGTGACCCCCTCGGCACGTGGCCGAGGGGTAGTGATAAACAACAACAAGGACGGGGGGAATACACTCCCGGAGGAGGTACCCCCCTTTCTCCCGGCGGCGCTCGCCCCCGGCCCGGTGAAGGACGATGGCCTCAGTCGCTTGCCGGGTGTTAGTGTTAGTGCGCCGGAATCTAACACTCCCGACTTCGAGGCCCTTAGGGACGTCTGCGAAACAGGTGTCCACCGGGAGGGAGTGAGGACAGACCCGTTAGCATTCAAGGAACATCGCCGGGAGACATGGCCGGACCTCACGGCCGTGGGGCCCGCCAGGCACGCGGAGATATACCGGGCCGTGCGCGACACGGGAATCCCCAACGCACTCGGCGCTAGGGTCGAGGTGCCTTCCGACCTTAACTTACCTGCGTGGGAGCATTACCTGGGGAAAGTGGAGGAGGCGCAGGAGCTCCTAGGCTTCCTGCGATACGGATTCCCCCTGGGATACCTGGGACCGGAGAGTGATACCAGGGGGGTGGCCAACCACCCCAGCGCAACCTCTCATCCCGTGCAGGTAGAGAAGTTTCTCACAAAGGAGGCAGGCTTCACCAATATGATGGGCCCGTTCGCCGAACCGCCTTTTAGCCCGTGGTGTCACGTGTCGCCGCTCATGACACGGGAAAAGCGTGGGACGGACGACCGGCGCATCATTACAGATATGACTTTCCCGCGGGAGTGCAGCGTGAACTCGTTCATCATTAAGAACTCGGTCTACGGACTGGAGCGAGAACACGGCCTCCCAACGGTGGACGAGTTTGTGGCCAAACTCGTCAGGGCAGGCACGTCGGCCTACATGTCGTCCATCGACGTGTCGCGTGCCTACAAGAACTTTAGGTGCGATCCCCTCGATTGGCCTCTGTTATGTTTCACGTGGGAGGGCGGGCACTACTGCGACACTGCAATGCCTTTCGGTGCCCGCGCCTCCTCCTACCACATGCAGTGTGTGGCGGAGGCAATCGTGGGGATACTGTCATCGAAGGGAGTCACGGCCGCGATGTACCTCGACGACCTCATCATCCTCTCCGAGGACCGAGGTAGGGCGGCCGAGGACTTCAGGATCGCGCGAGAGCTGTTTTCGGAGCTGGGCCTCCCCGAGGCACGTGATAAAGCTCAGGAGCCAAGCCAGTGCGTCACGTGGTTGGGGATCGAGATAGACACCCGTACCATGACTCTATCGATCCCCACGGCCAAGCTCGAGGACATCCGTGGTCACGTGTCGGCCGTAGCGAGGCGCCGGACGTTGACGAAACGACAGCTCCAGTCGGTGCTCGGGAGGATATTGCACGTCGCGCGGTGTGTACGCCCGGCCCGGGCATTCGTCTCGAAGTTGCTCGAGGCCCTTAGGGGGATGAGAGGATTCTACATGAACATCAATTCTGAGATGCGCCAGGATCTGGACTGGTTCGTGCAGTTTGCTCAGGGCTGGAACGGCCGCGCTCTCATCCCTCGAGGTCCCCCGACGCGGAGGATCACAGTGGATGCCTGCCTGTCGGGCGTAGGAGGCACAGACGGCCGTTTCTCGTACTCCGGCCAGGTCTGCCCCGTCCTCGATCCCGTGGAGTGCATCTCGGAGCTCGAGGCTCTGAATACCATATACGCACTCCACACATTCATCACCGACAGGGATCGGGGATCACGGATTGAGGTGTTCTGTGATAACCTCGGCACAGTACAGACCCTCAATAGTGGGCGTGCACGTAACCCAGTCCTGGCGGAGTGTGCCCGCCAGGCATGGATGGTGCAGGCACGCCTGCAGGTGGAACTGGTCTTCAGCCATATCCCCGGGGTGCAAAACGTCATCGCAGATGCCCTGAGCAGAGCCCATCTGTCGAGGACGGAATACGATAAGGCCACTTCCCTCATTCACCTTCATGAGTTGTACCCTATCGTACCATGTACCCATGCCTCATTTGTACCCGTCCTCCGTCTCTTCTGCAGATCGGGCGCTTCTCTTACTCCAGGCGAAGGCATCTGCGAGGCAGTCAGAGGCGCGTGCCCCAGGTACGCTCGCCAACCAGCGATCCGCAGTCACCACCTACCTGGCGTTCTGCAATCGGATGGGAACGGACCCCCGGGCACCGACCGTGAGCCTGATCACGTCCTACCTGGAATACGTGGCCGACCACGCCCCCTCGCCGGCCACGGTCGCCAACCAGTTATCGCACGTCCGGGCACACCTCCGACTGACGGGGGGGGACGTGCGGCCAACAGAGGATCACCGGGTGAAGCGTGCCCTCGAGGGCATGAGGAGAAACAAGCTTTACGTCCCAAACGTGAAGGCACCTATACCAATGGATGTGTTCCGGGCGGTTCTCGATGCCCTAACGGGATCGCCCCTCCATACGGCGATGAGAGCGGGCATGCTGCTCATGTTCTACGCGGCCCTACGGCAGGGGGAGGTGGCGCCGCAGTCGGCTCGGGCATTCGACCCGGCTCGGAATCTCACTCGGGGGGACGTGGTCCTCGGCCGCCGGCACGTGACTATCACCATCAAGGCGGCCAAAAATCTACAATACGTGGGGCAACAGAAAGTGATGCGCCTCGAGGCCGCGGACGATATCCGGGTGTGCCCGGTCGACGCGGTCCGAGGCCTACTACGGGCGGCCCCTACGGCTTCACTGCGGGACCCTTTTTTGACTCTGCCCGACGGGACGACCATCACATCACGGGTCATGACAAACGAATGGGACCGCCTCCTACAGGCCACAGGCCAAACTGTGAAGAAGTACACCCTCCACAGCCTCAGGAAGGCCGCCGCTACTCAGGCCTTTGAGGCCGGGATACCTGAACTTAACATCCAAAGGTATGGAGGGTGGAGGTCCCAGGCTCATAGGGACTACATCAAAGTCTCAGACCAAGAGACTGTCAACAAGTCTCTCATTGAGTCTCTCTCCCTCAAAAAGTGACTATAACAAACTTTCCCACCCTCCTCTTCCCTTAACTATTGGCTTCTTGGCTATTTCTATTATTTTATTATTACATGTTATGTTTAACTATGTAATATCACATAATCTCCATTTATCTTATCTCAAATATTATCATAATTGACAAACACATATCTATGTCAATGTCAATATTTGTCATGTTATCACAAATCTTATCACAATTGACAAACACATATCTATGTCAATTTCTATATTTGTCTTATTATTGATACTCATGTATTCCTCTTATTCATATCAATAAGACTCATAAAATTCAATAAAATTTTATAAGCCCACTACGGCCTCCCTTTCTGTTTCATTGGGGATCAGGGGTAATGGGTTGCCCATGGCCTATGGTCAGGGGTGGTCATTGCCCCCCCTGGTGGAACCTCTCTGCACTCGCGCACCCCTGCGCCACCTCTCCACACTCGGCCGCACTAGACATCAAAGTGCGCGAGTAAGACACTGTCCTCTGTCTCATTCGCTTCACTGGTCTCCTACGCTCAACACCTATTTTTTCTACCCACCCACCCACACCTTTTTTCTCTCCTACTCCTTACACTCGTAGGGCTATTTCTATTATTTTATTATTACATGTTATGTTTAACTATGTAATATCACATAATCTCCATTTATCTTATCTCAAATATTATCATAATTGACAAACACATATCTATGTCAATGTCAATATTTGTCATGTTATCACAAATCTTATCACAATTGACAAACACATATCTATGTCAATTTCTATATTTGTCTTATTATTGATACTCATGTATTCCTCTTATTCATATCAATAAGACTCATAAAATTCAATAAAATTTTATAAGCCCACTACGGCCTCCCTTTCTGTTTCATTGGGGATCAGGGGTAATGGCCATGTGAAAGCTCACGGCATCTGGTTGATGTCAGCCAGTCGTCTATGCAAGGGATCCGTTAGCTACTCCACTAAAGAGTTACCGGGCCAGAAAACCAATTGACGCAAGAATCCAAAAGAAGACGGCTGCATGCCATCGGGTTGACAGGATTGCTGGACCGGCGGAATCCGCCCTTTACGGTATATATTCTAACGGAGAACAGTGTGTTATCAGAAAGGTTTGGCAGACTGAGTGAACGAATGTCACAGGACTGAGGTAATAAAATTCACGAATGATGATGAGTGAGAGACCATGACATCAATCGGGAAACCTGCAATATTCTTTACCAATATTATATCATAGTTGAGCTACATAAGCTTATTTGAATAATTAGGTCGAGTATAGCTTATTCCAGGGGCGGAAGGTCAACACTTTGGCATATGGGTTCAATTGTCAGGCAAGGAATGTTCTCTATTCTACCCCTGCTACAGATCCTCAGGAGGGATAAAAATAAATCTACCTGACCAGTGGCAATCGGTCATGATGATTTTTAATAACACTGACAGCAGAACGTGCACCCTGCAATCTTCTTCCAGCCACCACTCTCGCAATTTTGCTCAGCCATCCGTCGCTATGAGCTCTCACTCCCTCACAGCCCATCCTTACCCTCTATTTCGCACTCTGCCTCTAACGCTAGGTACAATATACAATCTGCATCGATCATAAAAGAACAGTTTCTTTAAGCAAATATACACTCGTGCCCACCCCTTATTTACATTGTCCTTTTCATCCAAACTATGACCTGATCTGACTGCATCCCCTTTCCTTTCCCGTCATTGGTCTACTACTTTCTTCTATTACACTTGAAGCAACCTCTGATTTTCTCTAGTATTCCAAGTCTATCAAAGTCTCTCTTAACTGCTCTTTACCGCCTTTCGCCGTAACCTACTCGCTCGTCCTTCTCTTGATTCTAGTATGGTAGGTGCCCCACCGAGCTGACCCCTCTTGTGAGTACGGGGCTCAAGGCATCCCCTCAGATGGGTAGCACGATGCAAGACTAGTGGGTCCAGACATGGGCGCTGGCTGGGGGAGCCGCTCTCTAGTATGGACAGACATGCTCCCCCTAATGGGCACATCACGAGCAATCTCTACAGCCGAGATTAACAGTAGACCCCCGGACAGCGGAACAGCAGATTCACTAGCGAATCTATGTCGCCACGTTTGGCCAGTGAGGTCAACTAGATTGTAGAATAATGTGTTGACGTCAGAAGAAGGCTCTGGTGACGTCGTGGCCTTATTTGCCGAATACTTGGGCCACTACCAATTGGATTCCTGGCACTTATCCAACATTGTCAGAAGGCCAGAATGATTATCTTCCTTGGCATGCGTCAGTATAATTGCATTTATAACTTCATAACCGATGTAGTGTTTGATAAATTATGCATCGTTCTCACTGAATCAATATATATGAGAATATGGATATCTAAATGTTGGAGAAATGGTGGCAGTTCGGCCGCAATAGTTATGGGGTCATATGATGCAATATTATAGGACGGAATGAGTCTGTCTTCGTATAGGCCATGCTGGAGTGTTGCATTGCCGGGCGTTTCGCTTATTGAAGTCATGAGAAGATTTACCGTCTACGGCCTTTTGGCCTTCGAGCAATATTAACGAGTGGCGCCCTCTGCCCACCGTTAAGGAAACAAACCGAAGTTGGGTCTGCCAACCTTGGTGGCCGCTAGGACTGCTAAATGTGTGTACCCTGGGTCCCTGGAGTCCGCACCAGCCGCCCCGAACGTCCGCCAAATGGCCTTCATGTCAACGCGCGTCAAACTGGTAACCAGCGGGACGGTCCGCGTTCCCGCCCATCCCATAATTCTCCCAGCGCATGCGTATATGGCCCAACCCCCCAGAGGTGGCGCCACGAGAGGCGAAAGTCGCGTCGAAAGGAAAAGAATCGTCAACAAGGGAAACCGAGGGCTGTGATTTGGAGGCGACCAACATATTGCCGGCCATATTCTATCAGTTAAGGGCCTCCAGGTCTTTGGGTCGCTCCTCTGGAGCCTTGAAGGGCGGCGGGCGGCACTGGGCAACATTATTTGACAGTCACCGGGTGGGGCTCTGCGACAGCGAACGCTCATAGACCACCATTACAGACTCGCAAGAGGTGACTTTCGGGTCCATTAAGTTGTGGCTGGGTATTAACTGGTGAGTCGTACTCTAAAGGGAAGCGGTGTGAGACGTAGGTTCTGCAGTGTAAGGCAGTCTGTCTGGAGCTAGTAGATGCGTGACAGCTAGCCTAAGAACCACTTACCATGATAGGCGCCAGGAACAGGGGCAGGTTCATAGAAACCATTTCTCGGAGGATATTGGGGAAGCTATTTCATACATATTTGATATATCTAGGGAAATATCAACCAATTCAATAGGCTAGTATCGGAAATTCACACCATGTAGGTAGAATGATAAAATAATGATGGGACGCCGTATAAACGTTGTTGACCCGCAATTTGGTAGCTCAATCGTAAAGTGCTGTTCATATTATTTCCACTTCAATGTAAGTCGAGAACACTCCAAGGTAACACAAAAGTATATGTCTTGACCTGTACAAATTATCCTTATCTCGATGTATGATTTAATAAAGAAAACAACTCAAAACACTGTAAAGGATGAAATTAGGAACCTTTTTCAGATTCTGCTGGAATTCATTGTGAAGTCTCAAATGCAATTGTCAGATTTGCTTCTTCAGACCAATCGCCAGCCATATTCACCAGAATGATTATCCATTTAAGGTCGCTGCCGGGACCAATTCAATCCCCTTATGATGATGAGCTCAATGCATAGGCAGAACGAAGGAGGGGAAGACAGTGACCGCGGATCCTACAGCAGAAATGCCCTTGTAATGTATTTCAATTTAACAACCTCTATTAAGATATGAAAAGATTTGATATAACAGTAAATCTACCACTGCTAAGGCTGGGACCCGAACCCATAAAGTCCTACAACCTTGGGGTTACAAGTCCAGTGGCCTAACAACTGAGCTCCCCTCGTTCGAGAGACGCTCACACTCATGCACTAATATATTCATACATTCATAAAACGGTACATTTGATCACTCGTACACCCATAAACTCATTTATTACCCACCTGATACAGAGTCTCCATACTAAGCCTATGGAGATTACAGATCGCTACTGAGGAGGATACGGAGCTCCGTACCCTCCTAGGAGGATACGGATTTTTGAGATGAAAGTAGTCCCAAACATAACTTCTTAATTACGTTGAAACGTTTTTTAACGATCATATTTATTGTTTAAATCTAAAAATAAGTGAGTAATAAATACAACATTACCATAATTTCGATCTGTGTGGCCGTATTCTCCTTGTAGTTGACGCTACGCAATACTCCTCGCTATCGCTCGGAGTATTACTACGCGTCAACTACGCGGAGAATACGGCCACTCAGATCGAAATCATGGTAATATTGTGTATATATCCTACCATCCATACACCTTGTCAGTCATACCCCCTGTAATCCATACACCATATGAACTATATACACCATTCCACCAATATACCCTTTCATATGATTTTTATACCTTTTGCTCACTGCCACACTACACTCCACGTGTCTTCAACATATCAACAATAAAAGTTAAAATTATTTTACTCATCAAGACTGAATATGATTGAGAAATGTGATCTGATTATTTCTAGATACACCTTATCATCAAACCCATTGATTAACGGAATGAAAAGAACAGGCAAAATATAGAAGATAAGCATGTCTCCCACCTTGATATTCACTCTGCATGATTATATATCTTCTTTAGAAGGTTTTGTTTTGCCAGTTATTGGTAGGTCACGGTGTTCCAAGTACATATAGACAGTTCGGCTACCGACAATTTGCCAAGCTTGCTTCAGGTAACTTTTCCTAGTCATAGTCTTTATATCTTTAGATAGCATGTCTGCATGATCCTGCTACCATAAGAGACCTTTGTCTTATTGCCTTGAGGAGCTCAGCTGGTGTAGGCAGATTATGACAAAGCTGTATTCATGTGGAGTAATCTTCCAATATCTGTGAACCTGTGTTCTCCAGATGTTTAAAATGAGGTCTTTAGACCAGGTTTTAAATATCAGGAAAAATATGAGTGAGTTATCAAAAGATAATGAACACAGGTATAGTGTTTTCTCATTATCATGTACCTCAAAAACATGGAGATGTTTACCTTATTTCAGCTGGCATAGCCATTTCAAATCAAATTAGGGAACTCACTCGTTCTCATGTGCGTTTTGCCAATAAGTCCAGCATGAACCTTTCCCTGCTGTGTGTTTTGACATTCACCTCTCCAACCTGATACTTAGTATTGTTATGAGGTTATGCATACAGCAGCATGTCAATGCTTGAAGAGTAATAGTAGAAGATCTATTGAATCTGACAGAACTGGTCGGAATAGAAAAAAATAAAGCACAATGCCAACTCTAAGTTATTATAATGAGAGGGTGAGTTGATACACCTATTCTCTATAGTTATAAGATTCTTCTAATTTTCTAACCCACAATCAGGGATTCAACCCCTGCCAAACAAAGGCCATCGTCGGCAGCTAGCAGATATGCTGGAAGCCCTCACCGCTCCCGTACCCATATGATTAATCATAAATCCTGACTGGAGCAGTGCGGAATTCCAGCCTGGTTAGTCAGTGGCCCTGCCTATCTAGCACCCTGGTAGCTAGCAGACTGTAGATGATGACTGCTTCTGAAGTCTTTTGATTTTTTTGGGTGGCACATATTTGAGTATACTGGCTACCAGACCAAATGCTTGTTAAGGTTACGGTAAGGATTTTCTATTGTCTATGATTTCATCCCTGCTAAATGGTATTATTGATGGAACACACTTACAGATATGCATACTTATAGAAGAGAAGTGATGACATGAAACTGATAAAGCATAGGTCATGGCTAAACCGTTAGGCCAATATTCATGATTGTTACCGATTCTCTACAGGAGTTCCCTATCCTTTTGGACATTCAGCAACCTTTGTCTGCTTTCTTTAAGGAATTTTTAACCTATTAGCAGTGCGTGGTGCCTTGAGGCATCACCACACAGGATCAAGTGATGCCTGAGAGCAGGAACAGTCCAGATCGGGTGATGCCTTGGGGAATCATTTTGCAAGATTTACAAAATCATTGTTTTAACATTTAACATTTAACTTTGGAGAATTATGAATTTTAAACTGACAAAAGGCAGTCCATATTTTGGCTCTTGAAATTTGTTCACTAAATTAATACTACATAGGTGTGCAGTTACTGATTCTTACTATATGAATAGCAGCAAGTAATAAATACATCATTTATGACAAGGTATATAGTAATATAAGGAGACAGGTTTCGTATACCTGGAAATTATTTATCATAACAACTCATTGAATAGCAGAATGGAAGAATGACGGTGGGCATGTGGTATGGAGGGAAGTATAAATATCCCCGCGTTATTCAGTGACAGACAGCCTTTTATCCATTCGAAGCACTGATTTTGCATTGCTATTGTAGTTGATGCACTTATCTCTTCTCGTTTACTGCCATTACTTTACTTTATTCTTATGTCCTCCTTCTGTTCGGGTATGTGTGTACAGATTGTTGGAAAACAGTGTAACTTGTATCTTATACTGTGTTTTCCTATTTCCAATAGGAAGAACTGCTACTGTAGCAGATGTTGGAATTTTTGAATAAATTATTTTTAAAAAATTAAAAGTATTAAGGACATGTTTTATGAAATAAAACGACTCTCCCGTCGTTGTCATTCTCCTCTCATAAACCCCTAAGCTCTCAATCCTAAGCCTAATATCCCACCCTATATGTTTCAAACGGGTCCCATATTAGCCTGACTGCAGCCTTGGTAGCGGACTTTCTCGGTCGTTGCAAATGGAACGTCTCCCCTACACAATTCGTACCAGCGACAGTGCTGCCATCTGGAGTTAAGCACGGAACCAATATGTGAGTCCGGGGAGCATCCCAGAGAACCAAAGAAGGCGTCACAAGGATCCTTGTGGAATATTGAAGTAAATGTAAAATACTTCTTGGTAGTGCATGTTAGAATTATTGGACACGGTTGGAAAACGTACATTCTCTAAGGAGCATGTATCTAGGCCAAAATGAATTAGAAACATTTATGTGGTAGATATTTATAGTCGGGTGGAGTTTTTCTGGAACTATTGAAATCGCTTACGATTTGGAAATATACTCCAGTACACTTTGATATTACATGTAAGTCAATGGGCATGACTAGGTTCATTGTCCAGTATGATAACTAATACGACTAATCCAGGTTAATTCTCATTTCAACGCTTTACATGATTATGTGATGATAGACTGAACAATAGAACAATAGTGTACTCCTCGGTTCTGTAAAATTGAACGTGATGAACACTGTAACCCTCAATATGAAAAGCTCTTAATGAAATAGAATATGTCACACCAAATCCAGCTGCTTTTCAGCAGGAGTTAAAAGGCATACCTTTTTTTCCCTTGTTTCAAGGTTTTTATTATCAATGCGACATTTGACAGAATAAGGTCATGTCATTATTATACATTACACTCTATCATATAATATTGTCACTCTTACATTCCTTGCTTCAGGATGCGTTTGAATGCGGATATAGTCTCCTGATACTGAGCTTGTTTTATATAAACAAAATAATAAAAATTGCTAAATGTTTTTGTTATCTGCACACAAAAACACAAAGCCTAAAGGAACATAGAAACAGAATGTCCAATAGATGGCAAGCCTCACTACTTTCATATAATTGCATAACCATCTGTTCGCATCTAAGAAGCTCGTCTACCTCATATTAGCTTGATAGGATTTGTACTACTAGAAAGACTCAGGCAGGCCGCCTAGTGAGAAGATCTGGAACCAACTATGGCACAGCAAGGCCATCTGGATGGAATCGATGAACGTAGCCGAGGTGTTCCATCAGGTGCTTTTTCCCAAAGAGAGAGACATCTGAAAGCGAGTGTTTGTTGGCGTATCTTACCTCCTTAACCATTTCCATCCACTTCTCTCTTGTTGAGACAACTCCAGTATCATCTAATCAGAATACACAGCTATGAAAAACGGTCACGATACATGAATAATGGCAAATTCTGTACAACAGCTATGCTCACACATGAGCCAGGAGAGACATTAGAGCACCGTTTCTACAGACAGGCATCCTGAAGTATGAGCTTTAATCGATGTTTTTGTGATTCCCTTTTTAGAGCTAACGAAGAATACCGGTTTTTATTATCCATGCATCCTGTTCTATTTCTTCATGTATGTATTTTATTAGGTAGCCTGCACTTCGTCTTTCATCAGCGCATCAGGAGGCTCCTGGGGAAAATACATCTCCTTTTCTACCGGATGACAGCTGACGGGACATGCGCTTCATTAATTTGCGGTTAAGCAGGCTTGCGGGGCGGTTCACACAGCTGAGCTAAGTGACGGTTCTCCCTGGGGAACCCTCAATCTCCCTCACCCCCGTGCCATTCTAGACGTGCAGGACGGGTATGATACTGCATATTAATTGAGGTGGAGTGTTGTAAGGTAATGAGGGGCGGAAAGGGGTGGAACAGCTCGCACTAAAATAGATCCAGCAATTGCGGAATGGTCAATGCTGGAGTGAGGCTTAATCCAATATTCTAAGTCGTCAAAAAAAGCATTGTGGAGGAATAAGTAGCATGTTGGACAGCAGGCTAAATTGGACACCCTGCATTCGGGTGTTGGTTGTGCGGCTGTAATATTCAGCCATCCTCGCAGAATATTTGGCCTCATTGTGATTTGACCAACGGCAGTTGTTTTGGCATGGATGATCTAACCCAAACCTAAATGTAGGCAGTTCATACCATAGTGTGTTGAGCAGCTCTGATTGGAGCTGATCCACGTCGAGCTTAACTGAGCAGGTGGGGTGTAATGGTCACGGCTACTGTACGGATTATCCCTGTTAGCATTTAGGAGCGGAAATGGGTCCCAAGATATTGACCGTTGTGCCCTGTACCGGTGCCCTGATGTTCTTTGTAATAACCCTGGCCCTAGACGTGATACTGGAAATGACACAGCAGAAGACCGTTTCTTGTGCTGTGATATCGCCGCTCTGGGTATCATCCAGCGCCCGACACAACAGGACACTTTGACGAGGGCCGGTTGGGATCATCTGTGGGTGGCTGTGGCCACGCAGTGATACGCTCAGTGATACATAATCCATATTGTTTACGTAGCTGTGGTGTTCTTTGCGAAGTCCATACCAACTCTCAGTAACTTACGCAGACATGAATCAAGGGCTAATGTGACTTTAATGCGTTTATTACTCGGATTTTAGAATCATATTCAGCATTCAGAATAAAGCTTTATTAACACGCCATAAACGGATGTATTGTTTTATTTTACACAATCATGCTCGAATATATCGCAAATATCAGGAAATCGATACCTTTTACAACCGGTTCATTCAGAGATATCAGGTATATATGCACCTGACACACAAATATCGTAAGTCACAAGATACAAAACGTTAGAACTCGTTTAACCATCTCAAAAACATTTTCCCAAAATATAAGCTAACCCTGCTGTAAATCATTGGAATGTGTATATCCAAATACAAACTCTATGGCATCAATAGATGTGTAAAGCCAGGTTAACTGCGGTTTGTAGACTTTTATCACCTCCTCTAGGCAGTATACACGACAATTAGTCTGACTTTGTAAATGAAAGCTGTCACAATCACATAATGGCACCTGGAAATGAATAATAGCCACCATTACTCACCGGTGTGTTCCTAGTCTGGCTCTTCCATTGGGAACAAATAACAGTGGCATAAAACACTGTATCGGGTCTGCCGCTTTGTTGTCACACTCTTACTAATGCAACCAATGCCAAACAATACTTCTGGATTGCTGTGCCCATGTACATGTCTAGGAAATTCACATAACTTGATTAAAGAATAGTTTACGAGGTGGAACAGATACTGATTTATTACTCACCTACCACAAAGTGCCTATTCAAATCACATTATTCAGAGTCACTACCAATGCCTTGTTCCTTTTTTGTAAAGTACTGCAGTTTTGTGTTAGGACAATGTGTTTACGGTCGGCCGCCCAGAAAACCATTGATTATTGTGTAATGATACGTAAGTTGTCATACACAAATCATGTTAGGTAGTTCTCAATCCTAAGAAATGATTTTCAATACGGCATGAGGTTCTGTGGCTTTATACATATCTCACATTCTCCGAATGGAAATGCGTCCAACTAGTTATATATCAAACCTGCATACTTTAATCATTGATACACAGGCAGTGAATGTGCATTCGAGGAATAGATGAGGGATGCATGCAAAGTCTAAGCATGAAAGGCTCGCCTTCTGTAAAGCATATATCGCAAACTGATACATCTTTTTTCAAGTGAGAATAAGTCTACTCTCGTGCCTGATAAATACCTGCTATATAGACAACTAAATAGTGCCTTCCGGCGAAAAGATGATAGAGTGAGAGAGAAGCACTGTTTATGAGGGTAGGCATGCCTTGCCCTCTCACATGGCTGACGTCTCAGTCAGGCTGAGTTAGAGGTGTATCCGCCTGGTACTGTCAGCACTCCCCCGCCCATACATCGTCTCTGTGAGCACGACAGGGCATCAGTACCTGCAACTGATGAGGTTCTCACAACTTCCTCCCTCCCTCCCACCCACATACTTTCCACCTCTGTAAGGCAGTTATACGAAAAGAAATCCATCCCATCGAAATGCCAATTCAGAAATCCTTGTTATTCTCTCGAGTACAAGCGGAATGGCTACGTTTTTAATTTTCCTTATGAATGTGGGTCCTATACATTGCCTACAACATGCTATGTGCAAATTGAAATTATGATTTAGAGGGGAAGAGATGAATGAATGTACAATGGATGCAATCATATTATTGTGGGCATTGAATGCCATCTCAGTCTAAAATAGAAAAACAAAAAGATAAAATCCTGAAGATCATAATATCACAAATGTGATATGTGTTATTTAATCAGTCACTGTTGACTAGACCTTTAAAGGTAATACATTATTTGAAGGTCTTCTTCTTTCATATTCAGCTGGGAAACTGCATCAGGTTTCAAAGCAGTGCTGATCCAATTTTTCAAAGTCTCCAGGCATTTTCATGTCCTTTGAGATTCCAAATGGTGTCTCAAGGCAATCAGCAGTCAGCTACTAAAATGTTTACTTTTTGGGTTCCGCTAGTTTTTGACTTAAATGTCCAATGCATTTCTTCCCAATCAAGTTGTGTGCCAATGATGAAAAAATAAAGTTGCAACGTAACTTTTGTTATGAAAACATTTTAAAATTTAGTATCGCGTGTGAATGCATGCCATCCTAATACTTAATACGTGTTATTCGTACTGCAGATTCATGTGGAATTTGTATTGCTCATCAAAGAAAGCTCATTAGTCTACCGACAATCAAGGAGCTATGTCATATGCCCTGTCTACAACTAGCTAGCACGTCTACAAATTACGTCAGAGATAGACGTCATCATAAAGAGTTTCCATTCGTTTTCTGTGAGAACATGAACATTACTATCATAGCATCCATCCACTTATTACATAGACATGATAGACTTGGCTGAAACGTCAGTATGCAGGTGTTATCAGGTTGACAAAGCGCCCTATCATCTCCGACCACCCTGACAGAAAGCCCAGATTGTACCAGAAGTATTTGACTTTCTGACAATGACAAAGATGAACATTATGTCAAAGGGAAGGCAGGTAACTAGCATTACAGTTTCCCATTTAGTAAGGAGAAGGTGATCCATGCATGATTGTAGGGGATCAGGGAGTATTGGAACCAATGTTAAACATTGTGGGGAGCGACTTCAGGGGAAATAGCTGGACATGAAGGGTGGTGTATGGCCCAAGGACATAGAGCAGCTGCCCATGAGCGAAGGGAGACGAAGAATGAAGAGGATCATGATGAAGCTAAGCTTGAGGAATGAGAAGAAGGGTTAAGTGGAGCCTCATGGAAGGGGTAGGACGATAGAAGAGGCAATAGGGATAATTCAAAAATCCAAAAAGTAAGTGAAGAATGGTAAGGAGTTGCTCAGTGTATGCCACATTAAAAAATGAGCGATGGATTCGTGACATTAATAGGAACAATATCATAGACCGCTATCTCACAGCTTGATAAAATTTATTCAAACAAACTATTGCATGGTATCAATACCCGAGGTGTTTAAGAATACTTTCCTTAATATATAGCTATAGCACTTGAGAGTATGTATGGCTTAAGATGTTCGATATTACTGCCAGGAGACATATAACCTACCATGCTATGCCAAGGTCTAGTATGGGCCTAACAGAGCTGCAGGTGTTTTATAGGTGATAAGACGTCTGGTAGATTTAATGGTATACTTCTGAATCACACTAATCACGCTCGCCATTCATAAACGAGCCAGTCAGTCTACTAGCGCTTTGATTCTGTTTGTCAGAAATGAGTCCAGCTATTCAACTCCACACAAAGGCCACTTCACTGCTGACTTAGTCTACGCCACACGATAAGTCGCGTCACTCTCAAACCAATGCATATTCTGGTCTCAATTCGTCCAAGAGGATCTGATTGAGTGGTTCACACAGCCACAGTGTGCAGTCATAGAGCCCTAGCTTAACAATTCACACAGATTAGTATGAGTTCAGTTCAGCAGCATTATATCATATAAATACAGATTGAATCGTTCCGATTTTGTGGCAGACAATTTCCTGTGACAAGCTGCAGTTAAATTACTGTGACTTACTACTTTGTAATAGTTCTAGATAATAAAACAGCCAGTTCTTATAAAATACTTGAGAGCCCTAAACAGGCAGGGAATTCCCATGTTGGTAATTTTTGCGATTATGACTTGTGCAGAAATGACCCAAGGGTAGCTAAAAGGAATACAACTTTTTTTTTCCTATTTGCCAAACATTCATAAAAGACCTTGGAAGGCTAGGGTGCATGGATGCATGTGTACAGATATCGGAAAATCAGCTATAGACAGGGAAATTTGTTTTCTTCTTCCTTGAAAAAAGATGACTGTTCGCCAGACAGGCAGAAGTTCTCGGACTTGTCTCCACCAGAGTCTCCTTACGATAGGCTAGGAACTACCCTTTGTGTGGTATCTTTTTCTGATCTGAATACCACCACCGCTTTTTTGACAACACTTGTTGTTCATGTACCTACAAATTAATGTGGACATAGATTTTAATGAATTAACTGTGATATCTTCGTGAAACAGTTGGACCTTGGTAACCCCTTGCTTAGAAACTGATTCTGCAAGGCAGAAACAATGAATTTCCAATTTAATGATACTGGAGTGGAATTGATGCTCGACAACGGGAAGCCAATATACGGACTCACATTTGTCAGACAGTTAACATAATGAAATTGCCATGTATTTTTCTAATTCATCTAATTTTACACTTACGTACCGATAGAGTTAGAGAAATGTCTGAAATTTGAATTAATTCATTGATGGGGGTGATGTAGGATTTCAGTTTGTATTTTGCATTGTTTTATGACTATATGGTAACTGACGTTATGGCTGGGTGTCCAAACAGAAAATTGGTGGACTGTCTGTACAGAAATTGAACAGATTGTCAAATACATTCAGTTCCCATCCATAAAGATCCAGCCTTGCAACCTAAAGCTAGTACTACATTCACGCTGTTGAAGAAAATACTTAGTCACTTTCTCCAAATTAGGTTAAAATTGCATATCTAGCAGCAATCAAACAACCCAGCGATAGGGAACATATAAAGAAGTTCAATATGACTAATAATAGTGTTTTATAACTGTCTAATGTTTGGTAAACTAATAAATTCATACGGATGTATTTCTCAAGTCAAAAATTCTATTTTTTCCATCGACACTTCATAACTTTAGTCTACGACAATTTGGCAGAAAGAGAGCGAGAGAGAGAGAGAGAGAGCGAGAGAGAGAGAGAGAGAGAGAGAGAGAGAGAGAGAGAGAGAGAGAGAGAGAGAGAGAGAGAGAGAGCGTGCACTTGGTACCGGACAAAATCTGTTTCGATAGTACAGGAGCAGGGTTATGCTTGTCCCTCAAGGACCAGTTGGTATTTAAGATAAAGTTGGAAGACACGCCGGAAAATGACGCCCTTGGGAGAAGCGGCACCCGGTAGCCAACGGTTATCGGAAGTATTCACGGAGACGCTGGAGCTGCAGATGGAAGCGTCCTCTCGTGGGACGCCATGGAACTGTGCACTCCACTCCAAACGTCGCGCCCAGTCGTGGCCGTCCGCACCCAGTGTGATAGCGTTTATTGGCATTGACAAGGCAATCAGCGCTTTCGCTCCAGGGATCACGGTTCAGCTTTCACAACAGCAGTTAGCGTTATCCGACGACAGCTATACACGATCGGTGAAAATCCATATTTATCCATCTTCTATTGAACGTGTGTAGGGAATATGATGTGTGATAAGTGAACCGCCATCAGCTATATATGTTTATAGAGAAAATATTGACTGGTTCCGGATAATAGTAGATGTATTCTCCGAGGAGTTGGCGCGTTCTAATATCCGTGAAAATGCGAAGATAATGCGTAAAGTCCAAGAATTAAAAAAAGACAGAGCACAAGGGTATTTAAAGATCAGTCGCTTTACAAAATGGGTGGAGCAGTTTATATGGATCATGATCAATCTTTCATAATATTTTAAAGATATCCATGGAAAGTGTGTGAAGCATTGTATACATATGTAACTGCATACTATACATCGCTATACTGGTCAGTAGTGATCGGTGTTATAATTTTGAATTTTACAAAACATAATAGCAATTTCTATAACATCAATTCGCTGAAGCTCAGTTTTGGTTTCTGATTGCAGGTGGCCCTACAAAGACAAATATTCCATGTACATCCTTCTCGAATGTTGCCAGACACCACTGCTAACCCGTGAACCGAACACAGCTCGTCGCCGCCGGACAAGGGAGAAGCCTGCGACTGGAGAAGTCAAACGTGTCTATTAGCCGTGGAAAAGTATGTTTTATGAAGTGCTGTTACTGGGAAGGACTCCGTGCCCGCCGAGTGGTCGCTGGAGCGTGGTGATCCCTGACCCCTCTGGCAACGCTTCAGGTGGCAGGCGTGTGCGGCTGGCGTTACGGATGCCTGCTCACGGGTTTATCCACAGTGAAGCCCGCAGAAAAGAGGCGCCGGTCGGGGTCACCATGAGCGACATGAGATTCTTCATAGATGGTCAAAAGGAACCTCTACATCATAATATATTAGACTCAGGCATGAGTGTGTGCGGTTGTTATTTTGATAAATGCTTGCAATAGTCCCTGTTCTCCACGGCATGGTGTACATATATGCGCACATGTTCAGTAATTTGCCATCATATGTGTACACATAACGTAGAGAGGCCTGGATACAGCCTTGCTGGATCAACGATTTGGGTTGTCTAAGATCCGACAAGATTTCAAAGATCAATGGTCTACTTTGATCATCTAGGCTATTCACAGAAATCGGTCAGGGGAAAATAGGACACTCCCTTAACTATTGTCCCTCAACTTCCATACAGTGTATCTACTTATCTTTGTGGAATTGGGCAAATAGTTTCCATTTTCACTGTGCAAAGAATGTCTATGACTATTTCTATTAGTTGATATACACAACGCAGATTTGTAAATACAGCTAACTAAATGGAAGGGCGAATCATCACAGTAGTGAAAAAAATGACGGGTAGCCAGCATAACCTTTAGACAAGTATTTTACCTAGAAATCTATTTTCACATATGGCTGATACCTTCATAGTTTCCATTGTAAGTGTAGCCAATTACTCCAGCTTGGAAAGAAATAGAATTTTCACAATACATGTATATTTTCATGTCAATACTTTCCTAACCTATATTGGGCAAAAGCACTGGCTGGACGTATTAGCTGACTAAATTATGTACTCCAGTATCTTTTACAGCAATAATATAGACATTGATATTTACTCCTCGGTTTTATGAAACGGTCATGCTTGTTATACTTGATTTTTATCCCCATTGATCTTGTAAATCTAGCTTTTATCCCACGAGTTGAGAAATTCAAATAAGAATATATGATATAATGTGTCCTTAGATACTAATAATGCTCGTATTCTTTTCTTCAAGTTGGCAGTATATATCTCGCCTTAGATCTGACTTCTCAATATGCTTACACATTCTACGTTACACAAAATGATGTGGTACACGATCTGAATGCTGATTATTGAAACTGAAATTAATAGGTGGTCTATCCTTAATTCTTTTCTATAGATACAAGAACACGGCGGTTTATATCTCCTAAAAAGTAAACCAACGCAGGGTAATGTATGTTCCAGGAAAACAAGTGTCTTAAAGACTGAAAGACTTTAGTACAATATAGACAATGGTAAGCCAGCTCATAAACTATATTTTTGCCACCCGATTTTGTTTCAAGGAAATTTACAGACATTGGAAAGTGGCTATTATGAGTCACCAGCTACATAGTAATGGCAGGGGACTATTTGTGAACAGATTCGTACTTTTCCAAGTAGAGACTATTCAGCCTGATTCTTTTACCTCTACCAGGAGGTGAGAGTAGGTGAACACTCTGTTGTCATGCCCGGTGCTTTAGGAAAACACATGTTTTATGCCTATGACCTTAGTAGCATGCTTGGGAAAGAGGGCGCGCAATTGTAATACAATGCAAGAATCGTAAAATGTCATGTAAATGCTTGCTGGTGTTTTGGTACCTTGTTCTATATCTAGGAATCTAATGCAGAATAAAAGCTATAAATAGCTCTCTGAATCATTGGAATGAAGCTCATACTACACTCTGGCATATTTAGATCCATTTAGACAATAGGACCTTCTTTGAACCAATACTAATCATTAAATCTTCTTCCAGTTCCATTATGTTCACCAGATCTGGTTAAACTGTAAAACATATGGTACGGACCTACGACTAGCAATATGCTACTAATATTTAGTGATCATATATCTGCGTTCATGAAACTACTATGCTTTTATACATATTATTTAGCGATACTTATTGAGCACCAGAGAATAGTCTGGTCTTTCTTGAACAATTAGTCTGTAATTAAAGTTGCGTGTGGTTGAAATGAAGGTGGCCAGGTTGGAGTTTCTCTAATTGAAGATTGAAAACCTGTAGCAGAAATACACTCATCTATATTTGGTATTTGTAGGCCTAGTTGTATCTGGATAATTTACGTCGTTCAGCATCTTTAACAGCAACTTATATTAAGCCTCAGTTCTAGCCTACCATATTGCTTCCAGTTCCTCTGCTATAATCCAAATATGGCAGCCATTATATATGGCCGTCATTTGATTGGTAAAACTGGTACCATATTGAAGTTTTATATTTATTCAGCATGCCCAAAGGCTACCTGCCAATAGAGCAACAACGGCTTCAATCATCGGTCCACATTTCATTGGCAGCGCCCGAATTCCCACGTGAATTGAAGTAGGGCAACCCAGTAAAACAGTTCTGCAGCTAATATTTATAGTTGCAGACACGTAATACCCAAATCCCTGTCGATCCGGTTCTTTCAAGTAAGGGTTTTCCCATGTAAGCCTTGTGTACTGAGAGCTAGACTTTCAGGCTTAATAGGAATGTGGCAGGAAATGCCACCAACATCAAATTACCATATCTCAATGTTGACTGGTGAAACGTTGCGGTCAAGGCTAAGCTGTGCGTGCCTTTAGATCTGTCCGGACCGTACGCTGGATAGATTAAGGCAGATAATCCTCTGCCGTTCCAACCACATGCAACGGCTCATACATCTTTTGTTTGGCTTGATAATAAAACGGGAATCTCACTTGAAACAGAAAAATGCTTCATATTAGCTAAAATGCCATTCATATCCAGTGCGTAAAACTTCAATATTGCTCCAGGCATTGATTTTCTATTAATACAAAATATTTTAAATATAAAACACCTTCTTCAATATCTGAGCATGGATACTCGATTTACCCTCGGGAACTAAGAGGGGTTGATCAATTACATGGATAATTCCTACTACATATGCAAGGAATAGCTTTATAAATCCGCAGAAGCTGGTAATCTCTAGCCGAGCATAGCCGCGCCTGGCGGCATTTATTCTTCAGTTTTATTACTATGCATCAAGCGACCCTCGTAGCGATGTTCTTCTCCCTGCCATACTCCCTGACCTTGATCACCCATTTGTTTTTTGCCCTGCCATATTGACAATCCAATCCTGGCCACATCTATCAACAACGCCCAGAGGTTGTCACCTAAATACCACTGACCGTGCAGGCGTGCCAGGTTTAGAGGCTACTTTAGGAGCATACCCTTTAGGAGAACTCCACAGCGACCAGACAGCAAAGCCAATTTAAATTTGGTGGTTGGAGGGAGGAGGGTGCGGGGTGAATCTATGCTAGCGTCGTCGATTGGGTGGGTCTTTTGACAGAGGGTTCTGATGGACCGGCCACGTGTTGGTGAGGATGTAGCGACACGTGTTTTTATTGGGCAAGTTTGAGCCCCTCAAAGAGAAGCATACCATATTTGTTATTAACAATGACTACCATAACTGGAATTGCTGGTAACCTGCCACAGCGACGGCAGATTTGCTGGTGTCGTTGTAAAAGGATACGGAGACAAAGCTCCTGCTTATGCATGAATATTTATTGTGTTAAAAAAAGATCACTGGCAGTCATATCAACTTTTCAATCTTTGCTGGCTAAAGTTCTACACAACGCTTTCCTTTGTTGGCTTAAATCTTCCATTATAAATAACAGTTCTCAACGTTAACTATTACAGCCTAATTGAAACGTCAGACATAATTTAGATTAATGAAACAGTTATAGAATGTAATGCAACCATTGCTCTCAGGTCACTGATCTAAAGGAAATGTAGTTTTTGAGCGCGGGAAAACACACTCATATGCGTCACCTAGAGGTTAGAATGTTCACACAGGCTTTCAGTTATCTCCAAAAAGCTATCCCTTCGCTATCAATGCACCAACTATAAAGGCCTGGTAAAAATGGACTGGTGCCCAGTATTCCAGCCTAACCATACCCCTGCCCCATTACTGACTTGGTTCCTAAAATCAGAACTTCAGATTTATAGTGTTTTGGGGGACAAATGATACACTATATAAATCCTGCCAATGAATAACAAACACTTAGCTATGCCTACTGTTATTTGCTACTAGAAAAGGAAGCTATCAGATGATGATAGTGATTAAATCTGGTATTTACATTTTCAAAATCTGATGGGACAGACCTAAATACACTATATTTAGACAAATTGATATTTTAAGCACACTGATATCTGACGGGAAAGACTCCCTACATGGCGCAGAGGCAGCAAACCTGTTTGACTAGTTATTCATACTTGTCCTCTTACTGACCACAGAAAAACCTTCCCTGCCCGAACCCAACCCCCAGCCACACATGTACTTTTACTAACAATCTGAACACACTGATATCTGATGGGACAGACTCCCTACACGATGCAGAGCCAGTAAACCTGTTTTACCAGCTATACACTCTCTTGTTCTTACTAACCACAGACCAAACACTCCCCCACTCACCCCTACACCCCTACAGCTACACACTGATTTATTCTACTAACAATCGGAGCACACTGATTTCTGATGGGACAAACTACCTACATTGCACAGAGCCAGCGAACCTGTTTGACCAGTTATTCATTATTGTACTCTTACTGACCATGTAACCCAACGTTATCTGAACAGGAAATACAGATAGTTGAATTATCAAGGTGGCTGTTATGTAAGAGTATATTGTACTTTAGAAGTACCGCGCTCATCCATTGTAAATAGAAATATTATAAGCTCCTAGTATTCTATGATAACGGTAAAACTGAGTCATATAGGGTGGTGTTCCAACAACAGCGGTTTAGCTGCGGATCTTTGCCTCTTTTATCTCATAATAGAGTCATAAAACCCCACTCATATTACCACATGAGACAAGCAGACTATATTCCGGCCGTAGATGACGCAGCACTTCACTTTACGGAGTACCAGAAGGGAATATAGAAGAGATCATGAAGTCTGATGCAAGGACATATCATATTGCAATACACTACATTACTTTGACAGGTAGGAATCCCCAGATGGTCTTGCTGGATCTCAGAGGGAATACAGAATCACTCTTTCAATATCGCTACGTGATTTTAAAGTATCAGCGCGCTTAATTTGTCAAACTTCAAATGTTCTTTTTAACCCCCGAGAAATGTCAGAATTACGTAGGCCAAGACTTCATGATTAAAATATTGATTTTACTCTAATGTAAACCCAGTTTTGGTATGATAGTGAAAACTATAGATTGAGTTTACATATCCGTATGGACTAGGGGCATCATAAAAATGGACGGTTTCATGGGACCCGGAGTGATTGGAGAGCGGCAGGAGCCGGAGCCGGTGCGGGAACCAGGGCCCTGACAGGTGTCAGCCAGGGAGGAGACCTACCAACGAGTGATCCATTGACGTCCAGGATCGAATGGCAGGCCTCGAGGGTCCACACTGACCAAGAATGGTCTAAAATGATCTGACAACATCAATAACACGCCGACAGGAAACACTGCTGCTCTATATCTGACAAACTGGACAGACACTTGCTAAGACACTGAAGGGGATATATATGTTCACATCCAGAGATGTCATGCAAAACGTGTGGTAGTACTATTGAATTTCTCAGATGACTAACACAGTGCTACCGATGGAAAATATCTATTATCAGGTAGATCTATATAATAATTCTGGTTAAGATTAAAATAAAACGTCACGAAATTTCATATAAACGTTCATATGAAATTGAGTAGCGTTATTGTTTTATCCTACCCCTTTCTACGCTTTTGCATTACTAAAGAAATGAATAGAACTCATCGACCAACCTTTAACTGTGTGCCGGATATCTATTTGCTCCTTGTTATTGTCGGAGCAAGTCGCGGTTTACGCTGTTTTGCACTGAAGGTCTTTTGCCTACACGGTAATTGTTAGTTCTGCTCTAGGGGAGGATATAGTTCGCAATAGTTTCACTTTAGTCACTCAAATCTTAATGTTTAAAAGTGTGCGAATAGCGGAACCCATTTTATACTGACATATGTAAGATAAGATAAACATGGATCCGGCTCTCCAACGTCTATTCCGACGTCGATAGGCTGGTTGTTAATGCCATTCATAATTGTGTCATGATTGCAGCGCCTCCATGAGAAAATACCGAACATATTCTGATCATCTCGCCAACAGACTGGAAATTACGACGTCAAAACTTGGGAGTGGACTATTCTGATTGATATTAATTATAACCACAACGTCAAATGAATTTGAACTGCAAGCGTGCCCAGCAGGATCTGAGCCTGTCATCGTGTCAATATCCACCTAACTGGCATATAAATTTCAAAACCAGATTCTAAAGGAAAGTGTTTGAAATATTGCCGGAGATTCGCGGATGTTCTATTTTTTAGATAAAAACGTAACATTCACTGAAGGCTAATCGAAGGTTGGAGTGGTCATTAAGTATATACAGCATTGGTGGGCGATTATAACTCTATTTCATTTAGTATATTCTTTTTCTTAATATATAAATGGCGTTTGGGATGGGTCTGGTTTCATAAATCACTTGTAATATTCTCTATCATGCTATCAAACATTTGAATGGGGGCTTTGAGTGTAACTGGAACTCTTTTTCCATTAGCTAAATTTCTGCTTTCTGATTGCTCAGTCTTCTGGTCACGTGATAACAATTTCGTATGTCACTAGTGGCATATAAAACTCCGCAAGCCATTCAGCGTGGCCTACGGAAACTCAATGTTAAGCATATGGGATTTTGTTTTGGGGTAGGAGAAACTCTTTTCAATGACCCTTTAACTCAGCTATTTATCACATGCCCTTGTGTAAATCAATCGTCCTCCGGCTTGAGAGTTACTGATCATGCAAAGCCTAACTTTTTCAGGGATCTCTAACTTCATTGAAAAAAAGAGACATTTATCATTGCCTCAAGTTTCAAAATATTGAACATTATTGTCTAATCATAAGGTACATAATATTTCTCTTCTAGATATGTGAGAAATGTGAATCTATAACTTTTTCATATTTTGCATGATAATAATGGGAGCCTTTTTGATATTATCAATCGGGTGGGATTTTTGGTGAAAGTCGTTGTCAGAGAAAATCTAACGATTGAATCTGGTGAAACAAAACCAATATGCTATTTACCAAGAGGTAAAGGATTGCGACTCTTACTTCAGGATCCATGAGACTTGTTATTTGTTCTTGTATAAAGAGTGGCTCTTTCAAAGGGAACCTCTTGATAGAGGAGAATAAACATTAAGAGCCGACTTACAAAGGGTTTTGTTTGCCTATTAAGTTGAGGGGGTGAGACTCAACAACGCTGACAATAAAGGTGATATCTGAGAATGTTGATAGTCCCTACTCCTCAGTCCAGAGGTGAGTCAGGTAAGGAAGCCTATAACGGGTAGGCAGAGTTCACTCAGGTAAGTCTGAGAAGTCTAGGTCATCAGTGTGAGTTTAACCTGAAATAGGTATGCTTTTCTATAGAAGGGTTGTGCATAGCTTTTATGTTTTACTGAGGCACTTGAAAAAATATATTGCTCTAATGTATTGTCTTAATCCTAGGAACTGAACAATCCCTGGCTAAGACTTAGATAACTAATCCCGGCCCATAATTATATTAGGAAAGATAAGCTACAGTTGTCCACAATCTCCGCTGTAGTGATCTATGTTTCAATTACCATACCAATTAATCCTATCTGATCGTTGATAATACGTTGTTTATCTATCTTATTTATAAGGGTTAAACTTAATGTAGTATGATCACTGGACAGGTCTTTTGTCCGTTGGTAAGACTGGGAGTTGACAAATCATATAGATAAAGGAAAGGTTGCCGGTACTGGGACTCTGAACTCCTGTATATATATATATACTCTCTCCCTCAGTAGCTTCATTCCATTCCATCCCAGAAAGCTGGTATCTATCAATGACATCCCCGATATTGACCGTTATTGGCCTGAGACATAAAAGCCATAATTATTTCTATAATTAGTATGATCCGTATACCTTTTAAGCTTTGGTATACATACACGTACGTGTTACAATGAGTAGTGTATGTCTGTTGATATATGTTCTAATTCATCATTATTGATTAAATAGGGGCATGGTGTACTATGTTCAGTTATATTGTGTCATGTTCAGTCATAGAAGTCTCATATATTCTCGGAATTCGTGTTTAATCTTTGAATTATGTCCGAAACTAACATAAATCAGAACTTGCATTGAACAGTTTGCACCTTCATGTGTGTTTGTGACGTACGTTGAGGTCACGTCAGGCATGACAGTTACAATGTCGGATTATTGCAAAGGCACTAACGTCAATGGTCACGTGATGTATGCGGATGTACCCGAGGGTCAAGCGGGAGGTCATGGCACTACCCTTCAGCTCTCACCAACCCCTACCCACATGTACTAAATCTGCTACAGAATCATAACAACAAGGTCACCCGAATCTGTGCTTGATGGACCAATAATGCGCATCCGGAGGGCATTCAGAAAAAGTGGGACAAATTCTAACACCAGGCCACCTCTCCACCTAACCCAACTGAAATGGAGCCCGGGGAAGATTTTGGGATGATTTATTGCTCGGACATGAACGTAAAAAATCGAATAACGCTTATGGCAAAAGATGCTTAGTTTGCAGGTCATTAAGTGCGTTTGAACATTGCTTATTTTATCATCGCAGAAATTGATAATTTACAACAGTGCGAATCGTAGCCGTATAGTGATATTCTGGGACTTCCATGTGGTCTTACCGAGATTTATGCCGTTATGCTGGGCTCCTTTGACAAAGCCCCGGAGATTGCCACTTGCGGAGGTATAAGTGGATTGATTTTACACTCGAGGAGGGCGATATGTGGAAAGTGATATCTATAGTTAGCCCGGAGCGGACGTTGCAAACTCGTAAGCTTTTCATACACGGCGTCCTTGGGTGATATGGTGGTGGTGGAAGCGTGGGTGCGGTTTGGGGACTATTGGGCTTTAGCATTCAGATTTTCTTCAACGATTCCTGGAGATGGCCACTGGTCGACAACGTTACGGATGCGCTGGCCTTAGGATCGTCACGAAGGCTTTAAAGCTCAGGTTCCATTCTGCACAGCGTGGGAGTGGGCAGGGTGTGGCATGGGCATGCGGCGAAGTGGCCATGCTGCCGGCCGTGACAATGAACAGGTCACAGATAGGTACAGGTAACGAACGGCACTACGGGCCCTGTACCACACACCCCGCACCACCATTCACTGCATCCTCTAAATTACGCTGCTACCTCCCGACATTCCACCCATTCTTCGTAGGTTCATACTGTGCTCTGGTTCTGTGGGCACCTTTAGAATTCATTCATATATGTGTATAATATATATACATGTGGCCATGCAAAGTTGGTTCAGTTCCTATTTCAAAGTAACCATTAGACACAGTCAGGGTTGCATTCAATGTAGGAAATCATTCTGGCACAACTCATGAGTGGCTTCATTTCAAGGCGGGGTCGACGACCTAAAAGTGCGTTTCAATTGCAGGAATATTGTTATGTGTTGATTTTTTTTGTACAACCCTCGTGCGGAGCCGCCTCACAAAACACAGAAAGCCGGTATAACTTGAGAGCCAAGTCGGCAAGGTGGAGAGTCCTTATGACAGAATGACTGTATACACTTTTAAATAGACGTGTTGTCGTTTCCTTGACGTGTGAAGACGTCGGTTACACGTTCGAGCATTAGAGTGAGAGGGTCGCAGTTGTTTCCTATAATATACAACCCAACCCCCCAACCCCCAATTTTCATTTCTGGTTTTCATAATATTCCCATAAAAGGAAACAACGTCACAGCGTTGCTTCCAATACATCAAAGCATTTAATATAATACCTTCAGAAACAAGGAAGATGCACATTAAACATTGAATTCATATCTTTACTGAGATAAAGGCTATCAAGTTCAAAAGCCAGAAGCATCATCGTAGCTTTTTAATAACGGTATCAAAAGTGATAGGCAGAGTCTACAGCCATGTGCAAATCAAAAAGACACATGATATAAATGAATTTGAAACAGATATACAAGATAAATGAAAGAGACGCATGTGCTTCTTTACAAATAGTGTTCATTTTAAATATATGTGTACGAAACACGGGTATAGGACACCCTTAAGCCTATAAGACACCGAAATTTGTTCCCGATTCATCCCGACCATCGGCTCGGTGAGAGTCGGGAATAAAATTTCGGTGTCTTCAGCCTATAAGACACCGACCCGACCACTGTGCCCGATTCTACCTTTGCCCGACGGATCCGTCGGGTCTGTGACAATATGCATCAATCGGGTCGTTGTACGCACTTCACCGACCCGATTTTATTGCTTTTCCCGACGCGTCGGGTATAACTACCATGTCAGATATGACCGACTCTGCCCGACCTTAAGATTCCGGTGTACGCGCTGTAATGTACACAAAATATAAATTACCAATAACTTACTGTATTCTAAAATGACCAGATAAAATGGTATTAAATACTAGACCCAATCATTATGTCCAATTCGATATGATAGATCTATATTCCACACTGAGAGCTGTCTTGCTACATTCTAGGGCCCCATGCATAGTAAAGAATACAGCCTAAAGGTGCAAGCCCCGACTGTGACATGTATAGGCCCCTAGCGGCCACTCACCGTGCATGACTGGCAGCGGTACCCATGGCAACGCATCAAGATGGGTCATGAACAGGTAGCTGATGTGATCGGCGATGGGGCTGTCATCAAACACATCTTGGGAACAACTCCTCCAGGGCTATGTATCCTCCAGTGTAAATCCGTGTGTAGAATGGGGCATGGCGCCATGCCCGCACAACGCCTATGGCGGGATTCTGTGCCGGCGTGTGTGGACGTACGCAGGGGTGGGCGCCCCGCCAGTTGGGCACTAGCGAGGAGTGTAGTATAGTGGTTGTGTTGTGAGGACCTAATGCATGTGTCCACATTATACACGTTTGTAAAGTTTGGCGGGCTTAGACCATTCGCCTGTTTGTTATCCTTCACGGGTTGGCTAGACTAAAGTATCCATGCTTGAATTCATTACACTCTTATATTGAGATGTTTCCTGCTCATGTCTTGCTCTTGAGGTGATAATATCAAACCATACCATAAGCTAGACAGAAATTATGCATATGTATAATACACTGGTGCTCATGTAAAATAGCTCTTTAAATATCTAACACGGCAAATGTTTACAATACAAAAAGGGTCGAGTTATGCTTCATGTACCACTGTATTCACGCTCTAATCACTTGATCTAGTTATGGCGGTAATAATCCAACGTCTAGCCGTGGTGGTACAGATCTCTTAAAGTCCTTATGGGCGCGTAAATTTAATCCCCAGTGTAGTCAGCTAGATTCTGGGCGATGTTCCAATATTCTGTGGGAAAGAGTGAATCCCACGCCTGATTGATACTGACCTCCATGTACGTGCGCCTGGAGGACCACGTGCCAGACACACGTGTCGCATTGAGGGATAACAATCTCCTCCCAATGGCTATGATTGCTGTCTATGAGGACAATATATAGTAGGGCCAGTCGTCCCCCTACAGCGGGTAGTCTGGGTCCACTGTTGTCGGCCTGTATCAAGAGTCCACGCGCCGACCTGTCCTCGGGGAATCCCGCCAGAGACAGTTACCCCACAGTGGTGTATTGTGGTGGGATTTCCTTATCTACACTCACAATTTAGTTTCTGGTCGGATTATGGGCGTGGCTGGGTTCCTGCGTTGCCAAGGCGAGAGGGATAGAGTGATTACCTCCACGTAGATTAGATCCCCATGAGATGGACATGGATATGTTCTCACTTGGCCAATTTGTACGGTATCCCTTTGATATCTATAGTCTTCACGGGTGCATGGTTAGTTAATGTTCTGTTGGTGCATCGCTCATACCCGGGCTGTGGGAGAATATTTGGCGTTACGTCCTGCTGTGGTGTGGGGCCATATATCTCCTCACTATTCCCAGTCACGTTGAGCCAGTAAGTGGGCAGGGTGTTCTTGTTAAAGCCTCTGTGAAGCACTAATCATACCCACATGGCAGCACCACACTCTAGACACGGATCTATGTCGGGGATATATCAATGAATCTACAACATTCGTCCGCTCCAACAATGTTCCGTCGCTAGGCTCGGAAGTCATAGGAATTCCTTTCCTGTCAGCGTTTGTCATTGCCACCTATAAAATAAGCGGCGTGCAGCGAGGTCGACATTTGTGTGGTGTTCCAGACACGCTGCTTTCCCCGGCAATTAAAGCCTCGCTCCCCGAGGGCACTGCCTGTCCCTGGGCAATAGAAGCCCAGACTGGTCCAGGTGACAGACAGAGAGAGATGTCGGTGTCATCGCCCATGGGGTGGGGGAGTGAAAATGTCGGTTGGAACTTGGGAGTGTTTTATAAGGTAGGCTGGTTGAAATTGAGAACTTCACGCATGGGGAAGTTTACCCCGGGTCTTCTGTGTCTCAGCTCTATTGCGTGTGCCGCGTCCATGTTCCTCTAAAACTCCAGGGTCCGTTTCTCTACTCACTGGCGGCTTGGCATTCCTTTTAATGAGGAACGTTGGCTCAGGTCCATGGCATATAGCAGTAAGTAAGTACAGGTGTGTATGTATGCATGCATGTGTACATGTCACCTTGTAGTTGGTGAGCAGGATCTATGTTGGCAGCCATGCAGGGTGGCACGGGGTGGGGGTTACTGGTGCACTGGTCCACTGTAACTCCAGTGGGCTAAGACCACTACAAACAGTCCAAGTAAATCCTCGAACAAAACATACCTACGGAATATAGCATGGGAGCGTACCAACTGTTTCACCGGTCTGGTACAGCTAAAAATACCCCACGGTAGCAAGAAACCTGAAGGTTGTCTGTCTCCAGGGTAGGAGACATGACTCCCTAACTGAGGGCTTCTCTTTTAGTCAGAAGGCACTACAAACTGGTTAAAAACGAGTAGCTCCATCATGAAGATGACAATCTCCAGCATGATAATGCCCCACACCATGGGCACCACGAACATGGTCTCGGAGGATTCGCTGTTGAAATACAAATTAAGTGTCATCTGTGAAGGTATCAGCTATAGCCTATACCGAGTGGTATCCTATACGTAGAGCTAGGTGTCAATACAGACACCTTTCAGTTAGCCAGCCTTTTTTCTCCAAGTTGTTATGTGTAAAGTTCACAAAGCGGTGCCCGTCTTCGGTGCTTGATACAGAATGTGTATAAAGGCGTCATGGCTGAAGGTTGAGGGTTCCAGAGGTGAGTCATTAAGCCGGGCGCCGTCGGTGGTCACCTTAATCCGCACGACCAATAACATGAGCCGACCAACTTACTGCTGACGCGTGCACACCTGACCACGCGCACGGTGCCCGCTGCAGGAGTTCTGCTATGGGGCTTTAAGGGAGCATATTGTGAGGACGGGTAAGTATGGGTCATTTTGGTGTGAAAACAGGTAGGACGTCCTGACAATATCTGACACCTATCGGGTATACTGTTAAATACGACAGATTGTAAAGTTGCGGGACGGAATGAACAAAAGAAAAAGCAAAATAACATGACCATCATCGTCATAAGCCATCGGGAACTGAGCACAACCTGGATTATCACACGATAAAATTGTGCTACAAGTAATGACTCGCATGAATCGCATGAAAAAGAGGTCACATGCCCAGCTAATAAGTTGTTTATCTAAATTTTAGATGTTAATACAGGGTTCTTAATGCATGATGGTACCTTTCCTCATATAATCATATAAATGATTACACCAAATAGAACGTAATTAATGTGTTTTCTAGGTTCAATATGCTAAATAACGAAAGTAAAATTACTACAATTTTGAATGATTTATTGCAAAGAGATGACCACTCAAGGCGGATAACTGTTTTCTTTATTCTATCAACAACCCTGGCCCTATAAACCAGTGCTGCCATATACCATATACAGATTGCGTTAAATGACCCCCGTCCTCCACCCCCCCCCCCCCCGGGTGATTCGAATGTTGAGGACTTTGTTCTTTGTTAAAGGAAGAAAGACTAATTCCACCCAATGCAATACACACAGAAAAACAACCGTTAAAAGGGGAAATCGGCTCAACAAATCAGTTGGTTTTTTCATATGATCATATACCTTAAAATGAGGTTTCATCTTCTATATTGATGTCGATTAAATTGTTATACCCCGGACATGTCAATGTCACGAACTGCCATAAATATGACATGGTTAGGAGCGGGCGGTATACACGGGTGTTAAGGTAACAGGTATGTATTAATACTTTGTGCGTTAAGTACGTTGGTCCAAATCCAGGTATTTGTATGATTGACGACGATACGGATGCTGTGTTACTTTGAAGAGTGTGACAGTATGCGTTTATTTCAACTCTAGATAAAGGTTTTGCGTTAAATTAAACCGCCTCCTGCTTGTGTCATTTGGCATGTTCTCAATGTGTGAAGTTTCAGTGATGGTGTAGATGTAAAAGCTGTTATCTACTTCATAGTGCTTGCAGTCATGCAAACAAACAGGCCAAATTGCTATATGTACCTGTGAAAACAACCACGGGCGCCACACATATTGTGTTGTCAAAGCGGGCGTGAAGTTTGTAGCACTCTGCAAAGCTCCGCGAATGTGATAATCGTATAGATCCCTTTGACTCATACAGATGTATTCAATTCATTTGATTTCTGGAACGACGATTCGCTGTAATGTATGTCTATATATTACATGTATAGCAAAGTTGTACAATTATTATCCATGATTTTTAAAAAATCTTTTTGTGGCCCGGCCTTTAATTATGCAGATCACTTTTCTTGGATTGCTTAAGTGCACCCTGCATTAGTGGGTTAACTATTCAACTGAGAGGGGTATTGGGTATTTTTCCATATCAAAAATTCTTTTCTGATTTCGTATGCATATTACAGGGCCGTGTAGGATACACATGATCAGGGACTTGGACTACTATATATAGGTTCATGGTGTGATAATTAATAGATATACATTTAATTATGTGATTGCGCGGCCTCAATTTCCAACAATCATTAAATTCAAGTCGGCAATAGTATCAAAATTTATATTGAAGCGTATCGCTACTAAAGTTGCAATGATTAGTTTTGGGAAATTATTAGAAATAATAATTGGATGAACAAAACACCGTTTCTCAATCTCATTGTTTAGAGTGTAACTGTCAATGATATTAAGCGTTAAAGTTGGTTGAAGGCCTGGTTGGAGAGTCTCAATCATAGGGTTCTTTCTACGCCCCCTCCATTAGATACAAGGGTAATGGACAAGGCAAAATTGAACTAGGTTCAGTAACTAACCATGGACCTGCATACATACAAAAACAATGAAGGGTTTCGATATACATTTCCATTTTGATATTAGGTGAGCGTCCTTAACAAGGTTGGTATGCCCTCACAGCGGTTTCAATTAAGCTACTGTGTTGCCACTCACAGTGATATAAGCGCCACATTCTGTAAGTCAAATTCATACCAGAAATTTAGTGCAGAAATTAACATGTGCTCAAATGCACTCTATAGTAATAGAGAAAAACTCAAACCTGACTTTTGGAAAATAACATTAATCTAATCCGCTTAACTAGTCATGTGAAGCGAATTGAACTTCAAATTATGTAATCCGCATCTTGTCTTTCGTTGCCAAATGCGAGAACTACGTACAATATCATTGATAGAGCAATTAGTTTCCAGGAACCTAACTAATTAGCTCATAAATTGACACTGAAAACCAGAATTTATCTTGAAAACAATCAACTAATGCTGCTGCTAGTCTGTGTCTGCAGCTATAGCTATCACAACTTCCCACTACTTATCTATGAGTTTGTGCAACAGATGAACCTTTGCTATAATTACAATCTCAAGTACACATACCCATCTACATTCGTGCATCAAGTTCGTTTGTGAATTAACGTTACTGTTTAATATGCAGGTACAAAGGTATAGGTTCAAAGAGGAATATTCGTCGGCATAATGATCACCCATACACTTCAGAGGAGACAGATATGTGTACCGATATTGCAAAGACTGGCTGAAATGATATCATGTTAAATCTAAAACACAAATACTTTGTGCTTTAATAAGATATTCCTATACCGAATACCACTTTATTTGCTGATGCTGTCATTCAGATGAGACAGAGGACCACATTTGAATTGAATATACAAAACGTGAATGATCAGGAATTACATTGGAAAGTTTCCATGTACCAGTGCGTTCCAGGAAAGTAAATAAACGCTTGTGGTATATGACTCGCTTTGTCAATTCTTAGAGTCAACTCCATGGATTATTTGCGACAAAGTCTATTCATTATATCCCGAAATTTATTTTTCCACTGCACCAATGGAAGTACATGAGATCATATCATAAAGTTGGCACGTTACATTAGAAGCTAGATCGCCCGGAATATTTAGCAAAACAAGGTGGGATGTACTAGTGCATGTCAATGATAAACATACCAGCTACTAAGAAAAGATTGCTGACCTAACTTACGCAATTAAACATATAGAGATTTTAAGTTTAGATTACTGCAAGCCAAATTAGAAAAAAAAACTCCCAGTCTCCCAGTGGAAACCCAGTAGTGGCCTATATGCCCCTTTCCATTGGCCGACGAAAACGCAGTCTACAGATCTTTTTTGAGATTTTCTAATAGCCCATTTCCATTTTGCGTCAGAAGTGCTAAAGGCATGTCAGTGGTGCATGACAGTAGACGTCTTCGTTGGCCAATGGAAACGGGCCTTATACATCACTTTCTTCCATTCTCAGCCAGCAAAATATTATAACTATGAACTCTGGGTGATAGGAGACATAAATGTTAACTTAGACTATCTGCCTAGAAACAAATTCGCTATAATGAAAAAATAGATAATTATACCTAATAGATACCTATCTCACTAAGTACAGCACATCAAGAATCGATCACATCTACACTAACTCATGATGTGTGGTTATCAAGGGTAACTGTAATTGCTTTATTAGCGACCATGTGCCGAATTTTGCTCAGTATTAATTCAAAAAGCCAGTAATAAATGAGCGAAAATCTGAGGGAAGGAGTTATAGTGCCATAGACAATACACAACTGGAGGAACACCTCCTGAATTTCGGCCCAGCAGACAAAAACCTTTTATCTCCGGAAGCCTTATTTACAAGTTTTGAGAATCATTTGTCCTCCTATCTTAATAATGTCTGTCTCATTAAAACCTTCAAGAATAAATAAACTACATGATATTATTGCTATCGAAGGATAAACTAGGAAGGATTTTCCTTTCATATACAACAAAATCTGACTCCGTTCGGAATACAGAACATTGAACTTTGATATTCATAATCAATCGATTCATCTGAATCCTACTGTCACATCAACTACAATGTATATATCATCAATTGCCGAGTTACTACCAGGCATTGTAAGGAGGAAAGGTTTTCGAAATCGATATCAAATTTGTAATGACCAAAACAAAAACAACACTAATTCATTTTTACATAGATTAACATGCAAGCCCCTTTTCTCATATTTATTGTTACAGCAATACCCCGACTTTCCAAGACCACGATACAATGAAGAACGTTTCTATAGGCTATTGCAATGCATTTTTGTAGTAGGTCGCGATATATCAATCGAACAGGAATCTTCAAAGAGCAGATCACGAAAGAGAATATGATGAAATATATCCTCTAAAATAATGAATGGCAGAGTTGACAGACTTAATCCTACATTAATCCACAATGGCGCATGTATCTTAGTATGTTTCTTTGTAGCTAACAGATGCGGTTAAATCACAGGGATATTACATTAATATCTATCCTTTAACATAAATCGATCAAAGTATCATTCAGCTCAGGGGTCTACTCAGAGCGACTCATGATTTTACGGCATTTTAAGACATATCTAATGTCTATCAGACTGAAGTCCTATGTCCAGGCACCTTGACTTCCTCATTGGAACTGCCCTGTGGTTGAAGGCGCGCCCATTAAGAACCACATTCTCTTCCATAACACCAGTAAATAAATGAATAATGCGAAACTAATCAGTAACATTTTCTCTCGTCCTAATGCCAGTGATGAGACAGTAGTCATTTGTCAGCCAGACCTGTCAGTGGGCTTTCGCTGCTCCGACGTACACCTTCAATTTCCACCAATCAGCATGAAGCAATACAGTGGCGCGTCCCTAGACGCCCCCAAGCAAGGGATCAGTGAGTGATTGGTGTTGAATACCATGTTATTTCCGGTAGCTCACCTCTTCTATGTGCCTGTCGACCAGGGAACTACGTCCGGAATATCCCACTATTGATTGCAAAGAAACCATCGCCAAATGTGGCGATCCCTTATTATACCCCGCCACGCGTACAAAACGGCTTTGATGGACATGGAAGGGGCTCCTGTGAGGAATACATTGATTAAACGGAAATGAGGACAGCTATGCTGAGTCACCCTGTTTAATCTCACCAAATCACCCTCAGGTGGGTTCGTCATGTGTCGGCGAAAACGTATCATATCGAGATATATCTTGTCATTTGGCGTAGGATTTATTTCCCACCATCATTTATAATTGATTTTCACATATTGAACGTGATGAGCTTAGGAAGCCACATAGAGGCGTCAGAAAGATCACCCTCGGCTATTTCAAAGGGAAGCTGTTCTGTTAGCTAGTAATTAAATTCAATACCATATTACAGTGGTCCTCCAACCCCTACTGGGTCGATACCGATCAAATCAGTATTCATTAATTTTCTTAATTACGGGACGGTTATTACAACAAGATAAAGCAATCACATCGATCAATATAGATGCGAAGAGATGTAACAGTCTGGTTCACAGTGCATAAAGGCACGAAAGGCGTGTGATCCTATTGGAGAACAGATACATCGGATAGAAGGGTAAACACGATTCTGACCTGCAGTTTTTCCAAATTTCCCTTTCTGTATCATAAAGAGTTGCAATGGCCAGATCTCATGTTTAATACAGGTATGTGCTCTAGCAGATCTTCTTAAAGAAATAATGGAACAGATTGTCCTACTGTGAATCGCCAACGTAAATCCAACTATAATTATAAATGGTAAATAAATAATATTAATAACAATTAAGTTTGTAAGAAACCGATACTTTCAAACAACCATAATTATATTATGTACGGTAGATAAGGTGATTCTATCGACAAGGTTACATCTTTGTATACATTAAGGTTTAATATGCAGCAACGTGGTAGGGGTAACGTATTTGCTTGGGGTTGGGGGAATGTCATTCCGGTCGCATTCTTTTACAACAGGTCGTGCGGAAATACAATAGTGTATTCGGATTGCTGATTCCGGGAAGCATATATACAGCTGAGGAGAGGCCTCCCTTCCTCTACCTTACATGTTGTGCAGTTCAGTGGCCCATACTCTTTACAGAGCAGCTCAATGAACACAACCTGACCTGCGCGCATCCCTGAACCAACTCGACCTGAATACAAACGACCCCGAGTCGCTGGTCCGGGAAAATGAAGCCTGGGCCTGGTGGCGGCCTCGTGCGGTGAGAACGTGATTAATAAACTCGATAGCGAGGCTCCCATGTGACCGCGTCCCCGCCCGCCTTGAATGATCAAGCAAGCTCATCAGGAATGAGATAAGAGTAAGACCGGTGTGCAGAGAGCACTTCAACAGGAGCTGCTCTCAGTTTCTTGCTTCCTTTTATGAGCAGCTCATCGGAAATAGCTAGGTTGGAACCCGCCAACGTCCATGATTTAGCCTGTGGTTACAGAGAGACCACAGTTGTTTCTGGTGGCGATATTGCCATCTTCAACGCTTCCAACTAGTTTGCTGAACATACCATAACTGCTGTTCTTCCAGAACTCACTTGTAGGTATCGAAGTGAAACACATACCTAATTAGCATGTACTATACACCTGTGCCTTAAAATACACCAAATACCAACCTCTGCTATGCAAGTGGTAGTTTCGATGTACCACATACTGTGCCGTTATTGCGATGTACCACCATACTTTGAATACCAAGCAGTCACCTCCCAGATGTTCTGCAGTAAGTTGTGTTCAAGACTCTGGTTGGAGAGTAGATATTGCACATGCGCATAGTGCCTAGTAGAAAATAACTTCCGCACTACCAGTCGAGTTTGATTTTCGCTTAGACGTCGACTTATTTTGGTAAGTTATTGATTATTTACGAATTATTAGAGGTGTATAGTACAAGTGAAACTTGTTAACCTAATTGGGAGGGGTCCTCGTACCTTGTTTCTTTCGCTAAATATACCGCATTCGCTCGTTTAACGAAAGAAACGCGGTACGAGGACCCCTCCCAATTAGGTTAACTAGTTTCCCTAAAGTACCATTCATATATTTTAGAGCAAGTCTCAAGTAATCATATCATTTGATAGTGTGTTTTGTGACTACGGGCTAGTCTCTTCAGGACAGTGCCCAGTCCAGGTCTTTCTTGAGTTGCACTTGCGTTACCCATTTTAAGAAATGGATTGATATTCCCAATATGCCGTGTGCCAAAGACTATGTGCAGCCCATCGAATGGAGAGAGCTATTCTAGTCTTTTCCATATTTATTTGTGTATATCTTTATTCATACATCTAAGGATCTATTGATGTTAAGACTCATTGACTGATTCATAAGTAGCCCACACGGCTAACCGGATCACTTCTCTAAAATAAATCGAAGTGTATTTGGAAGTGCTAGATCCAATGACTTAATCAAATGGAACAGCAAATCTGCAAACGATTTCCTTGTTTGTGCTCCAAAAAGGTAGAAATTATTGTTAATTTCATTGCATAGTTCGAAGGCACAAAACAACAGCATGTTGACTTAATACTAAGGTAAAATAATGGTCCATCGAAATTGAAGGATCTATTCTGAAATCACTGGTAGAACATAGAGTCCATGTCTACGGCGCAAAATGCAACTGTATCAGCAATAATTAGTAAGCTCATCACAAGCACAGCTCGCTAAGTAAGTACCACGTTTGCATACAACTAACGCTGGACTTGGGATGCAACACCTCTTCCCTAATGGTTTTATATGGGCAGTACTGTCAAGACAGTGAAACCATCCCAGTGGTCTATGCCCTCTATTACGACCAACGTAAAACCTGTCAGCCTCTACTGACTTATCCTGTGAGTTCAGTAGGCTCACGAATCTATTGGCTAACCTCTCGTCTCTTCGGATGACACGGCACGTCAGATTTAACCAGCTTGGACCCCTTGGGTGTTTGGAGTGAATGTCATAGGTCAGCCGTACGCACAGGGCAGGGACCCGGGACCTCTGTCTACGGTCCGCAGCCCCTGGTCTGTCAATGTGGAGAACCATGGTCTAGTGATGGCTTTCGGAAGTAACGACTAGAGGAGAGGTTTACAGGCTTGTGCCCTCGATACCTTGGACACTGACGGGCGTCAAAGGGCCTTAAAATGCACAGAGACCGAAGCAGGTCAAAAGGGCTTGGTGTAAAACGGCTACTAGGTTATCTTGGATGACACCCTCTCGATGGACTCCACCAAGTCTCCTGGAGGCAGTTGCAAGCACTATGCACTCCACAGTCAATGTGGCGGAATACATATTTAGAATTTACCTTTGATGTCAGTTCTCATTTCTCAGACATGCTGATTTTCAAAGAACAGCTCACGTATCAGGAAATAAATCAGCGACCAGCTTCTCAAATCAGACTCTTTTGAAATTGTGTGTCGCTGATATCTAAAATTTATCTGATAATGGTGTCATTAGATTTCTTTCAACTCTCTTCTAGACTGTGGAAGTGTGACTAAGGAATATCTGAGATCACTACATTTTCCATAGGATTCTCCCCAGGCTCGTGTTATGTAAAAGCGACTATCCTCTTCGCTGTTGCCATCAGGAAAATAGATTTCTTTGCTTGTATTTACTTCACATCAAGTAATACAAGATTCATTCGTGGCGCAGCATCCAGCTTCTTATTCACTGACTTATTGAGGTACGTACCCAACGTCACTACAGGAAGACGATACATCAGCTGATTTTAGGTGAATAGTGTCAATGTCAAATGAAATTAAAGAAGGAAAAGGTAGACGGTTAGGGTAATTCATAATTCACGTTTGAAAGTAACATATAGTGGTGTCCCTTTTTTTGATTAATTTAAGAAGAATACGCATATAACTCTTAAAGAAAGATACTCATTGTAGGCCATTTAACATATATATATATATGGAACACTATGTGAAGTATAAGGTCAGGAAGGTTGGCATTTGTAAGAACAAGGTACATAGGCCGCGGATTCCCGAAATCTATTTTGACATTATCCCTGCTTATGATCTATCTTGCAATGTATGTGCAGCTTGTATTAGTGCATGACTGTATTCGGGAAACAGACGCTACCTACTCTCTTCATCCCAACAAAACCACACTACCGCCATTGCTTGACTGAAACGGACACCTCTATGCTATCCGCCGTCTACTGTAGTGACTTTCCGGGGGTTTTCCTATAAGCCATTTTCCACTGGCCGATTATTCACCACCGCCCTGCAGTCGGGAACCACCGATTGATATTTAGGGTATATATACCGACGCCAGATAGGTGAACGGAAACAGAGAAGTGTTCAACGACCGACAGAAACAAGGCATACACTGCACCCTCACCGATTTTTAGATACCAGCGTGCGGCCGTTGGCAACCATAAACCGTATTTTACTCGGCCAGTGGAAAATGGCTTGATGACGATCAGGAATATGGAAAAACTGATTTGCTGAATGTGCGGATGAATGCTAATCACGGCACAATCGCCTTTAACAGCTTGGTAAAGGTTTTAATGAGTTTGTAGTTGGGAAAGGCAACCCATTCTTTTAGTATAGTAGTTATCTTATAAAGGGGGCCAACTCGAATTGCTTAGGTAAGCTACGAAGGTTGCAGAATAGAGGCCTCAGGATCTGCACGCGCACCTCAGGATAGGGAGAAAGTGTAACTGATGTGCACAAAGCGTGTAATGTATAGTTTTGGGATAAAGGTAGAAAATACTCATTACTCGTATATATATATATATATTTACTAGCCACTTCGTCGAGTCCGAAAAATGAAACAACGGGCTGCCGGTAGTGGGATTCGAACTCCCGACAATCGCATTCCCAGGATATCACCCTACTGACTGCTCCACAAGTTCAGATGCTCTCGTGGGGTCAAATACTTAGGCCGCTGGTGGGTGGGGGTAATCAGCGAAGTTTTGAAAGGGCTACCAGCGAAAGTTGAGATCTCATTGGTTTCTCACGAGAAAGGTAGATTAGAAAACTACAATATTAAACATTGATTTCGGCATGGCTCGAAATGAATCATAAGAGAAGAAGTTTGTCTGAGTATAGTCCTACAAAAAATAAGAACAGATTCGAGTTTTTCACTACACGAGAATCTCACTCCCGTGGGTCTTCAATCTCCAACCCTAGATCGGGTCCACTCTGTCCCTATATACGAGAGCAACTTCAAGCGGAATCGACGAAATTCTAACGTTTTAAATATGGTAGGTAACAAAGAAAGTGGTGATTGTACAAAATTCGTGCACTCGAGCAGATCATGAGAACCAGGTAAGGTTACAGAAACCGAATACGAGTTTATAGAAAAAGCCCGGTGAACTGCGGAATGCATTTCTGGAATAACGTGCCGGAGTTAAATTACTCTCTTCTTGATGAGCCTGGCATTATCGACCTACGTAATCTCCCAACGCGACTAGCGCTGGGAAGACGTCTCATTACCCCACCACTAAAAAAAGCGGTTTTTGAAAACAGTTACTATGTGGTCAGTATTCTAAGTTGGAACAGGTTGAAAGCCGAATTTACAGTTATACCTGAATTGAACGCGTTCAAAATTGCCATTAAAAGGTCCTACCCAAAGTGCTTCATAGACGGACCCAGATTGTGATTGCAACGGGCTCATGTTTATGTTCACGATTCATATTCACCCATATTTGCTATTTTGTTTCCTACTTACCTATTACCCTATCTATATACAATGAATTATCATGAATATTTTACACGAGAAATGCTGTCTGTCTATCTACTAGTTGCTGGGCGTAAGTTTTGTGATGCAACTGTGTTTAGCAACAACCACCGTGTCCCACACTATTGTACCCCACTACTCTTCCCCGGGATTAATAATTAGGTTGACATTGTCTGTGTAATATTAATATGATTCTACCTACATCATATGATCTCTGGGGCTCCCCTCCCCCCCATAAAAGACATGCGTACATGCCCATAGTTAACCAGATATTGCTGTTTATTATATAATGAGTAATCCTTATACATTGTATCTGTCGATATTGAACCATGTATTGTTGTTTATCACACACTGAAAATAGGTTGAAAGCCGATTGAAAGAAATATGACTGGTTGTGTATCGCAAACTATGGGATTCCCATATAGCTAGTCCTCTGGCATTCACAAGAATACCTAACTCTGCATAGTTAGCCTGTATAGATGCATAACTGAGACCTGACATACCGGTCTTACTATACTAACTATGTTTTATGACTATTACCAACATTGACCCCACAGACAGATGCTGTAGTTCCACTAAATTTGATTGGTGCACGTGTTTAAAATGTATCAACAGCCCAAGAATTACTATCATACGATTACTGTATATGCCTCATTCATGTACACACATATTGGCAAATGCAGCGGGAGAGAGCGGAAGAACGGATCAGCCGAGCTCTGAAAAAGGTATCTTTAACCCGAATAAAACGTGTAAAAAAAAAAATATAAAAAAAAGCGGGGTTAAATTAAACATCTAATAGAGGGAAAATTTTCCGTGGCGAACAAAAGTGTCAGTATACACGGGGACCCCGCTTACGCAGTGTGTCCGTTAGGCGGAGTTATACTTTATTTATATATTTGTTTGTATATATATGCATACTCAAATGAAAAATGTATATTCAAGGGTCAGTGGTGGTACTGATGGTTCGTACTGATTCTTCTGTAGACCAATCCTCAATTGTTCAACAGCTTGAAATCGAGAAGCGACAGTGCAGAAATGAGGTATGATCTCCCAGAAATGAACTCAATACAATTAAAACCATGATGATGTATAGCTGTAGGTGGCCATTCTGATTCGCGGATCAGCACCTCCAGATCTCCAAGATTGCGAACTGGATCCCACCACCTCTGTTTCTTCACCCACAGGGCCACCCAAGATCTAAACAAGATGGCTACCCCACCAACTCAGCTACGGCAGGGTCTCCAGTCGTCTATTTATCATGTATCAATTCTTGCGACCAGACACCCACATAAATCTACTCCACAAGAATCAACTCCACTAGGGACGCCACCGCAAACGCAAGCGTCAACTCAATAGACCAAGTTCCCGCCTGTCTATACCACATTCACAACTCCATTGTGTGGAGTACAAGGGATTCCGGTGGAGGTTCGTACCTGTTCCGGTAGAAAATAAAAGAAATGTAAGTATGTAGTGTACTCCATGGATAAGCATCTTCCATGCGATGCAACAAAACCTAGCATCGACCAAGTATCAGCTCTACCATGTATTTCCTTAGCCCAGTGATTGCCCGAGGTGCAGATCTATCTAGTTATGCTAACCATATTGCATTCCACTCTGTTTTTCAGTCACGACATGATCTTAGTCTTGTAAGCTGAGATATCTCAGCGATTGTAAGATATTTTGCAAGACAAAAGATGGCTGGTGTACTATAGACAGTATCGTAGTGCGCCACGTGAGATCGCCGCTAAAAGTGTCTCAAGTATAGAATTGTCTTAGGTTCTATCAACTTGGACAGTACCAGTGTAACTCAATATTTTGAATTCAAACGCAAATAACGCTTGATTGGAGCGACCGATCTTCTTCATATTTGCGGCGATTATAGGCTATAGGTATCCCTTACTTGTATAAAAGTTTCAGGACTTAATCCCCATGGGAAGTGAGTGAAATCTTGATTCCAATCCCGGTACAACCCTGGACCTGAGAACCAGCTATGTTTGTCACGTGACAGCTGCCGAGGGTCAAGGTTGCCGCATAAATTAGCAGAGGCGTGCTCCTATGGTCTTGGAAATGGGAGAGTACACTGGCCACCAGAGCAGCGCTTGCTACAACAAAATTAAAACGTGAATATCTCTGGATTGGTGCAGCCGGTCTTCTTCATATTTGGAACAATTATAGGTTATATGTATACCTTACTCGTCTCAAAATTTCATCGCTTAATTCCTACGGGAAGTGAATTTCCGAATTCCGTTCGACATGTCCAGAATTGTCTTGGGTCTAAGACACTTTCCAAGACATTTTCAACCACGTGACCCTAAGATTGTCTTGACTATAGCACACCACAGACCACCTTAAGTGTCTTAAACCTAAGATCTTAGGCATATTCTCTAAGATATCACGTCTATAGGACACTGATGCCTCAAAGATGTCTTCCATAAAACTTGTCGTGACTGAAAAATAGGGCCCTGGCCTTACATGGTTCCTCAAGCCTCAGTAGATTGTGATCGGGCATGCATAGTAAAGGCAGAGTTGCTAGGAGTATTTAGATTTGGCTATGAGTATGTTACAGCTCAACACCTAAACTTTGAGAAAACTTTAGCTTTTGCAAATCGGTACCTAATACTACCTATTCTAGAAACGACAGACGGAGGGATTCAAATCGTAATAGTATTTACTGGAGGTTTAATGACAAAGACGGATGTTCAATATCCGAATGTAAGTATAAATATGAAGGCACCTACTATAAAAGAAATTTTCCTCTTCTGAAATGATTCGGTACTAATAAATCCCCAGGGGAATGTGAGGTACATGAACCTCAGAGAGCAAAGAATATGCCAACACTTACTACAGTGGACTGTGGTGCAGTCATCAAATATAAGAAAACTCCGAATCTTATTATAAATTACTCAATGTGATTATTGCTGTACGTTTAATCGAGAACAGCAATTGATGTGAAAGTTATGACTGCCATGATATAGTATCAAACATTAGTAACGTATCTGGAGAGTGTAGGGCACACAGTGATAAAATGCACATCATGAGCTGGTATTAGGACGGCATCTCATCCCATGTTTCTTTTGATAAAAGAAATTCCACGAGCTCATAGAGCAAGTGGAGTATTTACATCAAAAGAAGCAAGGTACGAGATGACGTCCCAATACGGTTAACACATTTCACCTGTATTATAATACCTATATGGTTATATATATATAATTAGATATTTACCAAAACATGATGATTCAAAATGTGTTGAGCAGACTAACTACGCACATGCACAAATGTCATGTTTGCCCATCAGCTATTTTGCTTTAGCGTATAGCAGAATATCGGTTCGGAAATTGAGTGCAACAGCAGGTTTTAGTCTCTTCCACCGACCACTTGGAGGCACACACAACATATTCAAAGTATGGTGGTAAGCTTCCATACCAGCACAGTGTGATGGTATTTGCCAATAACTAATTCAAAAGCAGATTTATTCATATTATTCTCTGGCATAGGAATATAATAAAAATGGGTTTGTTCAAGATTCTAGCCAGGAAAATGTGACAAGGTCGTATTCTTACGTTGTTACAGATGATGATATGATTGGATATTTGCCACTGTAAAAGGAATATTCATATCATTCAGACAGTCCTCTTGAGTTGGGTTGCCCACTTGCAATATTGCGTGCAAAGGCAAATCCTGACAGCTAGGTGTGACTATCATCTGTATGGAAATCACAAGATCATGCTGATAAAATCAATTGGACACTAGAATCAGATACTCTATGATCGGGCATATACATCTTGTTATAAATCAGGATAGGAGAGTCGGACTTCAGATTGCTAGTCATGCCCACAGAGGATGTGCGTCATCTAGGACTTGATTCACTTTTTCATCCTTATTCATTTTCTATGCCCTGAAATTATATATAAACGCTGCTACCAAAGTGTACCACAATGAAAGTGTACCACAATGAAATATAGACTACAAGGATTACCTTGGGTTTTACAATCTATACTGGTAAGAGCACATACTGCATTCTCTTACGTAGGAGTTATGCCATCCATTAATATATGTCCAGTGTATGTTTAAGTTCCGCACTCTGCAAGACGCGAGACCAAGAGCACACAAGAGCTGCTCATTATTAGACTGAACGACAAGGGGGACTGATTGTGGTAGGTACAAGAATAGGGAATTAAGACCGCGGGACTCGTATCGTATTTCAATATAGATGTTGATGTGGAAGCGATTCTTCGACTGCACAGCATCCAGCCAATGAACAACTAGTCAATATGTAGCACTCCCCAAACTGTAACATTTAACAGTAACATTAGAGCTGCCAATCGTTAATCTAATATTGATTTACTCATTCGATTCATTACTATGTACCTGTGTACGGATGTCTATGAAATACTGCCCGCTTCAACGGATGGAAGAGAGGATGATCTTATTGTCTGATTTTTACTTTTAGGTGCAGAGTTTTATGATTTTGCCAACGGAGGGGATGCATCAAGTATCCGTCAAGTATTCGAGATATAGGCCTACAACATTCAAAAGTCAGTCATTCAATATGATGTAACAAGGAAATACTACTAAGGACACATATAAAAGCATTATACGAGTGTGTTACTCAGCTCGAGAAAAGGAATCATATTGTTTATTTTATTAGTGACAATAAGTTGCTCCTCGTAGACGACTGGATAACTGCTGTTATATGCACCATTTGGCCTTCCACGAAGGAGAAATATCCATCGCGTTTAGTAGACATCTGAAATCAGCCTTGAGAAACTGCTCAACAAAACGGTGACTTGAATTCTTGAATGTTTCCTGAGAAGAATATTACTCAATTAAATTTCTCTATCTCTAAGGATATCGATATGGCCGAATAAATAAAAGGTATAATTATGTGACTTGTAAAGGCAGCTTAAGCAGTTGAATGTTGTATATGGCCATCCTTCATAGAATAAAGGCCCTTTCTCACTGAGATCTAAAGCAAAAATCTCAAACGACTGCTCAAAGTGGATTCTACATATTAATTGCAAGGTGATTGTCAGTGCATTGCAAGCGGGTATAGATGCTAGCTGTACATAGCCATAATTATGTAATAGACTTGTGGTCAATAAATCATACAATAAATAGTTGAATCAAAATATGACGCGTGATAACGTTACAGTGGCAAAAAAGAATTCCCTTATGAGTTCTAGCCTTCAGGTGACGTTGCGTCACTTAAAGGTTTCTACTGGCAACACAGTTTTATGTCGCCTACTAATCGTTCGGTTCTCAACGACAGATTTCCTGCAGGAGAAACTTGAGCTCAAGATAAAATGTTTGGATGGTGACGGCTGTTGGCCTATATAGTTTAAATGTTTGATTTAACGTGCAGTCAGCTCTCATAGTTCATTTCCAGACTTTCTCAAGGTTCAGCTATTCTTACTGCTTTCACACCACACGGGTGGTGATCGAATCCATTTCATGAATCCGTGTAGAAATCATTTGCCGAGATGAGAGTTATTTTACTTCCCAGAGTAAAGATGGTATGAGGAGGATTGGCCTCTGTTTACTAGCGAACTGAAAGGTAGTCTGTTTCTAGTCCTGATTGCACTACACAGAATGGTCGTGAAATAACCAGCGACTTCCTATCCTGCGTATGACAACTATACCCCGTTATCATATTTCGCCCAGTAGTTATTGATTTAAAGTGAGCCCAACATTACATACAGAAAAGTCACAGTTATCACTAGATAGCATTACAGAAAGCTATATGGTAGTATTTGAACCATCCCAATTAGCTCTTACATACCATTTAGATTAATTTCATATTGCATTTCCAAGAAGACACATAAGGGTGCCAACTGCTATACCTATATTACTTTTGATAATAAATAGATATCAATATCAAATGACGTTAGCATGTCTATTGATATCATCATTGGCATGGCCATAATCGCGTCATTGACCAAAGATTTACCTTTTACTGTTTCCGTGAAATATTTGTTTAAACAAGAGAACAAGAGCAAAGATTTAATCTAATCGCTCCGAAATTCCCGCGGGTGATCATTTAGTAATATGTTGTAGCAAGACCCCAGTGAATCGATGGGCTTCCCGGGTATCGATATCTTTTGAAACAGCCATGTCTACATGTATTCCTATGTAATTCATAATATCTCAATGAAATTTCAGTATTAAATCTTCTCATATGCACACATACCTTTGCCTAATTCAATGATAATTCTTCAATAAAGATGTTGTTGAATGTAACATTCCCACGAATATGTGATGAGCATATATATTCACAATTGAATCATATTCTGTCTTTCATGTGATATGCATACAGAAGCGTGCATGACCGTTTATAAGTGCATTTATTACATGAAATGCGCCCTGATATAAACAATATTTCTTTGATCACCCAAGAAACCTTCTAAAAGAGGAAGAGTGTGTTGACTGACCTGAGTAGCAGTTTAGTAGGATGTCCGTGTAGCACATGGACTAAGTAGTACATTCCGTTCTCTGCCTTCATCACGAAGGTCTCTGTGATGTGGGAACACATGGCGGCCATGGAGAGTGGATCTGCTGGAGAGGCCTGCGGCCTGCAGTCACCAGAACACCCGCTGTTATAAAACACTCCACGTGCTACTCCAGGGTGAGATCCTCACTCCTCAACGTCTGCCGTCGCCGTACCACTGTCACTCTCAGTATTTTGATTTGATAATATTGCATGGGAGAATGAATGCCTGAAGAATCAAGCTTTACATCCGTGGTCCATGCTTTCATGTTGATATTTGGGAGCCCTCTCCAATAAAACTGAATATGTTTAAAGCCATTCGTGGTAGTTCCAGAGCAATACCGCACCTGTATTGGAGATGATTCGGAATGGATGAATTGGGAAGTATGATACTGCCACCCTTAGAGATGAATCCAGGGGCTTAACATCTGGTACTTATACCGATATAGCCGTGTGGTGTATGATATCGCAGTATTGATCTATTCACCATACCCCTATAGTAGATATATGCGTATGAAATCCTCGCCTGAAAAAAGTGCCTTTGACATATCGAGGGCTGATAATCTGTAAACCAGAACGGCTATGCTCAACCAAGCCTGTTTTTTTTGTATGTAGCCGAATGAATCTGCGCATTCCTCTTCTTGTATTCTGTGTGTACATGTAGCGCGGTACTCTAATAGAGTTATACCTACACATCTACATACCTACACACGAATCAATATAACAGGAGTATAGTTCACAAAGTAGTGAACCGAATGTGGATACCGCTGTCAGGCTATGATCACGGCATGAACTGCTTACTTACCCAGTTTCTCCTGCCTGATAAGACAGTGGTCTACTCCAGGTAAAGTCCAGCCCCGCACACCTCTATTGTTGTTCTTTGTCAAGCCATAGCCCGCAGTTTAAACAGCCACCTGGCCGGATTTATCCGGTGAACTACCGAGCTGCTCAGAGCTACTGGTGAAGCAATGAGTGAAACTCACCGCGGCCTTAATTGGAGGGCGTGTCACTATGTGGATGTAGGTCTCGCAACCAGTCTCCATTTCCGTACCTGAGTCTTGTCCTTACTCTTAGCAGGTATCACATTATCAATGTGTCTTCTGTGGAGAGGGTAGTCGCTCAGAATCTCACTGAGTAGTTCAAATCTGTGTGAGTAAGCCGAATCGGGAATCGCAGTGTACCGACACATGTGAGAACAGCGGGAGACTGATAGACAATGTCAGCAGCGAGGCAAGCACATGATTGTAGCCTCAAAAGCGTTGGATTCGGGTAGAAATGTGTGCATTGCGTTTTATATCACGATGCCATTCACGAACGCAACTGTGTAATGGTTCAAGTGTCTAATGGGCCATGTGGCTGAAGCCGCTTATTCCCCTGCGGGCCACAGGTGGTGTTCGCAGCGTACCAAAAAGGACATATAATGGCGATGTATGGAAATGTCCCTGTTTTCTACCCCTGTCTTCTGACCAAAGAGTCACAGATCAAATCAGTCTACAGAATACCATATGTGTTTACTTTTAACCTTCACCAGGATCTAACCTTCCACTTGACCTTTTAGTTTCCGTGTTCTTAAGCGGACCGTCCCTGGACTATTTTCTTTCTAGTCACAGATCCTTTCGCTGTTAATTGACTTAAACTAATGTGCCAGCGTTTAATGTTGAGATGCCCCGGGTAGAATGTTTAAATTCAAAGTACATGTTTGGAATGATTGTGTGCACATTTACCTTTTTGTGATTGTTTATCATGGTGGTGCTGCTGCATGAGCAAACCGTCATCCTTTCAACCGAAGGAGGGAGCCCGGTTTGTTTAATACGCCCAGGAAAGAGTGTGTATGTATAGGGGTCAAGGTGCGCAAAGGATGGAAGGCGACAGAAGGAAGAATAGAATCCTTCCTGAAAGTTGACACCTTCATATAATGAACATATAATACAAAGGAAGGATTTTCAATTCATAGGACTCAATGATTCTAGAAACTTCTACCTGTGTGACCTCTACCTACCATTATTCTACTCGCGGGGATTTCTACCTTTACTCGCTTAGGTTGTCTACACTTTTAGAAATATGAGGGGTTATGATGGCAGTTATGTTTGAGTGGCACCATGGGAGCTTTAATTTGTACTGACCCTAAAATGAAATAAAACAGAGATATTTAAAAGCCATAACTCGTACTATGAATGAAACACTTCTAGAGACTATGGAACAGGCATTGTCATACTGTAATACTATGGAGAAACCAAACAAGAGTTAGTCGTGTTGTTGTTTATCGCACAATGGCAAGATCGTGTATTACTGCACGAGGCAAAGCCAGAGTGCAATGAACAATAACACGACTAACTCGAGTTTGGTTTAGAATTTATCCTACCCCGCCTGTCTAAATTACTTCTACATTAAGAAATGACGTCATTTGTCAAGTGTATCCCACTAGAGCGATATTTTTCATTTTTCTGAACTCCAGACCGAATACAGTGACCCAATGTTATGCCTATGGAGTTTTTTATTAGGGGTAGGATAAGGACAACATTTATTCGCATGCCGTTAAATACTATGTAAAACCATTCAACCTGTGGTCATGCCAACAGGGTGACGCTGTTATCAAAATCATCAGTGTCACCAAATACACGATGTTCGGTACGACATGAAGTATTGTGGTGGTTGCACGGTTAAGAAGTTACCCCATTCACAAGAAACAGATGGAGCTTGTTGGGAGTTTATCACATCGGCCGGAGAGCAAGAAACCAACGGTCGATACACCGTGTGAAGTTCAAAGGAACCAGAAAACCGTGTTTATCAAACTGATTCGTTCGTCAATAAGGGAGTCGATCCCGTTTTCTTGGTAAAGCCTGTTAAAAACGGATGAAAATGCTTCGTGTTCAGTGAAGCAGTTACAAGCCAAAGCGCAACCAATGAACCATCAGAGGCAATTAGTATTGACGTGGTACCGGCGCCCGTTAGGAGTCAATGTTCGAGTAGCAGGTAGCACTTCTCAGCACCTCCCTGAGCTGCTCCAACTACAAGCGTATGGTACAACGTCTGCGAAATTACACAGTCCTGGTTTGATTAATCATAATTACTGGCCAAACAGTGAATAAAAAACGTAAGAGAATAAAACCGATTTTTTTTCGAAATGTTTATACCGTATAAATTGATACCCGAATTAATTGAAACACTAAATTGGAGTTGTAATATCAATTTTATTGATATGAAAGATGCATAATCGATAACGTTATGCTAGGATGTTATTGGGTGTAAACTGCTTTATTATTATATACCAGTGGTAGTATATCCTACACACACGGCCCGCTCCCACCCATGTTGTATTTATACCTGTACGACACCTAGGTGACGTACGGGGTATGTATGTGGCGTACGGGGCATGTACGGTGGCGAAATCCAAAAGCTCGTGCAGAAGCAAAGTTAAAAATTGGATATTTTAAGGTATATAATAATACGAAACCAGGTGTACTGTGTCTGTGCGTGATAGATACTTCGGCATCGGTTCGGTTAATCGTCAATTTTAATTTATCACGTAAAGCCACAGTAACTCTGTTTCCGTATAATATGTGCCGAGATAAAGGAAGTCTTTGAGAATAGAGACCGTGCAGGTAGGTGGAAATAAGAGGATGGTAGTAAGGAGATTATGACAAGCGTGGAACATAAAAGGGAGAATCTAACGCACAAGTCAGCATCAGTCCCTAATTAGGGATAGAGGACAATGAGTGCTAGCTACATGATCATGGGCCTTTGGGTCAGTTAGCTTTTGCAATATCTCACTTGCAGTATAGATGCGATAGATCAAAAGACTGCTATCAGAGTCATCACTACCATTGGCCCAGCATAGGCCTAATCGAATCCCTGATATCCTTTATACATTATACCTATGAATTTTATGATAATTTTGGAGAGTAAAAATCATAACGGAAAACCTTACTTGGGGATGAATTTGATTAAGGATGATAAAAATTCTACCAGCTCAATTTGATGGTGGTGCATAGCATTTACTTGCAAAGTTGTAAGATTTAGTTCTGTATAAATTTGACAGACTGGAACCGATCCATCAGAAGAACAAAATGAGCTGCTCACAGCGGACGTGAGCCTACTGGAGTCTCCTAACCAAGCTGTGTAGTCCGAGCCTTGCAGAAGGTCCAAAGCGAACGTCGGATGTCCACCTGACATCACAATTATGTCCTTCAATACGGTATCCATGGCAACAACGCAGGTAAGATTACCACGGCCTGCTGGGTTTCGGGCATGCTGACCTTCCTCCTGGTGGTGGGGTGATAACCGGGTTCTTGTGTGTGCTGAGGAAGAGGAGGGTGTTAAGGTGCGTACCACATTTCCTCTCATTATGCCCGAATCAAAAGCATCCTGTCACTGAACATTATTGATGGGATTAGCCTCTGTTTAGTTGATGGCTACCCTCTTGATGAATTGAGAACTGTATGAGGCACATGGCGTCTTCACTGTGGTTAATGAATTGTGAAGACTGTTCTTGGTGTCCAGTAGGATGGTCAAGAGGTGTTGCCGGAATGTTAGAAATATCGGTCAACTCTTAGCTTGGTGCTTTTTTATAGCCCAAAGGGTGGGGGAAATGTTGAAGTAGTGACATGGCAATTTGCATATAATATGCTCTTTCTTCTTTTGTTTTATTTTTTTGTTTCAAGTTTTTATTACCAAATTCTGGTACATGCCAGTTCTTCCATTCGATAATATGAGTGACTCTCTGTAAAATTCAATCTAGCTTAACATGCTTCAACCACCACCACAAAAACACCCCTACTAAATAGTATCGTCATGAAATTAATAAGAAAGCGATAATTATTCTTGATGTTATTTACTGCTACGTTGTCTCTGAATATCCATATTAACCAGGTCCATGTAATGCGACTGCTACAATGCAGAGAAAATGAACGTATACCAAATCTCATGAGTGACCAGCCATGCATAGTTCTTGTATCCTGATTGACGTTAACGAGCCCTGACAACAATGCCGGGTGATGTTCATATGGGAATGCACATGAGAATGGCGGCAAGAGGCTTGCCCTCATATTTACCTGTACACGGATATTGGCATCGCTCATGACTACTTGAAATAACTACCTGAAATGACCTTTTCCCTAACAACCATACTTCCAGCTTCATCTACCTTTACCAGCCTCTCGAGCGACTCCCGAGCGGCTGATATGCCGGAGGGCGCCGGGACATCAGCATCTCCACAGTGATTCCCACTGATTTCATTCTCACCAGAAGTACGGTAATATCTGTCCCCTTCTTTAAGAGCAGCTCCCTCAGAATACACCCAGTAGCTTCTTTAATATAGAATAAGTAGCTGGTAGACTATAGAGGAACCCTATGAGAGTTTAGGGTCTGAGCTCGTATACCATCGAGTTTCAATCACGTAGTAATTCACTAGGCGAAGCTGCGTGAATTAGGTACTGATTCAAACGAGATGGGATCGAGCTTTGACACTAAACTTGAATGGGTTTCTGAATTTATCTCACCCTTCACATTGACTAATGGGCTATCATTTGTGGCATAATCCCCAATTGGATATTTTCCTAAATATCTAATGGGCGTTAGATACGAGTTCCCAATGTTATAACTTAAGCCTATGGAGAAAAAATACCAGGGGTGAGATAATAAGAAATATCCACACCACGGCATTTCTCCTTCGTGTAACAAAGGTGGTGTCTTTTATGCCCTGTTTCCCGTTAGCAGCCCGTTGCGTCCACTATTCTGGTGGGTTTTATTGTGGCCATTGATAATCTAGCTTCCTTCCTCCTGGGAGGTGAGTAATAGTCGTTGATGCGGACGGTGCGGATGTGTTTCCTCACCGTCCAGCTGCCGCTTGCAGCTCAGACGTCCCCAACGGAGACTTGCCTGCTCTGCCCGACGTTTCTGCAGACTCAGATAAAATCAACATCTGTGCTCTCCAGCTACATATGGGGACCTACCTAAAGAGGATGTATTCGCCTATTTACAGAAACAGTGGCCTTCCCGTTGATATTTGTTTTTATACAGTATGCTGACAAGCTTTTCCCTGAGGTCCAACGGGAAAAGCAATTCATTTCACAGTCCCCACCCCATGACAATTTTGTTTTACGCCCATATTAGGCACTATAATGTAGGATGAAGGGCATCTTTTTTTATCGAAGTCTATATAATAATTCAATCTCATTTTGAATTCCGACTACAAAAAATAGCAATAGATAGGATTTAACAATATACGATAAAATCTGATTGGTTTAATACTAAAAGCCATTTTCCACTGGCCGACCATTCCCCACCGATCTTATAGAACAGTTGGAAACTATCGATTAATTTTAGGTTATACTGACAATAGATTGGTTAATAAAAACAGACATGCAGAGAAGTGCTCATCGAATGATTGTGCATAGATTATACAATGAGGCTACCACCCACCGCCTTAGTTACCCTCCGATAGAACCAAAGGGGTTTGAAATCGTCGCTGATATTCATTGAATTTAGAAGACAATTTCGTCGTTATGGACCTATTAAATGCGGCAGAAACAAGGCATACACAACATCCGACATGCAGCCATTGGGCACCACCGACCGACTATACAGAGAACTCAATTAATCGGTGCCGTTTTCGTCTTCGCTAGTGGAAAATGGTAGAGAGGATGCTATACCATTGGACTCTTAAAGCCACATTTATCAAGTATCCATCAGTACCTTTTTCATTTCTCTTTAGCAATAATAATTTCCCTAAGAGCTGATTCATATGTTCTCCATCGCATGGATTGCAGATCGTGTTGGGATTGAATTTCTATTATAGTAACATCATCAATCAAACTTTCTTTCGGTGCATTAAGGTAATTGTTGCTATCACTCGGGCGTTTCAGGCTATTATATAGCTCGTATAACTGTGATTTCTTCGCTGTTGGATAAACTAGTATGTTATTTCCCTATGTCCCTTTGGAGTGCACCGGCTGCTGAAATCGTCGTGTACTCAAATGAACCGATGTTTCATGATCTGGTCTCCGCTTGCGTTGCAATCTTATAGGGTATTTTTAATCAGATTAGGTAATAGCTTACGACTCGGAAAACTTATTTTTCTTCTGGAAATATAACTGAGTTTTATTATTTGATAGCATGTTATCTGACATTCAACCAAAGAAACAATACATCTGATTAGTCACAAAAAGCACAATGTGCACCAAACAACCAATGTGATTCTGTTTTGTTTGCAGTGTTGTTCAGAATACCGTATGGAGATTTGAGGACACACACCCTTCACAATTCGTTAACCAAATCTTTAGAAATACATAAAGCAATTTAGAATGTTCAAATGAATCCTGTTTTTTTTTATATATTTTTTTTCTCAATAATTTTAATGGCAAGGTATTCGCCTACAAGAGGACATTACAGGACAGATACATTCCTTCATATAATCTTTTAGGTAAATAATTCCCTTAGTTCCTATATGTAACATTTAATGATCTTTTGATCATGTTGCAAATTCGTTATTTTTCTATAGTGTTTAAGAATATGTATACTATAAATGATCGAATACAAATACAGAGTTGATTGATATCGATAAATCAATCTTTATTTACACATCCAGCAAGCAAAAGAAACCTCAGTATACTGTAGCAGATATCAATATATATATATATCTATATATATATATATATATATATATATATATATATATATATATATATATATATATATATATATATCTGTATACTTCTTCCAGATTTTCCAAACGACAGGGCATCAGTCACAGACAGTATTTGGACCCGATTCCATTTCCGATCTCATCACTGTGACTAGAGGGAAAGTCTGATTCAGTTCATTGGAAAGATATTTTGGGTGCCAGAAACATAGTATGGGTATTACTTTTGAGAGATGCAAAGGTTATAAAAACCTGGGATTATTGTTAGTGATTGTATAACACGAGAATGGGATAGGCCTACCCCATAGATGGTTACTATTGATGAATAAAATGTTGAATACAAACGGGAGAAATCAACGTATTATTAAGGACTATTAAGAATACACTTAATTTCAAAATATCTTCGGGGATTATGATACTATGTTAAGTAGGATAAATAAAGTGTTCATATTCTTGCATAAATGTGTTAACCCAATTTGCACATCCACTTCAATTAGATTCAATGCAGTTACATTGATGAAAAAATGTAATACATTAACCCATCCTGCGATACCTTACAAGCCAAGTCCTACACATTTTTTTTACTCTCTACACCTACAAGGGTGAATGGCCTTGTCTGTAGTCGGGACTCAACGGCAACTAACAGTTCTGATCAGGAGGGTGAAAAATACGCCATCATTCAATAGCTTGGGTATCACGGAGCAAATTCCGTAAGGCTTTGGGAGTGGCTCAGGTTCGCGTCGCCGAGTAATTACCAGACGGGAAAGTGTTCCTAATAAGATCAATTGTTAAGATAAATGACGCAACACGGCGGATGTCTCACTCTCCAACCCTCGCTATTACTGCAGGGTTGACATGAGGCGGGGAATTTTGACGCCAACAATAACCTAACTGATATGTTGTCATCTTGACGGGTAATCAATCTTGTTGAAGGCGTTTTCTTCAACCATCTTGCCTTGGCCCAGACGGACATTTTCTGTAGAAGCGTGGAGGTAATGAATATTGATGCTTTTCAAACTTGCCGTCTTTTTAGGTTTCCTGATTACTAATGAAATAAGGTAAAGATTCTATACAGCCTAGTTAAGCCCCTGAGGGAATAAATCGAGGGAGGGAATATATCGAAAGCGTTCAAAGATAAAGTCTAGCGTTATCCCCAAACGATTGGTACCTCGGAGCTGAAGAATACTTTTTCAGCTGATCTTCTTTTCATTATGATTTATACTATTCATTCTATTTTCACAGTTACTACCGAAGGGGGAACATAAAACGATAAATGTTGCAACGGCAGAACACGCTATTGACCAGTAGCACGAAGCCCCTAGTGCCACCTGGTGAGCTGTCCTCACAGCCGACGTTACATGACGTGTGACATGCGACATGGCTCGCTAGGTGGCAGCACAGCAGACATAAGATCAGGACCGCAGCAAATTACTGACGGCTCGCTGATTGGCCTGTCATATAACGGGTCGGGCGTTCACAGCACATTGTGTGCTGTCAGTGGACCCCGCGGACAACGTTTCTAAACGGACTGACATTTCGCACTGCCGACAATGATAAGGAAATTTGATATCCTATGAGGTGCCCAAATCTGTGAATTTCCTTTCTGATTTAGATATCAAGTGGTTTATTTGAATATACATAGATACATGGAGAAGGTCCAAGATCTACCATTTGTTTTTATGTAATACCTATTTAGATGCGGGTCATTCACTTCCGATAAAACTAAAACTATAGCAGTAGTATTAAATCCTTAAATCATCAATTCAAGGCAATACTGGATATGACGATCAAAGGTAAGGTAAACTAGCATAAATATTCTTCTGTCCTACTATTTGAACTCAATGCTAAATTGCTGTTACACAGAATGCCTCTTATGCGACACAAAATAGCAGCACTTAAGTATGTGATTTCTCATGCTGTTAATAGTGGAGATTAAACCAACATAACAGACAGCCCGCATTTATGAAATTAGATATATTGAGACAGATGTGCTGATACCAGACAGCAGGGCTAATGACTACAATACCGGGTATGATCAAGACATACATAGACAAGATTTGATATCTACATACCTTGTGGCACGGTCGTGGAATTAGAAATTCACTTACCTGAAAGAGGAAAAAGTACACTTATTAGACAAGATAACGCACTATGAAGAAAAACGTTAAATGTATAATCAAGGCTATAATGAGGAACTTTCCCGTGAGATTCTAATTTGAGTATCAGTATACGAATACTGGCCACACCCTGGACTAATCGCTGTAGTTGAAGTTAATGGGATTGCTTCCTATTCTATTCTCTTCCCCAATTAGCATAACCTCGTCAATGTCTTTATTTTACAAACCCATGACAAAAAATAGCCATATTCCGATTGTCAATGTTGCCTAATCGCTGGTTTCCTTTCACGAACATACCTAAAATGAACGGTAGCATGATATGATGATATGATAGAAAGCATATTGCCTCTAAGTTGTCCATACTGTGAAGATAGGCTGCTTTCTCTTACCGGTCCACGTTTTGTAACACATTCAATCTCCGAAGCGGAAGCTCTTGCCAACAGAACTCCATCCGGCTCTTCATCCCTCTACGCTGCACCTTACTGAACCGCTAATCATATTTAGAGCTGAGCAGCTCGTTCCTTGCACCCTCATTTCTGACGCAACCCACGTTGCCGTGAAAAATACACCGAGCTCAAGCAACTTACATTTTCGGGTGCAGCCTTGTAAAATGGATGAGGGTCGACAAAGGAAGGTCCTAGGGACATTAGTACGGCCGGCTCACAACATGGCAGCGGGAAGCAAGCTCACTTTGAAGACAGACCTTTTGACAAAGCCTAGGTGAGTTCATGACCTTCAAACGGGAAAGAGGGGGCGGAGGCGGCGGAGAAGGCATGCGTCACACGGCGCTAGGGTACTGCCAGCTACCAGGGACAGGTCTAATATTACCTGGGACCTGTTTCAGTAGTCTCGTGACATTAGGCCTAGACAGACATCAACAGCGGCACCAACAGTGCAAGCAACAGCGGAAAAAGACTAGCAAATATCAGAAGATCGAAGTGGCCAATCTTCTTCATATTTGGAACGATTATAGATTATATGTATCCCCTACTCATATTAAAGTGTCATTGCTTAATTCCTACGAGAAGTCATCGACTGCAATCTTGTGATCTGTCTGTATGGTGTCACAGACGCCATCTAGACATGTCACGAAACTACTGAAACAGGTCCCAGGTCGAGTAGAAACATTGACCATGGGAAAATATGTATGTTGCACCTGGACCGTCAAAGAGCAAACATATCATATATAATGGTATTGAAGGAATAGTCATATCATATAATTGGTAGTACACATGAACGTAGATTGAAAAAAAGACGTTTCCAGAAATATCAGATTGCTGTAAGATATATCCATAGAGATGGCATATTGCTCCCTTGTAATGTATGCATTGTGGGTTTTCCTCTCGTTAAGGATTTATGGATTCATGTGTAATGCCTGGAGCTATGGAACCAAGAAGTGCAGACCCATACTAAAATCCAAAAGGAGAGCCCAGTAAATTAAATGAAGTATACAATGCAGATGTTTTATCACCATATGATATGTGATATGCGATATTGAAATCTGCTGTCCTAAGAGGGCAAAAACATGAAAAATTAAAAACCTCCTAAATGGCCTGTTATAATCCTCGAGTCACTTATTTGTAACGCCTAATGGAGCTGTAAGATCTTCTAGGTTTTTTGTCATTTCTTGAACACGAGTGGGTTTCAGTTCATTACAGCCGGCAGGTAAATTGTGCTCGGTCTCTGCCACCTACTTCACGTCCGAGGCATGGTGTGTCTCTTACTGAACCTTGGTTATAAGATAACATCCTGTTCACGCGATCGTTCACGGTGTGACGAATTACTAAAGATAAAGTAGTAAAAAATATATGTTTGCGGTCTACCTCTGCCGGGTATGGTATGTCATATTCCTACATAAATCATTGCGTTGACCAAACAAGAAATATATCCTATTGGTATAAAACAATATTATTATCTCCCTTTCAAATAAAAATCTGAAATTGTGATCTATCGAAAGATGGATATGTGTCTGCTATGTGTAGGATATTGTCCTTGTCTTGTTGCCTGAAAATGTCATGTCTACTGTCTTCTTTTTGTATAGCCTCAAGGTTGCATTATGTAAGCAACATCAAGTCTTTTTTGACAGACGAGTACCCATGCTTGGTTGTGCTGGAATACAAATGTGAACAAAATTTAAAATATGTATGAGACCAGGGTAATTATTCTTGTCTATGGTTATATGTTACAGGAGTCACTGGAGTCAATTCACATGTACACAGGCGCACCACCACAATATTTCTGCTGTGTATTTCAATATAAACTGTCTGAAGAACAACATGTTTTTGGTGGTGTCAGAAATGTCTCTTTTTAGTTGAGGTTTCAGAATACCGGATTGCACGGCGGGACATTTGGACAAAAATAGGGGGCCATAAATGTTTGAAGTGACGCGCAACAAGAGAATTTAACCCGACACTTGTCATTTCGACATTTTAGATTATCTTTTGATAAAAACGTGGCTCTGGCGGAAGACGCGGGCTGGATTACCTTTCAATTAAAAGAATGATTCTTTGACGTGGATATTGTTCAATATCACTGGGTGTTCTTCTATTAGTTTAGCGCTTAGCAGGCTCAAAGCAGACGCTATATAAGAGCATTTCATCAGCATACCACCATCGCAGAACACATGGCCTAACACCAAAGATTCCACAGCCTAGTCTCCTTAAAGATGAATGACACCAATTAAACTCAGTTAATGAATCCAAAAGACTAAGCTCCGGCCACCACGCCCGTGAGCGTGTGCAGAGCGGAGCTATCAAACACATTTATTGACTGGGAGTATGTTAGGGCACTGCAGCTGGCTGCACACCTGGGACCTGTTTCACTAGTTTTGTGACATGTCTAGATGGCGTCTGTGACACCATACAGACAGATTGGGGTTGACTAGTCTCGCGACAACACAAGTAGCGCTGGTACAAGTGGTGCTGTAGTGTCACTGTTCGCAACACCGATATTGTGACACAACATGCGACAATAGATGTGACATGCGTTATGAAACATGACTTCGTTTTGTCAGTACTTGCTTGCACTGTTGGTGCCGCTTTTCATGTCTAACACTTTTGTCATGAAACTAGTGAAACAGGTCCCTGATCTGTGCAACACTGTTGACTTATTATGTACCAGTCTATCCTGTCCCAACACAGGACAATACTCCCGGCTATAAGGCCAGCGACTCAACAAAAAAGGGCGTTACCCATAAGGTACAAAAAATGACTTTTTTACCTGGCCTATAATGTGAGTGAGTACATAGACCTGGGACCTGTTTCAGTAGTTTCGTGACATTAGGCCTAGACAGACATCAACAGCGGCACCAACAGTGCAAGCAACAGGGGAAATATTTTTGTCGGGTTTGATGTCAAATATCAGCGGTTCAGAGCAGCCAATTTTCTTCATATTTGGAACGATTATAGGTTATATGTATCCCTTAATCATGTTAAAGTGTCATTGCTTGAAATTGTCTAATACTTTTGAAACCAGACACACCATGTTTGGGTCCTGTCCACCCCTAGGTGCCGTGACTTGTGTTGATCTGCTGTATGGTGTCACAGACACCATACAGACATGTCATGACATGTCACGAAACTACTGAAACAGGTCCCAGGCTTCCAGGCTCCTCAGGCATGGCGGGGTGGAGAGTACACAGGGTGTTGAACACACAACTGTGATTAGTGACAATGACAAGAATAACCAGCAGTGCAATGACCACAACAAGAAAATATGCTAATGTGTACAGTGTATACAATGCATGCTCTATATGTATGCATATATGTGTGCCTGTATCTGTATATTTGTATTTACACAGGATAATCTCGTTGCAGTTTGCATGTTTTCTAATGAATAACAAAACCGGATGAGAGAAAGGTGACAGAGCAGTGAGGCATGACAGGGAAGCTGAAGTGTGTAATGGTCCTGTATAGGATATCTCTCTAAACATGGTTTGGGTGGAGAGGGGCTGGTGGGTGAGGGGAGGTATTATGAAATATGTGTTCCGTGTTTCTTTCTAAGTGAAAAACTATTTATAATACTCTATGTAATAACTGCACTCTGTGGAAATTTGTGTTATACAAGATTTACCTTCGATGCTCCACCAGTAGCTTTTGCAGCAAGGAGCCATGTACTTAGATTTACTATAAAGAGTGGTGTCCACCTACCACGACAAGGCTACGACAAGCGCAGACAAGAAAGTTCCAATCGGCGCTTGTCACAGCCTTGTCATAAGAAGGGGGGCTTTACGACAGCATTGTCAGGGCACGTTGGGAAGTGCACGCTCCACCAGAATGTCCTATCGTAGACCTCTGCGACACTCTCCCGATATGCCATGACACACCACGACAAGGGTCCAGTTGTGGGGAAAAGCAAACATGTTCGATATTGGCGTAGCCTTTTCGGAAGGCTCCCGACAAGCTTCCAATCGTGGCCTTGTTGTGGCCTTGTCACAGACTCTTGTTGGGAACTGGGGTCCACCAACCACAACAGGGCCTCCTGTCTTAGTCCAGTTGTGGACCTTGTCGGGAAGCCATTGTCGTAGTGTTGTCGTGGTTGGTGGACGCCCCTCTTTAATCTAAGTAAGTCGGTTTTGATCATCACATGAAGATGATTATTGAGGTCATAGCTGCTTGCATTGATCGTTAACCTACTGGTACCAAGCAGGCTCCATGGTATGAACCTCAAATCTACCAACTACCTAGTTTTACCATAATATGGGTAATTATCTGAAGAGCGGAAATGAAGCTCTGGATGAAGGTATATAAGATGTCTTTTACTAAATTTGCTGCATTAGATATGGCTAAGCAGATGGTGATACCTTAATTGGAATATGCTGACTTGAATCACCACAGTATAACAGTGAATCTTAAAAAAGGCCTTATGAAGCGATATATTCAAGTGTGAAAAAAACGCTGATTATAAAGAACCAATATTAAAGAAATCTATATACCAATACTGTGTGGCGAACTTTTACACATATAACAATTCCCCTGTCGAAAAGTATTTTGGTTATTATAAGTGAAATGTGGTGCTCTCTGGTTTTACTATAGAAAAAGTGAACATAATAATGGGAGGAAGGTGGTAAAGTTATCTTTGAAAAAAAAAACCTTCTTTCTCATTTCCACAATCAATGTCGTATCATTCATATGTATTATGCAATCCATTCCTTAGTGTGTTTTACAATGTTTAGTACCAACTACACTTCCATATATGAGGAACGTCTATCTTTAGAACCACAAGGTGAGAATGACGCAGGTGTGGGCGCATGTGTTGGTCGTGAGGGGAGGGGGTGAGCCAGCGACTAGTAACGGCCATGGGGACATACTGTGGTGTTGTGTGTCATAGAGATGGCGTTATAATAGCGATCAAGGGGTGTGAAACGGGAAGGGAAGCCAACATTGTGGAGGCGACGCACAGGTACCTCACTGAGTCCAACAAAAGCAGCATCCTAAGGGCACAGGTAAGAACGGGGGATTAGGCTCAGGTTAGGGGATTATCTGTGTGGGCACTTAACCCTTCCGTTATGCAGGGTGCCTGAAGACATTAACAAAAAACAGACAACCTACTTAGACGTATTATTACGAAACGAAACTTTCTTTGTTGAGTAATTTTCTCTCATTGAACATCCGATTAAAGTTCCGGGCTTGCATTAATACTGGTTAAATCTTAATGGGCCTGTCTTCAAGCTTCTAAATCCTTTTAGTGCGGGTCTGATTGTTGGATACTTCTAGGATGAACGGAACCTAGGATATCAATACATTCTGTTTGACGACAAATGAATATTAAATCATTCTTATTTGGAGTATTCCATCAGTAAATGTGCTTGAACGAATAATGATTGGCTCGACACGAATCAAACTAGTGGAAGTAGAACGCATTCCTCGTCTTAACAATAGGGACGCCTGTTTCCTAATACTTTTATCATAGCATCGGTCCGTTTAAATTATTAGCGCTGTGTGAAATCAAAATTGTAGCACTTGTGGGGGTCCATTCTGATAGTGAATGCAGCATTCGTGTTGATAAAACCCATTCCCAACACAATTTTGAGTAATGATATTATACAACAGTACTTATAACGAAGGGCTATATCAGGGATATGAATATAAGTCAGATTTTGACAGCTTTGGTGGGCGTATTGTAAAAGCAAGATCATCAGAATCTTATGAAAACGACATGAAGCGATCATTCAGTGTTCATAAATGGGAGCGACAGAATATTGTGTGATCTTCTGCTGTTAACATGATGGGATCCAAAGGCAACCGCGATAGATAAATAATAGAAATCACATCGAAAGAATATGAGTTTCTTTGTAATGTATTTTTATGCTATATCACAAACTTAACATTATTACATATTGAATGGAAGTATGACAACTATGATGTAAAATAGCGAGTGACCGATCTAACCTATCTTCAACGAAATAAACGAGAAATATATGTCGATATTGCAAATCGAGTTTACGTGGCGTTGCTTTTCACCTTCTTCACCTAACGCTTTGCGGATAGAGAGACAGGGGAAGCGGACCGCGGGAAGTTGCCGCGCTCCACCAAAAAAACAAACAATTTCCAACCTCGGAGTCTGGCGATGGACCCCAGCGGAACGAGAAAATCTAAAAATAAAAAAGATATATATGTGGATGTTGGCTACGGCTCACAGATGGAAGGCAAAAGGCAATCACAGGAGGGGTCCGCGATTAAGTTGCAAGTTCGTTTCCACCACTCAGAACTTTTAAAAGGAAAGTTAAAAACCTTTCAGTACATCAAATGCCTCATTGACTAGAATATTCTGTAGGGCGGCAACAGTTAAATCCTAAACTACACCAAAGCCATGGAATTTGAAATCACATTTAAGAACAATTTTGCTGAAATCTTCACTGCAATTGGAAATTATTCCCATGTAATTATTTTCTTGATTGTCCTCAAGCATTGAATAATCGGATTTCGCTCATTTGAAAAAGGAGTGGCATCAAGACGCAATTTAACATATTGAATGTACCAAGTACAATTAATAGATCGTACCTCTTAGAAAGTGAGTTTGTGGATGTTACAAAACTAGACAAAAAAAAGGCGGTCGCTCTGCCTGGTATGCAGAGCAGCAGGAAAAGAAGGAACAGGGAGAGAAAGGTGGAGGAGGACAGGCGACGGCCGTGTCTGTAGTACGGGGGTTGGATGGGGTCCAGAGATCCAGAAGAGGTCATGCAGGCTGTGTGTGCCCAGCATGATCAAAAGGGGGATGGGAAGGGATCGGCGCCGACCCAGCCCCGCCAGCCACACCCCACACACCCAGGTTCATCCTGGACAAAACACCGACAGGTTTTTCAATCATTGTCAGGAGGCACGTCTCAGTGAGCTGCTCAGGAGCATCTGCATATCAAATACCTGCCTCCCCACCACCGCCCTCTATCAGTGGCTGTTCTCACCATGGCCATCAGTGATTTTGCATAACAACAATAGCACTAAATAAATCTGAAATATGTATACCGTTGTATATCAATAAAAGACATTGGTACCAAGCATATGCATTTCATCATCAGTAGAGTATAGCTATGGTATTCAGGAGGACTATTTTCTCATGAGCTGCTCTGAATACCCGTGACAGGAAACTACCTCCTAATGACAGTATGGGAGGGAAGCACCAGCCGTTTGCATTGTGAATAGTCCCGCAAGACAGTGGGTTTTATCGATAAGTATAGAGTGTGGATGGTTTTCCTATGAGTTGGTCTCCTCTGTAGGGACCTATTATGTGTAGTGCTTGGAGCATTCGTACCCAAGAATAACAATAGATCCATGGATCTAGAGGTGTAGGCACCGGTTCAGGAGGAAATCGCAAAGAAATTAGTGATGTTCCAAACCGCATGTATATATTACCCATATCATTTGATAGAAATACGGCTGGTTTTGCTGTTATAATCTGGAAGTCAACAAAGAACATGTGACAGACTGTAACCTAACCCTCGCTAGCCTGTGCACTACATGTTGCATATCCTCTTAGCATCAATATATCTCTTTGATATCCAAACCAACTTCTTAGATGACCGCATATATGGACCAGAGGACGTAACATTTGATACATCGAAAGTGCAATTTTGATGCTCTAGTGTTTTTATATCGAAATCATGCCTTAGGGAGTAATACAGAAATGAGAAATGTTGATGTGGAAATTTGGACGGGGTAATTTACTTTGTGTTTCGATCCTTACCAAGTAACTTTGGTATGCCTTCTCCAGGGGTTTGTTTCCTTATTCTTAGGCCCGGCGTCCACTTACCACGATATGGCACCGATATGGTCTACGATGCACCTTCCGATGCAAAATCAAAATCGCGTCAGAAGGACACCTAATATCGGGGCAGTTGACCACGTTTCTGCGATTAGACACCGCTAAAAACCCCATACAATGCATGATGAATTGGCATGTCTAGACATATGTCTACGATTTTGCACCTTCCCGATATGGCACCGATTTTGACATTTTGTATTGGTGCCATATCGGGAGGTCTACGATTCTATCGTAGTAGGTGGACGCCGGGCCTTATACACATGTACCTTCAGATATAAATAAAATCAGCGATTTGGTTTCCACCGATAAAAAGCGGAGCCCTCTTCAGCATAATCGAGTAATTCCAACACAAATGTCTTCGTCCTGCTGGTTTTTTCGCTTGTTTCATGCCACCTTTGAGTGTTGCTATGCGTGTTGCTCTGCGACAACATCACAATGACATCATAGCCGCATCAATATACAAACAAATAGCTTTATATATACAATGTTACAAATATGCTTGGAGCATGTGAATCTGACTGAATAACATGAATCTAGTTTACTAGACCCATACTTAAACTCATGGCTATTTATTTCTATATCTACATCCCTCCATGTCGGCATACTAAACGTATGTTTAGATTTTGGAGGTTTTTCAATCGACGCAATTGCGACGTCGGGGGTGCTCCTATTTCTATTTCATTTCAAAAATATAATTTTCGTCTGTACTTTTACCTCATTTGCAATATTTATTATATTCTACTGAGCTATTTACGTTTATTGGTTGGAATGGGTCTGTCTGCATATAGTGTGTTATCCAATAAGATCGTACCTGTTGGTCACGAGTCAAGCTAGGTAAGAAAACCTAAGCCTAGGTAGGAAAACTTCAATCTAGATAAGTAAGCGCACGTTATTCCACCCCAGCAGCGTTATGTAAATATAGAGTGTCCGCCCATTGGTGAATAAGGATGTGTAATTTATCACCCCTCACTTTTCATCCTTATACCATTGTTTCTCCAATTTATGTCGTTTCTCTTCATCCTTCGTGTAACACGTAATCTGGTGCGAGATGTTTGATGTATCTGCTTTGTAATCCTACAGTGGTACATCTAATCTTTGTGTTAGAACTGCTTGATGTAAGTTTAAACAAAAGATTAAATTGTTGTAATGTACTTTCTGATACTAAGCAACGAGAGAAGGCATCGGTAGTCAATAGATAGGCAAAGGTAGGACCAGATATGAATTCATAAAGTTGCGTATGCTGATCCTTGACGAAAAGCTATGGTAGTAATATGACGAAATGGTTCATTAAAATAGATAATCAAGAGTTTGGGCCAGAGATATTTACATTGGTGGTTGCCTTAACCTGTGAACACGAACTGGCAAGATAGAGGGACCAATAAGACAAGGTACCTTACACATGCTAGTAGATGGGGCATGGGAGCTATCAATTATCAAAATATAAACTAAAAGATTAAAGGCCAGCCCCCACCTACCACGATTCTGAAAGTTATAGTCTTTTTCAATATTAAAACTTTGTCTGAGGTCTAAATTGATACACCAATTGAATCGTGGGCCAACCGTGACCATGGTTTATGTTTTTGGTCCTCCAAAGGCGTGTTTCGCTCTACGATTTCAAACCATGTCCACGGTTTTGAACTGTTGGGGAGCTCCCGATAAGCTACGATTTGGGCATTTAAAATCGGAGACATCGGGAAGTATGCCGTAGACCATCGTGGTAGGTTGGGGCTGGCCTTAACAGGTAATATGTTTAAGATAGCAACAGAAGCACAAACCAATATGTTAGGTTGAGTGCTAAGAATCGCATTGAGAATCGGTCAGTCAGAGTAATATTGATAACAGCCTGGGCGTTTCTATAAGTCGTCTGAGGTTTGAGTTTGAACTGGATCAATGATAAGTATCTTTTAGTTTCATCTTCAAGCTAGCCAGGAAGCCAGTGAGCCGTTTAATACTTGAAAGACCTCTCCTTGTATGGTCCAAGGTGTGTCCAAATGTGGTTCTCGTTGTTAAAGCGCTTGGTCTTGTATTCCAATAATTCAATGGCAGTCATATATTAGACGGAATATGAATAAAACCTTTGCAAAAGTATACACAACCTGACGGATCGAGGAACACACCCCTCCTCCTACATTGCTTTCGCAAGACGTGGTTGGCTGTCACACTCACCACTCAGTCGGTACCAACTGCACGATTCCGCCGTTATCCGTTTCTGAATCGCCGGCATCTCAGTACCTGGAGTACAGGAGTCCTACTAGCAGCTGGCCTCAGCGAGCCCTTAATGCTATATTGCCGGGGATGGGTTGCAGGCAGCGGAGTGGGGACAGGAAGCCGGTGTGTGTTGGGAGGAGTAGACAGGTGGTGGGTAGGAAATGAGTGGGTGGCAGCGTCCGATAGTGGGTAGAAATACAAAGGGGCAGGGAGAGTCGGCAGTTTGAGCAGGGTTGGTGAGGAAGGAGGTGGTTGGACAGCGTGTAGCGAGGTGGGTGGATGAGGAGTGATAGGTGGTTGACCGTCATTCGTGATATTCTGGTAGGAGGGTAGGCTGCAGATGTTGTATTATTGTTGAGAGCATGAACTGGATGGGCAGTAGAAGGTAGGTAGAGCACTGCTGGTTTCTAAAACCAAAGCTTGGATGGTCATCCCTACACTGAAAGCGTCCTTAGTAGGGTGGGTGGACGGGTAGATGGGTGGTGAGTTGTATTTGACCACCCTCCATAGGCAGCTAATCGTGATATATTGTATGCAGCAGATTGTGATAAAAATGAATGGCAATGTCATTTCTTTTAGTTTGACATTAAGAAGTCATCCTTAGTCATAAGTGTATCCCTGCTCTCTCAGAGGAAGTAACCTTACCTGTAAAAAATACAAATTATTTCGAATCAGTATCATTCAACAATAATTGCAGAATACATTTGACTTATTATATCTTTTCTTTTTTTCAAATCTTTTACATTACACTGGGAACGGTATAGATGAGTTTGGCTGCTGCGGTAGTCGGTCTGGGTATATATGGAAAGGACCGTGCAGGCAATGTTACTTCCTCCCATCAGCCACTCTCATCTAAAATACAGCAATTTGATCCGTCCTAATGACCACTTAGCTTGTCCACCTTTGTTAGCCCAGTACTGTGAGAAGGATGTACGCAGAGAAGGGCCTAATTTATATCTAGTTTGTTTCGATAGTAAAGGGACCTTTCATGATAGCAAGCTATTCGCCTAACCACATACAGATGAGTATTCCGTATGCTCAAATTGAACTAATCAGGGTGATAGTTGTATGCCTTTTTCTACGACCAGGCTGCAACTTAGATCAGGTACTGTACCATGAGCCTTTCAAAATTGAAAATAAAATCTCAAAAAGAAGTTCATAGTAAAATATTAAATTAAATGTAACTTTGAAAATGTCTTTGATATCGTGGGAACAACATCGGTGGTTTAGGAATAGCCTAATTGTAACTGTCGATATATAGCTCAAGTCTCGTATGTCTTTGAAATTAAATTCACATTCTCACATCACCCGATAACGTACTCGGTGTCGGAAACTGCGTTCGAAAGCGAACTGATATTACTTAAGAACACCTAAGAGCTATGAGGGTTATCAGTGTAATTGAGAGCAGAAGGCATATATATATATATATATATATATATATATATATATATATATATATATATATCTGAGAGCTAAATGTAGTATTGTCGGATTCATTCACACGCCTACTTCCTAGAGTAATGAATAATAGACGGTGATCTTTTCCCAGCTACCTAAACTGGTCCTGAGAATTTAGGCGTCATTTTCCTTCCTGTCATTATCTTAAGATTCCTGAGTTGCTCAGCACTCCAGAACGATCCGTTAAGAGCAGCACCCGTTAGACGGCGGGTGTCGGTGGAGTGGACGTTCACAGGGATCCTGGAGCAATTCCCAGTAAAAGTGAAACGCTGTTCACTTGGCAACACCACTATTGGGATTGGCCCTGTGGACATGACATGCTTGCCCATCTGCTCATCAAAGGCACGCCACAGCTCGCTGATAGAATCCAACACGGAGAGTGTCACAGCATGCTTCGCTGAGTGCTAACCATAACCTTTCGTTATCTCAATGACGTCACAGAGTCATTAGAGCACTCAGGTATGGGCTGACAACATGTTTTGGCAGTGCAGTGAAGGGCAAACACATTTACTATGGGGCCGTTCGGGTTGTCCGTTCGGGCGTTACTTCGCCACTGAACCCTGAAGCAAAAGATTGTAATAAAGAGAACGAAACCAGAACGCTCAAGATCAATCGGCCTTGGTGATATGGATTGGTCATATTTACGTGTTATAGGATTTTTAACAGTTAAGAAAAAGACCGCAATTCGACATCATGTATATGTTTATATGTTATGTAGGCCCTGATAACAGTGGCAGGAATTTCGTCAGTGTTATGTAGCAACCAGCCACATCCCTTTGTTGCCTATTAGGCTAACATTTCTCAAGATATAGGGAGGTACCTTCGTTTTTCGTTTTTCATTCTCAAGTGGAATGTCGCGTGATTGAATATGAATAGGTAGTCAAGCAAGCATACGAGATTTTGAAACTTCGTTTGAGTTTCTTAAGAAAATGGTCCGGACCAAGTACGACTGCATGCACTTGTAAATGACCAGTTAGGTGTCTGAACCAATTTTGGGGGGTTTCCAAAAGCCTACCTATTGCTGAAAACTATGACCGCTTATAGTCGCAAGTACACCTGTATAGATCCTTAGGCTCTGTGATTGGTCAGGTCAACGGTAATTACCTGAACTTTAAGACTTTACTACAAATTATAAATCCATTTGATAGTTTGTCAAAAGAGTACAATGTGACAAGAGGCAAACAGGTTTTGCCAAATTTATGTAGACTTCTAAAAACGCAATGCACTCTGGCCTTGAGCTCTTTCATTGGTGATATATTTGCCTAAATTTGTGAAGAAGTATTTCATGAAAATACCTCACAGGGTAAGACGTATTTTTATCCTACCCCTAATAAAAAACCGCCATAGACTTAACATAGGCAAATTTTATGTGGCAGGCCGTGACATAAAGTGTTTTTTATGCCACTAGAGTAATAACAATATTGACCAATCAGTGAGCAGGATGTCAGCTACTATGAAAAAAAGTTCTGTTGGTCGTTGAGTCAATATTTATCTTTTACTAATACAAAAGCATAGACGGGATAGGATAAATACGAAACCGAACTTGAGTTAGACTTGTCAGTGTCTATGCCACTCTGGTCAGGTCTGCTCCTCACTACACTCGGCTACGCCTCGTGTAGTAATACACGACCTGCCCATCGTGGCATAAACATTGTGAAGTCTAACTCTCGTTCGGTTTCTACTAAATAGGTGGATCTGAAAGGCGGTTAAAAGCCTGCCGAGACGACACTGCTGGCAAACAGATGAAAGCTTTTGAAGTGCAGTTGATTCATTATGCAGGATCTTATTTGAGGGATAAAGTGACAACGTCTGTTGTTGTATATGCTTACTAGTAACCCCCTACCAACTTTCTTTAATTATCTTTGATAATGACTAATGTGATCTAGCGGCTCTTTTATGGAATCAAAACAGGTTCAAGAACAACTACGGAACAGTTTTGAACCATACTATCGGTATATCTGCAGATTTGGAAGTCTAGCATATCCGTTACTATGGCTCTTAAACCATTTATGATTTTAGTTTGTTATGGGATATAAATGAATTGATTGACTAGTGGTATTTCATATAATTTATCCATGTTATCTATGTTATTCTCTGAATGTCAGAATTATACTGAACACAGAGTACAACAAATGCCAGTTTCTGTGAAGCTAGTATCAAAGTAAAATGGTGGAATTGATTACTCTTAGAAAAGAGTCGTTCTTGTTCTCCATATTAATGGTGTCTCTGAGCATGGCATGAAAGGAGGTCACCAGTCCTCATCCAAGACCACTACTCAGGTCCTTATTGGTGCTAAAGTCATTATATCAGCCCAGCAGTGATTGCCCTGCTCATCAATTTTCTCATTATGGGCATAATCCTATTCTGCAGATTATGTGTCTTTACAGGTCACAATGCCAGCAGTACCGTAATTAAATCCATTTGACCTTGAACTGACCTCCAACTGATTACATGGGTGCCCACTTATGATGTAATCGGGTTTCTCTCGCTATGACGGTATTTGTCTGTCCATTAATTGTTTTTTATTGACACGCGTTCAATATTGAATCAGAGTGTTGGATACAAAAGCAATTACAAACGTAGGAAACAGCCTACTTCAATCAACAGGTCCTTTCATGGTTCTGTTCTTGTACTTTTTATTTGCCGGACAGTTCACTACCTTAAACGGAAGTGTAGAAAATTAACTGAGTAATTAAAATCAATTTTCTTCAGATTCCACTCAGTGTAAGGAAATATAATTGAGACTAATTGAGGAAACGCCTCGGAATTGAACTAACTTCATGTTTTCTGTGGGCAATGTTGAAAAAGATGGTCACCATTTTACTGGAAAATTTGAAAACAGGCCACAAAGTGTCCATTCGTAGTAAAGACAATAGAAACTTCCCTAGAACAAAAGGACACTTTTTCATAGGATGACCTGAAAAGAACTTGACGCTTAAACATGTCATTGCCGTTATTACCTGAACGCACTCCGAAAGGAATGGCAAAATCGTTATCAGAGATGCCCATGTTAACAGAGCCCAATGTCATGAGGGAAATATCGTGTTATGACGATGCTTCGACATAAGAATCGATGTTAAGATTTCATAGTGTGGCACGTGTCTGTGTATATTTAGCACCTGCTTCCTGTGAGTGTAATGTGTCGCAAAGAGACGGTGTCTGCTTGCTGTTCTATTGACGTTTAAACCCTCATGAGAATGGATCCTGACAGCGTATTTACGCTCAGTTCTCGTGTTACACTGCGGCTTTCACATCACCAAATCTCCCGTGCTCTGTGCATCCCATGGGAAAGTTCATTCATCTAGGTTGGCTTCATGAGACTGTAGTTCTAAACACTGATAAACAATATGCAGCAGGCATAACATTATCAAACAAATTATTCATACATCTTCAAAGATCTTCGGTACATCGAACAGTGAAGAACTAATTTAAACAGATATTTCATGGCATCCCTCCAAGTGCTACACTGTAAAAAAATTCCTGTTGATTTTACGATTTTTCCCTGGCGACTGGGGTGCCAGGAAAATACCGTTAATTTTGCGAGCAACCCTAACGTCTTTCTGACTGTATTTCCAAACCGTAATAAACCGTATATTCACTACGGTTGTAACCCGTAATTATAAAATTGCAAAACTGTATAGATATACTTTACAGATGGTCCATTAATATGCATACTCCATAAACCTTCCTACTGTGGGTCTCTAGAACCGTAAGATTTGTCTAGGATCTTGATATATTAGTGATTGGCTTATCAATATCGTTGATCATTGCAATAATTGTGTTATTTCAACATCTAAGATTTTTTCAACTCTGATGTTGTCAGTGCAGACTGTATCATAGGAGGTGTGATTAGAATCTTGACAAGCTCTGTTTTATATGATCGGATAAAGTCAATTCTTATATTCTAGGAATGTCCCATGAAAGTGGTGATTAATCCTCTGAATGTGATAATGTCATTAATACTTGAGAACTAATATGTTTTAGATGGCAGACAATTTACAGATGATAAATGAATATCTCTTACACATTTACATGAAGTCAAGTAACTACTTAGATATTTTGCTAATGCTAGAATTATTCTAAGTGTATCTAATGTATCCCTATTAACTGTTTCATACTGTAGACTGGCTGTAGATTGGATGGTTTACAGTACTGGATACATTTACGGTACAATACCTTTTTCTGATACCAAATGTATGTATGAAACTGTAAATAAGATTACGGTAATATACGGTCCATGTTTACAGTAGTATTCTGCATGTTTTACTAAAATCTTTTCAGTGTTTTCATGTGTATGTAGTTATATTTGATGTATATATATGTCAATTCAAACGATATTGCCTTGCGGTTGTTATTCTTGTTATTGCAGTTACTGGCATTGGGAAAGACACTTCATCCAGAAAGCTTTAATAGGTGAATTTTAAGCCCCATCAATAGATTTATATGTTCGCCACTGCAACACATTCTTAGAAGGTGTGGGATTGACTTTGCTTTTAAATTTCAAATCAAAGCATATGAAAATATAAGATTAAGTTATAAGTGCTCTAAGAGAAATGATGCAGAGTTGTGAGCATCATGCATTGAAGGGAGTACGATGGACAGAGTATATGAGGTTTTGTATTGACACTCAATCTTGTCTGTGCAGTTGAGCAATAAAACCGGCTATTAGAGCTGAAGCCCTTCTCTAAGACAACCGTGGGAATCAATAGGACGAGGCAATTCATTAGAGACTAGGACTCTTCAGTAAATGGAGGGCTTCCTAGCTTTCACTTGTCTTTAGCTGAGGGACCATCCATTACAAAATACAAGGTTGCTGTGGTGTCACATGCGAATATTGGTTCCTAGGAAGGCTTCACTAGAAATGTTTACCAGGATCAGATGATTTGCGATTTTCAATCATGATATAATCAATCTGACATAAATCTGATCGCTCATCTGGTGATACTCATCGCGCAATACCACAAACTGTGAATGAAATATAAAATGTTTATGTATATCTTATCATATAAGTCATTTATATGGATATAAATTGCTATCCAAAGATGTACTCATATATATTCACTACATGACTAGAGTTCCTTTTGTATGTATCATGTCACCTTCTGCTTCCCTGGTAACTGATGCAGTTCCTCTCGTTACCTGGTGACGAACATCTGAATCAACGGGTATTATGCATCTGATCGTCTTTTATTACCTATTACGGAGTCTCCATAGGAAATCTATAAGGCACCTGGGATTAGCTACCTGGAGATTCTGGCATGTCAGAATCTCTGCCAGGAGATTCTGGAAAAACAGTCCTGTCCATAATGAGGTTGAATCATCATGTACTAGGAAGCAAGTTTTGTTAATGTTTATTCAATGGTAGTTATTTAGAATCAATCATAATAATCTCATTTACCATCAGAAATCACTGTCTTAACAGATGCTGCATGGTAAAATCACATGTTAATGGAAAACTATATTATTGGTGTAAGTCTACACCGAATTACTGCCACGTTTGACAGTGCTGTGGTGTCTGGAACTAAATGGCTTACAGAAACTTTCTAATTGCAATAGACTTGTTATCAATCTTGTAGGTGGGTAAAAAGATACAATAACGACTGGTTTTGTATACGAGTAAAAATATCCTCGCTAATCGCTCGGATATCACTACGCGTCAAACACTCGGAGATTACGGCCACTCGTACACAAAACCAGTCATTATTGTGTATATACTCTACATGTTTAAATCTTACCTCGGTATGTAACTCTCTGCTTTTAGCTTACCTGTACATATAGATGTGTAGGTTGGAGAAACTCCCATTGTTTACCTGAATAAACACTGTTATCTATTTAATGTTCTAGATGAATCTGGTTTTAAATTATAACTCTTTTGTAACACCAGCAGGTCTTTTCAAATGTGTTACCCTGTTCTGTAGAGTATTGGCTATTGCTATGTGCAAGAGTATCATGGAAATATGTATTATTGGCTTATTCAATGTAGATATTACCTGTAGCCAAGTATATTTGTAATAATTCTCATCATTCTATTCAATACAAATAACAAGTCATATATATATAAATATATATATATATATATATATATATATATATATATATATATATATATATATATATATATATATAACTATTTGAAGTGTTGTTTCGTAGGCTGACATATATATATATATATATACCTATAGCTAACCTAGATAACAATAGCCGATTTGTTTTCGCCAAAGGTACATTTCAGCATCTCTGCGCACCCTAAACGCCCCGTTTCATAGTATTTTAAAGCATCTGATTTCTAAATATTTGTGTTTATATTTCTATTTGAATACAGGCAATAGAAACATGCCGTCTCGTAGACTAACAGGTTTCACGAGACTTAATTTTTTGGCATGCAAATTTGGAACATTAAAAGATCCTTCATATTTAACCATATATATATATATATATAAGGCGAAAAGGTTGAAAGTGCACCATTTCCGTGTGATTCGACAATATATAGATATATATCTGTCGTTCCTCTATGCTTTCACAACTGCATCACAATTCAAGACACTGTCGTATTTGATTGGCTGAGACGCAAGCAGCTGTAGCTGGTACACATTTCAAAGGGACAGATACGACATCAATGCGATAGTATTGCTCTTCTTTCTAAGCTGCACAATTGTTACTGATTGTATTCAATAGTTTGTCCACACACCATGATGTCTGGATTTCCTTTTTATCTGGAGAAGGGCTCTTGCTTTCCTTGTATTAACCCTGTATACATCCCCTCGTGTATGGATGTGTCATGGGAAACTAAATGTCAAAACTCACCAAGAGGAACAGGGAGATATATTGCCTGCGGAAATTAGAGACCCACTTCTCTTTGCTCCTCATTTAAATGTTTGTCATCTACGATGCGCAAGTCAAGCGTTCTGTTACCACTATTTCCGTCCTTTAATTAGCGACACTTATTAATGAATAAATGAATATGAAATCAGGCGGCCCTTCGGACTTATGGAGAGTCTTTGATGATCAATCATTAATGGAAGTCCCCTGCATTTGCTGTCTACTGAAAGGTAAATGTTGTGCGAATGCATTGAGAGCCTTTTTTTGTAATTAATGGCAAGAATGTCCCACAGACATACAGAAGAGGAGGTCTGGTTTTAATACAAACGCTGACTAAAAACCCATATCTTTGAAATTATGAATACAAATAATTTGACATTGTCTTGTATGTGAATTTCGGAAAAAGTTTAAATTTGTGTCTCAGACCAAGAGAGAAAGGAAGAAATCAGAGACTTTGTTTCTTTAAAAGGATTCTTTTTATTCAAGTTTAAGTCTCACACAGAGTACGCTCTGTATCGCTCGCGAGACACCCCTCTGGGCATGCGTGAGGATATTGAAAATGATGTCAATTCTGCGCCGAGCTTATTCCATCATCAAACAATTAGATGTGAGTAGGAAAGGAGGCAGAAAGTACAGAAGGAACCCCTTGCCTCATGCGTGCTTATTAATACCGTGACCTATCTAGGGATAAAGATGAACAAAAAACTTACCCTTCTAGCCCCATCTAAACAGATTATATATGACATATGACAAAAAAATGAATAAAGTAAGACTACTGTGAGACACACTACCCAAACCAATTTGCATAGAAAATTTGAAACAAACGAACATCCCAAGTTAGATATGACAGTGGCAACAAAAGGACCAAGCAAGCTATAAACATCCCATTCAACCAATGTATGCGATTATCCCTGGGTATAAAGAGAGCTATAGACTGTCCTGTAACTGACTTATATATCAAATGTGGTCTAAAGACCTAAAGATACAGAAGCTCACTTTATCTGCTAATTAATGTATATATATACTGGTTGTCAAAAGACCCTTCACGTATTGACAAAAACAAACAAATAATAATCCGACAGCAACACAAAATAAATCCTGATATAGGCTATCCTACGAAGGAGAAATATAAGCAATCACCAATTTACTCGGTAAACAGACTATGGGGACAATTACCCATAGATCGACCATCTGCCCCTAACCCATCTTATTTTAAATCTACGCTAAAAGAACACCTGGATCAAAACCCGCAAATACTGACGTAAGACCCTTCCATGTATGTGTACAGTACTGTGTTGTTCTGTCAGTCCTGTATGTCCTGTAATAGTCCATAAATGCTTAATGTATTGTTTATAAGACTACTTGTAAAAGTGCCTAATGAAGGTCGATTGTATGTCTTGTACCTGAATAAAAAAACAAAAGAAAAACAAAGACACACTAGTGATTAAGAAACACGTGTGGAATATAAAAAGGAGGTGCTCAGAAACGGTACTAAAGCCCAACTAGGATAGTCAGGAGAGTGTGAATGTAGATATTATCGTAAAACTGGATGAGTTTTGATATTGGCTCCCGTATTCGACTCATGGAGTTTTGGCTCCGGATTTCACTCGGCGAATATCAAAACGAATAAGGTTTTGATTTTATCCTACCCCCCACTGAATGTAAAAATTATTAAATTAAATTCTAACAAGTAAGCATTCCAGGGTAAGGCTGCAATGTTGTAGCCTCTGCCATCTCGCTTGTCATCGAGGGCACATCGAACCGACTAACTATAAACACAAAGAAAACGAAAATAATGTATCATGGAAATAAGAGGAAAATTGCATTAGAAAATAGGGGAAATATAATTTTAAACGGGATGCCAATAGAAGCATGCGAAGAAATGGTATATCTAGGAGCAGTAGTGGATAGTAGTTTGAAATTTGTAAACCATGCTGAAAAAATACAACGACAGCTAAATGATAAAGGGGCTATCTTTCGGAAAATTAGAAAATTTATAAACAAACAAACCGCATTGAACATAGTCAAAATCTGTATACTGCCAGTTGCAGATTACTGTGCCTTCTTAGTAGAGGGAAGTACACAATCAGCGAAATCGAAAATAGATAAATGTGTGTATAGGTGCCTCAGAACGGCACTAGGGCCTGAAGCATACGTCGGGGATAGGTTTATAAGCAATAAGAATCTACTATGTGAATGTAAAGTAATGACACCACATATTAGACGGAAAATGCTGTTAGCGGGAATTGTCAGAGGACTATATAAGGTAAACTCGATTCAAGAAAAAGAAGTAAGAAATAATGGTAACATAACTAGAAATCAGTTGAAAAAGAATCTGTTAATATCAAGACCTAGGAAAGAAAGATTCAGAAGGAGTGCAATATACTTAGGAATTAATCTATGGAAAAGTTTAAGCCTTGCCACGCAAACCGAAGCCTCGAAAAGCATGTTTAAAAAAATAGTGAAAGAGATGCTATCGAAAGAAAATGGGGAGTAACAAATCATATATATGGCGGGTAGTATAATTTACCATACTATACAATGTCTTTAATTAACCTACACTATATTGCACTTTTTGTGAAATAAGAAAATATCCAACTGTAAATGTGTGTTATGTTACAGCATAATGTTAAAATGTATATCCCGCTGGGAAACCTCTTTTGAGGACACGACTCATTGCATATATCATAATTCCCATTTTTGTTAATTTTTTTCGTCGTATGTTGACTTGGAAGAACTGTTAATTAACAGAAACTCAATAAAGACGCTTTAAAAAAAAAGGGCCCCACGAAACTGCTGGAACTACTTTCGCAGATGCTGGGGTGCTGCTCTATGATTGGTCCATATTTTACTCACGTGATTAAAATACTGTAATACACTAGTGGGTTACGAAACTCCGTATCCAGTTCATAGTTGAATACGGATTCACAATGTTAACCCTATGGGCTTTTATATCAGGGGTAGGATAATGAGAAAGACCCACTCTTATTGGGATATAATCACTTAAGTGGGATTCACACGATGGGATCCATGTACCTCACAGTGTGTTTTTCTGAGACAGATCCTGCCGAGATTCTCTACTCGAACACAGTTTCTGGGTCTAAATTATAGGGTTTTATTTCCCTGAGACACGTTTTCCCCCTGTTATTGTTAAATACATTTCCCCCTAAAACGGAACAAAATCGCATGAGATTTTGAGCCATGTGAGGTACATGAATCCCATCGTGTGAATCCCCCTTTAGATGTGAACATACATGTCACGAAATTGTGAAAACCAGACACTCTGTCATTCATACATACATTTGTGGCCTTATCATTGGCAAAAGTGGCATTGCATAATTCAGGACAAACCTAATGCGTCATGTCGTTAGTGATGCCGAGGCCAAACATTTTTTTCCGATGTGTGTTACGTGAGCTGCGATACGCATCTAGTTCGCCTCGCGTAACGCATTGCGACAATCACAGAGTAATGCGGGAACCGTGTAATTCGCATTGAACACTCGCTTAGTTTCATCAACGTATCAAAAACGCCCCCATATAAATGGCACAAGCTTATTGGAAATTAGGTAGCACATTGAAACTTATCCTACCCCTAATAAAAAACCGCCATAGACTTAAGATAGGCAAATTTTATGTGGCAGGCCGTGACATAAAGTGTTTTTTATGCCATGAGAGTAATAACATTATTGACCAATCAGAGAGCAGGATGTCAGCTAGTATGAAAAAAGTTTTGTTGGTCGTTGAGTCAATATCTATCTTTTAGTAATACAAAAGCAGAGACGGGGTAGGATAAATACGAAACCGAACTCGAGTTAGACTTGTCAGTGTCTATGCCACTCTGGTCAGGTCTGTTCCTCACTACACTCGGCTACGCCTCGTGTAGTAATACACGACCTGCCCATCGTGGCATAAACATTGTCAAGTCTAATTCTCGTTCGGTTTCTACTAACTATTCCATAGATGTCTGTTATGATGAGGGACTAGCCTGGAACAGGTGACTTGCAATCTGAATGGACCACCAGAGAGGAACCATCGCTGCTAACAAGGACCCCACACCAACCCAGAAATCCAAATATGTTTTATGGTACTACAGTAGTATCCGGTAAGGCTCGTGAATACATTGATCATCCAGTGTACATGTTTTACGAAGTAGATATGGGAAAATATCACACGAGCATTCCGTTTTCAATGGTGTAACGTGTCTTATGTATACCTAGATTCTGCACCAACTACTGATGTGTGAAACTATTAGGAATAACTTCTTGAACATCGACTTAGTTTCTGGCTGTGTGTGTATTTAAACACTTATTCAAACACCTTTTAAAACAATTTGAAGGGTAGGAGGTAGGAGGTATAAGTATGAGATTCCTTCTCCCAGGTAGTAACTCCAGGTTTCTTTAATCTAATGCCGGTATTCCACTTTACCCAAAGTCGTGCACTGTTCCTACCAGCAGACAGAGGACGTAGAAAGTGAAAACGCTTTGTTCACACCGGTACCTGGGCTGCCCACAGTTGGAGCAGACACTCTACCTTTGTGCTAGATTTGTGCCCACCTTCAACCAGTTAAAACAAATTGTCGTCCTAATGTACTGACATCTAAATATTTCGCTTTGTATCCCAAAGATCCGCACAAAGTTATAATAACTCAAATGAATAAAAGAAACGGACCCTAATGAGAGTGACCAGAGAGATGCCTAGCTACGAGTATTGAGCGGGAAAACAATTCATTCTTTTGGACAAAAATGGAGTGCATTAACCCGAGATGTGGAAGTGTTTCACTCTCGGTCGAGGAATGCATAGGAATTCGATTGGCGTTTTATGCATCCATAAGGTCTTATGGTGCAATATTAAGAGGGAAACTAGGAAACAAAGCCTCGTTTAATGATTTTTTTATATCATTGCCTCATTACTTGGATATTCTTTCTCCCGAAAATTGTTTACCTTTTACTATAATTATACCTTAAAATATTTCCAAAATGGCAATTTGTTGACCCTGGAATAGTGGGGTAGCCATGTCCACTCGTATCGAGTAATTTCAGCTTGTTTCTTTTCTTCATGCATCTAAGCTTCGATCTGATTGGTCTACACAGCGTTGCAGGGTCAACCTTGGTATGAAGACTTTATCCTAGGTATGAAAACGTTGGCCTTGGTATGGAAACTTTCCTTACATCCCCGGTAGTGGTATGTAATTATAGAATGTTCATCTATATGTGTATAGTAGTTCCTGAAACAGGGAAGAAGATTTAAATATATCAAAGTTCCTCGTCCCTTGCGAAGAACATTGAAGAGGTCGGGTGATTTCAAATTAGAAATGCATAGCAATTAAATATAGCAATGCCTTTTGAGACCGATTAATATTTCTTGCTCGATGGCGTCCTCGTAAGAACTACAACAAAACCGGGAGAGGTGTTGAAGAGAAGTGTCTTACAAAGCAAAAAAACAGGGCTACAGATGTAAAATCGATCGGCGTAAAAACTAACGCCAGGAATCCAGGCATCCTGCCTTGTCTAAAGAGTATTGCTTGTGTCTCACCGAGTTTCACTCCGTTATCTGAATGTCATTGAAATAACTGCATTTTACTGTTGCTCTTCTCAGTCTTTAGGGTGAAAAATGATTTAGAACAGTCATTGCCGGTAAGGTTTGTCACTCTGTCTCGCATACTTTCTATCTTCTGCAATTCACAAAAGACCTCACCCCGTAAAACAGTGACTTTACTTTCGTCCATAGCCCGATTAAAAGACATCTACTTGTAGACTAGCTTTTCGAAAGAAAAATAGAGAAAAACATGCCAAGACCTAAAATAATGATAATGGAGATATGGCATTTTATCAAGCCGTACATTGAGCTTAACGTGGCCGAATGAAGCGAGGAGGGTTTTACCTCTGCGGCCGTAAGAGCCTTCTCCTTCACATATTATAACATCCAATTCGGTCTACCACCCACTCACATAATAGTTTATCTATGATGATTAACAACAAACTCACCATTATCATGTACCAGCATGTTCTATCATTGCATTCATATAGATATAAAGTGAGTAAATAAATGTTAAATACCATGCCTTATTCCTGTTGAAAAGGGGATAAATAACATGTTGTTTATTAGAAGCTAAATCTCACCACATGGTTATATTCACTTGCCTGAGGTTAAAGCTCATGAGATATGTACAATTAATTTCCAAAATTTCTGTAGATAGCGAAAAGCAATTTAATTCCTTTAGAAATACAGGTTTTAACGTACCCACTATAGATGATCAGGCACCAGATAGGATGTAGTTCTTCATATGAGTAAATATCGTTAGAAAAGTGTGTCGTTCTGACTACAATATAGTTAGATCAGTATCATTTTCCTAATGCAATTCCTTTAATGGTATCATGCTTCTGACGGTGCCATGGCGAATGTTTTGTTTCCTGTTACCATCAACTGACAACTCCTAAATCCGGATTTTGTGTGCGTGTGAAAAAAAAGACACAACTGTGCCATTTCCTACACATTGCCAGATTGGCCATCGCAGTGTGGTGACTTTTTGGTTTAGGGACGAGGATTTGTTTCCAGCTGTTGAATGTTTACTTGTATTGACTGAGACAAGAGAGCCCATTGTCAATCGATTCCTCCCTAATCTGGCCCGCCGCCGGAGGACGCTCCTGTCGTTTATCTGACCAACAGCGCTCTGGGTCACGTGATCAGTCGGAAGACGTAGTCACGTGACCGTCAGCGTTCGTTGGCTGTTACCCAGTGCCACATAGTGAAGGTAGAGGAGGTTGTGGACCAGCAAGCCCAGGGAAATCGAACGTTATGTATAATTTGGAGATTAGGCTTTACTATGCTTAATCAAGGTCCTAATTCCTACACGTTCAGATGAATATAAACCACTATGACAGAATAGCCTCTTATAAGCTTCTGAGAATGATGTATAATTAGGATATTACCATTTCTTCGATAGCCTCGTTCATCAGCCTTAAATGTCCTTTATAATTTCAATGGATACAAGCTACTCATTAATATCTCTTGAATTCTACTTATTTATGATCACACATAATGTTTATATACGCGAACGAGAGTTTCAGGACCAAAAAACTTTGACTTAATTTTCAGGGATCTCGTGGTCTTAGTATACGTTTCTTACTAAAAGGGCCTACAACGTCTGCCTCTATGAAATACATTTTTTAATGTATGTGTTTATGTGTAAATGTATTCTAAATATTTTCAAATATTTACGATATATTCCAAACAGATGCGTCAACATCTGGTAATTCAGACATTCTGAAAGGCCACATGTTTCTTGATACTTTACTTTAAGGAGCTCTTAGTGCGTTGCGCTGCTTCTTCAACTCGCCCTTTGGAGATATACCGAGACTCATACGTCTGGCTGTGTATCCCTTCCATCTATACTATTCAGTTAGTGAACGGCATTGGAATGTACACCTGAACATGGGCTTTGATATAACTACCTTGACATTGTCGATCGAAACGAGGTCAAATGCGAGAGTGCATCATGCAATATGGTTCCATTTTTAACCTTTTAGAATAAGGTACATATTTTCCACTCTATACCTTCTGTATAAGTAACTTAGTGTTAGAATATTTTGTGTTATGACTGGGTCTTTTTCAAAGAACCTCATATAAAACGTAATGAACAATATAACGTCATTAGATAGAGCTAATAAATGTATCTTTGTATTTACCGCATATAACCCATAAATACATATTTTAGAAAGATGAGGCTGATTATTTGCGCAGCTTTTCTCCTCGGATACTCTTTCATCATTGGAAGTTCTTTCATCTATGGAGTATTATTCCACATCGGCTGCAAGGTGATAGAAGACAAATATTGTTTAGGGGGAATCACACGTTATGAGATGCAACTGCTGTCTGTATCGTTTATGTGTGAACATACTCTCTTTCTCCCCGCTGAGAGGAAGTCTGCAGTGATTTACATATGCTGCTGTGAATGACTCTGAATTACTGCAAATTACCCATCCGTAATGCTACAATAATGACGACGATCCAACATCTAATGATTGCATTCCTCAGATCTATCAGCACAGCCAGTGCATACCTGGATGACTGACGGGCAGACTATGGGAGTCCTAGTGTTTAACAATGAGTAAGGCGGAGAGAGGGTAGAGATATATGTTGATTTATTGAAATATTGTAGAAATGAATTACAACTGGACGATAGGAAGGAGTAGTTCATTTTCCGCGGATTACTGAATATTGAAGCCCTACAAGTGTAGGGAAAGAGTTGAGTAAGTATGTTTCATGTAGGGTGGGTGAGTGGAAAGGTTTTGTCAGTCTGTTAGTCCATTGGAAAGTGAGGGGAGAGTGAGAGTCACGTGGCCCCTGGGACCTGTTTCACTAGTTTCGTGGCATGTCTGTGACACCATACAGACATTGGGGTTGTCTAGTTTCGTGACAACACAAGTAGCTGCCCTTAGGAAAAGACAGACCCCCAAACATAAGAATTCGACAAATCTACACATCATAGACCTATTTCACTAGTTTTATGACAAAAGTGTTAAACAGACACAATCTAATGAGGGTAAGTACATTAGGCCATATTCGCAATGTATGTTTGATGAAATGCTACATTGTACATGTATCTGTACTTAAGACTCATGTTCACTATGAAATAATGTGAGGTGTTCTATCCTATCCTCTCTTACATTCAGGGATAGTGTCTGAATATGAAGCTATGGATACGAATATGAATATGAAGCTATGGATATGTGAAATAAAAACCGTTTGATTTTGACTCCTTTTACTATAGTGTTACTCACTTACTCTTTCATTCAATAACCAGAGAAGGATTGTAGTCTCAGGGTCGCAATTGGTAGCTATTAAGATGTCACAATTGGTCCACCATAGTGGCACGTGTCCGCGTCGTGTTGGAAAATGTCCTATTTACCCCCAACTTGATCCAACAGGCATGTCACAATACTGAGATTACCTGGTGGGCGGACGCTAGTCTGAACCCTACTTAGACATACATCTCTACCACCTCCATCCCTCCCTTCTAGACGCATCCATCTTACTTTGATGTATTTGTGGCTGACTAATTATGATACATGAAGTGCTGACCTGGCGCCAGGATTGGGGAGTGTGGGGCGTGTTGGAAGATTACTGACCGTAAAAATGGTCTTCAGTTGACGTACTACCACTCGGTTCATTTTCGTCCTAGTATCACACAGACCTGTACTCTGTATTCTCAATCTCCCAAAACCTGTCGTAGATGTCAATGTGAGAGTGTGATATTTGCAATACTGCTCATTTATTCATCATGGTGTAGGTGAGTGGGTGGCTTAGTATTAAGGACCGTCCATCGAAGCAAATCCTACCAACAATATGGTCCAGGCTTAAGAGAAGTCTTGAGAATGTTTTGAAGATGATCATGATCCTTGCCATTCCCAAGTTATCAGAGCAGAAAGAGCAGGATTAGAAACATTCAACTATATTTTCATGGATACGACCTAAAATTGCTAACGTGGTGCTCACATATATATTAGCAGAGGAGTCTCGTATGAGTCTGACTATAGACAATTCTCACGACTGATTTAGGAACCTTCCCATGGCCAGGCGAATTGATCCTGGCAAATTAACTTTCCTCTTGACAGGCTTGGCGTCAAGCTGGCTCGGGCCGGGCAATAGAAGAGAGAAGATGAGAAGATGGAGGGACTCCAACCTACATTGGTGAAGAGTAAGGCCATATTGGGGAAGGGTGTTGAATACTGTATTCTCATGAAAATATGCCTTCCTCTGAACTATTTCATTAACGCTAAGATCTGCTTTTCTGCTCTACTCTAAAAATAGCAATGAGAGGTCAGGAATGTACATATATGGTCCTTTACCCCCTCACGTTAGGTCAATGGCCCACTGGCCATTTGATCTAGCGCGTAATGTGAATGAGAGAAAGACAAAACTTTTCTTTTTGGCCTGATCCAGTTCCATCGGATGTGAGTGGGAGTCCATTGTTTATCCCATAATAACCAAGTATAACGGATGTTATAAAAGATGGATTTGGATGTTTTATATGAGATTTCTTGAACAAAGGCAATTATTTGTCAGGTCTTGTATCAGCTGATGAGATGCTTTACAGAGCCAATGTCGAGCCCTTGCAATTGATTCTGCTTCACAGAAGATACGAAACCAGGGCACGTTGAAAAACCCATACTAATACGTGATGATAGTAGAGTCGATTTCTTGTTTGATGTACGAGGATTAATATAGTCCCTTTGGGGAAGGTTATATTTCTGATAATCATTCAAATGATACAGATTATTGGTTAGGACAAACTACACCTTATTTACTGGGAGACCGTAGAATTAGGATTTCTCAGCACTACAGGTGGCATCACATAATGATGTTTTAGTTAAATACATTCTCATTCATAATGATGAATTATGAATTCAAATATAAATGTGTTCAATATTCTATCATTTTGTGCAATCTATAAACATATTTCAATAGTTTGATTGATGAATAAGGGATGTTCTCGTTAATACGATTCAACTACGATGGCCAAAGCGGTCGTCGATGGCTAAGAGACTTTTTTCCTGTCAATTGGCACAACCACGATTTCCTCACCCACACAATGTTTTATTAAATGGACGACCGTCCATAGGTCTTGTGCTAGGACTCTGGTACTGGACCATATGAAACTTGACTCATATTTACTCCCTGTACAAGTATTGTATAAGCGTATACCTTCGTTCCTTTTACACAACGCACACCAGGGTCTCATAGCTCAGACTGAATAGTCTTTTTCTGATGGTAAAGGTCCATACAGAGAGGATGCAAAACAAGTCTCGACAGACAATTATATCGTATGCATATCTGGGAGATTGTATTGGTATATTGTATGTTAGTATCAGGAATCCTTGATGATTTGACGATGAAACTGAATATGGGTAGTCACAAAGTGGCCGGACTAATTCCCGACTTACTGTGGACTAGATAATTGTCTATGTGATTATCGTCAGTGTGACCATCTCTCAACGCTCTCTTGAGGTATGGAAGTGCGTCAGTCATACTCCGGCCGTTGCACTGCACATCCTCACAAAATCTGGCAAACCAGTCTTCTCACATCATTCCTTTGTGGAAATTAATCACGATCAGATACATGTGTTTTAGAATAGAGGCTTGTGTCGTTTTATTTATTCCTTTGTAGGGGTAATGTACATAGGAAATCGTCTAGGTTAATACAATGATTTTGTGTATCTTGTCCTACAGACAATTAGTTTTTTCTTGCTTAATACCGTTAACAGTTCCATGCAAATACGAACCAGGTTTAATGAGCCAAACACACTTACAAAAAAGTAGTATCAATGCCAATTATTTTTCCTATGGGTTAATAACGTCATAAAGGTGAGAGACCTTACATTGGAATGCCACGTGCAAAGAAGCTATAATGCTGATGTCCTCCCACTAGGTATGTGTCTGTATGGGAAACGAATTCACTTTTCTGGGTGTACAAAGGCGATTCCGAATGGCATGGCGTACCGTGAACTAACTGCATCGAGATCTGTTGACAATGACAATCATTTTTTGATGAGACAAAGCTGAGAGAGATTATATAGCAAACCAAAATGGCAGAGTTTCAGTGGCTATGGTTCGGGTGCTGTTCGGATTGTATGTCAGCCCTATCACTGACTAATTGGTTAACATTTTTATCATCATACTCCCCCCTCCCCCTCATCAATAAAGTATTATTTTATGATACTTCATGATCGTTGGGAACGACCCTACAGTGTTAAAAGTCTATTAGAATAAGATATCAGGGATGAGATGAAAATGTGATGTACAGTCTTCTGTGTCCATTCTGGTCGCCACCTTTAACTATTTTTATCTAATGAAGGGTTGAATCCGACAGGCAACCGACTAATTGTCTCTCAGGCTATCAATGTAAATGACAGTTACCAAGAAATCAAGGGAAACAGAACTAATAGGACCAGATGTTTTGTGGGGAATAGAGTCTCCCATTGGTAAACAGCGGACACGGATCACTGATTTCACTGTATATCAGAAAGCCCCGAGGACGGTATGCTATGATGAGGAGTGAGGGCTATTTCTTCACACTAAGAATATACAACGCCACATTTGGCTGACATTCTGTCTAGATTTTAGTCGACATGTCTAAACTTGTTGAGATTTGTTAAGTCTTTACAGTCTGTATTATAATCCAATGAATCATCAACGCAGCATCCTCGGGGTAAGTATTAGAGTCAATTAAACCTTAGAAAAGTCATCTCTCATCCTCTACTATGAGCTGCTTACTCATTAGATATGCTGCAAAGGCTGCACTTCCTAGAGCAAGGTAGGGAAATGTAAGCATTAATTTTTAACATGCTTCATATCACTTCTTCATCATGAAGCATATATTGTTCTTCTCCCTCGTTCGTTCTGCATAGAAGCTCGGTAGTCGTAACTGTTCCTGTCCACGAAATAATCATAGCGATAACGACAGCCTATGGAGGCTCCTATAGTCGGAAGCTTCCCTTACTTGTATGGGAAGGAACTATAGAATTGAGACTTGCACCTAAAGCCTGATATAAAGACTTTAAAATAGGGTGCGTTGCGGCCCTTCACATAGTGGGGGGTTAGAGATTTCCACTCTCACGTTAGGCATCATAATCGAAATTCATAAATTATTATTACATGTAATTACAATCGTACAGTCAGGCCTGTGCATCTTGTGACGTTTTACAGTAGCATGATTACATTGATATTGTACTTCACGCGAACTATGATTTTGAACAGAAATGCATTAATGGGATGCTGGAATGAACAATGTTTTGTAACTCTTAATAATCTATATGCGACATCTCGGCACATCGGATGGTAAATGAAAAAAACTAACCTTTCCATTCAAATACAACATTATTCGCCAAGCTATAGCTGACCCTACTACTAGTTCTATCTCAGGAAGTGCGTGAACATTTTAAATCGTACCGTATATACATTGTCTCGGCACTGTGTCTGAATAGGGACTATAGTCTTGCCTTCATACTGAATAATGCAAGACATCTGTATCAGCGGAGAATCGACAGTAACACCTGTGATAGCGCCACATCTGATCACTAGTCTTCCTTCCATATAACACGCAGAACCTTTCCAGAGAGCATGCCAATATCCCTCATCGGATCACCGATCCTGCGTTATTGGTAATGAATCCAGTCACAGATATCCGCCGCTTACACTAGACGATTATTGGTGGTGATTCTGGAATTTCGCACCGCCTGGCGACTTTCAGCTACCAATAGATAACAATCGGTACATATAAAAAGTGTAAACGCTTTAGGAAATTCTTGGGTTGATAACTAATGCGGCCGATATTACGCAATCGAGCACTACCTGACGACTACAGGCAAGACGATCTACAATCATCACATTTTAGTCGTCTATAGTGTAAACGCCGGTCATACAGTGTCCCCTGGAAGTAAATCAGAGAAGGGTTGGCTTTCACACCAGCACTAGGCACTTTGTAGAGTACGAGGTGCACATCTGAAGGTTGTGGAGTGTGAATTAATATCATACAGTTCATACAAAGTACAGGCACACAATCAGCGGCCGACATTTCACTGCACACCTATCAGCTGTGTTGTGGATGTACTCTATTCCAAACATATCTGAAATCCTCAACACAAGTCAGGGCAGCGAAGGGCAATGGAGAACACTGATGATACATGGGAATAGAGACAGGATTGGCCTTTATGGATCAAACACGACTTATCTAAATTTATATTCATCTATCATGGGCTATCGTATGCTATATATGTCCTAAATCCCTAAGACAACTCATACTAGTTGGATATGAGACAGAGTAGGTATGAAACATGGACATTGGTGTAAGGCTGATTGAACTAGTCTTGTCTCGGCTCTTCGACCTGATTTTCATGTGCGTAAAACGATGGTGTTATTGCGAATTATGGCCATGCTCTGACTATATATCTCTGACATCGTTATTGCAAGGCAGGGAAAGCAGTGACAGTCCAATCATCTTGATTAAGTTAATTAAGTCATAAACTTGAGTCATTCATCTATGTTTTATTCATACCTTTTCTTTGCATGTCATATATTTTCTTGAAATTATGCCACACTTAAGAAATACTTGGGATTCTGGTTCTTTCACTCAGGAACTGAAAAAAAAATAAACTGGCTACCGGTTATTATAGAAATGTTGTACAAGCTCTACATGCATTTGTGTTAAGAAATAAGCATACGTTGTGCTGTTCTGGACTGGGGAGAATAGACTGTCTGGTGGTTACCTGTTGGCGGGGCTGAATGTGAAGTTCTGGCAGAACCGGCACGGGCGGTACAAGCGACAAGCCCTGGAGGAAAAGTTCAGCCGAGGCGGGCACGACAGCAGGTGGAGATGCACCAGCCAGCCCGCCCACCGCCACCCGTCACACATCACGCCAGCAGTGCCACTGCCCCATCACCTCCACCCACACATCTCCTCCAGTGCCTACCTCTCCCGCAGCCCGCACTCCTCCAGTGGCCTCAGACTGAGGACCCTCCTGGTGACCCCTCCTCCAGGCACATCAGTCAGTGCGTGCAGGAGCAGGAAGGCAGGGACCCTGGAGCAGGAGGATGGTGGCTGGAAAGGATTGGATGGGATGGAGTTCTCCTCCAGGGTAGAGATGGGATGGGGAGCGTGTGGCAGTTCGTGGATGCATTGACACGTCAGGTTGCTTTTAGGGAGTTGTTATATACCTTGTTTATCCACGCCTCCTCCCTTTGTTGCCCTTGTTCACTTAGCTAGCATCACAGCCTTGTTCTTCCTCTGAGCCTGAGCCAGTGGAGGGTCAGTCCTTTAAATACACTCCCTGGCCAGACTCTCCACCCATGTGGACTGCTTGCTTCCCGACAGCTGTACTCTCCTGGGAGAGGCCAGGCGGATCCATAAACCAGGAGAGCCGGAATAGGGGGACGACCAGGGCACACACACTGACACACATACTCCGTGGACGGTGGATGATGAATCGATGCCAAGGAGGAGCACCACCCACGGGGCTTATTCTATATTAACCCCAGTCGACATGAGCCCCGAAAGCGATCAGAGTCAATATTAACACTTCTCCTGCCTTCTTTCATTTTTTCATTATTTACGTTGATTTTCTCCCTATTGCGCATACAACCCATTGAGACCTTTGCCACACATTGGACACATTTTGTAAATCTTCCTTAGTTTCACAAAATAAATTTCAAGCACTGTAATGAGATAAACCACCGATCTTCTTCATTTACATTAAGTCTGTAAGCAAAACACAATATTTATTAGCAATCTATTCGGAATGTACATCTTAATATTCTAAGATAGACAAGAATATTCATAATTGTAGGCTAAGGCCCGGCGTCCACCTACTACGATATGGCACCGATATGGTCTACGATGGACCTTCCGATAAAAGATCAAAATCGCGTCGCAAGGTCACCTAATATCGGCGTAGTTGACCACGTTTCTGCGATTAGGCACCGGTAAAAACCTCATACAATGCATGGTGAATTGGTATGTCTGGACATTGTCTACGATTTTGCATCTTTCCGATATGCCTCCGATATTTGCTTTTTGTATCGGTGCCATATCAGTAGGTCTAAATTTCTATCGTAGTAGGTGGACGCCAGGCCTTATTCTATCTAGTGAGAACAGATACCAGAACCTCTATCATTCTTTTATTCAATACTAAATCCCCAATCCAACCCCCGATAATAAAGGGAAACAATTATTTGGTGTACACGAATACATTGAGACGGTGTTGATTAATTCCATCTCTAAGTTTAAAAATTGAAAGTGAAAATATATCTGACTGTATGCTTGGATACTAATTTCGCGGAAGTATTAAATTCCAATGAAATGTGTGTTAATCCTGGTGAGTTGTAACTGGCCTGGGGTGTAGGTATGATAGGCTGTAGTGTTTGTCACATTCAGAAAATTGAGAAGAAATGTAACTTGATATGACACTGCTGTTACGACCCCCAAAGCCTGAGGCCCGTTGAATAATCTAGGCTTGTACACGTAGACCCTTTTCTGTACGCCAAGGAGACAAAGAGATGATGTGGGTAGGCTCAAATCTACACTTATGGACGACCTTGTGAACGGTTAAGACTGTCTTAGTGGGTGAACGTATTAAACGATAACCCTTGCACGAAGGAGGCGGTGATGGGAGATATCATGGACGATTTGAACCTATTCTCGTTTAATATTGCCGATCTTAGCACACATGTCGTAAAGATGACACCTACATAGTGAAAGGTGGGAGAGAATAGTACCAACAAATACTGCAGATGGTGCAACCATATAATAATCGTCTGGGATTCATTATCAAGCGAACCTCATGTGGTACTTTCTCAATGAATAGATTCTGGGTAAAACAAGGCACATAAACCTCTCCGATATGTCCCATGCCCCGCCTCCCCAACCCCCGTCACCGGTCCGCCTGTCTGTTGCGTGTATGTCAGGCTTCTAGGTCTCGCCATTAATACAGGACGCCCTTCTCATCGTGATGCGCCGCGATTCACTCTTCAGATACGAATTCTTCACCAGTACCTGTTGTCTGATTGTATTGCAGGGTGGATTGCCGTCCTGATCGGACTCTGTCATATCTGCGCAGCTTAACAAGACGCAAGGCATAGGAAATGGCATTCGGAAAGCGGAAGTGCTGTTAGTGGTGCTCCCTGGTGGCAGTTAAAGATAGTCATCACGTGATCTGGCACCAGGTGTGCGCTGGTTCCCTGTCACACCGTCCCCATGGCCTTCCACCATCACTGGTACCTACTTTTCGGACATAACGCAAAATGCATCTAGACTGCCACTATAGGGCACATAGCTATTGTGTTATGGAGCTGGCCATTTTGCCCCGACACCAAAAAGAAAAACATCAGGCGACAGGCTCAGTTATCAATGGATTCGATTAGAAAAATATGCTCTGGCTTACCATAGAGAGATTTTACCCACAGATTATCACAGCAGATGATAGGGGTTGTCCCCCGACTACAGTGTTGCTATCTTACAATATCCTGGCGGATGATGTCGGAACTGGCAATCACTCTGTGCCCTATACCCTGGTGTATAGACCCGGTCGGCGGCAGGTATGATAGATTGCCGAAGCGTATGGAGGTAGACAACTTCTGCTCTCAATGGCATGCCGTCTGGTATGATAGGGGCGAGGGTCTAGTCCGTTTTTGGACTAGATTTGGTTAGGTAAGCAGCAAACTAGAGTAATTATGTCTAAGACTTGATGATACCATATACATGTATACATTTCTGTCTGTAGAGGAGTCTAAGCATTAAAGGCCTATAACTAGCAACCACCAGAAGAAACTCTTGTGGTTGCATCGCCCCACGTAGACCGGATCTCAAGATAGAGGCATTTGCCTGTCTACTGTCCTCTACCATGCCTCTTCTTGACATCAACCTTTCATACTAAAACATTCCAGAGTCATTTGCGAACATTTTATGTCTGACAGATAATAACTAAATATATAAACGCGCCCATGTAATTCACCCTTCTGAGCAGCGAATCACTGCACTAGCAAATTACAGTACATTATAGCACTTGTTTTAGTTCTCTATCTTCTAATGTAATTCCATTAATGTTCTTAGTCGCAACTTGGAGGGGGGGGGGGGCTACCTGTATGGCGTGATTAAACTCCAAATACAACTTGTCTCGACCAATTTGAAATAAACTTTTGTCATATTAACATGAAACTAGAATGACCTTTGGAATATTCATTTTGAAATGTGTTCTACTGAATGCAAAGTTTGTTGCGCTGACTTCATATCTTTGAATGAAGGGGAAGTGATATTTAAACAGTAATATCTGATAAATCGCTTGTTTCTTATTTTGCTGAAGTCAGAACTTTGGTCATTGTTAAAGGATAAGCTGTAGTGCATCAGCAAACTGTACTATGATAGAATTTGAAATTACCAAAGTTTGGAGAGGGATGAAAAAAGTATTTCACTGATAGTTTCCATTCGCTTACATTAAAAGCTGACAGTCAGTTGTATTTTTCTTGTTTCTGGGGTACAATGTTGGATGGATACAGACGCATCTGTCTCGGGATACATTGACGTATATAATACCTATTCACTTGTCTGATACCATATTGATTCTAAATGTCCTGGTAGAACAAATAAGTATTATTGATAATGACACTTTACTTTAAAAATCAGCTTACCCCATCCTCATAACCGTCCTAATTTCTGTCCATACCCAATCTTGTATGCCTCTTTCATAGCAAAGACAGTCACTGGTTACTTTGAAGATCTTAGAAGAATGAAAATATTGAAAACGTTCTTTTTATTAACGTTTACCTCGCCCTCTGGAATGAGGCCTTCTGTGCAATTTTGTTATCAGTAATACCAAGTACCATTGTTAAGAAAACTAACTCAGACATAGAAACCAGCTGCAATAATGATAATAGGGAGAGTAAGGATAGAGTATAAGTGGATAGCATGTTGTACTATTTTTCTTTTTGACAATAACTGACGTCAGATGATATAATGGAGGTCTTGATTGAATCACTATTTATTTCAAAATATATTTGAATTTGATTTATGAAATAGACATCCAACATGCCAACCCTCTCCGCCTATCCATATTAAATCCTCACCCTTACACACGACACTCTGGCATAACCTTACCTCGGTGTGCACCCTAGTCATCGATGTTGCCCATGGCTATGATTCGATATTCTAGAATCAAAGGGTCTGGAGACTGTTCAACACTCAGCTAAGGATTGACGCCTTTACCTCTGGTCTAGTTCCTTTGAGTTGACTTTTCCAGGTCTTCTGTTTTGAGAAGAAATTCAAGAACTAGATTATATGATTGTACCACCCCATTGTCTCAGGCTTCTGTTGTAGTATACAACTACTCAAGGTGGGTTGCAAGAACCGTTTTCTTTAGTTTTCTATCTCTTTGCGTCTATCCCGCCGTCACAGGCCTGCCATTTTATCCCTGATCTCTTTGATCCCATTGATCGGCATATCCTGGTCGCTTCACTACCACTGGCGACACAGAGACGATTCTACATTTAGAGCAGCGCCATAGAGCGACAGTCTACGGCCAGATCTAGCGGGAACGTATTGCGAGGGAGGGAATTTGGTTCTCAGTTAATTCGTTTGATCTGTTTAATCCCCTAGTCGAGAGACTTTGCAGACTGGAAATCCTAATTATACTTTATTTAATTTTCAACATAATTCATCATTGGCTGACATAATATTTCCGATTAGATGAAATAGGAATGTTTCACAAGAATCTGGCCTATATATTTTGTATGAGTATTTTAGCTGATGATGCTCAAAACCTAATATTTGTCAACTAGACTGGCTTCCGTCCCTGTGTTCTATGCGTTCCCACAAACTTACCCAGCCCTCCTCACCTTGGTTTTCGTGCCTGTCAGGCGATGTGGAAAGTCAATATACTCTAAGGTATACGTAATTTTATGTCAAGAAAGAGAGACTGAGGGAAGTATATCTGTTAAACAACTCATGAAGTGATGTTGGAGGATGGTTGCTGCTTTGAACGATTTGAAATATAACGGTGATATAATCAAGGCTCAAGGGTGTTTTACAAAGGAGGTAAAGAAATGAACATTTCTTTCAGGTCAATATGGAGGTCTCAGTATTTGGGACCATACATACATACGAACGGCAGGGATTTTAACCCGTTTCTCAAAAAGGACACCGGTTAGTTATGGATCAGATCAGATGGATTACAAATACTTTGCTTCCCTAGCTGTTAATAAATTTCAGGACAATTACATCTGCAATGGGACTTATTGCGACATCCTTTCATGATAAAGGCTCAATGAACACATCAAAACTCCTTTGCAGGAAAATTGCAAATCGTTCTTCAGTTGTAATCTAAATGGAATCATTCCTTTCCAAGAAGCTAATCGCAATGCAACAGTTTTTATGGTTAATTTAAACACGGCTGACAAAGGGCATTGGAGGAACATGTGGGTCCAGGCGGCGTCACTCCAAGGACTAATTTATGTATTTATACAAGATTCATTTATATGCATTTAGAGGTATTACATAGATGTAATCCTAGAGGCAGCAAGAATATTTCAGCCCCTATAAAGTTTCACTGTATGGGTTTTCCCGTTACTTGGTTGCTATATGTGAATACCTTAGTTAATGTGGAGTAGTTCTGATACAAGCTACAATCACTACAGGGTTGGTGGGTGGTACGTGCCTTCACCCTTACCTCGTATGTGTGGTTTAATGAGCATCAGGAGAGCTATTCAGCAAGCACCTCATCAAGCCTATTGGTCTGTAGCAGACTCCTATAATTAGTCTTTCGTCTTGAATCCATACCAACATCGTTGAATGTGCACACTATTGAAGTAAACCGAAAATACACCTTAAACTTGCAAAGGACTCGGAAATTGCTTAAGGTCACTAAGCTGCGGTAGATGTCGATACATGGATTCCCTGTGGCTGTTACTTCAATATGACATTTTGTCATCTGAATGATCTGACGTCAGGACTCCTATCGAAATAGGATTCAAACAATGGAGATGGATGCTCATGATGATATATTGTTAAAGAAGTAAATGTCATGCATTTTTTGTTTTTCTTTAGTTTCTATATTCTTTTTAATGTGTAGGTAAACATAAGGCTCAGGTTCTGTCCTTTCTATGTTGCTCCAAGCTAGGAATTACATAGACCCTTTATCATAACAGTGTATACAGCGATGGATTGGTTCAGGGTGTACCCATATGTGCAAGTTTGGCCCTGCAACAGAGGTCTGAGAGACTTAGAATTATATCACAAATTAGTGGCTCGTGGTATATCAGTCCGAGACTATGGTATTCTGATCATTTGAAACGTGTAGTATAGTTTTTGGTTTTGAAATCTCCGACAAAATCCATCCATCAGCCGCACAGGAATAGATTAAGAGTTACCTCTTAACTGTGCACCATAGACAGAGACCTGCTCTCCTATGTAACATTGCTTTTATTCATAACATCATCTAACTATTCCAATTAGAACTAAGAAATGTCACATATATAAGGATGGTAGCCCGACATCTAATCCTTTAAGGAAATATAAGGTATGGCTATATTACTTATGAAAAGATCGCAAAGTAAAGGTTGCAAGCAATAGTCTAACAGTGAAAGTGTATATCTATTATGCAAAGTCATCTGGAACAGGTGAACTATGTATATCCGGTTACAACTTAATTTACTCTTTCCTCCTGAGTCGAAAATGAGGCGACGGTGCGCCCATGCATTATGACGAACCTGTGATAGATAATGGCTTCAGCAGCTGTCATCCTAAGCGCGGGACAGTCACTCAGAGACACCTACCGGACAATGAGTCTACTAAACGTATGACGTCATATCACGTGACTTCGCTCCCGTCGTTTGAACTTTCCACAAACGGAAATCAATGTTCAATTAGGCTATGCTTTGTCTTGAGCCACATACTGCCAATGTATTCATGTACGGAGTTATGTCCTGTTATACAAAACGTTCGTAATATACAGAAAGCTTGCACCACGTTCGCCTAACAGATAGCTTTGAGTGCACTTAAGGCAGTATTTCTCCCCTGATATATTAGAAAGTTCAAACTCTCTTACAACTGTTCTTAGAACATTCTACTGCGTCTTGCATGGACTCATCTTTATCCAGAGAAGTTAGGCTGATGTATAACTGAGGATGTCAACGATGATAGTGAATTATTTGTAACTAATTAGAACGTAAAGTGTGGGCATAATTTTGTGTTAAGATAGATAAGTCTTTAGTTGGTGGCGCTAAATTTGACACACGAGAAAAGTATGCCCTATTGTAACTAACAGACCGACACACTTGTTTGATTTGAAGGCAATATCTATGGGGCCCGCTGGCAATAGCAATTCAAAATATAACTGGCGTTTAGTTGCTGTATTGACAAAATGGGTACAACGCACATTATCAAGAGAAACGAACTCTAGAAGCAATAACAAGGCTGTGTCCAAGCACCACATAGGCCTACATCTGGGTCTGCTTCCTAAATTCAATCTTGATAATCGTCTTTTTTTAAATGTAACAGCTTTCTATGAACGGTGATATATAGGTCAGCTTATTGAATTATGATAGTTGGTTATGTAATCGGAAGCTATTGATCTTCGTTCGGGAGTGTTTGAATTTGAATTCGGGAGGATCTCATATGACTATTTCCATCAAGAATGTCCTCTTACTGGATTTAGGAACCTGGCCCCGCTATGGTAGACGTTATCCTCGCCTGCAGACATCGGATTATATCTGTCCTACCTGCAGGAAAGGCAGTGCTTTACCGCCTCGCCCCTAGCAATGTTTGTCCAGCCTCCCCCCGGGAAATCCTCTGGAGAAGCTGGCTGGTGCTGGTAGACCGGTATCCTCCCAATTACTGCAGAGTGCGTGCCCCAAATTATCTACGAATTGTGCCAGACGTCCCTCACTTTTACAGCAGAGCCACTTACATCGAGAAGTGACAATTTCATTTTGAGAAACGCCTCCACCACATGGCAGTGAACACGAGCAGGTTGGAATCATCTTGGGGATGGCTTTCCCAGATGGAAAAGAGACAAGGTTGTCTCTGAAGGGCTTTACTAAATTGGTACGATTTATTCACGAGCAACCTGACTAGCTGCGTCCTAATTAGAACCAGGCTGCTCAGAGCAATACATGCCAGTATGAAAACATGTTTGATTTGTATTAGGGTGTTGGGCATTAGAAGGTATAGGTCTGCCACCGTCATAGAGACGTGAAACCTAACAATCATGTACAAAGTATGTTTATATTATATTTATAATTTCTGCTTGGCGCGAAGGTAAGAAATGATTTGTTTGGTATTGTTAACAGCTTTTTGCGAAATGTAAGTAACATTGTCTTTTTCTAGTCCCCGTAATCCAAATGTCAATTTTTTCTACTAGGTCTGTACTTTCTTAGTGACATTTCTTCACATGAAACTAAATCATCTAAATATTTCCATAGTTTGGATTGCCCTTTTAACAATATTTTCGTAGGATCACTTTGCTTGACATTCCCTTTCTAATTTTTATGTTTTAATAACTGAGCCAGCCTTTGGTATTTTGCGAAGGGAATTATACATTTTTTATGAATACTTTATTTCCTACTTCCTTTACATCCTAATAATCATGTGGCAATCATCAGTCTATTCAATTTTTTGAAAGATTGCGTATTTATGTTGAGATGGATAATTTGATAATATTCTGGTATACCACACTTGTTATAGGGCTATAGACCTGCCTCCACAAAATACCGTGGGTTTTGAGTTAAAAGTTAAACATCGATAGGCTAACGATGGCACCGACAACCATCCATCTTCAATGTTTTACTTGTATTTTACATTAGATGAAACGCCACTGTGGTGAAACGTACCATGTGACAACCAGTTTCACGGTAGATTTTGATAACAGAATATGGATGGCACGAGACGATTCGAGTCATCAATTAGCGTTGAACACGTTGAACTCTGGGGAAAAAAAGACTGACCATATGTATTTTTGTATTGTAGCTTCATGCGTTCTTTACGAAAATTGAAAGTAATATAGCGGCTATAGTGGATTCAATAAAGATCTGTCCTTATGTGTCGCGCATGTTCCCCTGGGCTATTCGCTGAGTGGCAGTGTATTGGTTAGGGGACCAAAGCATTGCACACAGGGCTTGTGTGTGGATAGCCACATGTATTGCTTTTGGAATTGAACCTGATTGAAAAACTAATCAATGGCTGTTGGAACCGATACTGTCATGTGGTATAGATTATAAGGAACAGGTACATTGCCGTTGAATTATTGCTGTCTTCCAAAGTGGATTTATAAAGAACACTCTCCAAAGGTAATTGACTGATACAATATGGGAGGCAAATTCAATTGATTTGGGTGGGGGAGTCACTTTGTCATTGGCAGAATTGAAGCTACCTCAAGAAATCCATTTGAGCTGCGAGTTGAGCCGTGGTGTAGTCTAATCCGCAGCAACAATTTACGACATCATGTTGAATAAGCTGAAGCGTTTGTGACATCGTCCTTGTCATTCGCTGCAGAAGTATCGAATTCAAGAGTTCCTTCATGGATATATTGTCTACTCTGCCCATCTCCTTTTTGAAAATGATATGTACTCCCGATGAAAATCTATTAGAGGGATATTGCCTTGGAATGTTTTTATTGATTGTCCCCATTTACACGAAGGTCGACTGAGACAATAAGCGTTTATGTGTACCTGCAGGCCAAAGATTTTCACACTATATAGCTGATGTGGTAATCTGAAATAAGACCCAATATCAGCGTAACTGGATTTGACGGAGTGATAGAAAACCCCTACAATAAGATATAAGTTTTTGATCGATGGTTGTCAAAGTGTCTAGGAGAACGTACACTAAGGGACTGTGACACTTGGCATATATCAAACCAATGGTTTTCACTTACATTTAGATTCACTGAAGCAAATGATGTCACAATAGTCAGAATCAGGGCGCGTGGCCTAGACGTTGTTCCACCGGGATACGTATGCGCCAAAACCCCCAAAACCAATTTGCTTCACAGCAAGGCGGACCTGTTTCAAGGGACTGTTCTCTCTGAGAAAAGCCACCGGGGTGGTCGTGAACTGTATTCACGTATTAACCACAGAGACTATAACAGACTTTAGATGTTCTTTAGATTTCATGAATCTTCACAAGGAGGAGTGTATCACTTAGTTGATGCCTTTCTCTGTGAAGTGTGCACGTGGAGTCAGCTACTGCTTTGTAGTCTCTACGCTATAACATTAGCTGCCGATCTGAGAGGGTCATTGTAGGTGAGCTAAAGATACCGTAAACCTTAGTACAAAGGCTGCCTACATAATAAAATGGCTCATCCAAAGGCGAAGCGTCATCAATTGACTGTTTTCGTTTTAGAGACGTACCCTTCATTTTTTACTGGCCCTTTTGGTTTCGTTTATTATGCACAAATCATCACAGGTAGGGATTTCCTTTGTGGTGGAGCGATACAAACAATATCGCGTATCGCGTATCATGTGGCAAGGTACGTTTCACCGCTTTGTTACAAATAATAGCAGTATTTAGGACATAAAAGTCCAAGATCAAGAACGTTGTGGAAGAGGGTAACATACCGTTATTCTTACCATTCTACGACTCCACCAAGACATCATTCAGGTAAGGTATTAGATAAGTACGGGTGTGGTATGGTAATGATAATGATGATCACTATAATGATAATGACAATAATAATAATAATACATTGTAGTTTGTCCAAGAACAAGCAATTACACATTACTGTGGTAGGCAGTATTAGCATATACCACACAAAACAGGTATTTCAATTTCAACGGGTGTGTAACTACATGATGTAAGTCCAGCATTGACAATGTAATGATACGTCGAGATATATATATATATACAGATAGATAGATAGATTATATCACATCCAGGTTCTTAAATCACCCTTTGAAGCTATCCTACCAGGCGCGTCTTTGTACTATCTATGTCGATAATGTTTCAGTACCTGTTTGGTAAAGTTATGCACTGTTGGTTGATGAAACTGAGATTATATCTACAGTTAACACTATATCTTCCGACCATTATCGTTGAAGTAGGAAGTTGAAGTAGGAAGTAGGAAGTATATCTGACTGCCATTATTGTTGAGGCAGGGAAAGGGAAACCACGCTTAGATTAAGTTAACACAATAAGTTTAGCGTTAACACTATAGGCGTATTCTGTACTGTGCATTCAACTGCTAACCCGGTCAGTCAACATAACTATTATACTGTTATGTATTTGAATGTATTGCCTTTTAATTTCACCTGCGATTCATACGAGGTACCCCCGTGCATCATTACGGATACGTCTACAGGGAAGGGCTGGTAAAGAATCATTGTATTTATATGTCTATTCATTAGCGTGGCAGGTAGAATCAGATCGACCTAACACACTGATATGTACGTCACTAGGATATTACATACTAGATTACACAATCATCGATCGAATGACATCTGAACTATCGACCCTATAATCAAGGTAACCTGTTGTTACTTAAACCATTATTGTCATGACCTACGTTCTACATGGAATCTGATATCTTCTGTCTACCTATATATATGTGTGTAACATAGACCATCATTTTCTACAAGTCAAATAGGGTCTCATATGTTGGGAGAGTGAATTAATGCTGAGACTGCCATAAAAAGGTGTATCCGTAGGCTTTTTATCGTAGGTGAGCTCACGGTATCTACCAGTCGTAAACTTAGGGATAGGTCAATCAATTTGCTTAAGCGACTTCGATCAGATAGTTTCATACAATATGTCACAGCTTATGCGCGGAGAGATAGAAGTCAGGTTACTTATTGTTGAATAGTGAATGATGTTAATGAATGGTTGAGGCTCAGACGGTGCGAAGTGTGTACGGGCTTCAGCAACACAGAATATGATGATAGTCGACAACGTACAAGTCAAGTTGTGCAACTTTTCCTTCGTCACTGGGAGGATAGTAAAATGTGGAGAAATAATCGGTCGATAAGTTCGTACCAAAATGTCCCAGTGATAAAAAGGCTTCCTTATTGGTAAATAGGATATGAACGTAGTTGTGATAGACAAACTCCTGCCTATTGAAACGAGCGAGTTAAGAGAGACTTACCAGCCATCCGGACTATGCAATGCCCAGCACTGGCAGAACATGTCTCCAGGTGTTGGCAGCGCGCATCTATCAGCCCCGCTCTATCCACACTCTCTTACTTCTCCATGCTCGGCCTACCGTCGAGCAGCTCGCGTAATCCACCACCGATTGCTCTGAACTGCTCCACTACCCGATGCTGCATCCTCTAGGTGCTGGCAGACAGTGAGCAGAGTAGTAGCCGCACACGTCAACGTATCCTGGTCTCCGTGAGGGGCCGCGACGAGCTGCTCCCAGCCGCTCCACTGAGCTGCTCGCGGGCCCGCCACGCTTCCCCCACCGGCCGCCCTCCACCCCCAAGCCCGCTGCTACTTGTCCCAACTGCTCATCGCCGCCGAGGGGCGCGCGCAGGGTGGGCCAGTGAGTGGCTCCAAACACCAGTCGCCTGTCCCTCCGAGCTGCTCCGAGCAGGTCCAGCGGAAGGGCTAGGCGGTGATTGGCGATGACGGGCGACTGCAGCCTCTTGAATCTCGAGTGGAGCTACCGTTAAAGCTGACGGCGGCGGCAACATGTGGGTGAGAGCTGATTGTTTACCGTCCCCTACCAGATCGCACCCTAGATAGCCTATCGCGCTCCCAATCTGCGGCTACTGTAGTCAGCATGCAGGAGATGAACGGATAGCGCTCACGGCTGATAGCTACGACGGGAGCTGATATCAAGGGAGGCTATCTGGCATCACGGCTATCGTATAGGGAGCTGAGACTTCCGCCGCCGCACGGAGATTGCCATCATTTTGGGCGAGCTACCCAGAGGTGGCTAGTTCTCAGTCCGCTCACCAAAGAGCGCAATAAGGAATCAAGCATATCCGGTTTCCATGTCCACTTTGTCGTCAACTGCAACGTCATCCCCCTTCTTATGGCATTCTTGCCGTCGTCCTGGTAGTCTTCATTGTGGTCGACATCATCATCGTCGTCACCATTGTCATGGTCAGCTAATTGCCCTGTTCATTAGTTTCGCCATCAGCATCGTTAGTTTCATTGTGCGCCTAGTATATGACCTGAGAGATACCACCTCTAGAAAGTTTTACCGACGATAAAATTAACTCTAGTTACCGCTGTCGTAACATACCTATCCGCCTTTAAATTTTTACCCGTTTCAAAGCGATCAGATTTACCCTTCGTGGAAACTTGCACCTCACTTTATTATCCATCGTATACAAAGACCCCATTGAAAATGTATGTAAACCACGACCCATTGTATAAAGCCTGTCAGATACCATAACTGTGGTATACGGATTCACATCTATGGTATTCTATAGAGGAAACCCATGAAAGTTTAGGGTCAGAGCTCGTATCCCATCGAGTTTGAATCGCGTAGTAATTCACAAGGCTAAGCCGCGTGAATTATGTAGCGATTCAAACGAGATGGGATTGAGCTTTGACCCTAAACTTGAATGGGTTTCTGAATTTATTTCACCCTCCACATTGACAAATGGGCTAACATTTGTGACATAATCCCCCATTGGATATTTTCCTAAATATCTCACGGGCGTTAGATACGAGTTCCCAATGTTAAGTCTATGGAGAAAAAATATCTGGGGTGAGATAATGCATTAAAACCATGGTATATGGGGAAAATAGTCCCTTTGTGCTATAGAGAATAGTCTCTAGTGTTATACCCTTTATTATGGCAATCACTGGGTTTAATTTATTCGAAAAGATGGATGATAAATACAACAAACGATTGTGATGTGGACAGGCGGCTCTGTAAACCACCCGAGGTTGACGTCGTCGTGTATTACGACGCGTCAACCCTCTCGTGGTTAACGGCCGCCCGTCGATGATTGTCTATGTATTGCGCAGCTTACCCATAAGGTAATATCGTATTTCTCACTGCTCAGAGACGGACGAGAACTCGAAAACTTAAAAGAGAGACTTTTTAGAGTCAGGGAGAAGATAATATGTGAGAAGCGTGCTCGTTATGACAAACAGTATACGACATGGCCTCCTGTTCCAACGCCTATTCTTATCTAGATCATTTAGATGATACTACTCATCTCAATAATCTACAGGAAAGCACCAACGGATAGCGAGAGAGGGGGCATAACAACGTTATATTTAAGCTTATTGTAGCTGAATGCACTCTGTCTTAGCAGAAATCACGGGTGATGTATTTCGGTGTGATATAACTCGATAGCTGACGGTCTTCCTATTTTAATGACGGAAATGTACGTATTCATACTGCAAAAGTGTAGTATGGTTGATTATTATATTCCCATGCTGCATATTTGATAATTACGTACTGCTGCTCCCTGTGCATTATGAATGGTGCACTGGACTCTGCACAGTATACTGTCATACTGCACACGTTTAAACATCAGTTTGTGAGCATTCATGCTGACATGTCTTCTATGTCAATGTATGGTGAGATTTGATTAATTTTGGCTATATATAACGAGCCACCATGCTTGTATATGCTACAAAACTCGATGAGAATTGATGTTATTTACGAGCAAGAACAATTCGCCATCACGTTTTGTAGCATGTACAGCATGGTCAGGTCGTTCTGTATGATTATTAGATCATTTGAGAGACAAATGTTTTTAAAATGAAACAATTGGAAGACACATGACATACACCATTCCCTAACCTCACCCTGAGGATGAAAGCATTAGCTTTCGTTGTGTCTTTCCTTGCAGATTCTTCTATATAAACTATCAATTAGTCTTCATCGATTTATTGGCCTGGTATGCCTTGAGCCCATAATCCTGTCTATCAGTACCAACACTAAACATACACTCCTCAACGTACCAAAATGCTTAGCAGCCCCCTGTCTGCGATACACATTTACCGTACTGTAATCTGATATTATCCACTTACACGCCTTTGAATAGCACCTGTGAAACGCCTAAAATTATTGCTAGATTACCCCCTCCCCTACCATATATCCCCCATTGCCCTTCTTCACCGTTCACCAACATATATACTCCTCCACTCATTTGATCACTCCTAGTCTGTAATACCGTGTTAGACTAAGCTCGAGGTTGACAGGGCACGACCATTGAACCCTCCCAGGCCCCACGGGCTTCCAGGGCGGGAATAGCTGGGTCTGGGCCTGGGCCTGCACTGCCGCCCCGACCGGCACCCATTAACCACCGCCTCGAGGGTGAAACCTCCACGGTCTACTTCAGGATGAGCCGGTTCTCAGAGGGCCAATCCCAGGGACTAAAGCAGTAAGAACCTTCGACTAGGAACCCACCAGCTTCAAGGAGGGATGAGTGATAGGGTATCGAGTCGCGCTCGGTTTGAAGTGCTGGTGGTTCTGATGATGGTGGGGGTGATGTGGCTGCTTATGATGGGGGGTCGTTGAATAACCTATGCCAGCGAAAGGACAGGATACAAGGAGGCCTTGTAGGAGGGGTTTTGGTTTTATGATATCCAAGCTCGTTCAGCTAATACTGTTCTACCTGACCAAAGATCGTCCATAACTGCTGAATAAAGTTGACTCACAACGTCCCTGGGTCTCGTTGGCGTAAGATAAAATTGATTAGTTTGGACGATCTAATTAATCTACACAGCATGGACCTGTTTCACTAGTTTTGTGACAAAAGTGTTAGACAGACATGAAAAGCGGCACCAAGAGTGCAAGCAAGAACAGACAAAACGAAGTCTAATGTCTAGTTCTTATGAAACCAGTAACACCATCTAGACACCATCTAGACATGTCACGAGACTAGTGAAACAGATCCCTGGACCGACATGATCAACCGTATGAGGAGGTATATTGGTCGGGTCGTATTTCTAAATTATCAAAAAAAATAGGTAACTGTTAGCTAAATACCCTGACACTGTGTCAGAAACATCTAGATGGACGTCCGACATTTATCACCGTTTATTGACAGTGGAACTGTCTACAAGTCAATTATTGACGAATCATGTTATGAAGTCCGTCTATAAACCAGTGGTGCCCGCCATTATAAAAACGTCTCTATAACCCGGCTAGCCCCTTAACCTGTTTTGTCTGCAGACAGGCTGACGTTTCTCGGTAGACCTGCTAAGTTAACTACCTGAGATAATCAGGCAATTTCCTCATAGCCAACAAACATCGCAAACTATAGGAAACAGACAAATAGGTAAGGAAATGGTACATCTGAAAATTATTCAATCGTATCATAATGCGATGATCATCTTCACCCTGATTCTAACCCGTTTAAACGTTAGATTTTAAGTATTCTTTATACTATTCTTTCAGACTTCTTCGGAATCAGACCCGAACTAGCTCATGCATGTATAATATATAAAACGGGACCTTCCTGTGACATAAGAACATCAAAATGCATACGAAATTTTATTTAGCTATATGCATACCAGATGGTCGATATTTTACATGAACTAGGAAAACTTAGATATGAAAATGATACATGTAAAGGATGGAATAAAGTAGTCCCGTTAGATATCGGAAATAGTGTCCCTAAAAGGAAGCTGATCCAGTGGCTCCAGCTCCCGAGAGGATGTAGACAGACCAAGAAGAAACTTGAGTCGGTCCGACGGTTGTATTGGAAAATGACGAGAAACCTGACCTAAAGGCAAAAATATAGACACTTCTTAATGGTTACAGCATGAAGCAGACACATGAAATGTTCGCCTCAAAGAAAATGTTTAAGCTTTAAAATCTATTTATCGAATTTGTTTTTCAGAATTCACACCAAAGCTTTAACCTCGGAGTATACAGAGAGTGTTGTCGGTGTGTAAAGGTTGAGACTAATACCAAATTGGTCAAAAGTGTAAGATATATTCGGATTAAATGAAATACTTTTGCACAGATTTATCCTAGAAACAGCATTAGCTAAGAACACTATATAACTATTGGCGGAAGTTACGTATTAACATACCGCTACTATCTATACAGTAAGAATGAAGTAATGCACATTGGTGCCATAATTTATGGTTCGTATAAAACGTAAATGTACGGATTAAAATGCGATCATATGATATGAAAGTGTACCCCTCAAGTGACATTCAAAAGAAATGGCAGTCGTTAGCCAGTTCAAAGGTTTGCCGTGGTGATCCTGCTATTCTAAACGCGATAGCGCATATCTATGTGTTGTTCTAGCATATGGGGAACCTTTAGATATGGTATCGAAAATCAATAAGATATTCCATAAAGAACACGTAAGAGGCATCATGGACTGTCTGAATTGAGAGGCAACTCCCGTAAGGGAATTTTGTGGATAAAGTTCTTCATTTACTTCCCTACAGTATTCACTTAAAAGGTAAATAACGCGTAACGCTAAGAGTTGATGCTTCGCCATGCTGTTAGCCTCACTTTGAATCGATAACTAAGAATATTAAATCTATTTACAGTCATGTCCCATTAATATAACAATTGCATTTTAGGGTAAAACGTTGGCTGAATCTTAAAAAATGTGAGACTGGAGTACTAACTCACGAATGGCTCACCATGAAGGCATTGATTGGAATGGTCTACTACAACGAATCGGCGTTTCGACTCGTTCACATTGTACCGCTTAAACAACATACTGAAATTAAATCACTGGATGTCGCATTGTGTAAGTGGTACCACTCTTTATGCACTGGCATGCACCCAGTACCAATAGTATCTATTGCGAGACTAAGTATCCCACTGAATAGTTTCCACACCTAGTTTCCTGAATGTGTCCAGTAATCAGACTAACCTTTTTACCAAAAGAACAAATGGAATCAAAATTAAGAAAAATTAATAACTTTGTAACGAGCCATCCATAAAGTTTATATGCAGAATTTCTGAAATTTTGGAGCCCCCCCCCCCCTCCCCCGCCACCCCCTCACTCAATCTTGTACGCAATAGAACTTTATGGATGTCCTCTAAGTTATAACTGCAAATTATAACAAGTCAATAGTATAGTGGTCAGGACTTATAAAAAGATAGATATTTGAAAGGGTGGACGAAGACTTATAGGAGGTAATAATCACAAATACCTCGGCGTTATTTGAGATGGTCAACTAACCTTCAAAGACAATTTCAGTCAAATTCGAATGGAGTGCACAGCGTTCTATTTATGCAAGTAGAAAGATCGGGCATCTTTATAATCATTGACACCAGTTTGAAGTTTCTTAAACAAATAATGGTCCATGTCCTTCATATTCAGTTTCATGTTGTATGGATACACTTTGAGAAAGAAATCATCTAGAGCAGTGGCAATCAATATTGTGTACTTTGTGACCTGTCGTGTGTTGGGATGTAATTTTACTTTATTGTCAGCTTACTTTCTTCTTACCATTCACAGATAGTACCAAATGTCACTCTGCGGTTTTTTATTTGTTTTCCTCTTAGTGATACTCCTCGGGAAGAATGTCCGGAGGTTCGTGATTTCGTGATACAGTATCATATTGCGTCTATGGGATAGAATGAAATCAAGACAGAAGCGATCAAGGCGATGAAAAGCAGCATAATTTCTGGTTGGCGAGGATCGAGCCTGATTCAGAGGCCTAGTAGTATATGGAAATATGGCGAGGCCTCGGGCATCTCCCCATCTCCACCATTTCCATCATTCAGTCACTGGTCGTTCTGTCCCAGTCACCTTCTATAGTCTCGGAGACTCAGCTGTATTAGCAAAGGGATCAAGTATGTAAACTTTATAACGTATCAAGGGGCGATTAACAAAATGGTGTGCCTGGAGTGTTTGATCCATGGTATGACCCAATAGCCTTAATTTGAGTAATGATACATCTACAAGTGACCCGAATTTATGTTGTTTTTATCACATCACGGCCACAATGAATGGTGTCCTGTTACATACCTTTCTAACCACATGCCCCATGAAACAATACTGTGGATATATTTCATGCTAGTGCGGCAGAGGCAGAAGCAATAGGAAAGATTTATAGAAAAATGCTATGTGTACAAGGCTGCTATGCGACTAGCGAGTAAGTGACCGATTCCGATGCGGTATGCTGTGTTCTTGGCGCGAATTTTCGCCTAGAATTTTCAGAGAGTGACCATGGTTGGTTGTTTCTGGTCATGTGACCTAGATCCAGTGTTTTCTTTGGTTGCAAAGTTTTTCAACAAGAGAATGAACTCACCCCAATAAACTCGCAGAGAGTTGAAGAGAGAGAACCCTTCTCGACCGAATAATTTTTTTTTTTTTAAATAAAAATTATAGAAAAATACTACTCAATAATTGAATAGATATAGAGGGACAGAGTGTGACAATAAGCAGTAACCCGGAGTCCATGGAAATGTGGTAAATTCAAAGTAGAATAGGGGAGAATACAGCGAAGGATGTAGTGCTGTATACAGATACTTGACCTGGTAAGACCTGAGTGATGGATGAGGCCTGGTAAGCATGAGACGAACAGAGCTAAGGCCAGAGCTCAACGTCTAGATTAAGGTACATAAGGCACTGCCTCCTGTATATCGTGCCCTTCGGCGTATCCAGAAATACCCATGAAGTATCGGTGGTGTCTGCCTGCACACAGCACTCAGGCAGTCTACTCTACCTTCACCACCACCATTACAGACACCTCACCTGTCATGAGGGCCTCTCTGATGTCGACAGCCCAGAGGGGGCTGACAACAAACGAATGAATCACAGAAATATATCTTCTGAGTCCTCTGTCCCAACTTCTAACATCCACATGCCTTGGTATCAATACATTCATTCGCTGCCTTTCTTGCCACCTGCCACAGTTGCAAACAAGCCGAGATACTGACTCTTGTTTTACAATACCATTAAAGTATCGTTTAGCCCATCCCCTGTTATTGCTGTTAGAAAAGATAGATAATGTATTAAATTCTAGATTTGTATGTTATATCCAATACATCTGCAATCATGGTATTTCGGTTCATTTCAAATCATTGTTGAATTGTTGACAGACTCCTCAGTATCTATCTGGAATCGAATCATACAGGTAAGACGTACATTCTGGGTTATTATTTGTTCTATTAGTAGTCTATAACAAAAAACATACTAGTTCAAATTTCGTGTGCAAAGAAATATAGTAGGAAATACATGCATTAGAGTGTCTAATGTCCATGTCTAGCTAGCTTCTGAAAGGACGTGCTTCTGATTTTGTTTCAGCTCGACACCTTTGCTTGTATAGAGATCAGACCCCATGTCCGAAGATCTAACACCGTGTATCAAGAGGCCTCAGTCATCAGAGTGATCACTGAAGCGTTAACTGAGGCAATCTCGCGAGTCGGTACTTCGAAATTGAAGTGGAAGAGGGTGCTCTTGAGCGGAAATCATAGCTGCTCTAACCAAAATGGAAACAACCTCCTCAAATTATGAATACTAATTTGTATATACTCATAGATTTCTGGGGATTGAAAATGAAGTACCATCGCTACTAGCTATGCGGTGATTCTTGCTTTTTTTAAATGAAAATGCTGATGGACCATGATAAGGACTTTCCAGATTATGATAGGTCCTGTGTGCGCATTTGCCTCGTTTTTTTATGTATCCCAAATCAGCGGTCCAAATACTCACCACTTTATATACATACGGAAAATAAAGATATTGGTGAATTCATTGTTACACTATTTTCCAATGCAGATAGTAAAATTCCGAAGCATTGTTCAGCTGAGTGGGTTATCTTTAATCTGGAAATATACCTCTAACTCCTCGCGGTGATACTGGAAAAAATACATCTATTTCAAGTTCGCTCGTCATATCTTTCTGGCTTAGGTAATGATGATATATATGTTTTGCAGGTTGGACGTCCTCGCGATTATCCTACCGATCACCTATCTAACTCTATTATTGCCTGTTGAACTTGTATACCATTGTTCATCTGTACCCCTCAATTGTATCAGAATAACTTGTTTCGGCGAGAGATGCAATAAAGTGATTTAAAAATTAAAAAAACCTACCAAGAATCTCTACCAACATAGCCTCTCACACTGCCTACCTCAACATTTACTAGTGTCTCTCTTTGGATAGTCGATGACGTTAGCCGAGAATAGTGTTTGTTGTAAAAACTGACAATGTTATTTGTGTTTCACTGAGGCAGTGCTCTTTTCACCTAAGCGAGTTGATGTAGTGTCTACAGGTATAGGAGGTGGCAGGGCCTCTGGTGTAGACACAGGCACCGTTGGCATCAAGGGTGGGATCAGTTACATTGGGACAGCAGTAGTCACCTTTGAAAGGAGCGCATTTGCAAATAAGATTAAGAAAGCAGAAAGACTCCAAGTGCGTCTGGCGGTCCGGTATCTCTGCCAATAAGTAGTATCAGAGATAGGACTGGGTGCCAACAGCCGCAGATTTAGATACACCACACCAGATTATGGTAGTCATGTAAGCCAAAATCAGCTGAAGTACTTCGCTTTTCTACGGTTCCTATTTAATCCAGTCCACTATGATAAGAACCTCAATTTTGATAGGTGCTATCAATTAGATATTCTTGTTTTATTTTCATTTCATATGGACTACAGCTCTACAATCGAGGATGAACGTCTGTGCTCAGCATGTAATTACCCAGATTTGTAAACATAGTGTTTGATAGTTATACTTTGAGCTTTGATCTATATAGTCTTCTGATATGATGAGTAATGTTAAACAGGATGTGTGAATGGCAAATTGAATTGTAAACAAACAGAAACGAGTGTTGCTATGAGCAACTCTGAGCAAATCCATAGGCTTCATACAAGGACAATGGAAAACCACCAGGCACAGTGGCGCCGTCTAACGTTATCCGATAGAACTATGTCTTATCTACATACATGCTTTGCTTTTCCTAAAACCTTGAATCAAAGAGTGTTTGGATGAAACTAAAATTGTTGCGTGACATTTCTGTAACACCATTTGAGAGAACTTAAGGTTTTGTATGATAAGACAAACCAAAATGATTAAGTGCCATAGGCCACAATGAGTGGTCATGTCAGGCTAAAAATGAGAAGGGGGCTCATTGGAAAAAGATGATACGCATGAAATTGTATTGAACTGTACATATTGTCAAAAGAACTGTAAATGGCAAAGATAATCCCTTAATCCATTGGTATGTAATAATACACGTTATAGGCCCGTTTCCATTGGCCGACAAACATTGTGTAGATTTTTTGTGTTCTCCTAATGGCCCATTTCCATAGGCCATCACCTACACACAGTCAGGAACCACCGACAGACCTTAGGACTGCTGACGCCAAATGGAAATAGGCTATTAGGAGAACACAGATAATCTACACAGTGTTTGTCGGCCAATGGAAAAAGGCCTTATGACTAACGCCGAGTCAACTGAAACTGTTAACCCTGCAAAACCATTCGAAAACATTGTACCTTCCATCTTTTTCTGTCTCATGTGTCTTGTCGTGTCGGGTCACTGTCTCCATCACCCCGTAGCCAGACTGACGCTACGATTGGCCGGTCAGTGACGTCATCCTCTGTCACAATACGTCATGATGCGCTCATAGTACCCCCTGGTCGTCACCCCAATAACTCCCGCTAGGGGCGCCACCAATCAACGGCAGCTAATTGTCTTCATTACCCGCTAGTGGTAGCCTCTAGTGGTCGGCCATGCGAACTAGCGGTGATCCACGGGTCTGGTTACGGCAGTCTGGAGTGACGGATGGGTCTGTTGTCGTCTATGGTTAATTTTCCCGTCTGTGTACGTGGCATCATGGTTCAGTATGGTGTATATATATACGGACGTCTAAAAAATGTGACAATGGTTTAGATGGTACCAATTTAAAAGCAAATCGCATTGAAGGTGATTCCTGTTGACTATTCATTGACAGCCTGATAGACTTTCAATGGAAAATGTATTTGGAATGTCAGGTTTAATGACAATACGTATATCGTGGTCGCTCACCCGTACCAACGATGGCATAGTTATTTATGAGTAGATCAGAGTGATAAACCATGTTCAAGAATGTTCAAGTGATGTTGGGGAAATAAAAACCACTATATATATATATATATGGTATTCGCAATATGCTGGAAAACCCTTACATTTTATCATCAAGCTTTCTTTAAACACTTTATTCCCAAGATAACTTTTGCGATTGCAAATAGAATAATGCGACATTATATATGGTGGAGATATCATTCAATGGAAAAAAAACCTTCTGGGGTCATTATCGATGCATATCTAAAAATATCCATATAAATAGAAAATCACGACTACTATAATTTGAAGCCATATTTACCTTGGATGTGGATAAGTTATGTACTTAAAGGAAACACTTGCGAATGATAACAATCCCCGCTTCCAAATTGATGTTTTAAGAATGTGCTGTGGCATTGGTATGGCCTAGTACATTTTCTTGTTTCCTTATTCAATGAACTAACTGCAAGTACTGAGTTACCCTTTACTTAAAATAGGTGTATACACACTGGCCTATATGGGGATAATGAGGGCTGCACGGTCGGAGGTGGATGCTACCCTGTAGATCATCATGATCAATTCGTGTGGCTCACTCAGCCATTTAGGATGAGAGATAGTTTGTTGTCACGGATCCTTCAATTCATATCTACCTTCAGTATAACAGCAAAATATTATCAGGGAGCTGCTAACTTCAGAAGCACGGCGGTGCATAAGCTTGGACCTTTTTTTCATTTTCGTCAGAAATTATTGTGAGTAGTTTAACAGTAAAAAGAATTACACACCTCAATGGTGAATCATGATTAGCATTTATAATACACAATGTAGTACTCGCCTTTGTATTGTATTCCCAATCCTTCATTGATGCTTCTAAATCCCCGTACTTCCATTTATATCAAGCAAGAGCGACAGTTGAGTTCACTTTTACTTCACATCAATACGGGCCTTCACCATCCTACTCTCCTTTAATTCCTACAATGTTAACTCTAGTGGAACATAATTTCCAAGTTAAGTGCTTGCTTATCGGCCTTTCCACCCCACTTAACAGATACCCAAGACCATGCAAAGGCCTCTCCGTGAAGCCACCATCCTAATGCGCTTTAGATTTCAGCTGAACAAAGGGGTGTTCATGATAGATTTAGGTTTATCTTTCTGGTTCATCACAGAATTTATACTTTATTGCCATCGGCTATTCTTTGGAAATCGTGAATAACTTGTGCACAAATAGCAATAATGCTTACTAAGCATATGAGATATCGTTCTTGTGCACAATGTGAATATAGATCGTCATGTCGTCATGCAAATAAGCTTAGTTTAGCTTCATTTTGTACAATAACGGAGAACACATGGAGGGGCATTGCGATACAATGTCTCGGTGTCAGCATACCCAATGTTAATAGCAAAATATGGCACATTATACAGTGATCGATAATAACGGAAGTATAATTTCAAGTACAGATGGAGATGGGTATTCCGAGTTTATCTATTCCGGTGGTATAGTATATCTTGGGAAATACTAAAAATTATCTATGGGTTAGCCTAATCAGTCTGCAGACGTGCTGATCACTGTTTCCTACATAAGCCAAATGTTGAGCAGATGTCTCCGAAAGCAAACACTAGGTGGCACCACTATCAGCTTACAAACTGTGTACAGAATTCCCTATCCACAAACCACTAGGTGATGTTCGTAGAGCCCCCTTATCTACCTATCCTTCCAATGTATGTCAATCCTTTTAAATATTCTAAAGGATATACTACTTACAGAAAGTGGCAATATGTAGCAGAGGTGTATTTGGTCAGGCCCTATTGAAAGCCTCAGCATATATTAGCAGATCTTCTCATACAGGGTGTTAATGGGTCCCAGACGGGACCTCTGAGAGATTAGTTTTATTACCTGCTAGACTTCACGGAATGTCTTTTCTTACCTGACCGTTGCAGGTTCGGAGCTCTTAACACTTCTAATTTTTACAAGTTTGCTAAGTTCATATCTGGCGCTCATAGTGGCTCCTGGACTTGATTCTTCGCATAGCACTTCGGAATACAATAATAACCTTTGAAGTATAGCAATTTTGTGAGAACACTTTGATGAATTATGGGATGTATATGATAGTAATAAGCTGTCCAACAAACTGATCCATAAGATCAAGATAAATTGTGATTTATGTGATATACCATTTCATTCTGTAATAGTATAGAAGTTACTAAGCTATATAACTAAGATATCAGCTAAACCGGAAATAGTGTAAGGGCACCTGCTGAAGTTTTTGCGGTCTACATAAAGAACAGTAATCTTTGAATTTCCAGAAATTAGCGCCATACGGTATTTTCTCACTGAACATGCGCTTTGCCGTATTAATGCTGCCTAATTTCGGCCACCATCGAGGATGAATGTCTCATTATTGCTCAGGCTATGGAATAATCTCGGTTGAAAGCTACTGGGATTGATTCTCTCTTCTGCCACTCAGTAATCAGCAACAAGGTCAGTTAATCACAGCTTCAGGTGTATGGCAGGAAAGCTTACATAACGTGTCGGCATTTCCTAATATGGGGCGATTTCTGCTGCTAATCACCGCCTGATAACCGAGGCAAGATTCTGCGGAACACTCAGTTTACAGTGACTCAGCTTTCATGAACGTGATTTACTTTGAAAAAGTAGATTGAAATATTGATCAGCTGGTTAGCGTTAATTATCTATTACCTAACTAGGAAACAATTCAACCAAGTTAAACAAATAATCCATCATATGTAAGGATTTATGAATGATATTTTAATCGAGGTGCCGTAACATTTGGATTATTAGATAACAAATAGTCAAATAAACACAAGATGCTTATATCTTCGGTCTATCTCTATAATATCTGAAAGTATTCACAAAAAGGATTTCAGAAAGTGTTAGCTGTTCCTAGAGGTGATGAACGCAGGGAACTAGGTTCGACCTATATTCTTGTATAATGCCGTAGACATGTTCAACCCCGATGGGACTTTACTCGTATAAAACTCACGCTTCTGCCTGTGGTTATCCAACACGTACATGTGACCTGCATCTGCTGTTTACGTGATATCAACGTGCTGGTCATGGCCTTAAAAATTATTCCTTTCTTCGATATTCATTTAACACTCGATCTGTTCTTTTCTACAAATAATATCAACTGACGGCGTACTCATTATTGCTCATTGTGTTCCTTTCAAAGTTGAGTGCACGCTACATGTGTGAACCTAATACAAAGTGACAATGTAACGCCAGTGTGTGGGATTTAATCTTGTGTCATATGTACAGAAAGTGTCAGACGGATGATTTGCTTGCGGTACAGTTATAGTTGATCGTCCGATGTCATGTTTCCACCACGTGAAAAAATATTGTCTGATTGTAAAACTCCTATAAAGCCATTTTCCACGGGCCGACTGTCCAGCACCGATCTGCAGTCGGGAAGCACCAATCGATGTTCAGGGTATTCCGACGACGACAAATTGGCGAATGGAAACTAGCCTGCATTAGTTGTGCACAGATTATGCGTTTGGAGGACTATTTCGTCAATATGGACCTGTCAAATTGGCAGAAACAAGGCATTCATAGCATCCTCGCCGATCTTTAGACACAGACGTGCAGTCGCTGGCCACCACCATCTGACAGTACGGAAAACTCAATTAATCGGTGCCATCGGCTGGTTTATACGACCACACTGAGACAGAAATCTATCAGGACACACACAGAAACCCACTGACACTCTCCTGTAGCTGTATCAGGCGTACTGCACGGGTCTATGATAAATACCTATACACCATATTCAATTTTCCCTCTATCAAAATATCCAACGCGGAAGTTTCGACCCTAAATAGTCAAACTAGTTTATGCCATGCGATACAATTTTCACACTTATATTGAATAATGGACCAATTATCTCCATCAAATTTAAGTGAGCATGAAGTTTGTAATGTATAGATGTAGTTTAATATTGTATCGATAGGTGATCACCATAACAACACCGATCGATAACATGCTGGGGTGACCTTCTTCTTTGTGAGATATCAAATGCTTGTTTGATTAACCTTCTATGATTCCAAGCTTGGAATACTCATTATATGATAACCCAACATAGCACGGTAATCACAGACCGTTGTACCAAAGATACTCTACTCCTTTAAGAATTAGGAACTCTTTATAAATCAAACTGATCTTGAAGCAAGTTTTTCGCTTCACTAGAAAGTGTCTTTCAACATGCATTTGCAAAATATTACTACCGGTTGACTATCATTCTATTCATATTTTGTCGCATAATTGTTTTTTTTGCTTTGAGAGACTATGTAGCTGTATCCATATTTCTGGAATTGGTAACTTTCCCTTGAGGTTCCCCCAACAGCACAGATACGGAAAGGTGAAGAAAAACACGTAAATTACATCTCATGTAATGCGTTAATGGACTTGTCTCGAAAGAACATCTTTTTTGCAGAATAATGTCAGTAACAGATGCCATTTTACAAGCATATCTTGTAAGTCAGCCTCAGGTCTCAGGTTTCAGAGCTGATAAAAGTTGATATTCCGAGAGTCCACGCACTTGAAATATGAACAAAGGAGTTAAATGTCATTTAAAGAGATTTAACATTGGAAAAGGAGAACAGGTACACAAAAGCCTACACAAGAAATAGTCTGGCAGCGAGAGGGGTATACCTTGTTTTCGCGTCCAGACAGTGTTTTATTAATGAGTATTTATCTCCAGAATCTTCTGATTCCAAATCTGCCGGGTGCAACGCTGAAATATTTGGGCAACTTAAATTATGACCATTTGAAGAAAAAAAGTAAAAAAAATATTTTTTAATCAATAAATAAATATGGTTAAAAAAATATTATTTTCATTGGTTAAAAAATCTATCAATTTTGAGCCCAATAATATTTGGTTTGATCTTTTATTAAGTTTTTTCTGTGCCATGACCTACTTAAATTGAATAATTAGCTCATAATGATAGAATTATGTAAAATAGCTGGCTTCATAAGGAATCTTCATAAAACGGGCTTTCGCTGCCAGACTAAAAGGGATGTTTGGACACGTATGAATATGCAAAGAAATGGCATTGATGGGTTTTATATCAGTTAGTCTCACAACTGAATAAGTTGCCTAAGTGGAGCAGCCTCGTACACAACAGCTACACATTTGGAGGGACTCCAGCAATGACCAGTATCAATCTGAGGAGTGTCGGAGACGGCAAACAAGTTTTTAGAAGTACTGTAATAATGTTTATATTGTTATAATGCAGACTGCCTGATTCAGTTTGATAGACCCCTTCACGTAATAAAAAACAGTAATCGACTTGAGTGTTAGCAGTCAATACGATCACTAATTTCAAGGAATGGAGGTTTCTAATGATTAGGTTAGAGTATTCCTTGAGCATGTATGACCCTACGGACAGAGCGAGATGTCCATGTTTTTATCTCGGATTTTAAATGGCAGTTCTAATTACCTCAAAGGCTGTTCTGATGTCCTTTGTGCATGTAGAAACACCAGAATTCCTGCCGTTGCTTACATAGAAATATTGTATCTTCATTTGATATGGGTTACTACTCTTACGACCTACCACATTATCAACTAACTTGAAGGTCAAGTTCGAAAAGATATTCCAGGTTTCAACCAGTCATCCAGTTTGAGTCAGATCTGTTTTAGCCCCCTCAGACCCGATCACCAATACTGGACACACAGAGACAGATAATACCCGAACGGGATTAGAGATGCTCGTTACTGGAGACCTCTCGGAATTCAGGACGGATTTAGCGCTGACCACCTATCCTCTCGGGTCTTGTCGGGATTATTAGGCCCGGATGCGTAATCCGCCCTGACACCAGGGGGGTCACTGGAGAGGTTGTCGTCCCTCCGTTGTAAGAGGAGACATCGCGTCATCCGACACATCGCATCCAGGGTCCTTGTAAATAGCCTCATGGCACATGCACGGGCTGGCATGTCCAGCGGGCCACGACGTTTGAAAGCCGTTATGCAGAAGCCGCTCTGTATTATGGAGGGACTCCGGAGAAGACATTTTCATTTTTGGATATCTTTCTCTATGTTGTAATATACCAAGTATTAATATCAAGACCTGGTGGGGGAGGGTACATTCTCCCTCGCCACCTACATTCTACAGAGTTATTCTCCTGTGAATAATAAAGCTAAGCCATGAAGAATATCATGCCTCATGCATGTATGAGTGATGTTGGGGAGATCGTTGAAGAATAAGGGAAAACGCCAATCGAGGCGGAGGCGAAGGGATGTATTTTATGGCATAAGAGGCCGAGAATGGCATCTCTACAGGCTTAGTTACCACCTTTTATTATTATATACCTAAATAACGTGAACAACACCATTTTATTTACTTACGAAATACACTACGGGCACAATGCGCTCAAACATTCACTATACGGGCTTAGTGCGCCCGAACATTATTTATACTGCACCCCTAGCAGCGGGTGGTATTTCATAGAAGTTCGGTTATGGGGGTATAATAATATCCCCTTCGGATATCACCCTATATTGTATTAAAGTCATCACAAAATACAGTCATGGATCAATTCTACACAATAAGGTATTGTACTCGCCTGGAACAAATGATGTAATTATTGGAAAGCATAGCTTTTATTCTCATCTATCTTGTCATTCAGCGCGATTTAAGATGATACAGACGCAATTGTATTTTCTGTGTATTACATCTGAATTACTAAGCATAATCACAAGCGCCCTGTGTGATAATTACACAGACTTCAGATGTTAGTTAAAAGCATAGTTGAACTATATTCCATTATCTATAAGAATTATATTATCTCCGGAGGCAAAATATAAATTGTGTATTCCTCGTCCTAGCTTATAAGTTGACGAATCCTGAATGAGTTAATAGATAGCAAGTTTGCTGCTAAGTGCCTCTCAGATTGATTCAGTTCCCACTAGTATTCATTTAATTGCTCTAGAATTTAATATCGAGTCGGAAAGGTCCATTGGATGAGATTGTCAGAGGGAGGCCATGCCTATGCCTATGGGATCAACATAAAGCAATACAAATGTGCCATGGGAGGATCTATAGTACTACGCGGAATGATTTTAATTAGAGCATAGGTATTTAGTTCTATACACTTACCCAAAACGCAAACATATGTTGTTAGTACTCGAGTACAAATGACTCCTATACATCTTTATGAAATGTTTATCATTCAGCATATATATTCTAATTCTAGCTTTGTGCCTAATAAATGCAACTGTTCAGTTACTATTCATATAAGGAGTTCGATAGGGCATGACCCCCCCCCCCCCCCCATCTCTTTATGGGATAAGTCATTCTACAATCAAGTGATAAGTTGGCTAGTTGGAAAGTATATTCCTTTGCAATGTTCTTGAAATGCCATTCCTCTTCCAAAGATCAATTGCGGAAAGACACAAGATTGATTGGATATTGTCAACTGTCAAACGTACTAGTCAATAGGTTGTGTGGTGCTGGCAGCATTTTCGCAGCTTTGCAAGATGGCAAACTTCCCCAATGATGTGATAAATGTCTGTACTCTACGGAAAGGGGAAAATAGGGAATATCGGATATCATCGGCAGTGGTCACGATAAACTGCCGAAGAGGTATGTAGCGAGGCCAGCACAAAGGAAAGTAATGCATAGGCAGGCTGTCTTTTTCTAGCACATTACTAAATGGAAGAAAGCTTTATCAAACATCTTGAATGTACCTTTATATATGAACTATTTCATGTCTATTTGTCGTCTCGATTGTTATAAAGATACACAGATTGAATAATGAGAATTAGCCTCGCGTACTATTATGCTCAGTCTACTTAGAAATCGAATTACATATAAAACACCAATGGAGGGTAAATATAAGTTTCTCCTTCTACATAGACATAATATCTTTGAATGTGTGGTCTACAATCTACAACAAAGGCATTTTGATAATGAATCTGTATTCACGGATGATAATCTCCATTGGAAGGCATTTTGGTATGGATATAGACGAAAAATAAACGGCTATAGGTGTGAACGCTTTTCCATCTATATAGAAGGGCAATGCTTTCAACAATACCGAATACGTTAATTACTCGTTTGATATGCTTTTTTGTCACACTTAACAGTTTACATTGTATGGTCCTCTATATCTAAACGTAGACCTGAAGAGTAACTCAATATTATGGACTATTCATGACAACATGTTTATGTATTATGTTAGATAGGAGCAGCTCAGGTAGCAGAACAAACCGTGTCGGAGCCGTGATGGTAAACGCATGTATGGGATGCAGTAATTAGTAGAATGATGCTTTTAGACCTGACGTCAGAAAATAGTACGTGGCTACTAATTCTCTTTGTGGGGAGCGGGTATAAGACGATGGGGATTATGCAAAGCGGCGATTAACCGCATTCTTCCAATGTCCCTTTTCCACCTTCTTGCTGTATGATAAGAACGGAATTGCTTTTTGCCTTCAGAATGCTTCGCTATTTTGTGTGACAGATCCTTTTTAACAATAAATGAGTGAGCACCCAGATGATGGTAAGCTGTCGAGCATGGTTACATTACCCAAGTACTGGCTGGTTGTTCTATATCGGGAAATATGTTAATTTAGACACAGCAGTTTACCGGAGTAAGGTATGGTATCTCAGGGATAATTACTTAGGACAATCTTCAGTGCCAGAAAGCCCTTCAATTCCCCATCTATCATGGGATGTTTTATTCTAGAAGTGGGCTACACGAGAGGTGAGCTGCCTTGGGCGTAATACTCCATTTACTATAATGGCCTGACAAGCCACTGGTGCAATTCTCTGTGTCAGTAATTGCCTTATTTGCTGCTATTTAAATAGAATGAACTAGATGTTGACTAGCATTTAGAGAAATACCCACCGAATGGAAATTATATCTATAAATGATATCATATGTTTAATAATACCAGGCGGTCTAAAATAGAAATACACTTATTATATTAATCGAAAATATTATGAGGGTACATTTATCACGAGAAGGTATGGCGGATCCTATTAGATAAACAAGCATATGACGATGATAATAGTGAAATTTGATCAAGTATGCTGTGCTAAATATCCTCCTATTCTGGATATTCAGTGTGCAAATCGGAGGTCTGTCTTATAAAAGTCAATCTTCGTTCATAGTGAGCATAAGGCCAGGTCCCCAATGTATCTGTAAAGGATGCTTGTGTTGTAGTTCCTGACAATACAGCATGTAGAGCGATTCACAAGGCTCTGAAAGTCGAAAGCACAATGGATCTGTTCCAGCTATTTGCCTGCCTTTTTCTTAAATTCCATTGTGAATATCTTCCTCATTCTACTCACATTCTCTGGGTAAAGGCTATTGGGAGCTGTGGTCACAATGGGCAGTTTAGCCCCAGCTTGTGACAAGTTTGCTGGAAATATGCTTATGGAATTCGAATTGAAGAGGGTGGCGTTAGTCTGTGGCGAGTCTGAGTGGATCGATACGTTTTGCATTCTATCGAGGTTGTCTGTGGTTAGCCCTACATGACAATAGCTGTAACAGTTCGTTTCTTGTTGCACAACTACTACCTTCTTGTTAAAATATCATTTATCTCAGCTAATTCAAGATGGATCTTTATAATTTATGGAGCTTATGTAAAATGCATTGATAGTGGTAGTTAATAAATAGTTTTATAGTTATCACCATATAAACATTGACTGACTACTTTAAATATGATGGAAAAGAATAAATTTTCTCAACAATTGTAACATAGGCTTGCCCTACAGAGGTAGTCCAGTGTCGGGCATGTGGCATTTAAAGACATGCACCTGCAACCAGGTCCGGTAAGGAAAGGGTTAATAGATATAGGAAACCTTTGTCACTGCAGACAGACATTATCTGAGACAGTGGCCCTGCATGCTGGACACCCCGTGTAAGCGGACACCCCGTGTAAGCGGACACCCCGTGTAAGCGGACACCCCGTGTAAGCGGACACCCCGTGTAAGCTGTCACCCCGTGTAAGCGGTCATACGTTTTTCTGTCTTAAAACGTAAGAAAATGTAAGAAAGGGTTGGGAACGCCCCATTCCTTGCTCGCTCAATCCTCCTGACATTGGAAAGACATCAATTTACCATCAGTGGCCTACGAGTGGCTAGGGGGAGATCCAATCCACATCTCCACATCCAGGTTATTTCCTCGTCTTTTAAGCCCGGTCCCAATGCGTCCTTGGCCTATCCTCATTGGTACTCGCAGCATTCTTCTTCTATAGCCCTGACACTAGATCTATTCTGACACAGCTTCTGTACTCTCTCGACGCTCTCTCAACACTTCAGTGCCTGTAACCTCCTAGCTTCCCATTGCGGCCTAAACAACGGCACACACAATCCAATCTCTAACACCTACCATAAGTCCCCTCCCAGAGTCATCACCCACCTGTCTCTATAGTCTTCGCCTGCTAGCTATACACGTTCGCGCTCTTTACGACAACAAGTATCAGATCATGGCGACAGATCTGTTGAACACGAACACTTAATTTCCGTCATATCATTTAATTCAAAATAAAGCCTGGCTATAAAACGAAATAAATCTGATTCTTTTCGTGAAATTGTCATCACTTGTTCTTTCCTACCAATCCCATTTGTTATTCCTCACACGTTTGCATAAACGATTGGGACCGTTGTTTTACGTACTAATCGATCCGTAAAAGAAAACTGCTTGAATTATCAGTCCTTCGCTGTGTACATTGTCCGATCGATTGTTCCCGAGGCTATGTTGCAGGTGTTACCTCTTGTACCGCAATCGATGATCAATCATTTGCTTTGGCCATGAACATGCCGCACACCGGAAAGTGTGTGATAGATATGGCATATTTAAAGCTAAGAGTAATTCGAATGTGTAATATACCCATTACTTAAGGGTTTGGGGTTACATGGAGAAGCTTAAACGTGCCTCGTCTGGTAATTCCCGGTAGACACCATAAAGAGCTTGCTGCTGTAAGCCTAGTGGAAAAAATGTATGGTTCCATGATAGAAATCAATGTTCTAAGAAAGCTATACCTGCCCCTGGGCGGAATGGGAACTGTGGTCTGAATCTATAGAACTAAGTGTCTAAATGAGGCCATTTTGATATTAGCCAATCCATGCAGATGCATACCATCTGTGGAACGAAATAAGATTTCGTTCAGGATACGTTTCCCTTACTCTTTACTCTAATTCTCTAATATAAAAGGACAGTGTTTCGGCGTACTGTTATAGACTGGTGTGATCACCACTGCTATCAGATATGTGTTATTGTCCTGGAAAATGTTTTTCTTATGCAAAATACCATGTCATAGTTTGTGTTATGCATCTAATCTTAAACATCTCTGCTCATAGTATATTTTGCAATTCTGATGAAAGGTTCTCCAATTCTTTACTTGATTCATACAGCGGTGAGTGTTATGATTTACAGATGAATGAATTTTTTCTTATTTTGTTATCTTATTTATACTTCTTGTATTTCCTTCAACAGCTTCAAATCTGCGAGGTATTTCCTTACTCCATCAATTTGTTATTGACAACAGATCACAAACATGCCTTACATAGGGTGCAGAGTGATTGCTAGCTCTGCCATCATCTGACAGGAAATTGTAAGATAGCACCATTGTATAGTCAGTGGACAATTACTATTTTCAGTCGTCATAATCTAAAGATAATCATGAGACGAAGCTAAAACCCTTTTATGACAAACCAAAAGAAATATTTCTAATAAAATCCATAGATAACTGGACCCTCCACCTTGTGTTTTGTTTTGCGTCAGGGGCAAGATGGCCACTGCCATAACACAATAGCTATGGCGCTATAAATCTTTTAGATAAATCTTCCAAATGTTTATCATCGTCACTCTCCACAACAACCAGTCTTAAACTTTGAGTAATCGAAACGTGTATTCTATCCCACATCGATGAAGATACGACTGTGCACAATATATCAGTACTCGAACACCGATAATAAAATCTGTTCCTGGTTTATGTCGTGAATTAAAGAAGGGGGCATTAACATAATTTGATCATCGACCTAATGCTTAACTCGGGACGTGTAACAACTTCCCGACGACCGTCACAAAAACAATTGTAGATAGAATATTTCCCACGGAAGTGTATTTAACACTAACCAGTATGTGCGAGATCGTCTGATACCGTTTTAAACAAAGCCATGATGGAGTTCTTATACAGAGTGAAATAATCACCTTCACCTTCTTCTTGATCTAGCGGGACCACAAATACACACCCTTGAGTAATCCTTGGAATACTTAGGTCCCAAGAGGTTATATTACATTCGTTACCTTATCATGGCCACTGAAATATATAATATTGAAGTAGTAAAATGCAAACAGCCTCATGAAATCTTTCTATTTAATTTAAGGCGATTCGTATCGGGACTGCTACTCGCTGCACCTTAAGTTACTCGCGGCACCTTAAGTAACACCGCCAACGTTCGTCTGTTGCACTAAAGCATATCGTCAGACTATTTAAGTCAGTTACAGTGGACTGACTGACGCCCTGCCAATCACCGAGGCAGCTGAGACACTTGTTAAGCAATTTTCCCTGGGGCTTCTCGGCCACCTCAGCGTCTCCCCTCACGTCAAACCGGATATGACGACACAAAATGTCTCGCTGACGCGCGAAGACCCCACCCAGGGCGCCGGTGATCCCTGTATAGTAGCGTCCTGACTGGACACCAGGTGGCAGGCGAGTCCTTTATGACGTCATTGGGGCGCCAGGCTTGGCAGTAATCTGAACGCGACAAGGCATCTTGAGCTGATTTAGTATCTCCTGGGCGAGTAATACGTCATACGTCCCTGCATGTAAACCAGACTGCGCAGGCGCGTTTATAAATGACATCTCGATAGGTGTCGCCACCCGACTTAGTGTTTCCGTTGGTCGCACGCTGGTGTTACTCACTATTTCACCGGTATGGCGCTGACAGTGATGGATACGAGTATTCTGCCGGTTGTTTCTATCATAGGAGTTTTGTGCGAGTCCCGAAATAAAAGCGGCGGCCAATTGTATACGCATAAGGCCCGGCGTCCACCTACTACGATATGGCTCCGATATGGTCTACGATGGACCTTCAGATAAAAAATCAAAATCGCGTCGGAAGGTCACCTGGGGGTCGTTTTATTTTCAACTCTCCTGGGGACTCTCCTCGCCCACGAGCGATAGCTCCATTGAGGATAATTTTCAGGAGATCTCCTCAATCTCGTTCGATTTACCCTGTCCTCGGGAGGGAGAGAAATCCTCGGCCGAAGTCTCCTTTGAGAGAGCCCCAGGAGAAAATAAACCTGTAGGACACTTTTGAGGAGACTTGAAAGAGAGGCTGTGTATATTGCAGGTGGTGGCACATAGTGGTATTTTTGGGAACTAATTTCATCATTTATGAACGTATGTTAATCTAATTAAATAGCACAGTAATTCTCCATCTGAGACCTCCAGTTTTAATTAAAATCATAATAAATATATTTCCGATAGTTCAAATGAATTAAATAGCTTTTATTTGTTATTTTGAATCACCCACGACACCCATAGACGTGTCCCCAGCCAGGAGAGCTGCAGGACACTTTTCAGGAGCTCTCCTGGCCCCAGGATTGAAAATAAAACGATATTTCAGGAGACCTCCTAGAATCTGGCCCAAGACTCTCCTTCCCCGGGAGACTTTGAAATATCGAACCCAAACTGTCCTGGGACCTCTCCCCGGGCGCCCCAGGACTCCTCGGGCAGAAAATAAAACAGTTGACCACGTTTCTGCGATTAGACACCGATAAAACCCCCATACAATGCGTGGTGGATTGGCATGTCAAGACATATGTCTATGATTTTGCACCTTCCCGATATGTCTCCGATATTTGCTTTTAGTATCGGTGCCATATCGGTAGGTCTAAATTTCTATCGTAGTAGGTGGACGCCAGGCCTAAGTCTATACAACACAAACAGTAATGAGTCGATAAACCTATGTAGGAAATCCAAGCACTTAATCAATCTCCAGCATTACAAATGATATGAATGCAGATGTTCCAGCTTGTATATATTAGGGTTATTTCAAAGCAATATTGAATGGAGAAACTGAGAAAAACATATTATTATGGCAACACAGGTTAGTGGATGCCCATTAAGGTCACAATTGACAAATCCTTGACGGTCTGTCCTAACAGGTGGAATAACTTGGAAGAAGCCCAAGGAGGGTTAAATAATTTCGCTCACAAAAACGTTTTAAAGTGTCAGGGCCTTGGTCGCCTTCCTCTATCCCTAAACCCCATTTTCAGGCATGTTGAAAGTATACGTAAAAAACGATATTCATGTTCACCGTCTTACCCTTGTTGATGTCATTCTGTGTAACTGTCAAATTTTGAATCCTTCTCCTGTCACCTCATAATACAAAATAAATCAAATGGTTTATCAAACCTTATTGTACCAGTGAGAGGACCACTGAATTGCTCTCTTACCACCTGACCGGATATAAACCTTACAATGCCCTTTAGCTTACCACACACGTGCTGCTAAACTAGAAGTGTGATACTTATTTATAATTACAACGTGGTAGAGTATAGAGGGCTAAGGCCTGGAACCCACCGATGCCAACGCAGAATTCAGACCTCCCATTGCAGTTTGCACCCAAACTTGCCCTCAACTTAATGTTACTATATGTCGTTATGCGCGTCGTAAGGCCCATCGGTGTGTATCGGCAGCCCGGAGGGTTCGGTTCTTAAACCATGACAAAATCCTACCATGTGCAGTGCATTTAAGCTGGGAACTCACTTAACTTCCAACACACTATCACAAGTGTTTTCACATGCTTCTAACAGAGTCAGGAGAATTCTCTACAACATTTGGAAGCTATGCACCCCCTCCTGACACACAAACAACGTCATATCATTTGCGTTGAGGCACCTATGTTGTGGCATGTTTTGGTTCTATGGTCACCTTTTTATTTCTGCAAAACGTGTTCTAACACACTGCGACACACTGCGACACGGTCCTTCTGACAGGGATTTGATTTGAAACTGTAAACCGTAGTCGTCGTCATGTTGGAGTGTGTCGGAAGCAGTAGTGCCTGACCTTTAGAGGGGGCGTCCACCAACCACGACAAGGCTGCGACACGCCCCGACAAGAAAGTTCCTATCGGCTCCTTGTCGCAGCCTTGTCATGAGGAGGGGAGCTGTCGTGAGCCCTTGTCGCAGCCTGTCGGGAAGTGCACGCTCCACCTAAATATTCTGAACAATATAACATGTTCGATTTTGTCGTAACCTTGTCGGAAGGCCCCCGACAAGCTTCATGTCGCAGCCTGTCGTGGCCTTGTCGTAGCCTCTTGTCGGGAACTGTGGTCCACCAACCACGACAAGGCTACGACAAGGCTTCCAATCGTAGAGCTGTCGTGGACTTTGTCGGAAAGCCGTTGTCGCAGCCTTGTCGTGGTTGGTGGACGCACCCCCTTAGGCTTGAACACGCTTCCGAAACACCATGACACAGACCTTCAGACATGGTTACAGTGCGGGAATTTAATGTCAGACTCTGACCCACTCCGACACAGAATCTTTCAACCATCCTACATTGCTACGATGCATGCCCGGGTATAAGTATGTTTCCTCTGTTCATGGGGACGGGTCAAATTGGGGAAAAACGTATTGTAAATAGCACATTATAATCACTCTATCTGTAGAAATTATTTGAATCTGGATTTCTAATGGAATCGACTGACACTTACCTGATATCTAATTTAAACACATTGTATTTGTTTTATTTTGTTAAATAACTCCATACATCAAGAGATGTAGAGAGAGAGAGAGAGAGAGGGAGAGAGAGAGAGAGAGAGAGAGAGAGAGAGAGAGAGAGAGAGAGAGAGAGAGCAATCGGCAATGCGCTATACATTTAATCTCTATAATGTTGTGTTCTTTCTGTACTAAGCATCACATAAATTGAAGGCCCTGAGGAGGTTGTCAGCTTTTATCAGAAGGAAATAAATGTGACCTTTTTGTCCGGATTTATTGCAACACCACCAGTATTGACAGGAGATCGATAAAGCGCTATGTCTGAGTACCGAGTGTTCTCCAGGCCTCTAACGACCCTTGTCTTCATCGTCAGTCTAAGCCTACAGGCCCTCCAAGGCCTTCATTATAGGAGGATTGGGACCCCAGTCTGAGGGAGGTGAGGTGAACCTTATAGCGAATGCCTCTATTAAAACCTCAGAATAGTTCTACTTTGTTCTATAAATGTTTTTGTTTGTGTGTATATTTGTCTTGTTGTGCATGTCGATTTTGTATCTATTTCATTTCCGACACATTCTATGTTTGAGTGTGATGAAAATGTGAGAGGTAGGTATTTTATGTAAAGAGGGATTAACTAGAATACAAATATCAGGTCTGCTTATATGTGTTTGATATGTCAATATAACATCAGAAGACTGGCTAAGATAGTATTTACTGTTGATATGAATGTGTGGTCCAAGAAGTAATGTTTCAACATTTGCAACACGACATTTGCTGGCATTGAAGGCGTGTTTTGCTGTGTAATCCTCTGGCATAGGCTCTCTTTAAGGGTTATGTAGCTGTCCGTACATCGCGAGATCACACGCGAATCACGTGACTTTTGTATGCCCCGCGTGCCCGCGTCCCGTTAGCCGACCGTCGCGTCCCCATGACGAGAGCACAGGCCGAGGACTCGTCGCTGTCACGTGGTCCGCACGTTACTAGTGACGTCACACACCCGGTATCTGTGATGTTCAGAGATGGGCCACCTTTTACCAAAGGTTCAGAGATGCACTGAGAGCCCGGACGAATCTACAGGCAAGAGATAAGAGAGGCTCTTTCGACGAGGGTCTCTGATGCTGAGGTCTTGGCTCTGGATAGTGGTTTTTATTTCCGTGCTAAAAGTCAAGACAGGGCAGATATTATTTTCCTGATCTAATCCTAGCTGTACAAATGTTTCTCTTCTTCTTTATTGGTAAAACGCAATGTATCTGTACCAGAGGTCTATCTTGTAATTATGACAAGCAGGGACTGATAGGTTTCAGGCTTCGTATGTATTCATAACATAGATTACATCAGCATGTCATTGACAATAAAACCACCAGTATTTCTGTTACAAAATATACAGAATGCAAAGGTCAAATGGACAAGGATAACATATTATCAATTCGAAGTCAAATGACTCACGCTTACGAAGATATGAAATTGCAGGGAAATTTACAATTATCAATGACACAATTCTGGTTATAATGTAGAGGGCGAGGGTGCTCAGTTAGCCACCAAAATACTAATCTATGAGGTCTTATTTGACGTCGAGTAGCTAAAGCCAAGAAGGATCTCGCTATGCCACCAATCTATTTATAATACTTCCAGAATATACCCATTGGAAACCATTACAAGAAACCTATTGAGGACAGCATTGTTTTCCCTGAAGTTGATTTGGTGTCTGTTCGCTGCCAGCTCTGTGTCATGGGGAATTGACGTTTGAGAACGAGGGCTACGTTCAGGTATGACAAGCAACTCCTTAAACCATCGACCATATCTAGGTTCAAGAGCATTAGAAGACAAACGCATGTAATCAGTCTACGTCAACAGATGACAGGCTAAGCATCTAATGATGTGCCCTGGACGATAAAACTAAAAGACATCCCGATACTGATAACATGGCATCTAGTCATGTAACTATGAGAGCAGCGTACTGAGTCGTAAGCAGCTCCGTTTCCCAAGGAAATCCAGCTTGTGTAAAGAACAATGGCCAGGGTTTTAAGCTTGTTCAGGGATGGTTAGTCCCTGGGTAATTACCAACTCTATGGCAGCTCTTAGCGAGCGGCTCCCGAGCAGGTTCGGAGCAGTTCCCAGGAATCCAGGGAGTATTTGGTGCAGACATTAGGTGTAATGAGCAGTATGAAGGGGTGGAGGCAAGTGCAGAAGAGGAATTGAAATAGTGCTGCATAGGAGATACACTGGGGGTAGGACTCTATTTATAGCATGGGAAGGACTAGTGGTTTCAATGGGTATCTGGGAGCATTACATCTGTAATTAGTGAATAGAAAGTGTTGGAGAAGGGTTGAAGCGGGGTTGTCCAGGTAATAGAGGGGAGTGGCTGACGTCAAGGCTCATCTTGGAGCTGCTCACAACAGACCATTACCTTTCCAGCCTTTGTGAGCAGTTCGCAATAATGCCATGAAGTCGACTAATCCGTCTAATTAGGCCCATCTTCACACAGCGATCATCTTGCCACCCAATGCTTAAAAAATCCTTCTACCACCTAGATCCCTCCCACGCGCAGTATCTTGGATAAAAGGCTATTTTGTATTCCAATCTCAGTTTCAGAATTAAGGATTCTCTACTAGGATCAAATAAGTCAAAATATGGCAAACAACGTTTGTTTGATAACCACATTCATTTTGGCGCATTGATGTGCAATATGCTTATCATATAATGGAAACCCCGCAAAGTAATGATTGTGAAACAGTGGTTGATTTACTACCGTAATGTGAGAAACAGATGACAGTTTCTGTCTATTGGTTACTAATGATTCCAACGACCATTGACCGTATTGCACACTACATATTATTTTCGAATAAACATCTATTCGGGTAGGTCTTTTGTAAGAAAACGTATGGAAAACGTATTATTAATGTTGATTTTTGATCATGCATTCTTTCTATAAACAGAACCTTTAGTGTATTCTCTGTGAATTGCTATAACTATTTGTGCTTATTGTGAATGCAAATGAAAAGCACATAGGTGCTTTAGCAAACTATAAGTCACTCATTTTTGGTCTGGCCTAGGTCAGTATGGTTTATGGGGGGGGGGGGAATCTTTGCCTTTAAAAGATTGACCTTACTCCACTCGACAGAGGTGCTAACGTCAAGCTTTGGTGAAAGCAACGTTGGGCCACCGGAAACAATATGGCGGATTTGTCATGAAAGGCATCAGATCGCCGGGCGAATACGTAGGGCTTGTCAACCAGCCGACCAACATGGTTGGCAATGAATAAAACATTCGCCCAGGATATAGGCTGCCAACTGAGCTTACTCCAATGGTGCTACATTTCAGTCAGGATTCACAATCATTGTGAATATAGAGAAGAAGTCAAATCAACATCACACCTTTAATGTTATATTCAAACACGTTTTGGGCTCGAGGGTGCCAGTGCTGGTTCAGGGGCTTTGAATATATACATTGTGTTTAGCATTAAAAACAGATGCCTTAATTTTTGAATCAACAATTTTGTATCAGTATCAGAACAACCATTTCGTTACAACGGTGATATGATACTAATAAAGTGGCTATTGTGCCACTTGATGAATGTCTATAATGCCTGCCTTTACGAAGATCATGATTGTGAAATTGTACAAAAGATAAGATATTTAATAAGAGACGATCTAAGTGAACAGTCTGTGCATATTGAGCAGCAAATGTGTTGATATAGAGATTATATTTCGCGATTAAGAACGAATCGAGAGTCATGCAACATGATACAAGTCAATTTGCTCTGACACCCTGCAATCATCAGTTTCAATTATACTCTGGGCTGTATTCCAGAACTGACATTTATATTTATATGAAATGGATAGCCAATTTAGTTTCACTATGTCATTTTTATTTCTGTTTGCCCCTTTCACTGCTGCAATTCTATATTGACAAAAATAAATATCTATTACTGTAAAGCGCAGCCGTCAGAGCAATCAGAAAGAAATGTAATGAGTAACGGATATTTCTCAAATTTCAGAATATATCCGAGAGCCATCCGCAATGAAAATTCGTTATTAGTTTTTGGAAACGGTGCTGCTAGAGAATTTCAATGTCATTTTGATTTCGGCTGCAGGGGGGATGATGGACTGAGGAAGGGAATATGTTCTAAATGTATTATCTGGTCCTTTCTCGTGAGTGTGATACTCTACCACCACGCCCAAGGTCATTGACAAGCCGCTGAAAACTACTCCTTAAATGTATCAACATTCTGTTGGTATATTTTTCAATTGACGTAGCACTGCATTGCCCCTCGAGCCATTCTCGTAAAGCAAAAGTGACAAGAAAACAAGAAGCTGACCCCGAAGACGAGTGTTGCTGATGCAACGCATAGCCACTGATTGGTCCTCCGGGGTGGAATGCACTCTCCAAACAGATTCAGGCAGTGTTGTTTATAAGCTTAGAGCGTGTAGGACAGGAGTCTGTGCTTGGAGAGTAAGGGTGGCGAGCTCAGGCCAGTGATTGGCCTAATGAGAAGAAGCCCGGCCGAGTCGCGGGCCGCCTGTTTCTACAGCCTTTACAATAAAAGAGGTCTGAAAGCGAGACTTGTTTCTGATTGTAGACCGAGAAGCCCGCCCATTGCCTGAAATGAAGTACCCCTGGTAATAAAACCATTGATGGCAGGTTTTGTTGATCAGTCCCTATTCATGAATTCATTGAATGATCGATACTTGAGAATTGTCCAGATAAACAAGGGAAAGGTGAAAGAACCATTCATGGAATCAGTTCTATTCGAACCATTATCATTTCAGTCCTATAAAGCATAATAGAATGTATTCATGAAGATGAAAAATAGAACTAGTTTCTTTATTATCTATACTGGTATAAGTATATTGGAGCTTTAATAATGAGGAAGAGGACACCGGTTGTGTGTCTTTCACGGCAAGCAGCTGATTTTCTATACCTTTCAACCAAGAATCTCTGGTGGTCGACTTGGGAGTCAATTCAACTATCAAACGTGGAAAAGGGAGTACAAAATCATAAACTGACAAGATAATAACAATCGATTGAAAAGTGAAATTAGTAGCAGGGCGAATGTTTCATTAGACACGGTAAATAAAAGGCAATATTTTTTGTACATTTTGCAATATTGTCTCGCAAAAAAAAATCAACTCATACTCCGGAGGTGGGTCTAACAGAATCAGATGGTTATATTCCAGCAGGCATTGAGCTCTGAGTTACTCAAGAATGAGCTGGTCTGATCTGAAGACGCCTGAAACAGACCGGTCACGTGACTGCCACGTGAGGCAGGTCACTACATGTGACCCACCTCCCACAGCCTGGTGCTCACACATCTGTCTCTGACAATAGAGTTCACAGGGCGTCAGCTGTGTGGACAAACAAGAAACACGTCAGTACAAGTCTCATGATGTGCATCCTGGACTGACACCACAGCTAAGTTGAACTACTTGGATTTATACAGTTTGAATACGAAGAGGAATAAATGTAACGCGAGATTCTAGTCACTACATTTGGATCCGATTAACCCATATCATCTTTAAATGATACCCATTTGCACTGCCTATCAAAAACTTTAATTGTGTCTGATATTGCTAATCAGCATGACAATTAATGCAGAAAAATAGAGAACTGCAAAAAGTCTATGTTTATATTTCTGCAAATGTCTACAAATGAAGGAGAGACATAATAATAGCACAAGGTCCCTTTACAAAACAAATCGGTGTCAGGCATATTGTCAGACAAATAAATAGGAAGAAGGGGCGATCCACAATAAGAATCATACTCTCGAAACCCCTGTAAAGGCATGCAAAGTTAACTTGCAAAAAGAGCTAATTATTGGAAAGATTTTTTCATCTGTTGATTAGAAACTATACGGATTGGCCATTAAAAACATACACTAACATTATCGAACTTTCATTCAGTCAGGTATCATACCATATGAGTAACCTTTATTGTTTCTGCTGCTTAGATAATCATGTTACGTTTCTGTTGAAACTCTAGGAGGCGTTAGTGTCCTCGTTATAAGGTTCAAAGCCATTTGGAATTACGGATCAACATATGAATATATTCTGTATATTATGTTCCTGGCGTGTGAAATATGGCAAGACCTTATTGACTTTACACCAATATACTGAGGCGTCAGTAGTTCGGGGAGAACCTCTATGACTCAGAGCAGGGCTAAACTACCCATCCTCGTCGCCTAATTGGAGAGCTGCTCACCAAGCCTTCTTCCACTTTGCCGGTCTCGAAGTAACAATAGATACAATGTCGACCTCAAGCAATTTATTTTGTGCCACACCCTCGAGGACTTACCAGTCGCATTCTTATTAGAAAAAGAATACCTAACCTGGTTAAAAATGGCTACTGCTTTGTAATACTATATATCTGATTTCGACAGCGACTCCCAGAACCGCTCCACAGAATCTAAACTAACAACAGTAAGTCTGACATAGATCAAGGTCATAGGTCTCTACATATGTGGGGGTGGTGTTCAGTGGCTTAAAAGGCACTGGACTTGTAACCTCAAGGTTGTGGGACTTTGTGGGCTCGAGTCCCACTGCAGCCACTCTTCTCCTTCACAACCAGCAGTGGTAGATTTGCCGCTATATCAAAGGCCAATCGTTCTCAGAGTATGTGTATGTGGTGTGGGAAATAAAGGAACTCTCATTTCGGTAAATGCGTAGGCGAGTGATTTCTACCTAATTGCATCTAATAAATCCTATCACCACCAAACCCAAAGTAGGTTTACTAGAACATGCTGTACGTTAAACTACCCAAACAGCCAAACAGCCAAATATGTATGTAAGTGAAAGCCATTGTATCTATAGGCGCAGATGAATAGGACCAATGTGTAATCAGACCACTTTATATGGGAACCTGATAGGGCTGCCTGGCCAATCCGAGATTTACAAAACAAAGCTAGAATTATTAAAGTTTTCATTTGAAATGCAGTAGCCATCTCTCGATGACTAACTGATGTGCTGTTTCAGTTGATGTGCACAAGAGTAGCCAAGGTCTTCAAAAAGTAGCTTTAGTTTTTATACTCAACGGCCTGTTGTATATTACAATGGGAGGCCTTTATTGTATCAAAGGCACATTAAGAGCATTTACTTTGAGCCCTCTCTTATTGGAATTCCATGTCGGCACAATCTAATTCGTATCTAGAACTCTACTTTAAACTGATTCCTGTACACAGAGTGAAGACTCCCCGACTTAACCAACACCAAAGTGAACCGACTCTGCCGAGCCCTCACTAAGAATCCCAAGTGGTTGTGTGAGCAGCTCATTGTCCACGACATCAAAGAGGTGCTCATCCAGGGGACATGGGTGAGAGGTTTCACTGATTACAGCAGGCTGACACGGGTACTGATCTCTGATAGGGCAATACATGAATTTCCACTTTCCATGGAACTGAAAATTTCACCATTTTGGTTTTTCTGTAAGAAGATCATGATGGATAGAAGGCTATAAATTATGCATAGTTCAGCTCGTATCCAGTTGAATTTATACTGTAAATGTACTGTATCAATAAAGGAGTATTGGGAATGCTTAGGAAGTAAATATTATACTTTGCATAGCTTGATTATTGTTCATAACGGTGACACCATTTGGAATAGGAAAACAATCTATATCCATTTTTACTAAGAACCCGTCTCCCATGCTAACAAGTGTTACTTTAAAACCTAAAAAAAATATTGCCTCGGTATTCAGTGAGCCCAAGCCATCTCAGCACCCACACTAAACCGCTTTTGCCTCATGGCAGATGTCCAAATAACGTCATAACTAAGCTACAAGCTGGAGCTTTGGGCATTCATATGGCACATTCGTCATTGCCTTTAAAGTAAGTGCCCAACGTGCCTGTCAATACCAGCCCCCGGCCCTCCCCCTGTAAAAAAAAGGGGAGTAGCTCCAAGCAGGAGCCGAGCTGCTCGTTCTATCACATAATGCACTCAACTGGTGCTTTAGCTATTGGCGCTGTCGATATACCCGGTCCGTGAAGGGAAGACAAATAAACACGCCGCTCCCTGAAAGCCCAAGGGTACCAGTCGAGAGAAGTGTGAAGAAATGAGGTGGTCGCTCTTTTTCTAGGTGTTCTGTGAGCAAGAGGAATATGGAAATAGGTATTGTTTAACGAACGCCTAATGTGATAATCCTTTGATAGATGGGATAATATCTCGTGTTATTTAACACACCTTCTACCAGTGTTTCTTTTTTACGAGACGAGTCAAAATGCTGTGATCATTGTAATCATTCACGACTGCAATACAGGAGAATATAGGGTTCATTGTGTTACCAGACTTTTTGTATTGTGGGCCGTGGTTTTAATGAAGAACGAGTAATTTGTTTTGCGTCGGCCTCGGCGCCAAATGCTTCGTCAATAAAAATCACAAAGTTTATTTCGAACACCTGGCTGCCGCTGATGTTGCCAGAAGGGAGTTTTTGTCACCAGCAATTCACAGATTATTTCTCTTGCTCTGAGGGGAATGATTGCTCCAGCCCGGCAGAGCCCCGTGTTTTCTTTGCGCGTCCATGGTAGGAGAGGGGAAAACCCTGGAAGTCTCTCATTACCACCACCAGAGGCGCTGTAGTCATGTCGTGCGCTGTCGCTCGGAACTGGTAGGCATCAGTGAGAGCCTATCACAAATGGGAGATGGGGCGACAGGGCAGACCAGTCCCCAGCAAAAAGAAAAGAAAAATATAAAAAAGCATGCTGCGGGGAGTCCGGTGTTCCCTCCGTGAAGACGTTATTTACGCCAGTGCTTGCTGCTTACGACTAGCGCGTTGATGTGTAGTCATAGATCCACCCTGCCCTATTAAATGAGGATGTGCATAGAGCCAACGTGATAAATAACCCGTCAGGAAAAAGAGAAGCCACTCCGGGAAGGAGCGTAATTTACAATGTGGAAGCGATTAGGGGACAGCAGAGAACTTAAAACTAATCAGCTGAAAAGCGACGGAGGGTAGATGTGAGTGGGGGTAGGTGGGGGCTGGAGCCGCTCTCTGCCATGCGGAAAAACTCAATTGACAGACGTATGAGCTGCTCTTTAGGGCCAAAATAACGAGGCACGGCGGGCTGAATGGATGAAGTTTGTTATATCCAACTGGGCTTGGCTTCTTGTCTGCCAACATAAGTGGGGGAGGAGAGGTCGTGATTTATAGACGCACAAGGCCATGGTGAGTGGTTATAGACTGTGGACGAGCAAAATGATGAAGTAGATTGATTGAAGGGGACGGCCATACGGACTATCCCTGGTAAACGTGGCGACTATCAGCTATAGTGCAAAAGAATCTTTTAACTGGCAAAATGGGATTCTTAGAGGTCTGAAGTAGTAAGGTAAACTAACTACCGAATTAAAGGTGTTTGATTGTTTTGAAAGGGAAACTTTTATCGGTAGAGGGAACTGGTTGCGAGTAAAAGAATTCCGAAGTTACGACTGGCTTTTCCCTATAACTATATGCTTCCAAATATTTATAGAAATGGTGATTGTTTTACCTCCGCTCAACAGGGGAAGCTATGCCATCCCTTATTGAATAATTGAAACTTGTATGTTTTCTTCACGCGTGTCACGATCTAAGCAAGAATCGGATTTGTCTAGATTTCATAAGGTGATGCCAACGATAACGAAACAAGCTGAATCATTACAAACACATATTGTTAATACACCAGTATGTAACTAAGAAGTGTTCTTTATAATAATCGTACTGCAAACGTGTTTGCAAGATGCCTTTTTGTTTTCCTGATGCAGTCCGCTAGGTGTACGTGTCTACAGGAAGAGGTTTTCGAAGAAAATGAGTAGCCTAGCCATCCATCAACAACCCTTGCTCTTCTTAGGTCCTCCGGTATTGCAATCACAACTTATCGCGACAAATGTATTCACACGTAAGTAGTATAGGAGCTGGCCTGTGTAACACTCAAGTAAGCTAGCGAGTATACTCGTCGAGTAAGTTAAACAACATGCCAACCAGTCAGGCTACCTAGAATATTTATGCAGGGATTCTGCATGCAACTCTCTATATAAATTCTCCTACAGTTTACTGTATCACGTTTCTCAACTTGGGAGCCGCCCTGGGACCAGACTGTTCACGAGGGATGCCCCGGACAACGGGCGTACATGGGTGGTGAATTGAGGAAGTGTTGGCTGGCCGACCGCCGACCGTTACTGCACCGCGGGGATAGTCACGTGCGCCGCCCGACATAAAGCTCCAGTTGTTTCTGCGATTTACACAAACAACACCATATCCATTCTCAAAGGGGCGGCAAAGACGGACGTGTGAGAACCGGCGCTGAATCGCCGGGTATATCTCGGCGGGCGGCCGTTATGGCGCCGGCCGCGGGCCACTCAGGGGGTCACTCCATCACAGGGCGCTGCCAACGCCCAGGCGCAGCCAAGCGGGGCGAGCCGCCCACCGTTAATAGAACCATTACCATGGAAACACAGCTGATCGGAGCACAATCCCGCCATAGGCGACACCTTACCGGCGTGGGCAACACGGTGGCGACATAATTCCCTAATGACGGAACGTCATACGTCGCTGCCCATAAACATGGCCGCAAAGAGGCGCCACGCCCACCACTGACCTTCTGAGTCGTGCGTGCGCACTCAGTAATTGGTATTCTGCAGCAAATAGGATTAGGGCGCCTGATTGGTTGGTGGAGTGGGGATGGGGACGCTGTCTTGACATGAGGGGTGCGAGGTTGTGGGTGGTAGAATGAGGCATACTCCACATGTGCACAATTATACATGATTCTCGGTTATGATCACATTATCTCCATTTCCGTGGAGCACATTGGGATATATGTTTTGGGTTTTCAGATCAGTTTTTATGAATGATGGTACTCTTGATTTAATCATACACGTTTCTTATCTTCAGAGTTACAGTATACTTGATTTAGGAGATAATTGGTGGACTTCATTTTGAAGATCATTGGGTATTAATCTGCTAAAGAACCTATGCAATTGTTTGGGCTTTTCCAGGTGACTGGCTTTTTCTTTTTTAAACAGTATGTTATTTATAATGCAATTCATGGACCCATAATCAACAGAGATTAGTGAACATAAAGTCGAGTAAGTGTTGTGAGATGGAGGCATACGCTTAGAAAGCAAATGTATAAATTGTTGAGATGCTTTCTATCAACGTTCCAACCACTAACATTTCTCCAAATAACCGAATCCTATTTATATATAAATGGAAGCAAGCATAAAAAAACAAGGTACTTTATCTGTATATTGCAGGAGTGATACCATTGACTTTTAAATACAAACCCAATTATTAACACTCGCTAAATCCTTCTTTTGATAAATTGCCAGTGATGGGATTATGAAAATGATCGATCGCAATCTATTGATCTAATTAAATCATCAAGGGATAAATTTGCTCCGTGGAAATAGGCTTTATTCTCGTTCAGCTTCTAATCGTATTACATGAAATTATTTCCTGTATCATATCTATCACTGTCGTAATTGTACTGAATTAAGAATTGAATCATTCCCGCAAGGAAATTGTTTTGATTACGTGCCATAACATCTGCTTAAATTAATCATATCGACTCTCTAGGTTGTTTACAATCTCCATTACATTGTCACCGTATTGATAGGCCATGCTGGATAAAGTCACGTATTATCCCTGGGAGCTGTTAGCGACCAATATTGTATAGTAAAAATACATTGTACAAGTGGAGCATAATTACTTCCGAGCAAATCAGATATCTATGGTCAAGAATATGTTGTATAAACATCCGCATCCAGCCTGTTATTCTTATCTTATTGTCTTAATAAGAAATTGCATAGATCCGTTAGTATTTGTATTAGCATTCGCTATCATGAACCATAAATAACATCTTGTTATTAGGTGCATATATTTCAGATAATGACATGTTTCAAACTTTTTCTGATTTCCGAATATGTATGATGAATTTATGTTAATGGGACGATAATGTATACTAAATAGATACGCGATCTTCAAATTAACATCAACGCTGGACCGATTTCATCACGACCGCAATTACCCTTGTAATGAAGTGCTTTAACCAATTCATGAGGAAATTCCTGAAGTCACAACACAATCCAGCATATTTGACTCGTCCATAATTGCATTTATACCTCAACAAGAATAATAATTACAGCAGTCAGCTGGAGAGGTAATGTTCGAAATACACTAATTAGTCCTGACTCTGTGGAAGACAAAGCCGTGCTTTCTTGTATCTTCCCCTGAGTCTTGCTTTCTAAGAAAATCTATATTGATTCTCATAGTTCATGAAGATCAGAGATATGAGTAACCTCCCCAGTTAAACCACATGCAATAAACATATAACTCTATGATATAATCACCACAGGAAAAAAACATCTTATTTCTGCCGATACTTCTGGAATCCAGGCATTGACTTTTGGCATGTGCCAATACCTTTGACGATTGAGCTTTATCTAGTCACACACACACATCTAAACCGGTATCAATGCAAAAGAATATGGTGACGTCTCATATGAATACAGATGTCTCTAATGATCCTGGAGACCAGTCGCTTTCATTGTTTTTTATTACATGTAAAACATTGTGAGAGATAATGATGGAGACAGCGTTCTTATTAGGTGACTTTCCCACAGAAGCACTAATGTGAAAAGATCTATAATTTGTACATTAGATGAAGGGAACAGTAGGACACACGCAAAACGGCGGAATATAAGGAACTAAATGTTTCAGAACCAACAGTTGTATAGTGAAGGACTATCGAAATAACTTAAATGTCTGAAAGCGCTAATAAAAGACGGGAAGCAGTACTTGAATGTTGCCTGGCGTTCCTCCTGAAACAAAAACTGCTTTAAAAGCACCAGAATGTCAATTGCTGTCGTACCTTTTATTAAGCGTATTCAAAGCTAGATGTTGTTCATCCTGAATTGCATTGGGGTGGGATGTCGCAGATCTATAGCTCTCGTTACTTCTAATTCATTCTTTGACGGATTAAGTTGAAATGGAAAGTCGGTATTATAGGCCTCGCTGTTGCCATATAGAAATCGCTGACTAAAGGGTGCTACCCTGAATAGGCAGGAGTAGGTTATTGCGTGAATAATGAGATAAAACATGTTCGCATTCTAGTTTACAAATTACACAAAACTGCATCATGAAGTATCCACACCATCAATATTAGTTTCTTTTAGTGTTTTCAACTCAGCTCGAATCTAGTTTCGCATGCTGATTCATAACATTCTATATACCTAGTTTTTCTGAGACAGGATTGGACGGGAATGATGCGTATCCCCCATGAACAAAGATTGATCTTACACATCTCCTTGCATGCCAAGAACCCTCTGTCTGCCATGCTGTGCTGTTGCCTCACTTTTACTTACCTGAAATGAATAAAAAACACAATATCAGTTATACATATTATTTGCGGTCTAATAGTTCTTTAATAAAACTCCCAGTTACGCTCAGACAATATAGTGTATTGGTATTGATAAAGATTAAGTAGACATCTTGATACCTATCATCCGAACATTATTCAAACATAACCTCTACCTACATAGTATAGAAAGACATGGTTAGTGTGTCTGAATGGAATCTGTTCAGAGATATTTTGGTCAGAAATACTCACCGAATTCGAAGAATGAGGTGAGTATTTCTGACCAAAATATCGAGGAACAGATGGAATTCAGACACACTCACTATGTCTTTTTATTATTATATACCTAGAAATCATTAAGAATACCATTCTACAACTCACTAAATAGGAGAATGAGTGGTCACGTGGTACAGCGGGTAGTATTATATATATTACGCCACAGTGTGGACGAATGAAATCATTACTACTGGGGCATAAACCTGAGACATTCATGTTCCGGTATATAATAATATATAACATGTACGATGGCCATCGCTTGGGACTTGTAAGGTATAAGGTACAATGTGTCAATAAAGCACCAGCAAGTACATTGTTTACAATTCGTGTAGTGGCTGTAAGAATACATCAGTAAATACAGTGGAGTTGCGCAGTATGAGGCTGAGACATATCTGTTCTGTCCTTTGAATAGTACACGTGTATACGTATTCAGGTGGGCAGTGATAGGTAGAGGTGGCTTTAGTGTATGACGCCTAGACCCTGTCTACGAGATGTAGGCAATAGGTGTGCAGTCTGGAGGGTGGCGCAGACACCGGCTATGGTATACAGCACATCGTGACGGCTCCAGTCTCCGGAGCCCGATTACCTCCGCAGGTTTATGGTGAAGGGCCGCCTCTCGCCCGCCCGCCGTTGAGCCCTCCCCACCGGCCGCTCTGGTCAGTGCCGGTCAGTGTCGTGGCCAGGGGTAGTCGCTGGTGGTCAGTGGGCTTAAGACACTGCCCCCGAAGGGTCTTTATTTAAGACTGAATCATGAGCACGGGGGCCTGGGCGGGCTCACAGAGCCAGGGTCTATTTTAGGATGAAAAAGGAATATGACGAAGTGCCGGCTACCCCGGTATCGCTGGGAGGTGGGCGGAGTGGGCCTCTCAGGTGGAGGTGGTGGCGGAGTGGTTTAGGCTCCAGCAGCAGAAACGGGCGTGGGAGAAAGGACAGGGTTCATGGTGTAATATATCAATCGGTTTAGAGGCTGCAGAACAAGTTCAAGTGTCCCTCAGAGGTTGACATATGGTATAGATGTAGACAGCCTTAAAGCTGCATGTTCATAGATCTATTATGTTACAAGGTCAATGATACAGCTAGCATGGGATATACTGTTATGAGTTGATGCCTGATATCAATTATCAAGTCATGTCTTGGTTTGACTAGGATCATTTATTTATGAATTCACCTATCCATGTATGCATATATGTAGATATTTGCATACGTATTAATATTTATATATTCTTTTTATTTATTGTTTTACATATTATCCCAAAAAGGGGTGCAGTCAACTATGATAGCTCCTACAGTGCTGACATGAACCTGTTAAGCAACCATCTCATAAACGCTAATGCATGGCGACCTTGCAGGTATCGATCTACGATTGCAATTTAATCATGAATCGATTTCTGATCACTATAATCGAGCTGCTTAATCAATTAATATAAAAGCCAGACAGTGCCTGATTCTCCTTCATCCGCATCATATCTTAATTGTCAATAAATTGCTATCTGAGGCGACAGTCAGATCAATAATATAAATCTGCACTGCGGTAACTAGACAGTGACAGTGGAGAGGTGACGGCCCTTTATTACCAAGCTGGTAGAGGTCTATGCAGCGAGCACAATCTGATTCACAGTGACTTGAGCAGCTATCCTCATTCGTATGGCATCCATCACCATACTATGGTTTTCAGTTTTTTTTACTAATCCTCTCATTGTCCCTGGAAAGACGTTTGTTGGCAAAAAAAGATTTTTTCTCTCATTTAAGACGGTTAGCTAATGAAAAAGTGTTCCTACATATTTGATAAGATAGCTGTAATCCCTTACCCCATGTTCTCAGTTGTGCTCTAAAAGAGAATGGTAATTCCTTCAGACGAATGAGTAGTGCTCGTGATTTCCGAAAACCACCGACCTCGGTAGGTGCTGTTTAGCCTTTTATTCATATATTTGTTTGCAATGACAATACGGCACATCACATAACAATAGAGTGATGCCAATACAGATCAGTCTCTACAAATATTGCATTTTTCCTATAGAATAACAGCGTTTAAAAAGGCGCTCTAACAATCCAAAAGTCTAGCCTTTATTGTTATAGTTCGCTCTCTTGTTATTTCAGCTATATGTGCCCTATTACTATTACCAAAAGCCATAAAGTAAGACTATTGATGAGAGCAACCACATATTGAATAGTGTTGTTTGTCTGTATACAAAAACAACACCAATTTCCCCAGTTGGATGGCTGAGATATTAGAAGAGGTGCCTCAAAGTATAAGGTTATGAGTTAGCGGATGGGAGTCCTGAGTGCATATCATAAAATCTCATATCTTCTTAATAACTTACGATATTTATTAAAATACTCTTACAATACCTGTTTGCCACAAACTAAAAATATTGTATTTTCCCAAACATCTCCTTATCAGTTTGTGTTGCGATCTTGCTCAATGACACCTCTACTTTCTATAGTCTGGAAAATGTAGGGTGAGGATCAACGACGGACATACTATCTGGTGCCCTGAGCACCGTTTGAAAGGGTCATGTGAGGGTCCCATAAATTTTGGGACGCAAACATGTACCGAGACATTGGCATGGAGAATTCAGAATGGAGTGTACAGTGATCTTTGAACACCCAGGAAGAAAGAACGGAAGGCCTCTTGTAGAGCAGGGACGAGGACATGACTCCTGTAAGTACTACGAAATGCACTCAAGACTCCCGTCCGCTAACTCATCATTACCTAGGACAATGCTTCCTACACAAGTCTCCCTCAACAGAACTTCCATGGCAGTGAACATCGTTTCCATTGGGTTCAAAGTAAGGGGAGGATCAAAGAAGGCATGCAGACTGCACTAGCGGTACACGTCAGGAGGATAATTAGGACACACTGGAGAAGGGAAATAATGAGCATGAGGTACTAGCGAGAAATAAGTAGTGCAAGAAAACGGACAGGGGGAAGGCAGCCCGGCTGATGGATGAAATAATAATGACGCTTCAGCGCCCAGATCCGAAATTAATCATCTCAAAATGGCTGTGCTTATCGGGCGTGTCCGGCCGGGTGAAGTGAACATGATGTGAAATGAAGATGATGAGTGGATGATGTTATCGGACCCATTCCTTGTCTGGAGACATGGTTTGCTGTGACAAAGAGACATGATAACAACTTCAAAGAGGACGTAGCACTAATAATATCAGTATAATTGGTGTTGGAGTTCTTGGTGGTGTGGGCAAGGGGAGTAAAACGGAGAGGGAACATTCACTAAGCGAAGAAGCAGGTTACAAGGATGAGATAACAAAGTAGGGAAATAACAAAAATAGAAAACAATCAAAATTCCAATTACTTCAAAGGGGAAATGTGGTCCAAGCTAGATACCGTAATGAAAGGAATTCCAATTCAGCTTTACATTTTTGTATAACCCCAATAAGTCGATACGTTTCCTCTGAATATATTATTTATTTCCTAAGCTCTAGGTGATCATTTATTTCTAAAATACATATACAAGTAACTTGTATCTTGGTGAAATGAATTTCTCATATATACCATGTTGGCCCCTTTAGTGGTTACGATAGTCATTTCTTTGCATATTTTCTTTGAATTTATTTCCTTTAGATGACGTTTTCTAATTAGAAACCCCATCTGCAAATATTGAGAAACTTCATTGTACGTTTTATAGCAGACACGTTAAGAAGGTTCCGAACGTGAGAATGCAACTGGGGTCCCTATGCGACAATAGTGTCAAGGAAAACAGAAGCAACCTAGAAGTGAATTGGAAAGGAAGCTTAGCAGGCGGGCCTGTAGTATTCGGTGAGCGATGGCTCTGGGTGTGGCGGGTTGTAGTCAAAGTGGTAGGTGGGCTGATCGGGGAGAAGGAAACCTTGTTCGGGCAGGACACAATGCTCACGGGCGGCAATAGAGGGGCTTCACATGGTAAAAAAAGAGATCGCCGATAAATCACTAACGCCATATTGCAATATAAGGAAAAGGGTGAGGTGGTATGACCCATGGTGCTAAGCGAGGGGTTATAGCAAACACAATGACATGGCACACCCTCTTAATGTCACAGAACGGCAGGGAAATTAAACTTGAATTCGAAAGCCACTGAAATGTACAGGGAATGTCCAATATATCTAAAAGATCATCCAAGAGAAAAATACTTATTGGCGTGCAGGATTCCTATTTATGTACATATCAAGTTCCTTTGCTGTAATAAAAAGAAAGTGATATTGCCAAACATATTCTCAGTTGTCTGTTTAGAAGTATGAAGGTGTATTGCACACACGTATATATTGTCTCGTTAGATACGTATTCAGGTTTAGTCTTTTCTGCTTGTTCCATTCCCATTTTAATACGCATGATAATAGTTTGATTTTCATTATTTCTTTAGTATGCGACCGTTGTTATACAATCACTGTGGTCAAAACCCTCATTTAGCCATAGGAAGGTTGATGGAGAGCCTTAGTTTTTATATGGCTAAATCATATTATTTAACAAATTGTAACGCACCATCGCCTGCGTTGTATATAGATAAACTTGTCCAAATCATAAGCACATGGTAATTTGATTGAACGGTTCCTGAGTACAGCGTATCGAATGCTATACACAACAGCTTGATATAGCTGACACATTGAAAATTCATTTTCCTGTCATTACCATGTATACTTGAACAGGTCTCACTTAATTGCCCCATAGATGTCCCTTCTGAGAGGATATGATCCACTTGCATTTAATTAAGACATAAATCCGATTAGCCGTCTCTGGTCATACAGTCAGTTGAGAATATTTTCCATCATCGACTATCACTGCTGGTCTTAATGCAATGGTGTGCATATAGTCAGCAAGTGAAAAAAACGTATAAACGTAAATTATTATTCCACACTATATAAAAAGAAATTACAAAGAACGGGGAGAGGCCGTTGGCACTACCCGGTAACTCGGGATTGATTATCTTTAAAACTATATAAGGCCTGGAATCTACCAGCTGCCGACGCAGAATTCAGACCTCCCGATGGAACCTGCCACACATTCAATTCAATGAAATTGTGCGTCGTAGGGAGGGTCAAAAGGCGAGCCGGTGTGCATAGGAAGCCCGGTGGGTTCGTCCATTAAGGGCTCTCCCGACCTTTCCTTTTATTGGGCATGGGAAAACGCGTCCATATGCGTCACCAAGAGGTTAGAATGGCCACATATAGACATCCAGCTTGCTGTAAAAATAACTGACCCTTCACTCTCAATGTGCCAACTAAAAAGGACTGGTAGATTAAGCAGGGGTCCAGTATCCAGCCTTACCATATCCACTTGACCCAGTCCTGAAAAACCAGGTTTACTCTCATCAACCTTCTCATAACACTCCGGGCCTGAAGCCCCTCTACTGGGCCATCATTGCTCCACCCCTGTGCTCTCACAACCATTCCCTATTTACCTCTGCTGACCAGCTAGGCACACTCAAGAGCCTGTATGTTCTAGTTCACTTCTCTGCTACCAGTCTAACTTTGCAATGCATGTATATTTGATGGGAAAGAACTGACCATGTAACATTGGAACTTCCATATCTGATGGGACAGACCATTCTCTATGGCATTTAAAGTATCTGATGGGACAGACCTAACTACATAGCATTCAAACCATGTCTATTCCAGAGACAGTCACTCCATACCTACCTCCAGCGTTCAGATTATTTTTTGGTTAATATACTTTATTGTCCTCTCTCCTTACAGAAGCTTTTCTGGGCAATAATCCGAGACGGCTAATTTGGTCGGATATGAACACAAGCTTTCATCACTGCACGAAACTTACCGCTTTACATATGTATGCGAAACACGTCTAACAGTAGGATTTTGCGTCTAGAAGTTAGACCTGTTATCCGTCTCGTAGACGCCTTATCTAGTGGCGTATATACATGTCCATAGTGCGGTCTCATATACGTCATATATACGCCTGATTCCGTTGTATATACACCAACATCCAATAGTTCCGATCTTTGCAACTTGGGGACACTACTGGTAGCATATTTCATTTGCCATTAACCATCCAAGTCTGTATTCTATGAAAATTGCAATTTTATATTACCAATTTATTTTATAAAAACCTAATTAAGTATAAATTGATTAATTACACAAGGTAAACCTTGCATTATGTTGTTTTTTTAATTGTTTTTCTAATAGATCTTACTTTCAAACACCATTTCAATGTGTAGACAGTCAGGCTTACTATATAATCGCCTCCCCCCAGTGTCTATGTGCACCTGAAGTCCGACTCCTGACTCCGACTCCGACTCCGACTCCGACTCCGACTCCGACTCCAACTCCTACTCCGCCCCTGTCTTGTGAATGCGGCCGACTCAGGACTGAAAACATCTTACACACGCCGAGTGGCCGCTAATCCATCTACAAAGGGAGGTGGGGGACTGTACCGGGGCTTCACTGTGGGTAGAGGGTGGTGGGGTGGTGGGGTGTTGGGGGGCGGTGGGGGGTGGTGTTGGGAGGTCGCGGGTGGCGGGTCAGTGTTGGTGCATCCTCTACCAACACCCACACGACGGGGCTGGGCGCGGGTCGCAATTTTTTTTTTTTTGGTATCATATATATACGCCTGGCGTATATTTATATTGCGCAGAGTATGTTTTATCTTAAATACGCCAGGGTGAAAGACAGCCAAGTCGCGCGTGTCTATATATGGAAACTGTCTCGTAGATGCCCGAAACGTAGACGCGTATAAGAGGTGTATACAAATATAAACAAGCCACGATACCGCCGATACGTGCGTTATCGCAATGGCATATATATATATGTAAAATAGTGGTTTTCGTGCAGTGCATAGTATGGGTTAGTGGTGATGTAAAGGGAAAAGATGATGTTGGGGATGCTGGATGGAAATGAGAAGGATGAGTTAGTTACACGGTTATATCATGTTTCTGAAATGTTCGGTGGATTGAAGCCTTTGAATGACTGTAGGTAATGATCCCCATGCCTTCGGGCCCCTCCATATCGGGCTACGTTGATAGAATGTTGTTTTAAGTTGTCTGATCTTTAGCCTTTTACCATCATCGCTCCTTGTTCTTCGTTCGCCCAGTACCAAGTTCTCAGGTTCTGCTGCGTATTTATACATCAACATTAAGAGCTCCTTTTGCCATTGTAGTTCCAGCGGTTTTATTCAACATGCTGCGTCCAAAGCCGATATAGACTGACTTCTAATACTTCTACCTTGGACGATCCTCAGGCCTCGGTGATGCAAGACATACAGCTATTGAAGATCTGAGGCCCTATAGGAGTGATTCAGGAAACCACAATATTTAGATCCATAAATGACTTGATTAAGAAACATATTTAATGCATTAGGATGCAACGATTTTAATACAGGAAGTTAGTTGAGATAACTAAGTAATCGGTTGCCATCTGTTCACGCATGTCTATACCATAATAGATATTCCTGTTGCTGATACTTGAGAACAACTATCAAATCCATTATCTAGGTCTTTTTTGAAACATTTTTATTTCAAATTTTCTAGATTGTTGGTAGTGGATAAAGATCCGTTCCCAACATTGTCTAAAAAAATTTTTTGATACCTCGGATTCACCACACGCCCCGTCATAAGATACTCCTATCACTTTTTTGAAACATTCTTTATACATTAAAATACAAATGGCTTACCATTTAATACTTTCTTATGACATTCTCTCACTTTTATTTGATGAAATGATTTAGGTGTACCACACTCTTTTATTATAAATGGAAATAACATTTCCTCTATACGATTCTTGCTTGGGATATTCGGCTAACTGAATACCAGTAGCATACAGAAATGGCCGATATGGACGGGTCGCTACACTTACGAAAAGTACGTCCTGGCACAAGGTGCAGCACACAAAATCATAGTTGTATTGAGATACGCCACGTTACGGATATGGTTTATGGTCAGCCTCACTTTCTTCTTTGGTGATAAGAAGTGAGTTGACATTTCTCAACGAAAAGCACACCTTAAGAATCATTTTTCTCAAGATATGTTTCTCATTTTATTGGTCTCTGCCATATCTATGGTAAAGTTGAGCATTTCAATGGCAGTATACTGCGAAAAAGAATTGTGAACATCTTATGTTCTAAAGAGTCCTACAGTAGTCCTGAAATTAGGACTGTTTCGTTAGAAAGTGGGGAAAAAATTAGGGATACTTTACTTTCACATAGAACCTTCAATATGACGTCACCCTAGAGACGCCTGGTTCTCCATTTGGCCTCTAGGGGTCGCAGAGTGGAAGGAGATACTTCCACTTAATCAGTGAGATATCGACCGGGTCTTGGCCTTTGTCTTAGAAAAGAACAACCTTCCAACCGACATGGCTTGGGCATTACCTAAAATTGGCTCATTAAGTCGAACAAGCACAATGTCAACGTGGAGTGCAACCGACAGAGGGCTTTCGACGTAATTGCCTCAAGTTTCTGTCAGTAGTCTAGTTTCTATCTCTTTTAAAATGTAAATAATTCGATGAGTATTGAACTGCATTGTTGCCTGGAAATTGCTTCTCTACAGGAGAGAACTCTTGAACAAAATTTCTATTATCTTATCATGCAGATCCTTTTATTCAGCCGTTTAGCACAATATCTGTTCTAACATAGTACCTGTGTTTATAAGACTTTGTTATCCATATTATATATTCAATACTTGAAAGTTCAACATTAATTCGCTAGAGAATAATAGATCGATATCGTCCTATCTTGGAATACTAAGACATTGTGCAATTTTTCTTTCAGAGTTAGCCAATAAACAAGATTCAATTAAACATGTAATTTCAATAGGGTCTAAGATTCAGTTTTACTTCTATATATATCCTTTTGCAGAACACAGACTTTCGGGAACAGCAACTTGACCAAAATGTCTTCGTCATCCATTTCCGTTTGAGCATAAAGATGCAGGCGAGGCGGCTGCCGGAAATCGGAGCTCTGCGAGACACACATGATTCATAGCCATGTCACATGACTGGTCACGTGTTGTCCAATGACCACCAGGGGGAGCTTGGGAGCTGATGGAGTGGCTGTCCACAGCTCCCTCTACATACCAGACATGTATATTAGTGTCTACTTCCGGTCTAGTAACGGGCATGGCTTGTATAGCGATACCGACTACACGATTATTAGTAAAAGTCTAGATTTCTATCGGAACCATTTATTTGGAATAGAAGAGGATGTATATATATGCATAACCACTCATTCATAAAGCTATTTTGTGAATAAGTAGATGGATGTTAGAACCGGTTTCATTTTCCTCCAGCATGTTCATTGAGGAAATATTTGAATATTTGGCAATTTTCTATCAACATTTCAGTGTAACCAGGACATCCATTAAATCCGTTAAAACAAGTAGGGGCTACTCCTTATTTCCTATCATATTCAAACACATATCAGACACCTGCTGTTTGATGGGATGGTCTCCCGTGAAGTATTGAAGTTCGCTCAAAGCCTATAGTCTGGATCAGGCGCCCTTACGTGTAAAAAGGTAGATTATCAAGGCTTTAGTGTGGGCAGTATGAGGCATATTGACGTTGCCTAATGAGATCCCGATGGGATAATAGGTGGGGGGAGTCATCTGGGGGTACTCCTGGCTTTTCACTAGTCCTACCCCCTCTTGGTAACAATACTGTAGCTTTAACGGATCCTACTGTGAGAAGTTATAGTCAATGAAATAGGTTATAAATCTACGTGGACGTCTATGTCAGAGCATGGACAGTGTACAGTGTCCATGGTCAGAGCAATAGAGGAGCTGCTTAAACTACAGATGGGATTCCTTTGGTGGACTAAATAGTGCTCGTCCAACCACCAATCAGTGAATCTTGATAATCTGGAACTATTGTATAGTTTGTGGCCGTGTTCCTTAAACTTTAATGGACGGGTGACTACGGCAGGGCACGCTGGTTCACTCGCAATGTACGTGGCCACGATTAGCGCAGGTAGAACCCTGGCCTGTGTGTTAACTAACATTATAAGCCAGGTAACACCCTCCATTTTTTGGTACATTATGGGTACAATAAGGTATTTGGGGAACCTTGTGAGGGAGAGAGGCACTCTCATAGCTTGCTTGTTATCCCTGCCACTGAAAATAAGCAGGGAACCAGAGAAAGCTCAACATCACATATAGTTGGACGTTACCTGTCCCATATTTCAATGAGACAGGGAACCAGTCTACGAAGTAAGGTGCAATACAGCCACAACTGCGCACAAGCAACCACACACACTCTACCTGTTACAACGCCCCTCGGAGTACTGTACCTGCGTTAATCCTACATTCATGACGGGAAAAGCGCTGGAACCAGCCTGGCGGCAGGGCGGCATGCATAAAGTGAGATTCACACGATGGGATTCATTTACCTCACAGGGTGTTTGTCTGAGACACATCCTGCTGAGATTCTGTACTCGGACACTCGGACATCTCTTCGTGTAAATTGTAGGGTTCCATTTCCCTGAGATGTGTTTTTCCCCTGCAATTGTTAGCGACATTATCCCAAAAAAGGACTAAAAGGACTAAAAATGAACAGAATCTCATGGAATGTTGAACCCTGTGAGGTACATGAATCCCACGGGGTGCTAGTTTCAGTGTAGAAGGTTAAGGACGGGCATATTGCCCTCTGAAGACACACTTTGATTGTATCATATTGTGATATGGTACGTTATCCTTGATATTATTTTATAAATCTCAAATGTGATGTTATACCTACATATTTTCGATTGTCTATCGATTAATTATTACATAGTTAAAACGATTCCGTATGTCTTAGAGAAATGGTGCCTGAGCAAGTTGATTGCACGAGACTTCATACGTCATTAACGGGTTAGATATTGGTATAAGCATTCATGCATGCAAACCGCAGATAGCTTTGCTTTATAGATATTGAGATAGATCCAGCCCGATAAGGTGTAAAAAAACTTGATTATATTATGAAGATAATAAAAGATATGGAGACTGGGTCCCGGCTTCCTAATCGGATTAACCAAATTCTTTCCTCAGCTGATGGTTTTGTCCTGCTTTATTAGTGACACTACAGTAATATCTACAATTATATCTTGAATGGACTGTCATATTTGTCAAAAATGTCTAAGTGACCAATAAAGTAAACATGATACAATCACCTGAAATGTAATAAAATCTCGTTTGGTTACGTTCTAGAATATGATAACTTTCGATGGAATCGAGTGTGACTAAAAATTACATGTGAGCATTAACCCCGAAGGATATGGAACCCATGGAAGAATTAAATGTGATTACCGCCAATTATTCTACTATATTCAGATAAGTAGAAGAGTCGGTCGCTTAGAATATTGAGAAAGGACTTCCTTTTAGGAGACAACCCATAGAATTATATCGCTTTAATATAACATGCTTTGTTTTTATTGACCTTTGGGTTGACACTTTAGATACAATTTCTGAATGCCAAGTAGTCTATGTCTGTTAAATGAGACCTCTTAATAAAGGTTTAGCTCTCATAATTAATCTTGATCTTTTAAACCAAGATTATAGTTGATCATATCTTTTTCTTGCCCTACTATAGAAAGTCCTTAACGTAATATTCATGTATTTCGGAGATCTTTACAGACCATAACCAATTGCAGATACTAGTGAGGCACAGGGTACAAACGTCATCGATGCCACCATCACATCCATTTAACTTTAATTTTCACTTCACCAGGAAATAGTCCTTCTAAAAAGATGTACCATCGAACAAAGCCATTTGCGTGGTGGAGGCAAACCTTGTTGGTTGACTGAAGAAAGTTGACAAATCTGAGGTGGAGCCTCGCGTGAAATGTAATGGATGGCAGGCAGATGAGCAGCTCGGAGAGAAGCTCTGAAACGACTCGTAGTTCTCCGAGCAGCTCGCCTTATTACTGACGGGGCAGGCCGTGTCGCCTGCACCCGGAGGCTGATTGGCGGCGCTGCCCGGAGGGGGAGGGGGCCCAGTGGGGTATTAGGTAGGTTGACGTGGAGCTGATCCGCGAGCAGGTCCCCCGTTGCTTCCCGAGCCGCTCACCGTCAGATACAACATGGTCCTAGCGGTGGCTTGGCTGTTAATTAGGCGCACAAAACCAGCATGCGTGAGACGGGATCGAGGTACCTGTCCTATTTGTCTTGCTCAGTTCACCTAGACCCTCACAGCATCCCCTCGGATGTGGTCAGCAGTAGCGTCCTATAGAGAAATACAAGAGTCACTCGGGTAAAAAGCGCCTCAACCACTCAAGCTAAACTATATTTGATATGGCTTCGAATTCATCTTGTATTTCAGAATGATATTCCTAATATAATGCTAATTGCATATTTACAAACTGCATGTTTACCTTGTTTATGCCTTTTACTAATCACCATACTAAGCCACAGTTCCTGAACTGTACCTGTCTTTGGAAATAAATACCATAAGGCAAACAAATAGATTGTCATTTGTTGGTGATACCTCCACAATAAGTCAGTTCTGCTAAAGTGATGATGGGGAAGAGCTATTCTGACTGTCGAGTCAGGTACCAGGAAATTTGGCGGACATTGGTTGAGTTGCTCATTTGTCTGTCGTCCAGGTCAACTCGACCTTACTGTACAACTTCCATAAATCCTCTCCCACAGTATTTATTAGGGCTTCAAAAGAACACGGCAATGCTCATATATCATCATATGAAAATGGCACAATCAGTTTTTGCCAGTATGTTGAGGAATTCCCTTTGTAGAATTTATACATACCGATACAGTTTTGTGTCCACCGATATAGGAGGAAAAACTCATGAGTGAGATAAGCGGGTACTTTGTCGGTTATCATTCCAGGGTATCTTTCTGAAAGACATCGGCAGTTTTATCTCCCTATGGTGTGGAATCCGTTTGGTTTGACATGATAACTTAAGTTTTATTCGATCTTCATTGCGCGCGACAGCTGATCATCGGAGGTAAATCTGAGAAAGTCTCACCTCTTAAATCAGGGATTCTTGCTAGTGATCTTGGCTATAGTACGCAGCAAAAAAATGCCTAATTTCCTATATAAGAAAAGTTAGCATTTGTTGAGAAAATAAATCAAATAACTGCCGTCACTGAATACAACTAAATTTAGATATAAATATCATGATTGCTCAAGGAAAGAATCCATTACGACATTTGTACTATATGACTCAGCAGTCGCAAAGACGCATTGATAAAACAGGACAGGCAAAGGGATTTAATACCTGATGATAGATGATCTCTTGTGGAGTAATGGTAAAAATCAGCAGATGCTAAACTAATGCTGGTATTTTGCATACTTTTTTTAGTATGCTTCTCATATGGTACATGAGTTTTCTCAGTTGGCTCGGCATAATCCTCCAAGGCATCTCCGGTGTGCGGGGTCCCTTATCATCGCAACCCCTCGCAGCCACAGCCGACAACACTTGCTGCTGACGCCGCGCGGCGTTTTCTGGCCGATATAAATCTCGGTTAATAATGTGGTAAGCGGCAGGGCCCATCGGTCTCCATTGTGGCCGGGGGTTGAGCGATGGTGCCGAGTGGATGCTGCGACTTCCGCAGCCCAAGCCACAGTCTGCCGCTACGCCGGCCGAATTCGGCAGCCGATAGGAGACCGGGTGTGAGATTGGATGTTGATTACTGCAGGGTAGCCAGCGTGGGGACATCATGAAACCCTGGAGCAACTGACTACGCTGTAATGAGGTCCACCTCTAGGTCTGCGGTCAATGACCACAGATTTGCATTCACTCGCAGTGTAGAAGCTTGAGTTATATCATCGGAAAATATCATACAGATATATATGTGATCAACAGATTTAATGACTCGACAGGAGATCGGTGCCGTTGCTCGTATAAAATAGTTCACATTTGTCAAGTCCAGTGTAAAGTTAAGAATACATCGGTCAGTCTGTAAAAGTCAGTCACCCAGTATTTTATGACTTTGTGAGAGATGACCATGGAACTCAGTGTAACTTATTATGAAACAGCACCGAAAGAAAAAGATACGGCCACATTATATAAATGTTTCAAAAGTACTTCAATTATAGCATTATTTATATTCTGATAACGTAATTAGTTAAAGACCGCACTTTATTATATGTTACATTGCAATAGTCCTGTACATTTCCATCGAAAACAATAAAATAATTTCCTTTTATATATGAAGAAGATGGCTGTCTGGTCGGTAACGCTACAGCATGATTCTCTGAGAGGAGTACACAAGATTCATAGGTTGTATCTAGGGGGGATGTTTGTACATATTAGATGAATACAGGATATCATTAGTAACATTCTGCTGATGCATCATGAATCATTTCTCTATAGAATTAGACATGAAAAATCCTATTTCATAATCAAAAGACTCTACAATAGTTTGTGTTGAACGCTATGCAATTAAGAGTTCCACAATTATTAATTACGAATACTGTGGGTTAATTATATTAACAGCGTTTGGCACAACGAGCGACGCGATTCTGGTTTATTATTTGAGTGAAGAGGAGAACTTGCCTCATTTAATCAGAATTACCCTTGCGAGTACAAAAGAAATATTTTCCATTAATTTCAGGCTAAAATTGGAACCTATGAAGTCCGATTCGTGCCCTTAGCCTCTGACAACTCCTAAAACTTGTGATATCTGATCTACCTGCTCTCGTTCCTTAGCAAGCGATCTTAATGCAGAAAATGAGTTAAAAGAGTGCAGGAGTCAAACCACAAACAGTTTAATAGATGTCAGCATCAGAAATTATTCAGATGTCAACGTCAGAAATAATTTACACTGGCCAAGTCACAAACAGTACAAATGTCAGTGTCGCAAAAACCTTGAGATCCCAAGCAGCAGAAACAATTCCCCAATTTGGTGTCTCCGGATTCTTTTGAGCCACTGCTATTGAGATGTGAAGGAGATGTGACACCGGAACATCAAAGCCTTTTGTGGAAGGAAAAAAAGGCTTAGTTCGCTCATAGAGAGTATATCTGAGGGTATCCGTAGGATCTGTATTTGTGTAAACCCTCGATAGAATTATTCACACTTTGCTCTCATGTACTGTGAGCGTAGTGAAGCTAGTATCATTAGTGTAATGTATAAACAATGCTTAGCTTATTTGTATGTAGACGTGGTAGAAAAAAAGCTTCCACTTTCAACCGCTACTATAATTCTTTTCAGACAAAGAATTCATTCCAGGAACGAAAAAGTTTAACATTGTTTAAGTAATTTTTTCGACATTATTGAGATAATAATTCGTTGCTGTACAATTAATTCGTCATGAATATAAGACTAACATGAATCCATAATTATTATATATGATGAAACTTTATATCGATTTCTGCAGCCTGTTTAATATTTGTTTATGACCGATTCATCAAATCAAAACTGTTGCTTTTATGTTAGAATCTTAATTGGAGAACGATTTTATTCTGGATTAGAAAATGAAGAAAAAATAAACTAAAATAATATCATGGTTAGGAATTTAATATTATTGAATGTGTTGATGCTAGGAGGTAATATCAATCATTTCTGGGGGAAAAAACTGAAGTATCGAAATACATTGAACGGTTCATGTGTTCGCGAAAAGTAACCTGATATAAAGAAATGACGAACACGTTCAGTCTCTTGTGACATTAGAGGGGAATCCTAAATCCTTGTGTTACTTATTCTGTATTCAAAGACGAAGGATTATTTCACTTTCCTCTATCAATGATCATCCAGGCCAAAAGGACATAAATCTGAACCAGCCTACTATGTTTCACAGCGAATAGAATAAATATTACAATTTGATATCAACGGGTGTCAACCAAAACGTATTTGGTTGAAACACTGTAGTTTCCATCCTTATCTATCTGTTCGTACCATTCGTGATGCTGGATTCCTCGGATATGTATATCAATAAGAGTTACCTACTTTGTTCTAAATTTACCATATTGCTGACCTGTTTCCTTTTCAATTAAAAGTATTATATTCGGAATAGTGTACGGTTTTTCTGGATAATCAAGCTAGATTTCTTCTGGGTCACTGAGAGGGGAGCGCGCCGTGCACCGCCCCCTGGATTCAGAAATCATTTTAATTGAATAATTGAACGTGCTAAACATGCAATGTTTCTCACTAAAGCGCACGCATATATATTATAATCTTTGCATATAAATATATTTTTAGATGCTTAGCTAATTTGTCAAATCTACATTGAAGGGCCAGTAATGAATGCCACAATACCATATCCATGAAGCGTCAACGCAATGGTATTCGTAATTGCCTTATCGTCTAACATAACTAGATGCGTGATAGATTCTGATATCCCATAGAGTTCGGTGTGTGGTGACAGATTAGCGCTGGCTAATTGAGGTCTGATAGCATTGCGCGCCCCATCAGTATGTGTTGTGACACGGTCACATCTGTGTAGCAGACATACATTATTGATTATATGTGTTAAATTGCATCCTGTCACTTTTCGGGTGACACACCGTTAGATAAAACGGCATCCAATGTAATGGTGTAATCCTAGCCTATTGTTTAGATATCCAACAAACTGCTGTCAGTTGTAAATCGTTCTTACGTTAAATATGCCGGAATCCTAAGAGCAGTTTAGCTAGTAGACACTCTCATAAATCGAATCCATTGTTGACTGTAAAAGATCCACATCAGTTTAGAAATAATTGACTACAGTCATGGCATACCGCGCAAGCTTAAACTCTTTTAATGATTCATTTCTGTTCCTTTAGAGATAAGATATTAAGTACATAATTTAATCATCCAATTTGAACTGTTAATCTTCCCTTTTCATGGTTCTAATTTGAATTTGAACATCAAGGTTGAAAATGCAAAATACACGGATTTTTTCCTTTTAGGATGATGACCAACCATTACATGTCAAATATCAATTCTTATGAAAAGGTATTCTGATATGACATAGGCAATACCTATGGGTGGTATCAAAGGTATTTTGAATGTGAACTGTTCCCGGGGCGACGACATCGATATCACGTGCATTGACTGTATCCCCAAGCTATTGCAGGCTAAAGGAAAGATCCCCTGCAACTTGACTACAGCATGGTGGGGCTCAGTGATGTTCAACCATTACCACCTTCCTTCTCTCTATTTCTGATTTTGTTAGATTCAATAAACGTGCACCATCGCCTTACAGTGGGGTATGGTGCAATGTTGTGTGGAGGAAGGAGCCTCCCCAGACACCTGCCCTGCCCCTCAAGGCAGGCAGGTGTACAGCAGATCAAAGGATCTGGGCGTTACCTTGACACCAGGAGGAGTTACCTATCTGGGTCCATCAGTGCAAATCTGTACGACGTCTAGATGTGCTCGAGCCGTCTATTTGTAAGCGATTTATTCTGCTTCTAGTTGGAGTATAGAGATCAGGTCTGTACACCACGAGCGTCATGATGTAGAGAAGAATGACAATAATTGATACGTGTAAATTCTCTAGACACGGATAGATCCGTCTGAATATAATCTTTAGATATATAACATGTTATACATAACAATTGTCGTTTCATTATAACTATGCAAAACTGACAATGTGAAAATGAAATCTTTAGGCCACGGGTTTTACTTACTTTTCTATATGTTTCATCATTCATAACGTTGTCCTTATCATAGATCAAAAACCTTTGCCTCTTGCTTTGAAGGTGTTCGTCCTAGTATCAAACTATTCGTCCCTTTATATCTGTTGTGCCAGTATGGTTTAACAATCTAGTATTGCTCACTAATGTAAAGGCCAATTCCATATACATTTTATGTCTTGGTAACGTTTTAGCAGTATCATGTAAATCTATCTCAATGCAAATGTCAGCATTAAATCATTAAAAATATGCACCGTTGCATTTATTACATATATAGCCTTTTGGTAAGAAACCTTTTTTTATCAAAGATAATACCTCTTTACAGTAATCTTCCTAGAATTCATTCTACTCCCTTTTATTACCTATCTTGCTCCCATCTCCTACCATTTTACCAGTCTGCGTATGGTCATATCAGTCACCATACATCTCACTATAACCGTCGTTTATTCCTTCTTTACTGCTCGGTAAGCTGTCCCTACATGACTAAGAATATCTAAAATATTCATTACATCCCTCCAGTACTGTTCCATTCTCTATGATAAACTCTTTCCTGGCCAGCATCTTTAAGACACATTGCATCTTCTTTCTTCACTTTGATTTGTTTATCTTATTTTCAGTCATTCATTCATGTCCCATATTTAAGCATGCACCATTAAAGAAACACCCCAACAAGCATCATCAACTTAAACTGATCACACACGTTCGTGAATACCCCGAATAATATCTCCATGACAGAACATATTTCACCTGTCCTTGTCACTCGACACTCCCAGCCATCTCTAAGCATCTCCACCTGACTAACTTATGCTAGCATGCTACCCTTACCCACCTAGCGCTGACACGTGTACTACGCAGGCGTCAGACACCTGAACATATCACGTGACTGCCACGTGACCAGTGTGGCCTGCTAGTTCACGGTATGGCTTCTTATCGGTGCTGCCCTTGCAAACCTGACAGGGTACCAGCGACCCTCTGGATTGAGCAACTAATGACATTGACAGAAGGTCACCGAGGTTACTCCCTGGACAGGGGCCCGGACCCTGGAGGAAATGGAGCCGTCCTTCACGGGATACGGGGAGGGTGTGGAGGGCTGGAAGGGGTAGGACGGGAGGAGGGATGTAACCCCAGCCTTGCTAACACCTTCCTTTGATCACATGTGACAGCACTGTAGCCTGTTGCTCCAACACACACAACACCTTAAATAAGGCAGAATAAGGGACAGGCCATATAACCCAGAGTATTTCTTTTCTTGTATGATATATCTGAAACACAGCTATGGGTTAGATGAACAAACACTCATGCCAGACTTCGATTCAAGCAGGGCGATTTTAAAACTAGCCTTTTATAACCATTATACTTTGGAGTGCAATGATATCATTACTTACCAGCTGGAGTTCATAAAAAGATATATATGCAACCTGACCTTTAGCCGGTAATCAATATGTCCACAGAAATAGAAGTGAGGGTAGTTTTGTTAAATGATTCACATTCAAAGCTGACATGGCTTTCCCTATTTCCAACTAGCTACTTAACTCCAGCTCATAGATATTTGGTAAAACCTATCCAAACATCTAATGCTTGATTTTACTGTATCTAACTGGTTTCAGTTAACATTGATAGCAATTGTAAGACCTGACAATTTATTAATCGATTTGATCTATTGATGATTACAAAAGCGATCTATTTAAAGACATGCATTGTACCTACAAACCTTATTAGATTTCTTGAAATAGACCATATGTATATGCTCCTTCCTTGAAAAACTTCGATTTAAACATTCCCAGATACACGAGAACAACTAAGGTAGACTAAAACATTTACCCTTTGGAGAAAGCACGGGTAGATCCACCAACAATGGTTTTGCTAACAATGCCCATTGTAATCCAGGTTGACATATATATATACCTGTAGCTGCCCCATGTTTAATAGCTATCTCTGTATTGGAAGGTAAAGTGTAAGAACTGGAAAACACACGAGACAAGGTTAAATTATTCAACATGACACCTTGGGCAATGACCCAGGGACGAGCATCACTGTCAAAGGTGAGACTGAGCGGAATTACTAAGACCTACTTGGAGCTACTCCGTGCTGTGCGTGCTGAGTCATAGAACAACTGTCTACGTAGAGACACGCTGTCTATTTTCACCTGCTTAAGGTTACCCATTGCCGCCAAGTTCATTGAGGGCAGATCCAAATCAAGCTTAGGAAATAGCCCTGGAACCCTTAAAGTAGATGGACGACTTGTGGGTCTAATTCAAAGATCCATGTCAACCAACCAGGCCTTTATAACCAAATGATCTAAATCGAATTATAGTATAGGCCTGATATAATATTTTTCTATTGGCGGCGGCAGCTCCTTGCAAGACGTGCCTGACCTAGATTTAACTTGACAGCTCAGGGCATGGATGATGGAAGGCCGTTGAGTGGATATTCCATTAAGCCTTTTACCTTCATTGTTATATACCTTTGTGGTATTAACGGAAGAATTAAAAACAATCATCAATAAATCCAGATTACCATAGACAATGGTATTTATTACCCACCTAATACGGAGTCTCTATACTAAATCTTTATAGCCTACAGCTCGCTACTGAGTAAAATACGAAAAAAACATATTCTACTCAGTAATACTGCTTTTTGGTTGCGTGATTGTAGTATCATCATAATTGATTATACGCATTACTACGCGTCAACTACGCGGAGAATATGACCACGCATATCAAAGTCGTGTTGTATTGTGTTTGTATAGAGGTTCGTGATGATTTCCGTTAATATAATGAGGATAATAAAGCATCATCGATGGCAATAGAAGCATTTGTCTACAAGTATACACCTCTTGAATAGCTTATACATGTCCCCATATCTGTGTTTAGAATTAGAGGTTATTTGAGGTCTCGCCTCAACAATCATGCAAAATCCAATAGTTTTACATTCGATTCTCAGATCAGGCCCATGCTATTTCGAGTTCTGATTTAATTTGCTTGATTTTCTCTGCTCCATTTGATGACTGATGAGGCGTAGGAAACAGAGAACGGATCACATATTAAATACATGTCCCCTGGAAACCCTTCATGTTTAATTCCATTAGTTAATTACACAGCATTTAAATATAGTAACGGAGAGATACAGAAGGTGGAGAATGAAGGCTACATTTAGCCTGGAGAATGATGACTTATTGGCCTGATCTTGAGAGACCAACATTTCACCGAACCATACCTGTGATAAATCCATTCATCCAATCTAAGGAAAGGGATATGGTATTCAGTATCACTGAAGTGTGATCCCCTTCGAAATCCATATCATTCAGGATGTTTAGACTTTCGCAATCTTTAACCCTGAGGTACTATAGAACATTGACATAACGCTTTCAGAGACGAGAGTAAAGAAGTATTGTAATCTATTCATTGTTATATAGAGCCTATAGTTTAGTTTTAGATTGGCAATTTGGAGTGGTATCTCAATCATAAACTGCGAAGATCAATGTCACGCGCCTTTGTCATAAAAGAAGGTTCTCCAAGAAACAGTGTAGACACGCCACAATGCCCCCCCTCCCCCCAAATAAAGATGAATTAATGAGAAGAAAATTCATTTTTGTTAATGGTTGGCAATTATTTTTCGTACTACTATCACGATTAGTGATTATCCATCAACACCGAAGCTTCTTCCAATTCATTCAATTGAAATTGTTTCTCAAGCCTGGAGGTGTTCTTATGAGAGGCAAATAGATCGCAGACCGCTCGCACCGAATGTTAGGCCACTACTATTGACTTTCAAAGCCAGACTGTGTACGCTTTCACTCATTGCTCGCGGTTTCCTGGCAGAGTGCCAACACAGGAAACCAAAGACGACATAAGGATGAACTAGAATTCCTGCCGTTCAGTCTGGACACAGGTAACAGAGCACAGACTTGTAAATGGTAAGATTCTCTCAAACACAGTTTTTTGTGTCATTTCGTCATGACCTTTTTGGTACAGATTAAACATTGTTTCAAACATACTCCTTTTTATTGCCTTTGCGTATAAACCGATACAAATTTTAGTTTGATATTTGTGCTCTGGGTTACCTTCATAACATGATATAGCTAAAACACATGCACACAGCGGCATAGACGTTGTTGCTTTTCTGGGCATTCGTCCTCGTGTTATTGATTTGCAAGGTCTAAGCTGGACCTATGCCAGATTGGCTGGAACTTGGTAAGGGCACTGAGGTGAGTTTGTGAGAGTGTTCCACGAGGATGGGGTTCGAGACGGAAGGCGTTATAGGTGTGGTAGCAGATCCCGTATGGCTGGAGAGGTAGCCAAATGGGAAATTAACAGAAAATGATATCTGGCGTGATCGTTAAGATTCGGAAAAATTCGTATTGGTAGCGATGCTGGTGGAAGCACACTAAAGAAGTATCGTAAGTAAGTAAGTAAGTAAGTCAGTAAGTAAGAAGAAGATATTCCAGACTACACATCTGACTGCACACCTACACTCCCTTAGCCTAGATGGCTATCCATCTGACTGACGATGTACTGGTCACTCCCAATATCTGCCCACTGACATGGCTGCCTACCTTCATGTAACTGCCCATGTTATGCTATTTGGATATGCAGTCGTGTATGTTTGCAGTGAGCTAGGTGGACAGTGATACAGACTAGTAGCGCGATGGATAGTCAGGAAGTTGGTAATTAAATAGGCAGTGAGGAAGCGGTACAGTCCATGGAGAAAACGATATGTGGCTGAGACGGTATGGAAGCAGGCAGCCAACTGGTAGGCAATCCACTGACAGCCAGTCCACTTTCAAACAGTCCACCTACAGATAGGTCATTGAATGGCACCCCACTGACAGGTAGAGCAACACAGATAGGCAGCTCACATGAAGGCATCACTCTTAAAGGGAACCCACTGACAGGCATCCCACTGACAGGCAGCACACATATCATGCAGTACACGGGCTGCGCAATACTGTTAGACATTGTCTGGTTCTATAAATTGAAGGATGCATGAGTGGAAGGGTGATATATTCCATGAGTAATTGTGTGTGGATTGAAGGTTGGGAGTGTGTATGTGAGCGGGTATATGGATGTATTAATATATGCATAAAGGTTTGAATGAAAAACGTGTGTGGGTGAGATTGTGTATAGGTGAAATGGTATATGAGAAAAAATGTTGCAAGACTTGAAGGGTGCAAGAGTGTACATGGTTGGGAGACAGGGCACTGGCAGGCAGTGTACTGACCAACGGTTCACTTGCACCTGCCTGCCCTTCTTTCATTACTATACGTGTGTGTTGGGGGAGGGGGGTGGCATTGAATAAACTACAAACGACAAACTTAGAATTGTCTTTGGGGCAATAGTGTTGTATGAAATAATGTGTCATAGCATAATATGTTTTGACGATAAGAGTAACCTGAAGATCTTACAAAGTATAGTATACAAATATGTTCATTTGGAAAAGATCTTCTGTTTTTCATACATTACTGACTGTAATACATCGTCTAGGATATGGCTTATCTTTGGAGTTATCATATCGTCCAATGACTAAGCTTCATTCAACAGCCTCCTGGCCCTGGGACAGGACTGTCTCTTCGAAAAATTCCCCATAGAACCTTCAAGTAGTAGCAAGAGTACTTAAATGGCACAGAATCCAGTAGTTAAAGGCCTTCATATCATTTATTAAGCCCCTTCGTCGTTGATGACATTTTCATGAGGTGTACATTAACTACAGAGGATGAGAACCACAGAAATGAAGCGAGATACTGCCTCAGTAAGGAATTCATTTGGCATGCCGGCAGAATTCGTCCTCGACAGGTGCTGGATCAGCATTAAGCTCACCTATTCATTGACCCCACCACAGTGACGCCATCTGGTGGGCTATCGTTGCAGGTAACCTCCGTGCAAGGCTTCTTACTGGACAATAGACAGTCCATCTCGTCTTACTTCTCTCTAAAGTCACGTGACACGAGACTCGGTGTCGCCGCGGCGATATACAGTGATGTGAGACCTGAAAGGCCGGACTTCCTGTCTGCATCGTGGGTAACTTCCGTCTTTAATGGCATGCCAAGAGGAGAGGATTTCCGAGGAAAGTGAGGAGTCACGTTGGCGCGCGCTGGCCAACAGAGGATGGAGATTCCCAACTTCCAAAAAGTGAGCGGTAACAGGGGCGACAGGAAAGGTGGAGATGGATCGGGACACCACCTGGTGTCACGTTCTCGTACCTGACCGGATGTGGACAGGTGCCATGTCTAGTCTGTCGAAACACGATCCCTGCATTCGCAAAAGGAAGCCTGGCAGACGTGGTTTCCATGGCTAAAGATGTCAATCATCGAAACTTTTTTTTGTGTAATTCACTCTATTATTTTGCCCCAATAGAATTGTAAAAACTTTACATATCAGTTATATGACAAATATCACGCTTATTATCACACTTAAATATAATGATAGGATACTAATTCAATTTTATTTGACGACTTTCATTTCCTGAAAAAAAAAACGGTATATCTTATTTGGAGAGGCAATGTTGGCTAGACGTTAAGATATCAATTGGAAAACCATATTGTTGTCTTCTCTTTACATTCCCCATCTTATCAAAATGGCCACATCACACCATCTAAACTTGTACCTTTTTCTGATATCACATTTTACACTTTACTCTACATTTATCGCCCAATACATGCCGCTCACTCCAAATTATCCAACCATACGAACAAGAAACACCAAGAAATTCCAGATGATTGTTTATATGGCGTGAGATGTGTTCGCGCAATGATATCACGTAGTCGAGCTGAGTGATATCTGTAGTGGAAGACAACAAACACCATGTAAACAAATATGAAATTGAGTGACGTTAGATTTTATCCGACCCTATCATGTGTTTTAAAATTCATATATGTCAAGCTTGGCATATAACTATTTCATGGCATAACCGTGGCATACAGTCACACCATGTTAAGTCTAGGGAGATTTATATGAGGGGTAGGATACAAATCGCCATTCCGAGGAAATCTGACCAATTCACTGCCCTACAAACCCTGCCACACCACATCCCCATTGATCACCCAATATACCTCTTCGTCCTGCCCACCAGAACTACACAATCCTCCCCAGGCGCTGTCCGGGTGAGTAACCTACAAACCCCTTCTCCATTCGGCCAGCCTCACGCTGACGGCCGTGCACCCCGTCCCCAGGGGCTGACCGACGGGCCACGCTACACACCCCGCCGGACATCAATCACCGAGAATCCCGGCCTCATCTCAACAACGAGATTAACCAATTTGCCGCCGCCCCGCCCGCCCCGCTCGCGTTAATCGCGTGCCGCCCACCGCCCCAGATCGTCGTCGACGCTTGTCTGCTTCCGGTTTCGCTCATCAAAAGGCGCCCCTGCTGGCCGCTGACGACCCTGTCTTTCATCTGGTAAATCGCCTTCCGAGACCCTTGTCCCTGGCCTGTCCAGCACGACCTTCGTGACAAGCGGTAGCCTTGATGTTGCCCGCTGGAAACAGGCCTAACGTGTTTTTGGACTATTGGGGTTCAGAGGAGAAGGAAGATGAGAGTACGTTTATTGCCAGGACCATTGATATATGCGGACATGTGGGATTAGAGCTACACCCATCGTCAAATATTGCACTTCATATGGATTTACTGTCGAGGAGGGTTAAGCTTTATAATGTACTCTAATATCAGTCATGTTTAGGGACTTTGACTCTCAGCCTTTTTATAGAATTGATCTGTGCCAACTTACATTGGCACATGGCAGTATATATGCCATGTATCAGAGGAACAGCCTAAAATGCCGTCTCAGATGATAGTAGCAGAGTAGATATGATCCTATTCGTAAAATACAACTTGCGTGTGGTCCAAATCAGGCATGTGCTGATACAAATATGTCAGACAATGATCATATGATAATGGTAATAAGTACAAAACTGATAATACTATATACATAAGGGAAAAAAACTGGTGTTAGTGATATGATCTGAATATTCATTTTAAATTCCTAACAATAGCAAGTAAAATTAGTTCTGAGAAGGGTAACTCGGCTTTGTGGTAGGTTTTTACAATAAACATTGTTTTGCAACTACCTCGAGTTCAATGTCAGTGTAGAAGTATCTCAGATGTATACAGGGCGACATACTTGTGTGTGTGTTATGTCAGTAGGATACGGACAAAGTCGATGTCTGTTTTACTATTGGTGCTCCACAGCCTGGAGTAAGAATCAAAGTAGTTTAAGGAAATGCTAATAAGCCTCAGGTCATGGTAGCTTGACGAAGCCATGCACAGACAGCATTCCCATGGACAGATCTTCTTCAAACAATTCCATTAGGCAATGATTCTACTAGGCATGGCGTCCACTTGGTGTTAGCGATATAGAAGCCTCAGCAGTTGGGTAATCCCATTACACGACTGGCTAGCACTTTGGTCTACCTTTGACACTAATTGCACTAGTTTATGTAAGGCTCACTTCAAAGCCCGGGGGATGTGTGGTAGGGCGTTCAGCAGAAAGATACGAAACTCTATGCTTGAGTAACATATTCAGGAAACTTGTGACATATATGCTTTTAACCTATCACATAAAACGGTGCATTTGAAAAAAGAATTACTAAGAAAGATATATATTATCAAATAATCTAGGAACCGGAGTTTGTCACTTTTCATAAAGCTGACTTAGTACCTTTGTAGTAGTCCTTAGCCTGGTGAAGATTGAAGGGGTTGTGTCAACTTGTTGGATTTGAGGTGATAAATCACTGCGTCTATATTATTGGTGAGGGAATCCTGCAGCAACTAAGCCCCAAGCCTCAGATCTGTCCTTAATGTTAGACATGTACTGTTCTAAACAAACCCAATCAGATCATGCTATATGATAGCACCCTCAAAAATTCTTACTAGGTCTTTATCAAAATTCGGAATCATGTTATATCAATCCAATTGTATTGTTATTATCTGTGATTTGGATACAGATTGAATATAGCATTATAATGTCTACTCATTTTCTATACATGTATCTCTGCATGAACAATAAAGTAGTAATTGGATTATTATATCATCTAGCTATATCTGTCAAGGGATGTTTCAAACCATCACTCGAAGTATCTAAACCAATTTTACTCCACCACTATTGGAGACTTAGCCCCAATGGGGAATCTGGTGAATCTTAATGTTGATTCCCTGCCTGATGGCAATATTGATGTTGTATGTATTGATCGAGACAGATCTATCGATCTAGTGAAAAAAAATCAAAACAAATAAATCTTCCGGCGTTAGTGACATAAGTGCTACATTTCTAAACGTTCCTTTGGCCTAGGACCAGATGTACTACAAATGATTATAAACAAGGCACTGTCAAAGGGAGTCTTTCCTGGTGAGTGGACACACGGTATAATTACACCAATACCCAAAATCACACACCCTCTGCTTCCAGGCGACCTACATCCAATAACAATGTTGTCCACTATGTCAAAGTTGCTAGAATATGAAATACACCACCAAATTGTGCCACAACTTCTCAGGCTCGGCTGGTTTAATAAAGATCAATATGGTTTTCTGCCGGGCAGGTCCACTGGCCAGGCTGTATTCAAGCTTTTATCTACACTGTTTGACAGTGCTGACAGGCGGAAAAAGACACTCTGTGCCTTCGTGGACCTGTCCAAGGCCTTTGACTGTATCTCTCATGTCAAGCTGCTGGAATGCCTTGCGGCCTCGGGATGTTCAGTGCATGTTCTAAGGCTCCTTAAATCTTACTTTATTAATAAATCTCAAATTACACGGCTAGGCGACCTAGAGTCAGATCCACTGGGAGTGAAAACAGGGGTACCACAGGGTTCAGTTTTGGGCCCTGTTCTCTTTGTTTTGTATCTGAATAACTGTGTGTCTGTCCTGGAGCACACCAAGTGCATCCTCTATGCCGATGATATTGTTTTAACAATAACAGGGAATGATGAGCATATCATGGCTACTTTATTGCAGGAAGATCTCCTTAATTTAAATAATTGGCTCGGTGAACAGAATCTGAGAATAAACAGAGCAAAATCTAAAGTAATGTGGTGTGTAGGTGGCAAAAAGAACACTGTTTTTCGAGAAAAAATAAGCCTTGATGGCGTTGAGTTGACCACGGTAAAATCATTTTCTTATCTCTGTGTAATAATCGATAATTGGTTAGCCTTGCCCCATTCTTCAAGAAGATAAAAAAGGACTTTCAATTCTGACTGTTCAAATTAAGGAAGCTGCGCTTCTTCATTGATACCTCCACTGCTATAGCTATACTTAAAACCATGTTGTTGTCCAAGCTTGAATATTGTAGTTTTGTGTGTGTTGCTCTCAGAGAAGATCAAAAGAGGAAGTTACAAACGCTGCTAAATAATGCCTTGCGTACTTGTTTCAATGATACCCGCAATAGACAAATGAGTACAGCTGTTATGATGGAACGGGCTAATATTGCTAGTCTTAATGTGAGGCGTAATATTCAGATTCTCTCCTTTGTGCACTGGTGGTCCTCAGATGTAGACCATGTTGTAGCTCACAATGTCAGAGATACTAGGAGTGCGGGGAAGGTGAAAATTAAACTGAAGAGACCCAACACGGAACTCTTCAGGCAATCGCCACTCTATTATGGTAAATTGTTGTGGGATGGCTTGCCTGTTATGGTACAGCACATTGAGAGTAGAGCCAGATTCAAGGCCTGGTTGAAGAATAATTAATCTATTTTTGTTACTCTTCTTTGTGGATTCCCATTATCTAGGAAATTGTGGTAAATTAGCTGCCGATGCATTTGTGATCGACCCGATTTTTCCTTTTTTGTTTTTTGTTTTTTCTTTTTTGTTGGAACCATCTATTAACAAATCAATTATCTGTATTATATTGGCCCATTATAGTGTAGATGCCACCCTCTGCCCACTACCTTGTTTGATTGTATAGTGATGTCTTAATGTATCTGTGATGTCTATCACTGTATTGGCTCTTGCGATAGGAAGCAACTAAGCTAAATGTAGTCAATTGATCTATTGGTAGGTTCAAAACTGATGATCCCTCTGTATGCGCCTCTACATGCCCCCTATGTTGTTCTTTTTTAGTATGTTTGGACGTTGATGGTTCAAAATCATGTATACTATATGAACCTCATTGCGTCAATAAACAACTTTTTAAAAAAAAAGTAAAACCACTTAGATGTGCGAGTAGTACATGTATTCTACTGAGAACACACGCTCCTATGGCAGCTGAGTAATTCCCGTTTATTTTTGCATGCAGAACGTCAAAGATTGATGGACTGTGTGTAGGGGGATCGGTATGGTGTGCGGCCGAGTGGAGACTGACTACCACCCGACTGAGCTCTGATCCCTAGTCGGCCTGAGTGTGAGATTACACCATGTGTTACAGGTCCCCTGCCGCCTGCCTACAGCCTCCAAGTATTAGTCCTCCATAGGGTGCAGCATTAAAGCTGCAATACAGCAATTAGACGACCAAGAACATCCCCTCCTCCTCACAAGGGGCTATTTATAGCATGTTCAGCTGGACCTAAGCGCCATCAATTCAGGAGACCATTGGAGAAATATAATGACAATGTATTTCGATATTTTGACATTATCGAGTGCAGATATTTATGGTATCTTTAGATACATGATGAGACGTGATGAACTGAATTATAAAGAAGTTTATTCGAGGAGATGCGGTTCTTATATAGGCGGGGGCGGGCTGGATGAAATCTTGTATTGGCGAAATCTTGTATTGGTTGTCGGCTGGCGATGACGTCAAATGTTGGCGTAATTTTCGAAAGCCCCAACAGGTGACGTAGTGGAATATCGTCCGAATATTAATTTATGGTTCGAATTATTTCCAATTAACCGCTCTGTAAACAGCAGTTGGCGAGTTTTCAATACCCATATGAGTTTAGCTTTACATTGTCTAAAAATGATTCCCAGGACTTTCCTTTCCAATGGCATGTGCGGGGACGTCTTCAGATAGAGAAGGTGACAGATCATTGCAGAGATTGTCATTTAACAATGCATCCTGTAGCTCTACTATCTGCGTGCAAGTATATTAGAGAAATGACCAGCGTTAATAACGGCACCATTCAAAATCTACTTTGCTGCATACGTATAGGGTAGGTTAAGCTGTCAGCAACAACTCTATAAACACAAGGGTTGGAATACATGAAAAGCCCAAGGTTGTCATCTGCACTCCTTTACCAGGTTCTGCTCCCAATAGGTGTATTGATAACGTATAATAAAGTTGCCTCAGCCATGAGAGTCCACTACCGATATATACAACTTTCTATGTAAAATTCATTTCATAAAGATTGAAGAGGAAGAAACTATTTTAAAATGAGACTCCAAATATGAAGGTAGTAATTCTAACCTGATATATCAGTTATACTTTTAGGATATCTCGACATGTCATATTGGTTAAAGCTACAGGTATCAGATTGTAGAAGTGTAAAAATCCAGCCCCTCTTCTAAGGGAACCATGAGGAGAATCCCTTTTGATCCTGAATCTAGTGCCTTATAGAGGAGCTGGTGACCTTAATCAGATAGTGCCAGAGTTTGACACGGGTGGTGATCAATGGACTTATAGTACCTTGTCTGGAATAGAATTTGCGTTTTGCATGAAGTGGACGGACCGCTTTTACTAGCATGCATACATGTGTAAGTGAATCAGGCATGTTATTAGCGACACCCCAGCTTGTCCCTAATGGACGTAGTTACAGGCAGGCACCCAGGGGGTCTTCATCCATTACTGCGTATTACATTGTTCGAGCAGGGGAATCAGAGACAATCAGTGGGCGCTAGTGCCTGGCGGGTAGAACATCATATCTGCGTGGCAGAGGGGAACCATTGATGTGGCACCCGGACATTGTGGTCTTGATGGAACTGCTGGAGGTCGATGATACATGTTCTGCCCATGGACTGTGGGTTTAAGACTCAGACAGAATCATCTGATACCAATGAAGGAGTTAAAAGATAAATCTACTCGCGTATCATTCTGTAACCTAGATGCTGACAGGTTAACCTATAACATTATCACGTTCTGACGGCAGTCTCATGAGATTGATTTACCCAAACACTATAAGATTTAGATTAGAGAGGTTTGAAATGAGGGGAGAATTAATTCACATCTTCGGAGGATTTGCAGTTATTTGCAGGTTCAATATAAAAGAGCTACAATGCATGGCTTAGGTTTCATGAAGCTACCATAGTCTAGATACTATTGATCCTCCATTATTCAAATTTATTTCTCTAATTTAACATGTCTAAGTGGTTTCGCTGTCAATGTGTGCATATTTTCATGTTCTAGAGAATATTACATGGACTAAACAACGAGTCCTCAGTCAAAATCCAAATATTGGACCTTTCAGAGTAGGATTCTTACGTATTGAATTTGTTTTTTTAGGTTAGAATTAGGGGAGTGAATTACGGTGTAGGTAACTATGAAGGTGATTTGGTAAAGTACAACGGTGGATTTCTTGAAAGATGGTCTGAAATAAAAAAACAAAACAAGTGTGTAAATGTAAAATGCCATACCCTGATATCTTAACAGTGTCATTTTATCCTCCCCTGCATCGATACCTGTCAGAAACTAATCTGTTCAGAGAAAATAGATATGCCATAAACTACATTACCATTTTTATTAAATCATGAAAAGCTATACACCAGGATATTGCCTCTGAATGTTGGAACATTTGATCTAACTTCACCCAAATAGCTCATAGCATTTACGAGACCGTCTAAATTTATTTTAACCAATACACACAGTTTGATGTCGATGTCCGCTTGATTCAGGAAGTGTCTCTCTCCTCGGCCAATTTTTACAAATACCCTTTGGGGTTAGCCTATTCAAATCATCGTAATCCTATCTGCCATGAGTGTCAACCGAAGACCTTTCTTTAAGTGGGAAGAACTTTCTTCATTGGTCTCAATTATTTGAGATTCCAGACTATAATATGGTTTCTTTGGTTAGCTTGTTAAATTCGCGTAAATAGGATGTAATTAAACGCGAGCGGGAGCCGAGGCACAGCTCGGTGAGATCCGATTACTGTGCACGCTGTGGATCTCGTCAGCCACGTGATCTGTACCAATTCCCGCAGCCAAATGGGCGGGAAATTCAAACCCGATTACTGTTATTTGTTCCGATTGCGCTAACAAAGCCGCCAATCAAACATCGTGGCAGCTTTCACGTCTCAGCACAGGTTATTTTACGGCCAAGACATTCAACACCTTAGTCTCGTGCGCTGCTGTTGCTATTTTTGTTTTGAACATCTGGATCTACGAGATGGCTAAAACAATAGTAAGACCCCCATTGACAGCTGTAGAAGCTGGCTAAGTAGCGAGGAGTTGTGGAGTGTTCCCTAGTTCATACGATATATAGTGTGTGGCATCGTGTGAATTATTACGCCAAGGTACACCTGAATGAATACCGGGCTTAAATCAAAGAGAGCCCGCTTGGACCAGCACAATTTCCTTAAATGTGATGAGTCTCGGAATAAAATTCAGCAAAGCCTAATTTTTCTTGCTGGCCGAGAGAATGATCCCTATAATTTTATAAGGCATCTACATATATGTCGTTCCTTATGGTAGTCTACAAATAGTGCCTCGGTCGTCAGTAGCTGTAACACCGCATATTCATTTCACTCTTACATGTTGAGTATTCCAAGCCGTCCATCGCTTGTGTCCAATGCCAAGGGACTGCTGCAGGGCATGAAGGTAATTGAATATTGTTTACAAGGGTTCTCATAAATCCTATTTCCACCTTCACTGTTTAGAATATTGATATAGACGGCTACAGCTCCACACCCCTAGATGCATATCATAAGATATTTAACCGATGCCATGTGCTCCAGGTCTCTAAATAGAACTGTTCAATGCCAGCCATTTGATTTTACACTTTAAGTCCATTAAACCATACAGGTCGGCCTGACCCAAGGGATTCATATCCTATCCATTTTAGAGCGTGCTTGCACGCGCTAAATACATCATCTAGAGTTTAGAGGGGGTCCATATAGACTTTCAGGGTACTGCATATAAACTATCCCTTCACTATCTGTGTGCTATTCACTGTGATATTGGTAACAGAGCCGGGAGCCAGTGTCTCAGTGTCTTAGAGGCATGCCCAGCTGCCCATGACCAATCAATCAAGACCGAAATATCTCATTGACCTATGGTGATTGAAATGTTTAGACCCTATAGATCGACTCAGGCTGTTACAGAAATGGTAAGTTGACTGGGTGCAGGTAGTTACAGACTAGAAGCAAATGTTATTTCCATTAGTAATGGAAGAGCGCGGTATACCTAAATCATTTCATTAAATAGAAATAAGAATGTTTCAATAAACCCAGAGAATGGATTTAATAGTTGTTCCCAAGTATCACCAACAGGAATATCTCTCGTGTTATAGAAATCTACATGTGTCAACAGATGGATCTAAGTATCCCATTCAATTGTCACCCTGACTTGTCACGGTTGTGTCTGAATCTTTCATTGAGGGTCTTGGTCAACTGCCCTACTTCTCTGGCTAATAGGTCAGCTATGCCACTCAGTTTGCTCTCTGATAGCCCCTTAGTGCTTGATGCACTCATTGTTGTTTGGCTTGAGGGTACTTCTTTTGGGGTACAACTAGTGGTTTTAGTCCTCTTACTAACATGCTTGTTTTCCCTCTCATTCTATCAATTCTTTTGACATCTTCAGATGGGGTTTCTTCTGGAACATCCATATATATTAGACATTATCATCATGGTCCTGCAGCGCACACACGATCACAAGGTCACTCAACCATGAAAGTTCTATTAAAAGGAACCAAGTCAGTAGTGGGGGAGGGGGCATGGAAAGGCTTGATACTGGACCCCTGCTCATTTAACCAGGCCTTTATAGTGGAACATTGATAGTGAAGTGTTAGATTCTTTGCAGCAAGCTGAAACCCTGTGTGAGCATTCTAACCTCTATCTAGATGACGTATATGAGCGCGTTTTCCCACGCTCAAAAAACTATCAATAGACTGAATGTAACGCAAACCGTTTAGTTGTTAATCTTTTAAATAGCACGCTCTTTCATCAATGATGAACATTCTATTTGCTCCTAGTAGTTCATGTTGTCACAACTCTAAGGGATGAGACGTATACTGTCATAAGGCGGAATACTAGTAGAACATGCCTCGCGTAAGAGGACTGTGCCTATGCATGTCCCTCAATGTCCAGGACAGAAAGGATTACGATGAACTTGCTGACCACCTTCAGTTGCATACCTGAGGTGTGTTGATGGTGCAGAGCTCTTCACCTTCCCGTCCAGCAGTTCACCCTTCCCTGTGGTGCTTCTGTTCAGCAGCATCGAATACATTTACCTTGATTACATTTTTACTCCTCAAATGGCGGACGAAGCTGTCAAATTATGATGAATTTTTGATTTGTTGTTTTGAGCCATTATTTCACTAATTGGGGAAAAAAGCGGTTTTGTTTGATTTTACTCATTAAGGTCATTCTTTTTCCCTTGAAAGTCCATCGGCTGCTCAACTATTTCCTAACCATTTACCACGAGATCAGAGACAATGCCCACATGTATCAAATAATGCATTCTGTACTACCAGTTACGTTGTGTTGTGTCGTCCAGGTATTATATCTTTCTAAAGATACCTGTGAGAAAAAGTTTTAATATCTGAGAGATAAATTGTCATTGGCCTGCAATTGCTGTATGCATTGCTCAAACGAGTCTACTTTGATAAAACCGAGTATAAGATAGGTTTCCAGTAATCCTGCTGTCGTTCCGAATGTCATATAGTACTATTCACTCACTTACAATGATAGAATATATTTATGAGGACTATATGATCAGGAATAAGAGCATTACATTACTTACCTTGCCAGTACATGTAATATTATGAAGCTCAGATGAATACGTAGGGTGGATCTATAGAACGATATTGCATGGCGAAATGATGACTATCGATCCAGCTGATATTTCTTTATTAAGCAGGATGGTGCTTATTTCATTTTTCTACGAAATAGTTACATAGCACAGGTGAATGAAAAACGAAAAGGTAACTATCCGAATTAGTATCTATTTATAAAGAAATACATGTATACGGAAATAAATGTATATAATGAAGAGGTGCTAGAGGTACGCGTTGTGCAAATAAACAAAGGTGAATAGTGAGAAAGTATCTGAATCTTTAGTGTCTGGGCTTAGAAAGAACTGGACAAACAAAATTTCTAAGCACGATACCTCATAAAAGTCCTCGTCGGACCAACATTGCAGCAGAATTTGAAGCAGGATGTTGAAGTTTGTTTGGAAACCGACTATTTTCACTACGGTCCATGGGTAGAAATTAGGGTCGGCTTTATCACGTTCTAGACCAACTTTTCACAGCTCAATCCTGCCTAGTAGTCGCTTTGGGTTAATATAACCCCGTTGTTATGTTCGTTGAAGCATTATACGAGGCTCGTCAAGGTCTAGCCGTCGTACCAAAGCGGTAACAGTGGATTTCGGCTGAAGACTACTACCTTTCACTCACCGAGGGAAAATCGAGCATTTCATTAGGCATAGGATTTGGGCAGGATCGGATTAGAACAGACTGGTCATGCTTTCATATGTCCTCTGACCGCCAACATGAGTGCTACCCGTCCCGAATACGTCTCATAAGCGGTGATGTCACCAACGTCATTACCGCCGTCGACGGCCCCAACGTAAAGGCGCCGGGCGCCGGGCTCGCGGGAGCCGTCACGGCCGCCGGAGATGACTGGGACCAGGTCTAGCGTCAAGCTGATAAGACGGAGAGAGAAAACCAACGTGACAAGAATAAAGTGAAGGCAATCATTTTTTAAAAAAGAGAGGAAAGCTGGTTAACGGCAGCCCCAGGTTTAGCTTAGTAGAAGGAGGGAGAGAAGTGAACATGGTTTAGGAGTGAAACATTTTATCAAACCATCATATTATGTTCATGATATTGTCGTGTTTGTATATAGCTCTGCGAATGCCTAATACAATTGCGTCAATTGTGAGATGAAAATGGGAAAGTGGCATGACAGCAGGATATGTTGGCTTCTCTGGTGGTCATGGTACTATAAATGAAACGTATCATTTTCTATGTCTTGATACGTTTCCATGGTGACCAAGTGAAACACATATGAATTCTAGGACTTGTACCCTCTTCTTACCACACATTTGGAATTCGAAACCTCCGAGCCTGGGTATACATTATACTGTGAACAGGATGATATAACCCAAATGCCCTATGAAGATGCATTTGATAACGATCTCGTCGTTTGTTCGAGGATGCACAAACCACCCTGCTTTATCATTGGGTTTATCAAGGAATTATTTGAAATGTCCGTCACTGACGTTGGCTCTTAAATCTGTTGATAAAATTGTCTCTGTCTCTTTTTCTTTTTAAGTTCTTCCGGACAATAAGTCCAACAAATACAAATGATCACATAAACACAAGAACATGGTTCATACCTCTGGGTTAGGGTAAATACTTTTCGCTCTTCTCATTCTCTCTCCCTTTCTCTCCCTCTGAGACACTGCTATATACAATACATAGACGGATCCAAAAGTCATAAGCGACAAGCACGAAACCATACCGGACCCCATTAATCTGCGTGAACAAATCACCACCGCAAAGCAATCCCAATCTGATAATACCTGGCAGTTGGCCCTAATTATTGATAGCGCATTTTCGCATGGGAAACGCACGCCAGAGGCTGGAGGACCGGGAAAGAGGGTTACGGGTGAAATGGGATCGAAGCGGCCCTGGGGACACCCTGGAGTCACGATCCCCTCCATGGCGCTCTATTTGCGGCTTCGTGAGAGTGACGCGACGTGCTTGGCGGGGGAAGAGGAGAAGGGGACTGCAGGAAGCTGATAGGGAATGAATCGAAGTACCTAAAGTAATATCAGGCAAGCTCTCAGGGCTCGTGGTGATAGGCATCCTTGGCCTAGGACGGAAAATTGTATGCACATATGAGTATGGTTGTTCGCGTGGGGAGCCTTCTGAGGAGAGATACCTGCTTGATAAGATATTGAAGGAAAGTCCCCTCCAATATTAGTTAAAGTGGAGAAGGACTTCATATGTTGGTTATCGCCTAGTGTTCTGACATTGTGGGTTCTTATCGTGGTATATTGATAGGGATATATTGGCCGGGGTCTACCTGGGGGTATTGTACGTTACTTAAATTCACTTTCGCCAAAGAAATTCGTATTCCCGACAGTAAGACTAACATCATGAAGATTGACTCGCACGCGTCAATGGGATGATGGTGAAAGGGGGTATATAATACACTCATGGCCTGAGCACTGCGGCCGCCGGTTACATAAGTAAAGTAGAATTTTATGATGCATACGATAGTCTTTCCTCTGAAAATACCCTATGAATACGCTTTGCTTTTGAACATCTCCCTAGTTTATCCTCAATATGCCGAGATTGGGTTAAAGATTAGACCGTTTCTACACACACCGCAATACAAAACAATACACGTAAAGGCTTCATAATACAATTGATAAGCTTTCATGATTAGGCCAAAATTATCTAAAGTAATTCTATCTTATTCACAGAGAAGCTAGTGCATGCACGTTTCCCTAACCACTGGCAGACATACTGCTGAAGACAAACTTTTCCCACAGACAGTATAATTTCGGATCATCCTTAACTGTTCAAGTGTGATAATTGCCAAAGAATGAACTGTAAGACAATATCTTCATAGAGTTGAATTTATAAAAGTCTTGAGTGATCATTCACATCTTGGTCAAATATACATATAATTCTAAATTATTTTATTGTGTGTTTACGTGGATGTGGGTCTGGTGACGCTACCACAACTTCGTTTTTTTAGAATTACCGGGTGAGAAATGTCGAAAATCTGAAACAGTTAATTCTAAATTATTGTAAAGTAACCAATCAAGGAGTTAATGCAATGCTACCTTGCTTTCCAATTGCCACTTTTAAGATACTAAATAGACGCTTATACGTTTATCTGACATGTAAAATTCCTCAGAAATACTATAGAACACACGTTTATATTGCTAGGTATCACTTTCTTGCTAGATCGAATACACTCTCTAGATATAATGAAACTAAAACAAATCCTCGTTTCACATTTATTGTATTCAGTATCTTCTGTCAACGTCTTTTGGGATTCTATAAAAAAACAGCGGCAGGTGATGCAGGTCGGAAGACATTGTGTATAGCGACTGTGTGTTTCTCATCTTTCCATGCACTTCTAATAATCACTACTCTGTTTTTACCCATGCTAAACCTGCGAAGATAAAAAAACGTAAAGTGCTTCTGCTAAATGGGGAAGAGTGGAAATGAGGCGGAGCAACCTAAAGGGCCACTTAATCTGAGAGTGGTCTTAAGCAACTCTCTCTTAGAGTCCCTGCTGAACGACCGTGTGAGCTGCTCAGTCTGCTACATTGACCTGCATGGATGGTGAATATGTGTCGTGGTGCCTTCAGGAAATCTACGGGAGTATTGAGGATCAATCGTGTAAAGAGGTTAGGAGTGGCATAGATACGGGTCAGAACGCCACCCGCTTTGGACGTCCTCTCATAGCGGCTCACACCTTGTCAAAGGAGCTGCTCACACAATGCAACATTGAGATGCTCGTCACGAGCTTTCATTGACAGCCTCATCCCATTCTTAACCTCCCCCGACTTATCTGAGCGAGCGACTCCTTATGGGATCTATTTATAGAAGAGGAAGCTGGGCTAATTTACAAACGCCTGATCCCAAATTTGAACACATCCATAGACAATAGGGTGACTTGCTCCATTTAGGAGCAGCTTAGTCTTGGTATGATTAACCCAGCTGTGGATATGAAGGGGAATAAGTGAAGAGCATAAGCTGGTTAGATGGATACCTCAGGGAAGTGTCACTAGTAAAATGGATTTCAACCCAAAGAAAAGAAATAAATTGTATGCCCGTATGTTTTCATATTATATATTTTCATAGACGTAATTGAAGGTATATATCCAACTCTTTCTTACATAATGCGATATGATGTACTCAGAAACTATTGAACATTAAAGTGGTATTCGGTATCATTTTGCATACTTCCTTCGGCAGTATGCGAATACACAATTTGTAACCTCGATACAGGCGCGATGATGAGTGCTTTCTGTTCTTTTTTTATATTTCATTTAGATGGTTTTATATTCATTATTCATTTGTTCAGTTCGGTTTACAATAAAGCAGTGATTGCCGTCAGCATATACAATCATTGATGTATATGAGGATATACTTCTGTTTTGATTGCGTGAGAATAGTTTCAGGTAGTATGATGTCGATGGTGTCATGATTGCGTGATTGTAGGGAAAGGTTGTATGATAATCGTGTCATCACAAGAAGGATATACGGGCTTCATGGTATTAAACTCCCCAGGGTATATGTTCCATTTCCTGGACGACCGAAATGAAGTACTGGCACCTTTAATTATATTCTGCTGAAGCCCCTTCTCCCTTATTTGATTTCCCAAGTGATTCTCGCTGATTGAACGTGGTGAAAGGTTGATAGTATTAGTTGCGTTTCTTTTTTGATGACTGCAGTTTCTTTTTACGATTTAGTGTCTATAAATGAATTTCACTTTGTCTTATTATTTGTGTAAGAACCAGGGCGGTATGGCCTTGAGAAAATATGATTAAGGCTCTTTTTTGTATTCAAGTTATATGTGACTGCGCATCCCTTTGGTAAAGAGGAACGTGTACTTTACTTCACAGAGTTGATGAGTGATCCAATAGAGTCCGCTGCCGGTTAAGATTCTGGAGTCTTCTGTAAGAACCAGAGGCTGATGCCTGAATCTCTCATATAAGTGGTTTTGTAGATGTTAGATGGGGATTTAGGGACTGGCATCTGTCCCTCTATATCCCTTTAAAGTGGTGGTGCCAGCGGTTATCAGCTGTCAGGTGGCCGGGTTGCACTGATACATTATGGACCAACTACAGCAACCACCTCTTCAATAATATAAGCGACGTAATGCTTTATTGTCATCGCGTGTCGCATTAAACTCAGTGGTTAGTCACTACGTCATATATCCATGGTAACTGAAGTATCGACAATAGATACGCATTTTAGGATACACGTTATCATGCGTGCATGGGCCTATCATCGCGTGTACTTAATAATGTGGGAGAATGGGTTCTATAGGAATTGTTTGCCATATCGCCTTGTGCCTTTTGGACTTCCAGATATGGTTTGTATCTTTGCTTCCTTTAAGGTTACCGGAGGCAATATGTCTGCTAGTCAAGCCTGTTATCAATTGTCATATTTACAAAATTGTAGGCAGCCAGAAAGAGTATCTAAGTCTGGCAGCTGGAACGTCAGCATGAAGTTGTTTTTAACAATTATAGTATGTATGTTAAGATGTTTATTGTTTCCAAATATAGCATAGGTGTTCACAAAAGTGTTACCGAGTGCATTTATATGAGTGACCAGGAAATGAAATATGAGATAAATGATATGGTATGAGATAGGACCTAAATTAGAAACACCGTGAGATGAGCATCCCATGTGAAGGTAGGCCATGCAAGGCAACTGCCTATTTCACATCTAATATCTCAAGTAATGGAAAATACTGTATTATGTATAAGAGCAAAGGCTTTGGAGAACATACCTACCACAAATAAGGCTTGAACAGGTCACTCCCTGTTTAATATGGATAAAGTGGGGCTGACCGCAGGCAAGCAAGTGGCGACCGGGGATCAGAAAGGGTTGGCTTCGGCTTCAAGTAAGTCCTTTGTCGGGGTCGGGATACTGGCAGGGCGGTCACGTAATCCCTCCAGGGCCGAGACTTAACAGATTATATCGTACGTCGGCGGGGTAATAAATGAAAGCCACACGAAGAGACATTCAATCTCAGACCAGGATTCCCACCGGGTACATGTGGCCTGCCCTGGCCTAGGTCCTGGCTCTGTGGAAAAAAACAACATAAGGAGACGGAAGAAACCAGGAGAGGCGGAGAGGAAAGTACTCTCCTCTGGAGTATTTTATCGATGGCGGGTCAAAGGGTCGCGAGGTATATTTGTGTGTCTATGGTAGGGTCCCGCTCCACCAGGCTTCGCCTTAGTACTGGTCACCGCCGCCGGAGGCACAATGAACGGCACGGGGTTGACATGCCGACTGGTAATGAGGCATTTAGTGCGCCAGGTGACCGGTAGGGGTGCGAAAGGCGCTGCAATCATCAGGGGGTGTTTCATTAGTCACACTGACTCCTTAGGGCTTTCTCTGGCGGGCGGCCTACCCTCCATCGGCTCACCCCTCACCTTCCCCCGGCGCAATCACACGTCATCCACGCCCAGGAGGAGTAATGGCCACCCTGGGGGTTGGTTGTGGCGGGAAATGGTGGCGGCACAGCTCGCCCACCTACGTCGTTGATGGAAGGGGACGTTAGTGTCAAACACTCTGAGACTATGTCTGAACGACGGCAGGAAAGTCGCCCCTCTGCAACAACAGCTAGCGGCAACAGGCCGTCCTTCACCATACGCTACCAGAAGTAGTGATCTAAGCCCGTTATTCCGGCGTGGATATCCTAAGGCCCACATTGCACGCACTTCTCCTCTCTATCTAATCCTGTTGCAATTGTTCCTGCTCACAATGGCCTCTGTCTAACAATAATAAGGTGCACGGAAAAACAACTGTAGTACTTGCATCGCATGTGACCTTTATAGTATCAATCATTTTCATAGTACATAGGAACACCTATATTAGTTTTTCTCTCCAATTCATAGATTGATTGAACTATGGGGTACAATTTACAGGTAGGACCTACTTGTTATGAAAAAAAAATGTGTAATGCAATTATCTGTGTGCCTCCCTGATCGGGTTACTACAATATGAAATATTTTGAATACTGGCTCCAACTAGCCAAAGTGCATTTGATAGGTCAATATATTTATTACATTATTTCAATATGATACCTAGTACTAGGTCTATCTTAGCACTACTATGCATGCACAGTGTCTCATTACATAAGCAATATAATGTCATCAGGAAGTAATATCGGGCCGATATGTGTACTACAGTTTATAAAATCTGTTTTCTGATCGGAACAAAAACATTCTACAATGTGAACATGTTCTATTTCATTATTGTTTTACTGAGAGGCAACATTTTAGATGTTGCTACGACCCAGATGTAACAAATGGTAGGTAAATTGCATTCAGTGTAGCGGAGATGGCCATTCCTACACGGTCGATGGGGACTTGGTGTCCCTAGTATTAGCTGAGATAAATCCATGCTGTCTGCTTGCCCGTATCTATGTGATGGGGCTATTCCGCATAACATTCATATATGCATAGACCTAATCTATCTGGTTGTCACGAACACATGGAGTCTGGGACTAACATGTTCGTCAATGATGGTCCATATGTAATCTTATAAAAAAAGGGTGATCTTAGCTTAGTGGGATCAGAGAGCGTATAACGCAGTATTAAGTGGGAATTTAAGGCAAAACATGAAGGCCTGCACGTAATACCTGGGAACATTATCATATACCTATGCTGGTAATAACTATACATACTAGATAATGATTTTACCTGGTATCCATAAGTTACATACAGAGGGTGCGAGAGAATCCATCTCCGAACAGCCTCTGCCCCTCAAATTACCACAATCTCTGCTTTAGTTACCGGAAGTATAATCTAACATGTGTTTGGAGAGTGTAAATGTGATGCTCTTAACTTTCTTATATTTCTTACAGAAACTCTGCTGGGTGAGTAATATGATAGACCTTTTAGCCTTATACAGTAAAGTGTAATGAAGAATGTGTTTGGAGAGTATCTTAAACTGGCATAAAGATATCTGTGAGACTTTTTGTATTTTATAGGTGTTTGTAGGTATATGATTAATCTAAACCTTGTATAGTGTGGCGAGATTACAGGCCATACCTTGTTCAAATACTACATTCATAGAGGCTCGTTTAGCAAATAAACGTAGTAATCAACTGCAGAAAGCTCCTTTATCTCTGTACACGAGAATACTTTTTCTTAAGTACTCACTTATAACGCGTATTCAGAGTATGTGTGTATTTGTTTTCATACCAGTATATTTGAACAGTTATACCTTTGTGTTCGTGCATCAGAGATGATAGACGAGGTGTTATAACTAGTTTAAATACAGCTGTGCCTCTTCACTTGGATATGTTGCTATACCTTGACAAATTCCATAGCATGTTGCATGCCCGAGCATATGTCTACTTATTATATACTACTCACGGAACATTACAGTTTCAACACTGAACGATTGTGATATGGGCCTTATCTTAAAGGAAAGTACCGTTTTTCTTCGGATGAACAAAATATCAATAATTGCATTGGAAATGTTTTAGATAACTTTGCCTTTTTTGTTCTTCCAAATCCATCCCGCCAAAATGATAAGAGGCGCGGCTACAATGATTTAGAAATATAGAATTCAGATATCTACTAAAGAAAATCGGATAGAAGATATCTGTATTCCTGCCATTAATGGTCGCAGTTATGGCAAGGCAGGGGACCAACTGTAAAATTAGCCATAGATTAATCATGCCTACTTCATTCTGTACCAATAGAAATGGGACTGGCCATTGAATGGGTCTCGGTTTTTATAGCTAGCTTCATTCCAATATTGACGACCTCCACTGTTGACTGAACTCTGTATTTACCGGGCTGAAAATTTAATTCAGGAGAAAACACCGAGAGTTTTATGGCCCTCTCAAGTAACAGGATTTACTTTTTACGGTCGTTTATCATCCGTAATTGAAGGTTTTTTCAACAAAACAAAGTCCTGTGGGAATGTTTCACACTTGTACTAACACGCGTCGGGGCACTTGTACATGTCTGTCTGTGGCACGTAATATCTCATTGCTTTTACACCTTTTTAGACTCACACAATACATTGCTCGCCTGATAGCAAACAGCTGAGTGTAATTAAGTCCACATTCTGTGATGTAGTATGAAATAAGGAGACAGCTAATGAAAAGGGAATTTGAATGTTTCTGGTCTTCTGGTAGGGATGGGGATGGGGAGGGGAAGAAGTGTCTGCAGTGGGTCACATGTAATAAGCCGTACACCGTGCCCTTTATTGACTTCTTTGCTTGGTCACGCAGAAGATTCACGCTTCATCGAGTCACAGGCTTCGGTGGCGTGGCAAGCATGAACGGTGGGAATTAAGATCTGGACTGTGAGGAGAGATGAGAAATGGAAGGATGTAGGAAACGGCGACAGGAAGTACATGTTTTGCAGGGAGGACAAACAAGAATATTATCATACTAACAGCTGGTAAGAGAATTAGAGAACCAGATAAAGCAAGAAAAAGTAGCTAGGAGAAAATGGTCTGTTCATCATTTATGAATCAGCGTGGAATTATAAATGAATCAAAAGTCAAAGGTTCGGGTCATATTGAGTCTATGGATTACTTTTCTGTAACCCACTTGCACCAAGTCAACTTGCCACTTTTACAACTAGAATCCAACATCAAGAACTAGTTGGTCTATGGGCGATTTCGGTCCCTAGTGATTGGTCATGGTCAGCTGGGTATGCCTTTAAGACACTGAGACACTGGCCCTCTATTCCTTTCCCAATTTCACAGTGTTAGTACTCAGATGCAGAAAGGTTAGGTTTTTCCAGTAATCTGAAAGTCTCTCTCATTCCGCTAGGTCAGAGTCATGGGCCTGTGGTCCACGCTCAAAAAGAAGAGCGCCAGTCACAGTAAGAGAATGAGGACTGGCTAATGATAAACTCATATCGGAGGCAATATATATGATCTGATGAAGAAAGATAAGGAAGGGAAAAACGTAGAGGAGATGGCGATGAAGAGGACAAGGTAAACGATGCATGTTATAGGCTGTTTCGTTGGAATGGCATGGTTGTTGGGCGGCTATAATGGAAGGAAAGAGAAATAATATGGGAGAGAAGGCGGGATAATGATCATATGGAACAAATATATGGTGCTAACATGCTCCTCGAGACAGTGAAGTGTTGAAATGATTTATAGGTGGCAAGTAGGCATTGACCATGTTATCAGAAATGAGGTATCATAGGGGTGTTTGATGGAGGATCGCAGTGGTAAAGGTTGGGGTGATAATATGGATAGTAGGGAGATAATACGGACATGAAGAACGTTGAACACCAGGGACACTGATGGAGGCATAAGAAACATGACGGCCACCTGACACGCTTTGATCCTCCACCTGATCGGCCTGCGTGTAGAGATAACACCGCCCCACCGTGAACTGCTCACCTTGAGCTGCTCACGAACAACTGTTGGCCCTCAGTGCACATCAGTAAGCCTCGTTATTACCATGACAAACAGGTCTCAAATAGACGAACAGGATGGGGTCGAACTACGTATTCACCTTAGAAGAGGCAGGAATATGACGCTCCAACCGGGACATGCTAGCTTGAATATCTGTGACTCAGAGGTTTCTTGCCGGTCAAGATTTAGCTGCAAGCGTTAATTCCATATCATCAAGGATATTTACTTTATATGAGGATAAATCAGATCAGACGTTTTACATTTCCTATGATACTGAAACACGTTTCTATGATCTACATAAAAGGGTATTCCCCTTTGGGGAGTCTTTCGATGATCGAAATGTTCGAGGCTACTGATTGGGTGGCCAGCTTGGCTCTTTTTACTTAGCCGACTTTTGCCTATAACGTACCCTTTTTCTTCCGCATCCCTTCCCCTTCCGTTTCATTCCGCCGTGGCCCTTTTCGTCTCTACCCCTTGCTCTCTACCTTGCTTCCCTTCTGTCAGGGACCCTGGGCAGGCGGCCATTTATTAATGCTCACATCGGAGCATCCATCATCTCCGGGAGTAGATAGAGCGCGCCCCGGGCTCGTGCTGTGAGCAGCTCGGGTGAGCAGATTGATGACCGCACCACTAGCCGCACCCAACAGTTGCTATGGTGTGCCCTCTGCCAGAAAAGTCCTACAGGAAATTACCACTGACGCGTTGCATACATGATGAGAAATCTGAAGATTTTATCTAGGTTTAATTACAACAGTGGACTTGGAATTGTAACAATTCTTACTACACCTTATTGGACTCCTTAAATATGTTGAGACATTTTGATGATTGTGATATCTACGGATTATCAAACTATATAATTGTACACAATTTGGAACAAATCATTTCTCTCTATGGGCCTGGATACATATCCTAGCTTTGCAAATCGAAGTGAGGATCTGTATTGCAGATCCCTATTTTTATTGCAAACTAATATAGGGAGATATAGTTGTGGTAAGCGATGGTTGTTCTTTATTTCCATGAGGTGTCGCTAAGAGGGCCCACTATTTTTTGCGGTAATATTGGTGAACCTATGGGTGAACCTCTTTGGGTTTCCCGATATTACATAATCTGTCTTGTATATGTAAGGAGAGTCCGCTGCCAGACCGAGACACGTGGCTGGTAAATCTCTGTTGAGAGGGATCAGTCCAGGGGTCTGTTGAATAACTTAGACCTACAAGAGTAGAGGGTACAAAGAGATCTCGTATGAGGGTTATCGTTTAATAATATTCCAGCGCGTTCGCTAAGACTGTTCTCTCTTACCAAAGGTCGTTGAATAAAGTTGACCCACATCGTACCTGGGCCTCGCTAGCGTATCGGAAAGAGTCTTTGTGTACAAGCCTAAATTATTCAACAGGCCCCAGGTTCGCACTGTAGCGCGTACTGCCAGTATTCCTGCCAGGTATTCTAGTAGAACCAACCCAGGGTGTACAACAGGCTTCGGAGGTTGTAAAACAGCTTAGATTTAGTCTACATTACAACCAAAACAAAACTGACACCGGTATACTAACAAGAGGACTCAGTTTGTAGAGGGTTGTGTTCAGGTGTAAGACTGCATATCTTTGATTTTTCAATTTTGTCACTATTATGTCTATCCTTACAACATTTCTCGCAATTAAATGTTAGAGTTTTTAAAAAGTGACCAAAGGTTAGATGACATCTTCTTATGGTATTCCCTCCATTTCCTCGTAGAATCATATTAGTAAGGTAATATGAGACATGACTTATGATACAGATGTGATCAATAAAAGTATCTGGGCATTATCAGATATATCGGGATGTCATCGACCTATCACTCTACAAGGTTTTGGCCTTAGTAATACATCGACATTCCCATCAAAATTCAATTAAAATTTTTGAAATGCATGTTTTAACATTTCGCAAATCATCCCGTAAACAAATTGTCTTTACAAACCGTTGGCGCAGCATAGCGCATTGGCTCAGTGAGTGCCACCCTCTGCGGCCGGTCGAATAATGCCCCTATAGTGGCACCCCGAGCGCATTGATTCCGCCGCCAGTGGTAGTGGGGCATGGGGGTCTCTGGTTATTAAAAAGAGCTCAGAGCCCGAGGGACGAAATGTCGTCACCCTGTGGTTCGTATGACGTAGTTGGTGACATCAGGGAACACGGGCAGGGGGTGGACAGTGCACGCTTGGCTGAACACCGACATGGGGTATTATAACACGCCTGTGGACGGTGGCTAGATGTTGGATGTCAGCTTGTCACCCCTTACCAATACGCCTCCGAACCCGACACCTTGCCACCCGTACACTAGCTTAAAGAATATATCTATTCTACTGGATCTTAAAACATACTAAATCGCCCAGGCTTCATGAAGGTAGATTAAAAGTGTTAATATCTTCGCTAATGATGTCAATACATCTAACGTCAAGTTTGGTTTCAACAAAATGACACTGATGATCATTGTAAATCAAAGTATTCCTTCTGTGTTCTTTTTCTCGTTCTCTTTCTTTTAATCATTTATTTGTATTCCCTGAAAGTATTTGACATATGTGTCTACTTCCAGATATTCTGCATTTCTCAGCAGATATTTACTAGGTTATCTCATTTGTGTTAATATTTAGTGTTTTGCCCACATATGTCTGCCTGAACCACCGCTACCTCAGAGACGTACTATACTGCCGATCATGCGTGCTCCCTTTCAAACCCAGCCGAGGTTCTGTCTGCCGTACGCTCTAGTTCTCCGCGATACACACATAGTTCCCACAGAATATATATCCAATGAAATGGCGTCAAACTTTAAAAAAAACATCTCCAATTTCATTCCGTCAATGTGGAAGCAAAGTCTATTTGCCTTAGCTTATAAGGCATGAACATATTGTCTGTGGGATTTTCCGTTGCAATACTATGTGTTTTTCTCACATCACTTTTCTTTGGTATCTCTAATATTCCTCCATATAACCTAACAGAATATTTGATTTTATACCAGGTTTTAGTAGTCTCTCAATGTCATTCACAAATGGTAAATCAGAATCGAATATCGAGTATTCTTCTCATTTCTATTTTTTTATCACATACAAACGACTCTACCACAAAGGTTAGATCTTCCACTTTATCCTACCCCTAATATAAAATTCCATAGGCTTAACATTGGGTTTCCGTATGCCACGCTGACTGGCATACGGAGTTTTATATGCCACTAGTGGCATACAGCATTGTTACCACGTAATATTCCAAAATTGAGGAGATAGGGTAGGATAAAATCAAAACCTGATTCGTTTTAATCTTGGCCACCGCATTCCACTCCTGAAGTTTTGGCTCCGGACTTCACTCGGCTTCGCCTCATGAAGTCACTTTGCCAAACTCCAGTCGTGAAATACGGTGGCCAAGTTTAAACCTCATCCAGCTTTACGATAGTAGGTAATGCAGCATACATGGAACAAGTTTATATCCAATTAAACCGCGCATCAAATGAATTATATTGTAATAGGTGAATGTGATAGTGATGAGGAAATAAGGTTATACAGACCAATTATATACAGAAAGAGCGCATTGTTTTAACCTGTTTTTAAACTCTCTATAGGTTTCGCTCTTTTGTATGGAGCTGCTCTGTTGTATGGCAACTGGGGTGCCAGGGAAATACGTAATATTTTTCTATCTGGGAAATGATTAACAGACCACTTCCCCTAGCCTGTTTTAGATCGTAATTTGATAACGGGCCGAACCCGTATTATATTTCTGACCGCAAATTTTAACTGTAATAAATTGTATTTTGATAAAGATTCAAACCTGTTAACCCTTTAAGGGCGGCTGCCAGGGGTCCAGCTACTCCCATAAGGACGGATACTGGTGGCAGTCTGTCTGGCTACAGGACGGCCACATAATAGTTAAAACTGACATCCAAGTTTGTAATTATGCAATATGATACATAATCATAAATGTTTTATTTCTTTTTGATAGACATACTAAATATGATATTATATCTATATTTTCTGAAGATTTCATGAATATTGCTCTATTATTTCTTTGTTAAAACATTTTTCTTAATATTGGGACAATGATGCCTCAAGGCATCATGCGTCTTTAGTGCGGTGATGCCTCCAGGCATCATGCGTCTTTAGCGCGGTGATGCCTCCAGGCATCATGCGTCCTTAAAGGGTTAATACGATAATACCAATCTGTATGAATATACGGTAGACCCCTGCCTAACAGACACCCTGCTTAAGCAGACTAACCACGTTAACAGGCACTTTTGCTCAGAATGGTGCCCTTATTAGATTTTTATCTGAACCCCGTGTAAGCGGGCACACTGCGTAAACAAACAATTTGGCCTTCATCTTCAAAACGTATGTGAGTTAAATACAAGGACCTTTACAGAAGATTACACATTTTCATTAATTTAACTTGATTCTATTCTGAACAGTATATCAATATCTTGACGATTTTAGAAATTTCAAAATGTATCTAATACATCCATATTTACAGTTTTGTACTGTAAACTGACCGTAGATTTTACGATTCACAGTACTGAATTAATCTACGGTTGAATACCGTTTTGCGATAAGGAATATACGGTATCAAACTGTGGAGAAGATTAAAGTAAAATACCGCCTGGATTTACGGTTGGATCACGTATAATTTACTGACATTTTTTACAGTGTAATGTCCAGGTTTTATCCTACCCTTAATATAAAATCCCATAGGCTTAACATTGAGCTTCCGTATGCCATGCTGACTGGCATACAGAGTTTTATATGCCACTAGTGGCATACAGAAGTGTTATCACGTAATATGCCAAAATCGAGGAGACAGGGTAGGATAAAATCAAAACCTGATTCGTTTTAATCTTGGCCACCGCATTCCACTCCTGGCGTTTTGGCTCTGGACTTCACTCGGCTTCGCCTCATGAAGTCACTATGCCAAACTCCAGTCGAGGCATACGGTGGCCAAGATTAAAACTCATCCAGTTTTATGATAATCATCATCAGCGGACTGCTGGGACATACTGTCTAGGAGTTGCATATTCCTACGATAGTCTATATTAAGATACTCTATATTGAGCGACTGCATATTTTGTACAATCTGCAGCTGGTATCTATTCCAAACGCCTCCAATAATAATTTCGATGTAGAGGCTCGATTTACTGAGGACTCTACCATCATAATAGTTATGGGTAAGAACATGATACATTTCCTTGAATTATCCATATGTTTTAACGAATTTATTATATCTTATGCTTTTGGTATAATGATAATAATCATTAGATTAAAATTTAGATAAAGTCAAATTACATATATGAGTAAAAAAGTGCAATACCCTAATATTCAGTACTGCATATCCTTGCACATTTTACGAAGATTGCTACCATTTAAAACCTCTTTGAGTGCGGGTGCACATAAAAGGTGAAACTTTTACAGCTTAGGGAAGAAGGACGATGAATACAAGTATAAGTACTAGATCTATATAGAAAAAAATCATTTAGTTCCTTAGGGCTAAGCATACCTATACCGTAAATTTTGTTTATAGATTGCCAATGGAAGGCATAATGACATGAATTTTTATGACGGAAATAAATTTACCAAATGACATTTTCATCACCTCGCCAGTTTTAACTCATTATGCAAATGACGTGGCTTGATCGAGACGCGTAATGAAGCCACACGTTCTAGTCCCTAAATGACGATATTGGGAACTAAAAGTAGGAGGTTCGGATGGAATTAGGTATTTCTCCAATTTGGCGTTAATCAATCATTGGAGCAAAACCACGGTGTGCTAATTGGTGCCTCAATGGCGTTGATTTGGCATTGGTTCAGCGCTGTAATCTGGCGCCAACAGCTACTGGGACAGGTCAGATACTAAGCCAACATCATGTGAACATCGCTCAATTTGGCGAAAGACACTATCAATGAAAATCTGATAGTTTTATTCCGTTTTGTAAAAGCAATAGGGAAATTTTCATTCTGGCATGAATTAGTGACTATCATACTTGTACAGCAAGAACACATATGACAGTGCAGACAAAATGTACTACCGAAATGGCTTTACTTACCGGTGGCATAGTTTGACCCACACACAGTCCAACTTGATCGTGGGTACATTGAATATTTGTTGTGACTTATTATGATATAAGGAACTAATCCGTCAATATTCCGACGCGCAGTTCAGAAGATTGGAAATTCATTCATGCGTAATGCAGTAATTTACTCCTGGTTCTATATTTCTGAATTGATAGAGTCAATTTGAAGTCAATATACCAAATCGAAACTACAGAATCTTATGAAGTGACAGATAATGGATTCATTCAGAAAATTCATTTCAAATCAAAAGACATTTTTTCATTTGATTTCATGAAAGTACAATTTACACTAGTGGGAGGTTTCCTTAGAGAGGCAGAGTAATGATCCTATTTCAATTTTATTTCTCAGGAACCCCTTTAATTTGGATTACAACGATGGTCCAACACGAAGAATAGCTTTAACCCTTTCAAGGCGGATAATGCCTTAAGGCATTCCCCAGCATAGACCGGATGATGCCTTGAGGCATTCCCCCGCGGAAACCGGATAATGCCTTGAGGCATTATTTATGAAATTTAGTAATATTTGCCATTTCATTGTTTTATGAAGAAATAATTGATCAATACATCTGAAACTTTCAGAGAATATACCTATGATATAGTATTTGATATTATTTGGTAAACCAAATAATATAAATAAGAATAATGTGTCATACCACGTGATCAAATAATGGAATATGGGTTTAGACAAAAATCGGCCCGTCCCCTAGGGTTATACCAGTCCAAAGTACTCGCCCCAACCAATAGGGCTCTGCCACAGACCCCCGCCTTTAAAGGGTTAAAAGCGGCTGCATTCCGAAATTATTACAGTTAGAATACTGCTGGAGACCAGGATTTTATTAAGTTCTGCCATGATTTCCCATTAAGTATTTCCCAATAGCTTGATATCATTTATAGTTAGTGATACGAACCGACCCTGGTGTCATTAATTCATTTGCCGAAGACCCCTTTTGCACGGGTCAAAACTACCCCACCACATTGTGAAGTACTATTTACCTTTTCTTGTAGAACATTTCAGTTGAGCTACATGAAGTCTCCATAGCAATTAATGTAGGGTTGTCTTTTGTGCAGGGCGTGTCAGTTTAAGAAATACTAATTCGTATTCAAAGCCACTTTATACTCCATTAATCACATATGTTGTGACTACTAGTAATAGGCCAGTTCAGAATGACAAAACCTGCAATGACAAAACTTGCCAGTGGTTTTTGTTCTGTAGAAATTATTCAACGGTAAGCATTCGGATAGAAACAGACATCACGGAAAACTTCACCGAGGGACAAGTATACACAGGCTTGAATTACCTGAGCGGTGGATAATGCAAAACCGGAGGGGCCAGGATGTGCAGCATTTTAGTAGAAATCCCCCTCTTCATCTGACTGTGTTGAGCACTTACGAGCAACAATTGAAATAAGGGCCTGCGACTCGGGGAAACATCTGTTGTTCGACAGAACGTTTGCGGCCTGTGTTGTTTTCAGTAGCTATGATCAGCACTGAGAATCCCTGATGTGGTGTAATGCCCACAGCTCATGCATCTGTAATGAGTACTAAGAGGTTTAATCCCTCCGGCGTTGAACAGAAACCATTGATAAGAAGAGTACGATCCCTTAATACCATTTGAGTCCCACAATCACTCGATACGATCATCAAATGTGATCGGGTATTACTTACAAGCATTAAAAGATTTGATTTTAAGCAAATCGATTGAACTCTTCTTGAATGTTTCTAGTACAAGAGGGGAAACTACCTATGTTGATTATCTGACATCTTCCTATAATCATACTAAACTACATAAATAGCATCTAGCATAGCAACCGAAAACTTTCCCTGACTTGGTGCAGAATCGCGGCATTCATTATAGAAATAGAAATATCAGGCCTTCCAGTAACACAGATCATATTGGAAACATATTCAAAATACAGTCTCATTCAAATTCTCGAGCATCCTATCACTAACTGCGGGACATAAAAAAGCAGTCGAGGTATCGCTGTTCTAGAATACAGGTATAGTTTTTGCTACATAAAATGTCTCTGTCTAGTATCTATATGACAATATACTTCGAATGGAGTCCGTCCAATGATGTATACACGGCAAGCTTGATATTTCGCGGCTGTCTTCATGGCGAAATCTTCATAAATACGTTTATCTATAGTGTTCCTGAGCTGACACGACGCTGATTCCAAGCTGCTTTTCTGGCATATGAGTTTGGATCAGCACCACTGCAGGTGTCCAAGGCAGAGCCCCTTGCAGATCCTCAATTTGAGATACGGTGAGCATGTCTCTCGTTCTTCGAGTAAATTCTTATGGGGTTTTTTTCATTTTTTGTTAGTAATTCATAAAGTGGTTGTGTCTGGATATTGAGTGGAACATTATACAATCTTCCAAATGAAAATTTTCTGAATGGATCTGATAAAATTGCTCGACCATCTTTGATATTTGATTTAATATTTGAAATGAAATATTTCTTTCATTTTGCCTCTCCAATTCCAGTGAAGTGAATGAGAAATGACTAACCCCTTTCAAAATGCCATAATTTAGTAGAAATATGACACTTTTCAGGATTAGATTTCACGACTGCATCATGTCGTACCAATAGAACACCACAGGGGAATTACCAATCGAGTCAATATTCTATTTGCCAAAGCTTTCCCTTAAAGGTTAGTGCACTGCACTTGAGTATTCAATAATAAATCAATGCTATTGTCTACTGAGAATTGATCTATCACCGTTTCAAAATGTGGTGCAGAGGTGTCTGAAAAGGCATTTGCACTGGCGCATATGTGTGAAATTAAAGGTCGTTTTCATTATCTGGGTGCAGTGTAAGACCAATGTACCATACAGAACCCTAAAGGGTAAACACTACGGGGGCCATTATTGCGTCGTATATGTCATTTAGTGCATACTGCGTTGCGCTCAGCACACAGTATGCCAGCTATTTCCTCTCGCCTGTTGCCTGTATAAACCATGTGGTAGAGCAATGTATTTCGTAATACCTAGCGTATTATCCCAGAATAGGAAGACATTGAATCAAAGTTCAACTACATTTTGTTTGGATTTTTAACCCTTTAAGGACAGCTGCCTGGGGCCTAACTACTCCCATAATGACGGGTGCTGGTGGCAGTTTGTCTGGCTAGAGGACGGGCACATGATGGTTAAAACTGATAATTCCAGTTTGTAATCATGCAATATGATACATAATCATAGATATTTTATTCCTTTTTAATAGAAATACTGAATATGATGTTATATCTACATTTTCTGAACATTTTATTAATATTTCTCCATCATTTGAGAAACTTAATTTTCAGAAGGACAACCCATACATTACAAATGGTCAAGTGGAGGTCTAGTGACCCAAAGAATGTAAGTAATCCTTGTAATGCTAACACCAGAAGTCGGGGCAAAATAAAGTTAAAACTGAAACGCCCACGTACCGAGAAATATCGGAAAAGCCCACTCTTAATTGGCAACAAAATATGGGACAAATTAACTCCTGATTGTCAAAATGAAAGAAAGCTTGATGCCTATAAATTAAAGGTAAAGAAAGAATTGCTGGCTTTAGATCTAAAACAGATTCTTGATCATTAACAATGTATATGTAAAGATAAGATGAGTTAACGCATGTTTATGTACAATGATCAATAGATCATCCTCGTGTAAATGCACAAAATGCAATTACTGTGTATCTTGATATTGTATAAATTTCTATTAATATGATTGTGTATGCTTATGAAAAATCCTGATCAATAGATCTTGACGTGTACGTGTTCTTGTATATATGTTAAAGACTACTTCGCGGAAGAGCGCCCTTATTGAGGCGAGTAATGTATTGTCTCTAAAGTTCAATAAAAGAAATGGAATATATAAAAAAAAAAAAATTCTTTGTTAAAATATTTTTGTTAATATTGGAACAATGATGCCTCAAGGCATCATGCGTCTTTAGTGTGGTGATGCCTCCAGGCATCATGCATCTGTAGAGTGGTGATGCCTCCAGGCATCGTGCGTCCTTAAAGGGTTAATGATTTATTGATCTGTATTACGATTGAAGACAATATTTATGCCGGTAGTAATTGTGAGGTATCGAACTTTGCTTGAACGATTCCCATGATCAGGAATGCCACATTAGATAAAACCTCCTGAGGACGACAAACCAAGTTTCCTGATCTCTTCAGAATAAATACTAAAATGTGTTTCCAGTCGGAGGCGTGGATGTTTGTTTTGATTCCAAAGACCCGCTTGTTACCCCTTTGTTATTTAGCTGAAGAAACATCCTTCGTTTGCGTAGGTCTAAACAGGTTCACACGTGACGGAACTCATGATTAAGACAGGGGAGTGTTTCTGTGACTGAACCTGATGCTTGTCATCAACGTCTCCGTGGTTTCATCAATATGCCATGTGTGACTGGCTTCTCTAATGGTGGCTTCTCTTTGATGTTGGCCGTCCTACGTCAAAGGACACGCTGGTGTCTGGCAGTCCAAACCACTGCACGTTAACCTAGGTTACACCTTCACAAGCCGCTTCACCCCTCTCTTCTTATCTGATTAGATAAAAAGTCATTCATGTAACTCTATGATCTCTGTCAGTTCCATTTAATTCCCATTACCTTCACATGCAATCCAGAATTCTTGGATAAGAAGAGAGGTAGTATTCGAATGAGAATCGTCCTTGTGGCATACCGAAGAGGATCTCAAGGGGAATATACGATAAGTACCTACATGGGAAACCTTGTGAGAAAACAGCATACATGCAAGTCGGGCTTAGGCTCTAACCAATTGTGTTTTTATTGCTTCTCGCTGCTACTGGGATTGCCTTCCCATTATCTCTTTCGTTTCATGTATCTTAGTTTTGTATGGTTATGATAATTTCCTTACTATTTTCAGTCCCTAACCCTAAAGGAGTATATATATAGTCTATATTGTAGAGTCAGCTTTCTGAGGATCCTGTCCTATTCATAAACACCTCCATTACCTTTCAACAATATTTCTCACTGACCAAATACCTCCTTTTCTCTCTCTCTCTCTCTCTCTCTCTCTCTCTCTCTGTCCACGTACGGACATTAAGACTATTGTCATTTTAATCTTAATCTTCCATCAAATGTCTTTATCATGCCTGTCATGCTGTTCTATTGTGTGCTTGTCTGTGTGATGCAGGAAGTCCTTTCTCGCAGGAGTGTACCATGGGCATGCATTTGCGTTTTCAAAATGCTATTCGTCTCTGTAAGGCACCACAAAGACATGTTACATCACGTGAGAGACGATACCAAGGCTGTTTGTATGCATCTTTGAACATCTAAGAGTCTATCAGCTAATGCTGAACAGTTGTTGCTAGTGTTCCTACATGGGTTGTGAGTTATTCCTTATGTGTATAAGGCTAAACCATTTCCAATTCCTGTTCTTATAAAGGTTTCAACGTTTTACATCTTATAAGTTTACGTTATTAAACCTGTCTTGAACCAAGAAGGTGATCTATTTGGTATGGATAAATGGTTAAATCAAGTTTTTCATTATCCTATGCCCCCCCTCCCGAGAAACAACAAGGTAAGGCAGGCTGGGATTAAATATTTATTGTATAAAATTTATATAGATATAAGTAAAATGTGGTAAAATGTCTATATTTGGTTTATGATATGGATAAAAGGGGGTACGAATAGTAGTATGAGTTTAGGAGAAATAAAAAAAAAATTGGGATCGTGGGTGGGAAATAAATATTTGATGTGTATTGGCGGTGACAGTGCAGAGTGAAGTGGTGTGTGAAGGTGAAGGTCGGATGTGTGTGAGAAATGTTATATGGTATTATGTTGGTGTGTTGTTGCTTTCTCACAGGGGCCGATAATGACTACTCCTCTCCCCTTAGAGATGAGCTCACAATTATTTACTTACCACCTATAAATTCAAGACGGAAAGTGATTACTTGAAGGGCAGGGTATACCATCGAACTCCGTTCAGTTAAATAAAATGACTTTCGTAATCGAATATATCATAGACATGGAGTGGAATAGATGCTTTTCCGGTGCGTGTCAAAGGAGCAAACTGTAAACCGGAACACAAAGGTTAACTGGACAGCAAAATGACGGATGCGCATACAGTTATTATCAGCGAGGCTGGAAACAATATACACATTGTTTCGCAGACTTGGAAAATACATAATTTGTCTTATACGCTCTGTGTCATCCACAATCACACTAATCTTCATTTAATGCAGAAGAGCTAATACCGTTAAATTGGATAGAATTTTAATGCTTGTTGAGTTCGTTATAATTTATGCTACTTTGATATACAGGTACATTATTCATATTTAGACTAATATGATCATTTCGAGTATGTTATCTGCCCCCAGATTCAAAATAGTTTCGTTGTTAAGTAGGCTAGCCTTAATATGATACCTTAATCTATTGTGTTACCCCTTCCTGATATCATATACTAAAGATTGCAGCTTTCCGATCTCCGCCTCCAAACTAGAGGAGTTGGTATATGATTGCCCGACATGACATACGCCGTTTCGGTTAGACGATGCTGGGAGCCCATCCAATATGACAACCATGAAATAGAAGCTGATTATGTCCTCGTCACCCCCTCCCCCCTGAATCCCATCCTCACCTGCAGGCGTTGACGATTAAACCACCATTCAGGGTCGGTCCCTGAAATCCCTCAACCTAAATTTGGATTCCTTGCGGACCGCTTGTGATTGAGAGGTCATTTAGGAAGTGAGCTTTACCAATTATGGCTGAGAGTCTTCCCGCCCCTACTCGAGCTGCTCATAGCGAAATGGAGCTGCTCATAGCGCGGTGAAGCGGTCTAAGTGAGCCATACAAGCGGCATTAACCTTTGGACGGCGAGTCAATTGGCGGCGACAGGATAAGACCATCACTCTGCACTTCTGGGGGATGCAGACTCTCCTAATACCAAATATCCCATACTAAAGTATACGGACAATAGGGTTAAGCATCCCCCGCCTTAGCCATACCTCTGGAGCTTTATCACTGAAGGCTGCCCTGATGTTGAATAAGGCATGGTCTAGTGTCAGTAGAATTCAGGAGAGTGTGCATAGACTATGGTTTCTCTGAGTTATAGGACAAGAACATTTTTTTATATGGATTCAATTATGGTTTTTCCCAATTTGTAGAAGATTTCGTATTTGGCTTTTTGTGCAGACGCAAATTTGAACGCAGAAATATGTGAAATATGATGTTTATTGCTTGCGTCAAAGTCTGGAGTATTTCAAACATGAGCAAACATTTCTAGCGATGAAGAGCATAATCTATAAACGTCTTTGGTCTTAGGACTATAGACAATGTGAAGAAGCAAATCAGCCAGACACTAGAATGTGCTGACTTTCCTTTTCAATGCTCAATTCATACATACGTATAAAGTATCATAGATGAAATATGTGAATAGACGAACCATAACATTGAAATATTACAGTTACAGTCTTTGGTAGAAACTTTATCTAATTCACTTTTCCGTGGAACTGCGACATAGGGTTGTGTCTCAGAGGGAAATACTTGATTCAAGGTTCTTGAAATTTGGTTACTTGAATTTACGCAATGTATGAATATGATCTGTGTCCTAAAGACACACGGGGCATACCCTAGTCGTGCATGCGATATTAGACGTTCTTATTCCCTTCATGATGAATGTTTCCCATTGGATTGTACATCATTCTAAAAAAAAGGGTATACGCATATTTCTATAACTGAATGCGTTTTTGGAAAATATTGATCAGAAGTCCAGCTGAAACGCAATTTAGAAACAACTGACCCCCTCAATACATATACATGCACGCCCACACCCTACTACGATGTAGAACGCAATATAAATGTCCTGTAAAACTGTTGCCCTTGTGGTGGTTATGTATATAAATGCCCCGGAGTTACGATCAATGGCCACCTTGATGTGAACAGTTTCACCCGGGCGCTAGTCAGTGATGGATCACCGGCATAGGTGGCGTATTTGGGAATACTTGTTGCTGTGCGAATTGCGAACATTGAGCGGGGGAATGGATGCTGGGGGTGGGGGCGGTATGTACGACGTCCGATCGATGAGGGACGTGAATGGTGAATGACAAAGCACGCATCCGTCGCTCAGCTTGTGACGTGTAAGCAGGGTGTGTGTTGAGGGTGTTGACAGTGGCTCTTTGCCAGATCTATACAACCATCCGGTGCACACATACAGCCTGTCCTCCATGCCGAGCGACGGACAGAACGACGGCCGCCACAACACGCCACCAGACCGACCACGATGACATGCCACCGTCCAGTACGGTGTCAATCATACGCCAGCTACCAAAGACTTCATTCAGAACAGCCACAAGCTCAGATTTTAGATAAAGTCGGATATGATATTGATTATATAGGGCGGGTGGGTAGAGCAGGCGCGAATGTAACGAAAGACTCTCCATCATGTATCGCCTCTTTCACCTCAATTGAATATTATAGAAAACAAGGTATTATCATTAAAGAAACCATCCACGGGGATGGCATTGGAGATGCCTAGATGTATGGCTATTTCTTTTGATATCATTCAAATTATGGTACTGGTTCCAATTCTAGGTGATTTTCTATTTCGTAAGATATTTCGACAAAGGGGCTTTTCTTTCGCTAATGTAAACGCGCGATTGATTGCCTGATAATTCATTTTTAATTTCAACCATTGTTGTCCAAGGTTCCTGAGAGCAATCCTATATAAAGAAAAAGCTCTCGTACATGTAACACCTGTTTCATGAGTTTCCATCTGGTTTAATTGCACACAGCCAGGATATAAGCTCATATATTTTCTCTAAGTGAATATTGGTAACTGATAAAGTTTGTTGGTTGCAATAGCAACCTCCTAAATCTGGAACTATGGCAATGCCATACACATGCCTGATCAACACTACAGAAGGTAATTTCGATAATAATCTTGCTCCATTATATATTATGATTTTTTCAAGTGTTTTTATTTTAATTCAATGAGTTTTCAAATACAGGCACCATATGCCCTTAGATTTAAAGGTTAGATAGCTTTGATTATAATGAACCAGAAGATGGCAATAGTTTATACATAACTCCAGAGGTACACAATGTGCACGCCATGGTCGCTGACAAGTGAACTCATTGCATACCTCCGGAGGCACGGACTCGGAAGGTAAATCCTCCGTTTTCAGGAACACAGTTTTATTATAATAATGTAAGAATCCTTTTGTCTGAGATTTTCCCTGCTAATTCAAATGGGACGTTTATCTTTTCTAAGGGTAAGAGATTTCGCCTTTCCAGATCATAGTAGGCATTTTTACTAGAAGTATTACAATCATCGAATCCCCTTCAAATGAATGTGGTTCCTTTTTCCGGTCTATAGATTGTTAATGCCCATCCTTTAACCACAGATAATTTAAGACGGATTGAATAGCTTGTCTGCACCGCTAGTCATAATTTATCAGCAAAGGCGATATCCCTAAAATATCACAACAAAATGTATAAAAATCGATTTCCAAAATCTATAGACCTTCGTCCAGCATCAAAGATATTCGAAAAACAGTATTGCGCATAGTTAACTCTTTTCATTTAATAAGAATCTCTGGAGCTTTGAAAACATTAATTTGCACTGTGGACTATTAAGTCTGGTGAGTCACTTAAAACCTTGCATTTCTTCTGTAAAAGTTACGAATGAAAACGTTCCATAAAAGTGCAATGTAAAACTGCGCCAAAGCCAATGACGTTAATATCTAGTATTTGATATCAATATTCTCTAAAGAATGAATAATTCCACATGGCGTTCTGTTACAACATGCCGTGTTAATTGGAAATCCAGTGTCAATATGAGTATTTACTGGCGGTCTTTTCGTTTTACCTTTGACTTTCTCAAATATCAAGCATTGCATCGATTTCTGTTCTCTTTCCAACAGCCAATGGCTGTAGTTTCAAAATTCCAAAATTTACCACTTAAATCGGCACAATAACAAAATCTAAAACTGCCTTGTAAGGAGTATTTTTGTATTAGTTTCTCTATTATGTTGTTACGTATGTATACGTCTTGCATCCTTAGGTAAATGTAATGACATCTTCATCCTTATCTGGAGTCATCTATTCCCACAGAAGCTTTCTTACCTCAATGTTCAGGCCATCCTTATTCTGTGTCGTGCATATATATATAGACAGTATTGTTAGTACAGAGATCATGGATCATTTACCCTGTTAACCTCAGACAAAGATCATGCCAAGGCGACCCTTGAGAGTAATAAGCGCTTGGTGGTTAGCAATTCAGTTCAGCAAGAGAATACAGCGCGGATGGTACACATAGACAGGTGTTTTATTTGCAGGTCCTCGTTGGTGTAAGAGACAACACACATAAAGAGGTTGTTTATAGTTAAAGAATTTTTTTTACAGGAAGGAGGTGTTCTCGCTTGGCATCGTTCCATATACCAATGGCAAACCGTTTCAGGCAAGAAGGGGATTTTCAGTTCCCACTAAACAGAATATATATGACTGGCAAGGTACTGACAAATGAGGCCATTATAAAGAACATGTGACCTCCCTATTGTATAACTCATTTGCACCATATTGGGTCGTAATCTGAAATTGTTTCTGATCAGAAGAATAGCGGTGCGACCCGCAGGATTGTAAATCATATGATATAGTCATCAGACAATATGCTAACATGATTCATGCAAGGACTGGGCACAAGAAGCTGTATTTTCTCATGATCCTGGGGGCCGTTTAGTATCTGAGAGGATTCTTTTAGGACTGTCATATAATAGTCCTAAGACGTAGGGCGGCTCACGTCAAATAAATATGGATGGTCTTTTCAAAGGACACTGTAAAGGAAAGAACAGACCATTACAGTGTCCCTTCATGTCGTTAGACTGTCGCTGTCCTGACCTCGATCCTGAGGACTATCCTTTAGGAGGGACATCTCAATAGGTGTCCTTTTTAATATTGGTAGCCTAACTAACAACTATATAATCAATGTACACGCTTCCATCAGAGTTTCTAACAATTATATATGAATTATACTAATAATTTATTAGCCATTAGAAAATAAGAATATATTTCCTATTGCATAGCAAAAACAACAAATTTGGGCCTGTCGGGACTTTCAACCCAGGACTTTATGATTACCACTGTTCTAACTAGTGCCCGGGACAGACACACAGAAGAACCGATCACCGAATGGCATGCATCTTGAACTGTCCGTCTGCAAGATGGAGGTTGGGAGAAGGGCAATAAAATAAGAACAATATTTATTTAACGCGATCATTCTCCTGTCCTTGCCATTGTCCTCACCGGACCTCTCCTATCTCCTATCATTGTCCTGATCCTTCTCACTGTGCTAAAATATCAAACGACCCCCTGGATCATAAACGACGTCTATGAGCAGCTCCCCAGCAGAACGTCATGTGGTTGCTGTCTCATATACAGACTATAAAAATCTGCATGATCACGACTTGTTCCGATTGTGTCCCTCAAAGCGGATATAAACGGTGGAAATCTACCATGTGCAAGTGCATTTATTCAGTGCCACTGAGTACTGATGAGTACTCATTGAGCCAGTTTTAGATGCAGAGCGATAATGTTTTGTGCATGACTGTGTTGTGGATGTTGTTTGTCTAGCATGCAGAATCCTAGGCCAGTAACCACACAGTCTGTCTATGCATCGATCGCTGTCTCCAGGCCTCAGCATAAGAGGATCTGAGTGAGCTGACATTGCTTGTCATGTGGATGGTTTACGTTGACAATGCGGTCCTCTGTCACTGTCACACCATCTAAGGCTTAGGATCACTAGCATTATAATGATATTGACCCCTGCCTGGACAGAATTGTTGATATAACTGCATGGAATCTAGGTAGGCTAATACGGAATTCTACATAAACACAACAAAAACCCGTAAGTATCGAGGTTAAAGCCTCTGGATTACCCTACCTTAAAAGATAAAATTATCTGAATCTAAAATGATATTTAAACACCCGATAAACGTCCAGCTAATCTGCATGATTATTTTCACGTATATTAGGTTACCATAACGAGCTAACACATCTTTATAACAATAAACCTCTTTCAATAGACAACTTGAAAGGAGACTCCCCCACTTCGCAGCTAAGCCAGAATGAAGAATGTACAAGCACATTAAATTAGAAATACAATCTTCATGCTAGCATTTTCATCGTCAACATCACTTCAATTGTAATGTTGTTACTTTGATTGTTATGTTAATGTTATTTTCTTGTAGATATTCTTCACTCTATGGATATAGCCCTCTGCATACTCTATAATACCCTACCCTCTCCCTGGAGTTTAGGTATAAGTTTGCATCTGCAAGCATGTATGAAGCCTTGTAGGTAAGTATTTCTAGTCAAACATTTTATATAATAGGGACCTTCTCGTACATATATATGCATTATATTTTGGAGAGTATTTTCATCATTGGCCCACGTAATACACTTGGATCACAAACGGTTTCCAATAAGGATTAATCTTCGAACGTTTACATATTTCAGAACAACTTTACAGAAGGACTATTGTTGGTTTATCTCCTCCAGCATACATAATCCCTATTTATTTCCATCACATATCTCGAAGGTTATAGAAAGAAGCAGAGATATAATATTGGCTGTTAAAGCAGTGTTCCTAACGTAAACGGTCCTTCAGGCAGAACGCTGAGAGACACCACTACTGTTACTGACGTCACTTGCCACCGTCACCCCTTGTCCTATCACAGCTGTTATCAGTGGTAGTCAGCGTTTGGCACCAGCTGATCCCAGGATTCTCTATTCACCTGGCCATCACATCCACCGGTAGTGGACGTCCGTGAGTGTCCATGTTTTGGCTTTGAACTGTCGCTAACGTTGTAGCCGTGGGCGGAGGTGTCTGGTATCAGTGTAGTAGCGGGATTATGGAGTGAGGATCTGAGAGAGAGCTCTTAGGATACGTGTAAGAAGGGAGGGAGTTGCAGCTGGTGAGAGGAGTTTCAGTCCTACCTGGCAAGCACTATTTATAAGTGGCCAAGGAGGGAATATGTTATTTCATTGTCGAGGACAAAGTTGCTTGAGGTTATCTAGTGGTTTTGCCATCCGAAATACGCTATTCACAAGTATCCTGTTATTTACCATTTCTTTTATATCTAAACTGTAGAAGCATTATTCTTTATGGAAACTACTGGGGAAAAAAGCATTCGCATCCAATCATAATGAATCTCAGTAGCACAAAATATCCAAGAAAAACTCCTCAATTGTTACAATTGCTATAGATTTATTAGAGCGTGCTCGCATGCGCTAGATACATCATCTACAGCTTAGAGGGGTCCATATAAACTTTCAGGGTACTGCATACAAACTATCCCTTAGCTATCTGTGTGCTATTCACTGTGATATTGAGAACAGAGCATGGAGCCAGTGTCTCAGTGTCTTAGAGGCATACCCAGTGCACGATAGTGGGGGTGTAATTAGTGACCCTCAAGTAGAACTTTGTGTAGGTAGCTAGCTCGTTATCTTAAGTCCCTTGTGGTTTCTTAGGTAAGTCAAGATATTAGGTAGAACTACTTGCTTAGCATAGTCACCGAGACACGGTGACTTCACATCTCGATGACCTGAGAGGAGGAATGACGAACAATGCAAGTAAAGTTAATTGTTTTAATCTTCTGAGAGCAATCTGTAGTTCACATGTTACAAAGGTTATTAATCAATGCAATGTATCAATCTTGTCAATTTTGTTGGTACAAAACGTATAATAAATTTCAGCTTATTGTCCACAAGTATCCAATGTCTAATTCAATCATTCTTAGTTCATGTTCTCCTTTGCAGTTGTTCACTTCAGTTCTTATTGTTTCAGTTGGATACCATCCGTGAGTCTTAGTACTCCTGAGTTGATCTTAATAGTTCAGTCTACACATCCTGTATACACTCTATTGAGAGTCAGTTACCCGCACGTCAGTCTGTAGGCAACTCACAGAACCGAGGGATTCATACCTTGAATGTCCAAAGAAGGCGACTTCACTCCTCACGGGATGAAGCCTCCGGCACCTAATCCTACTCCAGCAAGAGCAGGCTTACCTAGTTCAGCTAGATCTAACTCCTCGTACCTCAGTGCTGCCTCTGCAGCCACAGCGGAGGTATACTCCTCTGCTGCTTACATCAGCAGGTCACATGACCATTCAGAACCCCTATACAGGTGGTCGCTTTAGAAGCTACCTCCTGTTTACACTTTGCCACTATGCATTCGTATGTTTCCACTATTTCTATATGATGTTAACTCGATTGTAACATAATCTCGGACAAACGCGTAGTGCACCAGTTGACCATGACCAATCACTCAAGACCAAAATACCTTAAGACCCTAAGGTGCTTGATGAGTTTGGATCCTGGATGGGCAGTTGCAGAAATGGCAAGCTGACTAGGTGAAAGTGGGTTATAAAATATATAGATTAAAATACGTGCTTGTGGTTAGATATCAATGAGCTGACTGACCGTTAATGCGTATTCGGTTACGTCACTGGTCCCGTAACTACGGTAACCCGCGACACGTAACCATATCTCCCAGTAACCAAAAACCACGGATACCGGGAGTAACAATTAATACACTATAAATAGGAGAGAGGTAAGGCCCCCTACAATTTATATACATATAATACTTATATTTTGACATATATATATATATATGAGATCTAAAGTTGTTATAATCAGTGCAACTAACCTAACCTACTAACCACTATATAATCAATGCACTTGCTTGAATAATATCCTTCGGCTTTTCTGAAATTCATTTGTAAATAAGATATTTATTTACCAGTAAATAATAAGAACACGCCCAGGACAGACACATTGAAGAACCATCAGAGGGTGGCTTGTATCATGAACTGTCCTTCCTACAATATTGACAAACCTGATTTAACGTGATGGCTCTCCCATCCTTGTCGTTGTCCTCCAACGAACCCTTCTATCATTAGAGGGTGCGTCCACCAACTACGACAGTGCTGCGACACGCGCCGACAAGAAATTTCCAATCGGTGCCTTGTCGCAGCCCTGTCGTGAGGAGAGGAGCTCTACGACAGCGTTGTCGGGGCATGTCAGGAAGAGCAAGCTCCACCTAAATTTTCTATCATAGACCTCTGCAACAACCTCCCGACATGCCACGACATGCAATGACAAGGCTCTAAAATCGAACATGTTCGATTTTGTCGTAGCCTTGTCGGAAGGCCCCCGACAACCTCCCGACAAGCTTTGTGTCGCAGCCTGTCGGGGCCTTGTCATAGCCTCTTGTCGGGAACTATGGTCCACCAACCACGACAAGGCTACGACATGCCTTCCAATCGTAGAGCTGTCGTGGACCTTGTCGGAAAGCCGTTGTCGCAGCCCTGTCGTGGTTGGTGGACGCACCCTCTTACCCTTTATCTTCTCACTAGTCCCAAAGTATTAAACGACCCCCTGGTTCACTCCCATTCTTCCAACTTTGCCCTTATCTTTGGCCTATGAGACAAGTCTCCTTTCGTGGTATATCGTCAAGTCTATGGCCTACATGGTAGCAGTCATTCATTACGACTTGCTGAGACGTCAATCTCTTGGCTAATCATAGTCCACCTTGCATTTGCCTCTCCAGCAGGTGTTTAGTTTATTCTCACCTGAATGTTACATAGTTACCTTTCGTATACCCATGCTTGATACGTGATAGGGATTGTGACATCATGACTATTATGCCTGTTGTTAGTTCCGGTTGGCCATCACGGCGATTCATCGTTGGCGAGTGTGTTGTTTAACTATTCTATAACGTTAGTGGGAGTTCTATCATCATAACTGACAATAAACGAATAGGACTTGTATCTTTTTTCCTATCAATATTATCTCCCTTTCTCCATTTACTTGACCTGAACATAAACACACACATGTTATTGTTCATAATCTAAATCTAAATAATGATCTTTTCACGAAGTCTTGATAACTACCAAAGTGTCTTATCATAAAAGCTCATAAAACAATAAATCTGTCCTATTTAAAGTGCGTTGAGTTTCCAAGCGATTTCCACCTAAAACCTCTGCCCGTTAAACTACCCTGGTAAGCGCACTCATGTAGGCGTAGTCCCATGCTGACTGGTCTGGCCCATTGATTTCACGCTTGAAATATCAGCAATCCTTTTCATTGACCAGCCTAATTGTGTGTGTGTAGCAGCGGCGCAGTGCTTTTTATCTGCTGGCAATGGAAAAAGTTTTACCTGCGCCGGGCAGCGGGCGTTCACTGATTGCCAATTTGCTGCCGCCACAGCTGCTCCGTCCGTCCACCTCGGAGTCCTCTCCAATAGGAGGGCCAGCAGGTCTACTCGCCTCACTAAGAAGTCTCTCTGTGGACCTCACTGCATCATAGCAAAGCCCAGGGTCAAGGCCGATGACTAGACATTTACAATAGCCGGGATGACGCCGAAGTTGTCTGGATTACAACCCTTATTGTTGTTTGTTTGTTTGTTTAAGGTCCAAGGGGACCCTCAGGGATATAGGGACTATCTCAAAGCTTGGCTATTCTCACTGGTTTTACATCTCATAGGTTCCATCACCCTTAGTGTTGATTATTGAGCCTGACTACGCAGGGGGCAATTGTATGTAATATGCTGACATTGATAGTCACAAGGTCATTCCCATCCCTGATTCTGGCTATCCTTCAGAGTCAGAGTAATGACCGCCATCTCACGGGATCAGTGGTCAGGTATTCACCTTACATGTCAATGTGTGGTTTTCTAAAACGTAGGCGCAATCAAGATAGCCTTCATTACGCACAGTAGGGCTGAAGTCTTCTATTAGGCCTGTCCGATACTTGACCACAGGTAGCTCCCCAAGGCCCTCTTCAGCCAATATCGCTATGTTCCACAGGGTCTAACTTCATCTCGCTTCGTGTTGGTGGCCCACGATAATGACGTTGCCCTCGATTATTAACGCGGAAAGGGGATTATTTTTTTGTCGGCCTAGATCGATCATTCCATCACACGAAGCAGGAGCTCCATGAGCAAGCTGAGAGAACTCGACTACGGGTTACAACTGACATTTTCACTCCAAGACAAGATTTGACAGGGCTTTCTCCCTGGGACTAGGATTCTCGAACCTTTTGAGACAGGATGATATCCAAATGCTCTTTGTTTTAGAGTATAAAAAGGTCAGTCCTGGATGATATGCATGATTGAAAGACAAAGAATGGTCGATGATAAAAGTTTTAAAATCTTAGTTTTGATGGTGAGACTTTTTCAAAAGTAGATACCTCATTTGTTGTTTTTATAAATTTTCAATACAAACAGTCAATACCAAAAAGCAGCATGTCTCAAACCGAGAACAGTTGATGACAGTGCTAAAGGGCATGGCTCTCTGGTGTTGGCTCTCTGGTCTCTCTTTTGTGAGCTAATGCGATGATACGTTTCAAATTATTCTTGGAGACGATTTTGCGAGACGATTTAAAGAATATCCCTGACTGATGTGAGCCTTTTAGTTTGTCGAAATGTCTTTCTGTTTCTGTTTTTTGCTGTAACTATGTTTGAGTACATTCTGTATGTTGTATTCCGTATCGTCGGTCTGCTTATTTATATCAAACAAATATCAGCTATTAGAGTATTGATTTGTTTTGGACTCCGCAGTTACATGAACTACTGATAAAAAGATATATCTTGTAATATCCGATCAAAGTTGAGCTTACCATTTGGACTGCCAAAAAAGAATCAGAATTGTAATATCTATAGATTTTCTGTTCGATATAGTATCTGCTCTGTGATGTAATTAATGTCCTCGTTGTACAGACGATATGCGTCGAAAATCGTGTGAATGTCATATGAACCATTTCCCACAATAAACAATGTTTGAAAAAGGAATGTCCTTTAAGGTCAAGCGGTTCCTATTTGTATTCAAAAGGTTTTATCAGTGTCTAAGGCGTCTACCAACTGTCTGTCCTTCTTTCACCACGCCACCCTACGTCATTCATACATTTTGTCCTTGTCACCGATATTGCCAAGTGATATATTACTTTAGAAACGGGGAATTCACTTACCTAATAAGATATAATATTCATATGCAAACCATTTCTATAGAGCAGAACGCATGTGCTAGGTTATTCTATGTTGAATATTCATATCATTACTATTCAGGAATATTTTTGATGATACTATATTTAAAATGATATAAACTTTTGTTCTAATGTTGAACATGATGAGGCGATTCTAACCTTCTCGTATGGTTTCGTGTCATAACTCTCAGCGATTCAGCAGCTAGAGATGATAAACCTTTATGGATCGTTACTCACCAGCAACTGTGGCAATACGGAGTTCCAGTAGGAATGTTTTATTGGCTTTATGCATGAAAACATTGAGTAATATAGATTTAAGTCCGAACGAGAGATCCAAGAGAAAGGCTCTACTCAGTATCAAGTATTAATAGATTTATTGTGTAATTTCAGAAGCAGGTATAGTTTATCGACGCATGATTGAAGTGTGTGGTATAAAAAGACTCGTTTCCGTGACCGTAAGGGCCTCCACTCTATAAATAATAATGTACATCCATGAAGTGGATGTGGATCAATAACTCTATGTTGGGGTGTTATATTACCGTCATAAATAAATACCGGGTGTCAGATGGCGTGACCCCGGCTCCAACCCCGGAGGTCGTGGACGATGATGGCCGGGGAAGTGCACGTAAGCAGGGGAGTGGGCGGGGCAGGTGTAGGAGGGGTCGAAAGAGCGGAGCCGAGGACGTCCACTGGGGTTATAACTGAGGCTAACACTGTCTGTTGTCGGAGCTGCACGGAGCAGGTCAGGAGCAGCTCGGGAGTGGCTCCATTACGCGGGCCTCCCGCCCGGGCCGGCCGGCCCTAATGCCAATAACTGACCCCGCCGGATGTGAGCTACCCTCCCATTCTCTTGCAATCACTTCTAATTTGCTTCCAATTTCCGACCCGGGGTGTGGAGCTGCTCTGAGCCGCTCACACAATAGGGCGCTAATATTTAATGTAGGCCTGGGGTGGGCTAATCGAGGCACGAGCTATTCCCGGTATGTTAGAGCGAGGAGCGCCGATTGGGCCACAAGTGTTCCTACACAGGAGGAAATGTTATCCCAATTGAGTTAGTCAGCAATCTGTGCCAGGGCCCTCCTCCTGTTGCGTCCAAAGTGAGACGTCATGTATATATGGTTAAGTACATGTAGGGCAACGATGGTAGTTATACTCGGCATTATTTGAGATTATAGCTATGCGCCCGCTGAATTATGCAGTGTTTTATTGATATCTTGATTTTGAACAACGAAACAATATGCATATCTACCAACCTTTGTTATTCAGAGAATACTGTATAAGGCTTTGTATAAAGGCTGCACAGTACAAGTATGGTAATCGGCCCGAATGTAAGTCACGATGACGGAGACTGAGAGGCGTGCAATTGGGCCGATTAGCGCGTACCGTACAACTTATAACAAATCTGACACGGTACTCATGTTATCATATGACCTCGAATGTAATTAGAAAGAGAGGATTCACCTAAATGCCATTTTCAACTTCACAAGGCACAGCATTGTGTATTAGAAATTAGAGAATACTGGCTTAGGCTACGTGGACGTCGTTTTGTACGTGGTCCTAGCTCCAGATGTACGTCCTGAGCTCGTAGAGCGAAGGACATACATCTGGAGCTAGGACCAAGTACAAAACGACGTCAATCGTAGCCTAGACTGTATTCTATTTATTATACACCCTCAAATCGTTAGAATTAGTTAAATATTTACCAAATCGCCAATGTCAAAGTTGCTGGGCACAGCATCATGTACTCGTATCTTGGCTTTCGGAACAATGATGCATGCAAGTCTGGAGCCTGTCCAAAAGTTATTTTGTGACGTCATAGTTACCGCTCACTCTCTAGTCGATCTCCATACACATTCTCTTCATTAAGGGTAGGGACAAAGCATATGCTGGGCGAGTGAGTCGTATATAGCTTGTTGCCGACTGGCGCAAGATTTAGAGCTGTCCATAACCAGCGCTATCAATCGCCTTGACGACGTTGTGACGTCAACGGTTTGTTTTCATTTTGCGAGCTGACAGCTTTGACAGTGTCTGGCGCTATGGTGTGCCGATTTCATTTGTATTTTTAACCTTGTATCTTGGTGTTTTATATCTATTAATGTATTTATGCACCACTTTCATGGGTTTTAATGGTGTATATTTACGGCCGATCCTTAAACATTGCCTTACATTTTTTTTCGCTGGTTCATATGTGAAATATACGGTCGGGAACAAGGTAACTGCTTCCTGTTTCGTGCACCCGGTGCCCGTACACTGAATTTCGTGCACATACATATGATATCAGAACATTACTCCCATACAGTATAGGCATCAGTTTCGTCCACGGGTATATAATAACTTACATTACGGCCTTATGGCCATTATCAGCCGTATGCTCTCCACTCACATTCTAATGCTTTAGAAACCGAGGCCTCCTAACATTCAAATGCGAAATACCATTGGTATATTAATACAACTACAAATACGATTACTATTCATAATCATTGAACAGAAGTGATGAAGATAGTATATCGAAGCATCGACACCAGGTCTTGAGCAAATACGCTCACCCTGTGCCCGTAATGTAATTTTCGTGACGCATATATTTGATATTTTCTTACGATACAAACATAATGCTACGTTCGCTCATGGCTATATTGATAATGGTTATAATATGCTTCTCGATTCGGGAAAGGAAGATGAGGTTTTTCTCTAGAAAGGTTTCTGAATGGAGAATAGAATGCGATGAGAAAGAAAGAAATTCATTATAGTTTGACGCAGGCGCAACCATCTCAAGGTAAAGGATCTGTCGGCCGGACAGACCCTTGCCATTTCAACTCGCATGTTCATACATGCAAAATTAGCAGGGATGAGATGCCACCATTGTCTGACTATTTTCCTTTCACCTCTACTTTAGGACGTATCTTTATTGTTACTTGCTAATAAAGCAGTTCAGAATTCAATACAATGTCAAAGGTACATTACATCATAAAAATGCCTCGTAGCTACCTCGACAGTGTCAGGGAATTCATTCAATGTGGGACTGTGCGATTCGCGCACATAAATCACGCACTGAATCGTTGTCCCTGTGCAATTAGCCCATATTCTACCAGCTTCGTGGACAATGATCCTAGGATTTGTGTAATAACCTATTGACATCTTGTTATATTGGGTGTTTGCGTAAGTACAAATAAATAGTCTATTTTGCTTGTGAACATATATGTGACCGGGTGATTGTATTGCATTACGCCGAACCTACCTATATGTACCGAGGACGCACTGGGACAGGATGTGTGCTGCAAGCACATTCTGCCACCGTCCCCGTATGTTTGTTGTCGGTGTGCGCATCGCTGAACTAACTATACACAGCCGGGGGCATCAACAGACCTCTTCACCTCAACCCCAAGAGCTAAAGTCATATACTCCGCCGATCCTTTTTCTTAATTCCTAGCTCATCATTTAGTATCAGGTTTCCTTGGTTGAATTCCGTAACCACCCTCTGTACTACCCCCTGCGACTACCCCATCACCCCTTATTTCTCTCCGGGTGTATCGTATCACCCCCTTCTCTCTTCAGATCTACATATCACATGTGAACCAGATGCGGATCCGTTCTGTTCATCGGCACCTGTAGTATTCATTCTGGGTTACCTCATGACGTTTCTTGCCCTCTCTCCTTGGTATAGATAGTTAAAGATCAATATATATTTTTAATCTCAAGCTATTTCAGGATTTCCCCAATACGCATGAATCAAAGTCATGAAATAAATTAGCATTTCATCGGAGCAGGGCCTATGTACAGCATGCACTCCATGCACAACAGCAATAGGCAGCTTCCTTAGGATCCCTATTCCAGAGAGCTACCATTGCATTACTTTGCTCCATTTTCCCATTCCCTAGGGCATTTCATAAGAATATAGAAAATAACTAAGAGATTGGTTCATTACTGATGGAGTGTGGGGAAAAGTAGGCCTATATGGATCAATCGAGAGAAGTATCCAGCTTCGTCCCTTTTATTTTTAAATTCACAATTTATCAAACGCAATAACATACAAGCAATCTCGTTCCTGGAGTAGAAATTGCCAATCTGCTAGAGAGCGGACTGAGCGGACACAGTGAGGTAGACCTGTTAGTTTCACCCTGTCATTACAAACCGGTTTTTTAGTGGAGGTGTTTTGGCTTGAGTCAAAAGCCTGTCTCCTGCCAACGACCCCAATGGCGAAAATGAAACCAGGCGGAACAAAAGCGTCGGGTTTCTCAAACCTGGTACCGTACAAGTACTGCACAAGTAATTTTGTGGTGAATGATAAATGTTACTAAAAACATTCAAATTATGCTGCATGCAGTGCAAAAATATAGACATATGTATAAGGGACATTATTTTTGTTTGAGAAAGAGAAACCAGCCCCCTCCCCTGCCGCTGCCAGACTTCCTATAATCACGCTGGCAGGCTATTATCAAGATTGCCCCCTGATGCCTAAATATGCCTCTCATGTACAAACCAAGCTAAGGTGTTGGAATGCATTTAAGGGCGCCGGATATCCAGGTCATATTTACCTTGTTCTCGCTGCATAGCGGCTGTGGCTGTTTGACCAGGTTTACCTTGGTGTGCGAGCGTTCAGGTGCAGATCCAGGATGGAGATCGTTAAAACAATCGTGTATTCGTGAGGTATATATGTACATATAGTACCTGAGATCGAAGCACGTGCACGCGGGGGTTGTAGGCTATACATGTACATGTAACCGCCTGAATTTACGTAGGCCGCATTTCAAAATGGAGCCTTGCACACAACCATCATGTATCAACCCTTCTGACTGACATGTCCCACTTTTCAGTGTGTTTATAGATTTGTCATAGCTTTATAGCGCCATGGTTTATATCGAAAGATAACTTGCATGCAGGTCATTTCAGTTTGGGTATTTTATCGTTGAGAATAATCTGCAATGTTTTCAGCAGATTCTTTTAGGGTTTCGTATCTTTATTACTATGTTTTCATTGCATTTAGAACGGTGCACTGTGTCTGAAGGGTTTTATTGTGTGTAGAGGTTGGGTTTCATGCACAGATGTATCAACGGCTTAGTGCATACTATCGGGATATGAGGAACATTGATTTGGTCAACACGGCTCTAATTCACAATCTATAGTACAATACCCGTTCTGATAATGCCGTGAGTAAGCGCCAGCGTGGAAGATCGTCTGGAAACAGTTGAACGTCTGTACCGTCGTTAGATATGTTTGAATAAAAAAATTAAAAAACGTCCGGTGTGTAACAGAATTTACATTAAAGGAAAAGAATCATAACCGATTCATATGTGTAACTAGGTCCGTGTTCCATATATTACATGCCGGTTCACATTAAACCTATACAAGCCAAACATATCTAACATATATCGTAAATTCCGCTTACCATCATGCAAGAATACAGAGGAACAGGAGTGACCGGGAAAATGTCGTCTTGTTGAATTCCTTTTACAGGGAATAGGAAGCACCAACATTGTTGGAACAACAATAGCGATTTTTAATCATTGGATTTCTCTAATATAACCATACGAATACAAAACAGAAATGGGGATGTTCTACATCATTACTTATACTCATCTAAATAGTACATGTAGTCCTGCTTCCCCCGAGGATATGTACATAAAACACCTGGCGTTCAGATGAGCTTTGCAAGGTGACTCTAACCCCGGGGGTGGCCGATCCCTTTACCGGTCTCAGCCACACCCGGAGGCGGGCAGAAGACGAGCATGCTACGGCAGGAAAATCACCGAGATCGGGGCGATGTGGCAGGCGGCATGTCAACGTTACTAGTCCTGTGGCGTTGAGCGCAAAGGGGGTCTTTATATTTCTCAGCATTTCTCCGGAGCATAGGGTCAGACGTTACTGGATAGGTATATCATTCTTTATACCACATAAAACATACATTGTAATTAGGCCGACTACTCACTTCCGATACGAATTATTATATCTTTCCTTTTTTGTAACGCTCTGACCTTCATAGAAATGCAGCTAAAAAAAGCAAGCAAATAAGTATAATTCATCAGAAAGTGCCGGAAATGCCTCGTCTATGTGCCAAAAAGATAGAATGTTGTGATGGAGATGATAATGTAAATCCCTTTGTATATGATATGGGAATTAGGCTATACTGTCAGCTCTGACTACTTGACCTGATATATGTCGGTGTGTAAGCTAGAAAACTCAGTCTCACTCTATTTGATTCGATGAATACTGCGATGAGCATTTCTCTACTTATCGTACATTTGTGACTGGGATGTATTTACTTATGGTAGATTCAAGGGTTCACAGCGTTGAAACCATCTTTACAAATTGTTGGAAATATAGTCTATCTGAAGTTCTCTCCATGGAACACGCATTATCCGCAAAAGCACCCTCTCGAATGCTGTACAAATTAAGGTTGTACCCTCGTACAAGCGACAGGTCGTTATTACCAGTGATTGTTTTCGCTAACTACCAGTGCCAGGCCGACATAGTCTGTATACCTCGGGTCTTTGATATGGCATAAAAGACTCTCTCAAAATACACAAATTCTCCGATGCCCAGTATGCGTTTGCAGTACGGATCTGGAATTAAGCTATTATTGGGCTTATGCAACAGCACGCTTTGGAGATCTAATTGATATTTCTGTGTGTATGCCCTGCTTTGTCATCGTTTACTAAGTAATTATGTAAGGACACGGATAATGGCTTCAGGCGTTAAATAGCACACATTATACTCGTTGGGGCTCAGTAGTTGGTAACAGTATCTTACCTTTGGCTAGTGAATCTTCGGTTACATGCTTGATTGGATGTTTCTATAGAACAACTATCAAATTCTATGCGACTGATAGGATAAATTCATTTTCTGTTAGAGGCGGAGATACCTATAGACTCACCTCATGAGAAGATCACACCTATAAACCCACCTCTTGAGAAGCTCATACATATATATAAACACACACACACACCATATGAGAATGTCACTGCTATAGATCCACACCTATAGACCATCCCTTTGGGAAGCTCGCACCTATATCTTAACCTCGTGAGAAGCTTAAATCTAGACCGATCGCATGAGAGGTTTGCACCTGTTGACCCATCCAATGAGAACCTCACACTTAGTAGAGGGAGGTAGAGAGATTGTGCCTTCCCGGTTCCGCGAAATAGTAAGAAAATCTTGTATATCGTGTACGTACATTTGTAAATACCAGATGAGGTAGATGTATGTATTGATATGTGATTTACGGAACGCCTTACTTTTAACATGGTGTTCACGGGCTCTCAAGAGGAATTTTGACCGCGCACTTCATCATGCTTCTAATGGATTTCTGTCGTGAAATGAACTTTTTTCATGGCAATAGACTTGCTATTAATCATGTAGGTGGATAATGTAAGTGATAATGATTGGCTTTGTTTACAAGTGGCTATACTCTACTCGTAGTTGGCAGTAAAGTCTTCTTCCAATAATATTTCTAGGAATATAGATTTGTGAATCTCATTGAGACTCATACAGGTCGTCTTTTTCCCATCAGAATACGTTGTTTCACTTCCCTTAAGTACAAGGTGATATTTAGATATCTTGTACTACCTTGGGTAAGGAATTCCAGGGTGTTATTTCAAAATAGACGGGACCTCTCCGAAAGAAAGCAGTCTAGACCTTTTCAGCTTAACAACCCTATTTAATTGTTCCCTAGTTTCAGGAGAGTCAGGAGGAGTTAAGCAGGCCGCATATTTCCTCGTGGATAGGAGATTGAGATATTGGTGTCTCACGTCAAGGGTTTGGACCTGGCAAGTCTGTTGGTAAACCAGCGTCAACAGCCTTGGAATTCTGAGGTCACAAGAGCTTTACATAAATAAATACAGTTTATTGTGTATGTGAATATCCTGAAAAGTCTAATTGTATAAGATGGGGCATGTTTTTCTCGCCTTTACAAATTGACCTGATATGAAAGAAGTGTTAGAACACCTTACTTCTGTACTGTAGTAATCTAGTAATAGATTTATACAACCACCCTATCTATTACAAGATAGTATCTTATAATTAAAACCAGTAGTTGCACAGGCTAATGTTACTTAAAACGATTATTAATTGTCTGTATGAGAAGTATAATAAACAAGCCTCTATTACAAAGGAAGTCAGAATGTGAAAGTATTATGCTCGTATTCCCCTTTATACTGGTGTTTTACAGGCCAGCCTTCGTTCTCAATCCGTATAAGTCAGCATAGAAAACTGTCACATGAGAACGCATCACGACTATCAAATACACGAAAGGTTTCCTCGGCTTGAGACTTTACACGAACCTCTTTCTATGAAGATGAACCGTTCCTATACACTGTCGGTGTCTTTTTTCTTCTTCTTGACTAATTAGTTCTATATGAATATTCTCTTCTCGCTGGCGCTTCAGCATTCATGCCTTTTAGGGTAAAGAAACAAGAAGCCTTGTCAAGAAGCCGAGACACTGACGTGAGTCGGGAATGACATAAATTAACGATGACTGGTAATTAACCACAGTTAACAGATTAAGGTTAACCCAGACTGTGAAAGACATGACACTTACTGTTGATGGATAAGCATGTGACAGTAACCCCCTTGATTTAAAGTGTTTAGCGTAATTGGCGCGTTGCAGTGGTATGTTTTTATGGTCTGTAGTCTGGTTATAATGCAGAGAGAGTGTTAAAGGCTGCTAGTTTTACCGCTGCCGTCTTTGCAGCTGCATAGATTCAGACTCTTCAGACTCCCCGTGATGAGGCATCGGCCGCAGTTGCGAAGCATTGGGAACCATAGCACGTTTCAATCAAAGACACCTACACATTTTGACCCTCTCAGTTATATACTGATATTTGCTAGACGTTCGATCAGTTTGAGCGACTGCTGGTATGTGGGTAGACTCTAGGGTCCGCTGTGCAGGCTCATGAATCATTCATTATACCTTGAGAGCCTCCCCCTGATTGGTCATTTAAGTCACATGGGTCGATATATCGATATTTGACTTGATTATGTAAGTCAGACACATGAACCTGCAATTCAACCTATTCTTTGTACCTATAAGGAAAAAAACAACTTATGACAAGTATGACTGAGATTTTATTCAAACAGCTTAATGATTTCGGGTCCAATATGGGATGAAATGGGATGAAATGGGGTGTCTTGCTTCTTTTATTTATCAAGATTGATCAAGTTTACAATGTATACCTAAATATCTATTGACATACTTTTTAAACTAACTGTTTAAAAATATGTATTGAAGGAATGTGAATGTGATATCAGTTATCTCGTTGAAAATAGATATGTATTGGGGTATTGTACTGTTATGTGTTGTAATGTACTGTTTTGTCCTGTAATGTATATTTCGTTATGTAATTAGTAGAGACTGAACGAGAATTAGTAGTGTTAGTCTTTATCGCATGACGGGCAGGTCGCGAATTACTGCGCAACGTGTGAACCGAGTGTAGTGAGAAGCAGACCTGACCAGAGTCCGATTAACACTATCACTACTGACTCGAGTTCAGGTTAGTAATTTTCCTACCCCGCCTCAAATAATTCATTTGTTACATGCGTGGAATAAATGACATTTTACTGCACGCTCGCTCGAATATAGTCAGCCAATGTTAAGCCTACGGCGTTTTTATTCGGGGTAGGATAATGTCTTGAGTTGCCTGTATACATACGTTATTATCTGCTACAGTGGTGCACAATGAACTGAGCTTTTCAAGATCCCAAATACAGATGGACAACTGGCATGTAAACATGATGTAACGCCATTCACTCATTTCCTGACCCACAGGGAATATTTAGATATGGTTGAACAGCTTGTTCATTGAGTACGACAGTCCAATCATATTCATTGAGGGACCTGAAATTAATTGCTTTTTATGTTCTCAACTGAGAATGGTGGGAGTGGTACTGATTCAATGGCGTTAAAGATTGGAGAATCATTACTCAAGATGATTTCATGCATTTCTTTATAGCCAACTGAGAGGGTGGTCACTGCAGGATAGCAGATGAGGGAGGGGAATTGACAATCTTAGAGTTTTTCGATTGTGCTATGTCTTTTGGTGTGAACCAACACTCGTTTTCTTGTCATTCTCCTGATAGATGTTATGAAAGTTGACATTCTATTGAAAGAAATAATCTCCTTGTAATAGAATTGGCTCACCACATAACTGAATTGGTGGTCCTCATGCTGATGAAAGCTTCATAGCCATTTGCAGGATTGAGAGTTGCTTTATTAAAAAATAATTATATATAGCCACCAGTTGCGAGTTAGCGACGTTTTACAAATGTACTGGAATGTGTTAACATGCATATTTTCCAAATATTGAGGTAAATAGCGTGGGGCATTCATATGGCACAGTTTAAATAGCTCATGTATGCAAAATTATTCAATAAGTTCACTTGACTAGATCCGCAGCGGTTGACAACACAGATATGTATACTGCAAGTCGGCAACCATGGCGTGATGATGTTAGCAATGCAGACTGCCGTCAATTTTGGAGACATATTGGAAACATCCTGTTATGTGCAAAAGTGTGTAATGATTGAAACATGTGAGTATTGGCGTCATAACTATCTTTTTACTTCGAATTAGATCAGTTAGCTGATGAGAGCCGAAAATCGTATTCATAAAGGCTAAATGTTAGTGGTTACTTATATGCATTCTATGGAATTAGATACACAGAGGGTTGCACTGCATTTCTTGCGAAAAGTTTGTTTCACTTCCCACCATCTCATGTCAGGCATGTGTATGCGTTTCTGTCCTAAACGGCACGCAATTCGCTGTGGGGTATAGTGTCGCAGCGTGAGATTGGCGGGTGATAGGACTATCGATATGAGCGTGACGTCGCGGGAGCTATTGACCAGCAAGGTAAGGCAAAGCAGATATAATATGGTATGAAATTATGTGCCCAATGTATTTTCATACATATTACACATTCGTCCTCAGCCTATCAGTATAATTAGGGCTATTAGGCCACTCATCATTTAGTATGATCCTTCGTTAGCTCCTATTTTGTGATATACCTGCCTTGAGATGACATGTCAAAGACTGAGTTTATGCCCTAAATTCTGTAGTGTAGATCCCCAATTATGCCGGATGACATGGTGTCATCGTTTTTATAGGTACAGCTTGAGGAACCTTGTGTATTTAATCAGCCTCAATCATATTGTAGATTAAGAATTTGCATGCAACGTCTGTTACACTCACTATCATCAATTTAGTTTTCATTACGTGTCGTGATTTCTCAAATAATGATGGAAGCTTTTTTTTGAATAAAGAAAGACAAGGCAATCTAGATCGTTTTGTTCCTGTTGCATGTATATATAGGACCTTTGATTATGGTGTACTCACTCACATTGCAGACATCCAGCAATATAGCTGAATGCTGTTTAATGAGCGGAAAAATACACCGACCGCCGGCAGACCCCGCATGCTAACTATGGATGTCATTCAAATTCAACATCGGCTTCCAGAGGCATATCCAGTGGATTGCAATGCCGACTTTCTGGCCTTAGGCGCCGACTGTTTCCTCTGATTTCATTACATTGACAGCCCGAGATGCCTAATAGTCTGATTGCCCTGGTTATTAGACCTCGAGATGCAAGACCAACCAATTTGCTGTGTATGAACATCAAGAACTCCATGTCAGAGAAAGGGTTTGTTACACTTGAGACGGATAGGCATATTGTTTGCGAGCTGGAGTCCATGGGCCTACATGCAAAATGGCTTTGTTATTGCGGGGTTAGCGCATATGAATTACTTTTAAGAGAAATGTAACATGCACCGAGCAGTAATCTACGGTCAGGTGAAATGTTCTCTGAACGTTAGGAAAATGTGTTTGCATATTAAATTACGTGCAATTCCATTAAGTGACGATGGACTTTCTGATAATTACAGGAAGTCTTTCCAGCGCTGGCTTTATAGAAGAGGCGTCGGTTCACAGGACAGAGAGCTTTTACAGATTAATCAAGAACAATGCCAGTCATTTAGACTAGACCATCTGAACAATAGTTTAGAATTATATTGCCATGTTATCATAAGACAGCTCTAGATATAGTGAAACAGATGATAGGCGTTCCATAAAGTCAAGTTGACGTTATGAGGTTAAAATGATAGATATTATGCATTCAATTATTGATTATCATGTGAAAGACAAAGTCGATCGCAGACTCTTAATAGAAATAGTTGACTGCAAAAAAGATAAATGGATCATCAACACAGGAGAGCCATTAGGAAATAAAATGATGTTTAAATTCAAGGTATTATTGACATGACATCACATGTCTTGACGTTCGTATACCACTGACAGTCAAAAACATAGGTTTGAAAGCTGTGGTTTCCCGACAAATATTTTTCGAGTTATTCAACCTATCAAGCATTTTCACCACCCTTTTAAGGCTAACATTTTCTTTGGATGAAAGCCTAGACTCAGGGGTTAAAGTGGTGTTGAGAATGAAAGCAGCGTTTTAGAGCCTATCGCGATTTCACGCGAGATAACGCGTCTTATCGGCCAGCTTGACGCATGATCCCAAAGACCGCCATATTGCGGCCATTGAGGCACCTCCGCTTAAGGCAAATTTCACGTCAGGCTTAATTTGACAACAGAGAAATATCCTTGAAATATTCCAAAGGACTAAAGGCATTGAATCTCCTTCCTCGGGCCGGAAATGGTGTCAGTCCTAATGGTCTTGACGGTGCTAAGAGTCGGCTAGCTCATTTTTCCAGAGCAATTTCTATTTGACTAACCGAGCAGCAGTGGGCTCAGAGAAACGACACAAGGAGATCAATGATTTCCTCCTTTGTTCTATCTCTTTGAATCCAAAATGGAAATGGGTAGATATTTTTTATCTGGATATGAATCCTTTTGTTTGTTGATACGGTCTCCTTTTCCTATGTATGCATGTACCTCTAGGTATGTGAACCAACGAAGAAGCACTGAGAAATCTGAATTTACAAAGAGTAATTAGCTGGTCAGAGTTCCTACAGTTATATTGTGATTGAAGGTACATTAAATTTTATGTAGAGATACCCTATACTGGCGAATAATTGTTTTAATTGAGGTTATAATAGCTGAAATTTGATAGAGTTGCAAATGTCCTTATGTCTAGAAATACAAATGATCTAATGAATTTGCAGAACCTTTAATTAGATCAACATCCATCTTCATATCTATCAACTGTTTATTGAGGAATCTGTTGGTGTGATATCTTAGATGTAATGATGATCACAAGGTGACAGAATTTTCTGATTAGCATCCTAATTAAAGGGAAGGGTACGTAAACATATTGCCCCTTTGTCCACTGACGATCAGAAGCGTTATATAAGGGATACCGGCGTTTATTCTCAGTGATTGATTCTGTTATATGTTTGTTTTTCATCAGGCGCAGATTGTAGCGATGTGCTACAAAGACCTAATTTATACGTCGAGGCAAACAGGCGTGTTTTATTGGATCTGTCTTCATACGAATGTGGAAGTGAAATCTTAATACAAGTAATGTGCAGTAGCGACAGCAGGACATATTTTCTGTCCCCCTTTCAAGACAAGACAGGGAGTCCTTTAGTTTGAATGAATTAAGATCCTCATAATTGCGACTACTTTCCCGAAGAAAGACAATTACTGACAGCTGAATATTAATTGAATACTTATTCTTAGTATTCGTGTTTGGTTCAATTTCTAGATGGAGATATTGTATAGAAAATTGATATTGTTTAATTAAACTTTCGGCCATTACACATAAGTACAGCAAAATATTGAGTATACATGATATTTTAAATTGACACAGCAACAGATGGGATAGCAAGATAAAACACACCACATTGAAATTAGATTAGGCCGCAAACCCAGCGGGCTTTCGATGCACACTGACGCGCCTTGCGACGCGCTCTACGAGGTCTGAATTCCTGCGTCGGTGTTGGTAGGTTCCAGACCTTAATGTATAAACCGAAACGATGTCTCATCTAATAATAGATATTTAACTGCAAGAAAACAAATGTTGCATGTATCCAAAATGTAAAATTCCTAAAGGCCTTACTCAAAGTACATTGACAAGTAACAACATACCTTTGTACTTCTCCTTCATGCTTGTAAATCTATTACGAAGTAGGAGAATTGAAATAGGCCGTAATTTGTTGAATCCAATATTGAATTTATGTTGAATCCAACTATGAATTCCTTCATAACTTTAGATCTATATACTGGAAAATCTCTTAACCTGCTGCTCGGCCACCTCTATATTGCATTTGGGAGGAATTTATGTTGATGTTGGGTTTCACATTCTATTCTGATACCTGAAAATTCTTAAAGAAACTACCTCAGAAGCAATTAACATATCTTTTCAATACACCTGAATTTCTCAAATTCTAGTATTCTAGGCATTACAAGTCCGTACAGTCACTGCACATTCAACTGCAAAAATCCGAACCTGATATTTTGCACCCAGAGACCCTGAGCAGCTCACGAGGCGGCGAGTACCTCGGATTGGGTCGGCTAAGCAATTTGTATGCTTCAGGTGAGCTGAGGCTGAGCTACTCCGAGTGGACGCCTCTGCCCGAGGAGCACTAATCACCCCTCCTTAACGGTAGGTCTCTAATGGAATAAGCCATTCACCACGTTGCCAGGACAGCAGGCAGGTCCATCCCCACCATGCCGGCCTTTGGGATTCATCTTCGTATGAAAGTAGCGACGAGGTCATCAGAACCAGGGGCCCGTTTCATAACCCAGGATCGTACATGTAAACCCTTTTCTTTACGCCATAGAGACCCAGGGACAATGCGAGTCAATTTCATTCAACATTTATGGACGACCTTATGGACGGCCAATATTGTCTTAGCCAACAGACTTACATATATTTAGACGATAACCCTTGTACGAGGTACAGAAAAGGTTCTTCATGTACGATCCTAGATTATGAAACAACCCCCAGCTCCCTGCCGGGCAGCTTACACTATGGGTCCAGTAAAGTGCGCTCCATAGACGGCTTCTGCGGGACGGAGGAGACAAGTGCTCAACAGGTGCAATTTTATACAAAACAGCCTGACTGTAATTGTATGTCAAAATACTTGGTGAAATTGTCGCTCAAATAAACCTATGACGAAAGCGTTATTTCATCTTTGAATGATGAACGGTTTGCTTGCCCAGTGCGTGCAATGTTCGGATGTAGGACACGACATGGTTTGAGCCGCTAGAACATGGATTGTGATTGGCTGAGACTGATGCTATTCGTCTAATTACAGTAAGTTCGGTATTTTCTGACTATTCATACATGGCGAAGAATACACCTAGCGTAGACCAACTCCTAGATCGTGATATAGCGACCGTTCTCCTCTCTGCTGGAGAGTAAGATAATGAATATCCTGTACTGCATTTAGGTGTTATACAGCTATAAAATGGCATGGATAGGGGCGGGCGTTATATATCAGAGACACGACGATATATTTTTTACAATAAGACGTTCGTGACTGTACTATATAGCCATTAGAATTGTGATGATTGTCACTGTTAGATTAATTTCATCGTACAAACTATATCATTCAGTCACCCATTTCCAAAGTAGAGTTTGTTGTTTTTCATTGATATTGATAGATACCTTGCACAGGTTTCCATTGTCAATGAACCGATGTTCTACTTATTGTAAAATATTATACCAGTGTCCATCTTCCCTAACTACAAAAAGTCGTTTGGCATGGCTGGGTAGAAAATCCACCTTTGTTGATGATGGTTTATGTTGTTTTGACGGCTGCCTTAACAAATGATACCAGTTACCATTTGTAATATCGTATAAGGAAAGGAAAACGAGAGCATTGTAAACACCTTAGCAGAAATTCTAGAATGAAATGAACACGCAGAAAGATGTTTGTTATTCTGGGACTGTTCTGCCAGATTGAAACCTCGCTAGAAATGATTTGTCCTGCTTATAATCTGTCTAGAATGTTTGCTCGTGGTGGACAATATTTAGCTGTGTCATGTTTTAGGAACAAGGATTATAAGCACTTTAATAGAAGTAGATATAATGATGTTATTCGGTGCATTCAGATCTTACGCTACTTCATTCATTCTCTAACTTGATAATAAAAGCTTCTTCTCGTGGTGTTTTTTTTATGAAGGCTATCTTCCTTTGATACTCACCTTGCTTAGTTCTTTCTGCAGACTTAACATCTAACAACCAGATAAAGGTCTTTTTATTTAAGAGCACGCGGAATATTATATATATATATATATATATATATATATATATATATATATATATATATATATATATATATATATATATTATATTATATATATATATAATATTATATATATATCAGAATCGAAACTGCAGAAACGACAGATGTTTTCATTTCACACTCACTCGCCATTTAAATGGATCAATATTCTAGATCCTGGATACATTATATTACTCATATAGACATATACATTATTGCATTATGTTGGTACAAATTATTGATTTGGAGAGCTTTACATATACTTTATTTCATTAGCTGCACAAATAATCATTTCACCTGTGTGCCGGATGTACATTTAAATACCGTTTGAATAGGACTTCAAATGGCTTGCATAAGGTGGCTTGCATAAGGTGTAAAGGCAGGTTTGCTAGGACGTCATTTTCGGTTCCTGTATGCCGGTAAGGCCGATGGAAGGACGGTTAAGAGGGTGCGTCCACCAACCACGACAGGGCTGCGACAACGGCTTTCCGACAAGGTCCGCGGTAGCTCTACGATTGGATGGCGTGTAGTAGCCTTGTCGTGGTTGGTGGACCCTAGTTCCCGACAAGAGGCTACGACAAGGCCCCGACAGGTTGCGACACAAAGCTTGTCGGGAGGTTGTCGGAGGCCCTCCGACAAGGCCACGACAATATCAAACATGTTCGATTTTTGCTACGACTGGACCTTTGTCGTGGAGTGTTGTGGTTTCCTCGATATCACTGTCATAGTGTGTCAGAACCATGGGCGCCTTTTTTATGGAAACCGGCAACCTCTACGACACGCCCCGACACCGCTGTCCCGACAATGCTCTTCTCACGACAAGGCTGCGACAAGGCTGCGATTGGAACTTTCATGTCGGCACTTGTCGTAGCCTTGTCGTGGTTGGTGGACGCACCCTCTTATCCTCCTACCGACAAACACAGGTGCAGAAACGGCATGGGAAAGTTTATTATAGAAACTGCAGGTGAAAATGGAGACCTAAATAGCACAGGTGCATTATCAGCCCATGCAAGAATTCCCAGCTTGTGACGCTTCTAGATAACGAAGACAGTATTGGTTGAGAGCTTCTCCCGACTTTCTTTCCCTTAAAACCCATGAACAGATAGAAGGTATGCCACTCACGACACTAACAGGCGAGTGAGATGTAAGTAAATAATCAGGTGAACATTTGCCGGAAGCGTGACGCTAGAGAGGGAGGGAATAGCTGTGCCGACAGTATATATACACGTATCCCTACCCTAGTTACATCGATTCTGTTATTTGTTTGGATACACCATCAAATTTTATCAGCTCGCTTAACATTTGGCCGTTCCCTTCCATAATGAGTTTAGGAATACCATGTCTCCTTTCAATTCACCCCCACACCCCACCCGGCCTCATGTTACCTCCCTTGCTTGCCACTTCCTCCATATCACCAATGGCTCAATTTCCACTCTGCGAAATCACGCTATTTTAAGTGTTTCCGTTAAGTGGTGTTCATTGGTTGCCCATGGCCTTTGGTCAGGGGTGGTCATTGCCCCCCCTGGTGAAACCACTCTACACTCGCGCACCCCTGCGCCACCTATCCGCTCTCGGCCGCACTAAACATCAAAGTGCGCGAGTGCGACACTGTCCTCTGTCTCATTCGCTTCACTGGTCTCCTTCGCTCAACACCTATTTTTTCTACCGCTCCTTGGCCCTATCGCCCTCCGTACCTTCGGTCTCCGTATTCCCCTGAATATCGGCAGACGAGGACAGGGTTACCAAGCGATTCAGTAAGGAATTATAGTTCAGGCATGTTGACCAGAAGCGCTGTGGCGGCATCCGCACCCGCGGAGGCCGAGACGGACTCGGAAATAACGATAAGACAGCCGGCAGCCGAGAGCGACCACGTGGACTCGGTATCTCAACAGGGAACGAGCGCCAGCGCACGGACTCGGACTTCACGCATCACAGCCCTGGAGGCCAACCTCGGGGGGGTCAGGACAGACGTCAACGAAGTAAAGACAGACGTCGGTGAAGTCAGGACGGATATGACCAAAATATCGCGCCAGATGGACGGCATGATGGACGCGATCATGCAGATCTCCAGACCGACCTCGCGCCGGGCCGGCTCACGGGCTTCGTCAGCGGCCGAACGGACGAGAGACTGGGCCCAGGATCAGAACGAGCGCCTCCTCCCCGCGCCCAGGGCACTCCGAGAGGCATACACGACCGAGGAACACCTCCAGCGTGAATTCGGCCGTGAGGCCATGCGACACGACCGCACAACGGGTAAGAGCCTACTTTCTGATTTAAATGCCCGGAGGCCGACGGCGAAGCCGTACATGTTTATGGACAGAGATGGGGTGTACACGCTGCACCAGAAACTGGACCTACGGTCGAGCCTCGGGCCTCTGGAGTACATTTCATGTTTTGTGGCCTTACTGAATGACGATCGCGCCTTGCACCCCGAGGACAAGGAACATATGTTCAAACATCTATACCAGGTGACCGTTGATGCGCAGGCACGGCCGTGGGCCGGCGTCAGACGCTGGTCAAACTTTGTTTTCGACCAGGTCGAGTCGGGCAGGATGCGATGGTCGGATCACGGCCGGATACAGGAAGAACGTGTCCGGCTCGCGATGACCAGTGCCCACACCGCAAACAGCAGTCAAAACACGGAGACCGGACGTGCCCGGGGGAACGAGGCCCCGTGCCGGGACTTCAATGGAGAGAGGGGGTGCCGCCACCGCAGCGACCACACTGAAGGGGGTATCCGGTGGTTGCACGTGTGCACGTTTTGCGACTCGGTGGGCAGGAAGTGCGGTCACTCTGTGCACGCCTGCAACCGCAAGCTGACATACGGACACGGGTACGACAACACGGCGGCTCCCCCTGTACCCACACCACGGCGGGTACCCCAGGCGGGGTATCAACTGCAGGCTACTACCAGGCCGGCGGCAGCGCAGAGTGTGGTACACCAACCTCAGCCGAGTTCAAAAAACGGGCCGGCCGCGCCCCGCCAGTAGACGAGGCGCGCAAGAAAGATGAAAGGGGTGCCGGCAGGACGGAGTGTTGTGTTACGAATCCGGCTCCCCCACGTGACGTCACCTATCACGTGACCCCCTCGGCACGTGGCCGAGGGGTCCGGATAAACAACAACATTGACGGGCCGAATACACTCCCGGAGGAGATACCCCCCGTTTCACCGGCGGAGGCCGCCCCCGGCACCGTGGGGGATGATGGTCTCAGTCGCTTGCCGGGTGTTAGTGTTAGTGCGCCGGAATCTAACACTCCCGACTTTAAAGCACTCCGCGATGTCTGCGAAACGGGAATCCACCGGGAGGGCGTGAGTACGGACCCGTTAGCCTTCAAACAACATCGCCGGGAGACTTGGCCGGAGTTCACGGCCGTGGGGCCCGCCAGGCACGCGGAAATATACCGGACCGTGCGCGACACGGGAATCCCCAACGCACTCGGCGCCAGGGTCGAGGTGCCTTCGGATCTAAACCTACCTGCATGGGACCATTACCTAGGACACGTGGAGGAGGCGCAGGAGCTCCTAGGCTTCCTGCGATACGGTTTCCCCCTGGGATACCTGGGACCGGAGAGTGATACCAGAGGGGTGGCCAACCACCCCAGCGCAACCTCTCACCCCGTGCAGGTAGAGAAGTTTCTCGAAAAGGAGGCGGGCTTTACCAATATGATGGGCCCGTTCGCCGAACCGCCTTTTAGCCCGTGGTGTCACGTGTCGCCACTCATGACACGGGAAAAACGCGGGACGGACGACCGGCGCATCATTACCGATATGACTTTCCCGAGGGAGTGCAGCGTGAACTCGTTCATCATTAAGAACTCGGTCTACGGACTGGAGCGAGAACACGGCCTCCCTACGGTGGACGAGTTTGTGGCCAAACTCGTCAAGGCAGGCACGTCGGCCTACATGTCGTCCATCGACGTGTCGCGTGCCTACAAGAACTTTAGGTGCGATCCCCTCGACTGGCCTCTGTTGTGTTTCACGTGGGGGGGCGGGCACTACTGCGATACGGCCATGCCGTTCGGCGCCCGTGCCTCCTCATACCACATGCAGTGTGTGGCGGAGGCCATCGTGGGGATACTATCATCAAAGGGAGTCACGGCCGCGATGTACCTCGACGACCTCATCATCCTCTCCGAGGACCGAGGTAAGGCGGCCGAGGACTTCAGGATCGCGCGAGACCTTTTCTCGGAATTGGGCCTACCCGAGGCACGCGACAAAGCACAGGAGCCGAGCCAGACCGTGACGTGGTTGGGGATAGAGATCGACGCCCGTGCCATGTCTCTATCGATCCCCACGGCCAAGCTGGAGGACATCCGTGGTCACGTGTCGGCCGTAGCCAAACGACGGACGTTGACGAAACGACAGCTTCAGTCGGTGCTCGGCCGGATATTACACGTGGCTAGGTGTATACGTCCGGCGCGGGCATTCGTCTCAAAGCTACTCGAGGCCCTACGGGGGATGAGGGGCTTCTACATGAACATCAATTCCGAGATGCGCCAGGACCTCGACTGGTTCGTTAAGTTTGCCCGGGGCTGGAACGGCCGCGCCCTCATCCCTCGGGGTCCACCGACGCGGAGGATCACGGTGGATGCATGCCTGTCGGGCGTCGGAGGGACCGACGGCCGGTTCTCGTACTCCGGACAGGTGTGCCCCGTCTTCGATCCCGTGGAGTGCATCTCAGAGCTCGAGGCTCTGAATACCATCTACGCACTCCACACATTTATCACAGACAGGGATCGGGGATCACGGATTGAGGTGTTCTGTGATAACCTCGGGACTGTTCAGACCCTCAATAGCGGGCGTGCCCGTAACCCTGTCCTGGCGGAGTGTGCCCGCCAGGCATGGATGGTGCAGGCACGCCTGCAGGTGGAACTGGTCTTCAGCCATATCCCCGGGGTGCAAAACGTCATCGCAGATGCCCTGAGCAGAGCCCATCTGTCGAGGACGGAATACGATAAGGCCACTTCCCTCATTCACATTCATGAGTTGTACCCTATCGTACCGTGTACCCATGCCTCTTTTGTACCCGTACTCCGTCTCTTCTGCAGATCGGGCGCTTCTCTTACTCCAGGCGAAGGCATCTGCGAGGCAGTCAGAGGCGCGTGCCCCAGGTACGCTCGCAAACCAGCGATCCGCAGTCACCACCTACCTGGCGTTCTGCAACCGGATGAGAGCGGACCCCCGGGCACCGACCGTGAGCCTGATCACGTCGTATCTGGAATACGTGGCGGACCACGCCCCCTCGCCGGCCACGGTCGCCAACCAGTTATCGCACGTCCGGGCACACCTCCGACTGACGGGGGGGGACGTGCAGCCGACAGAGGATCACCGGGTGAAGCGTGCCCTCGAGGGCATGAGGAGAAACAAGCTGTACGTGCCAAACGTGAAGGCCCCCATACCAATGGATGTGTTCAGGGCGGTCCTCGACGCACTGACGGGATCGCCCCTCCATACGGCAATGAGGGCGGGCATGCTCCTCATTTTCTACGCGGCCCTACGGCAGGGGGAGGTGGCGCCGCAGTCGGCTCGGGCATTCGACCCGGCTCGGAACCTCACTCGCGGGGACGTGGTCCTCGGCCGCCGGCATCTCACCATCACCATCAAGGCGGCCAAAAATCTTCAATACGTAGGGCAACAGAAAGTGATGCGCCTCGAGGCCGCGGACGATATCCGGGTGTGCCCGGTAGACGCGGTTCGAGGCCTACTACGGGCGGCCCCTACGGCTTCACTGCGGGACCCGTTCCTGACACTGCCCGATGGGACGACCATCACATCACGGGTTATGACCAACGAATGGGACCGCCTCCTACAGGCCACAGGCCAAACGGTGAAGACATACACCCTCCACAGCCTCAGGAAGGCCGCTGCCACTCAGGCATTTGAGGCAGGAATACCTGAACTTAACATCCAGAGGTATGGAGGGTGGAGGTCCCAGGCTCATAGAGACTACATCAAAGTATCAGACCAAGAGACTGTCAACAAGTCTCTCATTGAGTCTCTCTCCTTCAGAAAGTGACTATAAAAAACTTTTCCCACCCTCCTCTTCCCTTAACTATTGGCTTCTTGGCTATTTCTATTATTTTATTATTACATGTTATGTTTAACTATGTAATATCACATAATCGTCATTTATCTTATATCAAATATTATCAGAAATTGACAAATACATATCTATGTCATTTTCAATATTTGTCATATTGTCACAAATGATATCACAATTGACAAACACATATCTATGTCAATTTCTATATTTGTCTTATCATTGATACTCATGTATTTCTCTTATTCATATCAATAAGACTCATAAAATTAAATAAAATTTTATAAGCCCACTACGGCCTTCACTCTGTTTCATTGGGGATCTGGGGTAATGGGTTGCCCATGGCCTTTGGTCAGGGGTGGTCATTGCCCCCCCTGGTGAAACCACTCTACACTCGCGCACCCCTGCGCCACCTATCCGCTCTCGGCCGCACTAAACATCAAAGTGCGCGAGTGCGACACTGTCCTCTGTCTCATTCGCTTCACTGGTCTCCTTCGCTCAACACCTATTTTTTCTACCCACCCACCCACTCCTCTTCTCTCCTACTCCTTACACTCGTAGGGCTATTTCTATTATTTTATTATTACATGTTATGTTTAACTATGTAATATCACATAATCGTCATTTATCTTATATCAAATATTATCAGAAATTGACAAATACATATCTATGTCATTTTCAATATTTGTCATATTGTCACAAATGATATCACAATTGACAAACACATATCTATGTCAATTTCTATATTTGTCTTATCATTGATACTCATGTATTTCTCTTATTCATATCAATAAGACTCATAAAATTAAATAAAATTTTATAAGCCCACTACGGCCTTCACTCTGTTTCATTGGGGATCTGGGGTAATGATATGTCATAGTTACTTGGAGATTGGACGTGAAGTTACAGGGTATTTTATCATTATTTGTAGCACTTTCCCCACTCTCATTGTTAAATCTACTCGGCACTACATTAGCTATATTTTTTCCCGTGGCTGTTGACGTCACTTAACAAAAGAAGAAAATTGGCTATGTGGAAACTCCCCTATTCCCCGCATCTATATTATTGCTTTCTAACTTCTCTGTCGAATATCTTCCATATTTTCTATTTGCTTTTTCACTTTCTCCAATCAAAATATCACTGGTCCTAACGCCATATATAACGCTGCTCTTGCCTTCTTTCCTTCTTCCCTATTTATATATATGAATATATATATATATATATATATATATATATATATATATATATATATATATATATGTATATATATACATGTATACATATACATGTATATATACATGTATATGTATATTCATATTCATGTAACCTCCATTACTACTTTTTCCCTACCACTATCATCTTCGTCAGTCTCACATAAAGCGCTCTCCTTCTCCAACCATCACTCCACTCTGGGCTTCCCTCCAATTCCCAGACTCCCCCCGGGCGGTCAAGTGGCTGCTGCATACCGGCGGCCTCATATATTTCACCACAACTAATTGCTACGACAATTAGATTCCCGCCAGATGTCACCGCCTACCACGTCCCGTCGTGCATCATCACCGGGGGCCAACGGGCTTAGACCGCCTTCTCACCACCCAGCATCAGGAGCAGTGTCGCGCGCGTATCCTCAGGCCCGCTGTTTGGTAATGGTACGCGTCTGTTTTTATACGCACGGGATCCACTGTCACTTGCCCCTGAGGTGTCTGTACCTGAGCTTCAGTGTGTGGGGGAAGCAGTGTGGGGACTAGTCTATCTGAGCTGCTTGAATGACCAGACTGGTTAAATCAGTCGGCAGCAAGCAGTGTCTGTTGGTGAGCAGCTCAGCTGGCCGTCTCCGGTAACTGAGCAGCTTAGAAAACACATGTAGAATCTGCTTAAATGAACAGAGTGGATCGCGGAGAGGAATTTATAGATTTCACAATATTCGGGGCAGGAAGTGCGGTGCATATAATAGATCAGAGCATGAGAATATTTGAATGGAAAAGTAGTGAACAGAACAAGAGTGCAGGTATTACAGAACTTCATTTCATTTTCCATAATATATCAATTATATCAATGTATTGATTCTATACGAACCTATTTATACGAATTATAATACCTTTCTATGTTTGTAATTTCTTCGTTCCGCTGGACCTGTCGAGGATCCGTGGTAGGAGAAAATTTTGCATGTGGTAGGAGAAAGACTCACACTTCAAGATACGCCACGTTTTCCCACTTATAATACCTTTCTACTTTATACCATGGCGTTTGTGATACAAGTAGTAATCCAAGGAATGTGTGCGAAATTCAAGAGAATCACTACCGTACGAGGCTTCAATGCTTCATTGGAGTAAAATAGAACCATATAAGTATAAATGAGACAGGTGTGTGTGTCTGGTCTCATTAAGTGATATTAATTGTTGTGTGTGAGAATGTTTTAATTTCGTACAACGCATTGACATCTTAAACTAAATGTTATTCGCTGGCGATGGACAGTGTTTCTGATACCATCGATACGGGGTGGTACATACTCCTGGAGTCATTAAGCACGTGCTTATTTTATCCCTGTTTACCTTCTGATGTCTAATCTATAATGATGTCAATGGATGCGCCACCTCCTTTAATAAATGTCATACGAATAAGCGACCTGTTGACTTACTTGATATAGTAGAGACGTTCATTCTGTGTAATCTTGGCATCGTATCCTTCCCTCAGCTGTGCTCTGATATACTCCAATGTAAGATAGCCAGCCATGCTGCTGTAGGTCCTCCTCTCACAGGTAGCATTGTAATATCCCCATGCGACGTTCCACCAAGGCAACTTGGTTAGGCTAGGAAGAGGGTAGGAGTAAAAAAGGTACTCCTCTATGGTTGATGTGACGGGGACTCCGTCCTGGAGGGGTGGTATACAATACAAACTGCACCTACATGTATATACCGTTATTATGCCACGCACCGTTTCTCCTGGGTATGCCTTTCTCCTCCTTTGGTCGGGTGGAGGAGAAACCGGCAGCGGGGAACCACGTGCTGGCTGCACTGGAGGCAAGGTGTGTGGGAACCTCCTCCAGGTGGTCGCAGGCAAGGCAGTGGGGAGGGCGTGGCTAGGTACACAACCAGGTACACAATACAGGTGGTAGGTGTGGAGATGCAGGTAATCCCCATCCAGGGGGGTCTCATTCACACTCACATACAGCTGAATTCCTCACTTTATATAAATGATCTCCAGGGAACACGTGGTGCATAGTAGGCTTGAATGAAGCGAGGTGTTGAAGTATTGAGGTAAAGAGAACACACACCCGTCACGTTTTACTCTACTCCAGGGAAACGATTCCCAACCGCCCACGCAACAATCCAATGGTAGATTCCTCCTCCCAGCAGGTACCAACTGCATGAGCAGCTCACAGCTGATGGTCCACGGTGCTCAGCGGGTTACCGGTCTCCTAACCCTGTGAGCAGCTCCAGAACTACAACTCATCTCACCGTTGGATAGCCAGTCAGCCAGGCAGTCAGCCAACCGGCCAACCACGTCTCGCCTACGTGGCCATGTGCTGGAGGGAGCAGGCGCTCATCGAGCACTCGAGGCAGTTGGCGCTGCGCGGGCGGCTCGAGCACTGGGGTGGAAAGAAGAGGGTGAGCCGCTACCACCATGAACTGCTCACTGCTCGCACAACAGCCACCACCCACAGCCGTCATGCAAATCACATTCTGGCGAGTGAAAGCGGCTCATGACTGGCAGGCAACGGGCTACTTATTGGGCCTAGTGTACGTGTGTGGGCCACATCTACACCGCCCACATCTTCCCCGCCCTCTCCAGGCCGGCCCGGTCCCTTCCCTAGTCGGCGACTCAGTCCAGGCACCGGGTCTCCACTTGGCTTCACTGCAGGTCCACGATGAACACCAATAGAGGCATCAGGGAGTGATATCTCTTCAACAACGGCAGTGGTTCAACAGTATCCGTATAGGACTATAGTCACCGGGTGTAGTTGTAGTAGAAGTGGTTGATATATGGTGTACACAACCTGCGTTAAGTCTACAACATATGTGCAGCGCCCAGAGGGAACAATAGAAGCAAGGAGGTCATTGGGTGACGCTACACTATTTCAGTGCTCCCTCCATGCAGACTCACCGGCATGGCGTTAACGGGAGCGTGCTGTGCCTATCTCCCATTGAACGTTCCCCTCAGTTGCTGGTATAGCGGCGGCGGCAGAGGGTGGGCGGACGGCCGGCGGTACGGTGACGGTACAGGTGTGTGCGGCCGTCTCGTCGGCAGCTAGGGCCGGGCTCGCATACCTAGAGCATCCTTTGTGTGCACAGGAGGGGATCCAATGTTGGATCACTACCGGTGGTGCTGCGCCCAGAGTAGGCCACGGACTGACGTAAGTGGGGCGGAAAGTACCCTGCCGCCAACTTGTATACTTCTGGCACGGCGGGCTAGAGCTAGGGGACACGGCCGCCCCCTCTAAACCCTCCGTCACCCTAGTACCGCCAGGTAGACCGGGGATATGTTCAGCTCTCTCTTGCTCCCTTTTTGTACGCTGACGAGGTGGATCCTATTGATCGTGCCGTGCAGCGGGGTCTTTTAATCAGACTTAATCTTGATATTAGGATAATTTACAAAATGTAGGTGCCTCAGCCACACCTTGAGGTAGGAAAAACCTTTTCAAAACTTAGCAATGCTCAATAAGTTCCGGATCGAAAGAAAAAAGACCAAAAGCATTTGTTAAATAATATATGTGGAGAGGTAAATGCGTGCATTTCTGGTTTATATCAGGGTATCATATGTATAGACGTACCACAATTTTGCTAAACAGAATGATCTTTCTCAGAGTAGAGCTTGAACAGGGGAGCTTGAATTTCAATCAGTGCTTTCGGCATTGATGCACAAGTCTAAGCGACCCGCTTCCAGACGTAAACACACGTGTGTAGTTGACCACCAGGCATCCCCCACCACTCAGCCGCCAACCTTACGCCGCGTGTCCTGGTCGTTCAGCACTGCTGCCAGCCGGGCCTCTCCTCCGGTGACATCTGTCCCGCCTCCCTCATATAGTCAATTATGTCAGCACCAGCTGGACATTGGAGTTCCGACGTGCACTCTGGACACTACCTTCCACCCCTCCCAAACACACATACCACTAAAAACGAAGCAGCAGATCAGTCCACTACTGGGCTCAATATATGCTTACATGCCTTCCTGTACTGACTGTGTCACCAGTGTCGACATCGAGGTGACTTTTTTGGGTCATGCTCGGTAAAGGTGCATGGCTTGATGGTCATACCTGACGGGAACAATAGGAATGATAAGGGAACGTGACATCAATATAGAAAGATTATTTTCCAAGCTGCTGCTTTCTACATGTGTGCTCTTCATGTTGTCATTCATCATAACTTTTATGTCATATCCTTTCGCATGTGTCCATTGCATTACTCCATTTCATTATTCCTCGCCCGGCATTAGAATCGAAATTTTGAGAATTCTTTAGGCAATGTGATTATTCATTCATCTCCAAATTGATTACTAGGCAAAAACAAAGGAGTTACCTGTCTCACACTACTCTTTTTGTCTTTTATCGTTTTATTATATTTGCCTTGCTTTATGATGTGGCACCTATATTGTTCTCTTCTCCTCTTTGCTCAGTTTGTTCCTTATATCGCAACATCATCGACATAATTAGAGTACTGTCTCCGTCCCTGCATGGCCTGTTGGTTTTTGAAGCGATCCTCCGGCCGTCTTGATAAGAAATGGAGTGTCTCGACTCCATGGTTTTAAATGATAAAGCACCCGAAAGCATCATACGGAAAGGAATACATCGAATGAATGTTTTCAGAAGAAAATAAATCCTTTTACAAAAATCCCATTCTTTGCGTCGTGCAAAGGAAAACCAAAAAGGGATACTCTGAGCATTCCTACATTCGGAGAGGTTGATCTCACTCGTGGTTCATTTTACACATTGGACAAGGGTCAGACAGGCCTGCCCCAAACCAATCACCCCCCGCCATCCTTCTGTCCACCCCGCCCGAGTGTGGTAAGCCCTCTGGTCAGTGGAGTCTGCCAGTTAAGTCTACAGCTTTTCTGACCGGGCACGCTCTCATTTTCCATCAGGAAGAGGGTTAGGACACAGCTTTCAATTACTCAAGAAGGAACCTTAAGTCTGCTAAGCTCTTGCTTTAATTAAAGGCCAGTAGAATGGAGCTCCTTTGTGCAGTTTAGAGCAGCAATACCTCCACATAGATTGACATTATTTTCCTTTTTAGGTGTTTTACTAGTAGTCTCATCCTAATCTGGAGGATTTCATCTAGTGTGCAGAGTAGCATTTCTTCTGGTCATGGCATCAATAAATACCGATATACTAGATAAAAGAAGCATACAACTTGCATGAGAGATCCAAAGCAAATAGATTAGACCTTCACTACAATGATAGCAAATTTGTCAGTTGCGCTAACTTTGTAGCTAGCACTGCGCGAAAACCACCACTTAATTCCTATATACGTCATCGCGTAAACGGACGCGTGTTCGCTGTTTTTCACACAAGGCATATATGCAAGAGGAAATATCCTCTGCGCGATATATATACGCCGGTCGTATACATGTTATACACGTTTGGCGTATGTGTATCGTAATGAAAGAAAAGGTACCGCCGCCCCCGCAGGTTTGAAGTATATTGAATACCAATTCACCAGAGAGCGGGGTGATTGTATGATATATATTTCTTTTCGTAATGTCTTTGTCTGGACTTCTGTAGGTAGTGACGTAGACTGGTTCCCTCTCCCAATATGGGACTGGTAACGCCTTCCTACGTAATATGAGCTCATAACTTTAAACCTTCACTGGTTCCCTGCTTATTTGCAGTTGCAAGGATATCCAGCACAACTTTTCTCCCTCAGGGGGTACCCCAAATATCTTACTAATACTTATTAATAACGTACGATGATACACCATAAAGTAATATAGACGGTTTAAAATAGAAAAGGTAACTTATTAGAATGTTTCTTTAAAAAATATATAATAGGGGGGTGTTTTATAGTCGTAACTATCGTTGATGGTGATCGTTTCCAGCACATCGCATTTCATATTCGTGATGATTACAGTGATCAGTCACAGGTGTGACCGATTGAGAGTGACCGTTTTGCGTTGCCTAGTCATGATTATCAATAGTGATTTTTCCATAAATGATCAATAAAACGGTCACTATTAGTGACAAGCCAATGCATGTCACTATTTTTATTTGACATTGCCAAAGAACCACATACAATTTCCGAAATTGACTTGGCGAAGACAATTTGGTTGTTGGCAGGTAAATATCCATAGAAATAGTGATTGTTTTGATTCGATCACTATAATAGTGATCGTTTCAACAGGGACCGTCTTATTAGTGATCAAATCAAGAGAGATCGCACTGTAAAATCGTGATCGGGTCTATGCAACGCAAAACAGTGATGGTCACTCAAACGGTCACTAGACCCGTCACTCTTTTTCCGTGGTCACTAATAAAGACGTCCCTGTCTATAAAACACCACCCAGATTTCATATATATATATAGTATATACAAGTATATATATATACCTATAATTAATTGACATGTAAGTTCAACCCTCAATGATATTACAAGCCAAGTAAAAAGTAATAGAATAAAAAAGAATCTTAAAACGTCTCCGTGTGTTGTGCGGTGGATCAAGCCGATTTGGAAGTATGCGCAACATAAATACATATATAAACATTATATTGTTAGCGAAGTATATATGTGCATATGTACTATATACCATATCTCTTTCGTTGACTTCAAGTCTCTATCATTTTGGAGAACTGGTGATTTGTCCCCCAAGTGGCTCATCGTGAAGAACCCTAGACCAACGGCTCTGTAGACATTTCAATACGTTCTTGCTATGATAATATTAGATCTGCTGTTAGTTTGTAATCAAATGCTACTCAGAGAACCTTCAATACGTTAATCTGAGGACCTGTGGTCACTATGAAATATTTGCTGAATCAACCGAAGAAAAATTGCTTCTTACATATTGTATGTTTTGTCACGGGGCTTTGCAGGGTTAGAGCTCCTTTCCCACCACGTAGCGACCACGGAATATTGTATACCTAAATGGATAAATAGGCAAGCTCTTCTGGGATTTTCAATTAGCTTTTTTAGAGATAGAAATGAAGGATTTTAAATCACATTGTTATTAAAGATAATTGAATTTAACGTCACACGTGTTACTGATCTCTGGCAAAGGTTCAACCATCACAGGAAAATGCATTATCAAGACTGGTTAGAAACTGGTCCCGGGAGAAATATTAGCCAGAGGAAGGACACATCGATGCAGGACCTCCATCTGGTGTGGTTTGGTGAAACTACTCCTCCTATTCCTGCCTACTTTTTGTTACCTATAATATAACCATCGAGCAGCGTTTGCCCAGAACACTTTCTATCCTCTAATAATAATGAAAGGAAACACTTCTTTTACCATAACATAAAACATAATGGAGGTTCATTTAGATAATAGAAAGAATACGAATGTAAAACTACCCATCACCAGGATATACAGCATCGTAGCTAACGACCATCGATATTGATTATGGTGTCCTCCAGACCGGGGACCAATCGGTCAATTCAGGCCACCTTCATCAGGTAATTAGGTTGTTAATGGAAGGTTCCTGTCATTAGTGTTCATTACCAAGGTGGGAAATGTGTGCTCACAGATTCATCAAAGCCATACCCTCCCGATAAGCCTGCATTATTATGGAGAGCTGGTCATTATGAACTCTTTGCTTTGGTGTTACAGTTATCCCGTTATTTAGGACAAATATATGGAATATCGCCACTAAGGGGTGAATATATTATCAATAGCCACTGCCCATGGTCAAAGTCCTATATTGAATTTAATTGCAAATTTATTGCTTCAATCCAATCAAGATTAAAGTCTGGATTCGGTAAGCTCCTACTAATTCTATATTTCTGTCATTTATCTCCGCTCACTATGACATTTTAATGTCCTGTTGCTCCATCCTAAAAGAGATCAAACATAAATAGTTATCCCTTATATGTTTCGCCAGTTACCTCATTTCATTTTAAGTCGGTCACTAATTAGAGCTAAATTAGCACCATCTGTTGAACGAATAGTATTCCTCTTTAGAGGATTATCGTGTTTCCTTCAAATATCCGATTCATGAAATCCAAAGTGACAAACTTTAGATATAGACAATAAACCACTTATGACCGATATGGCCATAGGAAAGTCTGAAAATGTAATTGCATATACTGCTGAATAAATAAAGTGAAAACGTAAACGTGTTTACATCTCAACATAAAATAGGAAAAACAAATGACAAGGCTTAAAAGACAAAAAGGAGAGCAGGAAGTTACTCTCCCCAGCAAAACACTGGAGGAGATATGGATAGTCGAGTGGCCCACATGGAATCGGTCATCGAAGCTTAAAACACCATCAAATCAACAAGGAGTCACAAGCTTGCCAGACTTAATCAGGCGCAAACTGGAATTGTAAACCAATCAACTTATCCCAACTACCTTAACCCAGTACAACAGGTTTTATCGATATGGGTTGATACCGGAATCATATTGCTACGCAGTTACACCTTTGTTCACCCATTGCTAATGGTTATCGCCCCCAACCAAGTTCCGGCTCTACTCACCATTCACACCCCGTCACGCCACGCACAAGCTTTTCTTCCTGAATTTTTGATTCGTAGTCAAGATTAAGGGAAAGGATCTATAGGCTCCCTCACCATCGCCGAGTATCTGTACGGGTTATTCAGAATAATGTATGACCACGCTACCCTAAGAGCCGGCCCCCACCTACCACGATGGTCTACGACAAACTTCCCGATAGCTACGATTTGAAATGCCCAAATCGCGACCTATCGGGAGGTCTCCGATAGTTTCAAATCGTGGACATGGTTTGAAATCGTAGAGCATAGAAACGTCTTGGGAGGACCAAAAACATAAACCATGGTCACGATTGGCTCACGATTCAATCGGTGATTCACTGTAGATCTCATCCTATTTCCAGAATTACATAATGTTTCACCAATTTTTCCATCCACAAGAGATATTTTCCTGTTAAATTACTTCCAATTAGCTACGACAGCCTACGAAATTTCCAACATGTTGGAAGTTATCGTGACCTCTACGATTGGCGTTTTCTATCGCAGCCTATCGTGGGGTATCGTAGAGTGAATCGCAGAAACCTGTTCCACCTACCACGATTTAAGCTTAACTCGCGATAGAATCGGAATGGTGTCGGGAAGGCCGTCGTAAGGCCAATCGGGAGCAGAATCGTGGTAGGTGGGGGCCGGCTCTAACTCCTATAAGTCTTACATCATCTCCCACCTACGACCTACGTGTGAGAGGGTGTTCAATCCTTCTCAGAGGAAATAATGTCTCGGATCGCGGACGCTAGCCTCGCATGGTCCGACGAGACCCGTATCCAAGCTTGCAAATGGAGATGGCCAGGCCTGCAATTCTGAGGGAGGGCTGTGGTAAGTCCTTCACTATACTACTTTTTTTCACATTGGTCATTCTGGTTGTTTCTGTGTAGTTCATTGGTAAAGAAAATCTCTTTCAGGTAAAAGGCCGAGGGTTTCCTGCATTCCTGGCGAGTGTGTTGGGTAGGATTGGGCTCCATGACATCCATGATATGGGCCAACCTGATGTTCCTGTAGATGGCAGCACTGGCGCAGACGTCCCTTGAGGTGTTCAGGAGGGCGCCTGATGATGTGGAATCTGTATGGAAATGGAAGTGAAGAATAGTAGAAATGAAGACGTCTATTAACATTAGGTCCATTCACTGAAAACACAAATATCGTCAGATTGTCAAATAAGAGAATATTGGTTCTGAAAGGATTGTCACGGGGTTGTTGGTCTCATGTTTGGAAGACATTGTAAGGACTTCAAAGGGTTTTAAATGGGTTGCTATGCATTATGAACAACGCCAAGTTGTCAATGTGACAGCTTTTTTTATCAGGGTGACTGACAACCTTAGTTTTTATGGGTTGTTATATTGACATTTTATAAATCACCTCATTTCTTTCTTCCCCATGGGATTAAGACACAATCGGAGATCTGGAGAAACAATGGTCCTGTACGTTTTTGAAGAGAGGCTTATTGAAAGATAATTTAGAAAAATGGAAAGTAAGTGATTTAAAGTTTAAGAGTAGAAACGTGCTCATGAAAGAGGTCTCTCTATACACGTCCATCAGCGTGATATGACTAGAACAGCCATAAGGGATATTATATGTGTACAAAATATTCATACGTGCAGTGTACACTATTATCCTTTGTCCAAATCCTTGAACTTTGATGTGGGAGTGTATGTGGGTCAGTGAGGGGAATTGGTGGTTGTATGGATGTGAGTAAGTACCACCTACCCAGTGGTATGGGTAGTATGGATGGATCAATATAGGTCTATGTGTGAGTAGGTGAAAACCTAGATCATCAGGAGTGGAAGACAACCCTTTGACAATTTTTGGTTGTGGTTTTTGTCACCAAATTCGACAAGCTTAGGATTGCAATTACTGACAACTGTAAAAGGATAGTCACTAAATTGTCAGCAGTCTCGAATCAGAGAGTTCTGCAATAGTCATAGTCTTGTGAATTCTGGCACCTGATTTGGGATCCTTTGATTTCCAGTGTTTAAACTTCCATTGGTGTGAAACAAGTACCTTTAGCACTATATTATTGTTGATATATATCTTTTTTATGTGAGTCTAGAGAATGGGCCGAAAAAAATGTTGTCAAGGGAATACTTTATATGTAAAAATTGCTTAATGAACTCAACTGTCAAACGAGTTTCTGTATTTCTCATTAGCAGATAATTGTAAAAAGAATATACCAGAGAAATGTGCATAAAAAGGACATAAGTGCAATATGGTAATCATTGGATAACATTGTATTGTTTCATCCCATAAACTGTACATACTAAAGAATTACTATGTTAGCTTCTGTTCTTCTGTTCTCCTCCTGATTTTTCTGAAATACTAGATTCAGCTAGGACCCCTTATTCAGCATCATCATCCGATGCTACCGGTTTTTTTGCCTTCTCCCCGTCTTCCCGGAACGATCGCTTTCTGTCTCAGGAGATAGATTAAAAATACATACTATGGCATCAGAGGGCGACCATGATCATAACCAGCTGCGAACAAGTGTAACAAGGATACCTAGCAACCTTGGGTTATCTTAAAAGACTGAAAAACATAATTAACTCAGAGATTAGAAAAGCGAAGAAATTTTCTGCAAAAACTAATTGGATGAAACAGACAACAATAAAAAAAGATATTGGCGTTTTATCATTGATATCTACGACCCTGTCCGAGAAACTGTGTTAAGCAGACTGTATGATAAGATAATGATGATTATCTTTATGGTTAGGACATGGCATATTTTCTTTAAAATTCTTTGGCTTCAGTGTATCAGAGTGACTCTTATACAGTGGTTCCTGATAATATTGGTTTTGACAACTATGATATTCTGGGCAAAATAAATATTTCGCTAGACATGATTTACTCGGCCGGAAAGGAAATTGATTTAGATAAGTCTTACGGAGTTGTTGGAATCAATACCCGAACCCTCTACGACTCTTTTAAAGTGCTTATTAGACAGTTGCCGGTAATGTATCAGAATGTTGTTGATCATTCGTCTTTCCCTGCTAGCTGGGCGAATGCTGAAATAATACCAATTCCCAAGGTGAATAATTCCAATGATCCGGGAGATTGGAGATCCATGATGTCTCTATTTTACAAAAACAAGGCAATTATTTGAACGAGTAATTCACACTTATATTTTACACTCTGTGGAAAATAATCACTATTTTTTATGAACAACAATATGGTTTTATGCAGGGGAGGGGTACAACAGAAGCGGTGATGCATCTTATTAATGATGTATATATATACATAGGGACAATGGTCGCCTAACTAATTGTTTTTTTATTGAGTAATATGATACTTTACCTGCATTGCTACAATTATCCTCGGATGTTGACGCCTTCAAAAAGGGGTCGAGAGCTACTTGTGATGACTGAAACATGAGTACTATCAAACTATCATTTCATCCCAAATTCATCTCTCATTTACTTAACTGGCTTTTGTTGCCAATTAAAGACAAATGTGGGTAGGTATCGCACTGCCCCCTGTGTCTATGAAATTTAACACTGCTGCTGCTATCTGGTTTCATGAAAACATAGCTGTTTCCCATAGACACCAATAGATAAGCACTTACCTTCTTCAGATGCCCTTCTCATAGAAACAATCATGGTGACATAGTATTTCTTAGCATTTCTCATTTGAACATATTCTAAAACTATCATAATCCAGAATTATTTCAAGATAGCAATAGAGCATCAGTGTCATTTAGCAACAAAGTCAAAATACTGCAGTTTCCCATAGACACCAATAGTTAAGTACTTACATTTGCAGATGGCCGTCGCATAGAAATTAGCATGGTGATATGCCAATTCTTTTTGCGTTTTCTATTTGCTGATATATGGTACTTAAATTATCCAGAGTTATTTGCAAAAATCAATAGAATTTAGAAATCACCCAACTACCAGCAGTTGTCTTTAGATACCTTTGATTTCGATGTATGTACTCCCGCTTTAATTGTATCTCAGTGTATGATCATGGATTGTATCTGAAAAGCGCGGCCAAGACCGAGAGATGCTTCTTACTAAATAGAAAAAAAGGTCGATCAGCGTATCTTCCAATTAGCTAGAATTCGAAAGTTCATGAATAAGTCAATTAGTATAAAGATTTTCAAGTCAGATATTGCTCCCATTTTCGACTACTAAGGGTATTTTGTCAAGGGGGCCTCTTCCAAACTCCGGGAAAGTTCCAGAAGCTTTAGAATGAAGCCCTGCAAGTTTTAACACGGTCTCAAATTGAAATGTTATAATTAGAAAGCTCTGTAGTCTGTGTGATGCGGATATGCTGGCAACTAGACGGAAATATTCAAAAATGGTCTTCATGAAGTGATATTGTAGGCATATGAATGCACGCGATACCAAATGAAGCGACCTTATACGAGCCATTTCAAGCATAACCTCTTGTATGTTAATCTGTATGTTAATCTGGAATTACTTCCCATTGAGGTCCAAAACCTTGATCAAATGTCCGCCTACAAAACACATGTTTAAAGATAAAAGGTAGGCTCTGGACGGAGTGTGATATTGTTTAGCATGCATGGTGATATCTCATCTCATTTCATTACCTCATCTTATCAACCGCATAGTTGACGACCAAAATACAAATAGTATTTGGAGACACACAAAACCTGCCAATAGGCAGACTGTCTTATATTACCTTCGTGAAATAAAAAAAGAAGGAAAAAGAAAGTAGGATATTGAGCCATGGCCAGTAACACGGATAGGCGAATTATTAGTAGGTGAGACAATAGGTCCCCCACAATTTATATTAATGTAATTAAGCATATTATGACATAAACAACGCATTTTCTGTATCCGTCCATGTGCCTCCTTTTTGCAGCCTTCCCTGATGAAAGAAGTATGTGTTTATTGAAGTTAAGAGTTTATCAAAATAATGGAAATATTTAACTCCTACAATAAAGACATGCCAAAGATTCTGATATACATGTATAGTAATAATGTGTGAGATTCATACGACAATATAGTGTTTTGATGGCCATGATACTTTAGGTATCTAAAGATTTATAATGGACGTAATTATATAGCCAGTTAAATATAAAAGTTTAGATAACATTTAAAACAAAAAGTGAATATATGATTCTTTCTGGTATGTGTTATGAGGCAAAAACTCCGTCTCCGTGTTCTTTCGTAGATCTGCCAGTCGATCCAAGGACTGCCTGGATATCATGGCCGTCCGGACAAATCATATCTAAAACAACATTTGGAAAAATGGTTCTTCTTTTCCTTCACACTTTCCTAAACACTCACTGAAATACCGGCAATTGCTTAAGAAGGAGTTTCTTAGTAGCCTTACTTTAGATTCACATTTGTGTTTCTCCCAATTGAATGATTAGTAGGGGAAATAATTTGTTTGGGAGTTGCCAATGCTTTCTAAATGGACTTCCGTGATAAAGGAATGTGTACATGGCTGTTATTTTCACCACATCAGACTATAGGGCAAAACAACAAATGGATAATACGCATATTTTATCCCTGATTCAATTCTTAGAATATCCCAGAAAAAAGGTGTTTATAATATAAAGTTAACAAGAGAGTGTTAGGTAAGTTACCACTGAACAATCCCGTATCTCATTGGTATCCAACTGCTGCTAAAGGTTTGAGTGGGTAATTTTCAATACTGATACCAGGTGGCAGCACTGCTAGGCTATAAAATGAGTGACCCAACAATGTTTACACAGTGTCTCCCAATCATGTTTCATCGTTAGATGATGTCTGTCCGTAAGAATCGATGACCAACGTAAATTCATGACTGGACTAATGCAAGCTCTCATTGAATTGACCAGGAGAATAAGACCCGCCATTAGGAAGTGTAGATGATATATAGGATACATGATGAAGCCTGGCAGGCTGCTGTAGGTTGTGCCTATGGGGGATCATACCTATCATCCAGCTTGCTGTGTTTACCGAGTAGCAGGATTCATTGGCAACGATCGATTTTCCTCAGCGGCCAGACGAGACCACATATACATATATATATCAATATGCAGACGCTATCTCATTGGTATAAATGCGATTAATTAGGGATCTCTGTGTCTCAGACCTTGAGTGTGGCATGGCAGGCCGGACCCAATTGACTGAAGATATAATGATACGTGGAATGTATATAAATGTATGAAGTATTGAATCGATGATTTGCAGTAAATCAGACAAATCTGGTCATGGACACCGGTTTAACTATTTATAGAATATCCTACCGACCAGTCGCTCAAATTTGTTCTAATCAGGCCGACATCTTTCTGTTTATGTCTTCAAAAAAAGTAAGTATAGTAATGAATAAAAGAATAAGCTACACTTAATCGTAAACAAAAACAGTATTAGTTAAATGAGGTTTTTCTTTAAATCAGGGTAAAAATAATTAAAGTAGCTCTACTCTCAAGAGCGAGGTGTTTTTGTTGTTTTCTTAAGTTAAAAGAACACTTATAAATTGCCATTTATCTTTACATTGATTTGATATTTCTGAAATATATTGCAGGTAGTGCATTTATTTAAACAAATACAGTAGCCAATACTAATCAAAAGCAGGAAAGCTATACTATGATAGAAAATCCAAAAAGTCATATTCATTTGAAGGGTCCTTATCTTATATCATTATATAGAAGGTTGTTTTTATTTTATAGCGGAATATTTGCTTCGTCTATATAAACATATGTACTAAAATCAAAAAGCTTCATGGAAAATACAATGTTTAATTATACTGGCTCAGTATACACCTATATTGCGGCACAACACAACGGCTAACTTCCACCAACTTTAAAAATCATGCCTACAAGGACGCATATCAAAAGAATAAATCGGCTTAAACCCATTCAAACAATGTTTAAAATGTACATTAAGGATGCAACTGTGACAACAAACACACCGACGCAGAACTTTATCAGTGGATATCCCTCTATTCAAAACACTCTGTTTTCATCGTACTATCAGATTATTAAAATGCGTACTCTATAGAGAGTTGGATCATATTTCTTCAAGTAGGAAATAACAACATTAGCATGGTCACATTATTTGATCGACCTTTCTAGTCTGATGAATAGGTCATTCAATGGACATGTTGGCACAAAAATAGCATACTTAATCACAGATTCGTTGAGACTTTAGAGCAAATGTATGTCCTATTCCTAACATAGTTTCTACAGTTAGAAATTCAGGACTCTTAGAAACATGGACATTATTGTTTATCAATATTACTTACGATATATACCGGCAATACTAGGGAACAATTTCCCACAAGAAAAATCTCTCATTTTTGATATTTTGGTCACAAAAAAAAGAGCAGGTCAGATAGGGAGTCGGAATCGTTTTCACTTCACACAAGCTACACTTTTCTTGTCGAATAGACAGGCTTGATAACGTTATATAATTCTACCAATAAGAACGGGTGTTCCCCTAATTTGTAATTCGACTAAGTAGCTCTAAATGTTTGTATAAATATGTATTGAACAAACATAGACCTGTATTAGTTGTACTATGATGAAGAAAATATTTAGATCGCTGAGTTTCTTCAATTTAGAGATGTTTAACCAAAAGAATCTCTTAGAGAATTGTCACTCAAATAAAGATATGTCCTTTGACATTGAAAAAATCCTCTTTCTCAGATATTATCAATCATACATCCGGCTTACTCCTTAACTGATGCTTTCTGAAGACGGAAACACACATTGAGAGTGACGGTTCAATAAACTTGACCTTAAAAGAGACCAACTATGCCATCAGATGATATCTTGAACGGATTCTATCTCTCAGCGATGGAACATAACAAATGACATAAATGCAGGCATCACTATGGCACTTTCGCCTGTTGAACAGCATTGGGTGTATAAGATAGGTGACGATGTACAAACATATCTACAAGCACGTATCATAGTCATATCAGTGTCTACCCGATTCTGTGATGTTCTTTTAGGAAAGACGATTCTTTTTGGCATAGAGAAAGGATTTGCAATACGTAGGTTTTCAGTAAGGCAACAGGAACCACAGTTTTGGGTGGCAGTTCAATTTGGTTCGGGGTATACACATATATATATCTATATATGTTTCGTATATATGATTATTGCTATAATCTAATCTTTACGCCAGTATTTATACCACATTCTGTCTGTAGATTATATAAGCCGCAGATACTAATCGGCCAAATTGTTCTATCATATCTGTACATATAAAGACAAAAACGTCATCAAAACTATCTTAATAATGTTTCACGATCTATTCTCATTGATTATATATCATATAGAATATGATAACATTGACTTTCTAGAAATTCTACTACCCCTGGATAACTTGAGATTAAAGTTGATATTGATAGGTAATGTATTCAGTAGAACTTGCATTTGACAGTTTGTGCGCTTCCAACGAGGAGGTGTAGGCTGGAGGTGTGATACAGTCCGTTCCCGGATATTGTATTGTAAAACATGAAGTTTTCACAACGAGTGTATATGAAAGAAATTCAATTAAAAAACAATCAAAATACTTCCCCTGGTTGCCTCCAAGATAGTATGATATAGGTTCATCAACCATAGGTACTTATTTAAAACACTATCAGAAGAACTGTACCAAATATCTGTGGCGGTGAAAACTGTATGTTCTACAGTTGAAATGCAGAGGACCTGCATTCTTATATCCTGCCGAAGTGTTTATGTAAAAAAAGCACATGGGATCTTTGAGATGATTTGTCATTTTCTTAGTTCAATGACACATTAGCTTGTGTGTTACAATACTTCAACGTCCATTCACGTAATATGATCGATATGAGTAAAAGAAATCTATGTTAAACATGATGTGTCTTGCTTGAAGAAATATCAGATATATTCTTACAAACCAACGCCAATGTTTGATGATCTGATTTTGTAAAGATTCCTATATCATGGTTGATCACAAAATATACTAAACGTTAACTTTAATTGTTTAGGAATTACATTAAGTTCTTGTCGTAAATTCTGATACGTATCCTTATGCTCTGTAGTCGCTTGAAACATGAGTTACGATAAACATATGCATACTCTAAACATACATGTATGAAATTGTACTTGACATGAAGAGAGGTGAATTGTGTCATGTTTGATATTCAAATTAGAATGAATATATCACTACCAAAGACAAAATTATGGTATTTAGTTAATGGCAATGTCCATAAATGTTAATATCAAATTCATATTCACACAACATAGTCACTGGAAACACCAACATAACAGAAATGTTTACTATCATTGAGCTTGTTTTTAATCATACCGGATGAACACCAATGATATATAAGGATCCTAGTTGTTGGATACATATTTAGATACTCTGTGATCTGAGCAAGCTTTCGAGGGAAGGTCAATCCCTTACATCGACTCAATTTTGTTTGAATTAACAATTTCATATGTCACAGTAGCGTGTTCTTAACATCAGCACCAGCCACAACCCTAAATATCAGAATCTGATGGGAAACATCGTTTGAACATTCACCTACAAAATTGACAGATGCCAAACTTATATCCCATGCTATATCTGGCTACTATTGTCAATTTATTTATAAAACTTCACCACCACCTCAAAAACATGGTTAATCGTATACTTTTGATATCGATTGTTCTTTGAAATTTGACCTAGCTCTGGATTGACAATAGTGAAATATATATTGAAAGCATTTCGCCCAAATCCATGCATACATGACTCTTTCGGTGAATGTCTGAAAAACATTGTCTCTATTTTGCTCATTTCATTTGATCTACTATAATTCCAATTAATCAGTTCGTTGATCGTGACCAGTGCAAGAAAAGGACTCCCAAATATTCCAGTTAACCAAGTTCACACTGTCAGCACGCTTCTAATCATGACATGTATATCTTAATAGATGTCGGCATTATCTAAACAAATAAGATAAATTTATGGGTAATATTTTGGTTTCCTTCTTGGAAAAAAAACACACTTTTCCACAATGATATTCGAACAATCACAAGCTTTCCTCTCAAGATATATATCATAGTAATATTTAGAATTATGATAGTAAGTATCAAATGTGAATTTTGTAAAAGAAGACAATGTTTTAAACATTGTTTCGTATTTTACGTTCTAGCCTTATATGATCATTTGGAATAGACCTGAATTACATCTTAAAATCAATTAATATCTTGACTTTGTACAATAGAAATCAAGTTGAAAATTTTTACTCGATTTCTTATAGTGTAAACTCTATTCGTTTTTAAAATCACTCATACAGTCTAGGGAATCATAATGTATCACTCCACATTTGAGAAGGGTTTTGTAGAAGAAATAAAACAGCAAACTTGAATGCTACTACGAGATATCTTCTGTTTGCTTTGCGCCTAACAATGAATTACCTTCACACCAGAATAATCATTCATATTGAACAACCCGATTAAGTTGGGTTTTTCACAATAAAAAATAAAACACTTTATTCGTAAGTATCTCAATTCTCAATCTCGCTTATTCAGCCATTCCTGTTGCTTGTTCAGCAGATACCCAACTCAATGCTACTACCAATTCTCGTGAGCCCGGTCTTCAGTTTCTTTCTCTCCCGTGGATGCACAGTAAATCTGCACCTTCTTCAGAGACACACCAAATCTATGGCAGGCAGCCAGGACGTTACTTCACCCAAATCGTGGCCACAATCTGCTGAACTCTTAACAAAATCTACTGTTGGCCCACTCTTCTTGTGCCGGTTGTGAATTTCAGAAAACTACTTACCGGCGTCTGGCGGTCCTGGACCGGCCAAGCAGTACCTAAGGCAGCACCCAAAGACTACTAGCCCAACTAGCGACTAACCACCACCCCCGATCTCAGCTACGACCACCGTGGTGAGCTAGCAGTCCCGGGCCCGGTCTTTCCTCAGGCTCTCATGTCACCATCGCCCCTCAGGCACCATCCGGAAATGGACAGCTGTGACGCCTCTCGCGCATGCGCCAACAATGAGGACAGTCACGTGACCCCGCACAATGCCCATATAAGGGCAGCTCTGTTAGACCACTGTGGTCATCACAACCAGTTCGCCTTCTTCTTCAATGGTGGAGAAAGCGCGCTGGCTCCGTCCTCCAGCATCCCGCTTTTTCCGAGGATCTCTTTTTTCTCCTCTTCTAGACCTTTTTCCTTGATTTTCATTTTTGCCTTTACCTTTGCCTTTCCCTTTTCCCTTGTCTTGGTCTCTCTTTTCATCGGAGGCGACTTTTCCACTAAAAAAGCAGCCGTAGATGCAGAGGAAGAGTTGTCCTTCATTTCTTTGCGGGCTTCGTAAGCTCGACACCGGTTGCAGAAGATACCACAGGTGAGCGATCCCAGGACAAGAGCCAGAGCGGGCCAGAACATAGCATGGAATACTTTCATGCCTGGCTTAAAGACATGCACCACTGCGCCCCAATTAGGGTCGCTTGCATCGAAGTAGCATTTCTCGATCGTCCCTGGATTGCCATACTCCTTCTGGAACTTATCCACGTCCATCCGGTTCTCCACCTGGTTTTGATGACATGCCCTCACGGAACACTGCAATTGAGAGGGAAATATTGATCAAGCATGGAGTTTAATCAATAGGTTTTTGTGTGTCTCGGTCTACACACACAAGGGAATATTTTACCTCTGAATTCCAGTGTGAATAGAACATAAAAAAACTTCATCTACAGTAATATCTATCTGATGCGTCAGCACAGGTAGAAACACCATTTGTCTGGTAATTAGATATGTATGTATTAGATATTATTTCTAATTAACACATTATAAAGGACACTATAGTGTACGTCTCTAAGGTAGTAATCATCATATAAAACGACAGAGCAACGGTACTCCGACGACAGAGCAAGTGATCTGTTCAAGAAATTATTTTAGTGAGGACAACAAGACCCCTGAAAGGGAAGTCCTTATTGGTAATATCATTCAAATTTGCAAGGGGCTACTTTCTAAGATGATTTAAAAAGAAGGATGTTATAATCGTATTATAGGTGCCATTCCTTCTTAAGCTCACACTTATGTATATTACAAACAATAGACTGAATGAATTGCATTTACGTCAATTGGTAAGATAGAATTGACTGACATATACTCAGTACAGTCTTTATTCGACTGGTATCAGGTTATTTGTCATTCAGTGACGATTTGATCTATATACTCTTATGCAATCCAATGTCCGCATCTTTCAAATGTGAGCCAGCCCTACAGAATCACATTAACCTGCTCCAATAGTCACTTCAATAACCACTGTGCTACAGGATATACTCCCACTCAATCCATGTAAGACACGAGTTCAATATCTGGATGTCTTTTATCAAATCATACTTCATTGTAGTAATCACTTCATCCCATATTATTTTTGTAGTTTTGTCAATAGGAAGAGTACAGTTGTTATCCAATGTAGCACCTGGTAATTGCTTTGATAGTCCTTGCAATTTGAAGGCCAAATTCAAGTTCACTGGTTGACAGTCTATTCTTTCATCTAATTTTATAGCTGACACCTTGCCTTTACTTTGAAACAGTGCGGAAGCCAGATTACAAGGCCGATTAATAGAAAATGAAACCGGGTCCTTTTACCATTACAGAGAATAGGCAAAGTAGATCGAAAGGACTGCTCCTATTTTGTGGCTTCTGGTACCAATATTGTGTTAACTTCGATTTTTCAATGAGCAGCGTCCAAGGCTTCATAGGCCAAATAGTTTCCGAAGACGGTAATTGTCAACCATTGCAAGTATTGACCCGGTGTAATTCGTGTCATATAAAAACACCAAAAAAGTACTGCTTCCTTATAGGCTTCATGGTTATTACGTACTGCATAAATTACATAACATATGAATTACAAAGCATTTAATCATTTCATGCATGATGGTATTAAACTGTATTCGCCGAATCTTCGTCACATATCCTTTGTTCCTTTCTATGTCATAGTATTACTATGATTATTCAGTTTATAAACAGTTTCGGACCAGGGGCTTGTTTCATTTGGTATGCCGAAGAAGGTATAAGGTCCAAGGAGTGGTCGTACCAGAGCTCTAGTTTAATAGTTTGATTATAGTGGGGAAGGACAGTTGTAGCTGATGATACACGAGGTATCGTAATTTGGGTTAGATAATGCATCATGGGGGTGGCCTACATCGTTATTCATCAATTTAAACCAGCGGAATTGTGTTAGCTATGGACTCAAATAGTTTGATAAATGAAGAAATTTGTCATCAAAAAGACCATCATAGGGCACCAAACTACAAACCCTCGCTCAAGTCTTCCCCAAACTGTCTTTCAGGCCTATTTTGTCATCGGGACCTCTTGAACGAGACTATGAACGAGGGTATTTGCCCCTGTGGACGATAGGCGCAATTATACGCGACTAACGAGCTCTCGCCCAATATATCGTCCATGGAGGTCCCCTTCGCCGGGACTGTCATACCCGAATCAAAAATGAGACGAGCCCTAGTTGTACGGATTGTATTCTTTTGACACAGAGTGAAAAATCAATAGAGTTTGTCCCTAAGCATCGCGTTATTTGCTGCCATCCAAAACTGAAAGGAATGAAATGGCGTTTGTTGTTATATTCAGGTACATAGTAATACGGAGACCAAGTAAGGGATCCTGAAAGAGCCAATTTCTTTTGGCCACCTTGACCCTGGGGTCTCTTAAATATTGGACGAACGATAATGATAAAAGCTCGTTCGGGGGCAGGTGTCGTTTAATAAAGCTAGGAAACATTTGTCCAAAGCTTCCGGATGAAACGAGTAAGTGGAGGCCTAAGTATCGTTTAACAAAGGCCAAGACACCTGGGGGCTGTTTAATAAAGTATGAACGACAAAAAAGTATCTTAGAATTGGTTTGGGGGCCATAGTGTATCAAATGTACAACCCTTTTCACCAGGGATCCCATAGCATACCCACTATCAGCCTTATTAAAGGAGTTTTACCTCGGATCGTCCCCAAGGTATTCCCTCGCTTCATAGATCGTATCATCCAGGCTGACTATCATTCGTCCGATATCAAACGAACCCCAGTATCCCTATATATGTTCCTAGTGTGTGTGTCTGCTGCATGTTACGGCTATAATATCTATCGAATCTGTTATTTGATTTACCAGCCGTGATCCTTCCAAAGCCTGAGAATAACAGCGTATTCTCGAAATGAATTTTCAGTATTTCTATCGAATCAATACGACAGTGAACGGGCAGGCAGAACTGTCTCTGCAGAACACTGTCTAGTCAGGAGCTAAATCCAAAGCCCCAGTCTTTCTAACAAAGACATTCCCCCATCCTACCCCCACGCTCTTAATACATGGTTCCTCGCGTGTGGCTGCTAGAAGAGGAGAGGAGAAGGGTATTAGTAATATCCCGCACAAAACGCCACGCCCCCATAGAATCGATGGTGTAATGAACCGTGAAGAGCGATGACAGTTTTTGGATTCTTTTCACACGCTCAGCCATGCTCGACTATGGATCCAGACTGACGGTGAGCCGTCCGTGGGATCCTCTCGGGGGCGGTCTCGACCGCCTCCATGGCTTGAGCACACAGCGGCTGAGGTTTGGTGTGAAATCAGCCGTGACAAGGTCATAACTTAGCCTCCAAGGCAATACCTCAAGAGCGTGAAGGTCAATGGGAAGATGCTGGGGTAAGCCCTCACCGATATCACCAACAGAATCTTTTTTATCTCAACATAATGTTACATTCCGAATGGCACGAGAACGCCCTATTTTTCCAACGATAAAGGACAAACAGAAGCTAATTAACAACGGATGGGGGCACTGATATCCTAAAAAGAATACTGATCTATTACTAGAGAGGCAGCGTTGTGTGTCCGCATTAGCACTGGTGGGATATTGCCTGTCGGAGTGGAGGTCTTAAAAGAGCCACTGGAACCATAGTTGGTGATGACGGATTATTCTAGGTGGCACCAGCATCAATCATTCTGCGCTGGTCGCCGTCAATCTATCATCGCTCGTATTACTGTTCTCGGGGTAACAGCGAGCCTTTCGTGAGATCGACCTTGAGGCGACCTTGGTGCGGCGCCGACCGAAATAGACGAAGGCGATTCATGGGCGAGGGCTCTCCAGTGGGCCAACCCCTTGGCTGACTTCGAATGACGAAGGGGAAATGCCCCTCTTGCCTGCCTGCCTTAGAAGCCATCGAGCCTTTGTTGGATCTTGCGCAAGAAGGGGAATGTTCTTTGTGCGTCACGGCGTGTGGGCTTAATAGATCGGGGTGACTTAGCCATGTCAGCCCACCGGTCAATGTGGCTGCCCAGTTGGTCCGGTTTTGCCCAAGACAATAGCCGCGTGCTTCCACTGTCATTTTATTGAGCAGAGATTGCCCGAGGGTAGGGGGGGGGGACTTCTGCTCTAAAGAATAGGTTCATTGATATTAGCAGAGGCAAGATTTCTGGGTTGAATACCCAGTAGGTAATCAATAAATAGTCCGATGCTCCAATGTATTGCTCTGTGAGGAATCCAATGTCGATAGATCAAACATTTTTGAGAGGAATAGTCAATAGTTGAGGATATTTAATGATACTTTACAAGGTATATTTTGCTCCGTAATTCTCAGTTGGCCTTATCATACAAGGTTGCAAATATGATTTGCAAGGCACACAAACAATATATCGAATTGAATAAGGTCCCAATCTAATTCCGTATCTTATACAAATACTGAATGAAGCTTGAGTATAACTTAATCTAAGCAAACGGTAGACAGTCTGGTCAGGCCTATTGATGGAGGGCAGTGATGTGCCCATGGCAGAAGGAAGGAGGCCCGGTCAATGTGACCAGCTCTTGTTTGCCCTGGTCCCCTGCCCCGGTCACGCCCCTTCAGCAGGCTCGGTACACAGATGGCGTTGGCGGTAGCCCCTGGTGACTGGTGGGGTAAGGAGGTCAATAAAGCCCGGATCCTGGAAGGAAATTAACGCAAACACGGAGGGATGAAAATTGGCCCCTGGCTTGGTCGGATCCTTCCTCTAGTAGACATGTTGTATGTTTCAGCCATGTTCCTTTGCGATAAGCATTGGATTAGCACTGTCAGTTCTCATGCCTCGTGATTACTCAGCCCCATGGAATTCAGTACCAACCTTTTCAAATATATCATCGCGAACTGGGATCTAAATGCGAAGGTTATCTGCAAACTCCTTTCTACCAACTTAAATACTCCACATCCCGTCTCCAACCTATCAATGATACTCTACGGATTTCTTTAAGTGGCCAAACGCATCTCTCTTCCCTTTTTCCTAGAAATGTAGGTCGCTCCTTCTATTTTAGATCATTCGCAGCATTTGCCTTGTAGAAGACTGCTAGCGTCACTTATGTTGAAGTGAAGAATACCCTTCTCCTAGCAGAGAAATGATAGCAACTCAAGGTATCTGTGAAATCAAGAACATCTACCTTACTAAACGAAATGCCGCATTTCTCCTATTTAACAATTCGATCAGTTTGCTTCACCCCTTCACCTCCCCGTAACTACGACAGTGGGCCCTTCACCGATATGTCCCTTCAACTAACGCCACCCCACTTGTCGGTCCCCGAGCTCTCCTCCACCCAGTTCGTCAAATGTCGATTCGCCTTCTTCGCGCAGGTCTTGGTACCTGCCTCCACATGCCGTGGTCAAATTATCCCCTCTCTCCGCCGCTGACATATCGGGCTCACAGTAAGTGAGGCCAGTGAGCAGCTCTTGCTGCCGATGGGCACACACTGAGCGACTCGAGCTGCCAACGAGCGCTCAACCACCGGCAACCGTAAAGTACGTCCTGTCATATACCATCATTTTGAGCCTATTGTGTGCAGCCTAACTCGAGTTAGGTATCTTGCCCTATACTGATGTTCAGGTTACAGTTGTAGCTAAATAGGCTATTGTATATGATGCGCTGCTTGGAATTACTAATGTCTGTAACATCGGAATACACATGTATACTAAATTAGAAATTAGAAATGAAACCATGATAATTTTTATTAGTTGCTTATTAATAAATGTACAGAGGAGTTTGATATTGGCCATGCAAAGAACTTATATTCAAGTGGATGGCTGACCTCATTTTGTTTACATGAACAGCATAGAACTTTGATCAATAACAGAGACGATATTGTCGACAAGTAATTAATACAATCGTTTACGTTGACAAATTCAAATACAATGCATAGAATAAACTGTTTAGAAATTAATGATGCACATGATACGATGAACCTAGGTAGTTGCCATAATTTTCAATAACCTAAATTACCACAAGGGGAATATATTCGAAACGATACTTTCAAGATTGATTGTCCACAAACTGACAATTATTTTTGGTGTTGAACCTTTTTAATGAAAAGGTCCAACTATAGTAATACCTTGGTGCCCATTCTTGCAAGAAACCTCCCTTTTCAAGTATGACCAGCTATGAAGTGTGACTTTAGCTGGTGCGTCTCCCAAGGGAAACGTTGGGTTGTATCACAGTATATCAGTAAGATTCATGGGACATGGTCAATGGGCGGCGTAGGGGCGGAACTGGCAAGCTCAGCGGGATACGAATGATCCATCTGACCCCGGCAACCCGGCATAGCCCACTTCCTAATGCTACGGCCACCAGAGGCGTGACGATCGCAGGCGACTCCTGTGGTTTGGCATAGGAGGCCAGTGATTGACCGATTGGCGCCTTTCAGCTCGAGTCATTCCTCTCTGGGCTGAGCAGCTCTGTGTGCTGCGAGTAACTGCGGCTGAGTGAGCAGCACTGCGTGGTGTGCTGTGAGCAGATCCAGCGCCTAAACCAATGAGCAAACAGAAGGCGTACATGGCCACAAATCCGGCCTGAGAATGAGTGCCCTCACGCTCCCCTGCCTGGTAACACCGTCCACAAAAGATCCACATTCAAGATCCAAAAAGATGTAATCGTGTCGGCGACCTGATTGATTAATACGCACGGAAGTGTGGGATCTTTCCTTAAATAGTTAGAAATATTTGTCGTTCTTCCACATGGGATTTCTATGGTCGGTACCAGTGATCACTCCCACTTCCTGCATTTTGAATTCACTTTTGGTTATGGATTTAAGGGAATAAGATTACCCTCTATAGGATATACTATAGTGAATATTGGAGACAGCTTAGAAAAATGTCATAATTCTACACCGGATACCTCTGAGTAAGTACATCTTGGTAAGTTATAGTGTTGCTTGTTCTGTATGGTTTCCATTCTGAGTGCCCTTCTTGGAGTCAGGCGAATCATTTGCCTTTCTGCCATGTATTTCAAAATGCATCAACACGATATATGCTGCTTCATCGATCTTTATCACACAAATTTCACTGAGATAACTCTAGGATCAACTTCACAAACCTCCTTTAAGCTTTTGACATTGCATCACGGCAACTCTCAGGTAAACTCTCCATCATATATGTATATATAAAATATATATATATATATATACACGTACATCGGAAGAGAGATTTAAGAGGCTGAAAATGTGGGATAAGTTATTGAATCTCAAGCTGGTGCTTGTGCATTTCTAATCAGGAGGAAACAGCGACATTGGTAGCGATACCAAGAGCCATAGAGGCAACAGATTGGTTCCCCTGTATTTTCTTCATTTAGATCTCACCCCCTGTCGACACTTCAATGAATCTTCCTTCAGCAGGCTGCAGTTCCCAGCTATGGTGTTGCTAAAGTCAACCAGCTGCATTCGGTCTGAGCGATGGAGTTTTAATGGGAAATTAAAATGCAATCTGTCTTAGTGGCCAATTATTCATGGAACCGGGAGGCTACTTAGCGCGAACCAATCCGCCTGTACTGCCTGTGGGTATTGGTCTAGAGGGCGTCGCCGTGTACTGGTCACAGAGTGCAGATTACCCACTCTGCGATTGATCGGTGAGAAAATCCCTTTGCCTCCATCCAGTGTTTTAATCACCTTGTACGTGATGATTCAACCCAGGCACGGTGTGCGTTAGCTGTATCACGCTTTGATGAAGTATGAGAGGAAACTTTAGATTCTGAACAATTGGATAATGGGATGATAAGAGCGTGTCCTCAGGATGGACGAGGTAACTAGGTCCAGAGGTATCTTCCACCAGTGCCTTTAACCAAGTTTTAACAAAATCAATATTCGCCAAATGCTCTGATTTTTAAAACCACGGAGTTTTATGTTTCTTTATCATATGACTCTCTAGATATACTATCAATCCTGTTATAAATATGAGGATGCCCCCATGTTCTAGTTATAAAGTGATTAAAGTGTTAAAGATGAAAAGTAGACATAGGTGTGACGGGTTTGACATTATTGGGATACACCAACACAAAAGCGTTTGGGTAAGAAACAGACAAAACATATTCCCTTTGTGTATCGAAGATTAATTGATCGATACAATTTTATTCTGGAGTTTTATTACATTGAGAACCCCCCCCCCCCTTTGTATGTATGTATGTATGTCATTTCAATAATACTTTAGGTATGCATTAGATAACACAAGAATACCGAAACTGGATAGACAATAATACCCTGGCAGGTCTAACTATCACAGTCTATTCTGTCAAAGAACAACACTCCTGTAATCACACCCACCATTCACACTCTCGGTGTGATTGCTGTATATCTGTATAGGGATGCGGCGGGACTCCGAGCGACGACCTAACTAAACAACTCACCATTAGGTGGCGTTGAACAGAATCACTAGTCCTTATTGCTTCAATTGTGTTGGTATCAATTGAAATGGCATATATAGAACAACCTTAACAAGGTCGTATATCATACAAGACGAATTGATGTTGATGTATATTTACGAAACGGGGTTTTGAGGCCGAGTTCCGGGTATAAAAATAGCCCTATAGAGTCTTGTGTGATGTACGACCATGGTGTGTTGTTCTACTTGTTCTGCTTTTCTACTATATATCTAGACGGCTATATGATAAATGAGATATTGTGATAAATTTCAGCCATAGTATGCCTTCGATTACAACAAAATGATTTCAATGTAACATCAATAGTCTTCCTTTTTGTTTTTGGAGATATACTTCATAAACTCTCTTTCTGTCTTAGTGTGCATTTTAGAGTACCTTTCAGATTAGCAGGTATTGATCGTGGTGTAATTGACATTCAGATAGACTGACACGGCTCGGCGTCAGCTAAGTCCAGTCCTGCCTTAACAGCCACCCATCGGGGAATTTGCAATTCGACCGTCTCATTATGCCAACCACACAAAGGCCTTATGTCTACCTTGTATCGCTGCCTCTGCTATACGCTTAGAGTGCATATAGAGCGTTACAGGGGTCATGTTACTGTTTATTGATACCAACATCAGTTGCTAGATGCTTGCCTTTCCTGTGGTTCTATAATCACTAATAGCCATTCTACATGAGACTTTATATAATGCTGCGGGGTAATAGAGTTCTAGATGGGTAAGAGGCAGGGTTGATTATATACGTAATAAACTATGCTTCTCAAAAGATGACCGATAGTTGACCGCATAGCGTCAATAGAGAATTCTACTCGACGGACATTTCAATATACTACTAGGATAGTACAGCAGAGTGTCAAACATTACTACAGGGGTACATGGATATTCATGGTAGATTCTACTTCCACAGTTTTTTTGTTGTTCTATTTTATGAAGCTCACAGGTACCCCATGTAGGTGTATCAAAATTGGTTGTCAGCTTTGTTCTTCTTCTACTTGTAGATGCTCATCGATGCCACAGCCCCTAGAGGTTTGTAAAGAAAGATTTTCTCTTGGACTTTATATTGCTGTGTTATGTTTTTGAATCTCGCATGTCTCACTCTATTGTCCCCTAGAATGCCCCAATAAGCATGACATTGAGTACAATGTTCGATGGATATAGGGTAGTCACATAGCTTTAGAGGAACATTCTATAAGAATCTTAGTTTTTGAATGAATTGATACCATCGATATCCGTGGCCTTAGTTACGGAAGCATGAGGAACAAGAATTATTAAATGGGGTTCATGCAAGTCTGTAACTCCTTTATTGAATTCCAGTGGCCATTTTCAAAAGGAACCACAGCCGCCCAATGACTATTGACACAATAACATGTGTACAATTACCAACGCCCACGTAGCACTCAAACGAAAGCTGTACTTGCAGTAAAGCAGTGAGTATACTGTTATGGGATGAAAATAGAATTATTCATCGATCTATTCAATGGGCGCTTGTATGAAGTAGGGCTTCAATAGCTGTATAATTGAAGTACCTGACAGAAATATTACGAAAAAGATAGATCTGTAACCCAAATAACATAGGAGGTCTGTCACTTTGAAACATAAGGCCTAGCCTGGTCATCTCCTTTGGGAAAAATCCATCAATTACGAGCGAAAAAAACAAAGTCTGAATCAAGTCCCTTTTCTCGAAACAATGTACCTTTACATAATCATATAAAGTAAAGAGACTTTTTGTTACACTCCACTAGAGGCAACACCGGTATATTGGTATAAGGTCGCATTTTATTACATGAACTGGTAGCATTATCCTAAGAAAAAATTCCTAATTATTTTGTTAAAATGGGAATTCATTACGGTCCAGGAGGAAATCGTAGCACGATAACAAATTTCACTCTGGAATACCTGATTTTGTACCGCTGCATAGCATATAACCTGTCCGCAACATAGTACATAATCTGTCTATCGCTGGTGCATTTAAGCCCGTCGATGGCAGCCCCAGTTTGTGTAGACCTATTCTATATTGTGTGAAAGCTTTCTGATGGTGTGGCAGTGCTTCTATTTGAGCCCCAAGGACATCCCTGTCCTGCCTAGATACCGTACGCCCCATGACCCACAATCCCCTGTATAGATTGGCCTAGGCCTATTGATCACCCCAACCTTGTGGGTACATAAGGCTTCATATTGACTCAGGCCTGAGCTGCGCATTTAGCGTCAGGCGGCGCATGAACTCTGGCAACCAATGCTGTTTATATATTATGTCCATAGCTTTTCACTGTGTACGCATGATAATAGCACAGGTGGCACTGGTAATCCACAGACTGGTATGAAAGCGTATACAGGTGGCAATACGTAGTACAGCGACCACCAGTGGAGAATGATCTACGCTCTTGCGGAAAACAATCTTGGTTACTGCAAGAACAATTTCCTGAAATCTAAAATCCAAGCGGAATTTCTCACAAGTTTATGTTATCGGTTAATACCGAAAGAATCTTATCAACACATTTCAGTCTTCAAAAGCACTTTTTGAGCGTGTCCTTTGTTGCCCAGCCCGATTTTGGGCACTTGAATTATGAAATCATATAACAAAGTAAATTGAAAAAAAAAATTATAGATGGGGAAAGTATGAAATGCTGTCTGAACGGTATCCAGGAAGAGGAGCATAATGCGGCATAATATCGAAGACATGTTATGATGGCAATTCATATCACCATTTAACATCATGTAAATGCAATTACACTGTCCGGTGATAAAACGCTTTTACATATATATCACAAATCTTATACGGGCTTCAGATATCTAAGTTCAAAAGTGTTCCATTTCCAGAGCGATTCTACTTTTACTTTGTATTATTAGGCACTTTTTTCTTATGTAGTTTTGTTAATTTCCAATATATGTCTTGATACAAAAGAGGTTTTTTTTTTCTTTTTTTTTTTCAATAGTTTTAATATTATATATTGGTTCCTATATCTCCTGAGAATGTCTGCATCATTTGTTTAACCAATGTCCATTGCTTTCTGTTCCCAACTGCATGCAGTCCTTTGGCAATTACTTATACCAATAAACCGTCTTTCTCTAATATATTAGGGTGCTAGTGTTACCTTTTCCTTAACTAATATCATACAACCTTGAAACATTCGGCCTTACAAATATAGGTGAGGATATATATATATATGTGTCATTGGCAAATCAGGATATGATCTGACGTAAGGCATAACAGGAAAAAAAGGTTTTTAAATTCATAATACATGCTCTACTCTGACGACTGGGAGTGAAGGCTATTGTGGGTCTTGGGTGCACCAACTAACAGTTTATGGAGGTATATAGTATATATAAAGGTTTAAATGAAAGATGGTAGAGGGCGCAGCAGAAGACCCTCTGCGGTCAACCCCCTCACCTCACACCCCTACCCAGGGGAGACTGGACACTTCCCTGCAGGGCCCGCGCATTACGTTCTATAGGTCTGATTAACCTCATTATTCTTTGACCAAGGACTTATTCAACCTCGTTATGTTTATCATTTGATTACATAATATTTGTCTAGTATCAAAAATATGACATGCTTGGATCAGGTTACATAACCGCATTAATTGATCATGTTAATACATTAAGCGCTTACCAGGTTATATAACCTCTTTGTTTAACCAATTCATGAGTAGTTGTTCCTAACTGTAACAACTTGCGCACCACACCTTCTTAGTGTAATCTAACTTTTCCTCCAATGAAGTCTCATCATTTAACGTGACCATTATTGAAGTCAGGAATCTCTAAAGCTAATATTTGTGCTGACAATTGGCAAATTGATGATGTATTCCTGAGGTAGTGACTCCGAGTTCGTAATTCTTCTGTGGATACTATTTTTTCAACAGTTTTGATATCATATATGTTGGTTGCTATATTTCCTGAGAATGTCTGCATCATTTGTTTAACCCATATCTGTTGCTTTCTGTTCCCAACTGCATGCAGTCCTTTGGCAATTACTTATACCATAAACCATCTTCCTCTAATATATTAGGGTGCTAGTGTTACCATTTCCTTAACTAATATCATACAACCTTGAAACATTCGGCCTTACAAATATAGGTTAGTACATATTACACTAGAACCCCGCTAAACTAAATAAGAATTCCTGTTCCAAGGAAACTGTCCTCTTAAGCGGGGTGTCCCGTCAAGCGAGGTGACCCGGAAGCGGGTATTTTAATATATATATATATATATATATATATATATATATATATATATATATATATATATATAAAATCGTAAATGTTCCTTTTCTCTGCCTCAATCAATCGACGACGTCTGCCTTGTCTGTCATGGCACTTCCTCCTCCCTGTCCACCTCTCCCTCCCTTCCTCTCAAGTTGTCCGCATATTTGGAGAGCCCTCTGGTGGATGGTGACGTGAATGCCGGGGCCGGGTCCTGCCCGCACCCCTGTCCCCGATAAGGTGGTGTTTAAGCGGGGCCGCGTTCCCCGCCGCGTCCCGAGGTCCTAACCCCGCATCCAATATCGAGCGCGCGCCCGACGCAGCAACCTGCGCACGGCGCACTTTTATCTCCTCGTTACCATGGTAACCGAATTAAGCCTTTCTCTGATGCCGTCTCGGCAATCTACTTAAGCCAACCCTGGGTGCTCGCGCTGTGCGTCCCACCAAACACGCCCCCAGCCTCACCACCCCACCCTATATCTGCCACCTGGCGGCGCAAGTTGGCAACAGGCCGCCATGCTGCAAAACACCTCGCTGCCGCTGACCGGAAACAGGAAGGCGGCAGCGCTAGTTTTGGCGGGGTAGAAGTGTGGGAGGGTGCTCATTGTAGACGCGTCTGTTTGTTGAGGAACTACCCTCCCTCGCCAACCCGTCAGGTGTTGAGGGGTGACTTTTGAGAACGTACATTCCATTACCACCGTTGTTAAGAAAAGCTCGGAGATTCTCAGGGGTGAGATAGAGCAGGAGATGCATAAAGAGGGAGAGAGGATCAGTGAGCTTAATGATGCTGTTGCGAACCCAGGATCATTGGTAAATCAGGAAATGATATGAAGTAAGGCATATCAGGAAATATCAGTTTTTTTTAATTCGTGATACCTGCTCTACTCTGATGACTGGGAGAAAAGGCTATAATGGGTCTGGGTTGCACCGACTAACATCTTAGCGTAACAAGACAAAAATTGGAAGGCTAACCATTATAGGAGTTGAGAATTTCAAAAGCTAACATTGGTGCGGAAATTGATGATGTATTCATGAGGCAGTGACTCCGAGTTCATAATTCTTCTCTGGATACCGAGTTACGGCTGGGAGGGAGGTGGGGGTGTCTAAGGGTGAAGATTTGGGTGTTAATGCAATTGTTTCGTTCCGTCGAGGTTTATCAAAAACTTCTTGGTTGGAAAAGCGGTTGGCATAGGAGGTGAATCGAGCCTAGCCACGTCTATCTACGAAGATTTGGGTGTTAGGTCATGGCCCATGAGAGTCTCAAGCCATGTTGCAAAAAGATAACTCAAGAGTAAACAATAGAAAGGGCGGTGAGTAGTGAACGATATTATGGAGATTGCTGTAGTAAAATACAGGCAATGCTATCTGTTTGCCGAGTCACCCTTTGTGGACTAGCTCCTGGCCGTACGAGCTGCTCGCGAGCCGGCCGTGTGAGCTGCTCGCTGGATCAGTGCGAGCACCGGCGAGTCGTCGCTCACACACAAGTTGATTCATAACGGCGTGACACATACCGGCACACCGCCTCATTTATCGGCCACAGAACTGCGTCCTATACCGCCTCATTGAATCAACTGGCGTTCCTATGGAACCTCATCGGGCATCTCTTCATTGGGCCATCTGGCATCTCTATATTGCCTCCCCGGTCATGCCTATAGTGCACCATCCATCCGCAGCAAAAGCGCAAATAGATCCGGTATACAGCCGCTCATACGGTCATACAAGGCTGGCTCGCTTGACAACGTCCTTCTCTATCGTGACTCATTCTTCATCCCTGTATATAAATACCCTACCCAGTGCTGTTAGAGTATCTACATATAACTCAGCCTTAACTCATTGCATGGTGTATTCCCATACTGATATCCGATTGTTTTGCTGTGTTCTAGCTGGCATCGCCGAGAGTTTGTTCACAACCATTTCAGCTGTTCAGTATTATAACGTAGAGTGAGAATTGTACGCATGAAGGATCATTGATGGTGCTCGTCTTTATTTGGGAAATACTATCCACGCCATTTGCGTCTTCTTTCATCACGCGGCAATTTCACAAGGATTTCAAAATAGAAGTATTTATTTCAAACCAAGTGGACAGCTAAACTAGAACAGGTTCCATTTACAACATGCACGCTCGCTGAGGATTACAGAACGACATCATTTCTGGACTTTCTCTATATCCCATTAGTTTACTACCGAAGTGTTTACCTAGTGTCTGACACACTGATTATACTGCTGAGATATTCCTATTTCTTCGCTGGACTCATTCCTTTTTAGTGACGTTCATGGTGGTATTGCATATTAGAGCGTATAAGAATGAGCGGTGCTCTGTCAGGAGTGCCTCTGACATCCTAATACTCTCGGCGGAGATACACCCGTCACCGGCCATGTCTAGTCTATTTGGAGCGATCAAGATGGAGGACACCTAACCACAACCGTCTGATTACTGTCTAGAATGTGTAGTTTTAGGGACCATGCCATGTAGGTCATTGATGTTAGCTAATTATAAATCATAGTTTTATTAGTGCATTTGTAATTCTATAAACAATGTTAAAACATCTAGTCCATTCCAAGGTTATCGTTAGACCTGTTCGAATATTATCCTTGCCTTGTAGACTACATATAACGTGCACAAATCAAAACGGTCAAAATCCTACATTTAGCAGATCCATTTTAGAATGTCGAACAGTAAACATTTCAATACTCTGATATTCGTAATGTTATATGCCAGGCACTAGGTGTATAGAATTAGATATGATCTCGTCTCTTCCAAAAAAACTTCCAGGCGCACAAGGCAGCCTGTCAAGAGTCTGTTAGAGTCTAGTTAGAGAGGTAGGGAATTCTATACCTGGAAGTAGTATGGCAGCGCAAATGACGTCACATGCTTATGTACAATCAGAAGCACGCTTAAAAGCTTGGACAGAAATCATACTTTGTCCAAAGGATTTACATTTGCTGAGAAATATGTGGTATAAATTTAATCTATTGTGAGTTTTGTTCGTTGGCCTAGAGGGGTGAGTTTCCTTCAGCGGAAAAAATTGCTAATAAATGATATGAATAAAAATCTAATAGCACAGTACAGACTGGGAATTCAGTTTCAAGTATTAGAGATATTTAATCATCTGGAAGCTTGCACGTGTGTTTTTGTCCCGGGTTGGAATCTGTGCTATTTTTAGCACCGCCAAAGAGAATATTCCCTGCACAAGCGAATGAGCGAGCAGCAGAGCTAAACTCCTATAGACCCTTTTGAGACTGCCCTGAAGGCCTCCAAGTGGTATGTGAAAGGGATTAGATATGACAATGAGTATTGTCTCACTTGTAATAGGTTCACTGTTGTAAATCGTATGTGTATCCAATATATATAGAAACGTATGTATGTTTAGCATCATTTGTATGTAGCAATGTTGATCATAGAATCAGTACGGTCAAGTTGTTAGATATTTAGGCAAAATATATCGGAGTATAGCCGGTATGCAGTCCTATTCAACATTTTCCGTGTAATGTGTTCGAGTGTTTAGAGATAAATGATAATCCTATGGTATAACATATATACAGACACTAACGGTAAATCGATTATATCATTATGAACAATTAGATAAAGATTACAGACTTGTATTGATGAAGGGGGGAATGCATAAAGAGATAATTTAGCAATTGTTGTACAAGTCTGAACCAATAGATCAAGCTGGTAGATATTGGCTATTCACATAACGCCACATACACTTTTTATAGGCTCTGGAACTTCAGCTGCATGGATTGGTTAACACGCAGGTTCAAGTACATTTGTCTGTACTGACAGCCAAGAAAAACACAGGATCTGGGTCATCTGACCACCAGCAACCAACCACGGTCAAGTTCTCAGGAAACTTAGCAAGAATTCGTGCCAAGATCACTGAAGTCCACGTTCAAATCGGTCACCTACTCGCTGGTTGCAGAGCAGCCTTGCAAGCCTGAACCATTAGATAGTTAGAAATATTGTTCAATATATTATCAATAATCAATATAAGACAGGTAAACACGCTTAGAATATGAAGGGATATTTTGATATGACAAAAGCATTTTTTGCATGGGTATGACTTTATCGAAGAATGACAATTAATTGATAGCTGAAGGGATAGATGACCAGATATAGGCGAAAAGGATTATTTGGAAACCATGATATCCAATGGGCGACATCGTATATTCAAATAGAGGGGATCGCGTTTATCCTATGGATAGAAAGAACACAGACTGAGTCATTTTTCGTGTTGTTAGGAGGCAACTGTGGTTGCCCCTGGGTGGCGGCAATCAAGGATCCCCTCCCCCATACGGAGTGGGCGGCATACTTAACGGTGGCTACAGATATCACTGTCGAGGGTGATGTTGGGGGTAGCGCTGTGGATTGGGCTGGAGAGGTGAGAGCGGGGGCGGGGAAGCCGGTAGCTATGGAGGGAGGAGTGTCGACGGGCGGGACTATTCCGATCACGGAGCTAATTAAGACGTGGGTGGCCGGAGACTATGATAAACCATGCCCTCCCCCGGCTCAGTGCTGGCCGGCCGAGTGAGTCACAGGGGACGGGCCGGCTAACCTCCCGCGAGATATATAGTTCGAGCTCAGGAGGCCGCCCATAAAGGCAATCATTCTCGATGATGATCAGGCGAATAAGCACCACGGGGGGCGTGAGTAATACACGTCCCGTGTCGCTACCCGGACTGCTGTAAGTAGTACAGTGAGAGATGCCAATGATCCAGGACGCCAATTGGTTAAGGGAGTGGCGGAAGTAACATAAGGATCCATCTCCTGTAAGTCGGATATATATGAAATGCATCGGGTTAGATTTGAAATTATTTAAAGGCAATGCTCAGACATAATCATTCATGAGGTCGAGTAGATATTAGCTATCTGCAGAGTCGTTAGAGCTCTGTCGTTCTCTAATGTATAGCTTCTGAAGCTACAAATTAGAAGGCAGGTATGTATAGTCCTTATCTTTTTAAAAATCCATATTCGAAAGAAAAATATATGTTGATTTTCCAATCTGCATGCGAGAGGTGTTGCGTATTACATTGTTTACATGATACATATCTTAGATATTTCAGATAAGCAAGCGGTCAAACAGTCTCATAAACATTAGCTGGATTATTCAGTTCTTACTGATAGTCTATTGGTATTCAACATCGTATAGGCATTGAAGGTCCTATGTAATGTTTCTGAAGTTAAATGCATTCTATTTCATCAAAACATGTATAGAAGTTGTATCATTACTCCTCTATAGCCTGATATCGGGTTTACACTGCGTTATTTAACAGAGCTAATGAAATGTATTTCATGACCGGTTGGCCGTTGAGATAGTAATACATACTCGCAGCTCAATAGTTAGTCTATGATGGCCTTATTGCCCAATATTATAGGTGTTGTGAAACACCCTTCTAAACCGTAGTTTATAGGCATAACTTGTGAAACACCAGTCTAAATCCTAGTTTACAAATATGGTGATGTACAGTATTTGCATATATTTTTTTTCTATCAACACTAAACAGAAAAATCACATTAGTTAAACCTAGTATAACCCCAAAGAGTCAGACAGTATTATATATTGCATTAGATTAGCAACATAAAATTCGCATTCGGTATGCGATATAATGAATGGAATGGTTGCTACTTATTCAAATTCCGATATATCACAGTTATAAAAAGATTCCTTTAGAATATAACTTTTGGTTGTACAGTGTTTTATGTCTATACAAAGAAAACGTCGCACAAAATAAATTCAGAAATGTTACTGAATCTGTAGAATTACTGCTATGCTTAAGCCCCGCACCTACCAACGCCGATTCTGGCCCCGATAGGCCTTACGATTGACTTCTCGATTGGAATCCAAAATTTGATTCATTGGCCATTGTGTTAGGTAGTTTTTCGGGAGGTCTTGAGACGTGTATCAGGTAAGTTATTACTCATGCGTATTTCCAGGCTTCATGGCTTCCGGAAAGGATACATTTGTCCAGACACATTTTTACAGTTAGGGCTTCTAAGTGTACAATAAAACACTGGAAAGATCGCATTGTGGATCAGCAATGTGGGATGTAGTTCTATATCACGAATGACACTCCTCCGAGCTCCCTTTATCTGACTCTCTACCAAGCTGTATGTGGTTGCCAAGTGTACTTATGTTTTACACTTTATTGTTCAACCTTGCAATACTTCTACAAGTTATTTCACGTTCTTAGGCATGCAGCATGAAGTTTGGACTGCTCATGTGTGCAGTAATCATAGTGCACTGCACGGCCTGGGCAGAAATACATGTCAACAAATCATGAGCGCTTCAGAGTCTACTGCACGTCTTAGAAAGGCTATGATTTCGCTTCAACAGCCTTCTACGTCCATTCATGGTAAAATATCTTTAGTCAGGGTGTATAATGAAGACAAGACAGCTTAAAGATGTGCATCTTGATAACAGAATTCAACGAGCAGGTGATGAGTCAGTCTTACCATGATGCACAGCCTGAAGCCGTCTTGTCTTAGTATTGCACTATATTTTACTGTAAAACTTGGTATTTATCTATTTGTTACGGCAGAAGGAGTCGAAGATCACATTATCTGTAATCTCCTTATCGTGTAATAAAACTATTTTTCACCAATATATATATATATATATATATATATATATATATATATATATATATATATATATATATATATACGTATATAGCGTCTGGTCAATAGGATTATTATCTGATAGCGGACCCGTCGCTGGCGATTGCGACCTGAAAGGTGCCTCCCCTTCAGTATCAGATTTAATCCTACTCGATTTCCTCAATTCTACCTTTATAAGTGATTTTTGTTTTTTAGACTTTCTCCCCATCGTCGAAATCAAATAACCATCGCGATTTATCTCCAATAAATCAACAAATAACGAAGATGTCTCAGAATTTAAAATTTACAGGTCCAGTCCTGATGACATCCAAAGGTAGAGTGACGAATGCGCTCACGGCAACCGTCAATAGAACTATTGACGTAAGAGATAAATAACCGCTATACCATAGAAACGCCATAGCAACTCGCTAGGTGGCGACGGTAGTAGCTTAGTCTAATAATTATATGTGTATAAACAGGCAGTTATACAGTAATATATATATATATATATATATATATATATATATATATATATATATATATATATATATTTATTTTGTGCCGTTTCTATGTGGGTTGTTTGTTTATTGTTCAATCTCAAATTTCTACTACTTTCCAATATTTCCTTCTTTCAGCCATCTATTAGGAGCGATCTGGTGGGGCTTTTAACACTTCAAGGTGGATAAGACATCCCCAGCAGAGATCGGATAATGCCTTGAGGCATTATTTTTTTAAATTTAATAATATCTATGATTTCTTTGTTTTATGAAGAAATAATTTATCAATGAATATGAAATTTTCAAGAATATCCAAGTGTATGATATAGAATTTAACGCTATTTGGTAAATCAAATGATAGAAATAAGGATGACAGGTCTATCACATGATCAAACAATCGAATATGGGTTTGGACGAAGGTCTGCCCATCCCTTCGCGTTACACCAATCCCAAGTACCGTCCTGACCAAGAGGACTCTGCCACGGACCCCTGCCTTTAAAAGAATAAGGAAAATAACAAAATGCCTCATCCCAATCCTCACATTCCAAACACCATATCCATGCCATAAAAAATATTTCTGGTGGTGTTAGGCAATTAGAGACTTATTCTAAAGAGTACATGTTCGTGCTCATTAAAGTACCAAACGTAATTTTGAACAACGAACTTTATGCGTCAGTGTATCATATTGACAACTAATTTACCAATGATATGGTGAGAAAACATCGACCAAACATTTATCTTTGTGATCCCTATTATAATGTAGGGACAATTTATATTCCTCTATGAGAGGTCGAGCGTGACCAGAACGATGGATTCTGTCGTTAGATTAAAGTAACACAAATGTAATGATATAACCTTAAAAAATAAGAGAATTGTTCTACTATGGGGCTAACAATAATATCAGCTCATACCGGTTAACTCCCGATGCCCAGTCTGGATAACGAATATACAAAAAAGACATGAGGATGGGATGATGCCTGGATAACTTCACATTCGGAGTAACTCACCCTCTGCAGTCCGTTGTATGCCTCCTCGTGTACCCTGTTCTGGTGACGGTCATCGCTGTACAGGGCCACGGTCCACATCTGCCCGTCCGACGAGTTGATGCTGACGTGAACCAGAAGACACGGGTACAGCGATTTGCAGTCGCTACCCGGACATTCGCAAAGGTATTGAGTCGTATAGAAGGCGCTCTCCACCTTACATATCGTCTCCCTGTAGCGGGCAACACGCACAAAGGGCTTCAGGAAGATCACCCCCGTTACGATGAGGGTTATTACGGCAATGGCTTGCCAAACAGTGAGAATGATGCAGAAGCACGCCTTGGAGGGGCACTTTATAGACTTGGGCGGCGGTACATCCACTCTGGGGCGCTGCATGGTGGGACTGAGACGTACCGGGGAGGTGAGAATTCACCCCCACCCTTCCCACTCACACCCCTTTCCTTTGCCTCCACGAGATTCCTGTTGACGCACCCCAGGGGGTGGGGGTGGTGGGACGACACCTGACGTTATCACCTGCGGGTCGCTGAATCACCGAGGATCATCGTGAGGTGTGCTGCGAGCTGAATGGTGGCCGGTGGAATGTGGAAGATGGTCTAGGCACTAGTGAGGAGAGGGGAGAGATGAGTGCAGTCAGATAAGCCTGGAGTAGAGCTGTGGAATGGCGGCGTTGCAGGCTCCACGCCTCTTGTGTTTGGGAGGTTATTACCTGACTGTGTGGACTAGATTCGACACGTGCTCAGCGTGCAGACTTCCCGTGCCACTCATACCAAAAAGGCAGGTGTAAAAAGTAGTTCATGGTAGCCCGGCGACCCAGCGCTAGTACCTTGAAAAGAAGACAAATCTAGTCTCAGACAGGAAACATAGAAAATATTTCTGTATGCCAGAGACAGCCAGGGAGGTCGGATGTAATTGGCAAGTTTCCAAAGCTATTTGGCAGGATGTAGACAACTCGCTCTGTCAATTAACGTTTCGATTTTCCATTACCATGCAGTTTTATTAATACCTTCCGTCGTTTGAAACGGGCAGGTCCTATTTCATGTTCTGTACAAAAGACGTTCCAGCTTAGGTTTTGGTTTACTACAAGATCCCACACTCAGTAGGATCATTACTAAGCTCAATTTGATAGTTTTATAAAGGGTATGTATCTTTAACACAGCATCGTATTGGTCTGTTCTTTGTAACATCAATAATTATTTCTGATGTCTTTTTGATTTACTAGTACAATAAATGATACTTGGACGTTGTCAAAAACCATTGATTGACTATTAACCATTTCCCCATTGCTATCATGTGTTTTTGTCTGTCTCCGCCTGTTCAATTCAAATTCATTTCGTGGTCATGGCTCCCGAACAGTATGAATTAGCTATTGCTACTGATAACATGAAACAGGGTGTTGTTAGATAGGAATATACAGCTAAACGGCTATCATGAGCTTCAGATGAATCTGCAATGTCAAAATCAATATCATTATCTCCAAAGACGAAATTAAATACAGTGTTCCGAACTGTTATAAACCCATCTGAATATATTTTGTATCACGTGAATTCCATGTAACTACCTAATTAAACGTACACGACTAAATCTTACATTCAACTGACTGACAGGAATGATATGGCCAAGTCGTATACTAATCACATTGGTCAGTCATCAGAAATCAATACAAAATTAAGTGACTGGTGGTATTTGTTATAGATAAACTCGGCTTGCCCAATTTGCAGATCATACTAATCACCATTTGCCAAAGACCAACCAACAATTTTTACGATTTCAAATGTCCATTTTCAATTAAAGAAATTACTAAAATGGCAAGGCCCCATCGGATTTGTTTGAAGCTGCGAATTCTGACCTAAATTTAGGACTCCCACCATTGCTGATTAGGTATATCAGACAGGAGTGTCCGCTTGGGACCTGGCAGCCTGGCCTTCAAATGGTCAGAGTGACCATCCAGTCTGGGCCATGTAGACCGACAAGAACTGGATGTTGGACCAAAAAGCAATCATTGACGTACCACTGCCGGTTACCCGTGTAAGTTCACCTTTCAGGAGGCCAATTAACCCAATTAGTCCCATTAGTGATGGCCTCCTCACCTGAGACGTGCGTCGGCCAGGCACATTCCTCCCAGGATCCCCCACCTCCTCGCCCACTCCTCAGGATGCCACTGTGAGCAGCTCATAACCATTGCCTGAAGTGGTGAAATGATAAATCACAGAACTACACCCTTCTATAGAGTCCTCCTGCCCTGGTCACACTAGAGGCACTCAAGTAGCAAGTACTGCTAATGTACCATATACTGGGTCTTGAGACCGTTATTTAGCAAGAAGCGCTGGAATTGGTGCAGCGAGCAAGAAATGTGAAACTCGGCTGTGTTATGATACTCACAAGGCACGGTGTCCGGGGGCGTTGTCAGGCTGGGGATTTTGACAGCATCTCCAGGGTGGGGACAGTCCGCTCCATGCTTGGCGCAGATATAAAAAGCAGCCACAGTTTTGTGCTGGTTTATTTTTTGTGTGTGTTTTAAACATCCATACTGGGAATGGATGTAGAACGCTAATGTCAGTGCTAGGAGGTGGAGACGTGATGCAGGAGCCTTTCCATACTGTGTGATGTGTTTAACAGCACTGAGCTGCTCCTAGGATGCTCGTGAGGTGCTCGTGAACCGTGCGGCAGGCCTGTTGGGCTTGGTGATGGTGGCGGTGAAGGTGGATAGAAAGGAGGCGGAAGAAGCACGGTGAGCTTCGCTTGGACGGTCGCCTCTACAGTACACTGACTCTGAACTGTTCACAAACAACCCAGTATCATCACTGTCAGGGTGTAATATCTAGATAGCATGAGCTCTGGATCTTCCTAAACCATTTCCTGATCATTGCACACCCAGTAGATGCCCGCTGTCCGCCTCCTCACTAATCCTCTGCCCGGTTGACGTGAGACAAGGCGGTGCCGGCGATGTCAGAGCGATGTTGTGTTTTTCCGTGTTGTGTGATTGAGTTGCTCGTGAAGTCGTGTGCTGCTCCTCTTGTCTCACCTCCGGAGCTTTAGAGTTGCTCTCCCTGTCTCTCCCACTGAGTGACACCCTCCCTCACTTACAGTGCTGCAGCCAGAGCTCCTGCTGGAGCAGCGAAGGCGACCGTGAGCAGTGAGCGGGCAACACTGGTGGCACTGATATCTTATCTAATCTAGATAAAAACCGATACTTCCTATTTATTAGAAAGCCTCGCACCTACGTGTCAGTCCCCACACATGCCTTCCCAGTCGTTGTCCTCCCCGACCCTGCAGTCAGTTGAGCGTCAACCTCTGGTGTACATTTTACTCCATGTGGCTACCTCCAGGGTAGGGCATCGCGCCCTTCCTACTGCCGCTTGGCGTCCCCTCTCTGTCGCCGGCGTTCGCGGTTGCCGTACGGGCGTGTGGCCGGCGTCCGTGCGCTAGGAGGGAGCGGCGGGGAGTGGAAGGCCTGAGCGTCGTATTGATCCCCGTAGTGCAAGAGACGCCCGGCGGTCAGTTGGCTTTACTTGTCTCCACTCGCCTCTAGCGTGTGTGTGTGCGTGTGTGTGTTGGAGGGCGTGGGAGCGGAAGAACCATGCCCGTGTCCGTCTAGATTGGCCCGTGTGTTCGTTGGAAGCGCACACCTCCACACGCCAGCCCCGGTCTCCTGCAGGCTTCTCCCCGGCTCCGTCGAGCCAGCTCCCCGACACCTGTCCTCGCTCCGGTAGGTGGGCTCAGTCGACGACCCTGGCGTCACATTACGACAGGTCCCCCCAACCCAACCCAAGCCGCGAGCCGTGCGCTGCGCGCATACACACGCATCCAGGCGCTAGCCTCAGCATGGCCACGCCATCACACAACACAGCAGCAGCACCACTAGCGCCATCAGCGGCAGCAGCTGCAGCACCAGCGCCTCTAGCGGCCTTGGATAGTGCGAACAAGCGCCCCTCCCTCCTTCTCCCCCTCCCCTTCCCATCAGCACGCACCAACACAAACCTAAAGCCTCGTCGTAGGAGAGGCACTCACAGAAACACGTGCCAGTCACAGGGAGCAGCTGCCGGGTGAGTGGGTTTGACGTGTAGTTATCTACCTCTGACAGAAATGCCAACAGCTAGTGGAGCACTGTGCATTCCGGGTTATTCATCCTGTGGATTAACCCAGCAACATCAGTTCCTCTCTCAGTCGCTTCACATTGAGGGGCAGATAGATCAGATCTGCTTCCTAGACTGCCATGTAGGCATTTCATGGAAACTGCTCAGAGGCAGTAGGCATCATCCACCCAGTACCATCTTGCTGTAGACTTCAAGCCATCCGACCCCTCTCCTTCCTGTAAAACGAAGCCTGCTCACGGGGCCATGGTTGCAGTAGTTATGAGCAGCTCACCTACATAATGAATGTACACCCGCTCCCTTTTCCCACTCTTTTTACCCCTCTGGCGGTGGCGGTACCTCTACATAAAGAGTAATGGTGCTCGGCTGACCCGGTAGCCTGCCTCGAAAGAAACACTTCTCACTATTCTGTCACCACCATATCAGACTCTGAGCTCAAATATTGACGCACAGAATCAATAAAGTACATTTGGAAAATATAGAAGCTCAGTTAACTCAGTTATTTCAGTGATTCCCGTGAGGTGGGCGCAAAGAAATTCCAATAATTTAATGTAAGGCATGTAGTAAATTTATTTGGAACTTACATCGTATAAAATTTCATCCGGAGCTCAGACAAAATCGGAGCACATTTCTACGATTCACAGCGACAAGCTACGATTGGTTTGCCACATATCACGATTGCCCTAAGTCGTCTAGAATGCTCCTACATCAAGGACACCTATAGGGCTGCAGTACATTTAGCTTATATTTAACCTTATCAGTCCGAGTAATGCCTTGAGGCACTCCCATGCAGGCGACGATAAATGCCTCCAGGCATCTTTTGTGGCCATTACTTCAAACAGTATTTTATGTAACTTACGGTACCATTGCCAAAGGAGCATCGTCCACTGGAGGAATATTGCTACATATATGTAGGACGTGGCATGTGGGCCTCCCGCTAGTGGGTGGGACTAAAGGTGTTAAAATACAACTTCATTCATTATACAATTTATGCAACGATTAGGACTGGATCCTGAGACATGTCCCGGACATATGGAGCCTCAGATTATTGCTCAACTCTCTATACCTCGAGGGGTGGCTTGTCTGCTAGTGTCCTAGGACTTGTCTTGAGTGCTGTTGAATAATCCAGGATGTATCCTCAGGATGAAGGATAAGATCTAACTCAGGACGGAGCAGATCTTGGAGGATGCTTGCAAAATGTCGTTTCATAAACTAGATCCTTGGTGGACAATAAAATCTCTCCTACAAATTGTGCTTTTTGTGACACGGATAATTTTTCAGGACAAGTCCAATTGGGTGCTGTTGAATAATCCAGGATATGTTCTAGAAATGGTCCTCGGACCGCCCTTGGTGAAATGTCGTTGCATCAATTTTTAAATCCTACAGCCAGGACGAGTGAAGGACAGGATCAAATTCGTAATTATTCTGTAGAAGACTTATACAAACATTGTAATATTAGGTCTTTGAGGTATAGAAGGGTGGTACACTTATTGATGCATGTGCTATGGTGGTCAAATGACCCTTCACATTGTACAAAAGGGTTAGCAAATACTAGAGGGAATCATAAGGTAGTTATAAAGAAGGATTTTCCAAATACTGAAAAATTCCGAAACCGCCTTTGTATCTGGGTATATCAATTTGGAATGGTTTGCCTAAAATGATACAGGAAAATCCTGATAAAGAGTATTTCAATATTTATATAAAGGAATACCTATTAAAAAGGGATAACCTATGGCAGGGTAAAAGAATTGGCCAGCCAGCCGGCGTGAAAATCACACTCATTTATTAACATGATTATTTAAAGCTGTTCTTCTCATTCTGATTATCCCAGGATACCCAAGGGGGTGCCACCAGTCAGGAGAGTTCCAGGACACTTTTCACGAAGTATCATTCGCCCATGGATGATAAATTATTAAGTGTAAATTCAACGATACCTTGTAGATCGTCGGTCACAACTCTCCTTCCCCACGATAAATTGAATTATCAATCTCAAACCCTCCTACGACCTCTCCTCAGACCTTCAAGTAATGGCTGGGTGTAAAATTAAACGGCCCCTAAGGGTAATCAAACGCGATTGATGAGCTCTCGTCCACTTGGTAGCCCGTGGAATTATCCTTCATGGCGACTCTGCTCACCAACGAGAGTTGAAAATAAATCTAGCCAAATGATATCTCATTGTAATTGAATCTTTTCTTGATGTCAATAAATGCCGCTATTAAAAAAAAGAATAAATAAATCTAGCCAAATATTTTAGATATTCTTGATTTATCTCTGCCAGTTAGTTTGTATTTTGGTTCTATAACAAAGATTTATCTGTAGGTTTAAATGGGTAGATTACGCTGTTCTTGTTATTTTAATTCTCCCAGGGGGTGTCACCAGGCAGGAGAGGTCCAGGACACTTTTCACAAGGTGTGATTTCCCCAAGATAAATAATTAAACCAAAATGGACGGGACCTCATGGATCGTCGGCCACAACTGTCCTTCCCAACAATAAAACAAATCATTCCTTTCATCATTTCCAATTTTTTGTTAAATATCATTTATCTCAGCTGATTTAACGTGGATCTTTATAATTATTTAAAAGACTATGTAAATTGCCTTATTAGTGATAATCAATAAATAATATTATAGTTATCATCATGGAAACATTGACAGACAACTTTAAATATGGTGAAAAAGATCAATTTTTTCAACAAGTTGTAACATAGGCTTGGCCTACAGATGTAGTCCTGTGTCATGCATGCTGCATGTAAATGTCCATATTCGACCAGGTCCGGTAAGGAAAGGGTTAAACCTAAACCTTCCTAAGACCTCTCCTCGGACTTTCAAGTATCCTTGGGGTTGAAAATTAAACACCCCTCCAACCGGTCACCCAGAATGAATTTTATAAGAGTGTATTCTCATCATGGGATCTGGTGCACAACAGCCCACCTAGGGATGACGATAAACGTATTAGTGTGTACTTGAGGGGTAGTGTTTTTATCAAAGTCGTCCAAGGCTGACCATATGACAAAGGCTGCGGTCTGCCGAGTTAAGCATCTTTTCAAAAACGGTAATCTTATGATACACGAAGAAATGAACAACGACTTCCTTCAGCTATCCTGGGGCTGTGGTTACTTGAAGAATGTAATGGTGATGCAGACAGCAGGTGTATTCTAATCAAAGTTCCAGGAGAAAACTAAGTTTATGTTCTTGAGGAAAAGCAGTAAAACTATCTACAAAATACTGTGAAACAAATTCTTGCTTCATCAAAAATTGAAAAAGATAATACTTTACTTAAACCTTATATTGCATTCTTAAAATGTGTTCCATTAAATGCAATTGGCTATTTTTGTAAATGTCCAGCGTCGTTGTAATATAAGACATCGTTACTCTGTGATTATTGAGGTGGACATCATTGCCACTGCCGCCTATGTCCATGCAATGTAGCCAGATCAATGGAGAGTATTTGCTAGTTTCGCTCGTATTAATGTCAACTGCCATATCCTTATGAGCATAACCAAGGTAGCCCGCTGCTCTTAGTGGCACTTTACCTCTGGACTCGGCACTTTCATTTCAGGACATAACTCAGTCCCTAAAAGGCACACACGGTCATTGTGGCTCCCCAAAAACGCCCCTCTTATGGGACAACATGGCCTGGATAAGGCAGTACACGCATGCCCAGATCATACTGATCCATTCGTTCATTTACCCTTTAGTACCCCCTACTAGCGATCCACGGTTTCGATACTATGTTATCACAGTGCCCCCTGTGTTATTCGTTGCCCATGTTCCGTGTAAGGTGGTTGGTGTTACTACAACAATATAATAGACGGATTACTTCGCCTATGTTATCAAGACAGTATTTGGGGGAATATCCTCAGTAGAGCTAGACTTGTAGTCTCCATGTACTCGCCTGCTTAGTGTTACCAAACTCTTGACTGGTAACCTTTTACCTACGCCATGGAGCACATGGAAAACTAAAAGGTCTGTCCCAAAACTCTCTACTGGTACTTTGTATAGATAGCTAACTAAGTCACCAAGTTTCACGAACTCCCTTTGTATGTATCACCCGTATTTTCTCGTCTGTGTACACTGTTAAGACTCACACATGGAAGAACGCTAAAGATGTTTTAGTGAATGTCTGAATATCCTTTCTAAATATCCTCTAAATGAAAAAAAAACAACCGAGGTTTAAAATGATATCATCCCCTTTCCAGGACCATTTGTTATGGAGCACCGGATGATATTTGTTTAAACATAGTTACATCCTGCAGGCTACATCATTGATGAAATCTGATAATGAAATATCATCAGATATTTTCCATTCATGACATGATTCAAGGGTAGTTTGTTAATTGTACTAAAACCGATATCGGTCGTAGAATTTCATTCACATAAATCTACAATGTTTTGTAGGTCAATGATGTTCAGCTCCCTCTCCATTCTGATACTTGTTTCCAAGACATTAGATTATACCACACATACAATCTACTTGAGGAGTTTCATCCCCTGTGCAGTTTGTGAGAAGGAATATGATTTAAAGACCGGTACAGCAGTTTGCCGTTTCATTAAACCCAGCCGAGAGCGACATCTTTAATAAAACCGTTCATAAGAGAGCCTATGACACCATATGTGTTGCCATCATAGTCTTGCTCTTGTAGTTGTTATTTCAACCATCTTTTCAAAACAGACGACATACAATACTCGCTTGATGAAATACTGAAGTTGTGTTTGTGATACCATAACTCATTATACCATTACCAACAGATGCCATGGATTTCTCCCATTGATTGATTCACCAAAAGTAGGGCTCTAATTCCTTGATCGATCCAATTTCCATTCAGACTCGCTCTAAAATAAATGTTCTACCTCTGGTATTGATGATCATCCAACTGAAGAGTGTCTTTAGAATTCAGATGGTAATGATTCTACTTCCACTGATAATAGTCCATGGGTCCCGTATTTTATTAAGTTAGGGTGGTTGCAGTGTCGTTCAGAAGCTTCTAGTTCTAATCCTTTTGCTTTAATTATCTAAATGTATTTAGAAAACTTGCAATTTATATCGTTATTTCTCCTCGGTTTTGCTTTGGAAACGATTGCATTGATAAAATACTTGTTGCATTTTATATAAGTTTCTTGGCTATGTACTCAATAAGAGCAGTCACACTCTGGATAAGAAACGTAGAACCAGACATCATTGATGGTGATAGAGATGTAATCCTACTCGAAGTTACTGGTAAGGATCTGACTATATGTATTGGACTATCTATGAACTATTGATGAATAGGAAGGCAAAACTTCAAAGGCAATGAAGAGAGGGAGGTATCTATTCCCATATAACTTTCTCTACATTCTAAATATTGTATTCAATATCTTTCAAAGTTTCAAGACAACCCTTCCAGTATAGATCCTTGAACTATACAATCACATGTGATAGATGTTTAACAAGGAGGAAGAATCCTCGGAATATACTGTGATAAAGAAGACACCTTGGTACACTTTCTAAGGGAATGCTATGCAGTCAACGATTTCTAAAAAGCATGTATCTAGACATACATTTCACAATAATTATAGAGAAGAAATGAATATACATTATGATCAAAAGGTTTACCCTTCCATGTATATCACTATGTGAAGAGGTATATCTATAACTGTTTCACATGCATATGTATATGCGTACAGCCTAGCGTATATTTGCTGATTTGCATAGGACCACTCACGTTCTGTTCATTTAATCTCAAATGTGAATAACTTCAATAGCGAGTGAATGCGTCAGGACGATGGCTACCCCATGAGGCAAGTTGTGTCATCTTCATGTGCTCTGACATGTGCGACTTCTCTCCTAATGAAGTCGCTGTGTCTTCCTCGCTCAGTGGTGTTTGGAGGTCATACGCTCGGCACCAAATTGCCCCGAGACTTAACGCCGCATGCAACCGATAGAGAGCAGCAAGGGGTAGCAAAAGGTTCCGGCCAATCCCACACACTACGTCTCCATACAGGCTCCGATTGACAAGGGATTGAAGCCACATACTCTGCAATTCCAGCCCGTTCACCACCCACAACGCTAGGTTGACAAAGAGGAGAAGAATAATCCACCCCCGACCCGGCTTCTGGTTGGCTTGTATCACAGTCATAGGTGTCCGCCATAAGCCGTCCTTGATGGCCGCAGTCTGAAGACTAATCTGAAGAATACTGAGAAACGTAGCGCCCAGGGAGAAGGCCTCCGTTGTCTTCATAGAAGTGGAAACTTCAGCCAGCTGGCCTACCAGCAGGAAGAAGCTAAATGCGTATGCTCCGAGATGAGAGAGAGTGAGGAGGCCGTCCTCAAAGATAGCATCACGCACCTCGAGAAACCGTAGATTGTGCAGGGAATTGATCATGGCCCCGCTGAAACATACGCCGAGCATGTTGCAGCCCATGTCGGTGGATAGGAATATGATGGTGTTGGAAAACAATACATCCTTTGTCCCCGAAACATGGAGGTATACAACAAACCTCACAGCGCCACCCATAGCACCAGCGACCAGAGAGATCCCAGCAATAATGGCCAAAGTATGGCAAACCTGACCCCTCGTCTTGCCCAGTCTGGTTAGTAAGGAGGTGCCTGAGGTGAAATGGACGTTCGAGATAGTGGTTCCTGTGCGGCGGTACATCTTGTAGAAAAGCCCCGCGCAGATGAGAGAGTATTGGACTGTTAATAGGAAAAGATAATCTGATGCTTTCGCTGTAGCAGTCTCGTTAGCCTGTTCACACACAACTTGCGTTACTGTTGAATTTAAACCTGAAAAGATATATGAGGAAAGATATTAAAAACGCGCTCAAACGTGACCTGGTTATCGATTTTCTTTCTCTAGAATCTATGAAATACCTGTAAATGTATATGCTATAAAACTATTAACAACTGTATCTGACTTGCAATGAATAATGAAAAACCCATTTTGAATCATTCCTAAGACCTAGGGACCAGTCGGCCTTTTCTAACATACTGTTAAACACGGTCGCACAATCCCTTTACAAAGAAAAACTTCATTTTTCAAATCAGTCGTCGCTACCTGCTAAATGTGGTATTGTTGGTCAGAGTTGTGGGTTGGGGGCTGGATTAATATAACCAACACCCCAGTAAAATAGAATTGTGGCTAAGGAAGAGTAAGACATGGGTTTCCTTCTTTTTCTGAATGGAGTTTACATCGCTTCCTTTGCTTAATGTTTTCTTATCCTTTTTTGATACTATGAATGGATCAAAATAGGTCTACCTGTGCTGGTAAGTTTTTCAGAACTAGGCTGGAGATCTTGAGTTGTCTTGAGGATAACATCTGATAACCATGTGACCAGATTAACGGATATGACATGTCCCAATCCAAGTCTGACAGTCATGTACCGAAAGTTTATAAAGATCTGGAAACCAAGGGCAAAGCTTATCGACAGTTATTTTCTAGATGATCCAGAATTTGAAATAGATAATTTGAAGGATAATTCTTTGTAACCTAATCCTCAAATAAAAGGCAATGCTAGTTCACCTCATCTCTTTTAATCATGTATATATTCAAAAATACTAAAGCCAACGGAATCTGGAACTTATAACGTTCTTAGATATATGCACTGGCGAAACTTAAATTTAGGTGAGGAATCAGGCAGGGGAAATTCATGGAGAAATAACTTAGCATTTTAGGTGGATGGGTTATCTGTAATTGTTTAGGACGTGATATTTCTAATCAACTTTATCTTCCTCCATCTTTGACCTACCCGAGCATGTTTGATGAGTGTGCCAGTCTGCACCAGGAAAAGCGCCATTCTCAAGAGGTGTGTGGTGAAATGAATCCATGTGTAGCACTGGCTGTAAAGTTTACTAGTGTTTACAAGGATGCCCAATATCTCTCTACCCAGAGACCCCAGCGACAGCACTGTAGAGGAACAATATATATCCATTGCTTAAATTCTTATTTCTCCTTTACTTCCAATGCATCATCATTTATATAATGATTTCATATAATTATTATTGGGGTTACAATTTTCTAAAATGAGAATTGAACTTATCTTAGGTATTCCAGTATTGATAAATGGGAATCGTTTATGCCTATCCAATAGAAAGCATACCACATTACTTATGAAATAGATTTATATCTAATAGACCCCTAAAATATATCATTTAAATCCATACGTCCCGGTCCAAGTGAGGACAAATAATCTAGCACTCACCGACTAAAGCACCTCGTAGCAAACCGTTCATGCACTCTCCATGGTAACGAACGGGCTGCACGGCATAGTCAAAGGCCCCCTGGCGGTCTTTGTGCGAACTGAGGTGGCTCAGGGAGAGTCTGGCAGCCGTACACGCCCTCGCTGGGTAGGGTCCGGAACCACTTCCTGCGTCTTTATCATGGAACTCCTTGCTTAAGTAATGATGGATGCCAACGAGCAGGTAGAGTAGGAAGAGGACAGCTGTGATGTACATGTAGAGCACAAAAGCCTCCGGAAAGAGTGGGAAGAATACACAGGTCAAAAGGGGTGCAAGTGATCAAGACATTACGGATTTATATGTATGAGCGATCAGGTCACGTCTGAGGCAGAGCACTAGCTCGATGATCATTATACATTTATATGCAAGTCACATCTGAGAACATCACTGCTTTGGCCATTAAAATGAGGTTTGTTCTCTGCCTTTTTATATCTTACATCTAAACATGATCAACTGAACATCATCCAAGACACTGTAACAAACAATTATGCTGGCAATTCAACTCAGCACCTTATAATTGAATATCAAGGGTGCACAAGTTTCTGAATGTTGCTTGAGCTATTTTTTTTTTTTATGTTTACTTGAGTACAAGAGGGTCGTCCTCTAGTCATTTTTGTGAGATCCGTTAACCATGTTTCATTAAACTGAAAAGTACATTTATACAGATATGTCTTTCACATAAGGTATGTCTGTGAGTAGAAAATGCAACAAAAACAAAACCTCAGGTTGAGTTTTTGTTATGTATTTTAATCACTCCATTCACCATCAGCTGTGTATTCCCGATATTTTTCAGAAATCCTGGTGGACTAATGGACTGCTATCAAAGAAAGACTGTCTACCTGAAACATGGCCGAAACGTAGGGAGCGTTTTTCGGCAAGCCGGTTGATAGAAGAACGAGGCAACTGACAATTATTGATCCCCAGTAGACTGGCACGAGACGATCAAAAGGTGACAAGCTGCACATACAGATATAACAACAATTCAATAAGTTATATAAGTGAGTTGAGGACCGCATAGATATAGTGTTAAGACAATAGAAATGTGATGTGATGCTCAAATATTGGTTGGGAATTCTAAATTATACACTCTAAACACAGATTAAATGTGTGATTCCATTAGGATATACTCTATATATATATATGTCGATCATGGCCGATTTATTGACTCGCTAGATCCGGATACATGTATCGTATACAAATATCTGGTTGAATAAATGTGATGGAACAGCCCCCTTTGAGCAATAACAGGTGCTCCACACAGGGGTAATGCTCTTAATTCATCACGATTCAAGAATCCTGATGGCGCAAGGTGCTTCAGGAGACTTGCCAGTCAAGAGAATCGTGCTAGTGGTTTCAGCCCTTAATAGGGTTATTATAGAGGAAACGATTTCAAGTTTAGGGTCTGAGCCCGTATCCCATCGAGTTTGAATCACATAGCAATTCACAAGGCGAAGCCGAGTGAATTACTATGTGATTCAAATGAGATGGGATCGAGCTCTGACCCTAAACTTGAATGGGTTTCTGAATTCATCTCACCTTTAATATTGACTAATGGGCTAACATTTGTGACATTATCCCCCATTGGATATTTTTCCTAAATATCTAATGGGCATTAGATACGAGTTCTCAATGTTCAGTCTATGGAGAAAAAAATATCTGGGGTGAGATAAAAGTAGGAATAGGAGTTAATTTAGATGATTAGTAGTAGGATTAAAAGTAAAAGAATGAGTCGTGTGGAAGTGGAGAAGGTAAAGAGATGTTGTTTGGGGTTCCGGATATCTTTGCATTTAGAATGACGGTCACGAAGGACATTTTGGGAATACAAATCTGATTGTCTGACACAGGTATAGGTCATCTTGTGGAAAGGATCGGGGGAGGAGGATTTCCAGTGTAGCATCTCCGGGGTTAAGATCTCGTCAGAGAAAAATTTCCGAACCAATTTGGAAATTGTATTAAATACCCTTTAACTGCAGCATGATGCCTCCAGACATTCCCTTAGCTACGGTAGCATGATGCCTCCAAGAATTCCCCTGACTACGGTAGCATGATGCCTCCAGGCATCGTAGAGGCACCAGGGATACATAAATACAAACTCAATAAATAAAGATATAATTGTTTGAATTAAAAGAAATTTTGACAAAGTATAAGGGGCATATTAGACCTCGAACTGGTATGACAATTTGTCTCGAATCGCATGTCGCAGCAAGGTGCTTGCTGTAGGAGGGCTGTTTTTGCAGGAAATGCCTGCAGTGTAATGCTATACAGGGGAACTAGGTGTTGCAGGGAAAGGATTAGCCTAAGTCAACTGGCTAAATTTAATGATATGAACTTCTAGATTCCTTTGTCATAATTGTACATGTTATCGGACTAAGACATTTGATCATGCCTCTATGTAGCTAATATAGCTATATGACTTTAATTAAATAACAATTATTTTCAAGCTGGCTGAATGAAAAAGCATGTATAATTTGTATATGATTATTGTCTGCTAAGAAGGGCTGACAGTTAAAAAGGTCCGTGGTAATTTGTACCAACCTCCGGCGGAGTATGCCTTCCATTATCTTTCGCTCAGTGCAGCTACGATGAGATTCCTCCACGGGATGGTCACCTATGTAAACTAAGGACCTAAGTCTATCCGTTGAATATGCTGAATTCCAAACAAATAGTATCTACTTCGGGTACATACCTTTAAATATGTGGGCTATGCATTGATTGGTGCAGACCGGCAATAGATAAGTTAGCCTAGATGAGGCTGTTGTGCTACATTTATTACCTGACCACGGGTCTTTAATTATTCAAACTACTGGTGGCAGCTGTATTTCGTCGGTAATTGCTGACAATATCGGACAGATCAAGTAAACTACTCTTTCTCCATTTTCTATGCAATATTGGATTAACCTACATATAGAAAGAAATGTATCAGAAACATAGCAGGATGGTTCCAGAGTAAACTACTTCAATATATAAAATTTTGAATTTGTGTCTGTTATGCTACCGTATATAGGCCTAAGCCTACACACATTCACTTAGGCCACTCAAAAATAAACTTGTTTCTCACCACCTAGCCATTTTTTTCTAGGTCAAAGATGGCTCTTGAAGTGTCATAAAATGTGCTTGAGACATACAGTAAAACCTTGCATTTATTATCCATCGTATACAAAGCCCCCATTGAAAATGTATGGGGACTCAGTAAACCACGACCCATTGTAAAAAAACCTGTCAGATACCATAACTGTGGTATACGGAATCAAACCTGTGGTATACGGCCTCAAAACCATTGTATACGGCAAAAATAGTCCCTTTTGCTATAGAGCAAAGAAATAGTTCCTGTTGTTATACCCGTCAATATGGCAATTAATGGGTTTAATTTATTCGAAAAGATGGATAATAAATACAACAAACGATGGTTTTGTGGACAGGCGGCTCTGTAAACCACTCTCAGTTGACCTCCTAATACACTCGCTAGCGCTCGTGTATTACTACGCGTCAACCTCTCGTGGTTTATGGCGGCCTGTCCACAAAACCATCGATTATTGTCTATTTATTAAGCAGAGACCCTCCGATCCGTGCAAAAGTGTCCGCTTATTCAGGGTGTCCGCTTATAAATGCGGGGTTTACAGATTTTTACTGGTTATGGGTCATTCCACCAGAAAATGTACTTTTGGTGAATATCATACTTTTTGAGGGTTAATGGGCTATAATTTCATTATAAATGAATTTTTTTGATTTATTTTTTTTCTGTGCAAAGAAAAAACCCTGCCCTTTCAGAAAATCATACTTTTATTGGTCTATCTGCATTTTTTTTTAATCTGTGGACTTTCAAAGTGAGAAATTAGCAAAAAAGTGCATGTCCTTTTGATATTTCTAAAGTTTAGCACTATTTCTTTTGTGGAAACTATTAATATATATTTCCTAATTGATTTATTTCCTGAAGTTATGTAAATTGGCTGTTGTTTAGTAGTATTTTCCCTTATTTCTAAGGCTCCGCAAAATTTTTAGGTGTATTTCAATGAAAAGTGTGCTTTTTCAGCAAATGCTATAGGTTATATTTGGCATAGCCTGATGACAATATATTTTAATGGTATACTTCCCAAACATGCACTTAAAACTCTGGACATACATCAATTTTTCACATATGTATATGATTTTCGGCCAACTGCAACAGGGTTTTTTTCACAGCCGAATTACGAAAAAAATTGATTTTACACAATTGATATCACGGATGTGATGAGTTGCATTTAGCACTCTCCACTTCTCCATATTGCTGCTAACTTGGTACAAAAATTACTGAATAATGTGGCCATAGGGCCTGTAGTGTAAGAGTAATAAAATGCTTCCAAAGTGCCTTCACTATGCGAGAACAGGGAAAGTAATTTTGAAGGAATCACGTCTGTGATATTTATCACATCCGAGAGATCAATCAAAGGCAGGAGAGCTGATCACAAGAACCGGATGTTATCCCTTTTAACTGTGCATGCGCCTCCACTCCAGCGGTTCAGCGGCTTGAGGAGACATCCAGCTCATGTGAGTAGTCCAGATTTCTTAGATGCTAGCATTATTTTTCCATCCTGGACATGATTTTCTGTGTTAATAGTGATAACTTGGAGTTCTTGAAAAGTTGACAAGTATTTACCGAAAGTTTGTGGTTTGAATAAAAGAGTAGATTGATGAGTTCCCAACATGGTCACTACTGGAAGGGTTGGGGGTATTTTCAATGTAATTAGTGAATTTTTCGAAAAAATTTGTTTAGCCATATCACGTCCGACATGGAAATTCTTCTTTCGATTGATCTATGAAAAAATGTGCAAAGAGGTGCAGAATATATATACATTAAGATCTATTCCCAATGACAAAATGTATGTTTAAAAGACTGTGTAGTATCTGGACTCAGGTTGTACATCTATCATGTGGTAATAGCCATCACGGACGTGATATGGGTGAAGTATTTTCATCGAATTGACTAGGAACTATGTTTGAATGAGATTAAATTACAAGAATACAGTAACGAAAGTTGTTCAGTAAGTGCACCAAGTGTCTAGGGAGAAAAAGTGAAGAAAGTCCACATGTAAATATATTTTTTTCATGCATTTTTGTAGCCGCCGTCACGTCCGATATATATATGTCGGACGTGACGCCCAGTTTGGTTTCATCTCATAACAAGTATGAAAATGAGGGTTAGGATCATCTGTTTTGATTTTACTTAATGTTTGCATATTGTACTCCATATCTAATCGAAAATTGAAATGATTTTGAGATTGAGCTACTACCTATAGTGGTTTATTTTCATGTCGGACGTGATGCATGATTTTTCAAAACCATACCTGAACTATAAAACTTGGACAAACCTTAGAAAAAATCACCTGGAACACTGAAGACGGTTATATTCTGTGGTGTGATGAAAAAAATAAATCATTTTGAGGAAATCTTTTTTTGACATTTTTGGCAAAAATCTGATTTTGGTAATATTTTTGTTCTTACAGCCATCATATTAAGTTTGTGGGCAAAATATCTATTCTAAATATAAGTCTGAACAATAGTCATACAAAGAACACAATTTTTGAAAACAAATGTACCTTTTGAATGTTATTTAATAGGTAGTTTGCTAATTTGTTTGTTTTCTCTTTTTTCAGTTTTAGGGCTATCCATAAAGTATGTACACACAATATCTCAAATTTTCGACCCTACCAACACCCCCCTACCTTATTTTGTTTTCACAATAAAACACAGAAGTAGCCTATGCACAAAATTTTAACCACCCTGTATGTGCATCTTTGAGGCAGCACAGAAAAAGATGCATAAGTAGTTCACTATTTCCACTTGTCTACAATATCAGACTATGCTTGACATACTGGGTACAAACTTGATGTCTTACAAAAAATAAAATATATTTCTCTATCATCAACTTTTGTATGAGTGTTTTTTTATATGTCGGACGTGACGGCAATAATATTTACAATTTTTGCAGCCTCACAAAAACTGACCCCCCACTAATATCCCAGTTGAATCATGTTTTCCTAAAACTTGAAAGTGTATATTTTGCACACAAGTAAAAGAAAATTTGGTTTGGGCAAATTTATTTTTTCACCCCTTTTTTACCAAAAGTACATTTTCTGGTGGAATTGGACCCAATGTTCTAGTTATTTCTGCAATAGCAAACAGAATCAAAATATTTCTTTTCAGTGGCCCACCGCAGGGCATGCATTTTGCCAGGGAACCAATCTAGCATTAAGTGTGTCGTAGGTGGTGCCCACCAAAACCCCTAGTGGATGAGCGGTGAACCAGGAAGACCCTCCAAGCTGACACCGGCAAGCTTGAAAGAAAATAGATTGGCCACCCACAAGTCTGTCTCTGCTCTGCTACAAATAACCGAAGTTGAGAAGTCGTGAAAATTCACGAATGATCTACCAGGGGACTTTGGATCTAGTTAAGCCGGTAAACTCTCATCTAATACAGAGGGTTAACACGAGATGGCGCCACAACGTTATAACTGGTACGCTGTGTGTGAAGTCAAAACAAATTTCGCCGTGACAACGTAGTCTGCTTTCCGTTTCTGTATGACGTTTAGAAATATGGCTGATAAAACAGAAAATAACCCGTACAATAATAGCATGATAGATGAACACTCATATAAGGTGAGAACAGCTCAATTAGATAAATCCATATCACAACGTGACATCTCAAATCATATACTTGGTTACATTGTCGTCCACAAAAGACGTACAGCTTGTTACCAGCTGTGTTGAATAGAATGACAGATCTTCTAGTTCTAGATTCTAGATCTAGACTAGTATTTATTGTACCGGTACAACTCGAGGTCTAGATCTAGATCCTCTAGATGTGGATCTAGACTCTAAGGATCACACAGTTTTAAATTAGAACTTCCCAAGTATACTAAAACTTCTAGACTATACCGTCTCAACCAGTGCTGTTTATAAAAAGTGCATAACAAAAATTCATTGGTTGGTGCCGGGGGGAGGGGGGGGGGGGAGGGAGGTCATGCCCCGCCCCCGCCCCCCATGACCCTTAATTGCTTTGCTGAGGATTTCAAGGACCTGTACATCTAGGTCCATGCTTCTAGGGCTTGACTGTATTCTACAGATATGTTTTTTAGAAACCTGCATATTTCCATAGGAAATGATTCGCAAGATGAAATATGAACTCTACGGTCTACTATCTGGTCTATCACCATCAGTATTATTCCACCATTCTGACAGTGATATACATGTATTGGGAAATATGTATGCCAGATTCCTACTTTAAATACTGCCGTGGTATGTGTTAAAAGGTTGAGATCCAGATTGATGATGAATTACTGTGCAAAATGAAAAGAAACATACCTATGTAAACAATGAAACGGTAGATAAGATACGTGGGTATGCAAATTTTAAAGGACCACATGACGGTTACCGATACTTTCCTGGTCTGAGTAACTTTTCCCTCTCTAGGATGTTCATTCTTGTCCTTAAATTGTGACAGAATATGGGTTTTTAACCTATAGATATTATCAATAAAAGTGTTATGATATTCTGATCTAGTGGTAACGTATAACGGTTTATCTCACCCCGGTATTTTTCTCCATAGGCTTAACCTTAGGAACTCGTACTCCACGGCCGTGAAGGTAGTGTACCCAATACTCAATGGCTAATTTGGGGAGTTATTTCATCAATAAATGATTGCTGCGTAGGCTATCGGTCTTTCCTCTCCCTTGTTGTTGAAGTCCCCGTCTAGAACATCTACTAAATGATGATGTATTGCAAACATGAACTCTTTCCTGCCAACGCCAAAGCACTTCCAATGCACACATTCAGGCAAATGTATGGGAACTTAGATCAGATTAGATTGGAACCCGGTTCCCTGTCTTCTATGTTCCTGTTCAGGCGATTATGGGACTGCCAATTTGCTCTGAGGTTGATATCTATAAATTGCATGTTGGTAGACCAAGTCACTGCAAAAATAGAGACTGTGGAGGCTTGATACCCCCATCAGTTTGATAAAACTGGAAAAGTCCAACCAGGAAACATCTGAAACTGGATGCTGAGTCATATATAGATCATCCAAGAAAGTACATCAATCTGCTTGCAAGACAAGAACTCCGGCATATGTAGGACATCAGGGTCATACACCCAGTCATGGGGTCTGCTGGGGTGGACAGCAATTACCAATCTGTTCTCCCTGTTGGTCGCCTCGCCTCCTCGTGGTGCAGACCAGATATTCTTGCATGCAAGCATAACTAATGGGACCAGGGTGGGGAGTTAGCTCAGTGGTAAAGAGCACCGGACTTGTAATCCCAAGGTTATTGATTTGAATCCCACTGCAGCCACTTTTCTCCCTCACCCCCAGCAGTGGTAGATTTACTGCTATATCAAAGGCCAATCCTTCTCATACCATGTCTGTGTGGTGTTGGAAGTAAAAGAATTCTCACCTTGGTAAATGTTTAGGGGTGGGATTTCTATCATAGATTCGGTCAAATCCAAAGTGAGTCTAATAGAACATATTGGATGTTAAACTACCAAAACAAATAAACAAATTTGTAGGGGTATGCACTGCACGAAAACCACTATTTTACATATATATATATATACGCCATCGCGATAACGCACGTATCGGCTGTATCATGACTTGTTTACATTTGTATACACCTCTTATCCGCGTCTGCCTTTCGGGCGTCTACGAGGTAATTTCCATATGTAGACGCGCGCGACTTGGCTGTATTTCACGCCTGGCTGTCGAAGATAAACATGCTCTGTGCGATATATATACGCCAGGCGTATATATGATACCAACCCCAACCCCACCCCCAACCCCACCCCCTACACTCACTCTACCCACAGTGAAGCCCTGGTACACAACCTCCGCCTCCCTGCAGTGTGTGTAGATGGATCAGCGGCCGCTCGGTGTGTGCGAGATGCTAATATAAGATTGTATTTTTCATATAATACAGACTTGGATGGTTAATGGCAAATAAAATATGCTACCAGTAGTGTCCCCAAGTTGCAAAGATCGGAACTATTGGATGGTGGTGTATATACAACAGAATCAGGCGTATATATGACGTATATGAGACCGCACCATGGACATGTATATATGCCACTAGATAAGGCGTCTATGAGACGGATAACAGGTCAAACTTTTAGACGCAAAATCCTACTGTTAGACACGTTTCGCATACATATGTAAAGCGGTAAGTTTCGTGCAGTGATGGAGAACGAGTTTCAAATGTTAAGCTTATGGGCCAAAAATACCATGGGTGAGATGATGTACCAGGGATTTATTGCACACTCTGCAAATATTTTCCAGTAACTACTTGTTTTGCAGAGGTTAATAACTGCAAGATATATGTGCACCGCTATATGAAAATTCACCAAAACTTTATGAGCATGACACATACGATGACGATGGTTTGGAGCAGAGCATAAGGGTAGATACTTTTTCACCACTTTGGGCTGTTCATAGATATTGACATATTTAAGCAAATACCATAAGGGCATTATAGTTGAAAGAACCGCATTCTAAATCACATTTATCTTATTTTCCCATATACGTATTTTTCAGCTAGAAAGTGGCAAGGTAGTAAAGATTCATGCTATTCAGATAAAAAGGGCTGCCGCTAGCCGTGCTGTATGTTCGCATTCAAGCAGTGACGAGAAGGACCATACTGAGAGTTGTAATGGAGGCTTAACTGCCGTACCCAGTGCTGATTGCGAGAAAATGAAACAATTAACTGATGAAATGATACGTGCACTTTGTCTGACGGAAAAGGTAGGCAAACACATAAGTTATCTAGCTGGAGGTATACCTAGTACAGCTTCGTCCATAATATTTGCATGATTGATTTAGACGTGTTATCTGTAGAGTTAGTGTTCATCATCTCCTTGCATGATTCTACCCCTCCAAAGTACTTTCACTAAATATAAACAGCCATTGGAGATGGTAATAAGCAATAGGTATAGGCTTCGCTTGACAGGGAATGATAAAGATATTAATCTCCAGTAATTGCACATCAAACATTCAGGTTCTAACAGAGATATTCAAATATCCTTTAGCTTTTATTTCATCACATGATAACAAAGTTTAGACACGAAAAATCGTTGTTTATATCTTGAGATATCATATAACAGCTAAGTATCAATAGTTTTGAACAAGATATTTTCGTGCTTTATAATGACTATTGCCTTTCATATATCCCAAGTATGCAGAAACTAAGCAAAGACTTATTATGCATTCTCAGCCATTCTATTTCATAGGTAGTGAACCTGGCACCTGAGGAGATAAAGCGGAAATTGGAATTCTAAGTGTTTTACACGGTAAGTAGATATGACCTGTGCGTAAGAATGAACTCGAAGGAATATCTTGAAGCAAGCATATAGGGAGCCAAAGTGAAACCGCTGAAACCACAGATACCCACCTACAAAACACCATTTCCGGTGGCCAGTAAGAACGAGGCCTAGTGCTAAACCTATGGGGGTTTGAGGCTAGACTTTTGATTTTGGTCTCGTTTCTTACTTTTGAAGTGCAGTTTACTACTATCGTCTCTGAATAACTCTGTTTCGAAACTACGATGACAGTTGTTAAGTTTATTAAAAATTTGGATCTAAAAGATTGGTGAATGAGACATATAATCTTGAACCTACATAGTCTAAGTACTGAGCGCCTATACCCGGAAATACTATTTTGTGACCAGCTATCGGTGGATTGCAACGGGTTCACTTTGGCTCCCTATTATAACCCTTCTGGTGTTTTTAATATATTATATTTCGATACAATAACGTGCCAACACTCACACTCACACAATTGCATTAATGCCATAGGAATTTCCATTTTCACCTTTCTGAATATCTGGTATACTTAACTTGACCATATGGGTGTTTCCTTCTTCTTGGTCTGAAGTCCCTATGGACCAAGAACTAGCATGTGGAGGTAGCCACAATGCTATTTCTGTATGCGAGTTATAGGCCGCTCGGTATGCCTTTGTTTCATTAAGTTTTAAAAGGATATCTTCTTTACTTGGAATGAATTCAATTTCATCTAGTAATTCTGCCATACTCATCTTCTTTTTAAAGGCCTCCTTTTTTGGCTTTTTACGCGATTCTTTTTTGTCATGTTTCTTGTCTTTATTATCCCTATCTTTTTCATCTGTTTCTTCTTCCTTCTCCTCCTCTGGTTCTTCTTCAATTTCAAATTTGAAATCATACATCGGCCAACACTGACAGAAATTGATGACAATTTCCTCCAATTTGCTCTTAAAACTAACTGATCCGAGTTCTATCGCCGGCTGCGCAGGCTTCAATAAGTTTCTAAAGATGAATGGCATGAACCCTCCAGCCATTGTTGCCAACATTTGATTTGTGGAAGAAACCTTATATACATCACCGAATGACAATACGACGATAAAGACAAATATCAAGAAAAGTATGATCAAAAGGAATTTTCCCGTCGCAACGAGTAAGCTACGATAGACTGGTCCTGGACTGCCAGGAACTTCAATGTCACAAACTGCTTCAAATAATAGTTTCGGTATTCTAGGAATATCATTATTATCAATGAAAAGAATAAGGTCATTGATCATCCAATTTTTCTTAGTGTCGAAGTATAAATCGTCTGCACTTTCATGCTCAGCTTGATCACTATTTTCTTGTGATTTGAATCCTCTATTTTCTTGAAGGTATGATGGCAGCATTGTTACTTCTCCAATATCCTTAATCCTGCCCTTAATTTCAGAAAACAAAGCTTTGTTCAATTTCAGATACTGTAAATAAACATTATTGTAACAATCATAACTATACAGTACTACCATAAATATTAGGGCACCGTACTTTAACACTTTACTGGCATTTACTATGATTCCCATAAGTGTGAAGATACAAATGTGGAGCAGAAAGCTAGCACACTCAGTAACCATCAACATTACCGCATAAAAGGTGAGAATGCTGAAAATTGCAAGGATTAAATTAGAAAATGTTTCCAGGAAATTGCAAGTTCTGAAGTACCTCGCACATTTTGATTTTCCTTTAGGCGCACTTATAATGTTAAGGAGAGCATCGGTTTCAAACATTTGCAATCCTGTTGTATCATCCTTCAATTGACCAGGTAGCGTTTGGTCCAGTCCTGTCTTTTCCCGAGTTGAGATTCCGAGAGCATGGAACAACATCCTCCAGGTAAGAAAAATAAGTGGTAGTGCATTAAATGCAGCAGCAATAAGTGACACAGGCATGGCTATGGGCCAGTACAATATTCCAAGTAGCAAGCCAAAGATTCCAAATTTCCTGAACGGCCACAATAAATTCTTTGCAACCATCCCGATGGCATTTAGACTGGATAAATCTGAGAGATCCCTAAAGGAATCAGTAATCACTGCCTGGAACTTGCTCTTTCCAGGTCGGGTACTGAAGAATGCTATACATATTCCGGAAGTGTAATATAATGCAAATGCAGTAATAAAGAGAGGGTGGGTTGGAGTAAGATACTGCATTAGTCGATACTCAAATAAAACTGGAAGGTCAATGTTTGCAGCCGCCTTCAATCGATCCATGACCTCAGGCTCCTCAAACATGTAATAAACCGCAAGTCTGATGTAAAATGGGAAAGGCAAAAAGATGACCATAAGTATTCTACCAAATACTCTGCACACAGATATCCAAGAAACCGGTCGAGATTCATGTATGCAGCCGTACATGTTCGCATCACAACAGCCTTGTAGTGCATCCACACTTTGCATCTTGCACATGAATATTGCCCGAATTAGGCATGCCCAGAATCCCACCGGGACTTTGTTTTCAGGTAGGAGTTTCTCATAGCTGACATAAATATTGTATTCCGATATTTTTATTGGTATGATTGCATTAGGTGGTAAGTTTCTTGCAAGAGCTTTTGTCGTTGAGAATCCTCTTTCCCCATCCGTTAGTTCCATACGATAGTCGAATGTTACCTTAACTATATTCTCATCTTCGCTAGAATCCATAACACACATCGTTTTATAGAGAGGCTCTTTCAATTTGACGACATATCTTATAATCTCCATTCCGGCGCCAGAGAAGAAAGATGGAGTTGCCAGAGGTCCAAATAAAATAACAGATGCGCTGATGATTGCCATCATGATCTCCAGTATATGGAGCCATGCGTTGGGCATGTCCGTCTTACAGTGCACTTTGCCAGTCTTAGTGTCTACATAGCAGCATTGGTCGGCAAATTTGGCGTAGCTTCCCTCTTTCTTTATAACCTACAAATTGATATGGAATTCAATGCATTAAATCAATTACCTTATTTTTAAATTGCATACACGGTCATAACGAGATGCTGCATTCATATTAGATTGATTAATCTTGTATATAATGAGTTCTCGCAAGATATTAATTAAATAATCCTATACCATAGGAATAAATGTATGGAGATTAACGCACATACGATGGATATTTGATATGAACATAATTAACAATCTGTCGGTCTAGTTGGGCTTGTTGTCCAATACGTCTGGAAATCTTTCGCTAAGACACTCACTCAGAACATCTACTATCCTCACATTCCTACTGATCACCACTCAATAACAATAGTAGTAATGCATGGATATAAAGCATCACATAAATTCTAACTTGTAGTCCTCTACTCACCTGGTGACAGACGAAAGACCCCTCTCTGATAACCAGCTCTCCCCCTGGTCTGAAGTCACGCATGAGCACATCCAGAAGCAGCTCGACTTTCTTCTGCTCGTCCAGCTGCCGCAGGCACCCATAAGGCTGCTCCCGGAGATCCACGTCCACCAGCGCCACGCCGAAGGACAGCGTCATCAGGGAGAGCACCCCGTAGTTAAATGCAAGTGAGAGAATAGTGACTCCGTGACTGTGACCGACTCGCGCCCACTTGTCCAGCTTGTACGTCCACTTCTCACCGTAGAGCAACGGGTTGTCAGTGTGGTTAAGGATGCTGAGACGATACTCGATCAGCTTGGCCTGTTGTAGGCGCAGAGTGAGCACTGTAGTGTAGGTATGGTTGTCCTTTGGCAGGAGTTTGCATGCCATGCGGTCAGCCACTCCGCTGAGGTCAATCCATGACTCGTTTGCTTGTAGGACGCTCTCAGTCGACTGTTTTCTGTGCCGCACGCTATGATCGCGGTAGTGTGTGAGGTTGGGCATGAGATTGTGTCCTGTCTGCTCTGCAGTTTCATTTGTATTGACATACGTTGTAGGCATGTCATTAACCCTGTTTCCGTGAATTACATATATGGCTAGGATGAGCAGAAAGAGAGTTGGTTGCAGTCGAAACATGTTGGCTTAATGTATAGTTTGCTGCAAAATGACTAGACTGAATCGTTTGTTGCTTTGTCCCTGTCTCCGGGCTTCAATTGCTTTTGTGAGCAGAGCACACGTGTATATTCAAGTTAATATTGTTACCCATCAAGGTCTTATTGTCCTCTATATCAAATCTTCGTTAACTCAATAGATAATGATTCCTCTTGAGATACGACTGTTCACAGATAAAACTGTCCACATAGTTTAATGTCCTCATACGGCGAGTATTCTCTTCACATAATGGTCCGCATGAAAATGCATTCGTATACTAAGGTGTCCTGAGGTGTCTGCCATGAAGCATCATTTCATCCTCCTGTAAGTAAATAAAATTGTAATGGTAACCTGTATATCTTGGTGTGACTAGAAATCAAAAGCAATAGTCCTATGCTTCTAATTACTATTAATTGTATAGACAATAATAGATGGTTTTGTTGACAGGTGGCTCTGTAAACACTCGCTGACGCTCTTGTATTACTACGCGTCAACCTCTCGAGGTTTACGGCCGCCTGTCCACAAAACCATCGTTTGTTGCTTTCAGTATCCATCTTTTCGAATGAATTAAACCAAGTTATTGTCATAAAGGTAAATTAAGCCAAGTAATTGTCATATCAAAGGGTATACATTTTCAATGGGGGCTTTGTATACGATGGATAATAAAGTCCAATACATGGTGGTCAGTGTGATTATCGTTGTCAAGTGAATAATTATCTATTTCTTATCACGAGGATAGACGTGATAGTAATAACAGCCACATTTATCTATTGTCTGGAGAAAAGGTTACATTCAATTTTCCTGCAGATATTTAAGGAAAGGTATAAGTACTTGGTTCCCATAGTTTTCCCCTGGTTTGTCTGAAAGTATGCAAAGGTCTAGACTATACTGGATAGGCACATTTAACAGAAGTATAAAACAGTTCCAAGAGTTATGATTACCAACGCCAGTTATTGCTTAGTGTTGAAAAAGTATATACTGTTTCAAAGGTCTCCCGAGTATGGTGTGTCAACGGTACGCAATGTGTGCGTATGTGTCATATTAATAAATGTATATTTACTATGCACCGTCTCATTCATAAAACCACCAACAGTTCAAGAGACACCGTCACGAACTTAGGACATTGATACCCACAGTTCCCTCCATGTGTAGCCTCAGTAGCCAGTGTAAGAAAATGAACAGTGAATATCGTATACCGTATGGCTTAAGAAATATAGTACTTCACGCATATAAGTAAACGTATACATAGGCCTATCCCTCACATGTCCCCACACCCCCATGCACACAGTTACACATCCTATGTACCTAGTTAACTTAGATATCCACAGCCTTTGATCTCGCATTCCTATAGAAGACCACGCAGTATATAAGTAGGTCGGGTCAACTATCATGAAGAGGTCAAGAGGGCGCTTATCGTATAGGAATCGTATATTCCAGAATGAGTTTAAACACATCAGGCATTTACCTCAAGAATATTTAACCCACACGTAATTTCATTAACAATTACAACTTCACACCCCAAATGGTTCTGTATGAATAAATGAGAAATCCTGAGTTCTCTCAATAACCCTGGCTTTCTTACCAGAGTTCTTGAACCTCAAGTATACAAAATGTTTGATTATTTTATATAAAAGTCTGTAACAAAACCACTTTAACCTGCCTACTTCGTCTTATATTTAGGTTACGATTAATTTTGCAAACGTGCTTGGAACGTTGTCAGATGGTGTCATTGAGATGCTGACCATGCATGTGTGTGCTACCGAACCGTAGTCTATAATTGAAGAAACACTAATGTCCTGGGATTTTCCTTTGCCGAAGAGTTATGCAGTCAATACAAAGAATAGAGCGTGTTGATAAAGATTGAAAAGAAACATAACGTAAAGGATTATCTACCGTACTTGTTTACTGGAATTATAAGCACCGGTCTTCTCCTGTCGCTCTCTACTAAGATATGTCCGTTGACTGAGCTTCGTGCATCGCTGACGTGACTGAGTCCCTGCCCCCAGCTGGCGCTAGTGTTGTTTCCTGCCGCTGGAAACCAGCATAGAAAAGTGTCGTATATTATGCATGGACTGGCACACCATGCTTCGCTGACTCCGGACGTGCTGCCCATATTTCTATTGGCTATATTAGGGGAGGTGTTGGCGCCTGTAGAATACATGACACGACGTGTCCCATGGGACCTCTCTACTTCACAAAAGTAAACAACAAAATATCGCCGGGTCTATGTAAAGGTTGAGAAGGTAGTGAGAGCGCCAATGCTGATAATGATGAGCAATCCTTATCATATAATCAACCTCTGGTCCATAGGGAAAATACATTCATGACATTAGAAAATCAGAATTCAATCAATTTTCCCCGTTTAGAGCATCCCCAAATGATAAAGTATTGTGCCATTCGTTATCAATAATTTTCAGGGATTACGAAGCGAATTGAGGATTGTCTAGCAAACAATTCCCTGGCGAAAATATATATGTCATTTTCTTGAGAAACGGTTGTCGACATACATACTTGACAAATCAAAGCTAAAGGGGTAATTATTGTAATGCATCTTGCTGGAGAACCACCCATAACTTTATCATGGCCAAACCGAATATTTATAGATATTCCTATATGGAACCGTTCAGTGATGTCAATATGTATTGCCAATTATCAACAGCAATGTAACTAAAGATGGGTTAGTATTTTGCCCCATCCCCCTCCCTTTCTCCCTTTTCACTTTCTGGTGAAAAATAGATATACAATTCATTGTTTGTAGATACACTCTCCTTAGGACTACAAGGCTCGTTTTGTAATTTATGAAGAATACTGGTAATTCATCTTATATCCCATGTGAGTTAGAAAAGAAAATTGATGTTCTTTGAAGATATTCCATGCACATGCCCACATTAATAGTCTAATTCTATCAGGTCCGCTGACTGGACAGGGCGATAAGGCATAGATCATGTCGCGGAGATGTATATAGACAGTTTGTAGCAACAACAAAACATTAGCATTGCCTATGAGGTGTCAGCCTAGTGATAATATCGATCCATCTGGTGGGCAATTGGGTGACCCAATATGACAAGACACGCGATAGGATCGATACTCTTATTAGTACTACACTCCCATCTGTTCTCACTGTGCTTTCAGAGAGAGTCAAGTGGTACCTTGTTTATCCTCCAGTTCGATCTTTATCTATTCGCTTCCACTGCCTGTCTATCCAGTCATAATGCAGACCAACTCCTTGGTCGAGTATGAAACTATTCTATGATAATTTCTCTGCGTCATCTGTAAATGAATCCAAACTCCGCAAATCTATTTCAGTAGGTTTCCCTGGAATGTACCCCTGCCCAATATCATATATCATGCGTTTATCGTAATCCCTCCTCTTTATATATATTAATAATCTTGAAGGGTGAGTTTCTTTTCTAAAAAGCATCGCTCTCTTTATGTAGTTTAATCTAAAATACAAGTGTATTTACTTCTGGTTCTGCATTGTACACATTCCACAATATAGGGTATATTTTGTTACAATCACTTATTTCTGTACGTCCTAGACTGCTGCAATACTATATCTCATAAAGTACAGGCACTGTAGCCCGATAGGTTTACAGTCTTATATTTGTACCAAGGTATCACACCAGGGGGCGCCTGTGTTTCACGCCTTCCTACCTCACTTCCGCCTTCTCGGACTTCATTCCCGCCAAAGCCATTGTACCACAAACAGCTTTGGTAGATTAATTCTTTTTAATTTTGTCTTTTTTCTTTTCACTACTTAATAAATGGGGGTGTTCTTTATCACCTTTCAAATCCCATATCATTGTTGTGTCATCCGTACGTATCCAATATATAAGTTGTCTTTAGGCCTTTTAGTTGTCACCCTCTGCAAGCAATCAAATGTTTTGATAGAGACAAGCCAATTGCCCTTTTATCTATGGATACCACCTCATAGTATACAGACATTACACACAAATCAACGTATACGATCCTGATCAGGGGAAAGGCCAAGAATTGCTTCCGAAATGAATCCCTACAAAAGAGCCCGTCTTTCTAAACTTAAGGTTGAGTTGCTCAAGACTTGGTTATGGGCCAAGGTAGCCCACTAACCTCCCGAACCCCTTCCTGTTGAGATATGCTGACATCTGGTGGGTACATGAGGTGGTATGTGATGGAGTGCACACTGACAGTGGTATCGGTGATGAGTGCAGGGTTGTGCCAAGGTTGCGCCAGGTGTGTGGTTTATAAATCATCCTACGCCTGAGTGTTTTACGATCATCAATACTATGGGTAGGTCATTGGAATTGATAACCCACTTCAAGTATTATGATGGGGGACACTCTACTATATCGTCTTTGTCTGAAGGCTATATCAATTAGTTTGAAAAAATTAATTTATTATCCATCCAATATGGAGTCTCCACTCTAAGCCTATTATATGGAGCCTCCAGATCGCTACTGAGTAGAATACGTAAAGCTGTTTTCTCCTAGGAGAATACCGTTTTTAAGGCCACATGACGGACATTATAGGGACTAATCTATATGTACAATGCACGGCGCCTGGGTCGAATTTCTAGTTATTTACAAGATTTATTCCCTAATAATTACTCGATTATAATTACACAATCCTTGCTGCCCTAGAAAGTAATTGCCGCTTGTGATATAAACCAAATGACATGTCACTAGAGAACTCTGTCAAGACTTCCTTTTTGTACTTTTTTCTTATAAGAATATGCCAGGTAGAGATTCTCAAGCAGCAAATTATTTTCCACAGTAGAATATATAAGACGACTGACCTGATAGGAAATGCATGGCAGTATAAAACCGCGTCCAAAAGACTGCCGATACAACTTCCATGAACTCCACAGTATGAGAAAGGAGCACTGAGCGAACCTACTATACCCTACCTAAATAACCGCCCTTTTGTCAATACTTATCATTGGTCTGGATTCGTTTACTTTCACTTAAGACAGTTAGCTAACTGTGGGCGTATCGATTTATAGCTCCCACATTTTAAAACACAGGCGTCTCTGATTACTTAGGTATTTGCGCCTCACATAGTTCTTTATCCGTCTCGGACTGACTGAGACGAAGGCTCGTCCATAGAGAAATGCATGCGGAGGCTAAATCAAACATAGCAGGGGCTTTTGGGAGGGATACTTAGGAATGAAATCAAATAAGTTGTCTTTTCATGTTTTCACTTAACTGTTAGAGATGTATGTGCAATGACCAACTTGAAGAGCGATTCAAGACTACCCATGTGAAGGTCAATGTTGAATAGTCTCAGGGCTCGGTTTGCAAAATATTATCATAGGGACATTCAGGGTGTAAAGTAGGAGTGAACTGTAAAAAGTCCCCGCCTAATGATATTGACTCATCGCTAACAAACGTTAGAGGCAGGTCAGAAAAAGTTCTACATTGAGCAAAACTAAATAGCTCTATATTAGTTTTTCGCAGTTTTACTTGAAATATAAGTAACAATACCTATTACCTTTTTTTCTCGTGTTATGTAGAGAAAAATGTAAATATTATAAGCGCAATATTTGCCTAATTCATTTGGAAGAGGAGAAATAGTGGATTGTAGCGATGTATTAGTATTCGATAGGTAGCCTAAATGACAATGTTATGATATTTTTGTGGGGTGACGATGAGTTTGCTAGAAATATAATTCGTAGACTTTGTACCTGAGAGCACCCACCTCTTCTAGCTGTCACTGCTGACGGCTGGTGGCCTATTGCGGGTGATACAGGCTTGATAAGGGTGTAATATAACCCAAGGGGTGGTACTCAACATGCACGCACCCTCTAGTAAAACATGGCATCGTGGGAAGTGGCCTATCCACCTGCTGTTGGAGAGGTGCGTACTCGATCCGATCCTCTGAGGTTAGAGAGTTTCCAACCAGGGTTTCTCTATTAAGAACACCGATTTCCTGTCAGAGCCAACTGGAGTATACCCCTTCCTATGAGTATTGAGAGGTGTAGTTCAGTAGTTAGAATCACATAGGCATACATGTGCTTAGCTAGAGTGAACAAAATTAACTCCACTGTTTTGTTTAGACAGGTAATTAGTAGTAAAGAAGAAACCAACAAGTTTTGGTCAAAGTCGTCGTTCTCCACGAGTTTAATGCGGTGTGATATGAACGAGGCAAAGCCGAGTGAATATCATGTAGCATTCAAACGAGTAAGGGAACAGCGACTTTGACCAAAACGAGATGCTTTCTGTATTTACCTCACCCCTGTACACACTAAAAGAATGGACAACACACAGGCTATAGACCATGGAGAACGGACTGCAATACTCGTAGGAGCATGGAGAACGAGTTCCCAATGTTAAACCTATGGGCATTTATTCCAGGGGTGAGATAAGAACCTATATGCTTTAGATAGTATCCTTTGTGATGGAGGGACAAGCTAGAACCTGTCCTTATCTTCCCTAGAGTGAAAGTATAATTGAATAAATTGGACGTTAAACTACCCAGGCAAACAAACAAATCCTAGAATGAAGTCTGAATGGATTCTATCTATATTTCTATTTCTATTGATGGCCAGTACTTTCTTTTCACGGGGGCAATACGCTGTCAGACTAAAATCCGGATAAACTAAGTTGGATAGTGATTCTTTTTAAGCTGTTCCCGATCTTGCCCTGGCAGCTGGTCTGGTTCCCAGGTCTCAACGCCTCTAGGTCCACTTCAGGAGTCAGCGACCCACTCGCAGCAGCTCAGTCGCAGTGAGAGCAACTCAGCAGTTGGCTGCAGCGTGAGCGTGGAAACACAATCAGCTCGCACCCTCCCCCACAGGCGCCATTGACTGATACACCTGGTCTTCGAGCAGTTCAACGTGGACAATAGCATGTATTAGTAAAAAGGCCAGGATGGATTGATTGCTTCATGCTGGTGTCATTCCTGCTCGCTCACAGAGCTCTTTTTTCTGTAGACGTGTAAAAACTGCGATGGCAGAGAAGAGGCCGAGGGGCACTTGAAATGTGAATCCGCGTTGCTGGTTCGATAGAACCAGACACAATACGCCACTAGAAAATCATTCAGGTGAGTGGGCGCATTGGAAAGTACCAGTTTGATGTCAGCGATGATATCTGACGTCAGAGACCATGACATGACCATGACATGGTACAGCAGTACCAGTTTGCCGTCCATTACCGCCTGGCTGTTTACCACGCTAACCAGTGAGTGTGCACAGCGCTTGGCCCCGCCCATCAGCGCCCTATGAGCAGCTCACCGATGGCAACTGAGCTGACGGCGAGCACCCCCACTGGACCCCGGGACGGCTCTCACCTGCAGCAGGGGACGGCAGACGGTCGGCAGGACCGGGTCGAGATGGACATGCCACACCCCCGGAAGGCAGATAAGCCCTCTACAGGAGAGATCCTGGAGGATTATGCCGACCATACTACTATGCACGGCGTGTGGCGAGTAGGTCAGTCCTCCTACAGCCTTTGTCGAAGGTGAGCATTCAAACACTTTCCGTTTTATCTACGTCTTTCCTGTACAGGTATCCTAAAACCTGCCTAAAAAGCCAATTATAAATGTGCTATCCCTATGAATTCAATTTGTTTTGGGTTTTTTTCTGGGGTTTTTTTCTATAGTTTTCTCGTGATATTTGCCAATATGAATCAAGTAGTTTCATGTCTACTGTTACAAAGATTTGCATATTCATCAAATAGCATTACTTTTATCAATGTCTCATTTGCGTTTCACCATTGAATGTCTGTATTGCCATCAGAGTTCGTTGTGCGGGCATGTAACAACAGTTTTATATTAACAGACATATCCATCATCTAAACTATACGGAATACTGCGTTCTAAGCGGAGAATAGGTAGTTTATAACACTTGCAAACTTAAGTTTAAAGAGAGTTGAGATGGATGGAAATAATCTGCAAAAAGAAGTATTCAACACACATAATATCTATCTATACGTATGTAGAAAGCAAATAATAAGAAACTGCTAAAGCTATCATACATAGATTACTATGTCATTGAGATCATGGTGAATGGTCTCGAATCAATAGACATAAAGTTATTTCAGGATCCTTGATACAGTCGTCTCATTGGAATATGGGTCCTACTTTAGACAGAGCTACCTAGGCAGATGGTTTCTATCTGTCTATGTATACATAGAGAAACTCAATGCCAGGAAGGAGTAACACTGAGCACATCTGAGTAACTCAGAAGACGCATTGAGATTCGCTGTGACAACTGACACCTGAAAACGCAAACCATGTGGGAGGATGACTAGCAGGGGGTGTGCCAGACCCACAAAAAGCCACTGATATCACATCTGTAGCCACAACTCTGTGTTCACACACCATGGTAATCTAAACAAGCCGAATCATTCAGGGGCAGGAGAGGGACACTGCATAGCAAACGATTTATGTTCTACCCGTATTTTATTTTGAGGTAGCACACCTCTGGATACATGGCCTATCTAACACCACGGAGCAAACATGAGGAGATTCAGGAAAAGTGTGGTGGGATGTTTGGATTGCACTCACCTCCCAAGATTAATGTGCCGATTACCTACCATGCTGGATTGATAAGAAGTCTGCATAATCGACGGATACATATATTTGGATATTGTAAAGTGATACATGAGCCGTATCCCATCTAATACGAACCCACGGGGAAGCTGTTAGATATATATCACTGTGTTAGCGTCAGGTAGAACATCTTAAGGGGATGAGAAGGATGAGAAGGCATGGTGGTTTTATAGCTTTAGCATACGCAGTTTTCCTCTATTTGCAAAAAGATATATATGTATGATAGACGCATACCTATTTCACAGTTAATCTTTTTGTGCTAAATGAGATCTTTTAACGTGAACTTGTGGAACATTGCATATGCTTAGTATCATGAAGATAGGTATCTGCAATGTACACAAACGATGAGCCTAAAGTGGACTCATTTTGAACTTCCAGTATCTTCGCTGAAACCTCATAGATCACCGAATTAGATTATATGATTTGGGTCTCACTTCCTGGATGACCCTCTTCAGATTTATCTATGGGTTCTGATTTTGCTCAGATTTAGTTTAATCATTGTGATGACACTGTGTTCAAAGGCCAGGTAGCTTCACTAAAGGTACACACCAATTGATTGAATACTGAGGTCAGACCTTAAGATCATATTATCAAGCCCAACCGTTATGGTTATCTTTCAAGCCCTACAGAGTCTCCTGCAATCGCCTCATCTCTGTTGTCCTCGGAATGCATTCAGTGTAAATCTGCGTCGATGAAAAAATATTCAAATCTGTATGTCTCTTTTGTGGATCTACATATATTAAAGTGGTTTCATACCTTGCGACTGGTAGTCGATTGGACTAGGATCATATTATGTGTTTTCCAATGATCTAATGAGTGTTATTGTTTAAATGATCTATTGACTCGTACTGTATTTAACCCTTTCATAATAGAGATTGATATTTCTTTAGAAACTATTGTAAACACGCAAAAACATTAGTTATTGGAATGGATGCCCCAGATGGTCCCTTCTACGTTGTTTGGCTAAGAACAAATGCCATGTGTCCCTAGTTTCAATATTTCCCATTCTAAAAGCTACTTCTCGCCGTAAATCAACAAATTGAATAATTAAGGCATCGTCTGTGGCACGCCTTTTATTGATAATACGTCAGGTCAGATACACACAAGGAGCGTGATTCCTGCAAAACTGCCAGCACAGGCAGATTTATGGTCATCGTATCAAGTGCCTAGTCACTGATGCCGGGTAGTGGTACGGTAAATGGTGTGTACCAATATGTTAATAACATCACTGATTCCGCAGGGTATTCCATGCGTCTTGTTTGCTCTTTTGACACCTCGGGTGACCTGGGTGCTCTACTGTGAACGTGTGTCGTAGACCATACATATATATCTCTATGCCGCCAATAGTACGTGTGTGCGTGTAAAACAATTCTCTATAAAAGTATGTCTTTTGGGGTGGGTCCACTAAACCATCACACGTAAAATACTACATCATCAGATTCCAATGCACCACATAACTATGATGTGCACCTTGTGCCTACCCTTTCCACTGATTGTGCAGTACGTCATTGCCTTTTCCATCCCTTTCATACTTCACGTGAACTACATTTCCATTTTTCCCCTCCCACTAAGCATCTCAGTTGCTGGACACAGCTGGGTGAAATTCCGAAAGAATTTGTAACTAATAGAAGGATATAACTTATCAAAAAGGAACCGCAGGTGCAGAAGTCATCTGTATGGTGTAGTCCAGAGTGCCCGCAAAACAAAACGATGAAGCATGCACCTGCAGGCTTGGTGAACCTTCTCAATCTACGTTCTTCTTACACGCGAGTTTGATCTTTTTGTGAGACGTCAGTTCTTGTTAGAGAGTAGCAATTTTCCCGCCTCATGAGTGGATTTTTTCGTTGCAATGGCGGTTTTAGTGGCACCGTGGTGGGAGATAGAAGTGTTTCGCTACGCCCCGTTCATCACATAGATCACGTTTGACTCATTTTTGACTGATTTACATCATGCCGAGTCTTTTTCCATTTTTATATTTCACATGTGCTCAAACCATCTCAATGCCGTGATTCTTCAGAGAACATCTATTGGCTTAAATCGATTGTACACGAAATTGCTCTGAAGCGAATACTGTTGTTTGAGGAAGAGAGTGATCCTCCAAAATTACACCGATATCAATTTACACTCATATCGTCTGGCATCAATTTACCGATTTAGAATGAGTTTCCTTATCCACCGATTTGATTTAGGTGTGGTTTATTGGAGTTTTATCAGCACCTCTAAGTTTTGATGACTTTTGCACCTGGTGGCGTCAACTAGTAACAGGATGCCCTCTGGCCTTCTCCAGCCCACTATATTTTACTTACTCCACCTGAGGGTAGTAACAAGACATTCCTGGAGTCTAACCCGAAAGACGATATATCTCGCTGGAGCAAAGAACATGAAATAGGTATGTGCATAACACATTCCATAAGGCCATCAGTTTATGGCTACCAATTACTTACGTTTCCTAAAAAAAATGTCTGTTCATTTTTACAAACTTATGAAGATATGTTATCCTAGGTAAGTAGTGAGTACATCGGTTACCTCACGAAGCCTGGTGACCACAGCCAGGCCATAACTGAAATTTAACATGGCATTGGACTACCAAATAGAGTTTACATCATTCAGAAATATTGTAAGGTCGACAGGCTATCATCAGGTACTGTGGCTGACTGACCCATCCCAGTTTAACCCATTGAGCAGCTCTGTTACAACGAATAGCTCCTTCTCACATGATAAATCATTTCTCTAGACATGGCACGGGCAGCTACACTCGTGTACGAGGAGGGATACTTGGCCACCGCCTCTAGGTTTGCCGACAGTGCTGCCATCTGTCGACGCTCGAGGATGAGTCTTTTATAGCCCACACGTCGACACCGCTACCTATAACTCACTGCGGCCCATTTCACGTGGTACCTCCAACACGTGTAGACCAAGGTATTAAATTCAACAAGGAAACACACATCTGAAAGTAGTATATTGTAACAGACCTCCAGGGCCACGCTGTCACTCGTAGTGGCGTGAGATATGCTATGGAGTAAAAGTGAGCGTCTAATGAGCGTGCTAACTGACATCGACGTACCGGATGTCGGCTGCCCGCCATGTGCTCCTAGGCATTTATAGCTGGTGCTGCAGAGATTTAGTATGTACAACCCATGCCGGGCCGTTTTAAGGGATTAGGCTAAAGATCCTAGAATAGTACTCTCTGGTGTAACTGTGGGATCTTCGGGAAAGCTAAGACTGTAACGCCCTGAGTTAATTAGAAAATTGGATTATACTAGGACCAGTTGTAATATACAGGGATTTATATCGTTAGTCAGACTGACAGTATTTTCTCTGTTGGATAAAATGTGCTCATTGATACCAGTTTAGACAATTTATCATAAAAACTGATAGGAAGTAGAATATACAATAGAAAAAGATAAATAGCGGGTACTGCAAGCATCGATTATTCATTAAACTCGAATATGAATGAGCTAAAAGTACTCAAACCAAAGGGATTATATTTGAGAAAGCGTGTATTCCGGGTATAAATGCCGTGAGAAACTGACAAAAGAAAGCCGTTTAAAAGATCCAATTCGTCCTTAAACACTCACATACTGTATTATTACCAGATGTACCATCCAACGAGCCACTTGGTTCTATAGAGTGTCGCGTAGTGATAAGACAAATACAACGATATCTGGAGTCGTTTAGATGAAAGTGAGTATCATCTTCAGGTTTCCCCAGGCACCCCTCTTTAGATAATGCGATATCTCCATGAGCTAGAGGACAATCGAAAAATGTGGCCCGTATTCATATCACTGATACAATACTAAAGAATTTCATGAATAAAAAAAAGAAAAACGAGAAAACATTTCTTGGAAAAAGTCATAATGACGTTTCCGTGGTGAGTAATGAAAGTATCCGGATATTTTCAAACTAGATCCTGGATCCACGAGGACATTGGTTGCCATTGAATGTCCCCACTTGTTGATGTCTCATTTTGAATGCGACATCTGAGTGACACACTTCCTAATGGATCCTAATCGTCTGTCTCATAGAGCACGATTGATGTGTGGGTGTGGCACTGGAGGATGCAGATGGGCATGCGAGAGTAGTTCCCTATACAAACACAGCCTACAATAACTGTGGGTTGGAACCCAGAGTTGTGTAAATGAATATTCACTACGCATATTGAGAGTTACCCACAGGCTCCCCAACAGTCGGTACAGTGAAATGACTGCTGTTATCTTGGTAATAGAAGTTTCAGCAGATCAGGATGTATTCATCTCCGGCTGTTATGTTCATCTCATTTCTAATTCATTTACATAACAGTGAAAGTTAGCAAATATTATTCACAAAGCTGTTTACATGATTCTCTTTGGTCCTATAAATTGCACACACATACCTAAATTAAACAACTGTGTATGTATTGGCATCAATAAAGAAAATTTTGAAGAAAAAAACCCAAAGAAACTTTGGTGCATTTAAAGGCAATGCTATTTTGGACAACGATATTCACTGGAGTGGATTTTTTTTCAGAGAAGTTCTAAATCCATCAAACAGTGGTAATTCCATATCATTATTTGTATTCATTTGATTTTATGTCGGTTATTTTGTAACGTTCACAAAAGATCGTACGTCATTATCATACAATAGACGAGATTATCATTCCATTATTTTGCATTCTGTTTTCAGTTCTCCAGCATTCATCCCTATCTTAAATAAACTGTGAATAATGTAACTTTTCATATAATCACACTCTTTTACACCAAACGCAATCACTCATCCCACCTTTTCACAGAAAGGCATTATCGATCAATTACCTCTTCAGAATAGAGTGTTTTGCATCAGCATTCAAGGGATTTATGACAGTTGTCTAGACTCATTACGAACAACAAATAGCGCGGGTCGGTAGTAAGTAGATAAGAACGCATCCTGCACGTACTTAAATGACTCAGAGATCTCTTTATGACGTTATCAAGATGAACTAGCTCGAGGAGGTCTTACCTGAATGACTTATAGATGACAAATACAAATATTGGATGTCTCACCCATATTCTTTTTCTTTTGTCTTTCCTGATATGAATAAGTAGAATAGCGTTTAAGTAGTATTATCTAAAGTACTTGTACTTCCATTCTAAACCATCAATGCTGAGTACAATGAACAAGATATCATCTGTATGAGTTGGCGGCGTAATTTCATTTATAGAAATGGTCGTCACTGGTCAACGATGATTTATGGTTTCATATATTGCGAAAAGCTTTTCATCGCATTTCACGTCTCTCACTCGTTAAATGATCATAAATCTTTTATACAACTGTCATGGTTTAACATCGCATAGAATCACAGAGTGATATAAGTAATATAAAGGTGTGGGATTGAGATTATGTCTATTGTGTAGCAGAGGGTAGGACTGTGGGAGGGGAGGCCAACCCTACGAGGGAAATGTGCATAAAGGTGGTGGCAGGGTAGTTATAGAAAGGACGCTGTGCCAGTTGCTGCTGGGTAATGTACGTGCGTAAGGTACGTGGGTGTTACGGGCGGAGTGTCGGCATTCCTGCAAAACACTGCAAATGAATCCACATGTGGAAGGCACATGTGAACTAAAGTATCAGGAATCCATGTGATAAGTAGGGATCGATTCCTGTTTATTGATGTGCCTGAGTCGTGCAATTCACCTGGTCAATAAAGGTACTACATGATATTCAAGGTACTCTGTCCTCACAGGACCCATCACAAATCTCGGTCGCTCTTGAAATAGCTGCTGGTTATAAATTGTTATAGGTTAAACATGAGAGGGTCTATGCTATTCAAGCGTGTTGCAGAAGTATGCTCTAACCGATATCACAGTTATATCTCATATTCAGCTTATAAAATAGCCGTTTTCGTACAATCCAAAGGAAAACATAAAACGGTAGAAATAAAGGAAATTAACCACATACAAGAAAAATAAGAATCCGTATTTATTGAGAATCGGCAATGATATATTAGATAATGTTCTCACAACTCAGGCTCTATATCATGAAAATATACTCGACAACAGTCTTTTGAGCAGGGGTCGTTGTATGCCGGCATGTATTGTTATCAATTCTCCTTACTGGCTCTACAAACTAAGAGTTCCAATTGTGGTACAAGTAAAAACACTTCTGAAGTCCATTTACTGAGCGTGTGCCATACGTTCATATATACACTGCCTAGGTCAGGGAGAGACTTCAGACTATCCCTTCACTATCTGCGTGCCAACTCTTCGTCAATGGAAAAGGTGCAGAGGGCCAGCCTCTCAGTGTCTTTGAATAGTGTCCAGCTGATAATGACCGCTAGAGACTGAAATACCTCATTCACGGGTGCTTGATATATTTGTATCCCAGTCAGGCAGGCGTAGAAATGGCAGGTTGACTGGGTGTAAGTAGGTTGCAAAAGATTACCCATAGACTGAATATGACCCAAAACTTTTATTAATATTTTTTTTTATAATTCCACGCTCATTGATCAATGATGAACATACCATTCGTTCCTAGTTACATGAAGTCCTGGAGAGGTTGACAGTGTAAACACCAGTGAATCATAGACGACAGGAGCCAATAGTGCATACAGTGTTGGTGTATTGTCACATGCATAAATCCAGTGGTATGGGAAATTCAAGTCTGACGATAATCACTCTTAGTTTAAGTCCTTGTCTTTTATGAAGTTTTGAAGGTTTAAGCACTCACAGCTTACCAACCGGAGCGACGGTCCTCCCCGGAATCTTGCTGGCTGGCTGCTGAAGCATCATGTTGGTTCTGGAGGATAGGTGACTACATACAATGAAACGTCCTGAGCCAGTAATTCCATTGCATTCCAGCACACCCTTGGGGTCGTTTTATTTTCTACACGACGAGAGTAAAAGCCACGAGGAGAGGTCATGCGAGGGTTTGGGTTTGATTAGTCAAAGTATCTCTGGCAAGGAGAGTAGTAGCAGACAATCCACGAGGTCCAGTCCATTTGCATTTTATTATGTAACGTCCGGCCGGGCTACCTCGCCCACAGTCTTCTTCACCTCTACTGGCGGGCGACACCTAAAGGGGTGTTGTGGGCGATTCACAGTAACAAATACCAGCATATATATTTATTTAAACTATCGGAAATATGTTTATTGTTATTTAAATTCAAACTGGAGGTGTTACTGTTAGATGGAGAATTACTTTGCTATTTACTTAGTTCTTAGAAATACCACTTGTCATCACCTGCAGTGTATATGACCTCTCCTTCAAGTCTCCTCCAAAGTGTCTTACAGGCTTATTTGGTCCTGGGATTCTCTCGAAGGAGGTCTGCTGGGGTGGACAGCAATTACCAATCTGTTCACCCTCTTGGTCACCTTGCCTCCTCATGGTGCATAACTAAAGCAACCAGGGTGGGGAGTTAACTCAGTGGTAAAGAGCACTGGACTTTGTTGATTCACATCCCACCACAGCCACTTTTCTCCTTCACCCCCAGCAGTGGTAGATTTACTGCTATATCAAATGCCCATCCTTCTCATACCATATCTATGTGGTGTGGGAAGTAAATGAACTCTCAACTCGGTAAATGTGTAGGGGTGAGATTTTTACCTGCATTCATCGGTTTCGGTCAAATCCAAAGTAAGTCGAATTGAACGAATTGGACGTTAAACTACCCAAACAAACAAACATACAAACAAATCCCTCAAAGGAGATTACGGACGAGGATTTCTAACTCTACAGACAACAGGGAAAATCAAATGCGATTGGCAAGGTCTCCTCCAATAGGAGGTATCCTTCGTCGGGCCTGTCATCCCCTATGAGAGTTAGAAATAAAATGACCCCCTGGTTTCAAGCATAGTTCATGCAGCATGCACCGACTTACTCTTATGATCTCTCAAATAACCTTTCGTCTTTTATGTAAGGATGGCATTTTCCTATTCTTACACAAGTTTTTGCTCTTTTATTATACCATATCCATGTGCGTCTACCGAACTAACATGTATATTTAAAAACACCCTTATTATTACTTACTTAACAATAAAATCAGATTTAGAGTAGTCACAGTAAAGCCCTTTTCCTGAGGGTGACGTGTAACTGAACATCCTATGTCTTTGTCAAATGATGATAATAATATGGCATTTACTGGGTTTAGGGACCTCCAATATTGCCATATCTGATACATAAGAATCTATATAAAAATACAAATTTAGAGTATATGATTTCTCTGCCTATACTCAAATCTTTACAAGTCTCCTTTTGCTTGCAGGATCATCTGGGTTGTAGCACTGTGTGTAGGCATCTCTACTCTGATGTACGTCGTCATTGAGCAGCTCAGAATCTACGGGGAGTTTCGCGTGGAGACCGTGCTCTCCGTCGACGACCGCGCCAGCATCGAGTTCCCCTCCGTCACCGTCTGCAACTTCAACCAGTTCCGCAAGACGCCCACGCTCAAGTCGGGCAAGACGGGCGAGCTGCTCAAAGACCTTTTCTCTGTGGAGAGGTTAATGAAGAAGGTGGAGCGCGACGTGGAGGAGGCCAACGCGCCCGTCGACGATGAGCTCACTGAGCGACTCATCGGCCTGGCGCATCTGCTCAATAAGACAGTATTGAGAGCGACCTGGCTGAACCGCGCTATATTGCTGGAGGACTACTTCACTATGAGTTTGACGGAGGTCGGCGTGTGCTACACGTTCAACTCCAAGGAGAGTCGGGAGCGGCATGGTCAGCTGATGGTTCATGATGCGGGCACAGACAGCGGGCTCAGTCTGCTCATGGATATAGAGAACAGCGAGTATTACTACGGCGAGGGCACCTCCGCCGGCATCAGGGTAATAACTGTATTGCCTCTATATATACAAGCCATACCGTCTATTACTAGACACAGCTCTAGCCGTGCCTTAGTAGCCCCGATCTCTATTCCCAATGGTAGGCATACTGAGAATAGAATCAATGGTAGAGGTGATCCGAAGATGATTTCAATTTATATTATGATTGTGCATAACAGTTCCCATAATTCCATAGTGAACTTTGACGTACATCGGGGATAAAAATATAGAGGGCCAACAACTGAGCTCTCGATACACTACGATGGGCCTAATGATGCATCTCCAGGCACAAAATAGAAATCGGGTTGGAAAGTTGACTTAAATCCGTAGCCGATACATCCGAGGATGCGCCTCGATGCAGGCATTGTAAGGTCTATCATAGGGTATCGGGAGCTCAGTGGACACCGGGCCTTAGCCATGAGTAAACGAGAATATCGCTTTCATGGTCCGCCACTGTTACGCCTATATTGGTCTTTTGAATTGTTTTCATTTGTCAAATTGGAAAGCATCTGAGTTCAGTCGTCGGGGACTTGTAGCCCCGCTTTCAATATACTGTGTTCAGAATTCAAAGATTAAAACAATCCAGAATTCAATCTTGCCTGGCGACCTTGCGGAGTGTCGTCACCTCAGCGCAGTATTAGCATCGAGACTCGTACCATCCTAGCGGAAATTGCCAGCATGGTGTTGTTACTTCCCATAATCTTCCACAGCAATCAGCAGTATACTTCACAACACATAGATCCTCCTCAATTACCCCAACCGAAACGAATAGGAATCAACGCTAGACTCGTAATTCTCCACACTTACTATCCTTTTCCCTTTTTTATATTTTCAGAAAAAAAATCAGTTTCACAAAAGATCTTCCATAGATAATGAACAGTGTAACATTAATATCACGCTTATCTCATGTTTGACAATTTTCTGTTTTACAACAGATCTTCCATAGATAATGAATAGTATAACATCAATAATATGCAATAATATCAACAATAGTGACAGTCTGACAGTAGGAAATCATGAGTTTGAGTGGTTACAAATAATCGTAAATACAGTTTAACGGACTTTTAACCAGTTTCATGTTGATTAGTGACCCTTGTAATCATAGAATATGACACTAATATAATAACTCACTTGGCAGCAGGCTCGATAGCATAAGTATCTAGTACATACCTGAATAGGTCATGGCTAATTCTCTATTGATTTCACCTAAGGTAAGTAAATTGGAATGCATTACATCCATTAACAGCCTCTTTGTGGCTTTTAGATAAGATATAAAAAAGTGATATTCAGAACTTACCCTAGGTGGAAAACAGTAACTGGTATAATATATGGTAAGTGGGAAGTTGGCAAAAGTCTTAACACTTCTTATATGGTGGTTTTATATCCGGATCCCTTTCATTTGTTTCAATGAGATATGTCCTATTGCATTGCTTGAACATATATTAGACCAGGTGGGCTTTAAATCTATATCATAACTTGCGACTAATAAGTGGCTCCCGACCCATAGGTGGTCCCTACAAAACTTTGTAGATGGTTTAGGAGAATCGTAGGAGCTCCTTCACACAAAATGTCTCCGTAGGAATTTGATATAAACCAGTACCATGGATGCGTGGAGCTTTATAGCTGATGTTGGGTCCAAATAGTTTTCTTATAATCCCAAACAGGTATAGACAGCTTGTGTGAACCCAGCACCATCGTCTGTTCAGTATGCTTGTCGAAGTTGTCCATTGTAAGGCATCTAAAGTTGCACAAGGTTATGGGAAATTTAACTAAATGCTCATATTTAAGTGTGAATTAGGTCATTGTCAGTTGCCTATAGATCTTGTCAGTTAATCTGGTATACCAAACAACATTAATTTAGTTTGTTCACAATTCTCTACAACGACCTTTACACAAGTTTTTATAGATTCCAGACGAATTAGTTGTGGACGCAAGTTGCCAATTGCCACTTTAATACAATGCCCACCAAAAATAATAAGCGAATCCCTCTACGGCATTCTCATGCAGCAGTACGGGGCGATTTGTCATTTCCCTATCAAACCCTACCTATAGACAGAGTGTCCAGTCTACCCAGTGAGGATTCATATGCGTATTGGAGAGAGAATGATTGATGAGTTCATCTCGTCCTGCGACCCCTCGGGCACCACATTCGTATAGATCTAACTGATGTCTGGTATGGTGAGTCAGGCTCCAACTACCAGTCCAAATCAACACACAGTCAGACAGCAGATATGGACATACAGTTGGACCAACATGCCAGACAATGCGGAATTGACAGAGCTAAAGATCCAATAAAATATAGGACGTTGACAAGCACGAACTTGAAGATGCGCAAGCAATTCCAGCCCTAGAATCTAAGCAAGTTTATTCCCTTTTCAAGGGATGCAATACAGTAGGATTCACTTGATTCTTTTATAGCATAAAGTGATATTGCTAGCCACTTTCATTTTATATTCGGTAACTATTCGGTTAAAGTCTAACTCATATGGTCACAAAAGGTGCTGTTGGTTAAGAGTTTTGTTTTGCAAGGTGCGCTTACTCGCTTTTCTGTGACAACGACCTATCACTCCCCAAGGCAATTTCCGGTTCACCAACTATATTGAACTTACTAGCGACTTCGTCGATTCGTATTTAGCTACCATCTAGGGCCTACCCACTCCCCCCTTCCCCCTATAATTTCTAACTGCCGTTGGTCCCTCTAGCAGGTGAAGGGAAACCATCGTAAACTCGTGGTTATCATTTCGTATGACACAGGTGCTTGAGCTGATTATCGGCAATCAGAACTCTATGGATTGACACCAGCGAAAGTTGGGATCTCATTGGTTTCTCACGAGAAAAGTAGATCAGAAAACTACAATTCTAAATTATGTTTTCAGTATGGCAGGAAATGAATCCTAAGGATAGAAGTATATCTGAGTAGATTAATACAAAAAAGAATAGCAGGGTTAAGTTTGGCTCTACACGAGAATCTCACTCTCGTTGCTCTTCAGTCTCCAACCCTAGGTCTTGTTAACTCTGTTTCTATGTGCGGGAGATTCTCCAAGCGGATCCTACCAGAATCATAGTTTTTTAGATATAGTATGTAACAAAAAGAATGTGGAATAGTGAGGTGGGCTGTCAATTTGTACCCTGAATGTTCTTCTTCACCAAGCATTCCATTGTAAAATATCTTTTTTATGTGGTCATAAATTTCTTATTATTGCATATTAGGTAAAGATTTAGATCGTTGTGATACCTGTCATGTTGTTGCATCCCTCTATTGTATCATTTTTTACAGGTACTTATACATGATCCGAATGAGGTACCTATGGTCGGCCAGTACGGTTTCTCAGTCGCCCCCGGGACTGCAACCTCAGCTGCCATTAGAATTACAGAGGTAATGTTTTATTTAAAAGTTAAAAGATAAAATAGGTCATTGCATCTTATTTTCCTGTTTATTTGTTTCCTGTTTTTACTTACCTAAATGCATAGTGGCCAATAAGAAATTATGTTCCTAACCCTTAACTAATTGTATTTTAACGTCCAAAGAGATTGGGAGCGCACTTTGTTAGATAATCTATTGACCAATTAAAGAGATATAACTATTTGAAATATTTTCCATTTGCGCTGATGGGAATTTATCAACTTTGTGTTTGCTCTCTCTCATCTATTGTTTCAAAAACAAACAATTAGCAGAGCAAATGTGACGCCCAGTCATACCGATATTGAAGTTCGCGTGGCATTAAATTAGATTAGATCGATCCGATATTATATTCCCACTTTTCACAGCTGCTTCGTTTCACATAGATACCACAACAACAGGACAAATGGTCTACTAAACTATAATTATTCGAGAGCCAACGGCGATCACTGTGCCTATCTGTCCATGCGGGTACCTTTCTCTCACTGCTGTGATTAGATTATCGCTGTAATTAACTTTTTTGCAACTGATTAAACCGGGAAAGTTGATAGTGTTCACAATGCCAGCATAACTCACTCATATTGCCTGCCATACAAGTGTCTCACATCAGGAATTAAAGTAGAAAAGTAGTACAGTGAAGCACGGGGGCAGTAATAAACTATTGGCATATTCATTCACATGTATTGGTCTTCAATGGTGTGGTTGAATCTTTTAAATAAAGAAGTTGTGAACATACTTTAGCATACAATAACTCAGGGATACCAGTTTTCCACTTATCAGTGGAAACTTACCTTTTCATTTTCAACAAAAGAATACTTCTACTGTAGAACCCCACCTAAGGAACACCCTGCATAAGTAGAAATCCCGCATTAACAGACACCACTGTTCGGAAAGGATCCCTCCACTAGATGTTTATTTTAACCCCGTGTAAGCAGACACCCCTTATAAGCGGACGCTTTGGCCCAGAATGAAGTGTGTCCACTTGCATGAGGTTCCACTGTAAAAGACACAATATTCTTGGAGTTGCTCTTCCACATAGAGAGAGACAGTGGAGTCCCACCCCCCTTCCCGGTGTAGTCACTGGGGGCTCCTGCGTCCCAGAGGAGCTGGTAGCCAGACACGTCCACCATTGCCTTGCTGTTTTGGAGGAAGCAGGCATCCAGGATCGACTGATTGCTAAGGTCGGCCACCTGCCACTCTCCCGACCAGGCCCCACGGTCCAGCTGGGCAACGACCTGTCTTCGTACCACCAGGGGCCTTCCCTTGGCACAGAATAAGCGGGTGGGGGCTTCCTGGATACACTCTGGCCTCCCATGTTGCTCCCATCAGGAGAGGGACAGTATGTTGACGGTCACCCCGGTGTCATTTAACATGCATACGTACCGGCCGACCCCAGATGCGCCCCTCCATCTGCATCCCCGGTCCCCCGTGCTCCCGGCCCCCCTGAAACATTTCCCTCTCCCAGCTAGCATCCCAGCCACCAGTCACCACCGCAACTGAACAAACATAAGCTCAGAATGATGCAAGGGTTGTACAGGTGCCTTGATGCCGTACTCTTGGTTGGCTCCGTACTACATGGCATGACAAATAGAGGGTTAAGCTGGAGGCAAGGGGGTGGTTTGCTCAGCAGATTGCCGCAACCATAGTGGTGGAGAGTCATGGCCTCCCATCAGTGTACCAGAAGGCCGGCTGGACCTCAGCCAGGTAGACTCGAGCTTAGGCTTCCTGGGCTTGGACAGAGCAACAGGAGTGGTTATGCAGTCTGAGGACCGCCAGGACTGACTGACTGCAGCCGCTCTTTTCATCTTGGTGAGACATGGTAGAAGACCAGGAGCTGTTTCAAAACGTGGCTTAAGTCTATGGTTTTGAAACAGCTCCCTGCTGCAGCTGCAGGATGGAGAATCTAGGTGAAATGGGGTTGAGGTCGGCCTGGCTAAGACCACCATGAGTCAGGTTGTGTCATTGGTGGTATGGGCTATAGTCAGGCTTTTGAGACTCTCCGTCTGGGTTTTGGCCTTTTCGCGTTCTTAAAAGCATATAAGGGAGACATTCTGCATCTTGGTAAGTAGCTGTCCTGGCAGCCAGTACTTGTTGTACCTCAGATGCAGGGTCAAGGATGTGATCCACCAAAACAGACCAAACAGACGCTCCACAGATGCTCCGAAGGCAGGTTCTGAACCTCCAGCCGATACCACCTTCATGTCTCGTTGATTCTCTCTTCCCAGTTCACCCTATCTTTGTGACACGTACCCTGCACGTCTGTTCTCAAACATTCCTGGCCTGTCTACCTGCCTGTCTACCTGCCGTCCACCTTTCTTCCTTCATTCCTTCCTTCCTTCCTTCATTTATTCATTCCAGCTGACTGACTGCCTCCTCTCCTCCTTTATCTTTACATCCCTGCATCCCTTCATTAAGATGATTACTGTTAATATCTTCATTAACTTGATTACTGTAATAATTATCTTTGACTTTCTATATAGGAGTTATTCAAAGCACGCGGAAAGGCATGAAAAGGTTGGATATATAAATATAAAGAAGTAGGGGAACCAGAGACAAGAATATATAATAAAACTAATGTTTCTTTCCTTTTCCCCACCTTAACAACTCAAAGGAGATCTTTGCCAAGAATCCCTATACGGACTGTGTTGACCCAGCTGACACGGACTTTAGCAATCCACTGAAGCATTATGACCACTACACACAGACAGGGTGCAAGATGGAGCATATAGTCAATTACGTGTATGGAGAGTGTGCCTGCAAGCAGTACTACAATCCAGGTAAGTACAGTTTTATAAACATTGTGCTAAATATTTATCATCTTTAATTTAACCAGATTAACGTCAGTTTCGATTGGAAATATCAATGACTACATTCGTTTCATAGGTGGCTGCATTATTCTAGTTGACATTGAAACTGTTCTGATTAGTCCATGAGTCAGACCACTTTAGACTTTCAAATGGTGGTAGAAATGTTCATTATTATTTTCAGTTAGCTATATATCCGGTGTTTAAAAACAAATTGAGGGGGCCATTTCTGATGTCCAGCGTAGCATCACAGGACGCCTGTTTCCATGGCAACCTACCATAAAAGTAGTATATTTAGAAAATGCATTCTTTGATTTCATACTTGGTTAAATGGATATTTTCTCAAAGTTTAAAAGGTCAAAAGGTAAAACTATTTAAGACTTCTATGGCCATTATAGAGTGAATGACCTGGCTCAATGTCATGACCTCTCATTTCAAGGTCAATACTTTTAATTCCAATTTCTTTCATGTTTATGGACAGAAATATTTCAACCTTTGATTTTTTTGATTTTTTTTTCAAAATATGTATTTAGACATAAGCGATTGGATTAAATGTGCATTTTCTGTGAATTTGTGATCTTTTTGGTGTTTCCATGAAAACCATGGACCCATCTCGTAAACATGGCCCTAAATTGAAATGACCCCCTCAATCTTTTATAAGTCCGATTAATGTATTTTCTAAAAATCATAGGTTGACATATATAAATAAAGGTTGAAAGTCAAACCCATACTTTAAGCCTCTGGCTCATGGACTAGATCCATCTAGCTTGTGGTTCATCATTATTACCGAATACATGAATTAGCTTTGATTCCTATGGCCAATCTTCATCTATTATAACGCTCACTGCCATTTGTTTACATGAATGAGATTTTGCCACAGGAGAAATTTAACCCGGCCATTATTCATCTATAGGAAACCTAACCGTTTGCAAAACGCCGAACCAGGTGCGCTGCGCCCGGGCTGCCCGAAGTAAGTATAAAAATGTGATCTACCAACCTTAGGGTATCTCCACTGATCCCTGGTTAAATTCTTAGGTATATTAGCATCATGAGTAACCATGTTTGGGAATTGGTCGCTGGTCGATGAGATAATGCATGCCCACGTATCTTTCCTCTTTATCTCTTGCTGCCGTGAATGTAGAAAAACTGTATAGAATAGATTCTATTTTGTATCTGCGTCATCATCGAATCTCATGTATAGATGTGCCAGTGAATACACATAATAATGATCATCTCCATAGTGTTAACAGTTTGTGGCATGGCTTACCCTCTCTTCATAAAAGAAATTATCGCATTTATCAAAAGTCTTAAGCAAACATTTTTTCCAACATGGCAGTAGATAAGAAGGTCTGAATGCCCCCTCTGATCAGCTAGTTATCAGTCATCTTTCATACAGACTCTCTAGATTGGTGTAAATAAAACGTTGACGTATTTCCTTTTTATCATTTCTTCTTGACCCAGTGCAAAGGTTCAACAATGGAAGTATACATACCTTTACGTTGACTTCTTGCAAAGCCTGATGTAGTTATAGGTTGACTTGTGTCCTCCAATGTCTCCTAATCCTCCTTTGTCAAAAGGGATCTGGATCCGATAGATTACTAAGACTGAGTACTAGATCCCAAGGATTATTCTTCTAAAGAGTGGGTTGTCTTATTACAATTGTCTGACTGTGACATGATGATAATTAGTTTCTGTTCATCTAGGACAAATTTTCATCTCCCATACGCAGCTATATGAAATCTTCGGTAATACAACATATAAAGTGTTCCAGACACAATAAAAATGCATGCTGTGTCCAATCTACATCTGTTATGCAGGTGTTCTGCATGAACTAAGAAGTAGATGTCATTATAAGACAATAGCAAGAAAATGAATTAAAGGGTTTTAGCGCAGGGGGAATATCAAACGTATAGGGGGCAAATATTTTCCACCACCACCTGAACTGAATTCTCAATGTTCATTTTACTCTATGGTCATTTTCGGTACTGAATAAAAGCTCTGAGAACAGTATGGTGGATAAATAACCATTAAATGCACTCTATCCTTTTCTGGCCTCAAAACATTTTTCTTAAATCAGTTAAATTTTAGAGACATTTTGTATTAGGTATTCTATGCATGAGCTTGGTACATGCAGTATTACAAGGCTTGCAAAACATTTTTCTTTTAGTAGTGTATCTTGTCTTTTCAAATTATGCAAGTGTATGTGTATGATACTTATGTAAAACTGGATCGAGAATCGTATAAATACACAATGCTCCATGATTTAGGATGTGCAGCAATCATCATCGAGGTGAAGCCGAGTGAGGATTGTGGCGCATCCAAACAAGTGGAGTATTGTTTATTTTACTATTCAAGTATGGCTCTGGATTTATCTCACCCCTTTCACGACCATTAGAATAGCAAAACAATATCAGTATAGTTCAAATTACATCGCAAATCCAGTTAAAGACATTTAAATATATCCATGTTGATGTCATGTCTGCTCTCTAGAACTCTAGCCCCTGATTGGCCAGTGGATTATGACATCATCTCACATCACTCCGCCACAACCATGGCATAGTATTGGCACTTTACATGGGTGATTGTTGCGTATAGCGAATTGCGTATATTCTCATGGCTAAACTTGTACCAGGGGTGAGATACTGCCTGGTCCCTCACATATATGTAAATGTATGTTTACACATCTGGCTCATGAACGCCTACTCGCCCTCATTCTACTTCAATTTACCTTCATAAATTCTTCTGCATTCCATGGTGTGAATTTGAAATTCCACAAAAGAACATACTCTCAATCTAATGGCAGTCTTATTCAGCCGAATTTTACTGAAACATACTTCTTTTGGGTCAATCATTCTGCAATATCGAATGATGTCAATTGGAATAGTTGAAATTCGCATCTATATACAATATGCATATGGTCGACCATATATATCTTTTCAATTCAATAAATTGGAGAGCATGTCATGGTAAACGTCTTGGAATTAGAATTAGAGATCATGTATTTTCATTACGGTAATCACATAAATAAAAGTAAAAACACCATACACAGTCCAAAATCCGTAAAAATATGAATCGATTACTATTCATTGAATTACTTTCACCTACAACATGAAATACACAAGAGTTATAGATAGGATAAGAGAAACACTATATAGATAAGTAGATATACATTGATTTCATGCAACTATACTTACTCGGTGTATTTCTAGTGAGGACTGTATTAACTAATTGGTTTCCTTCATGAATTCCAAACGTTATTTTAAGTTTAATAATTAAGCTTTAGAGTGGGAGATTATTATAACTATCAACTTTCCAATACATTGTGTTGGTGTGTACTGCATTCTAATTTCTGAGCTGCCTCTCCACAGGTAGTTACTCACTGGAGGCGGTGCAGGAGCTGCGCTCCAGTTGTCCGCCGCTCTGTAAGACGTTCACCTACGACTCGAAACTCTCGTACGCCTCATTCCCCGCCCAGCACGTGGTCGACGAGCTAATTACCAAGTACAACTACACGGAGGATGGTCTCAGGTAAAAGTCTGCTGCCACGTTCTTAACCGCTCAACGCAGCCACATCCTCAGCAGTCTATTAACATCCTAGGCATCGAATGAAAGGGGCTCATTCTCGTATAAGAAGGGGGGGGGGGGGGGCTTTACAGAATTTCACAGGGAAAGACCTTTATGGTGCTACATGAAATATTGCAGAATTTCCAATTACCCCTGATATATTGGCATGTGACCGATATTCTAATTTTTTATCTATACTTATGTAGGGGTCGGGAGTGTTCTACACTACACTGTAATGTGCCAGTCCCTGCTGTGTGGTGATTCGGGTAGCCCCATGCACGGAAGTGCCACGGGTTCGCATTTATTACATAACCCGGCTTCTGTAAAAAGCTGGGTTCACAGCAGGTTGAACACGAACTGCTTGGGTTCTCATACATGGTGCAATCTTCTGTACCCTCTAACTGGTTGGCTATTCAACTGTGTCCGACTCCTCCCATGACTGTTATCTAGCACCCAGTGCTAGGGGACGAAGAGTGTAAGCCAAACAAAGCAAAAGATAAAAGAAAGAATACGGGAACACCTCACAAGTATACAACACAACAAAGGTAAAAACAAAGTACCAACCCACTTCAACAGCAAAAACCACAATGGGAAGACCAACGTAGAAGTCTACATCGTAGACTACATCTACAGGCACCCAGAAAGCAAGGAGGCAGGTAGACTCCGAAATAGAATTGAATTCATGCAACTGGATTCACAAACTCCAAACACAGGCCCCACATGGCCTAAACACAATGGACAATCGGTAAGGATAGGGCACACCACTCCAAAAAAGCCACGGAAAAAAATGTTTCCAACACAGGACAAATCCGACAATCCGAATAACATAACCATGTGGATGAAGAAATTTGTGTAAACTAAAATTTCCACACAGTGGAAGACCACAGAATCAGAGATACGCACCACACCTGACAAGACAACGAGAGATTTGTCGGAACCACAAGTCAAAAAAGGCTATAAAATAATAATATAGCCTACAAACTCCTTTCTCATGAACTTGATGAAGGACTGCACCTCACATGAAGGCCTCCAGATAGCAGCCAACAACAGGCACATCAATGCAATAAAACTACACTAGAGGAGAGCACTCTATCCCCACACCACCACTGAGTGCAGGGAATGACACACACGCACCCCAGAGAGGGTCCCGCGACCCTATGAATATTCATGAGAAGGGCAGCTAACGAATAGGCTGCAAAAACCAGCGATAGGGGTAGCTGCGAACAGTGAAGGTGCGCAGCAGGCGAGCTCAACGCACTTGTGGTCGTGTTAGCGTAAAGAAAGTTTAGATCGTTCAAACACGAAATATGAAGAAAGAGATAAAGAGGGTCAGGACGCTGCCTGAGGCTTTTTTCAAAAGGTAGTGGCGCAAAAAAGGTGTTAAAAGCTGAGAATATATCTGCCATGTGGGACCTTTATTTAAATTTAAGAGTCGAAATTCCCCAACTGACCTATCTCTGTCTCCTATGCCTTCACTATTATCTATCAAGATATACTGATTAAGCCAATAAATAGCCAGAGAGTTGAATACATAGTCCGCATGAGACTCCGTTTATCACCCGTCTCTTGTCCATCATATCTTTCACAACTAATGATTAAACTTATTTGACTAGTATCGATATGATATACGTCATGATTCTCGCTATTTACGAATTCCTAATTTATCTTTTTGTATGTTTTTTCTGTTGCAGAAAGAATGTTCTCCTCTTGAAGATTTATTTCCAAGATCTCGCTATTCACAAAATAGAACATCGCCCTGCCTATACCGGTGTCTCACTTTTCGGTAAGTATTCCTAAACTTACTTATAGCTTCTCTTGTAGATCTTTGTTAAGGAAGTCCGCTTACTTGGGGTGTCCGCTTACTCGGGGTGTCTGCTTACTCGGGGTGTCCGCTTACTCGGGGTGATCGCTTACCCGGGGTGTGACCGCTTACGCGGGGTTAAATTAAACATCCAATAGAGGGACCCGTTCCGAGCAAAGGTGTCCGTTAACGCGGGATAACCGCTTACATGGGGTGTCCGTTAGGTGGGGTTCTACTGTATTTGTAATTTTAAGATTCACGTCACATATTTTCATTATACTAGAGACTGCATGTCTGTGGTGTCTCATTTCATAGTTTTGCGGTAGATATCCATAGGTAGAAATTTCTTTCGGCTGAGATCAACAGCAAATAGAAAAGAAAAATTGGCAGGGACCGCCTATGTGCCTTATCAATAATTGGACTTATCAATAATTGATTCTAAGAGACAGTTGTGATCATGTAGAACTTTAATGTTTTTCCAGCGTTTTTTTGCTGTGTCTAGACAAGATAATGTCAAAACCAGTGTTGGTATTTCTAAGAATGGGGTCCTAATTTCTTAACTCAGGAACTACATCACTTATCATGCTTTTAACTTGGTTTATTTGGAACCGCTTGGTCTACATCTTTGAGCAGGTACGGAAATGTCGGCCGCTCATATACCTCCTTTGCATAAGAGCTGTATCACTTTAGTTTAGGTTAGCTAGAAGAGACGGCGCCACTGAGTTGTATTCGCGCTCTAAACCACATCCATCAACAACTAGGCACGTCTGATATCTTTAATAATTACTACAGGATGCAGGTTTTCAGACAAATGACGGAATTACGACATTCCACATTCACTGGCAACGCTGAAATATATGTCGATTCGTAGCCGTTTTGTTACAAAGTCATGTAATAAATCGTGCTTTTTTTTATATAAATGTTTTGAATTTCCGATTTTTTTTCTATCATTTTAAACTTCCATCCCTGTATATATAAGGTTTATGATTAAAAACCTAATCTGCGGAGTAGATTCAAATGCATGTTCAGCATCTATGTGACAAGAATAAACAATCTATCAAGTGTTCTCGAAAGCTTTTTTTTTTTTTTTTTACATAATTCTTTAAACTCTCTGCCAATTACAAGCAAAGTATATTCAGTTGAATATCAGGTTCCCTTTTTTCCTGCACGAATATTGGCAACGGGAAAGGATTGTGGGGGGGGGGGGGGATTGACAATCGCCCCCTGGGGTCTCTTGTTAAAAGTATCCAAGTGTATAATCAATCAGAACAAAACCGTAACAAACACGTGTAGTTTTCATGGAACGAGATCATGAATTGATAATTGTGGTTACAATCCTATGCACATCTCTAGAAGCATACCCGATGACCACAAACTTTGAAAGCATGTAGACCCAGATATTTAGCGTTAATGATGTTGCACGATCAAACAACTTAAGAAGGTACTTTGATGATATAAAGATATTAGCTTAACTACATTTGATTGACTTACCCAGCAGCAGATTTATCATAGGTCTATTAACATAGTCGGTATATTTATGTTGTTGTATACATTTTACAATCCCTGTTCTAATTAAAATATGGAACTAACATTATTTTTGTAGAGGTATGGTAAACTTATAGTAAACTTTGCTGTTTCAGCTGACATAGGCGGCCAGATGGGGCTGTGTATAGGGGCGAGCATGCTGACAGTGGTTGAGCTGGTCGAGCTAGCTGTGGTGATCATCTGCCGGGTGCTCAACCCGTCCTCGACCCGCCGATGACATCTACAACCACACTCACCATCACCTACTCCAGCCATACCCGCCAACCTGGCGAATAGTGGAAGAAGCACAAGCACTTGTGCATTTTTAAGTCAGCGCCATGTGATATTAAAGTTGTAGTAATTTAGGTATCAATTTTCTGTAAATATCAACTTAGTGTTCCTATCATATGAACAATAACTGCAAAGCCCGCCCATCCCTGATCTAGAGGAAAAAACAATAATAGCCCCTTCCGTACAAAATATCCATAACGCTTGTAGTAGGATTGGTATACCATCTCCAATGTCCAATAATTGCAATAGAACCTTTAAGGATGATCATATCACATTATTCTTCGTCGGGGCTATTTATTTCTTAGATGCTTTGCCCTCATAACAATGGAACCAGGATATTCACACGATCAGATATCTGAATACTGTTTCTCAGATAGCAGAGAACTCGAGAGAACTCGGCACCAGAGGAACCCAACACCTGGGAGAACCCAGCCTCCCTTTTATAATGTTGTGTTTTAGGATAAATGTATGAATAATGTATATAAACATAGTAAACCTTCATCATAACAACGGAGAGGAGAAATTACTTTTTTTATATATATACATTTTGCATTCATGTTTATATTTGAATTCTCCTCGGTGCGGGGCTCTCCTAGAACGTCCGGGGCCGGGTTCTCCGGTTACCTTGTTTCTCGACCATATGCATGTATGTACATATTTGCTAGATTGGAATCACGATACAAATATCATGAGAAATAAACACTATTACATACAATCTGATGTGATTACTGATGTGTCATTTTATTTCAATTGCTAATAATATAACCATATTGATCATACATTAAAGTCTCTATAATTCTGTGACGGTAAATCAACATTAACAGTTGTAAACATTCCATGTAATTTTCAAAAAGGTACCTGTGATTTTTAAAATCGACAAAGCACCTATTGTAATAAAATTGTGATAAATTCACAGTAAAATGCACGAATCTTTAACATTATAAACTTGTTGAAGAAAACATGAAGAAACTAATATAATCACTGAATGGCACTTATGACAAATTACTTATATATCTACAGTAGGCACCTTTTAGATCCAACATAATTAATCATCGGAAACATTTGTGTTGGAACCTTTAATTTGTAAATAGCAATCAGAATTTCATTATGGCCCTCTTTGATGTGAAAAACCATGCGACCTTCAGCCGGGAAATCATCAAAATATAAATGAATTCCTTTGTCAGGCATAGATGGAGTTCCAAAAGTCGTTTATCTGTTGTATACAATACCCTTCTTCATAGGCTTACAGACATAATATATTTCTTCAATCTAAGTATCAAAGTGTGTTGAAAGGTCTTGGAATGTAAAAGTTTGTACATGGCAAATAGAGCTGATGACTCTTAGTCCGTATGCAGCTGTCATAAATTTGACGTGTTGCATAAATCTATTTTGTTGGTGGTGATCCATTCGCACTCCAGTGTAGTGTAAATATTGCAAAGGTCACTAACTGGCGCTTCTGTGACCTATTGAAATATCATCCAATTCAAACCCTCATAAATTTGCCTAGTTGATCATACTGACACTAGCACCTTGAGGTGAATTTAAACACAATGGAACAAGCCTAAACATGGAGCAGCACTTAACCAATGGTTTCGAGTCAAATACTGTCGGATAAACCAAAGAGGCACCCTCCATTATGTACCGTAAAATTAACTCTTTACGACATAGACAATTGTTAAGGCTTGCTGTGATATCACATGCTGGAATGAAAACGCACGGAAATCTGATATTTCCACATCAGTTACATAAGTACCGTACAGTGAAACCAACAAACCAATAATTATACACATTATAATGACGTATGGATTTCTATAACTCTTAGTGCATCCATAAAATTCACCCCAGCACCTTCAAAATTATCCTGTCCTATGAATATTTCATACTCAAAAATACACTCGATTATACCTGTGATATATCTAATATCTTAATATCAGTGGTAACAATATAGCGGGAAAAGTGAGAAGGCTTTCAATCTGTGAATCGTTACAAACTCACGGATCGGCAAATATCTGCCCGACGCCGTTATCAAACATTTTTGTGATGCAATACCTGAACTTCCTCTAGAGATAATACGCAATTGTGATGCAATACCTGAACTTCCTCTAGAGATAATCTAAACAGGTGTTACGAATGAATTAACTTCACACACCCAATCCTCTAATGCTATGGAATACGTTGCTATGTGAATGTTTGGCCAACTCGGAGGCCCATCGATGAAGCCAGCTTCACTTTCGGCCGAGTGGAAAAAGGTCTAATAGACCTTTTCAATATTGCACTTTTGATTTGAGAATTTTTCATCAAATGAGGACTAAAAATATTCTGGCAACCGACTATACCCTGAGTACACTGATTTTCAGAGTTTAATATGGCGGGTTTTCTACTTGTTTTCTTGAAAAAGCGCCTGTTGCGAATGATCATTTACTTTGTTTTAACTGCACATCTTATTTTTCAAACTGATCCTTGCTAGACCTGCCCGGCCGCATGTACAGCTCACAACCATACTCTTACCACCATATAGAAGGTGGAAGTCGACCTGTTCTCCGTTCGAACCTTCAAGCTCTATATTAACGTCATCTGTGCTGATGCTGATAGATTTGACTCGCTGCGACGACATCGGGACCCACTTATTCACCTCACCAAGCAACAGGAGTTCCTGGCCTCTGCGAATGGAAATGAAGTTATCAGAAAACAAGCTAAATATGGATTTGGGCTGATATGTATCTATTTGTGAACTGAGCTAGACTAGGATTTACATAAAGGTAGAGAATAATTCATTAATGTTACCACACTTAGGCAATACTCTGATGTTCATCACGATCGCATTTAAGACACTGATTTCCTTTTCATACTTTTTCTGTAATATTCAAAATGTTATGCGTTCCTCAGTGAGAAAGGTTAACTGGCCGGCATGGTAAGCGACCTATGACAATTGACCACCTAAATTTCTTTAACTGGTGATATTATGAAAATATTTGCTTTTTAAACGCTGAAAATACTATTGGAAGAAATTATTGTTTCAGATGTAGTAATACTGATATTTAAACATGCGGCCATTCCAATAACTGAGCATGATAGTATAATTTGGCCTCCCATCCGTAGCTTAATACCGCAAAAATGCCCCTATCTAGATCTCCAATAAGAAAGCACGAGTCACTTACTGCCAGGTCAAGACGGGAGTGGTGTGGTACAAACAGAAGGCACTGTGGGTGCAGCTCGGGGTGAGATGGAGCGGCTCCGCGTCACTGAACTTGTTCACAGAAGTCGGCGAGGTGTAAGCAAAGATGCGGCTCACAGGAAGCTGTAACGTTTCAGAATATATCATTGACTTATTTGTGCTTATGGTACTACAATAGTTGCACTTTGATTGCTTTATTGGGGGATAGTTACATGTAGCCAACATAGGGTTGATGGCTGATATTCGTGAATTTTACTCGTATTCTCAGAGTACAGAAAATACTAAATCTAAATCCTGAGCCATAGCAATGTTCATAGTCAATAGTAAGTGTACCCGTTAGCATATGGCATATCAACTGAAGAAAAACACTGTTATTTGTTGGCTTTGTAGGATATCCTTTTATCATTAAACAGGTGCAGGCAACTTTGATTTCGAGACACATAATCTAAAGATAGCTCTTCCGCCAAGAGGAATCATTGCTGGTGGACAGTAAATAATCAAACGTGATAGCATAGGGAACAACACTTCGTTTGGGGGTAAAGATAACTACTGTTCAAATATATGAAGTTAGGGATAGCATTTACCTCAGAACTGAGACCAGCCTTTGTTGGGCCAAGATCATAAGTCGCCTTTATTCCAGCTGCAAGAATGATGCCGAAATTCAACCCCGACACTGAAGAGTAGGTTGCCCAGATCTCTCCGAGTGGGTGTCCAGCGGCGGCCTGAAGAACACAGAATATACTTAGAAATACTCACCACATTCTTCGAATACGGTGAGTATTTCTGACCAAAATATCGAGGAACAGATGGAATTCAGACACACTCACTATGTCTTTTTATTATTATATACCTAGAAATCATTAAAAATGCCATTCTACATACAACTCACTAAATAGAAGAATGAGTGGTCACATGGTACGGAGGGTAGTATTATATATATTATGCCACAGTGTGGACGAATGAAATCATTGCTACTAGGTTGTATACATGAGATATCCGTGCACCGGTATATAATAATAGATTGTTCTAATAACATAGTGGTTTCACATCATGGGTGCCTGTCCCGAGCGCCCCTTCAAATGTACCACTGGGGTTCTGTTGCATAATTTCGTGTGAGGGTTTCCATTTAGTTTGAAGATGGATTCAGATAGCTAGATCAAATAAGCTTATTTTATACCTTTAGATTGTAAACCCCATGCTTGATCCACTACTAGATTCCCTATGCCTGACATGGAAGGGTTGTATGCTAATAACTTAAAACGGTTCTAATCTAACAATGCCTGAATGACATTTAAAGCAAACTTACCATCTTGATTTGGTCATCAATGGCGAAGGCCGGCCGTGCGGGCTTCAATAGACGCCCGGAGATGTCACACGATCTGATATGTACGTAGAGTATCATTATTCAATGGTCTAATTGCAAAAGCCCTGCTATTGCTAAAATTGGTATGTAGACGTTAGGGCCCACCGCTCGAATGTCGGGACGTTAGGGCCCACTCATCGGGACGTTAGGGCCCACCTAGGGCCCACCTATCATAACATCAACATATATATCATTAACATTATGAATAACGAGGCATACAGCTTTGAGCACCCTATACGGGGAGGCACAGGTCCCACCAGACCACTGACCACACAGGGGAGGGGAGATTTTTAACCTTTATATCATTAAAATATGGAAACCTGTCAAATCATTACTACATCCCATGATATTTGTGGAAACCACGTCATTTGTGCCATTTTAGCGGTATAAAGCAGTTTGGGTGGAATTGAAGCGTTTCCACATGCTGCTCACACAGGGCATTAGGTGGGCCCTAACGTCCACTACTGCTATTTCTCCCTCCCAGCTCCACAGGTATGAACGCGGCATCATGGTGCGGCCGAGGCCCGACTGGGCCTTTCACACCACTGTTGTAGGCTGGGCCCTAACGTCCCGATTTTTGTGTTTATGTACTTCGAGGCATTCAATACGGGCACAGTGCGCCCTCAATGAATCGGCAACAGTCGGTGACAGTGTACATACTTTTGTGGTTTAACGTCTCAGGGGACCCTCAATAAACTGTGTAAATCGACAATCTTAACGTTGGGATAAGTCGGCCAGATTAAAATCAGATTTGTGAAGTGTGAACATCGTAAAAAAAAGACACCTTTGTTAGTGACCCAATGGATTGCTTTGGAAGAAATATGATTAGGGGGAGTTGGTGTGTAGATGTCTAAAGACAGGTTGAGTGATCCTTGGTCATCGACACACTCCCAATACCTGTAGTGGTGCTTTGCATAGAGTATCATATTGCCCAAGGATTAATTCTCTACAGTATAATGGTCTGAGTAGCATCCTAGACTCACTTGGCACTATACGTTTACAGAGAACCATAGACTGACTGACCTCATGATGAGTGAGGCGTTGGAATAGCCGTTCCGGTCACCGGGAGCCACAGGTCCAGTACTAAGAGTGGCTACCACGGCCTCCAGTGCCGGGTAGGGCTCCTTCTTGTCTGCCAACACAATGGTACATAGATATAGCATTCACCCTAGAAAGTCCGAATGATGCCTGAAGGCACTTTAACGGTGGGGATGAAAGATGCCTCCAGGCATTACTGTGGTGGGAACGTAGGTGCCTCTATACATTATCGAAAATATGTCAAACTTGAAAACAACAGGTAAAAACAAATAAAGCGTTTCCAGTAGTGTATGAGATAACTATTGTTTTCATGTGCCAAATGTAGCAAGTCCGAATCGTTCCGAATTCTAGATGTCTAATAACAGCCTTAAGGCATCAACCGGCCCATTACCAATGATGCCTCAAGGCATCATTTCTCTTAAATCTATGAAATTGTTTTTGACAAGGAAAAGATTTTAACAATGTACATGAAATCTTTAGAAATAGTATGTATAACATCAAAATTGATATCAGTAAGCTAAAATAAGTGAAATATTATTTATTACAAATAATATCACGTGATGGAGCAATGAGATTATGGCTTTATCGAAAATGTGTTCGTCCCCTACTGGTTTACACTATCACTATCATCCGTTCTTATGGTGACAACTCTGCCGTAGGTGAAGTCCTTAAAGGGCTAATTACTGTCCTTTAAGTTTCTTTTGATCAAATTGATACTATAATGATATACAACTTCCGATTCATAAACTCCTATTGATATATCACGGTATTTTTGCTACGAACAATCATTCAAATGTAATTAACCACCTGAAACTGTACGTGGTCCCGATATTCTTTTGGGTTTTTTGGGGTTTTTTTTTCATTTATAAATTACTCTAACAAAATCAAGAATCTCAAAGAATCCGCATCGCAAATTTTCTGAGGATTCAAAAAGTAGCAAGGAAACAGGATGGTAAAAAGTGTTAGCATAGAAAAAATATACCTGTGAATTCTGAAAGTACGATATTACCAAACAATATTTATACACATATATATGTGCTATACACCTGGAAAAGACACGATTTCAACTAAAACTCACGGTAAGGGTTGCCAGGTTGCACAGATGTAGTCCAGAAGTTGTCCTTGAAGGGAGCCACTCCCATAGCGTGAGCAAACATAGATGAGATACCGATCTGCCACTGGTCGGGACTGAGATGGTAGTCTGTTGTCACCCGGGCCTGTATATGTCACAGAGAAAGCCATCTTAGGAACTCTCGCTATTGATACAATGGTACTAATCAGCATAGTTTGTCAATTTACAAAGACGCTTCTCTCGTGTATATGGGCAGCTTTCCATAAAGTTCATATTACGAAGCAATGAGAATAAAGTTTTCCATAAATGAATTGTCTTTGCCATGATCCATTAGAATCAACATCATAATGAGTGGTTGTATTCATTTTCTAAATAAATAACCTCTTGTATCTGGCTTTCATAAGGAAGTTTTCAAACTGAAAGGCATGATCTTCATTCATGTCGTGTTTTTAAAATTATGAAACGGAGAATGTGTGATAGTTCACACTGTTCTATGTTCTGAATGCTTTTTAAATATAATCATTGAGCTTACTCAGCAGATACTTTATCCCCCTATGAATAGGATATTGATATTAGTTAGCCCCAAGTATATAATATCCTCCACCGTCTCCAGTCGCGATATTCACACATCACTAACACCCAGTCATGGGCTTACACGGTGGCTAAAACTTAGGCTAAAACAATCATCAGGAAAGACAGTCACTCATGTAATGGTAGTTAGATCAGGTATACATCAATTACCAGCCTCTATTTGCTAGTCTAGCATAGATATAAACATAGATCGTTTTAGCAGCTTATCACAAACCTGAACAGTTAACATGACAGTAATACTGGTGAAAATCGTTGACACACATCGTGCAAAGAGAGCAACCTATTAGTACAATGGTCTGCTTGCTTTGAGCTCATTTCTCTGCCAGTTTAAGAATACATTCTTGTCATCAATATTCCTCACTCCTACTGGCAGAGCATTACAAAGGGAACCAACTTTGTACTCAACTGACAACTCTATTTTGAAGACGTTGTAATTTTTGCATGAGGCAGCTGTTGGTGTTACGAAACAGAACATCACCATATTCCGCAAAGGCAAGTACCATCGCTTTGTAAATTTGTACAGCTTGCTTCTCTGTTGTAAATATTCTTATATGTGAAAGAAGAAATAGGTTATGGGCCATTTTTCGGATGCTGTTTTCGATGTGTAGATCATAGCTTAGCTTCTCGACTAGAGTCACCCTTAAGCCTTTCCCTGCAGCACCCAGTTCCGCTGCTCAGCATTATACGGCAGGCATTGCCTGCCCAAACGACCCTGCTACGGCAGGTACATTTTTTAAAGAATAGCAATGTCATGTGATGTGTCTTGTGATTTAAGTAATTTACCTTGGTGACTGATCATATTTTATTATACCAAATCAAAGGTCAATATGGCTCTTATACATTGTCAAAATTTCTTTTAAATCAAACAATTATCTTTTTATCCATTGAATTCTGTATATAAGTATCAATGATGTCTCTAAAATGCCTGGAGGCATCTTCCTGCCATAGTCAGGGGAATGCCTGGAGCCATCTTCCTGTTGTTAAAGGGTTAAATAACTGTATTTGGTTACTTGATCAAGATATTTGTTGTTCATTGTACATTTGAAGATCATTGTGTTAGCATTAGCAACTCATTGCTTGGAGCCAAAGGCCACAATCTTAGATTTGGTGACATTAACAGTGAGCCTGTTACTGCTGCACCATGCACTGTTGGAGTTTTAAGTCCGATTGGAGCCTTGCACTAACACTGACAACAGTTTCCCCAAATTTAAAGACTACTACATCATCCGCATAAAGTCTGATATTTAAAGAGTTTTTTGCATGGGCAATGTTGTTGATATAACCAGAATGAATATGGGTCCTAAAATAGAACCTTGTGGAACACCATGCAATAGCGGTTTGACTTCTAACTTCAGATTAAAAACTATTTTTCTTTACTTTCTGTCGGCCAGGTAGCTGGAGATCCAACCCGTCAGTCTCCTAGAAATGCCTATTTTGTTGAGCCTGTATAGAAGCATCTCGTGATCTACTGTGTCGAAGGCCTTCGACATATCGAGAAAGGCAGCCAAGGTCAACTTATTATCATTCATATTATGAATGAGGCAATCTGTGATAAATTTATCTTTCCGCTGCAAAGAAAAAGTATACTTTGGGATGATCCAAATGGTAGTGCCTTCACACCAATTCTCATAACAATTACCTGAGAGACGGCGGGAACCTCCAGAGACTGTAGGGCGTGCCGAGAGGGCGCCATGCAGTACTGGAGGAAGATTCCGTTGAGGGAGGCCCCACGCCCCATCTGCCGTAACCAGAGTCTACCCAGCTCCACGTCACTCACTGTAGCCTGCATCTCGTCAAACTGCCAGTTTAACCAATCCTGAAAAGAGCCAGTCTCTATTATTGTTTTACCACGCAAATACGCTGATTCTATTCATTTGGGTCCAGGTCATTGGCAGGCATAACCTTGAAAACATGTCTATACCAAGACGCATACACGGCAGAGACCCATAAATGAAAACTCCGATTGAAAAGTAATGGATAACTCTTTATCGTACCCCTAATAAAAAAAACTCCATAGGCTTAATATTGGGTCACTGTATTCGGTCTGGAGTTCAGAAAAATGAAAAATATCGCTCTAGTGGGATACACTTGACAAATGACGTCATTTGTTAATGTAGAAGTAATTTAGACAGGCAGGGTAGGATAAATTCTAAACCAAACTCGAGTTAGTCGTGTTGTTGTTTATTGCACGATGGCAAGATCGCGTATTACTGCGCGAGGCGAAGCCTCGCGCAGTAATACGCGATCTTGCCAGAGTGCGATGAACAACAACACGACTAACTGGAGTTTGGTTTCTCCATAATATCCCATATCTCAATATTTTCTTGATATGTTACCGTACTTTAGATTCTTTTAAATTTGCATCCTTTATTGCACCATAGAACTATTGGATTCTGACAAGTAGATGAATGTAATTAAGAAGACGAGTGTTAAATACCTATGCATTTTTTTGAGAAATAATCCTTTATCAAAACTAATGTGTGCTGCGTCTATGAATAACCAATTAACCCGGGTGATGTCTCAAGGCATCACCAGTCCAGATCAGGTGATGCATCATTTTCAAGGATTCAGAATGAGAGATTTACAAAATCATTGGGTTTGGTAATAAGATAAGAGATATTTTATCAATATACATGAAAAATTCACACAATGTAGGTGTAACATCATATTTAAAATGTATAAGGAAATATTAAATGGTATTAGATATCAGGTGTCATATCACGTGATCATGTCATCATATTACAATTTTGGACCTATGGAGACCCTCCCCTAGCGGTACATATATAGACACTTATACCCGACCCTATGTATATGACTGCTTCAGGCGTCCACCGCGAATGGGTTAAGGAGTAATATGATAGTAAATTACACAATAGATACATAACGGAATGATAATATAACTTTACACAATGGACTGATAATACAGTTTGGTATTATTACGTAACATGATAAAAAACCTTAGGGGTATGTCCATGTGACTTGCTATAGTTATCAAGCCCAGAGTCACGCTATGAGATAAGTAGTCCTTGGCTGGAGTGGAGGGTGGTGGGGCAAAGGGCGACGCATCCACCTTCCACCCATCCAACACATATCACACTTTGACTATCCTGCCAAATATGACAATCATTTTGCAAACTTCAGGTCTATACATCCCTATCGTTGCCAAATAATATTGGTTCATATGAAAAGGAAGTAATTATCAAAATTATCTGGATTTTTCAGTGAACAAATCGACCGAATCGGAACAGTTGCCATCTTGGTTAGTCTCCTCCTGCCTGATGTTAACAGTTTGACTGCGATGCTTTGAATGGCATATTTACCCCTAATATAATTCGGATCTAGTTCCTAACTTGTCCAGGGGGCGTAGGGAGCTCTAACAATGACACCCTGAGCGGTTAGTGTCAGGAGCACCCTCATAGGCCCTCAACTGGAACGATTTGGTCATCTCCTATTGGGTGTTTTTACTACAGTCAAGGAGAGAGTGGAGCTCATAGATTCCCAGCCTGCCCTGTCAAACCCCGGAAGTGTATATAAAGCAAATCCATCATGTCAATATTGATTCATGATAGGACCACATACTCTAGCAATTGAATTTTGACACCTTTTATCTTAAGGTCCACTCTTGCGTACGCTGGGCGCTTGACTTTGCAATTTGGCGGAAGAATGGTCAGCATAACGGCTCTGCTGGGAGAGTGGACCTTTGGCTCTATTACTGGACAAATGGATCAACTATGATGTCATTCTTCTGACTAGATCCAAGTGTGCTTTAATACACGCGACAAATACTGATCTATTATATTAGACCCTCTAGAAATGACAAAATAAGACAAAATAAGAATTACCTGTTCATATGTATAGAGGCCCCACTGCTGTGCCGTTCGAAATAAGTCGTCCCAGAAGACCTGCAAAGTAAAAGTTGATATTTTGAAAATGATACGGAGGTAGCGTTACTTGTGGAACTGCGACCGGATTTTTTAGACGCGACAATCTTTAATAATTTTTTAGTTATCATATATTTGGCGATAATTATTGAACCATTGGGGCCAATGGTCGTTGTATTTATCTTGAAAACTTAAGATATCTTTCATAATCGCTATTAACGATTATCGCGTCTAAAACCCGGTCCCAGCTATCATCAAGTCTATTGGTTAGTGGTAGTTCATACATTCCATCATTAAGGTTCATATCACCGTCAGAAGGAAACTAGGAAATAGGGAGGGCCTAAAAGTGTGGTATAATCTGAAGATAAATACGAATTGTGCAAGCTTTATTTAAATTTCTACACGTCTATTTCAAATTTTACTTAAACTATGGATAATCAATATGAACGGACTTACCTGATCTATTGGCAGAGCTTTGTGGGTCGATGGTTCAATTATGAAATCATATTTGCCACCATTCTGCTTCGCATACGTCGTTTTGTAAGACCTTTAACGTGAAAGAAACCCAGTATCTTGATAAGAGTAGTTGTTGCCAAAGAAAAGCAAAGTGTACTATTAAATGCAAGAGTCCATGAGATTGGTTTAATGACAAGATTTCTCAGATTGGGGTACCATACAGTGACATATGAGGTCAACTTACCACCATCGGTTGTGAGCTACAGACATCCATCCTGTCTTGTTCCATACCGTCCTGTAACAAAATCAACGACTCAATAAAAAAATCATTTTTCTATTCATGAGATGTTTCCATTCAAGAGCGGGCTAAACCAATGAATATATAACATACTGGAGATCCACTCTTAACAAAGTATTGCCATAATCGAAAACCAAATGTAAAATTTACATCATGACCAATTGAAAAAAAAACTTAAATTATATGGACAAGGCTTTTTAGGTGTACCTCCAACTAGATGCAAATATGCATCCAGATAAAAGTATTTTGTCGCGAAACCAAGGCCCACATAAAAAATTTATGTGATTATTAAGAGTGAAATGTGGTCTGCCTCAGAGGGGTTTTTCATGCGTGACAGGGATTCTGATTGAGGGACATCTCAGTAAATATAAGTGGCCTCAATGATGCAGAGATCACCATTATGGATTTCATCCGCATGGTCCCTGAATCTAAAGGGGAACAGTTGCAGCAGTCAATGAAATTGAAAAGAACCGGATATTCCACTTCATGACCCAGTTACCTGATAGTCTTAACCTGAGAGACGCTCCAGTTTATCAATAGACATGGTTTCACCCAAGACACACCCTTTCTCCTCCTAAACATTTTTTTTCTAAATCATCTGTATGATAATTTACTGATAGAAAATTCACAGATATTGGAGTTATGCCTAGACATGTTATAAGCATATATAGCCACAATTTATATGCTTATTAGGTTCTCATACAAGGTCATCTAGGCTGTTATCTATGAATAAAGTTGGTCAGAAAAGGTAATCTATCTGACTGTTTTGCGGTATTCAACTATATGAATAAGCACATAGCACGAACATGTGCCATGAAAAGGCTGGAAACCTCAGGCTGTGGAACTTGTCATAACCAAAAAAGTGTTAAATAGCCACAGATGAGAGTAGCATATGCCATACTTTATTTCCTTGCGCCTAATTTCCGGGTATCAAAACCCTCCATCAGGACATGAATGCAATTATCAACAAAATTAATCTTTCATAGCTCAGTGACACCGGAATATGATGTACCGTGATGTCATACCCAGAACTGGAAAATATATCTCGATAGATAAGTAATAGTGATTGTTATTGGAGGATATCCAAGGTAGCGTCAATAGGACCATGTCTACTATCAATCTGATTGTGATCGATCAGTATGAGAGCACCCTGTTAGGGCGTTATGTGTATAAAATAAATAGGTGCCCAATGTTTCATCAACATTGAGCGGAAACTACTACATACTATGCACCGTTTAAAAAAAAAAAAATCTAAAAAAAGGAAAGAAAAATAAAAATAGAATTATGTACTTACACAGGTAACTTCCTAATTATAGCCACCTTTTACTATATGTCAATTGACCCGTAACCAGGCTGTATAAAGCTGAACATAGTAGAAATCAAAATGGTTGGTTGGTGATTTCACGTTGTGGTGTGACCGAATATGGTGTGGAGCCATTTTGCTCCCAGCGGAAAGATCTGGTAAAGTAACTGAACTTACTGCATGCCCTCAGGGAAGATGCTGTCCATGCTGACCCACTCCGTCACACCACTGCTTGGTCCTTTCTTGTACCACCAGGAGTCATACTGAACATATCTGTAAGCAGTTCAGTTTACACATTCTATTATTTCCGCAACAACTAGCTGCTAGCAACAAACAACGGTGTAAACAATTGCCATCTACATTATACCATCATGTTAACATTACAAGGTGTCCTTTCGTAAAAATCTATAAAATCTACATAGGCTTATAGGTTTCACATTACATTCACTCAATGTGATATCTCAAAAAGATAGGGAAGAGCTTCCAGAGGCAATGGTAAGGCAAATGTTATTACATCTGGGACCTGTTTCACTAGTTTCGTGACATGTCTAGATGGCGTCTAGATGGTGTGTCCGGTTTCATAGACTTGTCACAGAAATGTCACGAAACTAGTGAAACAGGTCCCTGGTCTATCCACTAACAGCGTTTCCATAATAAACATGATAGAATCTATATATTGAAGAAATGCAAGCTATAAGGCTTTTATTGTTTCTAAAGAGATATATATACTGAAAAACTTTTCTCCAAAAACATACAGTAATATACTCCTAACAGTATAAAAGCTTATTTAGGAATCCAACACACCCTATAATGTTGTGATATGGGCAATATCTACATTAATCCAAACGCTTCCCATCTCGTTTCTTAGGAGATCGTAAAGAATTGTATATCCGTTTCAGAAAGAATTCTCATAAGAAAAAAATAATATGTTGATAACTGAGACTCTCAAAACCAAAACATGTGTGGTTCCATACCAGAACACATTTATAAATACCTGTATGGAATCTTCTGGCTGAGGGCATAATTTTTAACATCATATAGTGTCTGATCATACGTTTTATTTGGCTCTGTTTTGTAGTAATAATAGGCACCTGAAATAAAGGGCCCGAAATAAGGTAAACATACAATCAAACAAACTGTTCTCATTTTTTTTGGCAATATCGATTTCCCACCAACAATGTACTGGACTAACATAATTATGTAACCAATTTGGTTCCCTTAGTTTGATTGACCTTTGTCTGCTCTATATATATACATATTACTAAATGTACAGATCGTTTTGAAGAAAATTGACTCACTTACTGCCTTTTTGTATATAAAATATGCTCTGTAATGTAACCTGTAGTCCTTGTTGCTCACTACAATAAACTGTATCTATTTTCAACAATGAGTTGAAAATTCAATTTGGCTGATATAATATATATGTACAATCTGCCTTACTGATTAGATAAAGACGCTACTGCTTACCATTGTCTGTGTAATATCCCAAGTAGTTGTTTGTGAAATCCGAATCTCGAGCGGCCGTGTGACGGTTATAGTATTTCCTCAGGACGTCTCCCCATTCTGAGATTACCTACAGTAGGCAATGGAACGAAATGTATGACCAAACGGATAAAAATTGACAAACACTTTAGACGAGGTTACTAAAACAGATTGATTCTAATTAAAATGAAAAATGATTCTGATTTTTTTGTTCAATGGATCAACTTTGCCATCGACTATACAAAAGTCATTCTTCTAAGCAAATCCTGGTTTTGGTATAACAAAAACATACCTTGTCCCGATACCAACAATGAAAATATACAGATGATCTGAAGTATGCAGATTACAATAACATATTTCAGTTATTACTTAAGTAAAGTATGTTCACTGGCATTTTAGTGATGCTTACGGTTTAGCATCACCACAAAACCATATTAACCTCTAGCAATTTATATCAGTATATGAGCACCATATTTCAACCGTAGAATAGACATAACGGTTTCTATTTTACTTATCATTACATTCCCTTCAATTGAATAAACATTTCCTCCTTCTGGACAAAGTACACTTGGCTGATTACCGTCTCCCTCTCTGGGACGGCCTGAGATACGCTTTACGTGGACGATAGTAATTCTCCTGGTAATGACTCACGATTCGGGTTTCATAAGAATGCATATTTGGGAAAGCATTAAGTTAAAATCTCTCATGAGCCCGCTCGGCAGGGACTGACCTTGTTGATGCCCTGATCTGAGAAGTGTACAATGACACCGTATTCGAACCCAGCAGGAATGTTTTTTGCTTTGCCAAGCAGGCCCCAGGAGGCAGTTTTTCCATGCGTGTCATAGGCGACTGACCCGGCCATGAAGTTGGAGAAGGAGGAGACAATCGCCGCCATAGATCCCTGGTCAAACAACACCAATGGGCCACTGTCCAGGCCTGACACTGGCGCCGACGTCATATTGGGGGTCCACCTAGTTAACAATAAGAATTATTTATATTTCCTTAAGTTTTATTTCTTGACAATGTTCATATGTATATATCGAGCCCTATGGGACAAGGCAAACCAGAGTCCTTTTGGATAGAAGATATTTCAAATGATATGGATCCCATCAATATGATTTGATAAATATAAGTAAATTTTTTTTTTTTTTTTTCAAGCATCGGCTTGTCACAGAGGTGTTTATTGCCACGTCGTAATAATAATGATAAATATAAGTAGAAATACGCTGAAATGTACTAATCATTGTACTAAGCATTGGCAACATATTACAAGATGATACAGTAACAAGACTACACGTTTTCTTATGTACTTGTGGCTTACAAGATAATTTGGATCGTATCGACAACAAAAAGATCGAGATCCTTGTTTCGGAATTTACAACAGCCCATGCACCATATAAATATATTGTGATTCGCGGGAATCAAGCAATTTCACTGATCATCAATAAATCTAATATAGAAATGATAGAAGAATATAAGCTTAAGATATAGTTACTAAGGTAATTTGATCATGGTTTGTCACTCACTTTCCCCACTTCATGTGTGTGTTGCCGAACATAATTCCACCGAAGGCATGGTAGCCCAGACTGGCATTTGACGCACCTAGAGCAAACGTTGGGAAGCCTGTACACACGCTGTTCGCGCTGCCTGCACCCTCGGATGGTACAGCCTGCGGAAATCTCTGTTAAAATATTGAAAAAAATTGTCAATATTCATTATTTTATGATTTTTCTTACCTTTTCTCATTTATAAGAAGGAGTGAATAACTCCGAAACATGTCGGTAATCCAAACAAAATATAACTGCCTCCTTATTCTTTAAGGGATTTGCCCATCTCCGAGTTAATAGTGGGAATATTTTTCTCCTTTCCCTTTTCTCATTTAGATTTAATACGGTGATGAGGGTATCTAGAAAATCCTGAATGCAAACGTATTGGGACTCTTGAGTTCTTCAAGGGAAGGGCCTTTTGGAAAGGAGATCTAGAGGCACATTTACAGCTGAAGTGTATTTTCGAGTTATGGTAGGTCAATGTAGTCTTTATAATCTTGATAAATACAATGTACAATATAATATTGGCTATAAAGTTGTCGAAAATAATCGAAATATGAAAAGATTATCTAGAAGCGACAACTGAAATTATCAAATAAATGGCAAATTCATGATAGAGCTTCTTCCGATATTCATTTTTCAATTTTTTTAATCCTGATGACATTTTTAAAATCTTGATAACAATTTTTAAAAAAAAGCTTTTTAATTCATGTTTGTCATGTTTGTCACTTGTACGGTGACACCAACTGCAACAAAAGGTGTTTAATTTTGTCTCATGTAATCTCTGTATTTGCCATCAGCTGGACTGTCTACATTGTGCTTTATTTGTACTGATTAAAGTAGCGAGTCACATGGCACCAGATAAAGCTAAATACTCACTTGACGGAATATATAGAATGACTGGTTTGTATAGGTGTAGACGCTAGCGACCATCTTATAGTTGGTTTCTCCAGTGGGTGAGTACCAGTATGACGTGGACTGCCAGGCACCAAGAACATCCTGTCCTTTCTCCATCGTCCGTTTCTCTAGTTTCAATGAACCGTCTGCAGTGGAATAGGTCTTACCATGGAGGGTCATGAAGGCGTTTGCACTGGACAGCCACACCTCACCTCCCACCTTGATCTGGTACCGACCATTCTGGTCGACTTCCAACTGAGCCTTGCTGGCACGAGGATCTAAGGAGTCAAACATAAAAATCATTATCGAATGTTATCTAGTTCTACCACTGGTACTATATTACATGTATCCAAAAGTGATTTAGCTTGGGGACCATTCATAAAGTACACGTTCCACAGTGACTGCGTGTGTGTGTGTGAGGGGGTGGGGACTAACAAACGCATGCATACCTTCATTGATTTGATGTGTACAAAATGGACAGGATGGGTGGCGGGGGATCATTTCTTTCTCTTAGTTCATGGATGGCCCCTTCCCCTTAAGGGTATGCCCCACTGGGTGGTACGGCATGGAAAGTGTGCCGTTTTAACTCAACTAGAGAGACTGTCACGATGGAGCAGGACTGGCCACACAGCGATAGGGTGATGGTTACTGGTTGGTTACCAGTTGGCAGTCTTTGCCGGCGACTGGGCCAGTGGGGTTGTATTCTTTAAGGGTGTGTGTAAGAACGAGGTTTAGCTGACGAATCTAGCCTTACTCCTACCGCGTTGCGACCACGTATATATATATAAAAAAATCCAACCACGGAATGTGCCTGCACATCTCCATTGGAACGGAAAAAAATACAAAAACCGATTTTTTAAGGGTGTGTTCCATCTACTAGGTGAAAGTCATGTAGACCACACGTACAGGGTCTGCCAGCAGATCTGGCCCGTAGCAGGTGACACCTGGCCAGTGAAACACCTCTGCTGTCGTCTGCTAATTGGCGGGTGCTGAAATGGAGTGCCAGCCTCTGGTTGTGGAGTGTCAGCCATGGGTTGTAGAGCCCCTGCCTCGGATTTTGGAGCATCGGCCGGCTACAATGATCAAAAACTTGCTGCTCCACTGAGCTGGCCTCATGGCTGGTGTTAGATTTATGATAACCGGGCCACGCAAAATCATACAGTGCCACATGCCATGCATTGCCGCTGGTCTGCTAAGAAAACGTTTGGATAGTGGAAGAGCTCTGACAACTTATACACTTTGAGCTGGACCGTGGGCGGGTGCAGTGGTCTGCTGGGCATCTGTCCAACATCTATCTGGTGGAATGCACCCTTATAGCCTTATAGCAGCAGCCACAATGCACTTTTTTGATACCATACCACTGGCCAAGTGGAGTACGCCCTTTATATGAACAATATTTATGGATCTAATTTAGTGTCCTGCTGATCAATGTAATCGTCCCAGTTATTAATAGCCCCTCAAAAAACACTGTGTCCTGAGGATATCCAAACTAAAGGATTGTCTCGGGAGAAATTTCGGAAAAGCTCCTATACTAGAATATCTATGATGTAGACACTTCTACACATTATCCTTCTGACGAATAATGAATTTCATATAACATTATTTATTTGGAACCAAATTAATAATCTGTAATCATTGATTTGTAATCACAGAATTTAATGTCTTTCGTTTATATTTCCCCCCTAAATGTGCATGCGTCGGCGTATTCTGTGCAACGAAGAGAGTGTGTGTGGGTGGATCCCTATTGGGGCTGGGCTATTTATGAAAAGGCCGATAGGCTATAATTTTTAAAGCCAAAGAATATTTCCTCGTATATGACGTGTCATGCATATTAGATTCGCCCAAACTTGGGGTGCGTCTTACACGCGGGGTTTTCCCAAGGGCAATTGGGAATTTCGAGGGGTACCATTAGAAATGCATTCAAATCAAAGGATATACACGTATTTTTCCGCTGAAAATGACAAGTACCGGTAGGTGGGGTTTTGGTGGGGTTGGGGATGGGGGCTGGCTGAGAGGGGGGATGCGTCTTTTATAGGATTTTCCGAAGGGGGCGTAGGCTACGGTAGAATGCTATGTCGCCATCACAATTCACAGATTGATTCAAACTCATACCATACGAATTCCCTTTTGCTACTACAAGCCTTACGATAGGATGTGTCTTTAATATCTATAAAGTACCGGTATACGTATTCTATGCTGGAATATTACATAAAATGTGGGACTAGTCGATTTTATCTGCAAGTCACAAAGTCGAGGGGGCGTTTCTTCTGTGGCCAGTGTGGGTGAAACAATGTTTCCATTGGCCGACGAAAATGGCACCGACTTTTTTTTTATTTACCCTGAAGTATATCAGTGGTGCCACCGACTGTACGTCGATATCGATAACGCCTATTAACGGTGAGGTTGTATCACATGCATTCTTTCTACTGTATTTTCCGGGCCCACACAGATTTAATTAGCATTGCTTAGAGTCTATGCAAAATCAATCTGTGATCATTCTCTGTTCTATCGTTTCATTAACCGACCTCACGTCGGTATACCAACAGACATTATCAAAGTTCCCTACTGCAGATAGATGCGAAAAAGTCGGAAACGGACTTTGAGTAAGTTTGACTGCGACTCAGTGAGACTGAGAGTCAGTCAGTACAACTCGAGAGTACCGCCTGGGATAACATAAGCACCTGTGTCAATCATCATGTAACGTAGCATTATATTTTTTTTTAAACGCACCTTGACAATGATGAAACTAAAGTAGTGTAGATTATACGTACCAGAATTGCCATGTTTGTAAGCACAGACTGCCGAGAGGGCACAAAATGTAAACAAAGCAGCCGCTCCTATCCGTACGGCCGCCATTTTAACTGTCACATGTCCTACGATATCATGTGACTTATATAGACTGTAGTACGTCCCGTTCTCGCCAGGACCAAGACTTTGAAAGGCCTGGCGATGACGGGCTGTACTAAAGTCAAACTGAAACTTAGTACTTTGGCTTCTAGAGCTAAGTTGAAACAGAGTGGAGACAGAGGTGGTGGTCAGCCTAACTGTTTAGTCGGGCCCACAGATTTAACCTAACTAAAGCTAACGAAGTGTAGCGCTGGCGACTAGTTTAGGATAGCCCGATGCACACTGCAGCGCTCGAGTAACGTAGGGAAATTGGCTGGTACCCGCCTGTGTCATATTCCGCCGAGGCCGCTAGCGGTTGACCCGGGAACCAGCGTAGTAGGGAAAAGTCGTTTTGCGACAACAAGCTGGAGCGGCGCAGTGTGAGCTAATGCCTGATTTACGTCACGCTGGAAGCCTGCGCATCTAACGCTCGCCTCGCGTCGCTACGATTAATTCAATCGTAAGGGGTGACTGGAGATGTGCAGGCTACCAGCGTGGATTTACGTAGACTGTAGCACAGAGTAATATCCTTACTCTGTGACTGTAGTACGTCCCGTTGTCGCTAGGGCCAGGGCGCTCATGCGCGGCGCGGTGCGTAGTCCGTCCACGCACCGCGTACGCTGGTTCCCGGGGTATCCGCTAGGGGTCTCGGCGGAGACGTAGCCAGCGGCGTACACAGGCGGAACCCAGCCAACGCACCGCGCCGCCTTCGGGTTAGAGCGTGAGCGCCCTGGCACCTAGCTACAACGGGACGTACTACAGTCTACGCGGTGCGTGGACGGTGTGATGCGAAATATTGTTACCTTGCGAAATTCCGCTTTTATCGCCCATGAGCATGCGCAGTCATGAATTTCGCGATTGGAGAGTGCGGAAATCATCGGGCGCTCTCATCCTAGTTGGTAACACTCTCCTCCCAGATCTTTCACGGCACTAAAGCTTGCTAATAGTAATACAAGCAACTTTGCACGTTTCGTCGATCGAACGATATTTCACGTGAGCGGCGCCAACGTCACGCAACGTAGTAACGGGTACGTCTGGCCGCAAAAACGGACACTGCGCTGCTCGGTTTTCTCTCTTTGCAGAATAGTCCGTGAAATGTGAGCGCAGGAAGTTCTCCACATGCATGCGCGAGTAGAGTGGGCGATAAAAGCGGAATTTCGCAAGGTAACCGATTTTCGCATCACAATGGACTATGATTTACGCTGATTCCCCGGATAGCCGCTAGTGGGCACTGCGGCAAATTTTTTAATTTTTTTTGATTGATTTCTTTATTGATTCATGACAGATATATACAGTTAGGTGACATCATGGTATTAGACCAGGTCTGAGAATCAACAAAGCGGCAGTAGGTCTCAGCCTATTTATAAGGCTGGTTTAAATGACCAAGCCGTTCCAAACAACAGAAACGTCTTCGTTTTGTAGCATTTTTTTGGCTGGGTTCCGCCTAGATTGGCAACCAACCCCTGTCTGCGCTCAGCTGCGACATAGTGGTACTCCTTGGTAAGAACCTGAGTACCCTCCACCCGTCTGTAAACTCAGCTTCACCAATGATAATACTGTCCTAGGGACACATCGTAAGAACAACTCCAATGGTGTCTTCCCAGTGGTAGCATGGGGCCCGGCAAGTTGCGAAACCTGGCCAACACAACAGAGACCTGGTTCTGGACAGACGATCCCCTGCCAGTCTTCTTAAACATTTTCTTGCAAGTGCCCACGTGTCGTTCCGCAAACCCATTACTGAGTGGATGATACGGAGGACACAAGGTGTGTTGAATGTCCCGGGCAGCCATGAAGAGCTGAAAATCCTCAGCAACAAACTGTGGGCCATTATCACTGACTGGCTGGATAGGCAGTCCCCAATGAGCAAACACCACCTCCAATACCTCAATTCTGACTTCTGACATTGTTTTTTTTCATGGGATTTACTTCAAGCCACTTAGAATGACTATCCACAATGAGGAAAAATTGCTGTCCAACGACCTCAAGGTAGTTAATATGAATCCTTTGCCATGGCTCGGTGGCCCATGGCCACAATGTTCAAAAGGGGTGCCTTTTTCGGCATGTTCTGAAGCTCCTCACACTGGACTCATTGTCTTGATACTGTCTCAATATCTGCATCGATGGATGGTCACCACACAAATGAAGGGGCCGAGGCCTTCCTTTTCACCATTCCCAGGTGGTAAGATTGCAGCTCATTCAACATATTAATCCTCAATTCAGAAGGTATGACTACTCTACGCCCCAATAGGAGACAACCATCCTTGATAGAAAGTTCATGTCGTCGCAGGAAAAAGGGCTGCAGCTCTGCATCATCACAATGCTGAGGCCACCCATTCAGGGTGAACTCATACACCCTTGTTATTTTCGGGTCCTTTTTAGTCTCATGAGAAATGGTCCTTGCCGTCACAGGCAAATCCTCTAATACGGTATAGAATATGTAATGACTCTGCCTCTGATAGGGTATGTGAAGCAAAAGCTATGGGTCTCTCAGAACTGTTGACCATCTTGTGGCTGATAACCGCACCAAGGCCATAAGGGCATGCATCTATGCTCAATACAACCTCTTCCTTAGGATAAAAATGTGCCCATACCTTTTCACTTATTAACACTTTTTTCATATTCAAATGACTCCTCACATTCATTAGACCCCTTTTTCAACAAGGTATACGATGGATGCAAATGAGAAGACAAATTTGGCACAAATTTAGTATAATAATTTACCATACCCAGACAAGACCTGAGTTCGCTGACATCTTAAAAGCGGGATTTGAGATTGGTAATTGGTATAACCCAACTGGGGTTTGAACCCATGACTTACCATGCTTTTAAAAAAAAAAGGTGAACACCCCTACCACTTAGCCACCGAGATTGGTCAAAATTTTGACAAATGACTGAATGCAGCTGGATTTGTTCTAAAGCAAAGAAGGAAAGCCTTATGGAAAAAATGTAACATCAGTTTAGCCTCCTCTGTACTTTTATCCTATTCCGATGGGGGGGGGGGGGGGGTTGGCATTCCAAGGGGGGGGGGGAGCCAACAACTTTTTGGGTATTCCAAGGTCATTGCATACTATGCAATTTCGGAACATGAATGTTCCCTTCTCTGCAACAAGAGAACAATTATCAGCTTAGGTGGGGTATTGTAACAGAGTCGGGCAGTGTGGCCCCACAGCCTCTGTCAATTTGCCTTAAACACAGATCCACCAAAACACAAGCATTGCATAATTATATCACTTAGCAGGGATGGGTCATTTGGGCCAGTAGGTCAGCGCCTGCACACCTACTGTCCCACTTAGCCTGGGTCAGGAGGACAGGTGATTTTGGTTAGTAGGACAGAGTGTTGAGAGCAAACATTTGAGACAACAACCTTGACACTGTAATGCATGCAACCTCAATACGTGGTCTATTTAAGCCAGCTACACCCATCATTCTGGGTTCTTAGCCCTGCGTGTGAGGAATAATAATTTATTTAACGCCCAAACTTCTTCATCTCTTTATTCAATGTATTACTATTATATATATATATATATATATATATATATATATATATATATATATATATATATATATATATATATATTTATCTCACCCCAGATATTTTTTCTCCATAGACTTAACATTGGGAACTCGTATCTAACACCCATCAGATATTTAGGAAAAATATCCAATGGGGGATAATGTCACAAATGTTAGCCCATTAGTCAATATCAAGGGTGAGATAAATTCAGAAACCCATTCAAGTTTAGGGTCAGAGCTCGATTCCCATCTCATTTGAATCACATAACAATTCACGCGGCTTCGCCTTGTGAATTACTATGTGATTCAAACTCGATGGGATGCGAGCTCAGACCCTAAACTTTCATGGGTTTCCTCTATAGTATTGTGGCAGGCAAGCAGGTCAGAGGAGGATTCAGGACGTGGAGATGACCCACTGTCGGAGAAGGGTCCCACCGCCGGTAGACGAGGACCACTGCCGGTGGAGGTGAACCGGCTTAGGTGGACGGAAATGCCACTGGTGGACGGGAACCACTGCCGATGGACGTAACCCACCGCCGGTGGATGGGACCCACCGCTGGTGGAGGTGGTGGCGGTGGACGCTATGACGTCATCGGCTTGCTATAAAATCAGAGACTAATTAAAGCCAAACAATTGAGGAATAAGATAGGCAGAATGATTAAATAGCCAAGGCCAGTGTTATGAAACAAAAACTTCATGAGAATGGAAATAACCCAAAACGGTTTTGGAGAGACTTTGACATTTGGCAAAATAAAAGTTCTAGTAAATCCCCAAAAACTATTATTGACCCCGATCAAATGTCATTATCCAACCTGATAACTCCCCTGAATTTATCAACAATTATTTTACGCAGATAGGAGAGAAATTAGCTAGAAACATAAACCCTGCGATAATTAACACCCAACAGACAAATCATCCGACTGAGTTTCAGGATAATGATAAACTATATGAAATTGATGAGGCTCTTCTGCAGAAATTGGTAGTAAATCTAAGTAACTCATGGACCCAAGCAATTGGAGACCGATTTCGATTTTGCAACTGCAAACCAAAGTCCTTGAGAAATTAGTTCATGGCTTCTTATCAAAAGTGCTGCTAGAAGGCGGTTTTATCAATCATGAACAGTTTGGTTATCTTCCGGAACGAGGTACCATTGACGCAATTTATGACCTTGTAGATGATCTTTATACTGCCAGAGACGCTGGACTATTGACTGCTAGCATTTATGTAGATTTCCGTAAAGCATTCCATTCCGTCCACCATGGCACTCTGCTAAGTAAGCTCTGCAAAATTGGTTTACCAGCCAACTTACTAGGTTGGATAATTTTGTATTTAACTGACAGAAGTCAAACAACAAGATTTGGAAATCACTCATCAAATCTTGCAAAAGTAAAATATGGTGTCCCTCAAAGCTCTGTGTTGGGCCCGTTGTTTTTTATATTCTACATCAATGACCTAGCCTTGCAATTAACTGATATAGGTCTCTCTATGAAAATGTATGCAGATGACCTAGTTATCTACACCTCAAATAGCAACACCAATAAATTAGCAGAAAAGATCTTGATAGGGCTAGACACACTGCAGGAGTGGACTCGTGAAAATCTATTGCTAATTAACATAAAGAAAACAAAAAGAATATGCTATGGCTCAAACAATAAGCTAAAAAACTCAATAATACCAGATCTATTGATTGGTATTACCCCTGTCGGCAGAGTTATGGAATATAACTACTTAGGAGTCATCCTGGATCATAAACTGAGCTTTAATAGTAATATGAAACATGTAATAAAGAAACTGAATAGAAAAATATTTACTTTCTTTGAATACAGAAACCTGCTCAGTGAATCCACAGCCATAAGAGTATACAAACAAATGATTTTGCCAATAACGGATTATGCCTCTATTATTCACGATTCTAGCACTAGTGCTTTGAAAGCTAAACTACAGCAGTGCAAAACAGAGGTCTTTGTATTTGTCTTCTTCATAAAGGTAAAGAAAAATCGGTATTTGAGCTACATGATTTATATTCAATCAAAACAGTTAAATGTAGGCGAGATGAATTAACGACTAGCTTTAGGAGAAAGCAAGCAATCTCCAACAGAATTTTTAATCTAGACCCAAAAGGAAAGCAATTCATCATTTAACTTATCAGAACCACCTGGTCGCAAACAAACAAGATTCTCACATAAAATAATGTTTACCCTACTAAGACCTAAAACTGAATTTCTTAGAAACTGCATATCGAGGAAAACAGCTGTGGAATGATCTCCCTGAAGAGATAAAGAAACTAGACTCTAAACATGCATTCAACGAGCTGTTAAAGTGCATATATATAAGGAATATTTAGGTAATCACCGCCTAAATATGGGTTTGTGAGATTGACTTTAAGACCCGACTAACCATATCGCTACCTAAAAATGGGTAGCATTAGTGATCTCTGCATCATTGATTGTGTGTAACCTTTGCATTTCATCTCATCTTATTCCCCTCTAATGAGACCTATCATTATCATGATGGTCTCATATTCCCTTCTCATATAATTAATTTACACTTTTTGTAAAATTAATGCTGTAATTATATATACTTACATGATTATTCACATTTACTCATATTATACAAAACTACTTGAAACTGAATGTATATTTGACTATATGAGGAAATTTAGATGTACCTCACAAAATTGAACTATTGGTTGAAAAGGGTATAGTGGTAGACCGCTAAATGTACTCCATTGGCGAACTATATCAATAAAAAAAACTACTATGACTGCTAGTACTGCTGGGAAACAGGAGTAAACATAGCATTCTTGATAGATTGAATAATAGAAGAGCGCAATATCAGCAGATTCAAGAAAAAGGCTAACATATCACGTGTTTGTTGAAGTTGCAGTTTTGTTTTTCATTTCCATAATAGATTAAACTTTATCTAGTCTTACTATGAACCACCGTCCTTGTCATTGAATCAACTGAGGATATCGTATTTTTTCAGTATATTTAGGCCTACCTCATAAATTGATGAAAATTATAGGCATATTTACCTATTGAGTGGGGACAAACTAGTCAGACTTATAATTTTACCCATTGAACATTACGAAATGTCACAAGGGCAAATCTTGGAGTTTCCTCATAGTTAATTTCTCCGTAAACACGTAAACCTATGTGAACAAAGCTCAATTACATTTTTTCACGTCGCTGTCCGCTAATTCCTATTTCTGCACATATGGGCCAATACTTTTTTGGTCAGTCTAGAAACAACACTTACTTTCTTTAAACTTTCTCATAGGGTTTGTAAAGAGGGAGTAGGGAAGGGAAGAGGCACAAAAAGGCCAGAGACAATATTGATGTAAATATAACAACCTGGCCTTTAGTGTTATTTACGTCGGATGAAAACATGAATAAAACTCCAAATTTTGTCCTCTGAGAGGAACCTGTATTCAAAAATGACCATTGTGCACCTCTACAAATTGCCTTTAATTCCAAATTGTTCCTTCACTGGGCAAATTTTAGTTCTGATACAAATCTAATATCGATGAAACGCTTTACGTTTTGTAACATAGTATAAACACTGACAAAGATGATAAAGCAGTTAAATTTCCTAGAATGTCATCTATTACCAGAGTCAATAACGTGTAGGAACATGACCGAAACCTAAGAAGTTAATTCCCATTGATTAAGATCCGATAGCACAAATTCGAAACGTACAACAGATTTTCGGTATAATTCACCAAAAGAAGCACCAACACTCATGTAAAGGTTACAGGAGATCCTTTGAAAGAGATTACGTGGATATGTCAGTTTGCGGATTACAATATGTCTTTTATCCCTAATAACATAGTACTTCGTTTTATTTTGCTGTAGCATCCTCAGGCTGTAGGGTTTGGTATGATATTGGTACATCGTCCAGAAGATTATCCTTGTCTGACTGAGTGCCTGGTCTGTGGTACTTATTGATGAGGATGATTATGATGTAAACAATTGACGAAAATAGATACATTCCAAAATACATGTAGAAGACTGAGTGTAACGATCCAAGGACATCGTGCATCCCTCCTATGGAAGATAGAGTGAAAAGCATTACATAATAAAATACATAGGAATAGAATGAAATTCATTTCATGAGGGAAGGGCGGTGCTTTATAAGATCCCCTTAGTCATTTTTCGAATGCCATGTCTTATCCCGCAAGTTGATATATTCCTTCATGTCAGTCTTTCACGACATGATAGAATTCAAGTTTTAGTTACCAAAGATATGCACACTGTGGCTCTGCTACACTTTTTGGAACGGATTCTTGATATTTTACCGTTTTTTCCGACAATCAATTGCCTTGCTCAGGCAATGTACCTTCTACTTTTTCAACGGCATTTTAACATTGCCTGAGTGAGGTTCATTTTAATCACCTGAATAGCATTATAAATATGGGATATTTTAGCAGTTTGATGCACCTTTTCTTTTAAGTATTGAGTACTTAAGATAAGATTTAAATACATTTTGTCATATTAAATCAGTATATCAGTTTCATTCACTTTGGTCTTACACATGATCACAAATAGATAGAACAGTATCCTGTACCTACCCGCAATGACAGGCCCCATTAGACAAGCAACACCAATGCCAGTACGAAAGAGACTAAAGACCAGTGGCACTTGTTGACCATAAAGAACTTCAGCAGAACAGGAGTAGAGTGAAGCAATTATTGGGCCACCGAAGAGGCCTATACCTGCAGTACAATAATACATGCTGTAGAATCCACAGCTATTTCAGCAGAGGTAGTAAGATAAAGTATGAGGGAAGTTTAGTCATGTAAATGGTATCAGTATATCAACATTTAATTATCTTTCAGATATCTCTTCCCGGAAATTCTCAGGGAGGCCCACGGTAGCTGGCAAGTGATCCCCCTTCCGACAATACCTAGATATTCGGAAGACTTAAAATATCTCAGGTTCTTAATCAAAGGCTTGGAGAATGTTCAATGTGTTCGAACAAACCTCCCCGCCAACCCCGCTTAATTGGATTTATAACAAATTGCTTATTTGTGCCTCCGAAATTCCACCCACCGAGAATACGTGTATTAATATGAAATAATACATGTGTATTTGCGAGTTCATATATATCCTTTGGGCTAAATAAGTAAATAATATTTGTGATAATATAATAGTAGTTCAACAACTCTATATGTATTTCATTATTGTTGTAGCGGTACTACGCGGATGAGAAAATTGTATCCATATTTCCTTACCTGCCCCGTACAGCATAAAGTGCGTGTGGTTATATGACATGGACCCGAGTAGGTTTATCACGGCCAGTATCATGCAGAACAAGGCGTAGATGTAGAGGGCCCTCCCTTTGTAGAAGTCCCCCAGCCATGATGCCACCAAACGACTCACAAGCTCAGCGGCACCGATAACTGGCATGACCTGCCAGGAGAGCGAGGGTGGAATGCCCAGTGTGTCCATTTGTACCACCTATAAAACGCAGATAAACTTGCATTTTAGTATCTCAATACGTATCTCCAGTATAAGATATATATATCAATTCTCTCTATTATATAACCCAGGTCAGTAATCTATCACGGTATGATTCAAGAGGCAAACTGAGTCCCTCTGTCTGGAGGTTATCCACCAAATCATTGATTCTCTGCAGGCTTATCATACACTTAGTGATGTCCACATTGGTCTTGGTTTAAAATAACAATGAGAGCAGGCCAGGTCACTGATGAGCACCAGAAAGTGCCCACAGAGGTTTTTTTTTCAAACTTTTCCAAATTCATACTGACAGCCCTCAATAATAACATTGCTGGTTTCCATGTGCCACCAATCAGTAATACCAAAACTTTGTAAACCTGGATTTTTGTATTTACGTATATTTATAGAGATGGGTATGCTTGAAGAGGCGTTGGTACTAATTACCTGTGAATTTGTAGTGGGTATTTATTATAGTTGATTCTGCCCATCTGTTTAAGATATTGTTTTTTACTAGTTAACATGACCAGAGGCATTGCAAAACCTACCATTGTGATATAGGGTGTATAATAGGCTGTGCATTTGGTGATGGATGCTGCTGTCCAAAGTACGCAGATTGTTACTTTTAGTGCAGTAGAAACATGAACCTGGGGCTCAGGGTGCACTGATTCTTCCTCCTTGTTTCCGCCAACGTCTATCTGGTCGTCAGGTGGAGTATATGACCACAACACAGCGGCTATAACCCAGGCGGTACCACTGATAAAAAGAACTGCTGCCAGGATAACGTATGTCAAATGCCATCCAACTGCATCAGCTAGTGCCTTTGACAAAGGGTTGATCACGAGAGTGGCTAAATGCAAGGAAATTATATAGATTACATCAAGGATTGATATCCTTAAATGATACCTGTGTTAGTAAGGTTACCTTTCCCCAGAAATGCGTAAATCCGTTGCAAACTTGACAGCAATAGATGATTTACTGCAAGTATTTAACGGCTAATAGGCTTTAGTATTTAGTCATCTAATGTGAAAGATATTGAAAAGATCGAAGTCTCTATGATGTTGAAATTGGGCCCAGATATTTTAGTTCTGGCTAGACTTGAAAATAGGCCCAAATATTGTATTAGCAAAGGGATAGGATATTACTCACCAAGAGGGAAGCCACATGCAGTGATACTTGTGGCAAGGGCATGTCGGGGATGGTTGTAAGGATATATCTGGTCAATCAGATAAAAGGGTGGGTTAACGATTAGCAGAGTACCTATGGAGAATAGGCCGCCATAGGTGATAAATAAAACGGTGGGATTGTTGGCCAGTCCTGTTAATGCCACCCCAAGTGTTGCTAGTACAGTGCCAGCTGCTACCGTTTGCCATATGCCTAGACGAAAGGACAACCAAGTAGCTACTGGTGCCACCAGACCTTGGATACTGGCTGGAAGTGCTGCGAGGAGCTCTGCAATGATAATGTCCAGTTTGGTTCATTTGTTAGTCACATCATCTATATACATTTGGTATCGATTATTCTACTGAAATCCGGCAAAAACCTTCCTTAAAGGTGGAGCAAATGCAATTGCAAGTGAAGCGTATGTACCAAAACCAGAAACCCACCAACCCAAGGAACACCCACTTGTGATCTTTTTCGAAAAAGGAATTGTACACCTCACTAGTCAACAAGAGTCATAAGGTTCCTGGCATGATTGAAAAAAGAAAAGAAGGAAATGAAAAGTTTAATGGAAGTTGCAAAACGAGGTTGATTCAATAAAAGTGTGAAGTTGAATGTTAACGGTATCGCACCAATGTATTCTGTAGATTATCCGATGGAATCTCTTTACCCTTTGTCTATGTATTTTCTGTTGTTGACTTATGTGTATACATGTGTAATGACTAACATGGAAGGACGTTGGTCGGAGATTGATAAGTGTGTGTACCACAAACCTTAGCGAATAATTAAAATGAAATAAAAAGAATACAAGTATGCCACATTCTATCATGCCTGAGGTAATGGGCCTAATATATGCTAAGAAGCATGTTTCATCTGTCAGACTTTGCTAAGAGATCATATGCTGGATATCCCTTTTTGAATTTATTATTCATGGACAAAATTTAAAAATAATCTAATCGAAAGATAAAAGTTGCATTGTTCCCCTGATACACTCATGTTGTCCTCGGTAAAATCTCAATTTTACTCCGACATACCAAGATAGGTTTCTACTATCCTGCTATTACATGTATTTGAGATCGCTAATTTATGTCGCAGTTACCACTGATACTGAAAATGCACATGACCTACCGAAAAGTGCTAACTTGACGTGTATGTCACGATGTATGTAGATGAGGAGCGTGTTGAAGGAGAACACGATTCCAGCAATGATCGTGTAGAGCAACAGGAAGAACAAGACGATGGAGCCTCCAAGCCATTCCCTCCTACCTGCCATTTTGGACGCTGGAGAATACAAGTAGGTATTATATTGAGATACATAACTGTTGTTCTTATATCACATGCAGTGTGGATTTATATAATTAGACGCTGTACAGAATGATTATAGCTCTCGCATATGGTTTTGTAGTAATATAATACATCATGTGTGCATGGGCTTACCCGACATTTTGCCAAGGATGTTTTTTTTTGCTTGAAAGATACACATTACAGTTTTGATTCTACCATTCATATTTATATTCATTTATCTGGTATCAGTGCCGAGATAAACGCACACAATATTTAAAGAGCTAACCTGAGAACTACAAAATTACCAGCATTAGATTAGGGAAAAGATGAAAAGAAAACGTAGAGTTCAGTATACAGGGGATCAAGAGCACGATTTTATGAGAAATAGCTCGTAGACACTTAATGAGGCACAGAAAGACATGATGGATAACACAAGAACTCCTATCATGGAGACAACTAGTCCGAGAGACTTTGACTGCCAGGCTAGACAGTCAGAGCCTCTCGGACTATGAGACAACCAGTTGAGACCCAAGTAAATAATAATAAAGTGCCAGACAGAGACGTGAAGGATCTACCTATAAAGTCGAAAACAGATAGATGCAATGAAATAAGTGCAGAACACCCCTAGGCAAGGAGAGAACTGACACCAAAGACGGTCAAGCCCAAAAAAGATCATCAGACCTTTTGGGACAGGCTGCTAGTGCGCCAACTTGGTTACGCAAGGTGTGCGGCCAAACAACTTCATAGCAACGTATTCTTTAGCATTAGAAGACTGATGGTATTTTTAGATATAGAACGACCTGGCCATGCTATACAGGCTACATAATGAGATGAGGATTTGGTTCCGTGCAAAACATAAATTCCCATTGAGTTTTGTATGGCTTGTACAAGCGTGGTAGGTTGTTCTAGAAATATAACCCAAAGTTAATAAAACTTTGCCATAGAAGTATTAATACAATTTTGCCATTTTTATACGCCCTGTATAGAATAGTGAAATGGTGCATATTTTATTGTTTTGGGATCAAGATCCAAAAACATAAAACTCACGTACGATAAAATGTTATTCAACAACCCCCTAGGGCCCGTTTTAACATTATTTTTAACAACCCTAAAGAAGAAGACTTCCACGGACGACCTATTGAACGAGAGCTTGTCAATTACGTTTTATTATCCCTATAGTCCATAGGGATAGAAATCATTGTTTATAGTCTTGTGCGTAGGAACCTGCGGCCCGTTAAACGATCAAGGATCATACATGAAGACCTTCTTCTGTAATTCGCACAAGGGTTATCGTTCGATCAATTCTAAATTTGTTCGCAAAGACAGGCATAGCCGTCCATAAGGTTGACCATAATGTTCAATAAAAGTGATCCGCATCGACCCTGGGTCTCCTTGGCATACAGAAAATGCTCTTCATGTACAATCCTAGATTATCCAACGGGTCCGTTTAATATTTTATGAACGATAATATTAAGGACCGTAATGTTCTCCAAAGGTTAGGTCTCGTTTAACACTTTCAGTCCGACCCCCTTGCGGGAGGCCCACATGCCACGTCCAACAGATATGTAGGAATATACCCCCAGTGGACGATGCCCTTAGGGAAATGGTACAGGAAGTTATTCAACAAGTGCATTTGATATGCATTGAGGTACAAATGGAACACTCACAATCAATAATAATGCCTACAGTGTTTTACAATTATTTGCAAATGGTTTAAGAAAGTCTATGAATTTTGTCACATAGAATACCGCTTTTAGTAATGGGTTCAAAAGATGCCTGGAGGTATTCTTTGTCCCCTGCATGGGAGTGCCTCAAGGCATCCATCGTTCCCTGCATAGGAGTACCTCAAGGCATTATTCGGACTGATAGCGTTAATAAAACAAGGAATAGAGTGGTTGCTCCTACTCAGGATGACCTGGTTCTAGCACTAGTTGACCTATGCACAATAGTCCCCTCATAATTCTGTTGACATTTTTTTCGCTGAACCTTCGATAAACAAAGAGAACAATGGTCAGCTATGGAAATGAGACACGTTTTCAGTATCTTTCTATTGGTTTCTTTTTCTAGCAACTTCCTTAGTTTGGCAAACATCACAATTTTGTCTTGCAGTTTATTGTGATCATTTATTTCTGTGTGTTTTATATATGTTAAGGTTGCGTCTACTAAACTTCCAAGATAATTCATCACTTCCTCCGTTTGTATATATACTGCCCATATGAATAAAGGTTACTCCTGACATATTTTCAGGGATTATTGTACGTTTTTAACCATAGTACATTGCCCTAGTTTTTTTGGTACTGATTAGTCTTGTATCATTTTTCAATTATCTTTAGCTTATTTTGCGATTTCGTTTCTGCAGTAAGTATGTCCTTCATATTCGTTATTCATATACGAATTGAAATATTCAGACAGGTCATTCACGTACATATAAAGAATAGCAGAAGGCCCGATAGTACCAAGGGTTTTCCTGGCTACAGTATTCTAGCCCTGAGTTAATCAAAATGACAATATCTTTTTACTTTATATCCTGAAAGAACCTTTAGATATATAAATAATTTCTCTTCAAAGTTAGCACTACTTCCTAAAATGCCCGAAGAGTGTCTGTGGACATCTTCAGGACTTTCTAGGGGAATGCCTGGAGGCATTCTCAGGGAGGGCTGAAAGGGTTAAACAACCTCATCGATGGCTAAGGGCATTATAAAGGAAGGTTAAAGAGATCTCTGTCTAGTTGCCATATCCCACTTCCATAACGCATTGTGCTATAAGCTGTAACTGGCGAATTCTCAATACAGAGGATTAGTATAGTATAAATACAGCTATAGGAATAAACGTAAAGAATTCACCTGCAATTCCAGTCTTCGCTGATCGTCGACATTAGTATAGCTATGAACACATAGCAAGTGAGGTACTGACACATTTATCAGCATAAAATTGATATACTACCACGGGACGAGAATTTTAGTTAACGTCTGTTCAATCTAAGTATACAGAGATATATCTTCGGGCGTCGCCAATGCCCTCCTATTTGCGTTATATCTACACCCACGTTGGTATACATATAATTTCAGGCCTAGTCCTGTTGGAGTTACGCAAATCTACGCCGGTTTTCAATTTTTCGATCTCTGCACCTACGGGACACCACTGTTGTTTTCATTTAATTTCCCATTAATCATTCAGGTCTGCGTTATATGTGAAATTAAATCTTGTATCAGCAATTTTGATGATAAAATATTTCTAAATGCCCGTTGGGTATTTTTTGATTAATTGCGTAAACCCAGCATTCTTTTGGGTTTTTTTTGCAGTTTGTTGATAGACTTTACATTCAAAGCATCATGTGGGTAAAACCTTTATGTTTATCTATAAATATGTATGTTGACGTATATGTGACGTTTGTGGCGAATTCCTATGCATGTGTTTATGGCCTGCGGTAATTACAGTTGGATAAGGAATGGTACGCACACACAGTCAATGTGTATGATAACAACATGGGGAGATTGTTAGTAAGCATTTTAGCTCGTATAGTGTACAGTGTTATTTACCATACCCCAACTCCTAATCTATGTTAGATTGACAGCTTGACATATGAATTTACAAATCACGCTCTTGTATTGTCATTAAAGTAATAAGTGACAAGGAATATCGATTGGTGAAAACTTTATCATTCACCACGCAGCTGTTTCAAGATTGAACAGGCTGCGCTGCGTCACAACAGGACGGACCATGACAGGCATAAAAGGCGATGGGGTAAGCCTAGTCACTTAACCCTTACACAGTTGAACACCTGTGTACAGCGATTATTCACACCATTGCGCATCCGAATAAATTATTGAATTCGTGATCATACGTCACCAGCTCAAACCAGTAGGGTCAATGTGATGAGTGGACAACTTATGATTTGTATTGAAGTAATATATTAATACTTGATAGTTATTGATAAACGTGATTCCCGCTGTTAACTCATCCGATTATTTTCTGACAGCCCTGCATTTTAGATTCTGTCAGAATACATTTATGATGCATAAACAAAGATATTGATAACGTAAACGCGCATGGCCTCCTCATAAGAATGTTGTACCTCTAATTTTTCGATGCAGCTCCCAAAGGTTCTTGTATTTAAAGCCTGTCGGGTTTCAATAAACCTAAGTCAATAGCAAAATATTGCCGCATTGTGTATACTGGGTATAACAGCGCGTCAGTTGATTTCGTGACCCCCAATTGTGATATCTTACTGGCATAGTGTGTCGCGTAAAACCTCAAGGACCCGTTGAGGAGAAAGAACCATAAGTAAGACTATTCAATTAAGCATGATCCCTTCTGCTATAAAGGTATATTCATGTTACTCTGAATTATTATTGGACTAGATATTAGACTCGCAATCGTTAAGGGAATTAAAGCTACATGTATCGACAGAGCAGGAGACGTGGTTATTGGGTTGATCCCGGTATTAACCTTGCTAGAACCTCATCAGGGAACTCTATTAATAAGTGACACTTATTTGATATAGAATAAATTTATATAATTATATATGTCATGTTTCATGGGTCCTTATATTATATACCTTATAAACTATGCTTGCAGCACCTTAACCTACCTTAACCTTTGCTACCCCAACATGTCCATATCTGTGTGACGTCCGTGACGCTGCAATGTCCAGTGTATACTGACCAGTGGGGGCAACTTTATTGGGCTGACTGATCAATCAACACAAGCCCAAATCCCCACTGCTATTGTGAACAGCTGTGTCCTGAGTGAGGGAGAAATTCTTGTACTATTAATAAACAGACAAAACACGTTTTATCATAAGTATCAATAATGCACAGGTGTTATATGATATTTGGGTTCGGCTTGATATCAATTTACAGATTTTCATTTTGAGTGCAATGTCATGCAACTTCAAGTGTAATGGAGAATGGTATTATGAAACCTTTCAACAAACTGTCGCTAAATTTCAAGTTGGGCGGATAATATTTGAGGCTGTCTTACTTCTTCATACTCACGTTGCCTTATAAAGTCACCCGATATCGGACACCACCTATTCTAAAAATAATGGAATTTTAGTTGATTTTAGTTGATTTTTCTTTTTAGATCTTTATTAATTACTCTTAAAAATCTTCGGCAGCACGCCGGTTTGTCTGCTGGTTCTATCTTCCTCGGTACACAAAGTATAATATTTGATACTATAGGTTTTTAAACCTATCTGAATATGTTATTTACACTATTATTCTTAGGCACTCGGAAGGTAGACGTATTCAGCCAAATATGGATGATGCCCAAGGGGTTTGGGCACTGGTATTTGTTTCACCTCAAACAAACCTGACTAACATTATTCACTATATAATACCAGACCGGTACTAGGCTTTGCATGAGATGAATCGATATTTCTAATATTGGCCAAGAGAAAAAAGGACATATTGATTAAAACACGTATTTACCGTTACCTTATGATTCTTTCTTAGCGTGAGAAACACATTCAGATACTAGAGAGATTACGGATCGAAAAGATTACATAGACCCTCAGCTTAGTGCAAAAACCTTACCCTTCATTATCTGTATGCCAGCTCTAAAAGGCACTAAAAACCAGTGTTTCAGTGTCATAGAGGAGTGGCCACGTGACCATCAACAATCACAGACAGAAATACTTCACTGAACTCTTGAAGCTTGATACATTTGAATTATACAGTGGTAGTTGTACATATTCTGAGACATCCATTTGTGCGTCATTGATGTCATTCAGGTCACGGAAACACGTCTAAGAATCTCCTTCACGGCAAATTTGGTTTTCGAACTAAAGAGTTCCTTTAACATGTTGATTACTCTGACCCTCTCTGAATGGGTGATGCCTTCAAGTCTCAATTATCCAATATTTTCTAGATTATTGTAGGCAAAACAAATATTGTTATTTGGGGTTACATCACTATCGACTAAGGCTGACTACATTAGGATGCCTTGCCTGAGACAAAGTACCATTCCTTTGTCACAGACAAACATTGACGTTCTGAAATCGCTTGATGGGAATTGGACATTAGGAACACATGAGACAATGAAATGGCAATCAGCCTCAATTGCTATGCAATTTTGGGTTTCACGGCCCTGCCAATCCATGGCCTACCAATCAATATACATAAAAATATTACATGAACAAAGAGTACAAAACATGACAGACAGTATTTGGTTTAACCTTTCTTTTGTTTCCATGTTGAATTGTCATACAATCCTTATTGACCTTAAACTTCATGCTTGTAAACAGTGACATTAGATATATCCGTAAATAATCATTCTGGAATATTATCTCTGAGAGTATTTTTGTATATTAAATAGCTTTTTATAAATGTTTTAAAGTTATCCTGACTAAAATTCTTTTGGACATCATCTGGTAGTTAGTTACATAACTTCATCAATCTGTATATTGGTCTGCAGGTTTTTATTTGCATCGTTTTTGTTCATCTTTCTTGCCTTTTCCAAATTTGGTAATACGTGAACGGTTGTTTTAGACCACCATAAGATCATCAGTAATAAGTGTAAAGCTCTTCTATACATTAAAGGTACTACTAGCATCGACATCTGTTCGGGTTATACTCTGACTGGACAGAGGGCGCCACCTCCGCCCACCACAAACACCGGTAAGGGGAAATAACTCGGGCGGTCATTCGCCACTGGTCAGATCCTCAATACCAACATACATACATACATACATACATACATACATACATACATACATGAAGATCGTAATATGAGAATATTCAAGGCATCAAAGAAATGGTGAACAAAACCGGTCCTAGCACAGAACCCTGTGCCACACCATAATTATTTTCTATAAAAATCACTCACAATACTATTACACTGTTTATTAAGTAATATTCAAACAATTTCAGCATTCTGCCTGGTAATCATATATCTTCTAAACATTTTGATGATAATACCGGGTCTACTGAATCAAATGCCCATTACATAATGGCAGAGCTAGACACAATTGAAGAATTCCATGAAAATCTAGGGAACAGTATTAACAATCATTGAGAATTCTCACAGGGTTACATTCTAACATCGTTTGTTTATGAATATTGAGATCCTTGGGACTAAGCCCCAATCAGGGAGGGTCACAACACCAGAACTAGGAACAAATATTATTTCCATTTATAATGGAAGAGCGCGGTATACCAAAATCTCATCAAATAAAAGTTGTTGTTTTTTTGGGTTTTTTTTGTCGGCTTGTCATAGAGGTGTTCTAGCCAGGTCTTCATAATCAAATAAAAGTAAGAGAATATAATAGGAAATTATTGATCAGTAAGCCATTTGTATTTGAAAGCATCAAGAATGTTTCAATAAACCCAGACAATGGATTTAATAGTTGTTCTCAAGTATCATCAACAAGAATTAACACCCCGAGTTGATCACGTGACCCAACCAAAGAATAATGGCAGCACTAAGCCACCTCGTTACTACACACTCGCCGACGGTCTCCACCCGACAAAACAAGCTCAAATAAAGATCGCAGCCAAAATCGAAAAAACATTCTTGAAGAACCAACTGAGGGGAAATAATGCCTGATAAGTTCCATACAGGACTTATACAGTAAGTTATACAGTGAGTCAATGGATAAACCTAAGACTATTTTTTCTACATCTGCGCTCCATACAGGACGCACCGACCATGATACAGACTCTTAGTACAATGCTAGACTGGAACAATGGGTGCTCCAAACAGGACATACCTAACTATATCTCACATCATCTGTTATTTTTATAATTTTATAAAACAAATACAGTATAGAGCAAACAACTACATACTATGATTATAGCAATATTTATTAATCATACGACAATTGTGATGTATAAATTTGACATGGCTCCATACAGAACCATGACATTTTTAAACCACACTCACTTTATTATAATAGGAAATTAAAATAATGAACCCATGAAATAGTTCCATACAGGACTATGACATTTATGACATTGATATTTGATATTTATGACTATTTGTACATCACACTAACCTGAACATCATGCTGTTTCTAATCATGCAAAAGGGCTATAAACTGATAAACCTATTTTTACCATGTCATTGAATATTACTGTTCCATCACACAGACCAAGAATACACGCAGTAAAGAGACGGAAGCAACCAGCGGCGGACTCAGACCATGTAACAAAATTACAAGGAAAACAGAGACTGTTGAAACTCTAGGAACTGAAACTACCAATATCACTCAATTATTCTGTGAGTAGACATCTTTCATTAACTAGATCAGGATGCGGTGCACAGACTCGTATATTGGATTAATACCCCAAATACCACCAAAAATTTGAACTCTCAAACCAACCAGGATAGTCTTATGCATTACGAGACTGTCATTCAGTGCTCCTTGGCGACTATGCCCACGAGTACACATCGACTGTATATTTCATCAATGTATATAATTGTTTCTGCACTTGCTTCGATGTTACATTGCACCATGAAACTGCCTTCAACATGCATATACTATGTGAATCGATTCAACCACCCTTTATGTAAGATTAATGATTAGTAATATTTCTGATATCAGACCCGCGAAGGGATTTAAGATATGTCACTCTAACATACACAGTTTGTTCACAAAGAGGGATCTGCTTTATGAAAGCCTGAATAACTTTGATGTAATAGGAATTAGTGAATCATTACTTAAACCCTAAATCCCAACTTCATTTATTGATATTGAAGGGTACAATTTTTATAGAAATGATAGACCTTGGGGAAAGGGAGGGCGGGTCGGGGTATATATCAAGGATGAGTGGACTCCTTACACCGCAGAAATAAAAGATTTACAAACTATGAATGAAAAATTTGAATCTATAGTGTTAAAAATTGAACGCCCCAATCATAGAAAGACAATAGTTGCAAATATATATAGACCACCAGGTTACAATACCGAGTACTTATTAAATTTTATTAATGACTTTTGTTCTAATAGTTCAGTCACACACAGCGAAATTTGGATAATAGGAGACATTAATTTAGATGCCAGGTTAAGAAGAGAAAAGAGGAATAGAGATCTCATGGATATATTAAGAAACCATCATTTAAAAAGACTTATATCAGGGGTCACTCGACCGGGGATAGGGAATAGCTCGAGTATAGATACTATAATAACAAACTCAAACAACATTACAGACAGCGGAGTATTGGATGTCCAACTTAGCGACCATCTAGTGGTATACGCCATAAAGAAAAAACCTAGAAATAGACACACGATCAAAGAATGTAGGAGTAGGAACTATAAAAATTTTAATCAAATGGAACTAGACAAAAGAATCTATGAATCTATATGTTCAAACGACCTGACGATTAGTAGCTGCGAACTATGGTCCAGTTGGCTTGCTACTACCAATACTTATCTAAATAGTATAGCACCTTACAAGAACAGGAGAGCATTTTTCACAGATATGCCTTGGCTATCTAGAAATATTAAAGATAAGATTCGACAAAAAAGGAAATTATGTAGACAAAATGTTAGGAGTATAGACACCGGACAAAAATTAGAAAACATAAAAAAAATTAGGACCTTGACATATGACATAAGGAAACTATTAATAGAAGATAAGAGAAGTTTTATTAAGGAACAATTAGACATTCACGCAGCTGATCCCAGGGAATATTGGAGAGAAATCAATAAGATAACAAAACCGCAAGGAGACCCAAAATATATATGTTTCTCTTCTACTAAAGGAGTTGTCTTAGATCTTGACAAATGCGCAGAATATGCTAATGGATATTTTAGCGCAATAGGTAAAGTATTGAATGCATGTCTCTCCACCACATACATGGTTAATTATATTATTAGAAATAATATCGAAGGTTTTGGTTTAAAGGAAACTAATGTAACAGAAGTATCTAAACTAATTCAAGGGATAAAGGAATACAAGTCATCAGGAATCGAAGGTATTAAGTGTACGGTTCTGAAATCATCGCTGTTCAATAATGTGAATATTTTCATGAGTATACTGAACCGATCTATAGCAGATAGCACTTTCCCGCAATTATGGAAGGAAGGTCGAATAGCCCCACTCCCAAAAAGTGGAGATCCGCAAAAAATTTCAAATTGGAGGCCTGTGTGTGTACTACCCGTCCCAGGCAAGTTGCTGGAACGGATAGTGCACACACAATTGTACAATCATCTAGAATCAATAGATTACTTCAATAAAAACCAGTATGGGTTCCGTAAGTCACGAAGTACAGGGGGGGCGGTTTTTAAACTAACGAAAATCCTCTTAGAAAATGAGAACAATAATGAATTATCTTTAGCCCTCTACGTGAACATTCAAAAGGCATTTGATTGCGTTGATCACTCCCTACTTTTATATAAATTGTCGGAAACTGGTATCTGTCCCTTGTTATTAAATTGGTTTAACTCATATCTAAGAAACAGGAAATTTTATACGAATTATGGATCTACAAAATCTACCCTAGCCAATGTTGAATGCGGAATACCTCAGGGTTCCATACTGGGCCCTCTGCTTTTCCTCATTTATGTTAATGACCTCACAATATCGGAAGATAATGCGACATTTTTGATGTATGCGGATGATTTAGTGGTAATATCAAAGGATAATGACCTGAAAATTGCTGAAAAAAAGATGCAAAGAGCTATCGAAGGTTTGGAAATATGGTATGCAGCGAACCGGCTGACTATAAATGCAACTAAGACGAGGCTAGTATATCACGGGGCTTGTAACAAATTGAAAAAGTTGATAAAGAGTGAACTACGAATCAATAACACAGTGGTCCAAACATGTGATGAGATGAGCTACCTAGGGGCAATCATCGACGGGCCTCTAAATTTCGAAAAACATGCTGATTTACTTGCAAAAAAATTAAATGAGAAACTAATAACTTTTACAAAAATTAGAAAACTATTTGATTCTAATACTGCCCTAAAGATAGCGAAAACATGCCTTCTCCTACTCACGGACCATTGTGCTTTCTTATTGGAAGGTACAACAATAAAAAATCAAAGAAAGGTGGAAAAACCAATACTAAGGACACTACGTATTGTATTGGGAAGTAAAGCCTTCATAAATGATAGATACATAAGTAACGAAAGTCTGTACACACAATGTAATGTAGAAAATATCAGAGATCGCAGAATATCCCTCCTCTTAGGAATAATAAAATCTTTGTATATATCAGATCTACTGGAAAAGGATATTTCAAAACCAACTATCACAAGAAGTACCGAAAAAAGTAGTATTCGCCTTGAGCGACCTAAGACGGAAATTTTTTGAAAAAGATGCACGTACCAAGGTCTAAGTATTCGGAATGGTATAAGCAAAGAAGCACAAAATACTAAATCAAAGAAAGCATTTAAGTTAGCGGTCCTTGACCATTTCCATCGAAACATTGAAGTTTAATCTATATCAAACTGGATGCATGTTGAAGTAAAATGGATATACGCTTGAAAATGAATCTGTAAAGTGCATGTGATGATGAGGCAATTTGCTATGTTGTATATTAATGTAAATAGCTAAATAGATGTATACACACTATTTATCGGGTGTAAAAACGATATTACTGCTTTTTCACATGTTTATATGAGGACTCTAACTATTGTAAAGGCTGTGAAGACACTAAGTCTAGACCCGGTAATGTCACTACAACCAGATAACCTCATATGTAGTATTATCATTTCCTGTTCTCTGTTCTGTTATTTGTTTATTTGTTGTCCACTCTCAATTGTGCGGAAGAACGATGTAACCTCATCGAACACAATGATGAAATAAAAAAAAAAATAATTAAAAACAAAAGAATATTTATTATGGTATAGAAATCTACATGTGTGACAGATTGCAACTGATTACTTAATCAAAATAGGTGAATCCTAAATCTGCTGAACATCATTAAGTTTCTTTTTAAATATATCATGTAAATGTTTTACTTTAGCAATACGTTGGCATTTTTCTTTTGAGGTGTTTGTCATTTGTTGGCTAACGTTTTTGATTTTGACTTATGCCTGGTCTAGCATACCACAGAACCCATTCAACTCGTCATAGTTGTGACTGAATTTGTGATTGAGGGTCTTGGTCAACTGCCCTATTTCTCTGGCTAATAGGTGAGCTGTGCCACTCAGTTCGCTCTCTAATAGCCCCTTAGCACTTGATACACTCATGTTTGTTTGGCTTGAGGGTACTTCATTTGGAGTACTACTAGTGCTCTTGGTTGTCCTCTTACTAACATATTTGTCATTTGTTTTCCTTCTACTTCTAAGAGTCCTTTTGACATCTTCAGATCTTCTGGAACATCCATATATTTGGCACTATTATCATGGTCCATTGATATGTGATATCTGTCCATTGATATGTGGTTTCTGTTGATTTGCTAGACCGCACAGCACACCAGTTCACATGGTCACTCATCCATGAAAGTTCTATTACTGGGATACTGGACCCCTGCCCATTTCACCAGACCTTTATAGTTGGGACATTGATAGTGAAGTGTTAGATTCTCTGCAGTAAGCTGAAAGCCTGTGTGAGCATTCTAACCTCTCTAGATGACGTATATGAGCACGATTTCCCGCGCTCAAAAACAATGGTCGACCAGCTTAGCAGAGAACGAGATCACACCCACATCGATGCCACAGAGAGCGTAGCTGATCTATTCATATACCAGCAGTCGCTTCAGCTTGTAAAAGTTCACCTCCTATCTACCACTATGATCATGCTCATAGTTATCAAGTCCTCAGCAGTTACACCACGTTAATGAAGGTTGAGTCACCACATAAAACAGCATGACAATTTCAGTTTACATCTGTAACTTACATTCCACGTATACAAGTCTCCTCGGGCGTAAACAATTTGGCCTATTTGGCATCATATATATACCTGATTTGGGACGTATTCTATGCTAGGCTAGTTTGAGTAATGTTTATACATATTGACACCACTGTCCAATCATTCTGTTATCTGCAACTAGGGGACACCACTGTTGTTTTTATTTCATTTGTCATAAGGCATCAAAGTCAGTGGAAAAATCTAATGTTATTTTATTCATTTGATTATAATAACTTTATAAAACCCTATTGATTGTCTTTTCATTCATTACATATAATGAACCCAGCATTCTTTTGCTTTTTTCCGTTTTTTTAAATAGAAGTTACTTTCAAAACCTGTATCGGTCATGACATGTTCCTTTATAAGGCTTTAGTAGACTATGGTTATGGACATTGGGTCGGGCTGAGGGTCGGGGTTGAGTCGGGGTCGGAGTCAGAATCAGAATCGTGAGCGAGGGTTTCAGAGTTGGTGCAGTGTCAGAGGGAGTCTAGGGAGAGACTGATACCACCACAACCTCCACCACCACCAGCTCTACCACCATTACCTCTACACTTTGCGGCAATCCAGCAGCTATTCCACTGACTCAGGGCAAACCGGCCGGCCTGGGTGCCGAAAGACCCCGAGAGCTCCGCAGAGAGTGACGCCGCGAGCTTTCCCGGGGTCTGCATTGACCGCTCGACCACGTGACACCGTCAATTTGGTATTGGCGACCCTTGAGAGGCTATTCCCGCCAGCGGAGACCAAAGATTCGGACAGTTGCGGCAGTTTGGGCAGAATTTTAGCGCCAAAGTAGAATATATACAAATTCATAACATCAAGCCTTATCTTTATTTACCTTCATTGTTAGATTAACCACAATATTTTGCAGATATTTGACATCCTCTGACCGTTCCCGACCAAATCCCGACTTGGCGGCACACTGCTCTGCTCAACTACCAGGTTCTTCACAGTCTGAGCATCGTAGTGTTTGGAGAACCGCTCCGCGTGCCACCTATCAGATAAATGGGGAACTCGGCTTGCACGTCAGTACCGCAAATGTCCATTTGACGTCAGTTGGGTGCCTGCCGGGCAGTGTGTGTGCGTCTGTTGGTCGTTGGGGTGTAGCTTTGGCTGGGTTCCGCCTGTGATCGCCGCTTGCTCCAGTCTAATTCCGCCGAGCCCCCTAGCGGATGACCGGGGAACCAGCGTAGGGTGTAGCTTTGGTGGCTAGGAGAATTTAGAGGATTAGGGGCAGCCAGCAGGCCGGCCCCTGCGGCAAACACCGGCTCGAGGGTAAAACCCGCCTGTAGAGAGCCTTTTTGGTGAAATAGCTGCTTTACAGCCATTACGTCGATGCATCTTTCATCCGTCAAAAACTTTGTAAACCTGGATTGATACATAGTTGTATATGCCATATAGACTGGCATGCACTGTAGGCGTATATCAATATATAAACATGCCAATTTACACATGTACATCGTATATGAGTATTTATGCTTGGTGTATAGATGACATGTATGCAATTTTCATGCATTGTAGGTGTTGTTCCAATGGCTAGAACCAGGTAGGAACTGACATGGTTTATTAGTTTTAATAATGCTTTTATTTCACAATCTGTTAGAATAACAGTTCTTCTATGTGGAGCCTACATGAAGCTCTCCAGTTTTCAGTTTTCTTATGAGGGTATGACATTGACAAAGAAAAATACTGATAATGATAATGGCATGTGATAAGATGAGTAACACATTACAGTAACAGAATCCTTCTCCGTAAAATAGATTCAGAATACGCTTGAAATCTTTCCTTAGATACCCCTTAAATTCTCTTTTGGTGTCGGCTTTCTGTACCTCTGATCTCAAGTTGTTCCAACGGGCTACCCCTCTGTAACGGGGCGATTTCGGATAGGACTTGCACTTAAATCTGTACTGCTGTTTTCGATTCTCTGCAACTTTACAATGTCAGCCTCACTTGCACCACCGAACAAGAACGAGCTATATTTAAGGGCGGGTCTTATATTACTCGAAGAATAAGTTTTGCAACTTGGAAGGTCAAGATGTGCCTAATCTTACTCAAGATCAAGATCTCTGAGGTGGCCAATCTAGAAATGCTTTTAAGGTGTTAATTGAGGGATAACTTTGAGCCAAGTAAGACACGTTTGTTGTAGGTCACTTACTTTTCTCATGTACGTAAGGGCTAAATACACCCTAAAGTTGAACAAACACCTCTCAATTCTCCTACCAGTAGACACCACAGAGGATAGAAGTTGTTGCATGATATAACTACCGGATCCTATAGTGAAGGGAGGGGGTATTACAGACCCACACGGCCATAGGGAGCGCATCTACACTGCTGAGCAGAATTATTAATATATATATGCAGAAAATACCCAAAATGAATCAAAATGGTTCAGATCTTTACATTCTGATTGCACGTCTACCCGTTTGCATCCAATATCATATGATTATTATTAGTAAACTAGTTGTTCGTACCATCTGTCGAAGTTAACATTAAGTACAGGTCACGTACCTTAAAACCAAGTAAATCACGGTGACATATCATTGATTGAGAAGCTTATGCGTTAATTGAGGAAATACGTCTTCAGGCCTTGTTAGTATTGATGGATACAGTATAATTCGCTATTACATACAAACAGTACCGCCACTAGAATACACTTCTCCGTTCTGAGCAGTTGGACTGAACAGGGCCTATGACATCAGTAAGCAGTGCCTGCCGCAATACTACGGTCCAGCGAATTGCCCGCCATGCATGCTGCTTGTTCATATACCTCCACTAGAATGATTTGCATCTAGTAACTTAGCTTGAGGGATAACATGTTCCGACTACCTCGCTGATTTAGAGACATCTACTTTAATTCTGCTCCTCATGTCATAGTTAATCAGTTTATGATTCTTGCAGCTATACTTTTGATAGGCCGCATCTCAGCTCTTGATTACTGTGAAGCTATGTTCCCATTACCTTACTTGAACCATGTCTTAATGGTCTGCCTGCCTCCACCTGTACAGACATCCACATTGCCCACCTGAGTGTCACCCATGAAACTGAACGGACGCCAAAAGTTCACGCCTCTCAGGTGCAGCACCCCATATTACCCACCGGGGCTTTTTGATTGGTCGATGCAAGCAAAACTGGCCACATCATTCATATTATCTCCGTGTATCTTCGTGTCAGGTGTGTGGAGCAGCGAGGTGATGTGTGAACTAGCCAGTCAAAAAAAGATTGCTATAGGCCCATGACCCCATTACCAGGGTCCCTTTAATTGTCAGCCAATGACAGTGGACGTATTGCTGGTCACAAACTGGTCACAAGAATAGAGTAAGGAACGCACCTCCGGTAGGGGCCTTAAGCCGTGATACTCTCCAGGAGGATAGGTAACAGGAGGACACCAAGTGGGTCAGACTCCCACAACACTGCTCACCAGCAGAGAGGTAGCCTTGGAAATTTAACGAAGAGCGCAAGATCGTGTCTAATTAAGGAATGTAGCAGAACCGAAAGTGATACTTGATTAGTTTGCCAAAGGTAAGTAGCAATATTATCACAGAGCATGAAGTTCATTTGGGCGCCTTGAGCGGTCGATATTTTTCAGTTATAAACGTGTGTGCATTGTAGTTTTTATTGTGACATAATAATGTCTCCATTCACAAATGGTGCGTAGAGTGAGTTTTTTTTACTTGTGAGAGGATGAACTATTGAAACGAATACATATCAAAGATACAGCGGGTTACACTTTCCAACCTAACCTCTATGTTAAGAATTTTGATTTCGCCACTATTTTTTGTCCAGTATTTTTTTTTTTTCAATTAAAAAATGTGCATGGAAGAACAATGTATATGCACTGATTGCAAATGAAATTTTCAAAATAGGCTAGCTTTGTTTATGAAGTTTCTGTCTTCATAAAGAGCATTTCAACATCTTAGCCTTCTCTGACTTTCCGGCGATTATGGGGTCTCGGGGGCGGGGGGGGGGGGGGGGGAGGGGTATTTGGATTTACCTTGGGGATTTCTTTCTGATTTATCATTGTGGAATGCCAGATTGGAGCTACTTCGGACTACGGTCGTTTAGTTTAACAACTTATCTAGAAGGATTGTCTTATGCTGACATTTTCCCCTTTTTCATAAGATTCTACTTATACTCCCAGGGAGGTCTTTTTAAGTCATGATTTACGTACTGAGCAACAGTTAAAGTTGATCATATCTAGCAAGCGTTCCAGGCCAGGCCACGTCTTACACAACTGCAGGTGTGTGAATGGTATATTTACTCAGGTATTTTGAGAAATTCCTATACGTTCGGACACAGCTCATCCTCTCGCAATCGTACTCTTATTTCCCAGCACAACAATCCCCCAATAGTACAGCGTGTTGACCACTCGTTCAAAAGAGAGGGGACACTCAACCGTTTCAGAAAACACCCCCTTTTCAGGGAGTTGTGCGTGTGTGAAAAAACACACGAAAATTCTGGCTTCACCAGAAAACCTTTCATCGTGATCTCAACAAGACTTAAAAGTCTCAAAGACCCCCCCCCCCCCCCCCTATCAATATCTTACCAATTGATGTTTGATTTTTTTTTTATATAGTAACAAACAAACAGCTCTTTCGTGAGATTTTCGTTCCAAAGATGAAATATACTATCGAATATCGACTAAATAATTGTGGTGTTTATCAAATCACTCATTGCTCATTATTAATATTAAACAAAAAAAACCCCATATTTTCCTAAAGTCCCCTTATTCCTTCCTAAAAAGAAATATTCCGATATTGCTATGGAGTGGGGGCCCCGGGTTACAGCGCCTGCTGAGAGAGCTATTTACAGCCAGTAACGAAAATAGACAGACACCATCGACCGTCCTTGAGGGTTTATTTCTGTCATATTGACAGACATCTCTTGCCCATTTACCTACCCAAGCGTTGCCTGGGGAATAAGTGCTTGGGTTGAGCATTGTCCAAAGGCCTCTTTCATGGATCACTGACTCGTTCTCCGGAAAAAAAGATCAGGGACCTCTTTTTTTTTGACAGATTAAATTGTTGGAACAAACTAGGGTATTGTATCAACGAGTCATGGAGGTCTAAACTTCATAGTTGATAATTATCTTGGTTTCAAATAGGAAAAAGATAAGCATATTACAGCTAGGTCTGCCAATGTATTAGTGGTCTAGGTCTGCTAATGTATCGGTGTCCCTAAGGTATATCTAAAGTATCATTGAGGTGATATGCATGTATGGCACACCAAATTGGAGCTGGAATACCATAGAATATGATGCAATCAGTGTTATTTCTCTAGAAATAATATGCACTGGTATTATGGCCGTATTACTCTCATACACTCTGTGAATCAATGCTATGGTATACGTGGCCAGGTGATTGTTTGGCTTCAGCTGTGGCGTAACTAGGAAGACTAGGAGCTAATGATATTTCCATTTACAATGGATGAGCGCGATATTTCTAAAGTACAGCAGATTCTCACATAACAACCACTTAAATAACTATTTACAAACATTATGGCTATGTCCCAATCCTTTTTGCTGTATTTTGTGCTTGGATTACGTTGGGTATTATATGATGATATGATAAACTTGCTATTATGACTACCTCGCTGAAAGACCATTTCTCTCAATACCTAAATGTCAAATTTCTTAAACACTAAAACAACCATGAAAAATTCATGGTTTGACTTTATAATAGGTGATAATATGCTTATTATCTTTTTTTTATTTGATTAAAGTGAAATTATTAGATGTTGCTACATTCTAAACAATTTCTGTTTCAAGTCAGTCATTGACAACAAAGATACATTTACAAAACTTTAATAATGCAAACTTTATATGAAAAAGGATTACATAATCATTTTGAAACTGATTAGAGTTAATCATTTTAGTGGCTTTTATTCATCATCAAATTTAGTTTAATAGTTCAGACAGCTATTTCTGATAAATTCTTTCTCTTTGCATTTAAGGGGATAGGTAGGTATTGACCTATAATCAGCTGGCAGGTGATTCTAATGCATGGGACATTTATAGTACATAATTCTTATAGGAATAACCTTTGTTTGGTCTATGTTTACAGAAGAGCACATAGGTGAATTACTGGGCAAACAAGTTTTCTGGCTCTGCATGTAGGGAGTGTGTCCCATCAGAAACCAGTATGCTCAGGCTAAATAAAGACCAAGGCAAACGTGTTTAGGTGCAGCACCTGTATTAGCTATGACTTGCCCAAATTGTATGACATATATTTTTAGGAACAAGGTGAGTAGTGAGTCAGGGGTATGGTCAGACCGGGAAACTGGACACCTGTCCATTTCACAAGGTCTTAATAGTTGGTGCATGGATAGTGCAGTGTTAGATTCTTTGCAGTAAGCTGAAAGCCTGTGTGAGCATTCTAACCTCTAGATGACGTATATGAGCGCGATTTCCCGCGCTCAATAAGGTGCGACACCGTCGTGTGGAATAAGGCTTATTGCCATGCATGTCTAATAGAACATATTGGACGTTAAACTACCCAAACAAATAAACAAACAAACTACCATGAATATAGATGTGCACACATGAATAAGTTTGTTACATAACCTGGCCGCAATTATATCATCATATATACAAACGAACAAGTGAATTGGTTAGGCAGAAAAAAAATACCCAGACCAACAATAATTTGTGAATTTTCAACAATTCCTCTGGTGAAAAAGGAGTGTTTTTTCCACGGGTGAGGCGGGGCATAGCCTTTCAACACAGCCTGGGGGGAAAAAATCACGTACCAGGAAAAGATGTTTTTCGATGATAGGAAGACGCTTTCATTTTGTCTGATAGAAATGTAGCAACTAGAGAACAACTCCTACTTTATGCTGGAACCGGAACGATTTCCAGAGATACGTACAACACATATCCCTATTCAGTAATTAAGTAATTTCTTGCGGCAGGATTCTGAATAGCCCGATTGACTTAATAATTGGTCAACAAGAATATTATTGACTGAGGAAACTCGCAAAGAATTCAAAATTAAAAAGAAAACGAAGCCAACTCATACACGTTAAGTCTCTACTCCTTCCTGTATTCAACATTGTAAGGACTTGCATATTATCAACTGAGTTAAATACAGTCTCATTTTACCACGTCCTATAAATGAAATTGCGACCGCATCATCCACCGAAACCGTTGAAGGAGGAATCTGTGACAAGAGGAACTTCCACGCTATCGCTGAGAATAATACTTTTACCATTTAAAACCTCAACCAATTCTTTTCCATCGTGAAATATCGTCCCTCAAGCCCTATCCGAGTTTTCTTATCCTATCCTTAGGGGTCTCTGCACATAAAGTGAATAGGCGCCGACTGAACACACGCCCGACCCTGACTACGTGGGAGCAATAAGAGATTAGGCGCCCCAATCTCTCTAAACCCTTTTAGTTACCCAACCTTTAGCGAATGCATCATCAATCTCAGATTTTAAGAGGACCATCCTTTCCATAGGTAGGGAAACTGAAATCTCAATGGTATTAATTTCAATGACGGAGAATACTCAGGTCTGAAAGGTGAGGTTAACTTTTCGTAGGCTACCACAAACCCATAGTATCCGAGGATTTTTAATAAGTTCATCCCTATCCGCCAGGCAATTAGCCTCATTCTCAAAAATCACGAGAATATCATCTAGGTAGTTTATAACCTTGAAAACGCCCCTGCTCCTAGCTATCTCAATGATAAAATCTGAAGTTGAGTTGAATATCTTGGGAGTACACCTTAGGCCGAAGCATAAACAATTATCAAGGTAGAATCACCGGTACCATCGTTCCAATGGAAACCCTTATATTTGGTTTGTTCTGGGCAACCATTAATTGACCTGTAGGCTAAACGAATATCAACCACTGATAGATATTCATCAACTTGTAGGCTGTCACACACATCTGAAATCGAATTCTATCTGAAGGGTACATAAGTCATTTTCATATTCTCGTTGATACAATCTACCTCAGGCCTAGTACAATCACTGATAGGACGAAGCCTACCATTAGATTTTGATACCGTGTCTAGTGCATGCATGCATTTGGGATTGTAAGGCACTTCTTCAACTTTCCCCTCAAGAATTTTTTTCTCAAACAAATTTGTCATTTCACAAGAAAATTTATCAGCCGTGATAGACGAGTAATGTCACAATCGTAGATGAACACTTATCCTCTACAATATTGAAACCGTTAGGAAATCCCTTTGCGAGGAAAGGTCTGCTTTCACTAGTGAACCTACTACAAACACTGTGGTTGGCTAAGTAAGGCAATATCCTACAAAGTTTTAGCTGAGAAACAATAGCAATCAATGCAGTTACATAATGCGTTAATGCAAGCATTTTAGGAATTTTTATCATTAATGACCATATCATTTGATATGTCACACTTATTTACATCCAACTCGACGCTACTACCAGTGTCATTGGGTTAGTGTTAGAGATGATAGCGTCATCGAAAGGTGAGGGTGTTGATCGCAATTGAATGCAGTATGAATTCAGGTCCTCAACCACAGTTGTTTCATCCACCAATTTCTGTTAAGTCGTTTTTAATAGCTGCTCCATTTTGTCCAGGCGGCTACCGGTGGCTCTGCAGCGGTCTCTGGGGTCACCTTTGTCCGGTCGATAATCTCCACTAAATCTATCGCTGGCTTTTGCGGAGGCTGAACAACCTGATAAACCTGATTAGTGGACAGATTACCCGGAATCCTGGAATCGCTCACTTGGGCAAATGAGGCCCCATACCTCTTCATTTTAGCTATAACAAACAATTTTTTCCACACAGGGAAAAATAGGTATATTCACGTTAGTGACAGTGAAACGACTGGCGCGATTATTTGGAATTACGACGTCACCAGAGACAGCAGTTACCCAGTTACCAGATTTTAATAGGATATATACATATATGGATACTTTTGTTACACAATCTGGCCGCAATAATATTATCATACAGATATAATGTTAAATGTACATGAAATATATCATTTAACAAATAGGTAATTGATGATGACAATGTTGATAATAATTGGGACGAAGGCGTGAGTGGCGGAAAATATCATAAGCAGTGAAAAAACCCGCCGAACACAACAGAGTTCAGTTGATAGTGGTTAGATACCTGGAGGCAACCCTATCAGAGGTAGCGGCAGTAAATGGGGTCTCGTGGAGGTATGCATAAACGGCCGAAGAGGACCAATTACCACGATATTTGATATCAGAAATAATAAAACCGATATCTATAAGGATAGATGCACCCTGATGTGACCAGGTCATGTATATATAGTGCTGCAGCATGTGAGAGCAGTATTTCTAGTGAAACCCATCACCAAAAAAGACTAAAATACACCATATACCGTTGGAAAGCTACAGTTCTGAGAAATACAGTTCTGGGGAGTGTAAAAATATATTTGGTGAAAAATCTTGTCAAGGTCAGGTCAGAGGTCAACGGTCACAACTAAAATAGCTGCCAGTTAGAATTACTTTAACTATTGATATTTCAATTTTTTTTTTACTTGGCCTTCTGATATTCTAGGACCATGTATACATCATATGGCCCAATGGCCACACAAAATATGGTTGACCTTGGTGAAGGTCAAGGTCACATCTACAGAGGTCGAATTGGCCAAAAAAGGTTCTATTAATGAAAACACCTGCTTTCATATTCTTCTAAAGTTGCAATTTTGTGTTTACAATGCCAGCAATTGATGTTCAAGATCAGAGAGACATAGGTATTGAATATTCTGACTTTGATAATGCTAATGCTAGGATGTCCAGAGATATTGCAGGTTCAACATAGATATACATGGAGTGCACCAGTAGAATCCATACTTGAATCAACAGGGGCTTATTCAATATTATATAGTTAGAAGCAAAGTAACAGAATACATATTTGTAGTAGGGTCTACTAAGATGATCAAATGGGATGTTTCTCTGTGCCACAGCATATTTTAGGTAGAGAAGCATATAGCTTGTGACCTTGAGATGACCATGAACGGAGGTCAAAGGCAAAGTTTTTTGGGTATGCCTTATTAGTGGAGCAGATAAAATCCTGCAAATGATGATACAAGCACCAAATTTTGTACAGTGATTCTCCTTGGTATACTAAGTAATTCTATCCAATGAGCCACTTGAAAATCCAAGATGGCGGCCGTTTTTCAAGATGCCCGCCAAAGTGACCTGCTGAGAATGAAGAACCTCACAGAAAAACAACCACTTGGTTGATTTGAGTGATCTTGGTGTCAATTTGAATGTTTTCAGGGATGAGGCATACATTGTATCTTATATTGTACAAACTCTACCTAATAAACAAAGAAGAATTAAGGTTGAAGACATACATCAGTGCAGGTGTTCACGTCCTTAGAGTCAGTATAGGATCACCAGCCAAGTAATTCAATTATTATTTTCGAAAGAGACATGCATGGAGTATTCATGATCAATCAGCACAAGCGTCTGCTGGGATGTCCTGGATCAAAAGTGTAAGTCAAAACCCTCACACCTGGGAAGCGGAAAACACACGATCCCAGAATACAGGGAGAACATTTCATAGCACATACATAAAACTATGTTGGAACATCCTGAAGTTCGTGGGAATACAACAACTTATTATCGTATACTACACCCGTGGAGAAGGCTGTGATACGGCCAGTGAAAGCTGCCTGTATACACAAATGCAATTTCCTGCCCTTTCTTCAGTCCAGAACATCATTAGGAGTAGACATTTTTCATCCAAACACAGAGGTGCTTAGATATTTCACATCCCCCTCCTGATCACGAGTGTCCTAGTTCATTGCCGTTTTTGGATTTGTGCCTGAGCAATGCCATTCGGTAGCAATGAATAAGCCAACCATGAATAGGTCACAAAGATATGGAAGTTGGGGATTTGAGAACCTCAGAACCTTTATGCAGAATACAGTCATTCCATTTTAGTCACGAGTACTTCCATATTTCTTTCGAGAAAAAAATACCTGCCTCTATTGTACAAAATGATACCATTATAGTCTTTGCTTTAATCCTTTAACGGCCACCCGACATGCCCAGGTGAGAATCCTGTGGCAGCACCACCACCGCCGTTCACCTATTCTACAGGCCAACAGAATATTACCAGATTTAAATAAGAACAAGTCAGCTTTCCTTGCTAAGCTAAGGTGGCTTCTTTCATCAAATGCTTTGAGACCTTGGTACGGTTCGACCAGTGTGCCACAAGCATAGGTCTTTAATTCAAAAAGTTTCTCCAATAACTGAACGCTTGGCAGAAGTTATCAAAATAAATATGATGACCAGTGTTAAACAAGTTGCACCTGAAATGAGATCTATGACAACATTTTCGGTGGTAGTTCTACCCCTAGCCTCATATCACCTGAAAAAAGAATTAAGTCCCAACTCAAAACCAAAGACTGCCTCCACCAGCACCCAACATGTCAGTCTCCCATTACATAGTTTGTTGGGCATGTATTGGCGGTGGCAAGTCCTGCCTTTGTGTTTGATGATGGTTCCATCGATACTTACTTCTTTCGTCGGGTGATAAACAGTTTTACAGACAGAATTCATACGTGAAAAGAACCAAGGTATCATGTCAAACGGATATCTTTTTGGGGGCAGGCCGTCTCTTCCACCTGAAGGTGGACCGGAAGTGGCACCTACAACAGCAGTATCTCCTGATTGGTCGGATTTCTCCCATCCACCAAATTGCAGATAACTGCGGAAACGGTCAACAAATTTTTACTTCACTTTACTTTATTGATATTCAGCATATTAAGGTAAGGCCTCTCCTGAAGTTTCTGAATTGCCTTATCGTGATTGGTTCCGTTCTGCCGAATTCACTTTCGTGATGGTCAGGGATACAGTTTAGCTCTCGGGTGCGTCACTCAAATGAGTGACGCGAATAAATAAATTTTGCTTAAATTATGCAATAAAGCCATTAACGACCAACCTGGTGAACGACCAGCAGAATCAAAATGCTTTCATTTCATCGGTGAGACTCAAGGTTTCACCATGAATATTTAACCAATAGGCACCTGTAACATGCAGGAGAAACAAGGTATACACTGTACCCTTACCGTCTATTTGACTACAACGTGCAGTCGCTGGCACCATCGACAGACTTTTAGGAGATCTCAAATAATCAGCGCCATTTTCGACGGCCAATGGAAATGACCTTAAATAAACCGGCATCCTACAAATAGAGAATACGTGATGACCGTGTACGATATCTGGAATACGAATTGCGGGGCTCGGAATTTCCACTGTGCACCATTACCTTTCTCTCATCCTGATACGTACGTCTATGGTTTTAAATCATCTATTCAGCTGCAGTCATGTGCTGCATTGCTTTACTCTTGGCTGCCTGTAATATTCACAAACATGTATATGCAAGGATACTTATAGGTGGTCCTTAACTTACGCCGGATTCTTGCGGGGCGAATATGAGAAAATTAATTTGCCTTCGGTATAGCACAGTGCTCAGTGGTGCAGACGGGACCCGCAGTTTGTGGAGCAAGTTGACGATGTGTAAAAAAAAATTGGCAAATCTCCGGTGACCTTATCATGTGCAGTGTTCGGAATTGACTTGATATAATAGAGGTCAGCTAAGGTGGTGTGTGAAGCATGAAGAAGGAATGCAATATCCATTGGCAACGTATTGTCTTCTGTGAGGTATTCACGCAATAGTTTATAGTATATTCTCCCAAAGCAAGAAATTAAGATTTACATTAATATTGGTAATTCGATATTGGCTAGTCCTCATCATATACGTCTATGACATATTGTTTTAAAATCGTAACTGATGAAATCGTAGGCCATAATCTAATATGAGGCACACCACTTTAGTTTACAACATATATTTCATTATATATACGTGTTCTGTCTGTGTAGTGTGTCTGAGGGGAAGGTTGGAGCTCCTAGTTAAGCCTGACTTCGATGCCCAGGTGCCGTGCATCATAAGGTCTGAGAGGGAGACATCAGGGGCAGAGGCGGCATCCTTGGATGCGCCTCTCCTTTAGGCTATGGGTGGAATACCATTCAAGGGCCAGAGCCCTGTTTTTCTCTCAAGCTGAGATCCGCTGAGATCCATGAACGATCCTGAGACCGTTTGGGAGATCAATGGCTGCAGGTGTTTTTCAGATGTGTTCTCAGCTCGCCAGCTCTCAGGTTGTGATCTTTTTAGCTGAGATCCCTAGCGAATAATTGTCCATGTCCATCCAATCGGATCCTACGATTTCATAATTTTCTATTGAATATGTCAAGAGTCAGACATGTTTTTCTCTGTGAATGGGTAGTGTTATTATTTATAAATATGGAGTGACCTTGACCCTACCCTCCTCAAATAAAATAGAGCATTACAGTAGGTATACACAACCTGGTTGAGTGGGGCAGTGCCTGCATTTTTCAGATTTCCAGACAAACGTTTATCACAGTCTTAATAACCACAAGAAAACTATGAAATTTGGGATATTGGTATGTCAGATTATTAGTAACCTTCGCTCTAAATATTTTCTAATTTGAATAAGTATTAACACCTAAAAAATAAGTTATGACAAGTATCAAATGGTCTCAGGTTGAGACCGTTTGGGAGATCATTTCACTTGAGATCCCCTGAGATCATCTGAGATTGCCAGAGATCGTCTCAACTGAAAAACAGTTTGCCTTTCAAATGGTCTCAACTTGAGATCGTCTCGACTGAAAAACAGGGCCCAGGATGCCCGCCGTTAATAACCTGGGCCCTGTTTTTTAGTCACGACCATTGTGTGGCCAGGAAGGCCCAAGACCAACCAGCGATCTCACGACAGTTTCGACGACAAAAGATGGCCGGTGTGCTATAGATGGTGTCGTAGTGCACACGGGAGATCGCCGCTAAAAGTGTCTCAAGTATAGAACTGTCTTAAGTAAAACCTCACTGTGCGTATATAAAGGATTTTCCCACTTCCCGACAGAATTAAGCAGTGAAATTTTAACACGACTAGGGGATACATGTAACCCATAATCGTACTAAAAATGAAGAAGGTCGGCTGAATTTCGTCTGCTCTGGTGGCCATTGCACCCTCCCACCTCCCGGTGCGCAGTGAATGTCGAGGTCGCTGCATAAATTAGGGTCCGTGCTTGAGGGAGCTTGTTGGTTCTTATGGTCCTCAATGTCGTTGCATTGTATGAAGTCATCATTTGGTCGAGGAGTGATGTAGGATCTACAATTACTGGTAGAGAGAGTAATGGTACCGGGATGGCAGCTGGAGTCCGGGTTGCATCTAGTTCCCTGGCCAGGCTTGAGGCCCAGGTCCGAGCTGTGGCCGATGCCAGTCATCGGGCTGTCAGGATAGGGAGGAGCAGTTCCAGGTTCGATGCTTGCTTGAGGACCAGTTTAAAGTCTTGCCCTGCCGAGCGCAGCCACAGTTCTCTTGCTAAGGCAACCAACACTGGATCTTTAGTTTGACAAGGGCATCGACCCCCATTTGACTATCAAGGCCGATCACGAGGCTGGCTCCTCCTGGGACCTCGGGGCCGAAGGTAGCGGAGGCTATTAAGAATGCACAATCCAGGAGGTGGACATCTTTGGTAACCAAGATTTTAATCTCGGAAGTGAGAGGCTGAGCACAGTAGCAACTGTCTTTGACTGTTGCCCACACCCTCGTCCAGCTTGTCGCGAAGGATGGTCATCCTGTCGGTCGCCATATCGATGTTGTATCCAATCGAGGGCAGTGGTCAGGGAACGCTCTTGTCGGCCACTAGCTGGAGGCTTAAGGGCTGGTTCCACCAACACGATAGATTTTCCGTGGCATGTCTTGGTGTATCTTGATACATCGTACAGTGCCAGGATGTGTCGTATCTCCTATGTCACAAAACATAGCCGTGCAGGGTCGGGTGTATGTTTTGGTGCTCCACCACCGCGACACCTCAAGACACATCTCGACAAATAGGGATGCGATGATTCAATCTTAGCCCGATCTAGCAAGACAACAAAATCAGGCCGAATCTTGCTACATCATGTGTGTTGTTGGAATCGGCCCGTTACGTCACTGGCGAGAGTCATGAAGGTCTTGTAGGCAACCTCAGTCTCTTCCTTGGAAGCCTCGACACCAAGGTAATCATCTCAGTAGACTAGGGTTGTATGCACCAGGTCCGCCATGATGTGGGATACCTTTGATCTTAAGGTGGTGTGAGATCAAAAGGTTCTTTTCGCTTTTAAGTCAGTCGCCCGCATTAGGGTGAGGTTGTAATGTCAGTCAAGGTCAAAAGTGAACGGGACAAGCGGAGATGTTGTCATGTTAATTATGCTACAATTCACAATTACTGTCGAATGTTGTTAGGGGTGTTTTCTGTTCCATGTTATGATCTGAGGCTATGGGCAAGGAGTTTGATGGTACTTGCAAATTCTTACCAATCTAGTGGAGGCTGCTTCTCCAAGGTTTGTTCTCACAGAGAAAAAGACATACTATCCTGGGAATTGAGCACAGCATACCCACTTATGTATTTTACTTTGTGACTGAAACAGCAAGTTGAAATTATAATCCTCTGAATAATCAGCGAAACAACTATTTCTTCTCTGTGAAAAGTTATTATTTACTTTTGAGACTTAAAAACCATATTTTGCTGTATGTTTTGTCTTTGAGTATTTTTTGTGTGAAATCACATGTCACAAAATCTGGAGAAGCAAAACTAATTTTAGGTAGGGTAACCAGAAATACACTTTTTTTTTTGGCCTTATCAGACATTTGTATTCAAGATGTAGATGTGTCCATATGGAAATCCACGAAAATGAGACATCGTTTTTGTATATCATGTATCTGAACCTGCATTTCTTGAACCTGAACTTCTTGTCAGTTCTAGCACCACAGACACGAGTATCAAGAATGCGGGTCATTTTGAAAGCATACACATTTCGCTGAGAAGCCCCTCTTTTTTCAAGTGTCTTCAGCTTGAATGGAGTATGCACACCACTCTCTGAGGTCCTCCTATCATAGCACTGCATTACGATTCTAATAGCACGAATCTCTATGCCATGCAGCTTGGCTATATGGGAATTGGTTTAATCCATTAAAAAGGAACGAGTCGTACAAGTTCTAGGACTCTACAGGAATACCCGTCACTGCGACCGATGTATGTGTCAGACTAAATAAACGGATTAAAAGAAATAGAGGTTTTTTTTTTTAATGAAATGTCAGGTAGATAGAGTGGTGATAGGTTATAATGTGTAAAAGTGAAACACTAGAGGGGGCGGCCGTAATGACTCGTCATGGGTATTATCTCATGCCTATAGATATTATATGAGTGATATGCACCTCCTTTAGTGTCCAGAAACTAGACCGTTCACCTCGTTCTTGCGGAAACTATTTGCTGGTAATTACAAGATTTACATGAGCGTGAAATAGGCCAATAATACACATTTAGGGTTCAACCAAAGATATGGTGATATATATACGATTCAGCAATATAAAATCCATTCATATGGTTTTACATATGAAAGTGGTTTCAACATGATATTACAACGGATTATTTTGTACAATGTATACCGACTGGTTATACTTTAGACATTATGATTCAGCTCATGTTTGTCTAACTTTGTCGATGACCTTCATATCAAGGTTACAGGAAACGAACCCTGACGTATCGGGGGAATCGGGTGGAGGTCGAGGTCAAGTCGGTTCTCTCCATATGAGAAGTCACAGTTCGCTGACATCGAGGTTGACAATGGGTTTATATGGGCGTGATATTAGGCCGTACTGTATTTTTTACTAGCGAATCGGTTCCAAATAAGGAGATTTAAGAAATAAAATGAGCGATTCCCTGGCAGGTTCATTGGTAGCGCCATCGTGTAATGACATAATATCAAGTGAAATAAGGACTTTAAATCAAAGCTGGTATCGGTCAATATTCTTCTGTAAATCTTTATATACAGATTCTCTAGATCAAGACCCAGATTCATTTATTGAAGATGAACGCATCATCTTGATATTGCACCATGTTACATATGATATTCCATGGATTGGTACGCTAGACTTACTTAGACTACTTTTCAATCTCAAACACACCTTTAGACGGGAACTTCAGTCAGTATCTGATGGATTTAAGTAAGAACTAAAGAAGTCTCTGCTGTTTTCGTCGGCCAATGAAAACGGGCTTCATGGGTCATGATTCGAAAGAGGTTCTTACCGGCAGATAGAACACCTTGCTGGTATTGCTGCCTCTTACTATCTCGGACAAGGGTATTCAGATACTGAAAGGACTAGCGGATTAAGGGATTTTGTCGACGATGTTAACCCCTTTTATAGCGGCGGAGGCGTCATCTCGTCAATACTCACTTGATGTATCAAAGACCTTTGTCATATCGAGTAGAATTGGCTCATTTAGTCCTTGCAGCTATTTCCAAACCTTTGTCAAATCCATGAAAGGTCTCCCAAGGTCATTAATTTGAGGTTTGAGCATACCATAGAATTCGATATTATTACCTTGGAGTCTAACCAACACAGAAATGCTCTGATATATATATATATATATATATATATATATATATATATATATATATATATATATATATATTTATATATATATATAGGAATACCTTCCATTTTTAGACCTGTTTCTAATTCAATATTTTGCCATTTAGTAAAATGAGAGATTGTAAATATGTGCTGACTTTATAACTTTGCCATATCATAATGCTCCCCCTTTGCAAGTAAGCAGATAACCAGATTCACCAAACTTGTGTATCAATTTTACTTCAAGCTTTTCTGCAGCTGTAATGTTTTTTTACCGTACCATAAAGACACATACAAGTCTGGCCTTTAGCCTATGTGATCATTGCCTGGGATCTTTAGTGCCCATATTTGCATATTATATAGAACCTGTGCTTCTATTGCTTCATGATCAGCTACATTTCATGGACCATAGAGTAAATATCCAAAACTACCAAACCATTGGAAGAATAGTGAATGTGAGCATCACAGTTATGCAAACCTCCTCACCAATGTACAGTCAGGAACCATCAACGGGCCTTAAGGGAGCGTTCATTAATTATCGCCCAGGGGAGGCACAGTTTTTGTAACACCGATCGGTCAAAAAAAAGTCGGTCCCCCCCCCCCCCCATGGGAATACCCCAAAAAAAGTTGGCCCCCCTCTTGGAATGCCCAAAAAACATTGCCCCCCTCCATCGGAATATGGTAAAAGCACAGAAGAGGCTTAATTGATGTGACATTTTTTCCATAAGGCTTTCCTTCTTTGCTTTAGAACAAACCCAGCTACATTTAGTCATTTGTCAAAATTTTGACCAATCTCAGTAGCTAAGTGGTAGGGGTGTTCACCTTAAGCATGGTAGGTTATGGCTTCAAACCCCGGGTCGGGTTATACCAATTACTTACACAGAAAAAGTACCTACTGCTCATTTGGCTTGACACCTGCCATTAGAATGAGGAGTAAGGGGCTAGTGCCCGAGTGGAAAAATGGCTGTACCACCAAATTTGGTGATGGTACACACAATATTCACTTCATAAAAATTGCTTAAAAAAGAAAATAAAAGAAAACAAGTAGCAAATAAACAGCTGTTGTTGACGGAAGAGCACCGATGCAAAAAAGATGGGGGAGTCTTATGCAGGACTGGAACACACACCATGTGGAGGCCAGTTTCAATGTCAGTTATTGCTATCTGGAGTCACATCTGTTGGAGAGGTGCTCGCAGTTGCACCATTGGCAGCCAATAGCAGATAATGTCAGCCCTAAGGTATTCCTTGGCCAGTTTTACAGGAGAGTCCTTGGAGAGCCTATATATGAGAGGTACCTGTGTCCTGCTTTTAACATATGAACTTGAATCATATACATGATTTGAATTATAAGATTCTGTAAGAATCATATATATGATTTGAATTGTAAGATTCTGCTAATGTTCTAACCCAAAATCAGTGAATCAACCCCTGCCAAATTGAAGCTGTAGTTGGCAGCTAGCAGTCTTGCTGGAAGCCCCCATCTCTCCTTTACCCATGTTATCAATCATAAAGCTTGACTAATTCAAACCTAATTCTCAATGAAGTCACTTATTGAGGCTTGGTTGTTCACATTCAATTATCCAGCAGCAACTGCTTTCTCGATTTGTGCCATCAATTCATAGTCATCAGGCTCCCTTGCAGAATCTCAAAGGACCTTCACTGTTTCTTGTAGCAGTATCATTGACATGCAAATACAGATGTTCTGGCAATTTGTTATAGTCTGGCATGGTGTGAGGGATCTTTGGAACGAGTGGATCAATCTATGATGTGGCACTACAGAGGGAAGTCCCATTTTTTTGCATGCAGAACCCCTTTAAGTACTCAATGCTCTTCCATAAATATGGTAATCTTATTGAAATAAGCAGCAACAGGGGCATTTTGTAGCACTTGATGTTGTAGTTAATGCTCTTAATTCATCAATGTTGAAGAAAAAACTAATAATCTTGTGAGACTGCATTGATTCTGGGATAAATGTTAGTCTTCGTCCATTGTTGTCTCCCTCCACATAAGTCTGTCAGACTGAGGGAGGGTGGACACCCATCTCGAATTGGCTAACAGGACTGTGACCATAGAAACTGAACTCCAGGGACTGAGACAACTATAGTTACCTTGGGCATTAATCATTATTATAGTTGTACAAACTTCTAAGCTGATTTTTTGTGATATGATATGAATGCATTTTATAACATCAATTGTTGTAATTAAACACAAATATGGGAGTTTGCCTCCATGTTTAGCTGAAAACGTCGACCCCATGACAGAATTAGTTGAAAATGTTGCCCCCCCCCCCCTGGAAATACCCCCATAAAAGTTGGGCCTCACCATTGGAATACCCCAAAAAAGGTTGCCCCCCCCCCCTGGGAATACCCAAAAAAAGGTTCCCCCCCCCCCTGAAAACTGTGCCCCCCCCCCGCCCCCGGGCCATAATTATTGAACGCTCCCTTAGCATTGCTGACACAAAATGACAATAGGCTATTAGAAATCACAGAAAATCTACACCGTTTTTGTCGGCCGATGGAAAAGGGCATTTAGTGTTTTGGTCTAGGCCTACATTATTTGTCATAGCTTCAAGGTCGTGTTTGTAACAGAACCCAGCTGTTAGAGCGTAAAACCCTAGATACTTCAACCTGATTTCATCCCTCTCGACATCGGGAGACTGTCTGAAATTGCGATGAGAAGATAATGTCTGATACGTGAGAAAAATCGCCAAATACGTAAAATAGAACACTGGGTAGTCGGTTTTGACAACAGCTAGGGACCTGTAGCGTCATGGTCTAGTTCACGGTCAAGTACTTATAACTGGGATGAAACATACCGATACTATTAGACAGCCATGCGAAACAGACACTTCCCTTGAATTTAATAGTCCATAATTCCTGTTCGCCAGTCGTTCGATCTTTCATCATAGAGCATGCCAGAGGATAGTTATAATGATACAAAGACAATGATGGTTCAGTAATTGGATGAGTTATGACATTGAAGCTTCAATCTTGACATCAGAAATGATGTGCAGCAGCAATGAATTGTCAGTCTTTTTAGGGTTAGAAGCTAAACTTCCTAATCACCAAAGGCAAGAACAGTTTGGAGAAACATGTCATATGGTTGGCAGCTCGATTAAGCAAATTATATATAAAAAATGAAGTGGTAGTGTAGATGGTTATGTAAGGTTGCAATTCGCAATGAACCAGAAAAAAATATATCTAATACAATTGTGCTTTGGAACAGTAAGGTGATTTTGTTTTCAATGTTAGGGACACATATATGCATATTTTCCCCATGATTATTTATAGGGAAAATGCACACGATTACCACGCAAGAGATATGTTTCGATTAATGATCACCCTCTTACACGAAGTATTCTATTCATTGTAAAATAAACTCTCATGATTCATTTCCCCAGAATAGTCTCTCCCTGTTATCTATTCCATGTATTCAGTATCATTATGTACAATGAATTTAAAAGGAAAATTGAAATTCACGTTTGACAGGTGCTGACACTGGACTATGGCCTCAAACATGAAGTTCATCAGCAAGGCGCTTGGGGTAGCGAATGCCAAGCGGGATATCCCAAGCCCATACCTGGAGGCTAACCCCATCTCCCGCTTTACGTTATGGTAAGTCCGCTACTTTAAGTCATATGGAATCTATATCTAATGAATCACATCAATATCAATTAATCTAAGGTCATAGATATGGTAGGGAATACACAAAATATCTGATTAATTTGACGAGGGCTTGTTTAGAATACCTCTGAGTGGTTTTGTAGAGCAGCAAATGATACAGGGACACTATTTCCATGAGTATACATTTGTTGCGCCGCTTCACTTTCAGATGTCAATCATGTCTTGAAAAAATATCCTATCTGGAGACTGGGACACAAGTATAGGACATGATGCGAGACAGTCTAGCAAAGGTCTTGATGAATATCAGTTCATGATGCCTAAAACTGACAAAAAGCAATCACTTATACGGATAATTTTATCTTCTAAAAGTGAAACCTTCTATTCACTTATCACTATTCACTCGCGTCCTCAATCGGGATCAATGAGATTTCACAGAAAGCTATATTTAACCAGTCTGACATGGCATACATCCTTGACATGCAAGATCCTTTATGTTTCTTTTTTCAAAGATAGCTGCAGACAGTTCACTTTCTTGCAAGTGATGAACTTAACTTCGCCTCATGAGACATAAAAACGAAATTTGTGGGATTCAGATTTATCCCACCCCTGTGATCTAATGATTGATGACATTAAAATTCACAACTACAGTTCTCCCTCTAGAATTATGTATCACAATTTCTTAGCATCATCTTTGATCATGCAGGTCAATATCGCTTCGTGAGATTGCTACGTAAATCCAGCTTGTGGCACAAACACATAGGTTGATAATATTGTACCACGTGCAAGACATACATCTGAAAGATGAAATACTTACGATGGGGACATGTAGTAGTCGTTTCTGTGCATCATGGATTCATAAACATAAATAATTATATATAATGTAGCCCCTTACCAAAAGTGCACCTGACCAATCAGATCACCCTTACAGACAATTTGGGTCAATTCCCAACTTTCCTCGTTGTTTTTTGGTTACTGGATGTTCAGTAGAGCAACCACCTCGCAATTTCGACCACCTCACCTAAAGAACATTTTTTGCAGACTTAAGTTTCAATTTGCTTTTGTTAATGCGACCACTCGCATGCCTATGGCTGGACCTTATAATTTGACATTTTTGAGCAGACAATGGAACCTTAGTTGTCAGCTTCTTCCTTTAATCCCTTTTTAATTGACAGGTTTTCGGTCGGCCGTTCACACCATGACCCTGCCATGCCTTTCACACATGGCCCACTTCAACATGAACCACGGCCAAACTAGGTGTCTCTTCCATATCTGACCACCATTGTACATAGATTATACAAGTAGCAGGATGCTAATCGTTCTAGATTTCAACATGCCTTGTCACTTATGACAATGGGTTGTCTGGAAAATACGATAGATCCAAACGTGATGGCCTGCAGGTTACTTAGATTCTAACTAGTACAACTGGATAATAGTATTAAGTTATTAATTAACGCAATAATTCTTTTTGATGTACTTCAAACTATTTATAAGTTGGGTTGGGGAGAGTGTCAGTCGACAGAGAAATCCAATGAGTTGCTCCAACATATCCAACAACTGTTTTGTATGCACTGTAGTTTGGGAAATGTGGTGGAAATTGGATCAGTGTGTGATAAAAAGATGTATTACATATTTCTTTTTTGATATGTGTGATTCACCAGTGAAAGGACTTCGGTCTTCCATCATACTCTGTGACAGTTATATTCTGATATTTTTCGTACGATCTGTTACTTGCGTTACTTTTACTATATTTTGAACATAACATGTGTGGTGAAGAAATAGTCCTCAATAAGGCTAAGTACAATAGAGATAGGTAATGTTATATACCTTAGCTTGATATACGCATGCATATCGATTGATCAATCAATCAACCAACCAACCAATCAGGTAGTTAACTGATAAATTGACCAATCAGGACAAGGGATGATGAGGATGAAAAGAGATAGCGTTTTTGTTTTCATTTTCGGGATTCCATGCCAGTCACTCTCAGGTTTTTATCAACTGTATCAAAAAGACTTTTGTCTAATATAGCTCCTAAGTAGGTGTACTCTTTTACTCTTGATAGTTTTGTTTCTCCTAACTACAGGTCTACAAGTTTCAATTTATCAAGTTTAGATAGAGGGGAACCATAACACTTCACTTTAGCTACCATTAACGGTTAAAAGGTTTTCACATGTCCAATCATAAAGACTATCTAGCCCGGCTTGTAATGTTTTGCATATTTCTGAAACAGTTTTGCGCTCTTTAATTATTGCCAAATCATCTGTGTAAAATTTACATGACAGATCATGATTATCTAGAATATTAGTCAAATCATTAATAAAAAAAATGAATATCATAGGCCCAACATAGGTGATCGATTTCCAGTCAGAATCCTCTGGTTCCGACTAAGGTATGAATTTATCCAGCATAGTGTGAATATAGTAATGTTAACCAGGGCCCTGTTTTTTAGTCACGACATTCGTATCTTGCGACACGCATTTGCTGTCAGTGTGCTATAGAGATACGATGGTAGAGTGGTTGCGACAGTTTGTGAAGATACGACACGTAGGGAGGTTAAAGGTGTGCTATAGTCACGACACTCGGTGGCCAATGGAGCGGAAATAGTGGCCATAAGTGTCGTATGTCTAAGACCACTCTGGACATGTCGTAACAAACGCGGAACTTAACTTCCCGTAGGAATTAAGCAATGAAATTTTAACAAGAGTAAGGTATACATACAACCTATAATTGTACCAAATATGAAGAAAATCGGCCATACCGTCCCAAAGTTATCGGCGTTTGAACTTTTTACTCCCTCTGTGCGATTGCGTTAGTCGCTGTTCTTTTTCACTCCATCCTTAGTGCGGTGGGGTTTCGGCTATTCTTTTTGTCTCCCCCCCCCCCCGGAGTCCGGCGGGAAGTGCAGTATTTGCTATGACAAAGTTCAAACGCCGATAACTTCAGAACGGCGTGGCCGATTATCTTCATATTTGGTACGATCATAGGTTATATGTATCCTTTACTCGTGTTAAAATTTCATTGCTTAATTCGTAGGGTAAGCACAGAAAATACACAGTGACCTATTTTAGAACCTAAGACAGTTCTATACTTGTCTTAACTTCCGATACATCTCGCCAAGATAGTTCGATTCAACTTACGACCGTGACTATAGCACACCCGCCATATTGTGTCTTGAAAACTCGCGTAAAATCTTGATCCGATCTCAGCCGATCGTAGACTTGCGATGTCGTGACTAAAAAACAGGGCCCAGATTCCCATGGTGCACACTGTCGAAGAAGGCCTTATTTAAATCAACAAAGACAGTATCTGTTATCAATGACTTGTCTCTATTGGAGTACATGCCATCGACAAGATCACCTATCGCATCAATCGTGGCCATTCCTATTTGATAACCATATTGGTTGGGGTTTATGAGTTTTTGAATTAACATCACATATGTTATATAGTTATGAATAATATTTTCAATTAATTTTGAAGGATGGCTATGGGATGCCAATTGATTGGATTCAATAGCATTCCCGTCATCGTTATAGGGGTAACAGCTGCATCTTCCCAAGACGATGGAAACTTCACATAAATGTGAGCCAGTTTTGGGTACTAGAACTGACAGGGCATATTTTCAGACATAGGTTCTTATGCTTTCAATCTTTGATGGCTTATTCACATTGATTTTCTGAACAAATTCTGTCAAGACCTCTTCACTGACCACTAATGGTATGAAAGTCTCTTTGTCTCCGAATTTATCGAAGTTACCTCGGAATTCAGATATTATATTAGGGTTGATACTCTCGGCTAAAAACTACCGATTTCTGAGAGGTGCTCATTAAGAAAATGAGAGAGTCCTTGTGCTAATTGAACATCCTAGGTGGAATCGTTTCTGCTTGTGGGGACAAAAAGCCGTTCGCCTTCCTCCAAAACTTCTAGGGGTCGTGCTTACAGTTTCTGGGTGATGACTTTATATGATTCGACTTACGTCCCTCCCATCAGGCCTGTCGGCGAGATGGTTGGAACGATGCCTTATTACTCCATCCAAGACATCTATGTAGTTAAGGAAAAGGAGGAGGCCATGTGTAGAACCACGAGGTCCTCTAACAGTTTCCAATTTAGAGGATAATCTAATATCGTTAGCTCCAGCAATTTGAGTCCTATTTTTTAAGCTAACTATTGTACCAAGCTAGCAAGTTTCCATATATATATTCCTTATTTATACAATTCGCTTAAAAGAAAGCTATGATGGTTGAAAGTGTCAAAAACCTTATAAAAATCTATATCATGTATTATGGTAAGTTAATTTTGCCTCTAAACATTGTTGATATTTTTTAACAGCCTTTCATATTGACCGGCTAGGTACAGTATGACAGAGCTTTCAGAGCCTCTTAAAATGACTCATATATCACAGTGTATCGCTTGACATTTATGTCGCGATGGCCATAAACGAGCTCCATGTATATATTCTAGTCCACACACTCAGAAATATATGTGGAGCCTCGCCCAAGCCAGTGTGGTCTTGCGTGGTACATAACTCGAACTACCAGAGTTGGAAATGACCACCGGAAATCTGGTGATGCTTATACTCGAGCAATCATTTACCATATCTTCCATTGCTTTTATCGGGTTATAATGAATTAACATGAAACCTTCACAGGGTTGAGTTTGTGAGTTGAGAGTGCCCCCCAGCGGTATGCACTGACTCCTGGCCATTGCTGTGAACCGCCCTTTAAGGGTTGAGGTGTTCTCAAAGAAGGGTTGCCCTGCTTGGTCAGTCATGCGGAGACATTCCTCAAGATGAGCCTGAATCACGAGACGGCCAGTAGGTGTCGCTGCTTGATCTTACATCCTTTATTGAGGCAGTAAGAGTATCTGTGCAGCGTTCGGCCCTTTTACCTCTTCGCCCCGACTGGAGGCTTTAAAGGCATGGTTGCTTCTTAGTTACTCCCGTCAACCCTAATTCGCATGTCAGATTGTTATCTATACACCTCATTGACAGTTGTATATCTCCAGGTCATCAATTGGGTTAAAACGCTGGCCTGTTGGTAGACGGACTCGAGACTATAGATATTGTAAGCTTTTTAGAGCAGAGTCTTTCATGTGCTGGGTTTCATATGAATGTAAGGGTATGAAATCTTTTAATCGCCGCTGTGATGATGTTTTCTTTGTCTCCAAGATTTGTTGTAATTGAGCATCGTTATCGCTGACCCCCTCCAACATACCCTGAGGCCTGTGTGTCTGTGAAAGGGGACACAGGTCATTAACTGGTACTGTACTTTACAGTCACATACTTAGAAGGAAACCCACAAGATGAAAACAGCTTGGTCCGTACTCCACCGAGTTTGACTGCAGAGTAGTTCACGAAGCGAAGCTAAGTGAATTACTCTGCGGTCAAACGAGGTGGAGTGTGGACCAAGTTATTTTCATTGAGTGGGTTTCTGATTTTATCTCACCCCGTAAATCATTATTTATTGATAAAATGAAACACCCAATTAGCCATTGAGTATTGGGTACACGAACTTCGCAGCCGTGGAGTACGAGTTCCTAATGATAAGCCTATGGAGAAAAATACCGGGGTGAGATAAAAGGTGATATATCAGTTGACCGTCTTTGTGTCGTGTGTTCTGAGTTTTCATCCTCAGTATCTGATATCCTCTATGTTGTATCCTATGAAAGCATCTCTCTATCAATATACCTGCTATATGCAGATGAACTTGTCGTATAGGGAGGCAATGTTAACCCGCTAAAAGCGTAGATCTATACCCATGCTCAAAACAACATTTCTAGAGGTCAGTAAGACGAGGCTTAGTGCTAAAGCTAGAGGGGTCCAGACTAGAATTTCGTTTTTGGTCTCGTCTACTGCTATTGTAGTGTACTTTACTACAATCGTCTCTAAATAAGTCCGTCTCCAAGCCATGATGCAGGTTGTTATGTGTATCAAAAATATGCATTTAAATGATGAGAATGACGCATTTTATTTTGAATATATAGTCAAAGTACAAAGCAGGAAATAAGACAATGCAGGACCTACCTTAACAGACTAGAAGAACTGCCTAACTATAAACACACCAAAAACTAAGATTATGTGGTTCGGAAGTGCAGCGGAGTTAATGAAATGCCAGGTATCCAAACCAACAATGAATGATCAAAAGATCCATTCATGTGAACATTACAGGTATCTAGGAATTGGCATTGATGAGTCTATCATGGATACCCCATGTAAAAATACCATAAAGAATATTAGCTTAAGATTGTTAGAATTTTTGAAACTATGGCAAAGTCTTACCTTTGAAGCTGTGAAAATTGTATTTCTATCTATAGTCAGGGGGCCAGCTCCCTGAAATCCTGTTTTCTAAGGAGTTTCGTTCCATGGAAGTATAGCAGCAATTTTATTGTATCAAATGAAAGCTAAGACTTGGCCATTCCAGATATGGTAGCCATTTTTCTGTAAATGTGTCCATTTGACCTTTAATCAAAGGTCAAAGGTTAAAGGTCATCCGATTTTTGAGGGTTTTGAAATTGGGACATATTTTGTCATTTCCCCAAGCGTATTAAGTTGATTTCTTAGATATCTGGCAAATATATTGAGACACCATAGAGTCATCAGCTTTTGTCACTATCTTTATTTTGATCAATGTCAAGGTCACCAAATGGAATGTTTCCACCCAGAATTTCACCCAATTTCCTATAAGGACTTACAATAGTTTCTATAACTTGTTCTAATATGCCTGTATTTCAACTTGAATGACATATTTAGATACCTGACACCATACCCTAGTAAAGCCCTATAGAAAAATTGCTAACTTTTTTGGGTATGAAGTCAGACTTTGACATTAGCCTATTCCACAGGATTTACCATGAATCTGCAAAAGGTCTGTGAAAAGTCAGGTCTTAGCCTTCATTGCACACCTAAAAGTCAGATTTGACTTTTGTTAGTTGTGAAAAGTCCGGGTTTAGCCATTATTGCACTCTAAAAGGTCAGACTTTGACATTTTTCCACAGTGTAAAGTCAGGGCTTAGCCATCATTGCATGCTAAAAAGTCAGACTTTCACATTTTCCCTTGGAGAAAAGTCAGGGCTAAGCCATCTTTGCACCCTAAACAGTCAGACTTTGACATTTTTCCATGGTGAGAATCAGGGCTTAATCATCATTGCATGCTAAAAAAAAGTCAGACTTTAACGTTTTTCGCCAATGAAAAGTCAAGGCTTAGACAATATTTGCATGCTAAATGTTAGACTTAGACATTGTGCTGAAAAGTCAAGACAGGTTTTACACTTGATTGAGTAAAATTTGAAGCTGCTCACTTTATTGGGCTGGCAAAAAAGTGGGGGAGACAGTCACCACCCTCCCACCCCCCCCCCCCCCCCACCCCCACCCCCACCCCCACCCCCATTCTGACGCCACTGCATAGCATTGTTCACGACCGAAGTAATACATTCATACTTTAGCACAGAAATGACTAAATTGGTAGTTGAAAACTGTTTTTTGCAATGCATTTGGATTTCCTTGTCTATAGGGAGGTTACTCTTTCATGTTACAGGTATTCGAAATAAAGGCTCATTCATGACAGATTCTTTATTCTACATTTCGTCCCATGGGAATCAAGGGGCAAACTCGGTGTATTATCATTTTTATTTGTTTTCAGAATTTTTGACCACAACATCATTGGAATTATGGCTATCTTCCCATACGATCTTGTTTCCTCAGTGGGTTTATCCACGTGTTATATGTCATTCTTATAGGTGGCTGAACAACCACGTGTGGAGGGGTTTCAAGAGACCTCTAAGTCCTACAGATATCTTCACTGTTATTCCAGAGGAGACCTCCGAAAGAAGAGCATCCAAGTTGGACAGGTAAACTGTGGTAAATACCTTTATAGATGTAAAAGGTACAATTATCTAGAAAATACATAGAAATAGACCATTCAAAGAGAGGTATATGTATATGCCATTCCTGAACTCGTCGTGATCGTCGAATACTCACTTCTTAGAAGATTCGTGAATATGGTAGATGTTGGGTCTTCTATTTTAAGAAAACCTCTGATTCTACATGGTTCATATTCTTTGAAAAAGCTGTTATTGTAAATCCATTCTTTGTGATATTGAAACTGTTAATCCTGAAGATTATTATCTCCTGAGAGTATAGTAGACAACCATAAAAGTAACAGACTACGGTAGACCTTACGGATGACAGGATACAACGGACAACAAATGAGTGGTCTCAAGTAGCATTTACTTGTTTCTACATAAATGACTAGACCCAGAGTAACCTTGACGAACAGGTTAGCATGCAAAGAAGTGAACAATCGTATCATGGGCTTCAATAGTCATGTCCCATTCTGGGATAGGACGACTGACCCATAGGGGCATGTGACAATTGGGAAGGATACAAAACTGAATTTCAATTGACATGATTATTTTAATGATCTACCATATTTGGGTGATCAATTCCAGCCTTCCTGAGTCACCGTCACAAAGCGATGCACCTGCTCAGTTGTCAATTTATAAACCACACTGTTCAACCGATTTTGCAAATTACCATGGCTACCTATCATCAATATGAGTATTTGTCAATGCGAGGATATTCAAGTTAGCCTCGCTTGTTTTTCTTTGCGTTTACTATATATGATAGTACAGTTGTCAGAAAGTGACATTATAGCGGCCCAATTTTCATTTTACTGTCACTACTTGACCGCCTAGATGTCGGAATGGAAAATGAGTGAGGGCATGGGTGTATAGGATATTCATAATGAAATAGATTTCATCAAGTTGTTAGACAAGTGACATGAAAATCTACTGAGTAGATTACTTGAATACATTATATGGGGTAAATATATTTTGACATTATTTGATACCCCTGTTAAATTGTAGTAGTTAATTAAAACAATAAATTTATTGGTGTTGAGTGGAAGGGAAGGGGTAAAAAGAAAACGGGTGTGTAGTTTGAAGAATGACGTTGTGGAATGAGAGGGAGGAGGCGGATGGGTTCACCTTGAGAGGTGTTGGAATGGAGGGCTGAATTAGTGGGAGACACTAGGCGGCAGTAGTTCGCCAGCCTGGCAGTATAAGGACATCATGCTAAACCTATATATACCCCTACAGGAATGTTCCATGAAACCTCTATAAAAAATTATGATGAGCTGGGTAGTAGTTTAGATGACCGTGTATTATGCTTTCATTTCAATGTAGCAATTGATAGTCGTAGAAGTGGATTATTGATCAACTATCATATGAGACAGAAGAGGGAATCAATAGAAAGAGTAACTAGGATAATATTTCCGAATAGATATAATCTAATCTGTTCCATTACTCTTTTTTTGGTGAAAGGTAATGGGACCCTAATGCGTGGTTTTATTTATCATCTTAGTATCCATTTAAACAGATTTATGAAGTTTAATTTTGACGAGTCAAGACAGTTTAGTATTTTGTTTCTAAAGTATAAGTCAAGGTCACATTCAAGGTCATTATTACTAGAAGTCATTATTAGAAGTCCATGGAAGATTCTAAAGTTAATCTCAATTATCTTTTTGATTATTTGTTAGCCTTTTCTAAATAACGTCAACTTTTAGGGCTAATCCTCTGAGTTAAGAATTGAATATGTACCGTAATCATTATGAATGTATGCCAATTGCAACCTTCAAACCCACTTGTAATAAACTCACCATGTTATCCCTTGCACTAAATCGTTATCCATTTTTTAACAATTCTATTTGATATTTCAGTGAATGGAAGTGCCTTACAGAAGAGGAGAAAAATAAGAAAAACAGCTTATTGCAAACAGTTCTAAAGAATGATTGGAAACTTTTTGCAGCGTCTTTGTTTCTGATTTTTTTAGGGGTAAGGTTTTCGGTTTTCATATGCAATATCATGCTAGTTTTACTTTGACGATAAAATTGTAATTGGTGAGAAGCCACAAAACAAATTTTGTCCTACAGTGAATGATATTCTTTTCCTATAAACGTACTTGCTAGATATATATACTACAAGAGGCCCAATTCACAATTATTGCTCTTTATGTTCCAGGAAATCTCTAAATTCATACAGCCTTTTATGATTGCTGAAATCGTAATATTCTTCAAAGGAAAGAATGGTGCATCTGAGGAACAGATTTGGGGTTATGCTGCAGGCATGGTGCTGCTGACCCTTTTCTATGCAGTCGTCAGCACCTATGGTCAGTTTTTAGGACAGATTGTGGCTATGCGTTGGCGGACCTCCTGTACTGCTGTAATGTCAAGGAAGGTGAGTATACACTTGACTACAATATGATCAAACGAGGACAAGACAAGAAGGTGCCAAATTACAAATTATTTCATGAGGTAATTCTAACAACGTAAATCCTGTAATTCTCTCAATAGATATTTCCTCACTGGAGATTTTAACTACATACGAAAGTGTTCAATTATGAATTAGTTATTACGGAAAAGGAGATAAAAATATGTGTATAATTAGAGAGAAAGAATAACTAGTATGTTTTCTCTTGGCATGACCTGTTTGTCTATACTTTTTTCTAGGCGTCCAGACTCAGCAGCAAGGCTCTCAGCGAGCTGTCTTCAGGCACAGTCATCAATCTTCTAGCTACTGATGTTGAAAAATTCTATAACGTAAGGCCATTGAATACGTCATTTCCACATCCAGATATCTTTAAACTGTCAGGCATTCCATATCATTATTCTATAATCAATCATAGCTGATAGGAATATGATAGCATGCTATTTACAGTGGCTGAAAGAGCTTTACCTGAATTAAAGTCAATTGAAGTAGTTTATGAGAAGCTATCAGTTAATATTGATTTATGTACGTGAAGCAGCTATTGCTTTCCCACTGTGAGAAGGATCGCTAGTTAATCTTTAAAGGAAAATAGAAGATGTTATTTTCCCTGGCTCATTTGAGGAATAACCTCGTTTTCTAAAGGGTTAACAAATGGAAACGTTTCTTAACAGTATCGGGCATTCCTAGTGCATAAAGAACCAAACATTGTTAAGAAATACATTGCTCTGTCATCTAGATAGAAGGGGGGGATCTATTGATAACTTATGACGCCATGCTTTCACGTATAATTTGACGCAGTAATGAACATGCACGTTTCGATCTTTGTTTTATTACTTGGTTCTAAATGTCATATGGATATATCATATACAAAATCAGGTTTGTGAAACACGCCATACGTATTATCATGAACACGGAATTCATCCCAGTGGTCCTCCAAAACTTACGAAATATCCTTTATGAGTGTTGCTGTTGGCAACATGCTGCCTTATCGAGAAATGGTGGGTGTGAAAAAGCTAATCGGCCGTGCATAGCTCCGTACCCGACACGCGTCAGAGCGGACGAGAGAACATATTCTACTCTCCAGACATATGTATATTAGAGCCGACTGGTTCCGCCTTTTCATATTATGGATGGAAAGTATTTGATGCGTTATGTAGAGCACATTACTGTGTTATAGAATAGCTGACCACCTGCTGCTAGATACACAGCAGGTGTGAATGAGGATCGACTTTTTAATCAATCTATCTACTTCCTGAATAATATCAAGGAACGTCACAATTTTGGTTTCAATATCATCTATACTACGCATCTCACTCAGCTTTGCCGCCAGATATTATTGCGCCAAACTCAAACTGCATGAACAACATTAAAATCAGAGAGGAGACATATATGAAGTACGTACGCAGAATTTCTTAAATTTCAGACAACCCCCCAACCCTCCTCCCAATCTTGTACGCAAAAGAACAAATAAGGAGCACACGCAAAATTATTGACATCCCACCCCCACCCCCTCCTCGATGCGCACATACGTCATGGAAGGCCTATACATCCCTACCGTGGTGAAAGATATTAATTGCTATGTGATGAGATCAATACGGTTGTAAACAGCTGAATAGATGTGCCTGCCACCGTTGCTGGTGACAGTGGTTCTATTAATGGAGTCAGCACTACTACGTGACGTCTTAAAAATAGATTTATGCCACGCAAATGGCATATAATGCACACTACGTCACATACCGTGGCATACAGTCCACCTGTCTTAAGACAATGGCAAAATATATTAGGAGTGGGATGAAAAGATGTATACTTAATTGTCGGGTAGATCTCAAAGTGGTGCAGAATGGCTTGATTTTCTACATGCTTTTATATTCTAATCTATCTGTGGAAGACATATTTACTAAATTAGTGAACTGATTCTCTTCTCCGTTTAAAGTGACATACTCAGTGTGTGGACAGTGGCTGCTGTTAGGCTGCAGCAAGATACATACCTCGCTTGTCAATCTTAAAGATCTGCTCTGCAACAGAGGTGTGCACTTTTGTATATGAAATAACTTCAATAAGAAGTTGATATTACCATAATCCAGTTATGAAAGTGCTTGAGCAGTTCTGGATAAGGAAACGTTTGCTGTGGACGAAGTTGACCTAACAAAGGGTTCTACGCTCCACGCAAGACGTATATTAAATGATGTAATACATCTTTCAATGATACTCCACCTTTTCGGCTATCATCCTATAACATCTATTTCTGCCTTTTCTTTCAGGCTGCCAGTGAATTCCAGGGACTATTCGTGGGGCCTTTAGTGTTGTTGACACTCCTCATCCATATGGCTGTGACGGTGCAGCTGTCTATACTACCAGCACTGTTCGCCGTTGTTTTTCTCACTGCATTCAGGATGCAGATGGGAAATGTATCCGGAAGGCTAAGGTGACTGTTAAAAGTTTGTTTTTTCTTTTTAAATTTAGAGTAAATTATCTCCCAAATAAATTATTTATTCCGATACAGTTTTAGGTATAAGAAATCTCATGAGGGAAATATGTGGTAGTACATCGAGATATAAAGTCTATGGGTGCACCATGAGGGAGTATAATCCTACCATCTCGAGCGACAATTTGATATTCCTATATACCTATGAGCGAACAACCTATGATTACTTAACGCTCCTGGGGGTGGAATAACTTTTGTTTACTGCCCAGGTTGAAGTTACTGCCCAGGTTGACGTTTACTGCCCAGGCTGACGTTTACTGCCCAGGTTGACGTTCAGAGACATTCGGTTTTTATCGATATTAGCCGACAATTTAAGGTATATAGGAATAGGGAAACCATGTACCAGTGGAAATAAGTCAAAGTTACTCAGTAAGGCTTGGAAAAATTACTGCCCGCGGCTATGCCTTGGGCAGTAATTTCTCCAAGCCTTACCTCGTAACTTTGACTTATTCCCACCGGAACATAGTTTCCCTCTATTCCTGCATTTAACTATTTTATGTCATACCAGAGTTTTATTGTTGCCATATGAAATTTAGATTTAATGGTTAGACGATTAGTATAGATGTATCTCTCTCTCTAACTGAGAAATGTGTGCGGTTTTTAAATTAAAATCTACACATATTGCATATTTTTCGATCTCCTGTATTCCAGGTTAAAGCTTGCAGACTGGTCAGACAAACGGATTCTCCTGGTGACGGAAATTGTCTCTGCAATGCGGATGATCAAAGCCTTCTGCTGTGAAAAGGTGTATGGGAGCAGAGCACATGAGCTAAGAGGGTACACTTTCCGAGTTTAAATATTTTTGTAATAATTAAGGTAGCTTGTAGAAAGATACGTGCATCGTCTCTTGCGAGATATTTAGTCAATTGCATATGAGAGAAATATCGATAAAAGAAAATGGAGGGACACCGAAAACAACATTGTGAGTTTTCAATCATTTTCCTCCTGATAATATCTCACCATTATACGCTCTGGGTGCCCCAAAAATCTAACACAGCTTGGTGATAATCAAACATGATAACATACTCTACCTGGGTATGATAAAGTATATCTACTAATTCACTATGGTGCATTAACAGGTAGCTAATAATCCATTTCAGAAAGGAAATACGAAACGTTGGTTGGATAATTTTCCTTAACTCTCTCACGATGAACCTTGGATACAGTTGTGACAAACTTATCACCTTCTTTCTTGTCATAACATTTATATTGACTGGGCACGCAGTAAATTATTCGGTAAGTGTTATCCCAACCCCTTCCACACAACAAACGGTTTGTACATAAAATCTTCTAGAGTGAGGTATTTAGTAGAAACCGAACGAGAGTTAGACTTGACAATGTTTATGCCACGACGGGAAGGTCGCATAATACTACACAAGGCGTAGCCGAGTGTAGTGAGGAGCAGACCTGACCAGAGTGGCATAGACATTGACAAGTCTAACTCGAGTTCGGTTTCGTATTTATCCTACCTCGTCTATGCTTTTGTATTACTAAAAGATAAATATTGAGTCAATGACCAACAGAACATAGTAGCTGACATCCTGCTCTCTGATTGGTCAATATTGTTATTACTCTAGTGGCATAAAAAACACTTTATGTCACGGCCTGCCACATAAAATTTCCCTATGTTAAGTCTATGGCGGTTTTTTATTAGGGGTAGGATAAAATGTCGGTCACGCCAGAATATCTGAGATTCAAATAATTCCAGTAAGTACAAGTGATTACAGGACAGATCCCTCAGCCTGACATGATATTTGCACTTTGATTTATTATGTATTCTATATCTTCTTTATTTATATTCTTTCGATTCCATTCTTTTGTCTTATAATACGACCTACTAGTCTACGAGACTTCCGGAAATCTTGTCGGCTCATATGATTAATCTGGAAGGTTTTCCCAGGTCAAGAGTAATACAGGAATTATGTACTAACAAGCAGATTTATCCACTTCTGTCCTCAGTTAGCCCTTCAAATACTAACGTGGATGAAAATGGGTCAACTTGGCTTCCTGAATTTCCCGCTTGGATATAGTATGTGGAAGCAGATGGAGGCCTCGTTATCAAGGATTGAAGTGAGTGATCTTAAAAGCTACTACGATCTATCAAAATGTGGAGATTTATTCAATTTTTTTAAAATTCCATATATATCAGGGATAGCAGCTTTCAATCTCCTAGATGAAGGGGTTTCTAGTTGATAATTGTCTTCATTTCACAAAGATACAGCAAGGTATAGGCTGGCTAGGCCTGCCCGTGTGTTCATCTGCAGCAATGTGTTTGGCTGAAGGCTTTACATAATCAAGTAGATAAGGTGCACTACCGGCATGTGGAAAAAGGTCTATTCCAATAAATAGCATTTCCATTTATTGGTCGACCTAAATTGATATCCATTTATGGATTCGGCAGTGAAAGTCAAATGCTGTTTGTCAGAAGCTATTTCATGTTCTTTGCTGAGCAAATGCCTGCCTGTCGCAGTTTCCTTTTTTGAACTGGGCTAATATATGTCATTTTCACTTTGCTTGACAGAAATTCCTGTTGGCTGAGGAATTTACTGGGTATGCGCGTATTCGTAAGGAGTCGGCGATCAACACTTCGCATCAAGTCAAGATCACTCTGACAAATGTCAGTGCATCATGGGCCTTCTCCGAGAAGCATCATACAAAGGCACAAAAGGTTAGGGCATTACATTGTTTTTCCTATATGACGTCTTGATCTATCTCATGAATTTCTGTAATCTTTTATCATGTTGGCTAACAGTTTTCCTCTCCGTATGTGCTGATAGGACATGAAGGACATGTTGCTGAAGTCAATCTCTACTCTGAATGCTGTCACGACCAAGGAAAAGTTTGTGGTAAGTGCTCAGAGCCTTCTGTACGGAATACGTTAAGTAGTTTCAATGTTTAATATTACATGTACTTTTGTTGAACCTTTTGGAATATCAATTACAGTGGTTGTTCCACTACTATAAGACCTAAGTCGGCCCAGGTCTAATCAGATGAGAGGTCAAGAACCATCAGGGACCTGTTTCAGTAATTTCGTGACATGTCTAGATGGCGTCTGTGACACCATACAGACAGATCACAAGACTGCAATCGATGACACGCGGAATTTCACTGACTTCCCGTATGAATTAAGCGATGACACTTTAACACGGGTAGGGGATACATATAACCTATTATCCTACCCCTAATAAAAAGCCGCCATAGACCTAACATAGGCAAATTTTATGTGTCATGCTGTGACATAAAAAGTTTTTTATGCCACTAGAATAATACACAAAATTGACCAATCAGAGACCAGGATTTCAGCTACTACGAAAAAAGTTCCGGTTGCACTCAAAATGCCCATTCAGATGTTGATAGCATGATACAGAATAATCGAAAACTAGAACTCACACCTGAAGTGTAGAGACGGGGTAGGATAAATACAGAACCGAACTCGAGTTAGCCTGACTAGTTTTCAAGCCGCTCCGGTCAGGGCTGCTACTCACTACACTCGGCTATCGCCTCGTGTAGTAATACACGACCTGTCCGTCGTGGCATAAAAACTAATCAGGCTAACTCTCGTTCAGTTCTATTTAATAATCGTTCCAAATATGAGGAAGATTGGCCACTCCGACCCTCTGTTATTTGCCAGACCGTTTCCGCTGTTGCTTGCACTGTTGGTGCCCCTGTTGATGTCTGTCTAGGCCTAATGTCACGAAACTAGTGAAACAGGGCCTTGTTTTTTAGTGACGACCATCGTTACAGGCGACATGTTTTTGTTGTCAGTGTACTATAGTCGCGATAGTTTAGGGGGTCGGGTAACTATCACTGCTCTAAGAGACTTAGGGTGGTCTGAGGTGTGCTATAGTCACGAGACATGTAAGGTCATGTGGGTAAATTTGTCTCCCAAACTGTCTTAGACCTAAGACATCTATGGACATGTCGTACAGAATGCGAAACCTCACTTCCCGTGAGAATTAAGCAATGAAATTTTGTGAGTAAGGTATACATATAACCTATAATTGTACCAAATATGAAGAAAATCAGCCAAACCGTTCCGATGTTATCCGCGTTTGAATTTTGTCATAGCAAATATTGCTCTGGTGGCCAGTGTACCCCTACCATCACGTGATCTAATTCATGCGGCAACCTTGACATCGACTGCGCTTACTTCACTCTCCCAGCAGAGATTCGGCGTGCTATACCGCAAAAGATCTGCTAGGAGAGTGCGTGTACGATATCCGATCGATAGCCCGATGTTTCAAGTTCAAACGCCGATATCTTTAGAACGGTGTGGACGTTCTTCTTCATATTTGAAACGATTATAGGTGATATGTATCCCTTACTCGTGTTAAAATTTCATTGCTTAATTCGTATGGGAAGCACGGGGAATCCTCTATATACGTTTTATAGAACCTAAGACAGTTCTATACTTGAGACACTTTTAGCGGCGATCATCCTTGTCGCACTACGACACCGTCTATAGCGCACCCGCCATCTTTTGTCGTCGAAACTGTCGTGAGATCGCTGGTTGGTCTTGGGCCTTCCTGGCCACACAATGGTCGTGACTAAAAAACAGGGCCCAGGTCCCTGATTAACATGCCACGCCCAGCCCGACCCAATCAAACTGATGGAACCCAAACAGCCCGACTCGGTCCGACCCGAACCGCCCAGTCCGGTCCAGTCCAACCAGCCCAGTCACACTCTAACCGACTGGCCCGATCTGACCAACAAACACATGCAAAAATGAGCGAGGCTAGGGACCTCATACACTTGACTAACGAGATGAACGCCGAATCACATCAGACGTGGCCAGATGTGGCCCAGTACTGCGAAACGCTTCCCAACCGGACCCGACCCCGGCAAATATGCCATGCTCAATAACCTCATCTTTGTCACCTTTTTTCAAAATAATATGAATATCTTTTCTTTTTCAACACGACGTCTACTGGATTTCTTCTATTGAAATATTGCCAGGAATGCCTCCAGATACCCTCGGCCTTTGTGTATAATTCCTACCAGCATTCTCGTCCTTCGTATACAGAATGCCTTCGGTCATTGTGGCCCATAAAGTCCTTGTCTTTGATATTTTTATGAAGTTAATGAAGTAATTATTAACGTTATACCTTTGTTTCAGGCTTCGGGGGCATTTTCACTTCGAAACATCAGCTTTGAAGTAACGAATGTAAGTTGCAGGGTATCGAACTTTTGGGGAAGTCTGTATGAGCACTAACTCCGACAAGAATGCATCTCAGAACATGTATATACATATTAAACCTGTTCTTCCCGGTTTCTCCTAGGGATATAGATGCAAAGTACATGTTTCGTGTGATTTTGTCAATAAACTTAGTAATTCTACTAACTTTCTGTAAATTATTCGTGTAAAGAACAATGGATGCGCAAATGATTCTCCTTGCCAATCATGTATACTATTATGGAGCCAGTACTTTGGCTCCTTTTCGCCATAAAATACTCCATAAAATACTCCCCACATTATATTTACTGTTTTAATATATCAACGTTTACATTGATTCGGGAGAGCCATCGCCGATCAGAGTATTTGAAGTCCGAATTATATTCTTTACATATCTATTGTGCAGGAGATCTTTTTCTGTGAATGTAAATGATCAATTCTGAGTGATATGTTTTTCATATATCGTGACTCTTTATGAACAGGGAATGTTGGTTGGCATTGTTGGACCTGTTGGATCAGGGAAGGTAAGAATATCATACATATATTACGCTTTGACTTTTTGATTAACCCATTCGTGGCGGGTGGTGATTTGAGATATCACACGACCACATCGAGTGATGTCTTAAGGCATCATTAAACAAAGTCACTCTTTTTTTTAATCACATAACCTTTCTAGCGTTATAGCCTAACACTAGGACCTGACCCTATGTGTATAACTGGATATCTTGCTGTAGAGGTATATTTTGCTGAAGGTTACAATTGGATAACACACTTAAAGTATTTGATCACTTAGTGGCATGGACACCGAACAACTTGTATGGATATTTTGATTCAGCAGCCCATTTAGTTTTCAGTGTAAGCCCATATTCTTATTACGAAAACCTCTCCAGGATAGCTATCACATCAGTGGCTTACTTTCTTGGTTGGAACTATAGATTTATTATCCATTTTATACAAAGCCCCCATTGAAAATGTATGGGGTCTTAGAAAACCACTACCCATTGTTCAAACTGTCCGGTACCATATATACGCATTTAAATCCACTGGATACGGCCATTGCATACGGAAATTAGTCAATGTGTGCTATAGAGCCAAAGAAAATAGTCCCTATTGATATTATGGCAACTCATATGAACAGTTCATTCGAGAAGATAGATAATAAATACAACAATTCTATTGTTTTGTGGACAGGCGGCTCTGTAAACCAATCGAGGTTGACGCTGAAATGCACTTGCTCGCGCTCGTATATTACTATACGACAACCTTCGTGGTTTACGGCCGCCTGTCCATAAAACCATTGAATATTGTTTCCCGGATGGTCGTGGAAGCACCCGAAGGTGCCCCAGGCTCCAGCCAGAGGCTCAGATTGCTATCATTTTATATAGTTATCATCAGTATCGCGGTTATCTAAGGAAGAACATGGATTAAATATCAATGCATTGAATTCCATTTCATGGCACTTTAGACTTCCTTGCTGTTGGTTATACTTGGCAACCTGAAAATCGGCGATGGCACACGTAGGCTAAAGGGAAAGATAGCTTACGTGCCACAAAAGCCTTGGATCCGTGCAGACACAGTCAGAAACAACATCCTCATGGGCGAGAAGATGGACAGAACCAGGTATTCTGAAGTCCTCAAAGCATGCGCTTTACAAAAGGTAAAACCTTAAAACAAATCTATAAAGGACATTTACTGATATCGTATAATTGCCGATTATTGAAGTTATTCTTATCCGTTTATAAGTTAAAGTAATCGTGTTATATAGTTATCTTCTATAGAGTGGAATATGCTACATTGAATCAATTAGAAGACATAAATGTGAATTTGAATGCTTGATACCTGTTCCTCCAGGTCACGAGGGTTGATTATAATCAAACTTCGTTTCGATCATTTCATTTTTAATCTAACCCCTGTGAGCTGCAGAGGTAAAGGAGTGCCGGGGCTTCGTTAACTCAATCAATGATACAGTAATGAATATCCCGAATTGAGAGTATATCATTCTAATAAAACAATATATACAGCAGAATTGTAATGTTCTCATTCTCTATTCTTTAAGAAAGAATATGAGCATAACTGTCTTTCATATAGAACCTAGTAAATGTGGACTCACATGTCTAGCTGGCAGAGCTCATTATCGGTGAAACGGGTAATTTGTTCTGTTCGCTGCTGGAGTAGCCACATGTCTGCATGAGTAGGCTTGGAACCATGTCTCGATTCCAGCACTTGTATAACCACTTTTACCAGTCAAATTATGTGTGGCCTGGCAATCATTGTTCTTGAGTCAGATACATGCCTCTTTAGGTTAGTAAAAACACCCAAGTTCTCTTTTGAATCCCCAAAATGTGTGTTCTAGCAGGTTCACCTGTGGGGCATTTGATTTTACCTTTGAAGAGTATGTTATAATATATGTCTGGATGATATACTATGTCCATATATTTGAGGCAGTGTAGCATATGTAGTCTTTGGCCTGTAGCTATTTGGAATAGAATACAGTCTCCTTGTCAGTCTTTCAAATGGTAGGTTGTGTGTAAAACCATTTTCTCGTTCATTTCCTAGTACTTGGAGTAGTTTCCACATATCTGCATACTTTGGTGTGCTTGGCCTTGTATAACTGAGCCCTTTCATAAACCTGACTATTAATCTATGCTCACCTACCGGGACACTATCTATATATAAATGCAGAAAAACAGGATATCACTCAGTTGGAAAACCTGTGAATTAACCTCTTCTATACTGGCATATCTGTCTCCACGTTCACAAGAGTTCCTGTTCTGGGTGTGACCACTGCTTAGTAGGTCAGCTCACCCCAAAAGGCGGCAGGCTGGTAGCCTGAGCGACCAGCATCCTCAGATGCAAGAGTACAGGTTCTAGTCCAAGATCTCTTCGTAAGGAATTAATAGGTGTCTGCCTTGTTCCAGTCACTTACTTACCTTAATCAACTTAGCAAATTCATTTATTGCTAAGAGTGCCTGTAACTCTCATACCGCACCAAAGCCTAGCTTAGTGGTGGATCGCATCCACCTAATTCGGCCTCGAAAAGCAAACTGAATCAAATTACTGGTAGGAGTGCCTAAGCCCCAGCACTCTATAACCTCTGCAGGTCATAGGGATTTGATATGTGCATGTGCTAGTGATGTATCATATGTTAACCAATTTATCACAGTGGAACTTATATCGCAAATCACAGACTTTTAGTTAGTTATTATATGGTATGGAGGAGCTCAATACCTTTGCATAGAGCCTTTGCATGGATTGTTATCTCTCATGTAAGTAATTGATTCAATTTTTCAATGATAAAAAGGCCCGCAGTATAGATTTCTTCCATGGCCTTTGTTCTCCACAAAACAGCCAAGTAGGACTTCCTAAAATGGTCAAAGATGCTCACAATAGTATATTAACACATTTATTTCATCATAGATGAAAGGAATCTGTGTGAAACTCAAATTCGCTAGAACACAGGTTATACCCTTCAGACCCCATTTCTGCAGCTCTCGCAAGGGTGACTTAGGGTCTACTATGATTAATTGGGTCACATATGATAATTATACATTGATGAGAAAAAGAGAATATCCATTAGACATCGCCCTTTAAAATCATATTCCGATTATAATTTTGATCTAATTGTGGCTTTTGTATGAGAGTTCTATCTGAAACTGTAAGGTACGGTGTTCCCGTCTTAATTTCCTACCCATCATTCATGGTCTATCTCTACATGTGTTTTCTTTGTTCTCAGGATATAGCCGCTATGGAAAATGGAGACACCACTCAAATAGGTGATAAGGGTAGCTCCCTGAGTGGCGGCCAGCGAGCCAGAATAAGCCTTGCTAGGTTAGTTCTACTCTCATACATCTTATATAGCTGTGGCGAACCTTTATTACAATGGGTATCGCTGAGAATGGTCTACTCTTCAATGGCAAGAGGTGGAAGTACATTGCCTCCACATTCTCTAGCTTTATTTATATACTACCAATGAGTTTTAGGTAAATAAATATTTACAGCAGAAATAGTAGAGCTTGCCAGAACATAAATGCCTACTTCTCAGATGCAGGATGATTGGCAGTCTACTCTATAATCATCCAATGAGGGCTTCTGAGAATCAAAATAAAATTTCATCGAAAAGTTTAATCCTATATCATTCAGAAATATTGCCACGGGAGAGATTTTGCAATGCTGTATTTGACATTACATAACTTTTGCAATGAAAAAAATGTTTAATGACTTGAAAGGCATCGAAATACATTTGTGATATTATAAGGTCCAATCACTTATAGCTAGATAGATATTGCTTTCTTTTACCATGTGATGTGAAATCCAGGCGGTAGGTACTATCTAAAACCTTTAAAAACATATATTGCAGAGCTGTCTACAGGAATGCTGATATATACATTCTGGACGACCCATTCAGTTCGCTCGACTCCAAAGTAGGCACTCATATTTTCCATGAGTAAGTTTTCCTTGTCATAAAACAGTATTTATCGTTTGAAACATATACATTATTACCATGGTTTTGATCTGAGTGGTTGGATTCTCTGCGTGGTTGACACGTAGGACACCTTCGAGCGATAGCGAAGGGTATTGTATGGTGTCAACTACAAGTGAAATAAGACGTCACAGATTAAATTCATGGTAATGTTCTATTTATTACTCACATTTAGACTAATTCTTTTTTCTTTTAAAGCAGTCTTTATTTCACGTAGATAAACATATATTCATTCACTTGCAAAAGTTTAACAACGTCTGGGGATAGAATAATTTAGACTTATCATCACACTTTGCTTATTTCGTTTTGATTATAAATCTGTCCGAAGGATGTCAGTCTTCTATTTAAGCTTTCTACGCCTGTTAGATACGGCAAACTACTAAAGCTATAAAGCACATATATTCCACTTTGTTACCGACAGCAAACGACTTGGTCTATGATAAATGATACAATGATGTTATTTATAAACTCTAGTGGAATATTTTCCACTGATTCTAAAAGGTTTATCTTGCAATCTTGCTTGATGACTCAAGTTGAAAAGTTATTTTATTCAGATGCATCAGAGGTTTGCTAAAGGGGAAGCTTGTGCTCATGGCAACACACTATGTTCACTTACTGAACTACACCGACCATGTCGTTGTTTTAAAAGAAGTAAGTATGCATTTAAGACGTTTCATAATAGCGTTTGCACGTGAATGTTACCCACCTTACTCTATACACTGCCATGATTGTTCTGCGCTGTGGATTCACAAGAATCGACACACAAGAAAGCTCATGGCAGTTGCAGCTATGTCCAATGGGAAAGAAGACCCAAAGAACCAGTTTCTATCTATTGATAACCGAGTTAAATGACCTATTATAAACAAAATTGTTCGTGATAGTATTAGTGGCCACCCTACCCCATCATATGCGTCATTGTTTGAAAGTTGAACTAGCACCAGGAAAAGCGCCTCGTGTTTGTAGGCGATATTTGTAATCACTATTTTTCTAAATCAAAAATGTCTGTCAAGGGAAATGGATACACGGTATCTAATAGAAAGTTAGGTTGTCGGGTAGACGGCTGCTCATCGACATACAGATGTCCGATGCCTTGAACCGACTTTTCAAAACAGGGCGAAGATTTTCAGATGCGGAGGTAGAACTGCATTCAGGAGAATTTCGGAGGGGTAATATTTCTATAAGACTAGAAGACAGCCCCTCTACGCAATCATTCAAAATCAAAGAATGGTATTACAGCCTTTATATGATTGATATGGCTGTTTACCTATGGCATTATATCAATGATAATACTTCATAGAACCCCTTACATAGGAAAGGAATTTTGAATATTTAAAACTACTCAATTTCGTTTGGAAAAAGTGGTAAAATACAATCCAAAATATAACTGTAAAACATTGTTTGAAAGGGGAAAATGCTGGCATCAGGACCTTTGGATAAAGTAAAGGCATGCGTCAACCTCAATGAGCTGATCAAGGACCCGGAACACAACATTTATGTAAGCATTTCCGATTATCTTCTGTGTTCAATACACTAGGTGTGCATGGTTTACACATTCATTCAACGAAAATCAAAATATATCTACCATAATCATAATCAATCTATAGAGTAAAATTTTGTGTCATTTCTGTTTGCTCGGTTGGTCGATATTGTATATAACTTGTGTTTCTCATATCATACTATACTTATCTTACTCATTCAGATAATATGCGTGGAATATTGAATTATTTGGGATTATCCTTCAAGCAAATGATGTCCTATATAGGACCACCTTGTAATGAATAAAGTCGTGTAGGTTATATCATTAAACATACCACCAAACTGTTACAGAATTACAGCCAGCAAAACTGGTTATTTCTGTTGACAATGCATGTACCATTCGTTTTATATTCGCTAACAGATAATTATATCAGCATAACACTATTTCCTCTCAAATAGAAATTACAACCTTTACCTAAACTGGACCGATAACTTTCACGCAAACTCAGGGATATATCATTGTCTTAATGAATGGAATTGGACTAATAGAATTACTTATGTTATTTTCTTTTAATCTAAGGATCGCTCAGAGATCCATGATGTATTCGAGAAAGAACACAAGAAGAATCTGCTGATGCCCTTACTTGGTAATCAACACATCAAAAAGGTAGTCAACAAGTTTCTTCTCCTCAAAATCAGATTGCTGGATTATACCTAACAACTATTGGTATATGTTCAACTCTTGTCTATACTAATCACCAACCCTATTTCCAGGAGCATGCTCATATTCCCGACAAAAGAGCTACACCTTTCAAGGTCTATCTGAACTACTGGAAAGCCGGCTATGGGTATGTGCTGATGACACTCTTCTGTATCCTGCTGATGGGCCAACAGGTTTGTTCTTAATACATACAAGACGTTATGCATGAATTAGACGTGTTGATATATATCTAAATGCACAAACATCAAATCGTCACCATGATAATTTCGTGGCATAAATATATTTTTGTCTTTTCCTAAACTCAACAGCAACGTCATATCATAGATGAACCCAGGACGTTTAAACATTGAACAATACGTCAATAAATGAAAGTTCTGATTTATTCTCTGCATATTATGTTAACGATATTAAACATTCTGTACTCATTACATTTCTATCATTTTAGGTCCTTGCTATTCTAGGCGAATGGTGGCTTGTATATCAGTAAGTATATAAAGTCATAGATAAGCTGCAAGGTAGATACAGAAAATACTAGGCAGACATATCCTAAGTTCTAACCAAATTAAATTCTTACCAGTAACCTCACACTAACATACGTGAATCCCATAACTTAATAGTTTGTACAGTAAGACAGTATTGGCCGTCCATAAGTGTTAAATATAGTTGACCCGCATCGTCCCTTTGTCTCCCTGCCGTCCAGAAAAGGGTTTTCATGTACGATATTGTTCAATGCAGTGTCCATAGCATATCTATTCCAGAATTGATTATTCTTATTTCTTTGTGACACACACACACTAATAAATGGTGGCTCTATGTTTCGTCCTTCTTTTGTTGCGCATACATTGGAATTACATGTTCAGTGATCTGTTTGTTCGGTAACTGAATGTAACAATATGTAGTGCACTTACAAGGTAGATTTGGTATTTTACAGACTTTCTGGTGGGGCTGGAAAGAAAGGCTACAAGAGTTACCCTAAAGGCTACGGAAATAGCAGCAGTTATGGCTACGATGGAAGCAAGCATGCTTACATGGGCAATACCAGCCAAGATGCCTACCTCTCGAACACGAGTTACATAGGCAACAACCACACCTCGTCGTTTACTGCCTATGATGCCCCCAGTGAACACGAGGCGAACTACGCGGCGGCCGCCCCGGCGGTGAGCATCGATGAACAGGCGACGATGCTGGGCACGTACGCGCTGTACATCATGTTTAGTATCCTACTCGGGTTGCTATCTGTAGTCGCCGGTACATTCTTCCTTCTAATGGCATCAAGGAACCTATACAACGCAATGTTCACTAAGATCCTCTGGGCACCGATGAAGATCTTCTCCTCTGATAAAACAGGCAAGAGCTTGCTTGATACCATCACGATATCTGTACCACTTACTTTTTCTTATCTTGAATACCCTTCTATACTTCATCCAAATATACTAGTTTTGCAAGTCATGAGCTATATGCTTTAAGATGAGAACACTGATCCATGGCTACCAAACTATACTAGTCATACAAAGCATAGTTTTTGTCAAATTCATATCCTCAAGAATAGATGTCGATCTGTAGTCATCATCGTACAGAAGCAAAGTTAGGCTCTATGCATATTGGAATCCAATAACAAAATCACGTAATACCGGCTGTGATGAATTGACCATTATTCCTCAAATTCTCTGAAACAAATGTTGATATCTTCTCTTTTAGGAGAAATGGTTAACAGGTTTGCTAGAGATACTGGACGAATGGATGACATAATACCGATCACCATCAATGCCACTTTCTTGGTAAAAATATTTTGTATTGCTCTCAGTTTTGTCATGCTACTTGAAATCTAAACCTTTTAAACCTACCCATTTGTACAATACACGAAAATATGCGAAATCTGTAAAACTGACTACTGCGTAAAATTGGTCTGGTGAGAGACAGTGGACCATGACACAGTCAGAAAAGGAACGAGTAGCATGTAATTGGAATTCTTTAGGTCTACATTTCCATTCAATCCTTTGAAATTCGGATGACTTGTCATATAAGCTGAACCTTTAACATACGTAAATATCTCCCTGATCAGTAACATTTTGAAATGCTAAATTATGTATAATACATAAGGTTAATAAGGGTTCTGCTGACATTGTATAACAATCTGAAAAACGCACCTAATTATACTGATAGATCTTTCCTTCAGACAGGGGCCATCATTATCACACAGGCAAGTTACATCTGCGTGATCAACTACTACGTAGTGTTGGCTACATTGCCCTTTTTGGTTGGCCTCACGCTATTTATCATGTACTGTGTCCGGTCGATAAGAGACACCAAGCGCCTCGAATCAGAGTGTGAGTAACCTTGAGGATATACCTCATTGTATATCTATGTTCCCGTTCTTAACGTCAACTAAATCATATCGTTTGCATGGAATATTGGGATCAAAGATGATGTATTAATGGAATGTTCAAAAGCATCTTTCGAATTGGTAATTCAATAACAGTTCCTTGAACACCTTATCTAAATAAACTGAGAAATTTCGAGTGCCTCTGGATCCCATTTCCCTAAACTGTGGTTCATCTTGGATCATTCCAGGGAAAACCTCCAGAACCCTAGATAAAACGTGTATGAAATACGGGGTTTAATATATTTAGTTCACTGATACCCTAGGAAATTCCCTCACCTTCTGGTTACGGAATTTTACGTCCCTAGAATCTTTCGCTCCTATGTTCTACAACGCCTTTTCCCCCTCTGGTCTAAACGACTATAGTTCGGACGCCGACCTTTGAACACCTGCAGCATCTGTTGAATGGACTGGAGGTAATCAGGGCATTTGAGATGGAGACCCTCATGATAGAGGAGTCTGATACCTTCTTAGACCGCCACACAGCGGCATGGCATCTCTACATCGGGACCATGTATTGGATGAAGATGAGACTCAACTGGATGGTGAGTATCTACCTGATGGTTGTGCTCATAATAGCACTGGCGTCCCCTCATAAAGGTAAGTTCCCATATTGTAAGATGGTTTATTCAATACCACAATGAAATTATAATGGTTTTGACACATTCCAAAATAATATCATTGAATAGTTTAAGCTACATTGTATCAAATACTTAATTGTGAAATCTTCAGAGGGACTCATAACAAACCTCTAGTCACACTGGTCAAAGATAAAACATATAAAGATTTTCAATAGAATTTCGCGCCGTCGTGAGCAAAGTGAATTCTATATACTAGAGTCATCTTTGACTTATTTCATGAGAATTTCAGGTTCGCAACTATCTTTTGGAATCGTTATACATGTATGCTCTATGGAGGCAAAACTAATCAATCATATAATATATTAAGTTGCTTGGTAAAACCAACAAGCAAAGAATATCTCGTTGATCTAATATCGGTTTTGATATTACAGAGGCAATGGCTACTCCGCTTGGACTGTCACTGTCCTACATCATCGTCTTCATGTCCAGAGTTCAGTACTTCGCTACATTTTCCACAATGTTGGATGCTAATGTAAGCAATCTTGAAATCACAACTGGAAAATCGTTATTTATCCTGTCGACGTTCAGCGTCTTATAATGTTGGTTTCAATACATAGACAGCGGTACATTTCATTACGTTCCGTCTGAGATCATTCTGTAGCAGTAGAATGACAAATAACAAAAAGGGTTAACATATATACATACATATATTACAATTTGAAAGAAAAATAAATGGAAAAACTTGCTACAAAAAGCTGGGGCTCCATGAGTGCATGAAAATCTTATGATAATATAATAGACAATTTATGAAGATTAAGTATAGGATAACGGTGTCACGATTTTTTTCAGCTATGGGATAGAGTTTTGTAATCTTTTCTTAGTATATAATTTAAGTCCTTCTATGTTGGAGTCATTCTAACTTCTACTCCTGAGAAGACTGTTCCATAAATATGGTCCATAATATGACAAGTATGGTACCTGGGTATGATTTTCTTACTCAGATATGGAATGAGAAAAGTATAGAAGACATATTAGGTATATAATTGAATTGTAACACGTGATGTGAACGTGTGAACGGCCAACCCCTGCGCTATTTATTAACCCACCACCAAACACACATATTATCTCTGTTAGATTGCAGGGAAATAAGATGGACTCTCGGGGCACTGAAAATGCACCATTTTCTGCTTAGCTTCAAAATCAGCTTGAAGTATGGATTTATATCAAAATCTGTTTATGATAGGAGAGGACATTTGTGATAGAGACAGTTTATATTCCTGTATAAATGATAGTTGGGTTTTACTGTGAAGCTGACTGCTCCTCATCTACTCGTAACAGATGACGTCTGTGGAACACGTGATGGAGTACGACCATCTGCCTCAGGAGCCTGCCTTACACACAGATCAGCCACTACCTCCAGCGTGGCCATCACAAGGCAACATCGATTTCGACTCAGTCAACCTTCTCTACCACGGCTCTAAGACGCATGCCCTAAAGAACGTTAACTTTAAGGTGCAAGCTGGTGAGAAGGTAAGCAATTGGAAATTTGTTGTTTAATTTACAACACTAATTCCTGTTCGTTTTACCAAAGAATCAGAAACAATACAATGCTAACTCCGAAGTACGAAGGATGTCCTGTCTCACTCTGAATCTGTATGTGATGTTCTAACATAACAATATGTTCTTTTTACCCTAAATGACCATTGCTTCCTAATTTCCTTACTCAGGTTGGAATCGTTGGTCGAACTGGGGCCGGGAAGTCTTCACTCTTTAACGTGCTACTAAGACTGGACAGCTACGAGGGAGTCATCAATATCGATGGTGTAGATATCAGTAAGATTGGACTAGAAGACCTGCGCAACAAAATCACTTTCATACTGCAAGTAAGAGACTATGCGTGAGACAATAGTTTAGTTTATTTGTGACTCTACTTCAGATGTTCCCTGTCAATGCAAATCTCGTGCCCGCCATATATTGCAACTTTCCATCTTTGTAAAATGGAAATCCATCTTTTCATTTCCATTACATAATTTCTGCCCTTGTGTTCACCAAAACCAGAGCTATTCACGTCAATAGGACAGTGGAATGAACCTCCCGACAGACCCTCAGCCCCACGCCATGCCTCCTTGAGACAGCAAATTCCACATGAAAAACATCTCCAATTTTCAGACCCCAACTAGTATCTCCGATAGCAACCGGCGATCTACTCGGGTCCTGTAAACATCACCAGCTTCACAGATCATTCACACAGATCACATATATTTTCAGGAGCCTACACTCTCAAACGGTACCCTCCGGTTTAACCTCGATCCGTTCCAACGTTACAAAGACGACGATTTGTGGGAGGTATTGGACAAGGTCTGTTTTTGGTTTACCGATAATCTTAGATATCAGTTGTCGAGATTAGACAACACAGATTTGGTTTTGTGTTGTGTTCAGCAACATTTTTGTATTTGGGAGATCTAAAGGCTAGTTTTTGATAAGAATAGTTCACATAAGTAACACAAGCGCCACCTGCTAATAGGACTCTATCGAGGCAACCAGACTGCCATCTCATCATACACCTCGTTGAGTCGAAGATTGTCTATAGAATGTCTTTAAACTGATGATATTAGAGCTAAACTGGAGAGACAGGACAGTCTTCATAAATGTCAATTATATCTACAAGATTATATTTCACACACTTCCAACTAATCTTATTCCATTTAGCAGTCACAACACAAGTTCAGGTCGACCACTATGAGGTACATGATATCTGAAAGAGATTGTTACGTGAACTGCTGAAGCTTGACCATTACATTACTTTTTGGATGTTACACATATGCAAGATATTACAAATATTGAATATAGTTTTACAGTCTGTCGAATATGAGATTGAAATGACAATGGAACGAGCCTGTTTACTCGAGTTTTGAACAATTAGATTATATCAATAATAAGAACAACAAGAAGAGGATATGAGGGAGGCACTCCAACACACATTATTGTTTCTCATTAGTCAATGCACACTGTTGATACAATAAGGGGTGTTGCCATATGCCCCGGTATTTCAGCACCCCAAATTTGTTAAGAATATTGTTATCATACATTCTTCCTGCACACGTAGGTGAACCTGAGGAAGAAGGTCTCGAGACAGCCCGGACGACTGGACATGGAGATAGAAGCAGATGGAAATAATTTCAGTGGAGGACAAAAACAGCTTTTGTGTATGGCCAGGGCATTGTTGAGTATGCACAAAATCATGCTGCTGGATGAGATTACAGCTAATGTGGACAAAGAGTAAGAATTTGTCAATTCTCTGTCATCGGGTCATTAGAATAGATTACCAACTATCAATGTTGCTATTGCTTTAGAAACCCTACCTCATCAATGCAAAATAATTTCATCATTTTATATTTGATACAATTAAAATGCTATTCATTCCAATGTTATTCATAGTAGCATCGATGAATGATGGGATTTGGTTAAGCGTATTTTGTTTCACTCTAATTGCAGCACAGACATGTTGCTACATAAAATTATCAACGATGAATTCCGCGGGTGTACTATTCTTCATATTTCCCATCGCCTAGAATCATTGATAGAATACGACAAAATATTGGTAAGTGAATTAAGCATTGTTTAAGAAAAGGGAATATAAATCAATTACGATGTTATCATATACATATAGATGGCCTAACACTCCTTAGGTACATACCGCTGCTAGGGGTGTAGTAACAATATATTCCCTACTGAGGGTGCTTGTTTCATTATCAAGGTACTTGTATTAACGGTATGTAACTAAGGACTGCTTGGCCATAGGTATGTAGCAATAAATGATACTGGAAAAAGGGAATGGGAATGCTGGACATAAAAGAAATATTTTGATGACATACAATGCTGTATATTATGGATATCTGTTACTTGTATTATTCTTTATAGAAGCTACATCACATCATAATGAAAACTGTTTCGCCCAAGATTAAATTGCAATCCGTTATTTGCTGCAACTGCTTTTTACCAGGATGACAGGCATAACCCACATAAAGGCGCAAATGGAGAATCGCAGAGGATAGGATGTAGCGATGTTAGAGAACTACAAAAAGAAAAGCAAAATCTTTACCAATGAGCAATTCACATGAATTTGACAAGTGGTTGGAAGGTGTATACCATTGGTCTAATTTCGATAGACGACGTTAGAATTTGATGATGCAAGAGGACCATATTGACATTCCTTTGATTACATGTATATATCTATTGGCAATGGAGGAATGATAGAGGAAACCTATGAAAGTTTAGGGTCAAAACTCGTATCCCATCAAGGTTGAATAGCGCAGTAATTCACAAGGTGAAGGTTACGTTGTGATTCAAACATGTTAGGTCTATGGAGAAAATATACCAGGGGGGGATAAACCATGGTATAGCTTTAGAGGGAAACTGTTTCCCAGTGAAAGATTATCAAAGCTACGTGATTAGGCCTTGATCGAGTGAAGTAATTTTTTCAAATCCTATCCAAGTAACTTTGATATTCTGTTTCCAGGGACTGGTTTCCCTATTATTATGTACCTTCAAATATAGATAAAACATCTGATTTGCTGATGACTGATCAAATGCAAGGCCATGTCCAACTCCAACTCCAACGCATATGTTTTCGTCCTGCCAGTATCATAGTGACCACTAGTGTTGCTATGCATGTTGCTGGGTGACAATGGCGGCGCCCATGGAGCATAGGCTATATGCCGTATATGGAACTGTATAGTGTGTTGTCCAATCAGATCGTAGATTTTGGTCAAGTATCAACCTAGGTAAGAAAACGTACCCTCAGCGGGGTATGTATTGACTAAAGAGTGTATATCAGAAATTGGTTATGATAGAGAATCTTTTAGACTCGTCTGCTGATTTGGATTATTGGTCAAATGTGTTCAAATTCAGGTGGTGAGGATCCCGCGGTGAGGGTCCCCATGGTATGGCTCCAGGTAGATTTTATCAAGGTCAATATTTCCCTGTTTAATGTTTGACTCTTGTCCTTTTAGTCATGTACTCGTTCATATCCCTTATTAATCATTCAATTTATATGGCATTCTTTGTCTACAGGAAATTGGCGCTGGCAGTGTCTTGGAGTTCGGCCAACCACACATGCTTCTCCAGAACCCTGATGGGGCGTTTTCCGCCATGGTGGCGCAGTTGGGTACCCGACAGGCAGCCCTCCTGGGAGAGATTGCCAATCATAAAAATATGCTGCAGCAGGACCAAAAGGAAAGCGAAAGAAGCGAGGCCGACGCTTGTACTGAGGTGCCGAAAATAGAGGCGAGTGGAGCGCCCATCGTCCGCCGACTCTCACAACATTTCCGCGAAAGAGTACAGAAGCGGACGACAACAGAACTTCGACTCAACAAAATAAAGGTTGTTATAGAAAATGACAAACACAAAAACGGCACTGTTGTCCACGCTGTGTCGACCAGACTCTCTCAGGGAAACAGTATGGAGGATAGTTCCGTATCGGATACGGCTGATGAGAGGCTGAGTACTGTGGAAGTGCAGGAGGATAACGATTCCATGAGTGTGCCAATGGATCAGTCAATAGGTCTGCCAGCAGCACCTGCTGAAGGTCCAGAAGCGGAAGATACAGATTGGGAAACCAGCGGGCTGGATTATGACAAACCAGAAGACCAACGGCAAAATGGTCGAGACTCACCGAATATGGAACCAGCAACGTCTGACACGTCAAGTTCAGAGTTGTCTGGCTCAGAGGAAAGTTATAGGTACACCACTGAAGACATAACCAGCACAGAGATATCAAGTCCTGAGCCCAGTGATAAAGAGGATGCTTCGAGCTCACATCTGGCAGACACAGCACTCTCAGATTCCGGACAGGAATGTATGGAGACGAGAAGTTCAGGTTTAAGTACAACTAACCAAGAAAGCAGACAAGGAGTTGAAGGTGTCACTTTGGCAGGAGGAGAGGCAGACGACTCTCTGAACACGTCTGAGATTGTTTCTCTGAACCATGTCAGAGAACACGTTGCTATGAACGGTGGGTCATCCAATGGTAACAAGGACCCACTGGAGAACGTGACAGTCAGTGACAGTGAGGATTACACTACTGACATGGCCTTTTCTGATATCACAGAACCTAGTATTAAGGTAATCTGTAAAAAGCCCGTCAAGGATTCCCCTTGCAGGACTGACGATGGCAAGTCAGTTTCACAAGTGCGGTTTCAAGATTCAAATGGATATGATAATCCTTCATTTATTAGCTCTGAATAATATAAGACATGATGGGCCATCTTAACATGGAATGAGTGGAAGCAAGCACATCTCCCTTTGGATAAGACATTATCTGTGTCAATTCAGGCCTCACATCCATTGAAAATTTATCGATGACTTAAGGTAGAATACAAATTGATTTTTTGTTTGATTTATGTAAATGTAACATGCTATTGATTAGGCCTGCCATTGTATATGTGGATAAAAGAATAGTTAATGTTATGGGATTACATCTCAGATAAAAGAAGTATGTGGTTCAGATAACTTTGCACTTCTGAGCACTATGGCATACTGAGAAACTGGAAGATGAAGTATAGCGACAATCTCAAGGTGAGGCACTATACCCCCTTGCTAGAAATGCCCGATTCTTGTCTGGAAGAGGTGTTATCGGGTCGGTGGAGTGCATACAGCAACATAAAGTTTACTGATTCTCACAGACCCAACGGATTAGTCAGGCAAAGGTGTGATCGGGAATAGTTGCTGTGTCACTGTTTTCAGGGAGTGTTCCATGGGGACAAATTGTCAGCTGAAAGATGGTTCCCAATCATGTTTTAGTCGTCTGATGATTGCCAACACACCCTTTATAGCTTTACACATACGGCAGAGTAATTCTTTTGCCCGAGCCCAAAATTGCTAAGAGTATTATTTGATTACATTATGTTGATCATAATTTACCTATGTAATAATCAAATTCCATATCAATGGGAACCTGCATATAAAGTAGTAGTTTCGAGTAATAACTTAATATAAAGTTGTAGTATGGAGTAATAAACTAATCACTATTCATTAGTATCTGTCTGGCCGGAAATACATACAGATTGTTTATCCTATTTGATGTGTATTGTGCAGAATAGTAATTACGGACCTGGTCATTTGATATCAAAAGAGATATGGCCATTGTACATATATCCCAAGAATGAGCCTTAAGCCCTGCACCCACCAACGCCGATGGTCTACGCCATACTTCCCGATAGGCTATGATTTGAAACGGCAAAATCGTAGCCTATCGGGAGGTCTCCGATAATTCAAATCGTAGACATGGGTGGAAATTGTAGACCGTATGAACGCCTTTGGAGGACCAAGAACATAATTATGGTCAAGATTGGCTCACGATTCAATCGGTGATTCAATGTCAATTCAATCTCAGGCATGATGTCAATATGTACTATAAATTTGGAAATATTGAATAAATATGAATAAGTGTTTACAGGTATTAACAATATATTACATTATTTTCAAACACTAAAACAATCGAATTGAAAAAAATATATAACTGTGGTAGAATAATAATTCCAATATGAAACTATTAGTTCCAAACACTTAGACTTCATCAAAATAATATCATACTACAGGCTATGAAAAACCCAACATGTTGGATCTAAAGCGCGTGATCCACCAAAATAGCCAAGCAGAACGTCCTATCAGAGTTTTGACTATCATATTGATAGCCCAAAGGAACGATGCCATGAACCCTGGTCCTTAGTTGTGGCTCAGGATGTATAGGAATTTTTTTATTTTTTTTAAAGAATTTCTTTATTGGCAGTAAAGCATGTACAATGATCAAGATCTTTGTTCTTGTTGTTGAATCATGGTGCCAATAAAGCGGCCAAGGCATCAGTTGCTATCATGGCATCTGGTTTTCATTGCCAGGCCTCACACAGTTGTACAAAACATGGATGAAACATATAATACAGTTAATACATGTCCATATAGTTATGTAGTTACAACAATCTCCTGTAGTCCTAGCTTTATAAAATAAGATAAGATAAGTGGTTAGGTATGAAAACCTAGTACAATTGTGGTATAGTTTCCAACAACAGCCTTTTGGTAATACTTTTGAAATACTTAAAGGTTGGAGTGTTTCTTACAAGGGGTGAAAGATTGTTCCATGTACATCCTCCATGGTATTCAATTGACTTGGTGTAAGCTACACAATTAGGTCGATTTACAAGTAGCACTGGTGCGTCATAAACCCTAGTTACCAACTTCTGCTTAACAAGATATTTGGGATTTTGTGCTCGTTTAAACATAAAGTTCTTGAGGTGTGTGTCTCTTCGGTAATTTAATAAAGGAAGTCCAGCCCTAGCATGGAGCACTGCTATAGGTGTTCTCCTATGGCATTTTAAACATGATCTTAAACATTTATTTTGGAACTGTTGGAGTTTAACAAGATTCTTTTGGTCAGCCAATTTAAACAGAATGTCTCCATAGTCTAAATATGGGATAATACAGGATTTGTACACTTTTAGGGCAGCAGTAGTGGAAAGGAAAGGTTTCATCTTGGTTAACTGATATAGTTTGTGGCTCAGATTTTTGTATAACCTGTTTATATGAGGTTTAAAGTTAAGATCTGTATCTAGAGTTACTCCTAGGTAACAGTAGGTACTCACACTCTGTAGTTTGGTGTTGTCAATATAGTAATCAACAGCGAGACCATTATCCACGCCCCTTCGTGGTTTGAACAGCATAACCTTAGTCTTCTTTTTGTTCAAGGACAATTTGTTCTGATTACACCACATGTCAATGTTATTTAATTCCTCTTGTAAGATATTTTGTATAGTATTTGAATCTTTACCAGACATATATAAAACCGTGTCATCTGCATAGAGACCTACATTAACTTTATATAATAACTTACTAAGGTCATTTATGTAAACCAAAAATAAGAGTGGCCCCAGGATTGATCCCTGGGGCACACCACATAAGACTGTTTTTAACTCTGAGTCTATTCCATTTACATGTACTCTCTGTAATCTCGAGTGCAGATAGTTCCTGAGCCACTGTAAGTTAGTTGTACGTTTACCATAATTTCCAGTTTACTTAATAAAATTTCGTGATGAACAGTGTCAAAAGCCTTGGAGAAGTCCAGAAAAATGGCTGCAGTATGAAGTCCTATATTACGTGCAGGGAGTATGTCATCAGTTAGGGTAGCTATTGACTGTATGGTTGAACGCCCTTTTCTAAACCCAGACTGATTATTAACCAAAATATTGTTATCATCCAAAAAATTGATCAGTTTGCTATGAACTATCTTTTCAATAGTTTTCGAGACAATAGGGAGTAAGGATATAGGTCTAAGGTTAGAAACTTGGTGAACATCACCCCCTTTGGGGATTGGTACTATACAAGAAGTTTTCCAGCTGGTCGGCATATCGTTTTGAATAAAACAGTTGTTAAACATATTCACAAATATTTCAGGTATGACAAGCATTGCATCCCTATAGACTTTAGTAGAAATTCCCGGAATTTGCGACTGTTTACTGATATTGATTTCTTTAGCTAATTCCACTATTTCCGGTATATTGGTTTTGAAGTCAGATATACTGTTTGGATTACGATTGTCATAGATTTTCCAGGGAGTGTATATTTCAGCAGACAGGTTAGGCCCAACATTCGTGAAAAACTCGTTTATGAACGTGGGAGTATCAGGTATAGTTTCACCAGCAGAATCGTGGAGCTCAATATTTGGCTTATTATCAGGGGACTCGGAGCCTGGTAGAATGCCGTTAACAGTTCGCCAGAACTTACGATGATCGCCCTTGTTTGTTTCAAGCTTACGGAGTATATATAGTTGTCATGCCTTTGGAACCTTTTTATTGGTCTCATTACGCAATTTTTTTGCTTTTATCCAGTCGGATGATAAGCCGGACTTTTTTGCAATTTGTAGGAGTAGTTGTATTCAATAAAGGAAAATGTTCAAATATACTATTGACAATGATTTTATGTTATATCAAAACCTGTACTTATATTACGAAAAACATGTATGCATCATATGATAATTGTTATGAAAAGCATACATATGTAACCAAAAGAGAGGTTATACCCATTACTCCTGTACCTAGCTAGTAAATAAAGAGAGTGAAGGCTGGCTGAGAAGATAAGATTTATCAATGTGGATAAGATTTGATACGTATGAATTGACAGTTATAAAATGTATCAAATAGTATTTGATACATTTGATAGCGATAAATATCTATTATTAAATTATATAAATGACCCTATGAAGTTAAAAGAAATACATACTTTATAAAAATAAGAATAGAAATGGTGATGGGTAAAAATAAAATGACGTGTGTAGATTTGGTGAAGGCGGTGAGGAATGAAGAAGATGGAAGTGGATTGTGGTGAGGTGTATTGGAGATGTGTGGTGGAAACATGGTGAGTTTCTGTGTAAAGTAGTGACATATGGAAACGCTAGGTGGCCGTAGTGAGTCAGCCTGGCACCACTACCGGTACCATGCCCTACCAACCAGTACCCAATACCATAGAGCTGTACTCTATGCCAATACATTCTATCCTTAATCAGCTTGAAGTACCTAACGCCGAATTTAAAGACGACAAATCGCAAAAGGTAATCTATCTAATGGGTTGACTTATCACTCAATTTCCACTCGCTTTTCACTCGTCTCACGCCAGGCACCAACTGGCTCACTCCACAAGCAGATCTTTTGTTGTACTTCACCATAGCAGAGTGCAAAAAGTATGCTTGGAGAGTATAGCTCCTTGTGATACAGGGTCAAAGGTCACTCTATGATTGTATGAAGATGCCTTGTGCATTTCATCCCATAACCTCGCGAAAAATGACCGTAGATACTCGAGATAAAGACCAGCGAATAGCTAAGGACATGCAGGAGACAGTTCTTTAGATCCTTATTGACATTTCGTTCGTCCATGCAATAATAGAAGGGAAAACTTTATCAATCATTACATAAACACATGATGGTTGGCTGTTGTCTAACTGCATACATTGTTATTATGTGATAGTATTCTTATATCCGGGGCTGACTTTCGGAAATGTTCAGTATTCCGCTTGGATACGTCTCTAGCGGAGCTGTATTGCTTATTGGGATATTATCCTTTGAAACATATTTACCAGTAGCAATTCATAAACAATGATAAATGTATTTACCCATCTTCTGATGTGCTCTTTTGGGTGCAATTTCTATCAAGAAAGAGCAGTTTCCTTATCAAGGAATGTTCTTACTTTTAGTATTTTGACTACATGTTCTGAGGGTATTGCGAATCAGGGGCATACCTGGGAGGGCACAGGGACATTCCCCCCCCCCCCCCCGACATTTTTCCAAGGATGGTCTGTTCCGACGAAAAATTCCCTAAACACTCTTTTTGAATCTTTTTTTCTATCTACTATAGTTAAAAGGTTACAGCAGGTTCTGACCCCTGGACCTCCCTGATGGATTTTGCGACTGGACCCCTGGTAATATGTCCATGTAGTGCCAGGTGTGTAAAAACCCTTCCCCTAAATAGAATCAGTAAAATGCAAGTGCTTCCAGTGGCTTTGCCTCCTGGAAGGGCTTCATCATTGCAATAAAAGGAGGTGTTATGCCACAGGACCCCTAGAAATCTAGAAATCCAACTGCTTCCAGGGGCTTCACATACTGAACTCCGAGAAGGAGCTTTGTTGCTGGAACCCAGGCCAAGTGTGTAACCACCCCTACCTGAAGCAAAATCCTTGGTTCCATGGCCTTTGCCCCCTGGACACCCAGGAGTGTCTTAGCTTTTAGACCACCACTATTCTTCCTAGGTGTGTAAATCCCCTGCCCTAACCAATAACCTGAGAACAGCTTGTATCATCTATAAAACCTAATGCCTTCCCTGGCTTCACCCCCTTCACTCCACAGAGAGGTTTTATAACTCGAACTCTATGCCAATTATATTATAACCTGAAGATACTATTTAATCTATAAAACCCTAGCACTCCAGGGGCTCTGGCCCTTGGACCCCAAAGCAGGAACTTTGCCCCTAGGCTTTTCGCAGGTAGTCTCAGGGGTGCAGCCCCTTCTGAAACAAAATCATGGATATAGATTGTATAAATAATATCTGAAATCAAGTTGCTTCCAGGGGTCTAGCCCAGGGGACCTCCCAGAGGTCCTATGCTATTTGTCCTCTAGGGGCCATCCATAAAGTACGTACGCAGAATTTCTGGAATGTTGGACCCCCCCCCCCCCTCTCCCAATCGTGTACGCAATAGAACAAAGAGGGAGCATACGCAGATTTTCCTAAATTTCTTACCCCCACCCCCCACCCCTCTCGGTGCGTACGTACTTTATGGATGGCCCCCTAGCAACATTCCAGGTAGTCTTAGGTGTGTAACGACCCCCAACCTTCCTCAATCAAAATCCTGGATCCACCCATGCTTGTATCAAATCTAAAACCCAAGTTAACCTTCAGGCTTTGCCTCCTGGATCCCCAGCAGTGTCTTTGCTGCTGGACCCCTGGCAAGCTACCCATATAGTCTCAGGTGTATGGCTCCCCCTCCCCATAACACAATCCTAGATATATGATTTATCAATTCCAAATTCTTCAAGTGGCTTTGTCCCTTCCAACAGGTGTCAATTGATTGTAATCTATGTAAAGAGGATTAATCTTAATCAATCAATAAAAACAAAAATCTATTGTTTTGAGATGTGAACATGAACAGTGTTTTGTGTATTGTCCTGTCCTGTCTCATGTTTGTATCCCAACATATCCCAACATATGTAAATAGTGTCCCCATATGTCTTAGTTTAAGTCGGATGTATGTACAGAAGATCAACCCTGGACAGGGACGAATACTTATCTTTTCTATTGTTGAGTAAACAAATCTTGATAATAAAAAGGAAAACAGCTTGATAAAGACACTTCCAGCGTTCTGTGACGATATAGGTACAAAGAAGGGCATTTCCATCATATTTTGGGACGACCTTTATATTGATCTCATCCCTTTAAGAATATAAGGAAATCCCTATTTAATATGCCAACGACATCGACGGAAGCAAGTCTTGTTTTCTTCAGTTATCCATTTTCGCAATTCAGTGAGCAGCATTTCTATCATGAACATTCTAATTCTGAATTTATTTTTATTATTCAACAATCGAAACAAGAAGAAGTGATCAATATCAGAACGCTTTTCACGCCCACTGCATGTTTGACCGGGACAACGGTTGATGTAGCAGCCCATAGTAGTTCATGTGACTGATAAAAAATGCATTTTTCTCATGGGATAGACTCGTGACAAATCAATGTACGACAATTAAACCAGCACCTAGCACCTGCATTCTCTTTAACACGAACATTAAATGTGTCTACGCAGTATATTTGTATTTAAAACTCACATGAGCACTAGTAAAACGTAGTTGTCATTAAGCCAATGGAAGAATAACAATGGGGATTTTTACATTATTCAGCAGCACAACTTTCTTAGTCTTACTCCTCCAGGTAGGTGCTTTTATATTGTATTCCCCCATCGAGCATATACATTCACAAACCTGAGAATAATCTTAATTAACTGCGATTAAGTTCATATTGATTATATTTAAGTAAGTGTACCATATGCTTAGCAGGATGAATATTTCTCTATGGAAGGAAAAACAAGCTCGGCAAAATAAGGATAATCAAGCAAATACCAAAGGGGATTGTTTTGTATCAGACGGGCCCTGATGTCAATCTCAAACGGGATTGTTGATGACAAAAGGGAATGTAATATGAACTAAAATGAAAACTACATCTCAATATTGAAGACTCATCATCTAGAATTAATAAAAGAGATAGCTGTGAAAAACCCCACTGAGATGGTATTTATGGTACCCCAGTATATGATACTATGGTAGTGATAGGCTTACTTCTATTTAAGCATATGTAAAGGGATCATATTAAATAGTTATGAAGAATGCAATAGCTCATAGATGGAATATAACACCATTGTTGGCTCGCAATTGAACATTCTGGCACATAAGTGGGTTTTCTATCGGCCGACTTCCGGAGTGATAGAATTGTGCATATCAGTCAATGGGAATGAAAGAGGATAATTTAATTGGCTACTCACACTTACAAGTAATTTTGCTGTCGTGTTTCTGATTGCTTAGTTCCCATTAACTGATATGTTCTCGAAAGTGACATAACATCGTCTGGTAGTTACGGACAAATGTATCGGTAGCAAAAGTTGGCCGAAGGGAACGCAACTATAGGCCAATTGAAACTAGAATATTGTTTTCTAGCCTAAAATAGATCGGTCAGTGAGTTATATCATATGGATGTCATTGGTGGGTTCCATCACTGACCCATGTCTTACAGGAAGGGAACAACTATTGGTGAGGTCTTCGTCACCCATATAGATATATATGCTACTTATGTAGAACCTCTGTAATTGACTTTTCTGTATTTCTGTTGTAGCATATAAAGGAAACATCTCAATTTAAGTTCTACCCACATTCATTATTCCTAATTCCAGGTAGCTACACTGCCACTTGACAAGAAAATTGGCCACATAGATGGGATTCCAGTGAAACTGCAACTACAGAAGGCTAAAGAAGTCACCTCGCATTATTCTGTTGAGTCCCTTAAAAAATTTGCTAAAGAGTTAGAAAAACTAGTAAAACAACTGAAACATTCTCGGACGGTTCGAAAAACAGATCCAGAACAACTGATTGGGAAGGAATACAAGAAGGTAAGCACAAGACAAGAGGCAGCCTAGTCGACCTCAGAATGAACGGTTTGAGATTAGATTTGATGGCAGCCTCACCTCCAAGATTCTTAAGACCTTGGCTGTAGGAGGATGCAAATGCATGGCACAACAATGGGACTACTAGTCCAGTGCTTTTTAACCACTGCTGAGCCAGCTTTGCCTAGTTTGTCCTAATCCAACATGTAAAATAGGCTTATCATATTTACATGATTTATATAGGAAATATAAAGAAAATTATTGTTTTCTTCAATTCTTTTAACAATAAGGACGATGATCTGTAGGTTTGATATTTGAATGTTTAATGCTACACATTTACTATATCGTGTAAAGGTTGATGAAGTATCATCGGCCAGATAACGTGAATTACAATTTCTTGGGATGTCTTTAAAATCTTATGCATGATATATAAGTATGTATATTGGACCTGTCTAGGACCTGTCGTTCCCGGACCTAGTTTGTGTAATGGAATGGGGATGTAACCTGATGGTCTTTTTATTTCTAACCCTCGTTGGTGATGACAGGCCCAACGAAGGAGACCTCCACAGACGACAAATTAGACGAGAGCTTGTCAATCGCATTTGATTACGTGTGTGGTCCATAGGTAGAGAAATCCTCGTCCGTAGTCTCGTGCAAGTGGTCCTGAGGACAAAATAGGCCTGTAAGACATTTTGGAGGAGACTTGAATGAGGGTTCGTAATGATTGCAAGTGGTACCACATAGTGGTGTTTTCTGCAAATAATTTCACCATTTATGAATATAGGTGAATCTAACTGAATAGCACAGTAGTTCTCCATATTAAGAAAGCCCTTCCCACTTATGACAAGGAGATATGCCAAATCTCTTGTGTTGCTGGTGGAAATGTAGAAATTAGGCTGAGCCATATCAGATATGAAAACACCTTGTCGGCCAGCCAGGAGAGACAACAGTCATCCCGCTGCCATAGGGCCTGATGAGCAGAGGCCTCCCAGCAAAACAGGGTCCATGCTTTGGTCGGAATCTCGTAATGAAGGCTGTCAAGAGAAAGACTGCTATTTCTTCTACATCTTCATGCATTGCTGGGATCCATTGAACAAAGGTCCAGGATGCAAGGACAAAGAGTCTACAAAGTTACATGAAAGCCACTATTATTAGGATGCAGGGAAGGCCATCTGGAGGCCCTGGCAGATGCGCCTGGTGGTAACCCCTAACTGCGTTAGCGGTGCTGACGGGCAGGCAGGCAGCAGCTGGCAGGAAGGCACTGTGAATACAAAAGATGAGGCTCCTGTCTGGGGATCCGGCCAAGTTGTGAATAATAGTGATCAAAATGACAATGTACCTATTTGTGAACCAAATTGTGAGGAATCTGAGGAGGATCAGAATGGGGTTTTTTTCTGTGAATGGTGAATTTGTGCCTGATTTTGTTGATTTTGAATCCCCTGATTGTTTTTTTGATGCTGACCCCCACTGTGATGTAACTGGCGATGTTTTGAGAAGCTCCGACCAAGATGGTATTTGTGATACCAGTGTTGTAGACCAGATTGGTCATAAAAAAGGTACAACTGTACATTGTGTTGATATAGACGAAGTTATGTGTGAAGCCGGGATGGTTCAGACAATTGTTGATCGACACCTCACTCCTGGGCGGGGCCCCGGGTAAAATGATTCGTAGCTTTGTCGGCGACATAGGTGATTGACAACTATGACAACTCAAAAGTCAATGTGTGTGAACATGGGATAAACAGAGAACTACAGAGCTTACATGGAACTATTCCTAGAAGGCCAATGGGACGAAGACTAGAACTTCATAATGGCTGTTATGTGTTTTTGTTTTGTGTTATAAACCAAGGTTGTTCTGCCGAATATTCTTGTGAGAACTATGGTCGCAGCACTAATGTTTTGGTTTGTAAGAAAATATGAAAATAAATCAACTTGGGTATCCTAACAAAGGTGAATGAACCACCCCTTTGCTTACACCCTACAGGCACTGTCCCAAATGCAGGTAACACAGGTGCACGCATTAAAATTGACTGTAGTGCAAGTGGGTACAAGTCTGTAAATAATTTGCTAGTATGCGCATCTACCAGCCACCCATCGAGGATCATCAGGCTCTCTGCGGACTGTAGTGAGGTCATTGAGTGGTATTTCACATCCAGTCTCAAAAGAAAAGCCAATAAACTCGCCAAGGGTATGCCCACTATGACTGCAGACCCTCAGTCGCCATTCTTCAGTCTTCAATGGTTGCATTGACAATGCTGACAACCTCCAGAATATCAATGTGCTTAAGATATGGCTTTTTTGTGGGTGCAGAGAAGTGCTGGAGCAGTGCCTCCAAGGACAGGGAGGTGATGGCAGTGACAGTCAACACCTAAGTCTGTGCCGTCATCGCCTCAGGCCTTTCACACAACAAGGAAAATTTGGGCTGGATTCAGAACTTATTTTGGGCATCAGTTCCTGGTGATTTGCATATGTCGACAGTGTATATCAGCAGTGAGGTTAATATGATTCATGCGATTTCTATTGCTTGGATATGGGCCAGTCATGGGACTGTATCAGGGAGGCTGACCAAGGGTGCCCCATGTGTTGTAACTATGTTTTTGTTTGATTCTAGGGCTCCCCATCCTGTACGCTGAGTGCCGATTTTTGTCTAAACCTGTATTCTATTATTTGATCTTGTGATATGACAGGTCGTGTTTATTTATATTATTTGTTTTACCATATAGCGTTACCGGTAAGTATCATATCAGAGGTATATTCTCTGAAAGTTTCATATTCATTGACCGATTATTTCTTCTTAAAACAATGAAATCGTAAATATTACTAAATTTAATAAATAATGCCTTAAGGCATTATCTAGTCTACGCTGGGGAATACGTCAAGGCATTATCCGGTCTATGCTGAGGAATGCCTTAAGGCATTATCAGCCCTGAAAGGGTTATGAGATCAGGCCAGACGAGAAAGCACCTCAAGTTCTGTGATGATTTCGCAGGCATCGTCAACCTGCCTACTTGCCTCTCACACCAAGTCTGCCTATAAAGGGAAATGAAATTATCGTTCATCAAAAACAACCTATTGACCCTCAACTAGTTTCTCAAGCTTCAACTCCATTGGACTATTCCAGATTATTTTAATATCCAGTGATGCCTACAGAGTATTAAAGTCCAATGCACATCTACCAATTCGGGGTTGAACGATTAGTTCCCAAATCGTAAAGCTGTCGTTGAGCTAGTCTCAGGCAAAATGCACCTTACTTAATGCCACAAGGTCAATATATCATAATACAATAAGGTTATGATATCAATTTCCCAAAGAAAACAGCCCAAAACCTTTGGTAATGAAAGGATTACTATTCAAGGTGAATTGTCCGACATACCTTTAAAATGCATATTGGCCCATGGTAATCAAGGACACAACCATTGTGGCAAACTGTGTGTATCTCACAACAGAAAGTTTTCTTTTCAACGGTCAGGGTCCTGGTAGCCCCCTCCTTAGCGCAACTGGTTGTACCCATCTGCTTCCTTATTCAATTCCGTATGGTCAATATGATGTTATCTTAATAGCAATTTCTAGGTAAAACAACTCAACACCTTTGGTTAAGAAAGGGTTGATATTCAAAGTTAATTGTTTGACGTGCCTTTATAATGCATATTGACCCAACCTTTGCGGGTATTATATATGAAATGTCAATGCTGGATGGTGTGACAAAGGATTTATCAATCGTATTGATATGCAGATGCTAATTGAGTATTGCCTCTTTCTTAATTTCAGCCAACCGCATCTATTGATGACATTCTTCAACGACTGCAAGATATCTCATATGGAATAAACAACAAAGTGAAAGATTTTAAAAGGTTCTCAGTCCCAGACGCAACAAACCAGGGGACGTTTAAACAAGCGGTCAAAGCAGTTAGGGAGGTTATCCGTTTACAAAATGGTTTACCCCATAATGAGGCAATCAAACGAAAACGGCGCAATGGCAGATCCAGCAGTCATTCATCAACTGACAATGATATCTCATCAAGCAGTTCTTCAGAAAGCTCGCCCAGTAGTGAGCATAAAGATTTAAGCATCTCAATTGGCCCAGGTAGCTCCTCAAGTAGTGACCATGATAAAATAAGTGTCTCTATTGACCAAGATGGTTCCTCAAGTAGTAAGCATTCATCGAATAATGGACCAGCGGAAGTTAGTATCTCCATTGAACAAGACACTTCCTCAAGCTCCTCCAATAGTGACCCAATGGAAATAAGTATATCTATAAACACTAAAAGTGGTTCATCCGACGATAAATCCGCCAGTTCTAGCAGCTCAAATGAGAGCTCATCAAGCAGTAGTCTATCTACTGAAACAAAGCCGACAAATGGAAAACTCGAAGAGAGCCTGCCACGTCAGGAGCCAGATCCAAGTTGTTCATGCGATGATTCTTATAGTAACTCATTAGATGAGTCGGATTGTGATTGAGATAATTCCTCATCGTGTGAATTCGATTAGACCATTAAAGCAGCAGGTATGGGTGTTAAACAGATAATGTTGGCTGGGAGAGTAGCTGTACACACTTTTGTCAATGTTGCTTTCAATAATTGACGTAATGATATTGATAATAACACAGATTAATCCATCAAAGATTTAACGGTCAAATACCAAACCTTTGTCGATGTTCGTACTTTATAATTTCATGTATCCAAATCTATTAGAATGAAAATCCTATGAATGCAATTATTCAGTTCATTTCCAAACAACTATCCATTGATCAGATACTGTCTTCGTTGTATACAATACTATGAAGTCAAGTTGCCAGTCGTTTAAGTACTAATTTTGATGGTATAATACAACTATTCCGGGGAAAGGTTATTATTTGGACAATGTATTATAAGATATAAGGTTTAAGGAAATTTCGTTGTATTTCTTTCTGGACATACTTCATATTGCAGTCAAGATTGTAGATTCTAGTACTGGGACCATGTCTCATATTGATGTATTCAAGGTTATGTATTTTGGACATGTATTACAGAACTACATGGGTATGAGGGAAACACTCTGTAAAGAACCTACTTATGTTATCATTAATTAAACGGTCTGCACAAAACACATACCCGGGTTCATTAGTCAATTGTATTGCAAAAGAATTGTAGGAATTAACTTGTATAACTGCCATCAAGCAGTCGTTCCGTTTACTTTGTGCAGAGATTTTCATCGTCGTGCAAATCTATATTACTATTTAAGCATTCGCAAACCTTTTAAATCCCCGATTCATGTATGAGGCCAGTATGAGGCGAAGCCATATCACTACTTCAACATAGTAGAATCTGAGAGTTTTTGAATCATCTCGTACAGGGTTTAAACCTAGAATATATGAACAGGAACCTATATTCATGCACAACCTACAAACTCTAAAATCATTGCATTTTATTTTTATCAATTTGTGCAGAAAATAGTCCTGATTTGTTGTTCATATATTTGAAGTTTTTAAAAGATTGTGAATAATAAACTGTATAAGTTTTGACATCATTATTGATAGTGCCTTGGTATTTTGGTGTCAAACATAAAAAAAACTCCACAAGGCACCAGAAATAGTTGTCATATTGTGGATTAGGAGGTCTGCTGCTTTCTAATAACAAATGTTTTCAGTAAAGTGGGATTCACATAGAGTGACTCATGTGCTTGACTGGTGTACTTTACATCTTTTCCCCAGTCTCCAATAATTCTCCCTCTGTCCAAAAATCTCAGAGCAGAATACTGAAATTGAGCTTTCTCCTTCTTGAAAGAAAATGGTGGAGCAAATTCATATGGAAGGACACACCCAGTATGTAGTCTCAGATATGCTCCATTTCACAAGGTACATAGTCGCTGACTTGCAGCTTTTCCCCCATATTTGGCACCAGAGCACAGAAAAAGACTTGTCTTGGCAGGTAGAATGCAATCACATGAATGCAGTCTAAATTACAGATGCAAGGTGAATGTTCACCTAGCTTTTGTTAGCATTTACAATCAAACCAATACTGCCAACTGAATCATTGAAGATTAAAATCTAATCAACCAGTTTTTGTCAGATCCCTGCAAACAGTGATCACACAATGTCAGTTGGCACTATCTTTCCTCATATACATCATTGGTTGGTGTACTATAAACATGTGTAACAGAGGCCAATCACTGTGACCAATGTCATCAAATTCATGGATTGCAATGATACAACCCTTTTATACTATATAGAGACATAGTTAGTGTGACTGAATATGATCTATTCAGAGATATTTTGATCAGAAATACTCCCTGAATTCAAATAAGGAGGTGGGTATTTCTGACAAAAATATTGAGGAAAAGATGGAATTCAGTCACACTCACTGTGTCTATTTATTATCACATACCTAGAAATCATTCAAAATGCCATTCTACAACTGAACAAATAGTAGAATGAGTGGTCATGTGGTACAGAGGGACGTATGATTATTCTTTTGTCACTCAGTGACTAACGGAATCTCTACTCCTGGCCAGTAAAAGTGATACATTCGCCAATAACCTTAAACCATCATAGATCTATTACAAATTTGTTTTTATCACAGGAGGGTCAGTAGCTGTCTTACTAATGTAATGGTTGGTTGACGGGTCCAGCCGAAGCTCCTCCCGAGCACCACTACAGTATTTGGTCCAAGATGCCATCTCGGTGCCTGTCCCACCCGCTAACCTGCAGCTGTGTTTTACCACAACCACCCAGCACCGTGGCTCTGCCCTCGAGGATCACAGGGAGGTCAAACACCTTTGCAGAGCAGGAACACAACGAAAAAACTTCTATGGTCGGTGGACACAACCCTGATCGCATCTCTCGGGATCCCAGAACTCTATCCGGAGGAGGGACATACGGGTCCGACCCTCTCCTCCTAGAGAACCGAGATACTCTGACTCCACCCCCTAGGGTCAACAGCTAGTCCTGAGAACTAGCTCCCGTTGGTGGAGCACAGAGACAGAGCCCTGCAGAGAGACCGCACATAGTCTCTCCACACCCCAGTGTGTCTCAGTAAGCCACAGCAGGCTGCTTATATACAGCCCATGTCCTCACTGAGCATGTGCAAGAATCCCGCTGATTCTCCAAAGGGGTATTCTTAGTCAGCCTGGTCACCAGCAAATCAGTGGTTCCCACTAGTTGCCTGGCCAACTCCTCAGGATCAATCCTCACTGCTGGTTCTCAACCTGACAGGTAAGAAACTGGTCCCAACACGGTGTCTATAATAGCCAGCGGAGGGTGGCCTACTCTAAAAGCGTGGGAAAACAAGTTTCATCAACCTGTCCCACACCTTGCTCGGCTGTCCCGGCCGCAGCTATACTTAGAAAGGCGTAGTAGACGTGCCAAGCCTTAATAGACTTGCACGGGTCCCCTACACAGCCCCCCTTAGCCGACACGCATCTCTTTAGACGTGTCCGGCTCACCAACCACTGGGGGACCAGTTTAGTCGGCTCGCCGGCACAGTCTACCGGTCTACGGCTTTCTTGACTGAGTCAATACTAACCAACAACCCAAGTCGTGCAATAGATATCCACTGGGGTATTCTACTGCCGAACTTGGAACCAACTTCTGGACCCGGCTAGACGAACCGGTGTCCTCTGCCAGTGGCTGAGGTATCCTGCCTGTCTCACGGACCAGATCCACTTGTCTTACCCATCTTAGACTCGGGACTTCTCTGCCCTACGAGCGGGTTTCGCTGAAAGTGGCACCTGCCGGGGCTGAGACTCCGCGCTATCAGTCTAAGCTGCGCTCTCTATGGCAGACACCCTGGTGTCGGCCGAAGCTTTCACCAGGGATCTTCCACCCGTTTCTATCTCCTCCTCCCGTCCTAGACTTGGAGAGTCTAGAGCTGCGGAATCGTCGGAGCCATGCTCCCGAGGGAGCCCATACCCAGACTGGTGAAGCGAGCTCCACTTTCTGGGCCATGGGGAATTACCGAAGTATTCCCCCCTATCTCCAAAGTAGGGCGGGGGCCCAACCTTCACTGTCGTGCTGGTGGTCATCGGGTCGACCTTGGTTAACCCGGGACCTGCCGCAAGGCTTCTAGTGGCTCGGGACCGATCCACCCAGGCTGTTCGGGTATTTAGCACCAGGTTCGCACTCAATGCCTCGTACCCCGAACCACTTTTCCCTTGGTGTCCGAAACAATATCGGGCCCCAGGCCTTCACCCGACACCTGAATGTGTCCCAGACTTTTTCTCGTTTTTCCCGTACTTTTTCTGTACACCGTACACCATCTACCGTACACCATCTGCCTACCACGGAGCCTGGGGGAAGTCATCCGGGTGACCCCCCCTAGGCTAGGGGAACTGTCAAGAGTGACGCCCAGGGGAGTCACCCGCGTGACACCCCCCCTGGGGCACCGAGGCTCTGACACCACCGGGGTGTCACGGCACTGTCCGAAGACGTGGGAAGCCGAACGACTCGGCAGGCTAGTATCGCAGCCTCTGGAGGGCCCTCTACGGGGATTCCCTTCGAGCAACGTCGGGACTGCTGCCTTGTACCAGGGTACGACCGAGTCCCTAGTCGAATGGCTAAAACCATCCATGACACCACGGGGGCATCATACACCTCAGCTCACCGATGCTGGGTGCCGAGACGGACATCCTGGTCACGGCACCAATGTAATGGTTGGGTTACGGGTCCAGCCGAAGCTCCTCCCGAGCACCACTACAGTATTTGGTCCAAGATGCCATCTCGGTGCTGGTCCCACCCGCAAACCCGCAGCAGTGTTTTACCACAACCACCCAGCACCTTGGCTCTGCCCTCGAGGATCACAGGGAGGTCAAACACCTTCACAGAGTAGGAACACAACGAAAAACCTCTCTGGTCGGTGGACACAACCATGATCGCATCTCTCGGGATCCCAGAACTCTATCCGGAGAAGGGACACACGGGTCCGACCCTCTCCTCCTAGAGAACCGAGATACTCTGACTCCACCCCCTAGGGGACCAGAACCGGTCAACAGCTAGTCCTGAGAACTAGCTCCCGTCGGTGGAGCACAAAGACACCTTGCTCGGCTGTCCCGGCCGCGGCTATACTTAGAAAGGCGTAGTAGACGTGCCAAGCCTTAGTAGACTTGCACGGGTCCCCTACACTAATATTGTAGAAAATTATACCCATAATTATCACAGAAAATGCCATATAAGAAAGTGTTGCAAAGGTTAGAAATCACTGGTTCTGATAACAGTTACTACAAGGGCAGAATGCAGGGTTTCCTTTTTCTGAGGATGTCCTAGCTGACAGTTAAGTAATACACTTTCAGAGTAAAATGTTTACAAGTTGAATTTGTAGTGATGAAAGATATCTGCTAGCAGACTATGGGTCATGAGTAAGCAATTGAAGGTATTATCTCTTGAGTAACGTTACCGGACCGTACTGCGGTGATTTGGGAGATTGTTGAGTGAATCAAAATATATACATTCATCATAGCAACTGTCACTTACCTTACATTTTTTTCAGCCAACTGTTGTTTTATCAGGGTTTATATTTTGAAAATATGTACTGGTACCGTTATGGTGACATTAGAGATAACTTAGGCCTAGGACATAAATGACAATACAAGGAACTGCAATAACCTTGCTTTGAATAGTCTCTGATAGTGATAGTATGATGGGCTCTGACTCCACAGACATGTATGGCACTGCCAGGTGTTACTGTACAGGTCTAACCTATTATCACGGACCTATATACATGGATAGGCAACGTGAGCAACCGCCGTGTTTGTTCTACGATATGATCCTACGATAAGCTTGACCGATTCCGCGGGTACATCGCCGATTCCGCGCAAAAACGATAGGGGGCGTAGTAGGATACTGTAGTTCCAGTTTTACCCACCAGGATTTTTTTTTTGATTCAGCAAAATCTTAAGATGATAATATACAAGATGCACATGATTCCTCTACAGGGCAAGCCCTGCAACATGCTGTGTAGGGAACCCTACCAGTGAGGAGAGACTGGTCAAGTCATGGTACAGGCTTGCCACCTGGTTGAGACGGTGTGAAACAAATGCTTCCTCAACAGGAATGGTTTGCTATCCATCCATTATAGGCAAACTTTAAAGTGATCACACATTGGTACTCTCAAAATATAGCAGGAACAAATCAGTTTGGTTCCTTTTGCTTTTTTTATCTATCTTTCATAAATATCATAGATATATTAAGCAACTTCATCGTGTCCGAGTAAAGGGGAGAATATTGAAAAATGTAATTATGGGCTGCCTATTGCTGGGTTCGAACACCCGACACTCGCATTGCCAGGGAAACACCCTGCCCACTACTCCACAAAGTCAGATGCTCCAATAGGGTCAAATACTTAGGCTGTTGCTGGGTGGAGGGAATCAGCGGAGTTTTCATGAAGAAAGCTCTAAATTTAGCGCAAGGTGACCTCCTTAAAATGGAAACTACAGTAGACACACATAGTAGTGACATTCAAAGGTTAAAGGAAAATGTAGGTTATGCAAATACAGAAGAAAAAAGATATCATTCACACAGAAGACTAAATGTCTACATAGAAGGGGTACCCGAATCTTTCAAAGAGAAACTATACGAGACCGTTCTAACTATACTAAAAGAAATACACCCAGATATCAACATGTCCGATCTGAATTATGTACAAAGAAACAAGAGAAATGATCAAAATCCGCAAGAATATACCCCGATACTGGTTTGCTTTACATCAATCAGAGTTCGAGATCAGGTGCTAAGGGCAAAAAGAAACTTAAAGGACATTGAAGGTTACAGATTTATCTACATAAATCCTGACGAAACTCAAGAAGCACGACAGGCTAAGGGTAGGGCGAGACAAATAGCAATATTCTGCCGTAAACTAGGATACACAACTAAACTCAAAGGGGAACAAATATGTATCGACAACATCTGGTACAACTGTTATTGTATGGACCAAATCCCGAGTAATTTTCTGCCTTGGAATAAACCTCAAAATGTACAACAACAAATGGTTAGAACAGAGACTAAGGAAGTGAGGTCAAAAGACCAAGAAAGAGCAGAGGTAGAAATCCCTTTGAAACAAACACATACACAAGATAAATCAGTAAAGGAAAATGAAGTTAGTCAAGGAGAGTATAAGGAAAGTAAGGTAGACGACTTACCTGTAGACGAGACGCTATCGAATGAGACAACTCAATAACCTAAACCGCTAGGACAAATGGGGGATAAAAATAGAGTGTCACAGGAAAACCAATCAGATATGCATGAGTCAACAGAACCTGAAAAAAGAACAGTGTACGGGTTGAGACGGATAAAGAAAGCTATAGTATTTAAAGGTGAGGGTGCATACTTGAGCAACTTCTACCCAGTTGACATACACTATAACGGTAGTACTTATTAATCCTCTGAACACATTTTCCAATCAGAAAAATGCAGACTCAATGATAGACCCGATCTTGTGCCTGAAATAATGAAAACATACAATGCATATGCGGCAAAAAAAATCGGTGATACGTGTGAAACTGACTTTGCATGGGAAAGGAGGAAAAATGAAGTAATGAACTTTGTAAATGAAGCAAAATACAGGCAAAACCAGGTTTTGATGAATGAACTACTACACAGCTACCCACTACAGTTAATTGAGGGAACGAGGGACAGATATTGGGGTGGAGGTCACGAAATTACCTCAGACGAGTACTGTGCTGGTAGATTAATTGGACAAAATATGTTAGGACAAATACTGATGAATATTAGAGAGCAAGAGAGAAGAGAAAGACAGGTGGCGTTGATGCGGCTAACGCAAGCAAAACAAAAGGCGAGAATGGATACCTCATATGAACACCAGGTGTCAGAAGTGTAGACACACCATAGCGAGAATGAGGCTTACTGTCTAGGTAAACAAATCTCATATGTGTACCACTCTGCTGATGTAAATAAGTATATTACTGTTGTCTGTATGCTGATATCGATTTACTGCACTAGTACAAAGAAATAATGAACTGTACGTGGAAAAGTTACTTGATAGTCGGCGACTCGAGAGCCCGAGGAGTACAAGGTTGCCTAAACGAGATGGGCGAGCAAGAATGTAAAGTCATCTATAAAAGTGGAGCGACCATCGAACAGCTGACGGTAGTAGCAGTACGTGAACTCAGAACGGCAAAGCTATGTGGACATCAGTACAAGGCCCTGTATACCATTGGAGGTACTAACAATATTACCAAAAGGACTGTGAGACCCTATAAGGTTACACTACGACCAGGTAATGTGAATAAACTGGTTAGTGATGTAATCGAAAGTTTTGATGATCTGTGTATGGCAGTCTGTGCCATGGATTCAAATTGCGCTGTAGTAATTGGATCTCTGTATGGGATTGAACTGAATAACGCAAATAGGATCTACTATGGAAGTCACAAGGAACAAACTAAAATGAACATTATAGTAAAGGAGATAAACGAAGGAATCTCGAAAATAAACCAAGATCACCAAGTCATGACTCCCTACTTAGGCAGGGTCATACACAAGATTGAGAAGGAAGCTCCTACTACCCACAAATACTATAAATTAAGTGCAGGATCCATCCACTGCCAGATACTCAAGCAAAGATAGTAGACTTATTGCACCAGTGTCTTATGAAGAACAAAACACGAGGTTGTCACGTATGAACTGTGTTAAATATGAATATGGTCAAAAGACTGTAACTGAAAATGGAACAAATTGGACTATGTGACTTTGACAAAACTACTTATATGCATTTACTTATAATAAGAACTATTCCTGTATCGATGAAGGACTCTTGGAAAATGTTAACCTAAAGACTAACAAAGTGCCTAAGGAATAGTTTTTTTAGAATATTATTAAGATATTGCACTATAATATATATGTCATGAGACGTAATAGCACATGAAATGTTATGTAGATAAACTGGAATGAGAGACTTAATGAAATTGAAATACTATATAGATATAATGTAAGGAAAAGTTTGATACACTGTGATGATTGGACAAACAAGACATTGGAATTGTTGCAATATTATGAAATTTTCTTGGTAATTAAACTTTTGTTTGTGCTGCCTCAAACCACCACTACCTTGACTAAATTTATGTTTTTGTCTATATTGCTTAATTCTCTTAGTTCTTTCAGATCGGACTCTTACAGTATAACGACTGCTGGAGTTCCTCAAGTTATTGCTTTCCATTTTCTCTTGGGAATGATAACTTGCTTGTCAAAATTTACACGAAACTATGGCAACCATAGAGTTTATATCTCGTGGTTGGCTCTACCGGATACCTGTTATGACAGGTCCCTGTAGTGTCTTTTGCACCTCTCGCTGTGATGTCCATGAATGTCTGTTGAATGAGTGTGTGGGGAGTTGGGGAGTCTTAAAATTATACAATGATTTATAAAACCCCAGAAGAAATTAAACAATGTAAAGGAGTAATTTTCCTTGCTGCGAACATGAGAAGTATGTATGCTAAGCTAGGAGATCTAAAATATAATTTTGGATATGCCGATTTCATAGCTCTAAGTGAAACATGGCTGTCGGAACGGTATACAAGTAATATGCTTGATTTACCTGAAATGACACTATTCAGAATGGATAGAGACCATACTGATACTAATATAGGGGGTGGTGTCGCCCTTTATGTTGCTAATCATATGGTAGATTATGCACAAAAAGTGGATAACTATTGCTGCTCTAGTGGGGATATTGAATGTCTTACTGTAGATGTAAAAGTACCAAATAGGAAGAAATTATTGGTTATTGCAATATATAGACCGCCGGGAGAGAACCCATCCCCATGTTATGATTACCTAGCAACAATAATCAATGATAAGATTTATAGGAAGCATGAGATATGGATCCTGGGTGATGTAAATGTAAATGCCAACGCTAAAAGAAGTAATAAGTATAGGGTTTTAAATAAGTTTCTGGTAGAAAATCACATGGAAATGCTACAAACTAATGATACATCTTTACACAAAGAAGGGAGTACAAAAATAGACCATATATATACCAATAGCAAATTTATACACGGATCAGGAAATGTAAACTACTTTTTATCGGATCATGTGATGATATATGCCTTGAGAAAGAAACAACGTGATACTTTGGACAAGAAATTTATAAAATATAGGGATCTTAAATTAGGCCACTTAAAAAAAAAACTTGTTTCTCATCACCGCGCGCGTCAGCAAAAACGTTTTTAGAAGATTTTTTTTTTTTTTTTTTTTTTCATAGATGAGATGAAAATTTGATAGAAATCATGAAAAATATGAGTATTTGGTATCAAATTAAAGCTCCTGATGCAAGGAATGCATTCAATGTGGTTATATGGTTGGCAAAAGTGATGCATCAAGTGGTGTCATGTAACCAATTAAGGGGGGCATCCACCAACCACGACAAGGCTACGACAATGGCTTTCCGACAAGGTCCACGACAGCTCTACGATTGGAAGCCTTGTCGTAGCCTTGTTGTGGTTGGTGGACCCCAGTTCCCGACAAGATGCTACAACAAGGCCACGACAGGCTGTGACATGAAGCTTGTCGGGGGCCTTCCGACAAGGCTACGACAATATCGAACATGTTCGATTTTTACTACGACTAGACCTTTGTCGTGGAGTGTTGTGGATTCCTCGATATCACTTTCGTAGTGTGTGGGAACCACGGGTGCCTTTTTTATGGCAACCAGCAACATTTACAACACGCCACGACACCGCTGTCCCAACCCTGCTCTTCTCATGACAAGGCTGCGACAAGGCTACGATTGGAACTTTCATGTCGGCACTTGTCGTAGCCTTGGCGTGGTTGGTGGACGCCCCCCTTTAGAGTAAAACCCCACTCTTGGGACACCCCACACGCCATGACACTGCTGTGTTGGTGGACCCCAGTTCCCGACAAGAGGCTACAACAAGGCCATGACGGGCTGCGACATGAAGCTTGTTGGGGGCCTTCCGATAAGGCTACGACAATATCGAATATGTTCGATTTTTGCTATGACTAGACCTTTTTCGTGGAGTGTTCTGCATTCCTCGATATCACTGTCGTAGTGTGTCGGAACCATGGGCACCTTTTTAATGGCAACCAGCAACGTCTACGACACGCCACGACACCGCTGTCCCGACCCTGCTCTTCTCACGACAAAGCTGTGACCAGGCTGCGATTGGAACTTTCATGTCAGCACTTGTCGTAGCCTTGTCGTGGCTGGTGGACGCCCCCCTTTAGAGTAAAACCCCGCTCCTGGGACACCCCACACGCTCCCGACACGCCATGACACTGCTGTGTTGGTGGACCCCAGTTCCCAACAAGAGGCTACAACAAGGCCACGACAGGCTGTGACATGAAGCTTGTCGGTGGTCTTTCAACAAGGCTATGACAATAGCCAGCATGTTCAATTTATGCCACGACTGGACCTTTGTCGTGGAGTGTTGTGGATTCCCCGATATCACTGTCGTAGTGTGTCGGAACCATGGGCGCCTTTTTTACGGCAACCAGCAACGTCTATGACACGCCCGCCATGCTGTCCCGACACTGCTCTTCTCACAACAAGGCTGCGACAAGGCTGCGATTGGAACTTTCATGTCGGCACTTGTTGTAGCCTTGTCGTGGTTGGTGGACGCCCCCCTTTAGAGTAAAACCCCGCTCCTGGGACACCACACGCTCCTGACATGCCATGACAAAGGTCCAGTTGTAGGAAAAATCGAACATGTTTGATTTTGTCGTAGCCTTGTTGGAAGGCCCCTGACAAGCTTCCCAGTCGCAGCCTGTCATGGCCTTGTCGTAGACTCTTGTCGGGAACTGGGGTCCACCAACCACAACAAGGCTGCGCCAAGTCCACCAATCGTAGGCCTGTCGTGGACCTTGTCGGAATGCCATTGTCGTAGCCTTGTCGTGGTTGGTGGACGCCCGCCTTTAGCTCTTGTCGGAAGCCTGCCTCCACTAGTGCAGCATGCTAAGATAGCCTGACACGCTCCGACACACTCCAACACTCCCAGGCAGGGACGATGAATGCCTTAAGGCACTCCCATGCAGGGGAGGAGGAATGCGACAAAATTCATAGACTTTCTAAATATTGTCAAAATAATTGAAAAGATGTATGGAAAAAATATGTAGGAATTTATCTCACCCGTCACATTGAGCTATATTGGGCTAACATATGTGACATAATCTCCCATTACATACAGTAAAATGAGTGAGATATTAGGAACTTACAGTGAGACTGCAAGATATGACCTAAATAAGTGTCTGAAGTCCATATTATGACACTTCAAAAGTCATCTCTGACCCAGCAAAAAAAAAAAAAAAAAAAAAAAAAAAAGCGCCCTCGTCATATTTTTCATGGCTTGGTGATGAGAAACTTTTTTTTTTTTTTGAGTGGCCTTAATGGATAACAATAAATTAAAAGGGATAATGCAAGAATATGACTGGGAAAATAGTAGAACTAAAGGAGATCCGTGTGAAGAGTTTGTAAACTACCTTAAAGATAAACTAGATAAAGATTGTCCAATAAAAACAAGAGGTATTAGAACAAAAAATAATGTAGCTTTACCAAAACCTGTAAATGTAAAAATAGAAAGGAGAAAATATCTTATGACGAAATTACAATCTACAACGAAGGGTACGGACAAATATAAACAAATACTTGATGAAATAAGGAAACTGAGAAGAGAAATAAGCTGTGGAATCAGAAGATTCAAGGGTAAGCTGATTCAGAAGAGTCTGCAAGATAATCAAAAAAATCCTAAGCGTTTTTGGAGAGTACTAAATGGTATTTGGAAAGGTGATAAAAATAACATGAATAAATACCCTATAACTGAGGCACTTGATAAACAAAAAATTTGTAATGAAATGAATGAGCATTTTATAAAAATAGGAGTTGTAGATGCAGTAAATGATGATAACGGTATGGAAGAAGTACCCACGTTAGAATTAGGAAATGAAATTTATAGGGAAGGTATCATTGAAAATTACGAAACTACAACCGAAGAAATAATCAGAATTCTAAAAAACATGGATAATGGTAAATCGACAGGTTTTCAATATGTTCAATCTGGTTATTTAAAGAAACTTTTTCTAACAACGCCAATAGTGATACGAAATCTAATAAACTATAGCTTAGAATTTTCGAAATTCCCTGATATATTGAAATATGGATGTATCACCCCTCTTCCAAAAGAAGGAAATTTAGTTAACTATAGCAATTGGAGACCAATAACAGTGTTAAGCTTTATATCCACGATTTATGAAAAGGTTATACACAGAATACTATTAGAACACTTAAATAATAACGATATCATAGAAAAAAACCAATATGGTTTCCTACCAGGAAAATCGACGGCACAAGCCTGTTTTATATTAATAAATGAATTACATAAAGAACTAAATGATAAAAGAATGACTTTAATAACCTTTTTAGACTTTAGCAAGGCCTTTGATAGTGTAAACCATAATCTACTAATAAAAAAGTTAATAGCAATAAATTTAGACTATAGGTTAATTTCATTAATGATAGATTATTTAAAAAATAGATTGGTTAAAACTAAAATGTTCAATATCTTTTCAAATGAAAATAAGATTGTCTGTGGAGTACCCCAGGGATCGGTCCTTGGACCGTTGCTTTTTATTATCTTTATAAATGGGTTATGTAATGTTGTTTACCATGGAAAAGTTATACTCTATGCAGATGACTGTGTTTTAATGGTAAGTGGAAAGAACCAAGATGAAGTAGTAAGAAAGATGGAGATAGATCTAAATGAAATAAATAAATGGACTAAAGAAAATAAGATAGGGATAAATTATAAAAAAACAAAGGTTATGTGGGTGGGAAATCAGAGAGGACTTGATAAAAAACGAAAAATTGCGATGGGTGAAAACGAAATAAATGCAGTAGAAAATTACAAATATTTAGGAATCATAGTAGATAATAAACTGAATTTCAATGCTCAATTAGATCAAGTTAGTAAAAATATAAATGGAAAAATTTTTAAATTAGTGAAAATTAGATACCTATTAACAACGGATGCAGCAATAAAAATTGTAAAACAAATGATCATGCCTATCTTGGAGTATACAGACTTCATCTACTATTGCACAAGTCAGAAGAATAGAGATAGACTACAGATATTAATAAACAGATCACTGAGAGTAGCCCTGCGATTGAAAAATGCCAGGGATATGCAGACTAAGATACTACATGAAAGATGCAAGGTACGGCAGCTTAAAATAAGACGTGCTGGACATTTACTAAATCTGGTTAAATGGTGGGCAACAGACCCAAACAATATTTTTGAGGGGAATCTAAACAGAACTAGAGGAGACACTAAAATAAAAATCAAGATACCTAAACCAAGACTTGAAAAATATAAGCATTCACCGATATATGTAGGAAATAGCTTGTGGGATAAACTAAATGGAGATGTACAAAGGATAGATAAACCAGATCGATTTAAAATGACGATAAAAGAGGTGCTGCAGGACATTCTAATAGAAAAATGATTAGATCACACTGAAAAGGCAGCGAATTGGGAAATGTTATATGAGAAAGAAGACATAAAACCCCATGTATGAATGTGTGAGAGAATGAAAATATGTTCTAGTCCTGTGATGTCTATGTATATATACAATGTATGTGCTGTCAGATTAGTGTGACATATACATGGAAGATCGCTTGTTGCACAAGTGAATGTATTGCTTGTCGTTAATAAACTTTGATTTTTAAAAAAAAAGAAAAAAAAGTGGGGTGACCAGCGAAAGTTGAGATCTCATTGGTTTCTCACGAGAAAAGTAGATAAGAAAACTACACTACTAGACATTGATTTCGGCATGGCTCGAAATAAATCATAAGAGAAAAGATATTTCTGCCAATAGATCTACAAAAAAGAAAAACAGATTCTAATATTTTCCTCCACGAGATTCTCACTCTGGTGGCCCCTCACTCTCCAAGCCTAAGTCTGGTTCACTCTGTCCTTATGTGCGGGCAGAAGTCCAAGCAGATACTACCAGAATCGTAGTTTTTTAGATATAGTGGGTAATAAGTATCATGGATATATTTGACATGCATATTTTCACTTATCTCTAGAAGACCCTCTCCCCCAGTTTATTTACGATTTATGGCATTTTCCTTGGTGAATTTCAGGTCAAATATGATAATTATGTATAATTGATCATGTTTGTATCATTTTGAAACAATAGCCTCACTTGAACATAGAGCCCTATGAAGTCCATGACAAAAGTCTCAATTATGCTTTTTTAGAATCCAAGAAATAGTCCTATAAGCTGCTCCACAATACTACCATATACTGATATCATAATCCCTCACTGGAATAGCATTCAAGAGCAATTAATTTACCTCTATGAAAAAGCATTTAGTTCACAGGGACGTTTTTCAATGTAGGATTTCTCAAGAAAAATCACATTGAAACCCTCCAACCCTTTGTCATTGGTAGATAATGTAATATCAGTATGTGTCTTGCTAAACATTGCTGATGAGAGTATTCTGAATTTGTTATACAGGAAAAGATGCACATGATTCCTCTACAGGGCAAACCCTGCAACATGCTGTGTAGGGAACCCTACCAGTGAGGAGAGACTGGTCAAGTCATGATACAGGCTTGCCATCTGGTGGAGATGGTGTGAAACAAATGCTTCCTCAACAGGAATGGTTTGCTATCAATCCATTATAGGCAAACATTAAAGTGATCAGAGATTGGTACGCTCAAAATATAGCAGGAACAAATCAGTTTGGTTCCTTTTGCTTCTTTTATCTGTCTTTCATAAATATAATAGATATATTTAGCGACTTCATCGAGTCCGGTTTAAGGGGAGAATATTGAAAAATGAAATTATGGGCTGCCTATTGCTGGGTTTGAACACCCGACACTCGCATTGCAAAGGAAACACCCTGCCCACTACTCCACAAAGTCAGATGCTCTAATAGGGTCAAATACTTAGGCTGTTGCTGGGTGGAGGGAATCAGCGGAGTTTTCAAAGTGGGGCGACCAGCGAAAGTTGAGATCTCATTGGTTTCTCACGACAAAAGTAGATAAGAAAACTACACTACTAGACATTGATTTCGGCATGGCTCGAAATAAATCATAAGAAAAAAGATATTTCTGCCAATAGATCTACAAAAAAGAAGAACAGATTCCAATATTTTCCTCCACGAGATTCTCACTCTGGTGGCCCCTCACTCTCCAAGCCTAAGTCTGGTTCACTCTGTCCTTATGTGCGGGCAGAAGTCCAAGCAGATACTACCAGAATCGTCGTTTTTTAGATATAGTAGGTAATAAGTATCATGGATATATTTGACATGCATATTTTCACTTATCTCTAGAAGACCCTCTCCCCCAGTTTATTTACGATTTATGGCATTTTCCTTGGTGAAGTTCAGGTCAAATATGATAATTATGTATAATTGATCATGTTTGTATCATTTTAAAACAATGGCCTCACTTGAACATAGAGCCCTATGAAGTCACTGACAAAAGTCTCAATTATGCTTTTTTAGAATCCAAGAAATAGTCCTATAAGCTGCTCCACAATACTACCATATACTGATATCATAATCCCTCACTGGAATAGCATTCAAGAGCAATTAATTTAACTCTATGAAAAAGCATTTAGTTCACAGGGACGTTTTTCAATGTAGGATTTCTCAAGAAAAATCACATTGAAACCCTCCAACCCTTTGTCATTGGTAGATAATGAAATATGGGTATGTGTCTTGCTAAACATTGCTGATGAGAGTATTCTGAATTTGTTATACAGGACAAGATGCACATGATTCCTCTACAGGGCAAACCCTGCAACATGCTGTGTAGGGAACCCTACCAGTGAGGAGAGACTGGTTGAGTCATGGTACAGGCTTGCCAACTGGTGGAGACGGTGTGACACAAATGCTTCCTCAATAGGAATGGTTTGCTATCCATCCATTATAGGCAAACTTTAAAGTGATCAGAGATTGGTACTCTCAAAAAATAGCAGGAACAAATCAGTTTAGTTACTTTTGCTTCTTTTATCTATCTTTCATAAATATCATGGATATATTTAGCGACTTCGTCGAGTCCGAGTTAAGGGGAGAATATTGAAAAATGAAATTATGGGCTGCCTATTGCTGGGTTCGAACACCCAACACTTGCATTGCCAGGGAAACACCTTGCCCACTACTCCACAAAGTCAGATGCTCTAATAGGGTCAAATACTTAGGCTGTTGCTGGGTGGAGGGAATCAGCGGAGATTTGAAAGTGGGCCAACCAGCAAAAGTTTAGATCTCATTGGTTTCTCACGAGAAAAGTAGATCAGAAAACTACCCTACAAGACTTTGATTTCGGCATGGCTCAAAATAAATCATGAAAGAAAAGATATTTCTGCCAATAGATCTACAAAAAAGAAGAACAGGTTCTAATATTTTCCTCCACGAGATTCTCACTCTGGTGGCCCCTCACTCTCCAAGCCTAAGTCTGGTTCACTCTGTCCTTATGTGTGGGCAGAAGTCCAAGCAGATACTACTAGAATCGTAGTTTTTTAGATATAGTAGGTAATAAGTATCATGGATATATTTGACATGCATATTTTCACTTATCTCTAGAAGACCCTCTCCCCCAGTTTATTTACGATTTATGGCATTTTCCTTGGTGAAGTTCAGGTCAAATATGATAATTATGTATAATTGATCATGTTTGTATCATTTTAAAAAAATGGCCTCACTTGAACATAGAGCCCTATGAAGTCCATGACAAAAGTCTCAATTATGCTTTTTTGGAATCCAAGAAATAGTCCTATAAGCTGCTCCACAATACTACCATATACTGATATCAAAATCCCTCACTGGAATAGCATTCAAGAGCAATTAATTTACCCCTGTGAAAAAGCATTTAGTTCACAGGGACGTTTTTCAATGTAGGATTTCTCAAGAAAAATCACATTGAAACCCTCCGCCACTTTTTCATTGGTAGATAATGTAGTATCAGTATGTGTCTTGCTAAACATTGCTGAAGAGAGTATTCTGAATTTGTTATACAGGACAAGATGCACATGATTCCTCTACAGGGCAAGCCCTGCAACATGCTGTGTAGGGAACCCTACCAAATGCTTCCTCAACAGGAATGGTTTGCTATCCATCCATTATAGGCAAACTTTAAAGTGATCAGAGATTGGTACGCTCAAAATATAGCAGGAACAAATCAGTTTGGTTCCTTTTGCTTCTTTTATCTATCTTTCATAAATATCATAGATATATTTAGCGACTTCATCGAGACCGAGTAAAGGGGAAAATATTGAAAAATGAAATTATGGGCTGCCTATTGCTGGGTTCGAACACCCGACCCCGCATTGCCAGGGAAACACCTTGCCCACTACTCCACAAAGTCAGATGCTCTAATAGGGTCAAATACTTAGGCTGTTGCTGGGTGGAGGGAATCAGCGGAGTTTTCAAAGTGGGGCGACCAGCGAAAGTTGAGATCTCATTGGTTTCTCACGAGAAAACTAGATAAGAAAACTACACTACTAGACATTGATTTCAGCATGGCTCGAAATAAATCATAAGAGAAAATATATCTCTGCCAATAGATCTACAAAAAAGAAGAACAGATTCTAATATTTTCCTCCACGAGATTCTCACTCTCGTGGCTCCTCACTCTCCAAGCCTAAGTCTGGTTCACTCTGTCCTTATGTGCGGGCAGAAGTCCAAGCAGATACTACTAGAATCGTCGTTTTTTAGATATAGTAGGTAATAAGTATCATGGATATATTTGACATGCATATTTTCACTTATCTCTAGAAGACCCTCTCCCCCAGTTTATTTACGATTTATGGCATTTTCCTTGGTGAAGTTCAGGTCAAAAATGATAATTATGTATAATTGATCATGTTTGTATCATTTTAAAAACAATGGCCTCACTTGAACATAGAGCCCTATGAAGTCCATGACAAAAGTCTCAATTATGCTTTTTTGGAATCCAAGAAATAGTCCTATAAGCTGCTCCACAATACTACCATATACTGATATCATAATCCCTCACTGGAATAGCATTCAAGAGCAATTAATTTACCCCTGTGAAAAAGCATTTAGTTTACAGGGACGTTTTTCAATGTAGGATTTCTCAAGAAAAATCACATTGAAACCCTCCGCCACTTTTTCATTGGTAGATAATGTAGTATCAGTATGTGTCTTGCTAAACATTGCTGATGAGAGTATTCTGAATTTGTTATACAGGACAAGATGCACATGATTCCTCTACAGGGCAAGCCCTGCAACATGCTGTGTAGGGAACCCTACCAAATGCTTCCTCAACAGGAATGGTTTGCTATCCATCCATTATAGGCAAACTTTAAAGTGATCAGAGATTGGTACGCTCAAAATAAAGCAGGAACAAATCAGTTTGGTTCCTTTTGCTTCTTTTATCTATCTTTCATAAATATCATAGATATATTTAGCGACTTCATCGAGACCGAGTAAAGGGGAAAATATTGAAAAATGAAATTATGGGCTGCCTATTGCTGGGTTCGAACACCCGACCCCGCATTGCCAGGGAAACACCTTGCCCACTACTCCACAAAGTCAGATGCTCTAATAGGGTCAAATACTTAGGCTGTTGCTGGGTGGAGGGAATCAGCGGAGTTTTCAAAGTGGGGCGACCAGCGAAAGTTGAGATCTCATTGGTTTCTCACGAGAAAACTAGATAAGAAAACTACACTACTAGACATTGATTTCAGCATGGCTCGAAATAAATCATAAGAGAAAATATATCTCTGCCAATAGATCTACAAAAAAGAAGAACAGATTCTAATATTTTCCTCCACGAGATTCTCACTCTCGTGGCTCCTCACTCTCCAAGCCTAAGTCTGGTTCACTCTGTCCTTATGTGCGGGCAGAAGTCCAAGCAGATACTACTAGAATCGTCGTTTTTTAGATATAGTAGGTAATAAGTATCATGGATATATTTGACATGCATATTTTCACTTATCTCTAGAAGACCCTCTCCCCCAGTTTATTTACGATTTATGGCATTTTCCTTGGTGAAGTTCAGGTCAAATATGATAATTATGTATAATTGATCATGTTTGTATCATTTTAAAAACAATGGCCTCACTTGAACATAGAGCCCTATGAAGTCCATGACAAAAGTCTCAATTATGCTTTTTTGGAATCCAAGAAATAGTCCTATAAGCTGCTCCACAATACTACCATATACTGATATCATAATCCCTCACTGGAATAGCATTCAAGAGCAATTAATTTACCCCTGTGAAAAAGCATTTAGTTCACAGGGACGTTTTTCAATGTAGGATTTCTCAAGAAAAATCACATTGAAACCCTCCGCCACTTTTTCATTGGTAGATAATGTAGTATCAGTATGTGTCTTGCTAAACATTGCTGATGAGAGTATTCTGAATTTGTTATACAGGACAAGATGCACATGATTCCTCTACAGGGCAAGCCCTGCAACATGCTGTGTAGGGAACCCTACCAGTGAGGAGAGACTGGTCGAGTCATGGTACAGGCTTGCCACCTGGTGGAGACGGTTTGAAACAAATGCTTCCTCAACAGGAATGGTTTGCTATCCATCCATTATAGGCAAACTTTAAAGTGATCAGAGATTGGTACTCTCAAAAAATAGCAGGAACAAATCAGTTTAGTTAGTTTTGCTTCTTTTATCTATCTTTCATAAATATCATGGATATATTTAGCGACTTCATCGAGTCCGAGTTAAGGGGAGAATATTGAAAAATGAAATTATGGGCTGCCTATTGCTGGGTTCGAACACCCAACACTTGCATTGCCAGGGAAACACCTTGCCCACTACTCCACAAAGTCAGATGCTCTAATAGGGTCAAATACTTAGGCTGTTGCTGGGTGGAGGGAATCAGCGGAGTTTTGAAAGTGGGCCAACCAGCAAAAGTTTAGATCTCATTGGTTTCTCACGAGAAAAGTAGATCAGAAAACTACCCTACAAGACTTTGATTTCGGCATGGCTCAAAATAAATCATAAGAGAAAAGATATTTCTGCCAATAGATCTACAAAAAAGAAGAACAGATTCTAATATTTTCCTCCACGAGATTCTCACTCTGGTGGCCCCTCACTCTCCAAGCCTAAGTCTGGTTCACTCTGTCCTTATGTGTGGGCAGAAGTCCAAGCAGATACTACTAGAATCGTAGTTTTTTAGATATAGTAGGTAATAAGTATCATGCATATATTTGACATGCATATTTTCACTTATCTCTAGAAGACCCTCTCCCCCAGTTTATTTACGATTTATGGCATTTTCCTTGGTGAAGTTCAGGTCAAATATGATAATTATGTATAATTGATCATGTTTGTATCATTTTAAAAAAATGGCCTCACTTGAACATAGAGCCCTATGAAGTCCATGACAAAAGTCTCAATTATGCTTTTTTGGAATCCAAGAAATAGTCCTATAAGCTGCTCCACAATACTACCATATACTGATATCATAATCCCTCACTGGAATAGCATTCAAGAGCAATTAATTTAACTCTATGAAAAAGCATTTAGTTCACAGGGACGTTTTTCAATGTAGGATTTCTCAAGAAAAATCACATTGAAACTCTCCAACCCTTTGTCATTGGTAGATAATGTAATATCGGTATGTGTCTTGCTAAACATTGCTGATGAGAGTATTCTGAATTTGTTATACAGGACAAGATGCACATGATTCCTCTACAGGGCAAACCCTGCAACATGCTGTGTAGGGAACCCTACCAGTGAGGAGAGACTGGTCAAGTCATGGTACAGGCTTGCCACCTGGTGGAGACGGTGTGAAACAAATGCTTCCTCAACAGGAATGGTTTGCTATCCATCCATTATAGGCAAACTTTAAAGTGATCAGAGATTGGTACGCTCAAAATATAGCAGGAACAAATCAGTTTGGTTCCTTTTGCTTCTTTTATCTATCTTTCATAAATATCATGGATATATCTAGCGACTTCATCGAGTCCGGTTTAAGGGGAGAATATTGAAAAACGTGATATGGGCTGCCTATTGCTGGGTTCGAACACCCGACACTCGCATTGCCAGGGAAACACCTTGCCCACTACTCCACAAAGTCAGATGCTCTAATAGGGTCAAATACTTAGGCTGTTGCTGGGTGGAGGGAATCAGCGGAGTTTTGAAAGTGGGGCGACCAGCAAAAGTTGAGATCTCATTGGTTTCTCACAAGAAAAGTAGATAAGAAAACTACACTACTAGACATTGATTTCGGCATGGCTCGAAATAAATCATAAGAGAAAAGATATCTCTGCCAATAGATCTACAAAAAAGAAGAACAGATTCTAATATTTTCCTCCACGAGATTCTCACTCTCGTGGCTCCTCACTCTCCAAGCCTAAGTCTGGTTCACTCTGTCCTTATGTGCGGGCAGAAGTCCAAGCAGATACTACCAGAATCACAGTTTTTTAGATATAGTAGGTAATAAGTATCATGGATATATTTGACATGCATATTTTCACTTATCTCTAGAAGACCCTCTCCCCCAGTTTATTTACGATTTATGGCATTTTCCTTGGTGAAGTTCAGGTCAAATATGATAATTATGTATAATTGATCATGTTTGTATCATTTTAAAAAAATGGCCTTACTTGAACATAGAGCCCTATGAAGTCACTGACAAAAGTCTCAATTATGCTTTTTTAGAATCCAAGAAATAGTCCTATAAGCTGCTCCACAATACTACCATATACTGATATCATAATCCCTCACTGGAATAGCATTCAAGAGCAATTAATTTACCTCTATGAAAAAGCATTTAGTTCACAGGGACGTTTTTCAATGTAGGATTTCTCAAGAAAAATCACATTGAAACCCTCCAACCCTTTGTCATTGGTAGATAATGTAATATCGGTATGTGTCTTGCTAAACATTGCTGATGAGAGTATTCTGAATTTGTTATACAGGACAAGATGCACATGATTCCTCTACAGGGCAAACCCTGCAACATGCTGTGTAGGGAACCCTACCAGTGAGGAGAGACTGGTCAAGTCATGGTACAGGCTTGCCACCTGGTGGAGACGGTGTGAAACAAATGCTTCCTCAACAGGAATGGTTTGCTATCCATCCATTATAGGCAAACTTTAAAGTGATCAGAGATTGGTACGCTCAAAATATAGCAGGAACAAATCAGTTTGGTTCCTTTTGCTTCTTTTATCTATCTTTCATAAATATCATGGATATATCTAGCGACTTCATCGAGTCCGGTTTAAGGGGAGAATATTGAAAAACGTGATATGGGCTGCCTATTGCTGGGTTCGAACACCCGACACTCGCATTGCCAGGGAAACACCTTGCCCACTACTCCACAAAGTCAGATGCTCTAATAGGGTCAAATACTTAGGCTGTTGCTGGGTGGAGGGAATCAGCGGAGTTTTGAAAGTGGGGCGACCAGCAAAAGTTGAGATCTCATTGGTTTCTCACGAGAAAAGTAGATCAGAAAACTACACTACTAGACATTGATTTCGGCATGGCTCGAAATAAATCATAAGAGAAAAGATATCTCTGCCAATAGATCTACAAAAAAGAAGAACAGATTCTAATATTTTCCTCCACGAGATTCTCACTCTCATGGCTCCTCACTCTCCAAGCCTTAGTCTGGTTCACTCTGTCCTTATGTGCGGGCAGAAGTCCAAGCAGATACTACCAGAATCACAGTTTTTTAGATATAGTAGGTAATAAGTATCATGGATATATTTGACATGCATATTTTCACTTATCTCTAGAAGACCCTCTCCCCCAGTTTATTTACGATTTATGGCATTTTCCTTGGTGAAGTTCAGGTCAAATATGATAATTATGTATAATTGATCATGTTTGTATCATTTTAAAACAATGGCCTCACTTGAACATAGAGCCCTATGAAGTCACTGACAAAAGTCTCAATTATGCTTTTTTAGAATCCAAGAAATAGTCCTATAAGCTGCTCCACAATACTACCATATACTGATATCATAATCCCTCACTGGAATAGCATTCAAGAGCAATTAATTTACCCCTGTGAAAAAGCATTTAGTTCACAGGGACGTTTTTCAATGTAGGATTTCTCAAGAAAAATCACATTGAAACCCTCCGCCACTTTTTCATTGGTAGATAATGTAGTATCAGTATGTGTCTTGCTAAACATTGCTGATGAGAGTATTCTGAATTTGTTATACAGGACAAGATGCACATGATTCCTCTACAGGGCAAGCCCTGCAACATGCTGTGTAGGGAACCCTACCAGTGAGGAGAGACTGGTCGAGTCATGGTACAGGCTTGCCACCTGGTGGAGACGGTTTGAAACAAATGCTTCCTCAACAGGAATGGTTTGCTATCCATCCATTATAGGCAAACTTTAAAGTGATCAGAGATTGGTACTCTCAAAAAATAGCAGGAACAAATCAGTTTAGTTAGTTTTGCTTCTTTTATCTATCTTTCATAAATATCATGGATATATTTAGCGACTTCATCGAGTCCGAGTTAAGGGGAGAATATTGAAAAATGAAATTATGGGCTGCCTATTGCTGGGTTCGAACACCCAACACTTGCATTGCCAGGGAAACACCTTGCCCACTACTCCACAAAGTCAGATGCTCTAATAGGGTCAAATACTTAGGCTGTTGCTGGGTGGAGGGAATCAGCGGAGTTTTGAAAGTGGGCCAACCAGCAAAAGTTTAGATCTCATTGGTTTCTCACGAGAAAAGTAGATCAGAAAACTACCCTACAAGACTTTGATTTCGGCATGGCTCAAAATAAATCATAAGAGAAAAGATATTTCTGCCAATAGATCTACAAAAAAGAAGAACAGATTCTAATATTTTCCTCCACGAGATTCTCACTCTGGTGGCCCCTCACTCTCCAAGCTTAAGTCTGGTTCACTCTGTCCTTATGTGTGGGCAGAAGTCCAAGCAGATACTACTAGAATCGTAGTTTTTTAGATATAGTAGGTAATAAGTATCATGCATATATTTGACATGCATATTTTCACTTATCTCTAGAAGACCCTCTCCCCCAGTTTATTTACGATTTATGGCATTTTCCTTGGTGAAGTTCAGGTCAAATATGATAATTATGTATAATTGATCATGTTTGTATCATTTAAAAAAAATGGCCTCACTTGAACATAGAGCCCTATGAAGTCCATGACAAAAGTCTCAATTATGCTTTTTTGGAATCCAAGAAATAGTCCTATAAGCTGCTCCACAATACTACCATATACTGATATCATAATCCCTCACTGGAATAGCATTCAAGAGCAATTAATTTAACTCTATGAAAAAGCATTTAGTTCACAGGGACGTTTTTCAATGTAGGATTTCTCAAGAAAAATCACATTGAAACTCTCCAACCCTTTGTCATTGGTAGATAATGTAATATCGGTATGTGTCTTGCTAAACATTGCTGATGAGAGTATTCTGAATTTGTTATACAGGACAAGATGCACATGATTCCTCTACAGGGCAAACCCTGCAACATGCTGTGTAGGGAACCCTACCAGTGAGGAGAGACTGGTCAAGTCATGGTACAGGCTTGCCACCTGGTGGAGACGGTGTGAAACAAATGCTTCCTCAACAGGAATGGTTTGCTATCCATCCATTATAGGCAAACTTTAAAGTGATCAGAGATTGGTACGCTCAAAATATAGCAGGAACAAATCAGTTTGGTTCCTTTTGCTTCTTTTATCTATCTTTCATAAATATCATGGATATATCTAGCGACTTCATCGAGTCCGGTTTAAGGGGAGAATATTGAAAAACGTGATATGGGCTGCCTATTGCTGGGTTCGAACACCCGACACTCGCATTGCCAGGGAAACACCTTGCCCACTACTCCACAAAGTCAGATGCTCTAATAGGGTCAAATACTTAGGCTGTTGCTGGGTGGAGGGAATCAGCGGAGTTTTGAAAGTGGGGCGACCAGCAAAAGTTGAGATCTCATTGGTTTCTCACAAGAAAAGTAGATAAGAAAACTACACTACTAGACATTGATTTCGGCATGGCTCGAAATAAATCATAAGAGAAAAGATATCTCTGCCAATAGATCTACAAAAAAGAAGAACAGATTCTAATATTTTCCTCCACGAGATTCTCACTCTCGTGGCTCCTCACTCTCCAAGCCTAAGTCTGGTTCACTCTGTCCTTATGTGCGGGCAGAAGTCCAAGCAGATACTACCAGAATCACAGTTTTTTAGATATAGTAGGTAATAAGTATCATGGATATATTTGACATGCATATTTTCACTTATCTCTAGAAGACCCTCTCCCCCAGTTTATTTACGATTTATGGCATTTTCCTTGGTGAAGTTCAGGTCAAATATGATAATTATGTATAATTGATCATGTTTGTATCATTTTAAAAAAATGGCCTTACTTGAACATAGAGCCCTATGAAGTCACTGACAAAAGTCTCAATTATGCTTTTTTAGAATCCAAGAAATAGTCCTATAAGCTGCTCCACAATACTACCATATACTGATATCATAATCCCTCACTGGAATAGCATTCAAGAGCAATTAATTTACCTCTATGAAAAAGCATTTAGTTCACAGGGACGTTTTTCAATGTAGGATTTCTCAAGAAAAATCACATTGAAACCCTCCAACCCTTTGTCATTGGTAGATAATGTAATATCGGTATGTGTCTTGCTAAACATTGCTGATGAGAGTATTCTGAATTTGTTATACAGGACAAGATGCACATGATTCCTCTACAGGGCAAACCCTGCAACATGCTGTGTAGGGAACCCTACCAGTGAGGAGAGACTGGTCAAGTCATGGTACAGGCTTGCCACCTGGTGGAGACGGTGTGAAACAAATGCTTCCTCAACAGGAATGGTTTGCTATCCATCCATTATAGGCAAACTTTAAAGTGATCAGAGATTGGTACGCTCAAAATATAGCAGGAACAAATCAGTTTGGTTCCTTTTGCTTCTTTTATCTATCTTTCATAAATATCATGGATATATCTAGCGACTTCATCGAGTCCGGTTTAAGGGGAGAATATTGAAAAACGTGATATGGGCTGCCTATTGCTGGGTTCGAACACCCGACACTCGCATTGCCAGGGAAACACCTTGCCCACTACTCCACAAAGTCAGATGCTCTAATAGGGTCAAATACTTAGGCTGTTGCTGGGTGGAGGGAATCAGCGGAGTTTTGAAAGTGGGGCGACCAGCAAAAGTTGAGATCTCATTGGTTTCTCACGAGAAAAGTAGATCAGAAAACTACACTACTAGACATTGATTTCGGCATGGCTCGAAATAAATCATAAGAGAAAAGATATCTCTGCCAATAGATCTACAAAAAAGAAGAACAGATTCTAATATTTTCCTCCACGAGATTCTCACTCTCATGGCTCCTCACTCTCCAAGCCTTAGTCTGGTTCACTCTGTCCTTATGTGCGGGCAGAAGTCCAAGCAGATACTACCAGAATCACAGTTTTTTAGATATAGTAGGTAATAAGTATCATGGATATATTTGACATGCATATTTTCACTTATCTCTAGAAGACCCTCTCCCCCAGTTTATTTACGATTTATGGCATTTTCCTTGGTGAAGTTCAGGTCAAATATGATAATTATGTATAATTGATCATGTTTGTATCATTTTAAAACAATGGCCTCACTTGAACATAGAGCCCTATGAAGTCACTGACAAAAGTCTCAATTATGCTTTTTTAGAATCCAAGAAATAGTCCTATAAGCTGCTCCACAATACTACCATATACTGATATCATAATCCCTCACTGGAATAGCATTCAAGAGCAATTAATTTAACTCTATGAAAAAGCATTTAGTTCACAGGGACGTTTTTCAATGTAGGATTTCTCAAGAAAAATCACATTGAAACCCTCCAACCCTTTGTCATTGGTAGATAATGTAATATCGGTATGTGTCTTGCTAAACATTGCTGGTGAGAGTATTCTGAATTTGTTATACAGGACAAGATGCACATGATTCCTCTACAGGGCAAACCCTGCAACATGCTGTGTAGGGAACCCTACCAGTGAGGAGAGACTGGTCAAGTCATGGTACAGGCTTGCCACCTGGTGGAGACGGTGTGAAACAAATGCTTCCTCAACAGGAATGGTTTGCTATCCATCCATTATAGGCAAACTTTAAAGTGATCAGAGATTGGTACGCTCAAAATATAGCAGGAACAAATCAGTTTGGTTCCTTTTGCTTCTTTTATCTATCTTTCATAAATATCATGGATATATCTAGCGACTTCATCGAGTCCGGTTTAAGGGGAAAATATTGAAAAACGTGATATGGGCTGCCTATTGCTGGGTTCGAACACCCGACACTCGCATTGCCAGGGAAACACCTTGCCCACTACTCCACAAAGTCAGATGCTCTAATAGGGTCAAATACTTAGGCTGTTGCTGGGTGGAGGGAATCAGCGGAGTTTTGAAAGTGGGCCGACCAGCAAAAGTTGAGATCTCATTGGTTTCTCACGAGAAAAGTAGAAAAGAAAACTACCCTACAAGACTTTGATTTCGGCATGGCTCAAAATAAATCATAAGAGAAAAGATATTTCTGCCAATAGATCTACAAAAAAGAAGAACAGATTCTAATATTTTCCTCCACGAGATTCTCACTCTGGTGGCCCCTCACTCTCCAAGCCTAAGTCTGGTTCACTCTGTCCTTATGTGCGGGCAGAAGTCCAAGCAGATACTACTAGAATCGTAGTTTTTTAGATATAGTAGGTAATAAGTATCATGGATATATTTGACATGCATATTTTCACTTATCTCTAGAAGACCCTCTCCCCCAGTTTATTTACGATTTATGGCATTTTCCTTGGTGAAGTTCAGGTCAAATATGATAATTATGTATAATTGATCATGTTTGTATCATTTTAAAACAATGGCCTCACTTGAACATAGAGCCCAGTGAAGTCCATGACAAAAGTCTCAATTATGCTTTTTTGGAATCCAAGAAATAGTCCTATAAGCTGCTCCACAATACTACCATATACTGATATTATAATCCCTCACTGGAATAGCATTCAAGAGCAATTAATTTACCCCTGTGAAAAAGCATTTAGTTCACAGGGACGTTTTTCAATGTAGGATTTCTCAAGAAAAATCACATTGAAACCCTCCGCCACTTTTTCATTGGTAGATAATGTAGTATCAGTATGTGTCTTGCTAAACATTGCTGATGAGAGTATTCTGAATTTGTTATACAGGACAAGATGCACATGATTCCTCTACAGGGCAAGCCCTGCAACATGCTGTGTAGGGAACCCTACCAAATGCTTCCTCAACAGGAATGGTTTGCTATCAATCCATTATAGGCAAACTTTAAAGTGATCAGAGATTGGTACGCTCAAAATATAGCAGGAACAAATCAGTTTGGTTCCTTTTGCTTCTTTTATCTATCTTTCATAAATATCATAGATATATTTAGCGACTTCATCAAGACCTAGTAAAGGGGAAAATATTGAAAAATTAAATTATGGGCTGCCTATTGCTGGGTTCGAACACCCGACACTCGCATTGCCAGGGAAACACCTTGCCCACTACTCCACAAAGTCAGATGCTCTAATAGGGTCAAATACTTAGGCTGTTGCTGGATGGAGGGAATCAGCGGAGTTTTCAAAGTGGGGCGACCAGCGAAAGTTGAGATCTCATTGGTTTCTCACAAGAAAAGTAGATAAGAAAACTACACTACTAGACATTGATTTCGGCATGGCTCGAAATAAATCATAAGAGAAAAGATATCTCTGCCAATAGATCTACAAAAAAGAAGAACAGATTCTAATATTTTCCTCCACGAGATTCTCACTCTCGTGGCTCCTCACTCTCCAAGCCTAAGTCTGGTTCACTCTGTCCTTATGTGCGGGCAGAAGTCCAAGCAGATACTACCAGAATCACAGTTTTTTAGATATAGTAGGTAATAAGTATCATGGATATATTTGACATGCATATTTTCACTTATCTCTAGAAGACCCTCTCCCCCAGTTTATTTACGATTTATGGCATTTTCCTTGGTGAAGTTCAGGTCAAATATGATAATTATGTATAATTGATCATGTTTGTATCATTTTAAAACAATGGCCTCACTTGAACATAGAGCCCTATGAAGTCCATGACAAAAGTCTCAATTATGCTTTTTTAGAATCCAAGAAATAGTCCTATAAGCTGCTCCACAATACTACCATATACTGATATCATAATCCCTCACTGGAATAGCATTCAAGAGCAATTAATTTACCTCTATGAAAAAGCATTTAGTTCACAGGGACGTTTTTCAATGTAGGATTTCTCAAGAAAAATCACATTGAAACCCTCCAACCCTTTGTCATTGGTAGATAATGTAATATCAGTATGTGTCTTGCTAAACATTGCTGATGAGAGTATTCTGAATTTGTTATACAGGACAAGATGCATATGATTCCTCTACAGGGCAAACCCTGCAACATGCTGTGTAGGGAACCCTACCAGTGAGGAGAGACTGGTCAAGTCATGGTACAGGCTTGCCACCTGGTGGAGACGGTTTGAAACAAATGCTTCCTCAACAGGAATAGTTTGCTATCAATCCATTATAGGCAAACTTTAAAGTGATCAGAGATTGGTACGCTCAAAATAAAGCAGGAACAAATCGGTTTGGTTCCTTTTGCTTCTTTTATCTATCTTTCATAAATATCATAGATATATTTAGCGACTTCATCGAGACCGAGTAAAGGGGAAAATATTGAAAAATGAAATCATGGGCTGCCTATTGCTGGGTTCGAACACCCGACATTCGCATTGCCAGGGAAACACCCTGCCCACTACTCCACAAAGTCAGATGCTCTAATAGGGTCAAATACTTAGGCTGTTGCTGGGTGGAGGGAATCAGCGGAGTTTTCAAAGTGGGGCGACCAGCGAAAGTTGAGATCTCATTGGTTTCTCACGAGAAAAGTAGATAAAAAACTACACTACTAGACATTGATTTCTGCATGGCTCGAAATAAATCATAAGAGAAAAGATATTTCTGCAAATAGATCTACAAAAAAGAAGAACAGATTCTATATGATGATTATGTATAATTGATCATGTTTGTATCATTTTAAAACAATGGCCTCACTTGAACATAGAGCCCTATGAAGTCCATGACAAAAGTCTCAATTATGCTTTTTTAGAATCCAAGAAATAGTCCTATAAGCTGCTCCACAATACTACCATATACTGATATCATAATCCCTCACTGGAATAGCATTCAAGAGCAATTAATTTAACTCTATGAAAAAGCATTTAGTTCACAGGGACGTTTTTCAATGTAGGATTTCTCAAGAAAAATCACATTGAAACCCTCCAACCCTTTGTCATTGGTAGATAATGTAATATCGGTATGTGTCTTGCTAAACATTGCTGATGAGAGTATTCTGAATTTGTTATACAGGACAAGATGCACATGATTCCTCTACAGGGCAAACCCTGCAACATGCTGTGTAGGGAACCCTACCAGTGAGGAGAGACTGGTCAAGTCATGGTACAGGCTTGCCACCTGGTGGAGACGGTGTGAAACAAATGCTTCCTCAACAGGAATAGTTTGCTATCAATCCATTATAGGCAAACTTTAAAGTGATCAGAGATTGGAACGCTCAAAATAAAGCAGGAACAAATCGGTTTGGTTCCTTTTGCTTCTTTTATCTATCTTTCATAAATATGATAGATATATTTAGTGACTTCATCGAGACTGAGTAAATGGGAAAATATTGAAAAATGAAATTATGGCCTGCCTATTGCTGGGTTCGAACACCCGACACTCGCATTGCCAGGGAAACACCCTGCCCACTACTCCACAAAGTCAGATGCTCTAATAGGGTCAAATACTTAGGCTGTTGCTTGGTGGAGGGAATCAGCGGAGTTTTCAAAGTGGGGCAACCAGCGAAAGTTGAGATCTCATTGGTTTCTCACAAGAAAAGTAGATAAGAAAACTACACTACTAGACATTGATTTCGGCATGGCTCGAAATAAATCATAAGAGAAAAAAATATTTCTGCAAATAGATCTACATAAAAGAAGAACAGATTCTAATATTTTCCTCCACGAGATTCTCACTCTCGTGGCTCCTCACTCTCCAAGCCTAAGTCTGGTTCACTCTGTCCTTATGTGCGGGCAGAAGTCCAAGCAGATACTACCAGAATCACAGTTTTTTAGATATAGTAGGTAATAAGTATCATGGATATATTTGACATGCATATTTTCACTTATCTCTAGAAGACCCTCTCCCCCAGTTTATTTACGATTTATGGCATTTTCCTTGGTGAAGTTCAGGTCAAATATGATAATTATGTATAATTGATCATGTTTGTATCATTTTAAAACAATGGCCTCACTTGAACATAGAGCCCTATGAAGTCCATGACAAAAGTCTCAATTATGCTTTTTTAGAATCCAAGAAATAGTCCTATAAGCTGCTCCACAATACTACCATATACTGATATCATAATCCCTCACTGGAATAGCATTCAAGAGCAATTAATTTACCTCTATGAAAAAGCATTTAGTTCACAGGGACGTTTTTCAATGTAGGATTTCTCAAGAAAAATCACATTGAAACCCTCCAACCCTTTGTCATTGGTAGATAATGTAATATCAGTATGTGTCTTGCTAAACATTGCTGATGAGAGTATTCTGAATTTGTTATACAGGACAAGATGCATATGATTCCTCTACAGGGCAAACCCTGCAACATGCTGTGTAGGGAACCCTACCAGTGAGGAGAGACTGGTCAAGTCATGGTACAGGCTTGCCACCTGGTGGAGACGGTTTGAAACAAATGCTTCCTCAACAGGAATAGTTTGCTATCAATCCATTATAGGCAAACTTTAAAGTGATCAGAGATTGGTACGCTCAAAATAAAGCAGGAACAAATCGGTTTGGTTCCTTTTGCTTCTTTTATCTATCTTTCATAAATATCATGGATATATTTAGCGACTTCATCGAGACCGAGTAAAGGGGAAAATATTGAAAAATGAAATCATGGGCTGCCTATTGCTGGGTTCGAACACCCGACATTCGCATTGCCAGGGAAACACCCTGCCCACTACTCCACAAAGTCAGATGCTCTAATAGGGTCAAATACTTAGGCTGTTGCTGGGTGGAGGGAATCAGCGGAGTTTTCAAAGTGGGGCGACCAGCGAAAGTTGAGATCTCATTGGTTTCTCACGAGAAAAGTAGATAAAAAACTACACTACTAGACATTGATTTCTGCATGGCTCGAAATAAATCATAAGAGAAAAGATATTTCTGCAAATAGATCTACAAAAAAGAAGAACAGATTCTATATGATGATTATGTATAATTGATCATGTTTGTATCATTTTAAAACAATGGCCTCACTTGAACATAGAGCCCTATGAAGTCCATGACAAAAGTCTCAATTATGCTTTTTTAGAATCCAAGAAATAGTCCTATAAGCTGCTCCACAATACTACCATATACTGATATCATAATCCCTCACTGGAATAGCATTCAAGAGCAATTAATTTAACTCTATGAAAAAGCATTTAGTTCACAGGGACGTTTTTCAATGTAGGATTTCTCAAGAAAAATCACATTGAAACCCTCCAACCCTTTGTCATTGGTAGATAATGTAATATCGGTATGTGTCTTGCTAAACATTGCTGATGAGAGTATTCTGAATTTGTTATACAGGACAAGATGCACATGATTCCTCTACAGGGCAAACCCTGCAACATGCTGTGTAGGGAACCCTACCAGTGAGGAGAGACTGGTCAAGTCATGGTACAGGTTTGCCACCTGGTGGAGACGGTGTGAAACAAATGCTTCCTCAACAGGAATAGTTTGCTATCAATCCATTATAGGCAAACTTTAAAGTGATCAGAGATTGGAACGCTCAAAATAAAGCAGGAACAAATCGGTTTGGTTCCTTTTGCTTCTTTTATCTATCTTTCATAAATATGATAGATATATTTAGTGACTTCATCGAGACTGAGTAAATGGGAAAATATTGAAAAATGAAATTATGGCCTGCCTATTGCTGGGTTCGAACACCCGACACTCGCATTGCCAGGGAAACACCTTGCCCACTACTCCACAAAGTCAGATGCTCTAATAGGGTCAAATACTTAGGCTGTTGCTGGGTGGAGGGAATCAGCGGAGTTTTGAAAGTGGGGCGACCAGCAAAAGTTGAGATCTCATTGGTTTCTCACAAGAAAAGTAGATAAGAAAACTACACTACTAGACATTGATTTCGGCATGGCTCGAAATAAATCATAAGAGAAAAGATATCTCTGCCAATAGATCTACAAAAAAGAAGAACAGATTCTAATATTTTCCTCCACGAGATTCTCACTCTCGTGGCTCCTCACTCTCCAAGCCTAAGTCTGGTTCACTCTGTCCTTATGTGCGGGCAGAAGTCCAAGCAGATACTACCAGAATCACAGTTTTTTAGATATAGTAGGTAATAAGTATCATGGATATATTTGACATGCATATTTTCACTTATCTCTAGAAGACCCTCTCCCCCAGTTTATTTACGATTTATGGCATTTTCCTTGGTGAAGTTCAGGTCAAATATGATAATTATGTATAATTGATCATGTTTGTATCATTTTAAAAAAATGGCCTTACTTGAACATAGAGCCCTATGAAGTCACTGACAAAAGTCTCAATTATGCTTTTTTAGAATCCAAGAAATAGTCCTATAAGCTGCTCCACAATACTACCATATACTGATATCATAATCCCTCACTGGAATAGCATTCAAGAGCAATTAATTTACCTCTATGAAAAAGCATTTAGTTCACAGGGACGTTTTTCAATGTAGGATTTCTCAAGAAAAATCACATTGAAACCCTCCAACCCTTTGTCATTGGTAGATAATGTAATATCGGTATGTGTCTTGCTAAACATTGCTGATGAGAGTATTCTGAATTTGTTATACAGGACAAGATGCACATGATTCCTCTACAGGGCAAACCCTGCAACATGCTGTGTAGGGAACCCTACCAGTGAGGAGAGACTGGTCAAGTCATGGTACAGGCTTGCCACCTGGTGGAGACGGTGTGAAACAAATGCTTCCTCAACAGGAATGGTTTGCTATCCATCCATTATAGGCAAACTTTAAAGTGATCAGAGATTGGTACGCTCAAAATATAGCAGGAACAAATCAGTTTGGTTCCTTTTGCTTCTTTTATCTATCTTTCATAAATATCATGGATATATCTAGCGACTTCATCGAGTCCGGTTTAAGGGGAGAATATTGAAAAACGTGATATGGGCTGCCTATTGCTGGGTTCGAACACCCGACACTCGCATTGCCAGGGAAACACCTTGCCCACTACTCCACAAAGTCAGATGCTCTAATAGGGTCAAATACTTAGGCTGTTGCTGGGTGGAGGGAATCAGCGGAGTTTTGAAAGTGGGGCGACCAGCAAAAGTTGAGATCTCATTGGTTTCTCACGAGAAAAGTAGATCAGAAAACTACACTACTAGACATTGATTTCGGCATGGCTCGAAATAAATCATAAGAGAAAAGATATCTCTGCCAATAGATCTACAAAAAAGAAGAACAGATTCTAATATTTTCCTCCACGAGATTCTCACTCTCATGGCTCCTCACTCTCCAAGCCTTAGTCTGGTTCACTCTGTCCTTATGTGCGGGCAGAAGTCCAAGCAGATACTACCAGAATCACAGTTTTTTAGATATAGTAGGTAATAAGTATCATGGATATATTTGACATGCATATTTTCACTTATCTCTAGAAGACCCTCTCCCCCAGTTTATTTACGATTTATGGCATTTTCCTTGGTGAAGTTCAGGTCAAATATGATAATTATGTATAATTGATCATGTTTGTATCATTTTAAAACAATGGCCTCACTTGAACATAGAGCCCTATGAAGTCACTGACAAAAGTCTCAATTATGCTTTTTTAGAATCCAAGAAATAGTCCTATAAGCTGCTCCACAATACTACCATATACTGATATCATAATCCCTCACTGGAATAGCATTCAAGAGCAATTAATTTAACTCTATGAAAAAGCATTTAGTTCACAGGGACGTTTTTCAATGTAGGATTTCTCAAGAAAAATCACATTGAAACCCTCCAACCCTTTGTCATTGGTAGATAATGTAATATCGGTATGTGTCTTGCTAAACATTGCTGATGAGAGTATTCTGAATTTGTTATACAGGACAAGATGCACATGATTCCTCTACAGGGCAAACCCTGCAACATGCTGTGTAGGGAACCCTACCAGTGAGGAGAGACTGGTCAAGTCATGGTACAGGCTTGCCACCTGGTGGAGACGGTGTGAAACAAATGCTTCCTCAACAGGAATGGTTTGCTATCCATCCATTATAGGCAAACTTTAAAGTGATCAGAGATTGGTACGCTCAAAATATAGCAGGAACAAATCAGTTTGGTTCCTTTTGCTTCTTTTATCTATCTTTCATAAATATCATGGATATATCTAGCGACTTCATCGAGTCCGGTTTAAGGGGAAAATATTGAAAAACGTGATATGGGCTGCCTATTGCTGGGTTCGAACACCCGACACTCGCATTGCCAGGGAAACACCTTGCCCACTACTCCACAAAGTCAGATGCTCTAATAGGGTCAAATACTTAGGCTGTTGCTGGGTGGAGGGAATCAGCGGAGTTTTCAAAGTGGGCCGACCAGCAAAAGTTGAGATCTCATTGGTTTCTCACGAGAAAAGTAGAAAAGAAAACTACCCTACAAGACTTTGATTTCGGCATGGCTCAAAATAAATCATAAGAGAAAAGATATTTCTGCCAATAGATCTACAAAAAAGAAGAACAGATTCTAATATTTTCCTCCACGAGATTCTCACTCTGGTGGCCCCTCACTCTCCAAGCCTAAGTCTGGTTCACTCTGTCCTTATGTGCGGGCAGAAGTCCAAGCAGATACTACTAGAATCGTAGTTTTTTAGATATAGTAGGTAATAAGTATCATGGATATATTTGACATGCATATTTTCACTTATCTCTAGAAGACCCTCTCCCCCAGTTTATTTACGATTTATGGCATTTTCCTTGGTGAAGTTCAGGTCAAATATGATAATTATGTATAATTGATCATGTTTGTATCATTTTAAAACAATGGCCTCACTTGAACATAGAGCCCAGTGAAGTCCATGACAAAAGTCTCAATTATGCTTTTTTGGAATCCAAGAAATAGTCCTATAAGCTGCTCCACAATACTACCATATACTGATATTATAATCCCTCACTGGAATAGCATTCAAGAGCAATTAATTTACCCCTGTGAAAAAGCATTTAGTTCACAGGGACGTTTTTCAATGTAGGATTTCTCAAGAAAAATCACATTGAAACCCTCCGCCACTTTTTCATTGGTAGATAATGTAGTATCAGTATGTGTCTTGCTAAACATTGCTGATGAGAGTATTCTGAATTTGTTATACAGGACAAGATGCACATGATTCCTCTACAGGGCAAGCCCTGCAACATGCTGTGTAGGGAACCCTACCAAATGCTTCCTCAACAGGAATGGTTTGCTATCAATCCATTATAGGCAAACTTTAAAGTGATCAGAGATTGGTACGCTCAAAATATAGCAGGAACAAATCAGTTTGGTTCCTTTTGCTTCTTTTATCTATCTTTCATAAATATCATAGATATATTTAGCGACTTCATCAAGACCTAGTAAAGGGGAAAATATTGAAAAATTAAATTATGGGCTGCCTATTGCTGGGTTCGAACACCCGACACTCGCATTGCCAGGGAAACACCTTGCCCACTACTCCACAAAGTCAGATGCTCTAATAGGGTCAAATACTTAGGCTGTTGCTGGATGGAGGGAATCAGCGGAGTTTTCAAAGTGGGGCGACCAGCGAAAGTTGAGATCTCATTGGTTTCTCACAAGAAAAGTAGATAAGAAAACTACACTACTAGACATTGATTTCGGCATGGCTCGAAATAAATCATAAGAGAAAAGATATCTCTGCCAATAGATCTACAAAAAAGAAGAACAGATTCTAATATTTTCCTCCACGAGATTCTCACTCTCGTGGCTCCTCACTCTCCAAGCCTAAGTCTGGTTCACTCTGTCCTTATGTGCGGGCAGAAGTCCAAGCAGATACTACCAGAATCACAGTTTTTTAGATATAGTAGGTAATAAGTATCATGGATATATTTGACATGCATATTTTCACTTATCTCTAGAAGACCCTCTCCCCCAGTTTATTTACGATTTATGGCATTTTCCTTGGTGAAGTTCAGGTCAAATATGATAATTATGTATAATTGATCATGTTTGTATCATTTTAAAACAATGGCCTCACTTGAACATAGAGCCCTATGAAGTCCATGACAAAAGTCTCAATTATGCTTTTTTAGAATCCAAGAAATAGTCCTATAAGCTGCTCCACAATACTACCATATACTGATATCATAATCCCTCACTGGAATAGCATTCAAGAGCAATTAATTTACCTCTATGAAAAAGCATTTAGTTCACAGGGACGTTTTTCAATGTAGGATTTCTCAAGAAAAATCACATTGAAACCCTCCAACCCTTTGTCATTGGTAGATAATGTAATATCAGTATGTGTCTTGCTAAACATTGCTGATGAGAGTATTCTGAATTTGTTATACAGGACAAGATGCATATGATTCCTCTACAGGGCAAACCCTGCAACATGCTGTGTAGGGAACCCTACCAGTGAGGAGAGACTGGTCAAGTCATGGTACAGGCTTGCCACCTGGTGGAGACGGTTTGAAACAAATGCTTCCTCAACAGGAATAGTTTGCTATCAATCCATTATAGGCAAACTTTAAAGTGATCAGAGATTGGTACGCTCAAAATAAAGCAGGAACAAATCGGTTTGGTTCCTTTTGCTTCTTTTATCTATCTTTCATAAATATCATGGATATATTTAGCGACTTCATCGAGACCGAGTAAAGGGGAAAATATTGAAAAATGAAATCATGGGCTGCCTATTGCTGGGTTCGAACACCCGACATTCGCATTGCCAGGGAAACACCCTGCCCACTACTCCACAAAGTCAGATGCTCTAATAGGGTCAAATACTTAGGCTGTTGCTGGGTGGAGGGAATCAGCGGAGTTTTCAAAGTGGGGCGACCAGCGAAAGTTGAGATCTCATTGGTTTCTCACGAGAAAAGTAGATAAAAAACTACACTACTAGACATTGATTTCTGCATGGCTCGAAATAAATCATAAGAGAAAAGATATTTCTGCAAATAGATCTACAAAAAAGAAGAACAGATTCTATATGATGATTATGTATAATTGATCATGTTTGTATCATTTTAAAACAATGGCCTCACTTGAACATAGAGCCCTATGAAGTCCATGACAAAAGTCTCAATTATGCTTTTTTAGAATCCAAGAAATAGTCCTATAAGCTGCTCCACAATACTACCATATACTGATATCATAATCCCTCACTGGAATAGCATTCAAGAGCAATTAATTTAACTCTATGAAAAAGCATTTAGTTCACAGGGACGTTTTTCAATGTAGGATTTCTCAAGAAAAATCACATTGAAACCCTCCAACCCTTTGTCATTGGTAGATAATGTAATATCGGTATGTGTCTTGCTAAACATTGCTGATGAGAGTATTCTGAATTTGTTATACAGGACAAGATGCACATGATTCCTCTACAGGGCAAACCCTGCAACATGCTGTGTAGGGAACCCTACCAGTGAGGAGAGACTGGTCAAGTCATGGTACAGGCTTGCCACCTGGTGGAGACGGTGTGAAACAAATGCTTCCTCAACAGGAATAGTTTGCTATCAATCCATTATAGGCAAACTTTAAAGTGATCAGAGATTGGAACGCTCAAAATAAAGCAGGAACAAATCGGTTTGGTTCCTTTTGCTTCTTTTATCTATCTTTCATAAATATGATAGATATATTTAGTGACTTCATCGAGACTGAGTAAATGGGAAAATATTGAAAAATGAAATTATGGCCTGCCTATTGCTGGGTTCGAACACCCGACACTCGCATTGCCAGGGAAACACCCTGCCCACTACTCCACAAAGTCAGATGCTCTAATAGGGTCAAATACTTAGGCTGTTGCTTGGTGGAGGGAATCAGCGGAGTTTTCAAAGTGGGGCAACCAGCGAAAGTTGAGATCTCATTGGTTTCTCACGAGAAAAGTAGATAAGAAAACTACACTACTAGACATTGATTTCTGCATGGCTCGAAATAAATCATAAGAGAAAAAAATATTTCTGCAAATAGATCTACATAAAAGAAGAACAGCTTCTCATATTTTCCTCCACGAGAGTCTCACTCTGGTGGCCCCTCACTCTCCAAGCCTAAGTCTGGTTCACTCTGTCCTTATGTGCGGGCAGAAGTCCAAGCAGATACTACCAGAATCGTAGTTTTTTAGATATAGTAGGTAATAGGTATAGTGGATATATTTGACATGTATATTTTCACTTATCTCTAGAATACCCTCTCCCCCAGTTTATTTACGATTTATGGCATTTTCCTTGGTGAAGTTCAGGTCAAATATGATAATTATGTATAATTGATCATGTTTGTATCATTTTAAAACAATGGCCTCACTTGAACATAGAGCCCTATGAAGTCCATGACAAAAGTCTCAATTATGCTTTTTTAGAATCCAAGAAATAGTCCTATAAGCTGCTCCACAATACTACCATATACTGATATCATAATCCCTCACTGGAATAGCATTCAAGAGCAATTAATTTAACTCTATAAAAAAGCATTTAGTTCACAGGGACGTTTTTCAATGTAGGATTTCTCAAGAAAAATCACATTGAAACCCTCCAACCCTTTGTCATTGGTAGATAACGTAATATCAGTATGTGTCTCGCTAAACATTGCTGATGAGAGTATTCTGAATTTGTTATACAGGAGAAGATGCATATGATTCCTCTACAGGGCAAACCCTGCAACATGCTGTGTAGGGAACCCTACCAGTGAGGAGAGACTGGTCAAGTCATGGTACAGGCTTGCCACCTGGTGGAGACGGTTTGAAACAAATGCTTCCTCAACAGGAATAGTTTGCTATCAATCCATTATAGGCAAACTTTAAAGTGATCAGAGATTGGAACGCTCAAAATAAAGCAGGAACAAATCGGTTTGGTTCCTTTTGCTTCTTTTATCTATCTTTCATAAATATCATAGATATATTTAGCGACTTCATCGAGACCGAGTAAAGGGGAAAATATTGAAAAATGAAATTATGGGCTGCCTATTGCTGGGTTCGAACACCCGACACTCGCATTGCCAGGGAAACACCCTGCCCACTACTCCACAAAGTCAGATGCTCTAATAGTGTCAAATACTTAGGCTGTTGCTGGGTGGAGGGAATCAGCGGAGTTTTCAAAGTGGGGCGACCAGCGAAAGTTGAGATCTCATTGGTTTCTCACGAGAAAAGTAGATAAAAAACTACACTACTAAACATTGATTTCTGCATGGCTCGAAATAAATCATAAGAGAAAAGATATTTCTGCAAATAGATCTACAAAAAAGAAGAACAGATTCTATATGATGATTATGTATAATTGATCATGTTTGTATCATTTTAAAACAATGGCCTCACTTGAACATAGAGCCCTATGAAGTCCATGACAAAAGTCTCAATTATGCTTTTTTAGAATCCAAGAAATAGTCCTATAAGCTGCTCCACAATACTACCATATACTGATATCATAATCCCTCACTGGAATAGCATTCAAGAGCAATTAATTTAACTCTATGAAAAAGCATTTAGTTCACAGGGACGTTTTTCAATGTAGGATTTCTCAAGAAAAATCACATTGAAACCCTCCAACCCTTTGTCATTGGTAGATAATGTAATATCAGTATGTGTCTTGCTGAACATTGCTGATGAGAGTATTCTGAATTTGTTATACAGGAGAAGATGCATATGATTCCTCTACAGGGCAAACCCTGCAACATGCTGTGTAGGGAACCCTACCAGTGAGGAGAGACTGGTCAAGTCATGGTACAGGCTTGCCACCTGGTGGAGACGGTTTGAAACAAATGCTTCCTCAACAGGAATAGTTTGCTATCAATCCATTATAGGCAAACTTTAAAGTGATCAGAGATTGGAACGCTCAAAATAAAGCAGGAACAAATCGGTTTGGTTCCTTTTGCTTCTTTTATCTATCTTTCATAAATATCATAGATATATTTAGCGACTTCATCGAGACCGAGTAAAGGGGAAAATATTGAAAAATGAAATTATGGGCTGCCTATTGCTGGGTTCGAACACCCGACACTCGCATTGCCAGGGAAACACCCTGCCCACTACTCCACAAAGTCAGATGCTCTAATAGTGTCATATACTTAGGCTGTTGCTGGGTGGAGGGAATCAGCGGAGTTTTCAAAGTGGGGCGACCAGCGAAAGTTGAGATCTCATTGGTTTCTCACGAGAAAAGTAGATAAAAAACTACACTACTAAACATTGATTTCTGCATGGCTCGAAATAAATCATAAGAGAAAAGATATTTCTGCAAATAGATCTACAAAAAAGAAGAACAGATTCTATATGATGATTATGTATAATTGATCATGTTTGTATCATTTTAAAACAATGGCCTCACTTGAACATAGAGCCCTATGAAGTCCATGACAAAAGTCTCAATTATGCTTTTTTAGAATCCAAGAAATAGTCCTATAAGCTGCTCCACAATACTACCATATACTGATATCATAATCCCTCACTGGAATAGCATTCAAGAGCAATTAATTTAACTCTATGAAAAAGCATTTAGTTCACAGGGACGTTTTTCAATGTAGGATTTCTCAAGAAAAATCACATTGAAACCCTCCAACCCTTTGTCATTGGTAGATAATGTAATATCAGTATGTGTCTTGCTAAACATTGCTGATGAGAGTATTCTGAAATTGTTATACAGGAGAAGATGCATATGATTCCTCTACAGGGCAAACCCTGCAACATGCTGTGTAGGGAACCCTACCAGTGAGGAGAGACTGGTCAAGTCATGGTACAGGCTTGCCACCTGGTGGAGACGGTTTGAAACAAATGCTTCCTCAACAGGAATAGTTTGCTATCAATCCATTATAGGCAAACTTTAAAGTGATCAGAGATTGGAACGCTCAAAATAAAGCAGGAACAAATCAGTTTGGTTCCTTTTGCTTCTTTTATCTATCTTTCATAAATATCATAGATATATTTAGCGACTTCATCGAGACCGAGTAAAGGGGAAAATATTGAAAAATGAAATTATGGGCTGCCTATTGCTGGGTTCCGACACTCGCATTGCCAGGGAAACACCCTGCCCACTACTCCACAAAGTCAGATGCTCTAATAGGGTCAAATACTTAGGCTGTTGCTGGGTGGAGGGAATCAGCGGAGTTTTCAAAGTGGGGCAACCAGCGAAAGTTGAGATCTCATTGGTTTCTCACGAGAAAAGTAGATAAGAAAACTACACTACTAGACATTGATTTCTGCATGGCTCGAAATAAATCATAAGAGAAAAAAATATTTCTGCAAATAGATCTACATAAAAGAAGAACAGATTCTCATATTTTCCTCCACGAGAGTCTCACTCTGGTGGCCCCTCACTCTCCAAGCCTAAGTCTGGTTCACTCTGTCCTTATGTGCGGGCAGAAGTCCAAGCAGATACTACCAGAATCGTAGTTTTTTAGATATAGTAGGTAATAGGTATAGTGGATATATTTGACATGCATATTTTCACTTATCTCTAGAATACCCTCTCCCCCAGTTTATTTACGATTTATGGCATTTTCCTTGGTGAAGTTCAGGTCAAATATGATAATTATGTATAATTGATCATGTTTGTATCATTTTAAAACAATGGCCTCACTTGAACATAGAGCCCTATGAAGTCCATGACAAAAGTCTCAATTATGCTTTTTTAGAATCCAAGAAATAGTCCTATAAGCTGCTCCACAATACTACCATATACTGATATCATAATCCCTCACTAGAATAGCATTCAAGGGCAATTAATTTACCTCTATGAAAAAGCATTTAGTTCACAGGGACGTTTTTCAATGTAGGATTTCTCAAGAAAAATCACATTGAAACCCTCCAACCCTTTGTCATTGGTAGATAATGTAATATCAGTATGTGTCTTGCTAAACATTGCTGATGAGAGTATTCTGAATTTGTTATACAGGACAAGATGCACATGATTCCTCTACAGGGCAAGCCCTGCAACATGCTGTGTAGGGAACCCTACCAGTGAGGAGAGACTGGTCAAGTCATGGTACAGGCTTGCCACCTGGTGGAGACGGTTTGAAACAAATGCTTCCTCAACAGGAATAGTTTGCTATCAATCCATTATAGGCAAACTTTAAAGTGATCAGAGATTGGAACGCTCAAAATAAAGCAGGAACAAATCGGTTTGGTTCCTTTTGCTTCTTTTATCTATCTTTCATAAATATCATAGATATATTTAGCGACTTCATCGAGACCGAGTAAAGGGGAAAATATTGAAAAATGAAATTATGGGCTGCCTATTGCTGGGTTCGAACACCCGACACTCGCATTGCCAGGGAAACACCCTGCCCACTACTCCACAAAGTCAGATGCTCTAATAGGGTCAAATACTTAGGCTGTTGCTGGGTGGAGGGAATCAGCGGAGTTTTCAAAGTGGGGCGACCAGCGAAAGTTGAGATCTCATTGGTTTCTCACGAGAAAAGTAGATAAAAAACTACACTACTAAACATTGATTTCTGCATGGCTCGAAATAAATCATAAGAGAAAAGATATTTCTGCAAATAGATCTACAAAAAAGAAGAACAGATTCTATATGATGATTATGTATAATTGATCATGTTTGTATCATTTTAAAACAATGGCCTCACTTGAACATAGAGCCCTATGAAGTCCATGACAAAAGTCTCAATTATGCTTTTTTAGAATCCAAGAAATAGTCCTATAAGCTGCTCCACAATACTACCATATACTGATATCATAATCCCTCACTGGAATAGCATTCAAGAGCAATTAATTTACCTCTATGAAAAAGCATTTAGTTCACAGGGACGTTTTTCAATGTAGGATTTCTCAAGAAAAATCACATTGAAACCCTCCAACCCTTTGTCATTGGTAGATAATGTAATATCAGTATGTGTCTTGCTAAACATTGCTGATGAGAGTATTCTGAATTTGTTATACAGGACAAGATGCACATGATTCCTCTACAGGGCAAACCCTGCAACATGCTGTGTAGGGAACCCTACCAGTGAGGTGAGACTGGTCAAGTCATGGTACAGGCTTGCCACCTGGTGGAGACGGTGAAACAAATGCTTCCTCAATAGGAATGGTTTGCTATCCATCCATTATAGGCAAAATTTAAAGTGATCAGAGATTGGTACGCTCAAAATATAGCAGGAACAAATCAGTTTGGTTCCTTTTGCTTCTTTTATCTATCTTTCATAAATATGATAGATATATTTAGCGACTTCATCGAGACTGAGTAAATGGGAAAATATTGAAAAATGAAATTATGGGCTGCCTATTGCTGGGTTCGAACACCCGACACTCGCATTGCCAGGGAAACACCCTGCCCACTACTCCACAAAGTCAGATGCTCTAATAGGGTCAAATACTTAGGCTGTTGCTTGGTGGAGGGAATCAGCGGAGTTTTCAAAGTGGGGCAACCAGCGAAAGTTGAGATCTCATTGGTTTCTCACGAGAAAAGTAGATAAGAAAACTACACTACTAGACATTGATTTCTGCATGGCTCGAAATAAATCATAAGAGAAAAAAATATTTCTGCAAATAGATCTACATAAAAGAAGAACAGATTCTCATATTTTCCTCCACGAGAGTCTCACTCTGGTGGCCCCTCACTCTCCAAGCCTAAGTCTGGTTCACTCTGTCCTTATGTGCGGGCAGAAGTCCAAGCAGATACTACCAGAATCGTAGTTTTTTAGATATAGTAGGTAATAGGTATAGTGGATATATTTGACATGCATATTTTCACTTATCTCTAGAATACCCTCTCCCCCAGTTTATTTACGATTTATGGCATTTTCCTTGGTGAAGTTCAGGTCAAATATGATAATTATGTATAATTGATCATGTTTGTATCATTTTAAAACAATGGCCTCACTTGAACATAGAGCCCTATGAAGTCCATGACAAAAGTCTCAATTATGCTTTTTTAGAATCCAAGAAATAGTCCTATAAGCTGCTCCACAATACTACCATATACTGATATCATAATCCCTCACTGGAATAGCATTCAAGAGCAATTAATTTACCTCTATGAAAAAGCATTTAGTTCACAGGGACGTTTTTCAATGTAGGATTTCTCAAGAAAAATCACATTGAAACCCTCCAACCCTTTGTCATTGGTAGATAATGTAATATCAGTATGTGTCTTGCTAAACATTGCTGATGAGAGTATTCTGAATTTGTTATACAGGAGAAGATGCATATGATTCCTCTACAGGGCAAACCCTGCAACATGCTGTGTAGGGAACCCTACCAGTGAGGAGAGACTGGTCAAGTCATGGTACAGGCTTGCCACCTGGTGGAGACGGTTTGAAACAAATGCTTCCTCAACAGGAATAGTTTGCTATCAATCCATTATAGGCAAACTTTAAAGTGATCAGAGATTGGAACGCTCAAAATAAAGCAGGAACAAATCGGTTTGGTTCCTTTTGCTTCTTTTATCTATCTTTCATAAATATGATAGATATATTTAGCGACTTCATCGAGACCGAGTAAAGGGGAAAATATTGAAAAATGAAATTATGGGCTGCCTATTGCTGGGTTCGAACACCCGACACTCGCATTGCCAGGGAAACACCCTGCCCACTACTCCACAAAGTCAGATGCTCTAATAGGGTCAAATACTTAGGCTGTTGCTGGGTGGAGGGAATCAGCGGAGTTTTCAAAGTGGGGCGACCAGCGAAAGTTGAGATCTCATTAGTTTCTCACGAGAAAAGTAGATAAAAAACTACACTACTAAACATTGATTTCTGCATGGCTCGAAATAAATCATAAGAGAAAAGATATTTCTGCAAATAGATCTACAAAAAAGAAGAACAGATTCTATATGATGATTATGTATAATTGATCATGTTTGTATCATTTTAAAACAATGGCCTCACTTGAACATAGAGCCCTATGAAGTCCATGACAAAAGTCTCAATTATGCTTTTTTAGAATCCAAGAAATAGTCCTATAAGCTGCTCCACAATACTACCATATACTGATATCATAATCCCTCACTGGAATAGCATTCAAGAGCAATTAATTTACCTCTATGAAAAAGCATTTAGTTCACAGGGACGTTTTTCAATGTAGGATTTCTCAAGAAAAATCACATTGAAACCCTCCAACCCTTTGTCATTGGTAGATAATGTAATATCAGTATGTGTCTTGCTAAACATTGCTGATGAGAGTATTCTGAATTTGTTATACAGGACAAGATGCATATGATTCCTCTACAGGGCAAACCCTGCAACATGCTGTGTAGGGAACCCTACCAGTGAGGAGAGACTGGTCAAGTCATGGTACAGGCTTGCCACCTGGTGGAGACGGTTTGAAACAAATGCTTCCTCAACAGGAATAGTTTGCTATCAATCCATTATAGGCAAACTTTAAAGTGATCAGAGATTGGAACGCTCAAAATAAAGCAGGAACAAATCGGTTTGGTTCCTTTTGCTTCTTTTATCTATCTTTCATAAATATCATAGATATATTTAGCGACTTCATCGAGACCGAGTAAAGGGGAAAATATTGAAAAATGAAATTATGGGCTGCCTATTGCTGGGTTCCGACACTCGCATTGCCAGGGAAACACCCTGCCCACTACTCCACAAAGTCAGATGCTCTAATAGGGTCAAATACTTAGGCTGTTGCTGGGTGGAGGGAATCAGCGGAGTTTTCAAAGTGGGGCGACCAGCGAAAAATGAGATCTCATTGGTTTCTCACGAGAAAAGTAGATAAAAAACTACACTACTAAACATTGATTTCTGCATGGCTCGAAATAAATCATAAGAGAAAAGATATTTCTGCAAATAGATCTACAAAAAAGAAGAACAGATTCTATATGATGATTATGTATAATTGATCATGTTTGTATCATTTTAAAACAATGGCCTCACTTGAACATAGAGCCCTATGAAGTCCATGACAAAAGTCTCAATTATGCTTTTTTAGAATCCAAGAAATAGTCCTATAAGCTGCTCCACAATACTACCATATACTGATATCATAATCCCTCACTAGAATAGCATTCAAGGGCAATTAATTTACCTCTATGAAAAAGCATTTAGTTCACAGGGACGTTTTTCAATGTAGGATTTCTCAAGAAAAATCACATTGAAACCCTCCAACCCTTTGTCATTGGTAGATAATGTAATATCAGTATGTGTCTTGCTAAACATTGCTGATGAGAGTATTCTGAATTTGTTATACAGGACAAGATGCACATGATTCCTCTACAGGGCAAGCCCTGCAACATGCTGTGTAGGGAACCCTACCAGTGAGGAGAGACTGGTCAAGTCATGGTACAGGCTTGCCACCTGGTGGAGACGGTTTGAAACAAATGCTTCCTCAACAGGAATAGTTTGCTATCAATCCATTATAGGCAAACTTTAAAGTGATCAGAGATTGGAACGCTCAAAATAAAGCAGGAACAAATCGGTTTGGTTCCTTTTGCTTCTTTTATCTATCTTTCATAAATATCATAGATATATTTAGCGACTTCATCGAGACCGAGTAAAGGGGAAAATATTGAAAAATGAAATTATGGGTGCCTATTGCTGGGTTCGAACACCCGACACTCGCATTGCCAGGGAAACACCCTGCCCACTACTCCACAAAGTCAGATGCTCTAATAGGGTCAAATACTTAGGCTGTTGCTGGGTGGAGGGAATCAGCGGAGTTTTCAAAGTGGGGCGACCAGCGAAAGTTGAGATCTCATTGGTTTCTCATGAGAAAAGTAGATAAAAAACTACACTACTAAACATTGATTTCTGCATGGCTCGAAATAAATCATAAGAGAAAAGATATTTCTGCAAATAGATCTACAAAAAAGAAGAACAGATTCTATATGATGATTATGTATAATTAATCATGTTTGTATCATTTTAAAACAATGGCCTCACTTGAACATAGAGCCCTATGAAGTCCATGACAAAAGTCTCAATTATGCTTTTTTAGAATCCAAGAAATAGTCCTATAAGCTGCTCCACAATACTACCATATACTGATATCATAATCCCTCACTGGAATAGCATTCAAGAGCAATTAATTTACCTCTATGAAAAAGCATTTAGTTCACAGGGACGTTTTTCAATGTAGGATTTCTCAAGAAAAATCACATTGAAACCCTCCAACCCTTTGTCATTGGTAGATAATGTAATATCAGTATGTGTCTTGCTAAACATTGCTGATGAGAGTATTCTGAATTTGTTATACAGGACAAGATGCACATGATTCCTCTACAGGGCAAACCCTGCAACATGCTGTGTAGGGAACCCTACCAGTGAGGAGAGACTGGTCGAGTCATGGTACAGGCTTGCCACCTGGTGGAGACGGTGAAACAAATGCTTCCTCAATAGGAATGGTTTGCTATCCATCCATTATAGGCAAAATTTAAAGTGATCAGAGATTGGTACGCTCAAAATATAGCAGGAACAAATCAGTTTGGTTCCTTTTGCTTCTTTTATCTATCTTTCATAAATATCATGGATATATTTAGGGACTTCATCGAGACTGAGTAAAGGGGAAAATATTGAAAAATGAAATTATGGGCTGCCTATTGCTGGGTTCGAACACCCAACACTCGCATTGCCAGGGAAACACCCTGCCCACTACTCCACAAAGTCAGATGCTCTAATAGGGTCAAATACTTAGGCTGTTGCTGGGTGGAGGGAATCAGCGGAGTTTTCAAAGTGGGGCAACCAGCGAAAGTTGAGATCTCATTGGTTTCTCACGAGAAAAGTAGATAAGAAAACTACACTACTAGACATTGATTTCTGCATGGCTCGAAATAAATCATAAGAGAAAAAAATATTTCTGCAAATAGATCTACATAAAAGAAGAACAGATTCTCATATTTTCCTCCACGAGAGTCTCACTCTGGTGGCCCCTCACTCTCCAAGCCTAAGTCTGGTTCACTCTGTCCTTATGTGCAGGCAGAAGTCCAAGCAGATACTACCAGAATCGTAGTTTTTTAGATATAGTAGGTTATAGGTATAGTGGATATATTTGACATGCATATTTTCACTTATCTCTAGAATACCCTCTCCCCCAGTTTATTTACGATTTATGGCATTTTCCTTGGTGAAGTTCAGGTCAAATATGATAATTATGTATAATTGATCATGTTTGTATCATTTTAAAACAATGGCCTCACTTGAACATAGAGCCCTATGAAGTCCATGACAAAAGTCTCAATTATGCTTTTTTAGAATCCAAGAAATAGTCCTATAAGCTGCTCCACAATACTACCATATACTGATATCATAATCCCTCACTGGAATAGCATTCAAGAGCAATTAATTTACCTCTATGAAAAAGCATTTAGTTCACAGGGACGTTTTTCAATGTAGGATTTCTCAAGAAAAATCACATTGAAACCCTCCAACCCTTTGTCATTGGTAGATAATGTAATATCAGTATGTGTCTTGCTAAACATTGCTGATGAGAGTATTCTGAATTTGTTATACAGGAGAAGATGCATATGATTCCTCTACAGGGCAAACCCTGCAACATGCTGTGTAGGGAACCCTACCAGTGAGGAGAGACTGGTCGAGTCATGGTACAGGCTTGCCACCTGGTGGAGACGGTGAAACAAATGCTTCCTCAATAGGAATGGTTTGCTATCCATCCATTATAGGCAAAATTTAAAGTGATCAGAGATTGGTACGCTCAAAATATAGCAGGAACAAATCAGTTTGGTTCCTTTTGCTTCTTTTATCTATCTTTCATAAATATCATGGATATATTTAGGGACTTCATCGAGACTGAGTAAAGGGGAAAATATTGAAAAATGAAATTATGGGCTGCCTATTGCTGGGTTCGAACACCCAACACTCGCATTGCCAGGGAAACACCCTGCCCACTACTCCACAAAGTCAGATGCTCTAATAGGGTCAAATACTTAGGCTGTTGCTGGGTGGAGGGAATCAGCGGAGTTTTCAAAGTGGGGCAACCAGCGAAAGTTGAGATCTCATTGGTTTCTCACGAGAAAAGTAGATAAGAAAACTACACTACTAGACATTGATTTCTGCATGGCTCGAAATAAATCATAAGAGAAAAAAATATTTCTGCAAATAGATCTACATAAAAGAAGAACAGATTCTCATATTTTCCTCCACGAGAGTCTCACTCTGGTGGCCCCTCACTCTCCAAGCCTAAGTCTGGTTCACTCTGTCCTTATGTGCAGGCAGAAGTCCAAGCAGATACTACCAGAATCGTAGTTTTTTAGATATAGTAGGTAATAGGTATAGTGGATATATTTGACATGCATATTTTCACTTATCTCTAGAATACCCTCTCCCCCAGTTTATTTACGATTTATGGCATTTTCCTTGGTGAAGTTCAGGTCAAATATGATAATTATGTATAATTGATCATGTTTGTATCATTTTAAAACAATGGCCTCACTTGAACATAGAGCCCTATGAAGTCCATGACAAAAGTCTCAATTATGCTTTTTTAGAATCCAAGAAATAGTCCTATAAGCTGCTCCACAATACTACCATATACTGATATCATAATCCCTCACTGGAATAGCATTCAAGAGCAATTAATTTACCTCTATGAAAAAGCATTTAGTTCACAGGGACGTTTTTCAATGTAGGATTTCTCAAGAAAAATCACATTGAAACCCTCCAACCCTTTGTCATTGGTAGATAATGTAATATCAGTATGTGTCTTGCTAAACATTGCTGATGAGAGTATTCTGAATTTGTTATACAGGAGAAGATGCATATGATTCCTCTACAGGGCAAACCCTGCAACATGCTGTGTAGGGAACCCTACCAGTGAGGAGAGACTGGTCAAGTCATGGTACAGGCTTGCCACCTGGTGGAGACGGTTTGAAACAAATGCTTCCTCAACAGGAATAGTTTGCTATCAATCCATTATAGGCAAACTTTAAAGTGATCAGAGATTGGAACGCTCAAAATAAAGCAGGAACAAATCGGTTTGGTTCCTTTTGCTTCTTTTATCTATCTTTCATAAATATCATAGATATATTTAGCGACTTCATCGAGACCGAGTAAAGGGGAAAATATTGAAAAATGAAATTATGGGCTGCCTATTGCTGGGTTCGAACACCCGACACTCGCATTGCCAGGGAAACACCCTGCCCACTACTCCACAAAGTCAGATGCTCTAATAGGGTCAAATACTTAGGCTGTTGCTGGGTGGAGGGAATCAGCGGAGTTTTCAAAGTGGGGCGACCAGCGAAAGTTGAGATCTCATTGGTTTCTCACGAGAAAAGTAGATAAAAAACTACACTACTAAACATTGATTTCTGCATGGCTCGAAATAAATCATAAGAGAAAAGATATTTCTGCAAATAGATCTACAAAAAAGAAGAACAGATTCTATATGATGATTATGTATAATTGATCATGTTTGTATCATTTTAAAACAATGGCCTCACTTGAACATAGAGCCCTATGAAGTCCATGACAAAAGTCTCAATTATGCTTTTTTAGAATCCAAGAAATAGTCCTATAAGCTGCTCCACAATACTACCATATACTGATATCATAATCCCTCACTGGAATAGCATTCAAGAGCAATTAATTTACCTCTATGAAAAAGCATTTAGTTCACAGGGACGTTTTTCAATGTAGGATTTCTCAAGAAAAATCACATTGAAACCCTCCAACCCTTTGTCATTGGTAGATAATGTAATATCAGTATGTGTCTTGCTAAACATTGCTGATGAGAGTATTCTGAATTTGTTATACAGGAGAAGATGCATATGATTCCTCTACAGGGCAAACCCTGCAACATGCTGTGTAGGGAACCCTACCAGTGAGGAGAGACTGGTCAAGTCATGGTACAGGCTTGCCACCTGGTGGAGACGGTTTGAAACAAATGCTTCCTCAACAGGAATAGTTTGCTATCAATCCATTATAGGCAAACTTTAAAGTGATCAGAGATTGGAACGCTCAAAATAAAGCAGGAACAAATCGGTTTGGTTCCTTTTGCTTCTTTTATCTATCTTTCATAAATATCATGGATATATTTAGCGACTTCATCGAGACCGAGTAAAGGGGAAAATATTGAAAAATGAAATTATGGGCTGCCTATTGCTGGGTTCGAACACCCGACACTCGCATTGCCAGGGAAACACCCTGCCCACTACTCCACAAAGTCAGATGCTCTAATAGGGTCAAATACTTAGGCTGTTGCTGGGTGGAGGGAATCAGCGGAGTTTTCAAAGTGGGGCGACCAGCGAAAGTTGAGATCTCATTGGTTTCTCACGAGAAAAGTAGATAAAAAACTACACTACTAAACATTGATTTCTGCATGGCTCGAAATAAATCATAAGAGAAAAGATATTTCTGCAAATAGATCTACAAAAAAGAAGAACAGATTCTATATGATGATTATGTATAATTGATCATGTTTGTATCATTTTAAAACAATGGCCTCACTTGAACATAGAGCCCTATGAAGTCCATGACAAAAGTCTCAATTATGCTTTTTTAGAATCCAAGAAATAGTCCTATAAGCTGCTCCACAATACTACCATATACTGATATCATAATCCCTCACTGGAATAGCATTCAAGAGCAATTAATTTACCTCTATGAAAAAGCATTTAGTTCACAGGGACGTTTTTCAATGTAGGATTTCTCAAGAAAAATCACATTGAAACCCTCCAACCCTTTGTCATTGGTAGATAATGTAATATCAGTATGTGTCTTGCTAAACATTGCTGATGAGAGTATTCTGAATTTGTTATACAGGAGAAGATGCATATGATTCCTCTACAGGGCAAACCCTGCAACATGCTGTGTAGGGAACCCTACCAGTGAGGAGAGACTGGTCAAGTCATGGTACAGGCTTGCCACCTGGTGGAGACGGTTTGAAACAAATGCTTCCTCAACAGGAATAGTTTGCTATCAATCCATTATAGGCAAACTTTAAAGTGATCAGAGATTGGAACGCTCAAAATAAAGCAGGAACAAATCGGTTTGGTTCCTTTTGCTTCTTTTATCTATCTTTCATAAATATCATAGATATATTTAGCGACTTCATCGAGACCGAGTAAAGGGGAAAATATTGAAAAATGAAATTATGGGCTGCCTATTGCTGGGTTCCGACACTCGCATTGCCAGGGAAACACCCTGCCCACTACTCCACAAAGTCAGATGCTCTAATAGGGTCAAATACTTAGGCTGTTGCTGGGTGGAGGGAATCAGCGGAGTTTTCAAAGTGGGGCGACCAGCGAAAAATGAGATCTCATTGGTTTCTCACGAGAAAAGTAGATAAAAAACTACACTACTAAACATTGATTTCTGCATGGCTCGAAATAAATCATAAGAGAAAAGATATTTCTGCAAATAGATCTACAAAAAAGAAGAACAGATTCTATATGATGATTATGTATAATTGATCATGTTTGTATCATTTTAAAACAATGGCCTCACTTGAAAATAGAGCCCTATGAAGTCCATGACAAAAGTCTCAATTATGCTTTTTTAGAATCCAAGAAATAGTCCTATAAGCTGCTCCACAATACTACCATATACTGATATCATAATCCCTCACTAGAATAGCATTCAAGGGCAATTAATTTACCTCTATGAAAAAGCATTTAGTTCACAGGGACGTTTTTCAATGTAGGATTTCTCAAGAAAAATCACATTGAAACCCTCCAACCCTTTGTCATTGGTAGATAATGTAATATCAGTATGTGTCTTGCTAAACATTGCTGATGAGAGTATTCTGAATTTGTTATACAGGACAAGATGCACATGATTCCTCTACAGGGCAAGCCCTGCAACATGCTGTGTAGGGAACCCTACCAGTGAGGAGAGACTGGTCAAGTCATGGTACAGGCTTGCCACCTGGTGGAGACGGTTTGAAACAAATGCTTCCTCAACAGGAATAGTTTGCTATCAATCCATTATAGGCAAACTTTAAAGTGATCAGAGATTGGAACGCTCAAAATAAAGCAGGAACAAATCGGTTTGGTTCCTTTTGCTTCTTTTATCTATCTTTCATAAATATCATAGATATATTTAGCGACTTCATCGAGACCGAGTAAAGGGGAAAATATTGAAAAATGAAATTATGGGTGCCTATTGCTGGGTTCGAACACCCGACACTCGCATTGCCAGGGAAACACCCTGCCCACTACTCCACAAAGTCAGATGCTGTAATAGGGTCAAATACTTAGGCTGTTGCTGGGTGGAGGGAATCAGCGGAGTTTTCAAAGTGGGGCGACCAGCGAAAGTTGAGATCTCATTGGTTTCTCATGAGAAAAGTAGATAAAAAACTACACTACTAAACATTGATTTCTGCATGGCTCGAAATAAATCATAAGAGAAAAGATATTTCTGCAAATAGATCTACAAAAAAGAAGAACAGATTCTATATGATGATTATGTATAATTAATCATGTTTGTATCATTTTAAAACAATGGCCTCACTTGAACATAGAGCCCTATGAAGTCCATGACAAAAGTCTCAATTATGCTTTTTTAGAATCCAAGAAATAGTCCTATAAGCTGCTCCACAATACTACCATATACTGATATCATAATCCCTCACTGGAATAGCATTCAAGAGCAATTAATTTACCTCTATGAAAAAGCATTTAGTTCACAGGGACGTTTTTCAATGTAGGATTTCTCAAGAAAAATCACATTGAAACCCTCCAACCCTTTGTCATTGGTAGATAATGTAATATCAGTATGTGTCTTGCTAAACATTGCTGATGAGAGTATTCTGAATTTGTTATACAGGACAAGATGCACATGATTCCTCTACAGGGCAAACCCTGCAACATGCTGTGTAGGGAACCCTACCAGTGAGGAGAGACTGGTCGAGTCATGGTACAGGCTTGCCACCTGGTGGAGACGGTGAAACAAATGCTTCCTCAATAGGAATGGTTTGCTATCCATCCATTATAGGCAAAATTTAAAGTGATCAGAGATTGGTACGCTCAAAATATAGCAGGAACAAATCAGTTTGGTTCCTTTTGCTTCTTTTATCTATCTTTCATAAATATCATAGATATATTTAGGGACTTCATCGAGACTGAGTAAAGGGGAAAATATTGAAAAATGAAATTATGGGCTGCCTATTGCTGGGTTCGAACACCCAACACTCGCATTGCCAGGGAAACACCCTGCCCACTACTCCACAAAGTCAGATGCTCTAATAGGGTCAAATACTTAGGCTGTTGCTGGGTGGAGGGAATCAGCGGAGTTTTCAAAGTGGGGCAACCAGCGAAAGTTGAGATCTCATTGGTTTCTCACGAGAAAAGTAGATAAGAAAACTACACTACTAGACATTGATTTCTGCATGGCTCGAAATAAATCATAAGAGAAAAAAATATTTCTGCAAATAGATCTACATAAAAGAAGAACAGATTCTCATATTTTCCTCCACGAGAGTCTCACTCTGGTGGCCCCTCACTCTCCAAGCCTAAGTCTGGTTCACTCTGTCCTTATGTGCAGGCAGAAGTCCAAGCAGATACTACCAGAATCGTAGTTTTTTAGATATAGTAGGTAATAGGTATAGTGGATATATTTGACATGCATATTTTCACTTATCTCTAGAATACCCTCTCCCCCAGTTTATTTACGATTTATGGCATTTTCCTTGGTGAAGTTCAGGTCAAATATGATAATAATGTATAATTGATCATGTTTGTATCATTTTAAAACAATGGCCTCACTTGAACATAGAGCCCTATGAAGTCCATGACAAAAGTCTCAATTATGCTTTTTTAGAATCCAAGAAATAGTCCTATAAGCTGCTCCACAATACTACCATATACTGATATCATAATCCCTCACTGGAATAGCATTCAAGAGCAATTAATTTACCTCTATGAAAAAGCATTTAGTTCACAGGGACGTTTTTCAATGTAGGATTTCTCAAGAAAAATCACATTGAAACCCTCCAACCCTTTGTCATTGGTAGATAATGTAATATCAGTATGTGTCTTGCTAAACATTGCTGATGAGAGTATTCTGAATTTGTTATACAGGAGAAGATGCATATGATTCCTCTACAGGGCAAACCCTGCAACATGCTGTGTAGGGAACCCTACCAGTGAGGAGAGACTGGTCAAGTCATGGTACAGGCTTGCCACCTGGTGGAGACGGTTTGAAACAAATGCTTCCTCAACAGGAATAGTTTGCTATCAATCCATTATAGGCAAACTTTAAAGTGATCAGAGATTGGAACGCTCAAAATAAAGCAGGAACAAATCGGTTTGGTTCCTTTTGCTTCTTTTATCTATCTTTCATAAATATCATAGATATATTTAGCGACTTCATCGAGACCGAGTAAAGGGGAAAATATTGAAAAATGAAATTATGGGCTGCCTATTGCTGGGTTCGAACACCCGACACTCGCATTGCCAGGGAAACACCCTGCCCACTACTCCACAAAGTCAGATGCTCTAATAGGGTCAAATACTTAGGCTGTTGCTGGGTGGAGGGAATCAGCGGAGTTTTCAAAGTGGGGCGACCAGCGAAAGTTGAGATCTCATTGGTTTCTCACGAGAAAAGTAGATAAAAAACTACACTACTAAACATTGATTTCTGCATGGCTCGAAATAAATCATAAGAGAAAAGATATTTCTGCAAATAGATCTACAAAAAAGAAGAACAGATTCTATATGATGATTATGTATAATTGATCATGTTTGTATCATTTTAAAACAATGGCCTCACTTGAACATAGAGCCCTATGAAGTCCATGACAAAAGTCTCAATTATGCTTTTTTAGAATCCAAGAAATAGTCCTATAAGCTGCTCCACAATACTACCATATACTGATATCATAATCCCTCACTGGAATAGCATTCAAGAGCAATTAATTTAACTCTATGAAAAAGCATTTAGTTCACAGGGACGTTTTTCAATGTAGGATTTCTCAAGAAAAATCACATTGAAACCCTCCAACCCTTTGTCATTGGTAGATAATGTAATATCAGTATGTGTCTTGCTAAACATTGCTGATGAGAGTATTCTGAATTTGTTATACAGGAGAAGATGCATATGATTCCTCTACAGGGCAAACCCTGCAACATGCTGTGTAGGGAACCCTACCAGTGAGGAGAGACTGGTCGAGTCATGGTACAGGCTTGCCACCTGGTGGAGACGGTTTGAAACAAATGCTTCTTCAACAGGAATAGTTTGCTATCAATCCATTATAGGCAAACTTTAAAGTGATCAGAGATTGGAACGCTCAAAATAAAGCAGGAACAAATCGGTTTGGTTCCTTTTGCTTCTTTTATCTATCTTTCATAAATATCATAGATATATTTAGCGACTTCATCGAGACCGAGTAAAGGGGAAAATATTGAAAAATGAAATTATGGGCTGCCTATTGCTGGGTTCGAACACCCGACACTCGCATTGCCAGGGAAACACCCTGCCCACTACTCCACAAAGTCAGATGCTCTAATAGGGTCAAATACTTAGGCTGTTGCTGGGTGGAGGGAATCAGCGGAGTTTTCAAAGTGGGGCGACCAGCGAAAGTTGAGATCTCATTGGTTTCTCTTGAGAAAAGTAGATAAAAAACTACACTACTAAACATTGATTTCTGCATGGCTCGAAATAAATCATAAGAGAAAAGATATTTCTGCAAATAGATCTACAAAAAAGAAGAACAGATTCTATATGATGATTATGTATAATTGATCATGTTTGTATCATTTTAAAACAATGGCCTCACTTGAACATAGAGCCCTATGAAGTCCATGACAAAAGTCTCAATTATGCTTTTTTAGAATCCAAGAAATAGTCCTATAAGCTGCTCCACAATACTACCATATACTGATATCATAATCCCTCACTGGAATAGCATTCAAGAGCAATTAATTTAACTCTATGAAAAAGCATTTAGTTCACAGGGACGTTTTTCAATGTAGGATTTCTCAAGAAAAATCACATTGAAACCCTCCAACCCTTTGTCATTGGTAGATAATGTAATATCAGTATGTGTCTTGCTAAACATTGCTGATGAGAGTATTCTGAATTTGTTATACAGGAGAAGATGCATATGATTCCTCTACAGGGCAAACCCTGCAACATGCTGTGTAGGGAACCCTACCAGTGAGGAGAGACTGGTCAAGTCATGGTACAGGCTTGCCACCTGGTGGAGACGGTTTGAAACAAATGCTTCCTCAACAGGAATAGTTTGCTATCAATCCATTATAGGCAAACTTTAAAGTGATCAGAGATTGGAACGCTCAAAATAAAGCAGGAACAAATCAGTTTGGTTCCTTTTGCTTCTTTTATCTATCTTTCATAAATATCATAGATATATTTAGCGACTTCATCGAGACCGAGTAAAGGGGAAAATATTGAAAAATGAAATTATGGGCTGCCTATTGCTGGGTTCCGACACTCGCATTGCCAGGGAAACACCCTGCCCACTACTCCACAAAGTCAGATGCTCTAATAGGGTCAAATACTTAGGCTGTTGCTGGGTGGAGGGAATCAGCGGAGTTTTCAAAGTGGGGTGACCAGCGAAAAATGAGATCTCATTGGTTTCTCACGAGAAAAGTAGATAAAAAACTACACTACTAAACATTGATTTCTGCATGGCTCGAAATAAATCATAAGAGAAAAGATATTTCTGCAAATAGATCTACAAAAAAGAAGAACAGATTCTATATGATGATTATGTATAATTGATCATGTTTGTATCATTTTAAAACAATGGCCTCACTTGAACATAGAGCCCTATGAAGTCCATGACAAAAGTCTCAATTATGCTTTTTTAGAATCCAAGAAATAGTCCTATAAGCTGCTCCACAATACTACCATATACTGATATCATAATCCCTCACTAGAATAGCATTCAAGGGCAATTAATTTACCTCTATGAAAAAGCATTTAGTTCACAGGGACGTTTTTCAATGTAGGATTTCTCAAGAAAAATCACATTGAAACCCTCCAACCCTTTGACATTGGTAGATAATGTAATATCAGTATGTGTCTTGCTAAACATTGCTGATGAGAGTATTCTGAATTTGTTATACAGGACAAGATGCACATGATTCCTCTACAGGGCAAGCCCTGCAACATGCTGTGTAGGGAACCCTACCAGTGAGGAGAGACTGGTCAAGTCATGGTACAGGCTTGCCACCTGGTGGAGACGGTTTGAAACAAATGCTTCCTCAACAGGAATAGTTTGCTATCAATCCATTATAGGCAAACTTTAAAGTGATCAGAGATTGGAACGCTCAAAATAAAGCAGGAACAAATCGGTTTGGTTCCTTTTGCTTCTTTTATCTATCTTTCATAAATATGATAGATATATTTAGCGACTTCATCGAGACCGAGTAAAGGGGAAAATATTGAAAAATGAAATTATGGGCTGCCTATTGCTGGGTTCGAACACCCGACACTCGCATTGCCAGGGAAACACCCTGCCCACTACTCCACAAAGTCAGATGCTCTAATAGGGTCAAATACTTAGGCTGTTGCTGGGTGGAGGGAATCAGCGGAGTTTTCAAAGTGGGGCGACCAGCGAAAGTTGAGATCTCATTGGTTTCTCACGAGAAAAGTAGATAAAAAACTACACTACTAAACATTGATTTCTGCATGGCTCGAAATAAATCATAAGAGAAAAGATATTTCTGCAAATAGATCTACAAAAAAGAAGAACAGATTCTATATGATGATTATGTATAATTGATCATGTTTGTATCATTTTAAAACAATGGCCTCACTTGAACATAGAGCCCTATGAAGTCCATGACAAAAGTCTCAATTATGCTTTTTTAGAATCCAAGAAATAGTCCTATAAGCTGCTCCACAATACTACCATATACTGATATCATAATCCCTCACTGGAATAGCATTCAAGAGCAATTAATTTACCTCTATGAAAAAGCATTTAGTTCACAGGGACGTTTTTCAATGTAGGATTTCTCAAGAAAAATCACATTGAAACCCTCCAACCCTTTGTCATTGGTAGATAATGTAATATCAGTATGTGTCTTGCTAAACATTGCTGATGAGAGTATTCTGAATTTGTTATACAGGACAAGATGCACATGATTCCTCTACAGGGCAAACCCTGCAACATGCTGTGTAGGGAACCCTACCAGTGAGGAGAGACTGGTCGAGTCATGGTACAGGCTTGCCACCTGGTGGAGACGGTGAAACAAATGCTTCCTCAATAGGAATGGTTTGCTATCCATCCATTATAGGCAAAATTTAAAGTGATCAGAGATTGGTACGCTCAAAATATAGCAGGAACAAATCAGTTTGGTTCCTTTTGCTTCTTTTATCTATCTTTCATAAATATCATAGATATATTTAGGGACTTCATCGAGACTGAGTAAAGGGGAAAATATTGAAAAATGAAATTATGGGCTGCCTATTGCTGGGTTCGAACACCCGACACTCGCATTGCCAGGGAAACACCCTGCCCACTACTCCACAAAGTCAGATGCTCTAATAGGGTCAAATACTTAGGCTGTTGCTGGGTGGAGGGAATCAGCGGAGTTTTCAAAGTGGGGCAACCAGCGAAAGTTGAGATCTCATTGGTTTCTCACGAGAAAAGTAGATAAGAAAACTACACTACTAGACATTGATTTCTGCATGGCTCGAAATAAATCATAAGAGAAAAAAATATTTCTGCAAATAGATCTACATAAAAGAAGAACAGATTCTCATATTTTCCTCCACGAGAGTCTCACTCTGGTGGCCCCTCACTCTCCAAGCCTAAGTCTGGTTCACTCTGTCCTTATGTGCTGGCAGAAGTCCAAGCAGATACTACCAGAATCGTAGTTTTTTAGATATTGTAGGTAATAGGTATAGTGGATATATTTGACATGCATATTTTCACTTATCTCTAGAATACCCTCTCCCCCAGTTTATTTACGATTTATGGCATTTTCCTTGGTGAAGTTCAAGTCAAATATGATAATTATGTATAATTGATCATGTTTGTATCATTTTAAAACAATGGCCTCACTTGAACATAGAGCCCTATGAAGTCCATGACAAAAGTCTCAATTATGCTTTTTTAGAATCCAAGAAATAGTCCTATAAGCTGCTCCACAATACTACCATATACTGATATCATAATCCCTCACTGGAATAGCATTCAAGAGCAATTAATTTACCTCTATGAAAAAGCATTTAGTTCACAGGGACGTTTTTCAATGTAGGATTTCTCAAGAAAAATCACATTGAAACCCTCCAACCCTTTGTCATTGGTAGATAATGTAATATCAGTATGTGTCTTGCTAAACATTGCTGATGAGAGTATTCTGAATTTGTTATACAGGAGAAGATGCATATGATTCCTCTACAGGGCAAACCCTGCAACATGCTGTGTAGGGAACCCTACCAGTGAGGAGAGACTGGTCAAGTCATGGTACAGGCTTGCCACCTGGTGGAGACGGTTTGAAACAAATGCTTCCTCAACAGGAATAGTTTGCTATCAATCCATTATAGGCAAACTTTAAAGTGATCAGAGATTGGAACGCTCAAAATAAAGCAGGAACAAATCGGTTTGGTTCCTTTTGCTTCTTTTATCTATCTTTCATAAGTATCATAGATATATTTAGCGACTTCATCGAGACCGAGTAAAGGGGAAAATATTGAAAAATGAAATTATGGGCTGCCTATTGCTGGGTTCGAACACCCGACACTCGCATTGCCAGGGAAACACCCTGCCCACTACTCCACAAAGTCAGATGCTCTAATAGGGTCAAATACTTAGGCTGTTGCTGGGTGGAGGGAATCAGCGGAGTTTTCAAAGTGGGGTGACCAGCGAAAAATGAGATCTCATTGGTTTCTCACGAGAAAAGTAGATAAAAAACTACACTACTAAACATTGATTTCTGCATGGCTCGAAATAAATCATAAGAGAAAAGATATTTCTGCAAATAGATCTACAAAAAAGAAGAACAGATTCTATATGATGATTATGTATAATTGATCATGTTTGTATCATTTTAAAACAATGGCCTCACTTGAACATAGAGCCCTATGAAGTCCATGACAAAAGTCTCAATTATGCTTTTTTAGAATCCAAGAAATAGTCCTATAAGCTGCTCCACAATACTACCATATACTGATATCATAATCCCTCACAGGAATAGCATTCAAGAGCAATTAATTTAACTCTATGAAAAAGCATTTAGTTCACAGGGACGTTTTTCAATGTAGGATTTCTCAAGAAAAATCACATTGAAACCCTCCAACCCTTTGTCATTGGTAGATAATGTAATATCAGTATGTGTCTTGCTAAACATTGCTGATGAGAGTATTCTTAATTTGTTATACAGGAGAAGATGCATATGATTCCTCTACAGGGCAAACCCTGCAACATGCTGTGTAGGGAACCCTACCAGTGAGGAGAGACTGGTCAAGTCATGGTACAGGCTTGCCACCTGGTGGAGACGGTTTGAAACAAATGCTTCCTCAACAGGAATAGTTTGCTATCAATCCATTATAGGCAAACTTTAAAGTGATCAGAGATTGGAACGCTCAAAATAAAGCAGGAACAAATCAGTTTGGTTCCTTTTGCTTCTTTTATCTATCTTTCATAAATATCATAGATATATTTAGCGACTTCATCGAGACCGAGTAAAGGGGAAAATATTGAAAAATGAAATTATGGGCTGCCTATTGCTGGGTTCCGACACTCGCATTGCCAGGGAAACACCCTGCCCACTACTCCACAAAGTCAGATGCTCTAATAGGGTCAAATACATAGGCTGTTGCTGGGTGGAGGGAATCAGCGGAGTTTTCAAAGTGGGGCGACCAGCGAAAAATGAGATCTCATTGGTTTCTCACGAGAAAAGTAGATTAAAAACTACACTACTAAACATTGATTTCTGCATGGCTCGAAATAAATCATAAGAGAAAAGATATTTCTGCAAATAGATCTACAAAAAAGAAGAACAGATTCTATATGATGATTATGTATAATTGATCATGTTTGTATCATTTTAAAACAATGGCCTCACTTGAACATAGAGCCCTATGAAGTCCATGACAAAAGTCTCAATTATGCTTTTTTAGAATCCAAGAAATAGTCCTATAAGCTGCTCCACAATACTACCATATACTGATATCATAATCCCTCACTAGAATAGCATTCAAGGGCAATTAATTTACCTCTATGAAAAAGCATTTAGTTCACAGGGACGTTTTTCAATGTAGGATTTCTCAAGAAAAATCACATTGAAACCCTCCAACCCTTTGTCATTGGTAGATAATGTAATATCAGTATGTGTCTTGCTAAACATTGCTGATGAGAGTATTCTGAATTTGTTATACAGGACAAGATGCACATGATTCCTCTACAGGGCAAGCCCTGCAACATGCTGTGTAGGGAACCCTACCAGTGAGGAGAGACTGGTCAAGTCATGGTACAGGCTTGCCACCTGGTGGAGACGGTTTGAAACAAATGCTTCCTCAACAGGAATAGTTTGCTATCAATCCATTATAGGCAAACTTTAAAGTGATCAGAGATTGGAATGCTCAAAATAAAGCAGGAACAAATCGGTTTGGTTCCTTTTGCTTCTTTTATCTATCTTTCATAAATATGATAGATATATTTAGCGACTTCATCGAGACCGAGTAAAGGGGAAAATATTGAAAAATGAAATTATGGGCTGCCTATTGCTGGGTTCGAACACCCGACACTCGCATTGCCAGGGAAACACCCTGCCCACTACTCCACAAAGTCAGATGCTCTAATAGGGTCAAATACTTAGGCTGTTGCTGGGTGGAGGGAATCAGCGGAGTTTTCAAAGTGGGGCGACCAGCGAAAGTTGAGATCTCATTGGTTTCTCACGAGAAAAGTAGATAAAAAACTACACTACTAAACATTGATTTCTGCATGGCTCGAAATAAATCATAAGAGAAAAGATATTTCTGCAAATAGATCTACAAAAAAGAAGAACAGATTCTATATGATGATTATGTATAATTGATCATGTTTGTATCATTTTAAAACAATGGCCTCACTTGAACATAGAGCCCTATGAAGTCCATGACAAAAGTCTCAATTATGCTTTTTTAGAATCCAAGAAATAGTCCTATAAGCTGCTCCACAATACTACCATATACTGATATCATAATCCCTCACTGGAATAGCATTCAAGAGCAATTAATTTACCTCTATGAAAAAGCATTTAGTTCACAGGGACGTTTTTCAATGTAGGATTTCTCAAGAAAAATCACATTGAAACCCTCCAACCCTTTGTCATTGGTAGATAATGTAATATCAGTATGTGTCTTGCTAAACATTGCTGATGAGAGTATTCTGAATTTGTTATACAGGACAAGATGCACATGATTCCTCTACAGGGCAAACCCTGCAACATGCTGTGTAGGGAACCCTACCAGTGAGGAGAGACTGGTCGAGTCATGGTACAGGCTTGCCACCTGGTGGAGACGGTGAAACAGATGCTTCCTCAATAGGAATGGTTTGCTATCCATCCATTATAGGCAAAATTTAAAGTGATCAGAGATTGGTACGCTCAAAATATAGCAGGAACAAATCAGTTTGGTTCCTTTTGCTTCTTTTATCTATCTTTCATAAATATCATAGATATATTTAGGGACTTCATCGAGACTGAGTAAAGGGGAAAATATTGAAAAATGAAATTATGGGCTGCCTATTGCTGGGTTCGAACACCCGACACTCGCATTGCCAGGGAAACACCCTGCCCACTACTCCACAAAGTCAGATGCTCTAATAGGGTCAAATACTTAGGCTGTTGCTGGGTGGAGGGAATCAGCGGAGTTTTCAAAGTGGGGCAACCAGCGAAAGTTGAGATCTCATTGGTTTCTCACGAGAAAAGTAGATAAGAAAACTACACTACTAGACATTGATTTCTGCATGGCTCGAAATAAATCATAAGAGAAAAAAATATTTCTGCAAATAGATCTACATAAAAGAAGAACAGATTCTCATATTTTCCTCCACGAGAGTCTCACTCTGGTGGCCCCTCACTCTCCAAGCTTAAGTCTGGTTCACTCTGTCCTTATGTGCAGGCAGAAGTCCAAGCAGATACTACCAGAATCGTAGTTTTTTAGATATAGTAGGTAATAGGTATAGTGGATATATTTGACATGTATATTTTCACTTATCTCTAGAATACCCTCTCCCCCAGTTTATTTACGATTTATGGCATTTTCCTTGGTGAAGTTCAGGTCAAATATGATAATTATGTATAATTGATCATGTTTGTATCATTTTAAAACAATGGCCTCACTTGAACATAGAGCCCTATGAAGTCCATGACAAAAGTCTCAATTATGCTTTTTTAGAATCCAAGAAATAGTCCTATAAGCTGCTCCACAATACTACCATATACTGATATCATAATCCCTCACTGGAATAGCATTCAAGAGCAATTAATTTACCTCTATGAAAAAGCATTTAGTTCACAGGGACGTTTTTCAATGTAGGATTTCTCAAGAAAAATCACATTGAAACCCTCCAACCCTTTGTCATTGGTAGATAATGTAATATCAGTATGTATCTTGCTAAACATTGCTGATGAGAGTATTCTTAATTTGTTATACAGGAGAAGATGCATATGATTCCTCTACAGGGCAAACCCTGCAACATGCTGTGTAGGGAACCCTACCAGTGAGGAGAGACTGGTCAAGTCATGGTACAGGCTTGCCACCTGGTGGAGACGGTTTGAAACAAATGCTTCCTCAACAGGAATAGTTTGCTATCAATCCATTATAGGCAAACTTTAAAGTGATCAGAGATTGGAACGCTCAAAATAAAGCAGGAACAAATCGGTTTGGTTCCTTTTGCTTCTTTTATCTATCTTTCATAAATATCATAGATATATTTAGCGACTTCATCGAGACCGAGTAAAGGGGAAAATATTGAAAAATGAAATTATGGGCTGCCTATTGCTGGGTTCGAACACCCGACACTCGCATTGCCAGGGAAACACCCTGCCCACTACTCCACAAAGTCAGATGCTCTAATAGGGTCAAATACTTAGGCTGTTGCTGGGTGGAGGGAATCAGCGGAGTTTTCAAAGTGGGGCGACCAGCGAAAGTTGAGATCTCATTGGTTTCTCACGAGAAAAGTAGATAAAAAACTACACTACTAAACATTGATTTCTGCATGGCTCGAAATAAATCATAAGAGAAAAGATATTTCTGCAAATAGATCTTCAAAAAAGAAGAACAGATTCTATATGATGATTATGTATAATTGATCATGTTTGTATCATTTTAAAACAATGGCCTCACTTGAACATAGAGCCCTATGAAGTCCATGACAAAAGTCTCAATTATGCTTTTTTAGAATCCAAGAAATAGTCCTATAAGCTGCTCCACAATACTACCATATACTGATATCATAATCCCTCACTAGAATAGCATTCAAGGGCAATTAATTTACCTCTATGAAAAAGCATTTAGTTCACAGGGACGTTTTTCAATGTAGGATTTCTCAAGAAAAATCACATTGAAACCCTCCAACCCTTTGTCATTGGTAGATAATGTAATATCAGTATGTGTCTTGCTAAACATTGCTGATGAGAGTATTCTGAATTTGTTATACAGGACAAGATGCACATGATTCCTCTACAGGGCAAGCCCTGCAACATGCTGTGTAGGGAACCCTACCAGTGAGGAGAGACTGGTCAAGTCATGGTACAGGCTTGCCACCTGGTGGAGACGGTGTGAAACAAATGCTTCCTCAACAGGAATGGTTTGCTATCCATCCATTATAGGCAAACTTTAAAGTGATCAGAGATTGGTACGCTCAAAATATAGCAGGAACAAATCAGTTTGGTTCCTTTTGCTTCTTTTATCTATCTTTCATAAATATCATGGATATATTTAGCGACTTCATCGAGTCCGAGTTAAGGGGAGAATATTGAAGAATGAAATTATGGACTGCCTATTGCTGGGTTCGAACACCCGACACTCGCATTGCCAGGGAAACACCCTGCCGACTACTCCACAAAGTCGTAGTAGTGTAGTTTTCTTATCTACTTTTCTCTTGAGAAACCAATGAGATCAACTTTCGCTGGTCGCCCCACTTTCAAAACTCCGCTGATTCCCTCCACCCAGCAACAGCCTAAGTATTTAATAGACTATTTCACTGACGATTTCAGATATGTACCTAACTGGGACAGTAAAAATTATGACTGTAAGTGTGCTGGGGGATTCCAGACAAGCAGCAGATTTTGTGTGTTAGACTAGGGTCGGCAGGCACATTTCCCTCATTTTCAGATAATCAGGCACAGAAAATCAAGATTTCAAAAATATTCCCATCACACCAACCCTTAATAGACTATTTCACCGACGATCTCAAGACATTTCCTAAATAGAACAGTTGAAATTATGGTCCTACGCATGGTAGGGGGTTCTAGACAAGTGGCACATTTTGGGTCACTTTGGGAAGGGTCAGGACTCAGATTTGCCTCAATTTCAGGGTGTTGACATGGAAAATCAAGATTTCAAAAATATTTCCCCTTCAACAGGCCTTAATAGACTATTTCACCGACGATTTTAGATATGTACCTAACTGGGACAGTAAAGATTATGACTGTAAGTGTGCTGGGGATTCCAGACAAGCGGCAGATTTTGTGTGACTTAGACTTGGGTCGGCAGGCACATTTCCCTCATTTTCAGATAATCAGGCACAGAAAATCAAGATTTCAAAAATATTCCCATCACACCAACCCTTAATAGACTATTTCACCGACGATCTCAAGACATTTCCTAAATAGAACAGTTGAAATTATGGTCCTACGCATGGTAGCCCTGGGGTTCTAGACAGGTGGCACATTTTGGGTCACTTTGGGAAGGGTCAGGACTCAGATTTGCCTCAATTTCAGGGTGTTGACATGGAAAATCAAGATTTCAAAAATATTTCCCCCTCAACAGGCCTTCATAGACTATTTCACCGACGATTTCAGATATGTACCTAACTGGGACAGTAAAGATTATGACTGTAAGTGTGCTGGGGGATTCCAGACAAGCAGCAGATTTTGTGTGACTTAGACTGGGGTGGGCAGGCACATTTCCCTAATTTTCAGATAATCAGGCACAGAAAATCAAGATTTCAAAAATATTCCCATCACGCCAACCCTTAATAGACTATTTCACCGACGATCTCAAGACACTTCCTAAATAGAACAGTTGAAATTATGGTTAATTTAATTTTTTTATTTTCATAGTGAAATGAATATAATTATTTCTGTTCACATTATTTCAACTGATTTTTTATAATCAAATGATATATGAATATATGATAATGATATGAAGGATGCTTCAGTCTCATTGCACCAGAGGCATGGTGTTCTTATACCTAATTACACCATAGAATGTTGCATGCTCTACATGCCATCTAGTGGATAAGGTGTTAAACTAAGGTGTTAATGCGGCGCCGCCTTGCAGCAAAGGTGTGAACTCGAGAACAATAGCGAGGCAATCATAAGTAGGCCAACACGGGTGGGTTTCTTATCCAGGTCTTCTTGTTCGTGCTATTATCTTCTCTGCCACAATCGCCATACTAGTACAAGTATATATGTAAATTTTAAATCTTGCTAGAGGAGATCAGACAAGTGATATTGGCCTTTAAATTGTATACCGGTAGATTATCCAAAATACACAGTTCTAGTATCGGAACTTCTTATTCTATTTATAAATTTGGGTGAATAGCAAAAACAAACCTTTAAATCAATTACCGGTACCGCTAAATAAAATGCCCCCCCCCCCCCCCCCCCCCCCCGGCAAAAACCCTCAAATTCCTCCAAGTTGGCCTACGGGTGTGACTCTTGGTGTGAAGTCTCCTGTAGAGGGCGCCACACTCTCTAGATTTCTATACGTGACACAAGATGGCGGTCTCAACCAACAACGGGAAAGCTTGGTCATGTGATCGATACGGCAAAAACATGGCGGAAGGGATGCCGCAGGTGGCTGTCAAACTCAGGTAGGTATTCCATTGTATATATGTCCTATGCAGGCCGACAGCTGAATTACATACGATTGCCATAGGCTTAGTGGCTTAATATATTCTATGATCTATCGATATGAGAAGCAAATTATAGAATGAGGAGAGGAAAGTGGAAAATATTGTGCAGAGACGCCGTCTCCACGACGAAAACATTGCCAATCTTTGGCCGGCATGTTCTAATAGGTATGTATACCACAAAGTGCAACTATGTTCACTTGGGTATACAACTGGTATCACAACTAGTACTACTTTACTAGTATGGCTGACTAGATATGCATGTACCGAATACTTGGTGGCTCGAAGATCCCAACAGTTCTACAGGTTTCGCCAGTGTTTGCCCAGTTTGCATACCACTTGGACAAACGATAAACGGAAACTTCACTTAACCGGCTACTTTGGGAAATAACGAACGATTATGTCGTTTAATAAAACGGTTTATGAAACACGTCCCAGGAGTGCTATTGAAATCCTAAACTGACTACATTTTAAACTACAAGTTTGGGCACAAGTCGTCAATTTTGATTATTACATTATTACTTAGATCCAGATTTTTCGACATTGTCTGAGGAGAAATTATATTTTGGGGTTGAGAAGTAGGCTTATGGGTTCAAAATAAAAAAAACTTGGGTTTTAAAGATTACTTTAGCCTAAAGTTTACCTCTCATATGATGCCAGGATCTTACATAGCTAATTACATAGCTAAAAATGCAAGAACTCTCAGAGGCTTTGCCTCCCTGTCCCCCATCATTGATCGTGTTGCCGAGTTGAGGGGGGGGTGGGGGTGGCTAGCTTCTTTTTCAATTTCTTAGGCCCATGCCTGAGATATTGTTTTTAGATTCCCAGGTCATATGGATTGTATGAGTAATGACATTGACAGATATGTTGAGACATGTAATGTATACCCGGTACTTAGACTTTAACAACAAGAAAAAGAGACTTGATCTATGTTCTTGGTCTAAACAGTGCCAAAGACATTCACATTCAAATGTGTAACTGTAAGATCCTTTTCTTAAACATTTGGGTTATGTAACCGAGCGCAGATAAAAGGCATGTATTTCACATCAATTTCAATCCAATTGCTGTTTAAAGTATTTCGTGGTATATCAACTTCAGCATTGAGATTTACTGATATCAGATGGGGATTAGGTGCATAAGGCACTTAAATTGCCATTTCCTTGTGGTCAGGGGTCGCGGATTAAGAGCTCCAGTTCTGGAATCAAATGCTTGTTTTCAGCTAACCAATATTAGAACTACCTCTGTATGGTAGATCATTTATGTATTTTGTGGGGAGAGGGGCAGTGTTATGATGTCTTGTTGGTGACCCAATGTGTATTTAAGACAAAATATCGTTAGCATTTTAGAATTATATCTAGAGTTTCGTATCCTATGCTGTCAATCCTTGTCCGGACAGAGACGGTGATATGTATACCACCCGTCTCTGTGGGGATGGATGTATACTGTGCTTTTCCACTGCTGTTCCAGTAAAGGAAATGATCCATCGCGCCGATCCACATTCTCCCTCCATTCTCCCCTCATTCTTCACCAAGATGTGCCATTTCCTTCTTACCCCTGTCTTACCATAATCGGTGGTGTTGCACCATTAGCGCTCCAGTCCCCCAAGATTTTTTTTTGTCATTTCCGTGATCAGCACTGGTTCAGAGCACTCTCTCCACTGGGCTCAATTAATGCGATCGCGGAGATACCCACAAGTCACACCTTCTGGTGGGCGTTGGCTGTATTATTTTGCCAGCCGAGTTTGCTGCTGAATCGATGGAGGACTGATTGGCTTAAAGCGGCTATTTCCGTCAGAACGGATCATATTTTCCCCTCTTTTACAGCTAGATTCAGCCAAATTTGACATTTATTTGCTTTGTTTGCCTAATGCAGATAGATATTTATCTCTTTTTTTCTCTCTCAAATTTTGACCGTTTTCGAGCATTGCCAATACTACAGGAGCCGTGCAGTGACCACTATCTTGGATGTGTATGGGAGAGTGATCGACAGCTCATGAATTTCCGCTGAATATTGCAGTTAAATGAATAGTGCAAGCAAATAAAGATAAGTGTTTGATGTTATGAATGTGTATAGCACACTCTGGTGCTAAAATCATGACCAATCTTTCATAACTGTCTGCACTTTCTGCCTGTGCTCGCAGGTTAGCAGGTTGCAGGTTTTGCCCGTTCATGTTGATCCCGTTCATGTTGATCCCGTCTGTTGAAGTATAGGCAGGGAAGCAGTCAGCGCCAGAGCTATACTCGCATCAAACCTACTGACCATATCTGATTTTTCTAATGTCATCGTGAGTTTCAAAACCCATGGTAGTCACCTCTGAATCTGACCGATATACTGCGATTAGTGAGAGAATTAGTCAAGAATCGGAGGAAATTGTACTGTCATTACCTGCGGATTATACGCCAATTATGTGCCGATCGTCACAGCCCTAACTCCACTACAACTCTACTACCAGGAATGCGGGGAGATTAGGCCCCGATGTAGATGTAACCAAATGGTCGGCCCCAAATCGGCCCTGCATCCACTGCAGTGGAGCACCGCCTTACACGACTGAGACACGACTAGGACACGACCACCTGTTTTAGTGCAATTTGCTGCAACATCGCCACTAAATTTGTATAAATTGATATTTCCATATTTTTTTTAATTTCCCAGTAACATGCCTGAACATGCATCATGTGGTCTTAAAAAATAGATTCATAAACGATTATCATTTGAAAATAGAATAGCATAGCTACATATATTTTGTTATGTATGCATATTAGTTTTTACATCAAAATGGAGTTTTAACAAGACGTGGCATAAACACCTCTATGGCAAGCCAATGCTACTTTGAATATGACAACTTTCTTTGAGTTTTTGAACCATGCTGCTATTGTGTCTCCAGGATCCTATTATCCAAATTGACAGCCGTAGCCCAACCATGGAAACGGGTCATAGATCCGGTCACTCTCTAAACACAGTATTGTTCGATTTAGTGTAAATCCAAGCATGTTTCATGGTTGTATCCTAATTAAAGTATACCAGGGAGGTTGGGTGGCCTGCAACCCTAAATAGGATTCACAACAAATTGTTACAAATGAAAAAAAGCCAAATGGCTGATGGTCAAGAAACCGACTGGAATAGCTTGTCTTGGGTAACTGTCATAGTACTCCCAACTACTCTGCCCGATGCCGCACAGTGATCTTTAGCAGCTGTGCAGTCAACTGATTTCAGGCTGGTAGCCGTCGACCGGCTAGTACAGCTCCACTACACCGTTAACTACCTGGCCGTTTGGTGGTAATTTGGTATTTGCCGTGCATGTATATTTGTAAAACCACAGCCCTCGGCCAGTAACGACCACCTTATTTTTGCTGAATTGCGTATACACAAAGAATTAAGTGAACACAGAAAACAATATAGCAACCCCTGTCAGTCACTGTACCAAACATATATCATATTTCTTAGGGAATAGATGTTTTAAGCTCTAATTACTTTGGAAAAGAAAAGTAATGCTCCCGGTATTTTTTTCGTTTTATGATTTTCTATGGAAATGTGCAGAAAGGCTGCTGACCGACAAAACCTATTTGAATAGCTTTTGCTGGGTGACAGCAGAGTGCTCCTAATGGCCGTACATCGCTCTTCTGTCACCTTGGGCTCGACGGTAGTCACCGGTTAGCAATCGGTGCTGTGGAGCAACCCCATCTGGTCGAGTGCCAGAAATATGCATTCAACTTTTGAAATAGGATTACGACCCCGGCCACTGGCTGACACAGGTCGCCTACCAGGTGGGGCCGATAGCTCGCAGAACGTCAACGGTTGAGTTCACGGTGAGAAAATAATGCCTGTCAGTGTGTCTGATGGAACAGGCCCATGATTCCTGATGGACCCCATACTGGTCGCCCATGTGCAGTCAGTTCTTTACTCACATCCCACTGGACCAAACTAAAGAGGCACTGTATATATTATATACAGGAAAGCAGCTAACTCAAAGAAATCACCTAGATCAACCAGGCAGCATACCTTGTTATTTCAACAGGTTATACCAATTTTAGGAAAGTAAGCTTAACTGAACAAATTGGACGTTAGACTAAACAAACAAACAATCAAAGAATTCCTGTTGCCATTTACCGTAAACGGTATTCATTACCAAAGGCTCTGGAGCTTATTCAGGAAGTAGTGTCTATTTTATACTAAATGCCAAATATAGAAAAGGTAACATGATGTCATGACAAAGGGTCTTATGGATCACAGTGAACATATATAAGGATCACAAGTAGAAATAGGTGGTTAAAGAACTGGACTAGTAATCCCAAGATTGTTGGTTCAAGTCCCACGGCAACTACCGTTCTCCCTCATCCCCAGAACTGGCAAACTGACTCTCTCCTCAGTGGGGGTGGGATTTTTACCTAGATTCATCCCCCATATTGACCACCACCCATGTGCTGTAAAATCAGTGAGAAAAGCTGAATCATGAGGACGTCTGAAAGGACCAGTAATTGGTTGACAATGAAATAAGTAAAAATCATATAGAATAATCTAGACCTATATTAGAACAATGGGATTGAATCTATGGGAGTTAAACCATACTGCTTGCTAATCCTGCCCTCTACACTTGAAATAAATTTTCTCCACACCAGAGAGAGGTAGATGGTCCAGTGGGGATCAACATATCTGAAATTTGAGGGCATGTTGAAGACGGCAGTGTGAGGCATTTCAGTAGCCTTCTTACTACATCTGCTTCATCAAGCCAACGGTATTTTCATGATCGTCAGCCTGGTCCTGGTAGCATCGGCAACAATGGTCGCGGCACGAACAGGTTGTGTGTGCGTGGCGGTGCATGCTTTTCTACATATGACTGTGTCCCAACTTGTACACAAAATCTTCATGGCGCACCTTTAAAACAACCATGTACTGTCTAATGCTAGATTTGTATTTAGCTCATTACCGAGGCGAATTTATTTGCGCCGTTTTTATAGATTTGAAAAAGAACGTTCGACAGTGTGCACCATGGTAGGCTTCTACAGAAATTAGCACAACTGGAAATGTCCCCTTATACGGTGGAAATGGTGCACATTGTATCTGACAGATAGAAGACAGAAAATTACTTTTTGTAGTGCTTCCTCTTCATGAGCTGAGGTGGCCTATGGCGTTCCGCAGGGGTTGGTTCTTGGACCAGTTTTGTTCCATGTACTATATCAATGACGTGGTGCATTGTTTTGACGAGGTTAAACACACTTTATATGCTGATGACCTTGTGGTCTATCACTCTGATAAAGGTCCAGGAAATGTAGTCACCAAAATGCAATGAGCATTAGATAACTTTACACAATGATGTGATTATTTAACAGGCTTGGAATCACAGCAGTGGGGGGTGGTGAGTTAGCTCAGTGGCTAAAGCACGGGACTCGTAATCCCAAGGTTGTGGGTCTGAGTCTCACTGCAGCCACTCTTCTCCTTCATCCCTAGCAGTGGTAGATTTACTGCTATACCAAAGGCCAATCGTTATCATACCATATCTATGTGGTGTGGGAAGAAAAATAATTCTCATTTCGGTAAACGTGTATGGGTGAGATTTCTACCTAAATTCATTACATGGATTCGATCACCACCCTTGTGGTGTAAAATAACCATGATAAAGTCTGGTACCTGTAATGGTTAACTGGACGTTAAATCAAACCAACCAACCACAGCAGTGTCCGTTGATGCTAAATATATAGGAGAGGGATCCCAAACCAAAAGAGGGTGTGTCAACCTGATGAGTTTAAATGCAAAGACATTAATCTCCACTCATGTTGATCGGTTATAATCCTTTTCTTCAGTTTTGAGCGGTCCACATGCTAGATTTGCCTTTTATGGGCAATGATGCTATTTTTGAAGTAAAAACAAAGCTTATTAACTATGTTTAATTTACTTGGTTTGTATACGACTAGTTGTACTACGCGGTAGGCAGAAGTCCGTAGGAGGATCTGAGAGGGTGTATCTGGATGCAGAGATAGCCCACCTGTATATCCTCACCCACCTGTCAGACTTAATGTGCTGGAGAAGCTCGGAGTCTCTCCAGGTGTTATCACCAGCACCCCCGTTGTCACCTATACCGATCGCATGGTAGGCGCGCTATCCAATGATGGTACTATGAATACACGGATGGTTTGTCTCTAGGAGAGTCACTTGCTATACAAAGACATATTGATCCTGGGTGTCATGTCAGTAATAAAGGTGAGAGACCGATCGAACAGGTGAGTTGACAACATGGGACTAGTGGTGTGGTATATAGAATACACCTGCATTTGATTTATTTCATCTCAGATCATAGAAAAATTCCGGATTAACGAACATTACCCATTACCCATAACATTAACCATTGACAAAAGGTCTCTTTGGAAGGTGCTTGACACAGAGTTGTAGGTAGAAATAAACAAGTCTTTAATGCTCTAGTTTAAACAAGGAAAGCGATGTTGAATTACCATATGGTATTTCTGCGCAAGTTCATGCTAAGTGACTATAACAGATCAGTACCACCAAGGCCAAGGCCGACCTAAATTGAAATTCAAGATTTTTTGACGTGGGTATATTGTGGGTCGGTATGGCGGTCAGCTGAAGATGGTTTTCATTGTTTCTTTGGGTCCCTCACTTTGATGGTGTGTACATGCTTACTCCAAGAGTTTTGCTCATACTAAAGAGTCACGTAGGGACGCCTGTATGTGACAATTAGCGTATCGGCATGGATCCTCCAAGAAAATCCTTATTTTGATTTTTAGTTCGTGAAATTGTTTTTTTTTTCTTGCATAAAACAAAGAGAGAATATATTGGACCTCATTCACACCAATAAACAAATCTCCCAACACACCCCAGCCTCATTCCATGACCAATAACGAAGTCTTTTCACTGTTTTCTCAGTCTCTTTGAGGCAGTAATTTCCACTCTCTTTTTTTTTAATCAGGTAAGACATACAAATTCACCCATAAATGGGCGTTCTTCCTTGTTGTCATGGTAACAAAGACATACAGTATATATACAGGACGTACAGGACATACCAGACATGGTCTGCTACTGGCATGGTCGGGATAAAGTGTTTATATTTCCACAATATCTGGTCTACTTAGGAGAAAGCCTTTTATTTGTAGTTTAAAATAAGAGGTGTCTACGCTTTTTTGAATTTCTGCAGGTAATTGATTCCAGACCCTTGTACCGAGATATAGGGACGACTGTCTATATTTTTCTGTCCTTGAGGGATCTAGTTTCACTAGGATTTTTTGTTGTCTTCTTGTTGGTAAGTCTGAGTTGTCTTTGTGCATTGGGTCAGTTAACCACCATCGCACCATCATTAGTAAGTGAATCATTCTTCGGTAGTTTAGGTGCTTTAAAACACAATTTTGGTATAACTCATTTATAGACATTTCCCTTATATTTCTTGTACGGATAGAAGTTCGCATGCAATGGTGGAATGACACATTCAGGCGTTGAATGTCCCTTCTAGTACAACTTAGGTATATGAAGTCGACGTAATCAAATATTGGTAGCATACATTGCTTCACATGAAATTTGTATCATTATATTTTCATGACTCCAACTACCATCCCTGCTATCTAGAGGTAGTGGATGCTGTTTAAGTCGAAGCTGTTTTGGAAAGTACTAACCACACCACACGAAGGATGCTTGCGTCATGAACCCCAATAAAATAGCGATTTGAACCTCCACACACCCTCAACACATGAAACAGCACTTTCATGTGTCCGTCACTGACATGTTTTCCTCTCGGTCTCTGTTATCCTGACATATTTGCAGAGCATACACGAATATTACATATACACGTTTGATTAAACGTGTTAATAAGGCGTCTGTGGGAAAACTGTAGGAGGAGGAGAATGATAAAAAAGGTGGCTAACGCTAGAGAAAAGATGCTAAGTAGGCGTCAGTGATAATTCTAGCTGGGTATATATATATATATATTCAAAGGAGAGGAAACCTGGTCAGGTGACCGAAAATAACTAATAATGACATGTGTGTAGTCAGTATGGCTTCTGTATAACACATTGATACCTGTCTTCGTGTCTATAGAATCCCTACACCCTTGTTCTGTAGCACACGTTGTGGAATATACATAGCAGCCGGACCTTGTTCCAAAAGAAATCAATAATTCAAGAATCTACTCGGACGTGATGAGGTCTGTATGGTGTGGTAGCATCCACTAAGGTGATATCAATATCAAGATGCATCACACATTCGCTCGTGTAGTAGCGACTATAGTGACTTCAAAAAGTCACCCCAAAGATAAAAATCATCAATTCTGTTGATATTAAAGGTTTTGTAAGGGTAATCTAAATGCACCAGCACTTTTATATGCATTTTTTGCTAGATTCAAATCGATTCATTCCTTACGGAAAAGCTTGATCTAGTAATGACTCGTGTGCAGACTAATCACACCAAGCTGACACATTGGTACCTCCTCAGAAATGAATTCGCACCTGTGTGCCAACATTGCAAGACTCGTTTGATCCTGGAACATTTCATGCTACTTTGTCAGGCAACAAAGGAATGCAGGGAGAAATTCCTGAAAAAATGAAAAAGAAAACCAATATTACCGATAAGATTTATAAAAAGCAGTCTCCTGGTATCTCAAGGTAATATTTGTTTTTTTTATTATTTAACAAATTCGCCAAAGTTGTGGCGGTCTTTAATACATGCTCCATGGCATAATAATCACACTGTTTTTTTTTGTATTGCAATCCCTATATTAGAGACCAGCATATTCTACCAAAACAAAATGTTAGTTATAGTGTTTGCTATCACAACCAGTTACCCAAACTCACCTATTGTGGGATAGTCGGTAATAACCTTAGATATTTCTTATAAGCCCCTTGCTATCTTTCACCTTCAAAGCCTCACTCTGGGCATTCCATAGTTTATATACCCGATATAACGGTGATTCTTTTTATACTGTTCATCTCATTAGAGTATAGCTAGAAATGCTAAAACCACAGAAGGACTCGTAATTCTTAATTGCCTTTATCAGGCGCTAGATCAACTAAACCAAACCAAAGCACTTAATACCAATGTGAGTCATACATGCTCGGCATGTCTTCAAGTCGCTGTGGTCAGCGGAGTGTTTTCCTGCAGTATTGATTGCCAACAGTACCTCTCTGGCCATCGGGGTCTCATTCTAACCGCCACACACCTACCACCCCATCCCAGGCCTCACACAGGTGTCATATTCAGGCGCGCCCTCTTCCCTCAACCCCATTCCTGGAAGCATTGTTGCCGAGAGTCAGTGAGAGTTGGCTCGTCCTCGGGTCGGGAGCTGGTGGCCTGTGGTCGCATTGTTTTCCTGGTGCCTCACCTGCTGGGCTTGTTGCATGCCTACCTGTACTCTGATTCTCCAGCGCCACGTTTGGATAAATAGCAACTGATCAATGCCTAGGTGCCTGCTCGCAACCCCCTCCCTTGGCACGGAGCCAGGTAATCGCTAGTGGTGTTGCACGCGGCGAAAATAAATGGTACACGCTAAATAAAGGTCCCTTAACACTGTCTTGGAAATTTCTCTAAATATTATTGGATAGTTATGTTTGAAAGTAATTTTGTTTTGAAAATGATCAAGGACATCATTGGCTCTGTGTTTCCCCTCGTTCAAAATTAAAAATCCTTAAATCTATGTTATTGTGAAAAAAGGGGAAGGAACAGTAAAGCATGCATCGATCAATACAAAGGGACAGTGATATCTGCTTGAATATTCTCCGTAATTTACAACAAGTAAAGGAATGTGCTAGAGAGACCCAGGCAGATTGTATAGGTTTCCTAATTGTAAAGATTCATTTACACTTTTCTCACCGACAGAAATTAATGCTAATGCAGGAGTATAAAGAGTACATGTATTACAGTTTGAACTTCCCCACAGACACTCAGCCTGATGCCCTGGCCGTCATCGACATGGTTGCCATGTTTTCCTGGTCCCTCAGAGTCAGTAGATCCCATATAAAAGATATTTCCTCTTGTTCTTTTCACCCCCAACTGGCATACCTAAATACAGTACTCTCTTATATATATGTCTAGTATTTAAAGAAATGCTTTGGAGATATATTATCATTGAGTTGTCTCTACTACCCTCATGTTTACCAAACACCAGTGACTGGTGTCAGTAGTCTAAGTACACACAAATAAATATACATACATGTATTCTTTTGCGTTGGCGACAGGGCAAACACTAAAATCCTGTAAAATCGACCCGGTCTCGTGTGGGTATGTCATCAGAACTCATTCTGTCACCGATTAACATGGTTGTGTAGATTCTGCCAATATCTGCAGTAGCCATAGACCTCCACTGGTTCTCCAAACATCTATGATATAGTAAACATATATGCGTGTGATACATTTGTATCATGAATCCCCTTATCTAAACTATTGATTGAATGGTTTGGGTGAGACTGACAACTATAGGTGATACCCTCAGCCTTTTATTGATCATATTCCAGGCATGAGGATTATCTAATACCAATGCTTAATACAGTTGTTCCATTGGCCTGGCTGTGAATCCGTCCCCGCCGGGCACCAGCCACACACATGGCGGGCGTGTGTGGTATATGTTTGTAGGCCTCCAACAACTGCTATATTTTTTGTTTAGGTTTGATGGGCTGTCGCCTGTTACACCCCCTTGTGGCTGTCGGGATTGAGTGTGTTACCTCCTCAACTACACCAATTGCTTAACCACCTGATAAACGACCAGCGTACGATGCTCGAGTGAGGTCGTGGAGTCAGCCCAACGGAACACGCCTTCCATAGAGTGCCTAAAGATCCGTTATCTAGAAGATACACAAGGACTGTTTCAATCAAATGAGTCCAAACAATTAATTTTTTTTTTTTTTTTTTTTTTTATTAATTAAGGGGTCGGCGAAGAGGTCGTACTCACAGTTCGTACCCACAACGGTGCCGTTATTTTTGTCTCCCCTGGAATTACTCATTATCAGCGATAATTAACATTCAATGTTTAGTAATTAGGAGCTCAGGTATATGAGATGGTTAAATGGGTATAGAGGGAGACTGCTTAATTTCTTTAGATTATTATTTTAACAAATTCACCTCAAAGGTGGTCGTCAATTTGTAGTTTCTGTAGGTTACATCTAGATTCCACTTTACTCCTACAGATACGATCCAGGACGTAGTTACACTGGACTGCACTCTAACACAGCATCCCCGAAGTGGGTGACAGCTTGGAATTGGCGATCCTTTTAAAATCTTGTACCATGTCACCTTTTTCGACCAATTACAGCAATGCAATCGTGGCAGACGACGATTGTTAAAGTTTATGTTGTCATGGCTATCTGTTTGATGACAATGATGTCAACAAAGCCTGGGATATCTATTTTTGCTGTCTTGCCTTAATCATGGGGCGTTTTTGACAATGTCAAGCCATTCCATTTATAAGAAAAAATAGTACTTCTAAAATGATACTTCTAGAAATACCGATGGTCTGCTGGGGTGGACAGAAATTACCAATCTGTTCACCCTTTTGGTCGCCTCGCCTCCTTGTGGTGCAGACCGGATATGCTTGCGTGCAAGCATAACTAAAGTGACCGGGGTGGGTGGGGAGATAGCTCAGTGGTAAAGAGCATGGGACTTTGTTGATTCGGGTCCCACTGCAGTCACTTTTTTCTCCTTCATCCCCCAGCAGTGGTAGATTTACTGCTATATCAAAGGCCAATCCTTCTCATATCATGTCTATGTGGTGTGGGAAGTAAAAGAACTGTCACCTCGGTAAATATGTAGGGGTGGGATTTCTCCTACATTCATCTCATAGATTCGATCAAATCCAAAGTAAGTCTAATTGAACAAATTGGACGTTAAACTACCAAAACAAACAAAACAAACAAAGAAACAAAGAAATACCGACAAAGACAGGGGTATCATTATTTATACTGGTAGTGGCTATTGAACTAGATATAACTATATGGAAAAAACAAAGCAAGCACAACACTATGATAATAATGTATCCCACCACCTTACCTAAGTGATATGACGAGAAAGATGTGGCCCTCCATTAATCAAAAATCAGCATTTTAGTGCCCGTTGTTTCGTATGTTATTAAGTAAGAAAAATAATGTTTGTGTTTTCATAGCCATTGATATATATCACGTGGAGCCAAATAACTACCCGGTGATGAGTAAGGGGATGTATTCTTATTCTCCGTTTAAAAGTTTCTTTACTTTGAGACTTGTTTGCTTCAGTGTCTAGGTCATTCCATAATATATAGCCCCGATATTGGGAGACCTTATCTTTTTTCTTTTTTTTCCAAAATTCGGTTCTTGGTTTGCCTGATTAAAACTGTAGTTGAGATTGCGATCTCGGTAACTTACATTTATCATCATGGGTGAACTATATCCAATAATAGGATAAAAAATCTTTGGTGAGTGCTTTCAAGAATTATATATCGAAGTCGTCTTTCGAGGTCAATAAGTGGGGTTACAGCAACATTTACACAGTGTTCCCTGCCCAGATATGTCTTACTATCAACATAGCCTCCGGAGACTTGGATATAAAGATTAGTGACCAGACTGAAATAGAGCAGAATGCAACAAAGGGACTTAGCCTTATACATTTCCATGTATGCATGACCAGTTCCAATCTAGATGCATGTGAAGGAATACAGGTGTTTAAGAGGTTTATACTGCGAGTTCCGGGGCTTTTTCGCATTGCCTTTGAGAAAAACTTTTTGTAATTGAAACACAGTGGTAGCCCTGTGTAGTATCCACACGGCATCTCATGGTGAATTCATCATTTACAAAATATTCTTTAAATTTAATTCAATTTTTAGGTCTTTACAGCATGCTTAAACTTTTGACAATATTTATATCTTTAATATAGGTAGCTGCTTCCACAACTTTCTCCTCATATATATAGCATCGCCATTCCTAGCTTACCATAGTTTCCATTGATGGGACCGTTGAATTAGATCAAAATGGGAGACACATTTATCAACGCAGGCGTTCCATTGACCGGGTGATTGAGTGTCCGCGCACACGCTCACAGGTATAATGGTAGGTCTGTGTGTGTTGGGTGCTGTAGGCTTCATTAGTCAGGTGGTGATACACAGCAGCGAATCAATACGCCAACCACTCCAGTCCCGACAAAGCCGCGTTATGCATTAATTGATGCAGGACTTATGAACGGCATTCGTTTGATTGCTGTCGAATCTATCCGTATCTGAGATAAATATAATCATGTGCCTCTATAGATACCGAATGTTTGCTATCAAATAGCTTTTGTAATCCGTGAATAGAAAGATCATGTCTATTTTGTAATGATGATTTCCTTCTGTCAGAAAACATGAGTGCTGCTCGCATGTTTCAAACCTATCAGACCATCAGTGAGAAAGTCCAACACTAAATGCAGTATTCTATCGTAGTTATATAATTGAAATTGGTGTGACAAGTTTACACCCTGCCTGTTTATGAAAAAAATCTCCCTTTGCCTGTCTGTATTAAAAGAAGGCAATGGTGGTGTATCTTTCTCATAATGCCTGGTGTTCAAAGTTACTGGAATAATGTTTTACAGTTTCTATTAGACAAACTGGAAAAAAAGATTGGAAATTAAGTTTTCTAAAATGTTCTAAACCATTATAACTATGGTTCAGCCCGCACCCCAAACAAAAAAGAGGAATCTACCGATTTAAAGAGTTTTAAAGCGATATTGTTGATTGTGAATTTAGCTACGTCAGTTACTCACGTACTTTGCTAGATATTCTGTCAAACAAAAAAAAGTTATTAAAGAGTTCATTTGTACATATATGTAGAGGAAAAAGAACCTGCGTGAACCTGCTTTCCTAGACTATTATTTGTTAATATTTAGGAACGTTTCTTCTTTTTTCTCCTCTTTTTTTTACTTTTTTAAACAGACTATTATTTGTGGCATACATTTGTCAAGGCATTGTGGTCATAGAAGAGAACGTCTTTGGGTATCATTTGGTTAGTGGCCCATCTCATGTATTTAAGCTCATAGTGTATGTGTTCTCCTTCTTGCAGGCAGCCTGTGGACAGGAGACTACAGTGATGGCGCCGTCCGGTCTGTAGCCCCCTGCTCTACGACCTACTCAGGAAGACCTACGAGTGGGCACCTGACACATTGGACTCTTCCCAGTCGCCACGCGGATCCCTCATCGGTCTTTAACTTCTGGGCACACAGGCCCCATCTCCACCACCTCTCACACTATAGCCTCTGGTACCCAACGCCACCATGTCTACTGTGAAACAAGTTGGCCTCATGGCCGCTGGGTGCCAGCCGTGGAATGTTGATGTTTGTGCAGCTTCCGGCGACAGGTTCGCCTACTGTGCGACTCTCGCTGTTTATATATACCAGGTATGCAAGGCTTCATATTGGTTCATATGTTCACGTTTTTCATCGAAGGCCCAAACTTGACTAATAAAGACTAGTAATGAGTCTCAGAGGATTGTCCAATGACGCGATTTTAAAAGAAATCTAGATCTCGTTATATCATCTAAGTAACGGTAAGCTTCAAATAAAATCTATCAATTATAGTCCCTAGTTCAAAAGCACTTTCTTCATGGAACTGCCTATGTTAGCGCTTTTCTTGACGTGATTCCTCTTTGATAAAGTGAACCCTGTATTCAATGTTATTCAGAATTGCCATCAATTAATTTTAAGCTAATAAATCTTCTCATTCTCCTCTGCAACCTTCACATATACAGCTGGACCGTAAATACAACGAGTTCAAGCTGCACTCCATCATGTCGGAACACAAGAAGACCATCACAGCCATCTCATGGTCTCTGCGCAACCCGGACCTGTTGGCCTCGGCCAGTGCCGACAACGTGGTCATCGTTTGGTCGGTCGGCGAGCAGACGGTGGTGGCCCGGCTGGAGAATACGCGCGGCGCCCCGGTCTCCATCGGCTGGTGTCCGCACGACAAGGACGTGGTGGCCTTCATCTATGGCCGCGGCCCGCTCTACATGTGGAACCACTCGAATTCCCAGCACGGTGCCATGTCTATGCACAAGGAGGCGCAGGGATTCTCCGTCGAGATCTGCCAGTTCCGCTGGCATCCTAAAAAGACGGGAAAGATTGCCTTCGGTCACGTTGACGGCACCATCTCTTACATATGCCCTGGTCAGTGCATCTTATTTATCTGTTAAAAAAAAGTTAATAACCCTCATGGTTCCTGAAACAGAGATGGCAGCTTTCTAATCTTTCCACCTTTTCGTTTTCAGAAAATACAATTCTTTAACATGTGTTTTTTGTGTGTGCATCAGTTATAATAGGAAGTGTTCCTGCCTCGTATTCTAAACTTCTTTTAGCATGTGTAAAACAAAGATAATATTGGTTATCAAGAAATTGTTTGACCTTCTCCCCATACATTCCGTCCCACGCAATGGCTGACACCGACACATATCTCGCATTCTCTTGGACTCTCTGAGGCAATAAAATAATTCCATTTTTTGCTTGATATTCCTGGGAAATATAAAGATGTAAAATTCTAAAAATTAACTGACAAACAACTGGGGAGCATGACGCGGTGTACAGAAGTGGTCAGTGATTAAACATACCCAGTCTCCATCTTATGAAAGTGAAAGGCTGAAATAATTGATGGTCCCTAAATACCCTCAGGGTCCCCACAACCACAAACAAACAAATTCCATCTTCTGCCGTGGCTTTAGATGCATAAACAACTGCAATGCATAGTGGCATTCATTTCTATCTTCACTAGCTTTGTCCGAAAATACTTAGTTACATAAACAGCAAGACGGTGTTAAGACCAGCCATCCCAACCAACCTTGGCTGATTTGGAAGTATAGCTATAGTGAGGTAATACTCAATGCTAATAGGTGTTCAGTAGTAGCAATGGTGAGATTGTACTAAAGTCTAATAGGTGTTAAGTAGTAGCTATGGTTATATCGGTGCTACTTCACTTCTACTAAGAGGTGAAGTAGCACCTATTTGCCAGACATGCAACACTCCGCTGAGTGTAAAACATCTTATGCTACACTGTCAGGCCACCAAAGAGAACAGGAAGAAATTCCTGAAGAATGTGACAACATTGCGCAGTGTTTTTCATAACACTGGGAAGAAAGAAATTCTTGACTTCCTCAGGGAATGTAAGATTTTCGATAAGATATGATTGAGAAAAGTAAGATGCCTGGATCAACCAGGCAGCATAGCTTGTTATTCCAACAGGATATGCAAATTCGAGTAAAGTAAACCAAAGTAAGTCTTATTGAACAAATTGCACGTTAAACTACCCAAACAAACAAACAAATGGTTATTTCGTACCAAAGGCTATAAAGTATTTAGCAATAGCAATGGTAAGATGGAAGGTGCTCATAACCGTTTAGCTATATCATGATGAACGCTCCGTGGTGCAGGGAAGTAGAAGAACATGATTTTGTTTATTGAGAAACGCATGCAGCGGTACAATGTTGTCTGTTGTCGCAACAGGAAACTTGTCATCATGTTTGCCAATATATATAAACTTGGAGAATACATTAAAACCCCGCTTCCGGGACACCCCGCTTAAGGGGTCATCCTGCCTAAGGAGACAATTTGCCCGGAATGGAAATTTGTTCCTCGATTATGAGTTTATTGTAACCCCCTTAAGGGGACAACCTCCTTAAGGGGACAACCCGCTTAAGGGGAATGTCATTTTGGTACAGAATACTTTTAAACCTCAGTTAATGGGGCACTTTGGAGGGACACCGTATCAAATCTGATGAGTCTGTGTGGTGACAACACTTCAGATTATCTTGATTATTTGTTTATTGTGTGTGATTTAGGCACATGGACTGGTTTCTAGAAAATTAGATACATGCAATGGCATATGTAGGCTCCTGTAGACATCAGGTAGGCGTTTGTTGGGTGTCTGTGTGGTTATAATAGTGTCTATGTCATAGTATCACCTGTTTGTAGGTATTATATACCACATAGCCTAACCATTGGCTGCTGAAAGCCCCGCTTAAAGGGGCACCTCGCTTAAGGGGCCACTTTAGCAGGGTTTTACTGTAGTAACAAAATGAAAGCAATTGTTTGAGACCACTCTTGGTGAGATGGTGTCAAAGGTTTTGCGTGGTCAAGAGTAGCTACAATAGATAACCTTTATTCATCATCCCCATCTTCTGATCGAAAGTTGGAATGACTTTCATGTCAACAAGAATATCAGGCCTGACTTATCCACCTAATACAGACTGTCCATAGAAAACACATAGGGAGTATGTATTACCATACCTGGAGCATGTACAGATATGTTGTATACTTTGGGCTGCAAAAACTGGTGCATATGGAAAATAGTGTATATGAAAAAATAGTGCATAGCTAAATGGACTAATATTGGTATGTCACTTGTCAGGAAAAGGTGGATACTGAAAACAATATTTACTGGTTTCAGATAAGAGCCGTTGTTTGCTCCTTGGAGTTGACTCTGTGCAATGTCCTCACATGCTCTTGGATAGTACTATACGTCAACTCCTTGGAGCATACGACCGCTTGTATCTGAATCCAGTCAATATTGTGAATGTATTGGTTGCAACACATGTGGTGTCCGCCCAGAACCCATCAGATGAAGGCGTTACACGCCAGCAACCACAGTAGCTATATAATATTTATCCGCAACGCCTCACTAACGTATTAGATGGAAACGTTGTGCCTCCCTCATTATCATTCAGAAATATACATTGAGGTCTCAGTACTACCGCAGCAATGTAAAAGAGATCATTTATTGTTAGATGAAAAGAAACTTAATTGCTTTTATGGTCTTCTAGCCTGCATCGTGGTGGTGAAATGCAGTATCAAGACTCGAACACCACGCCGATTAACCATATGCTACCTCATTTTGCTGTATTTCTCATATGTCTCTTGTGTAAGAAAAATATCCGTTGATACTAACAGAGATATAATAGTCTGACATTAATGATGAAATATTTATGAGTGGCGTGAACTATTTTTCCCGGATGATTGTATTCTTATTGACCGGAACGGAGAATGCACAACTTAGTTTTATTGAGGTTGTGCCAAGTGGTACGTTGGACGTAAACGTGCCGTTACATGCCATCTGATCTGTTTATATAATAAGGTAATCCTTCGCTCCCTGCGTGTAAATTATGTATGCTTAAGTCGCATGCCATGTTGTGATATCTTTGCTACTCAAAGCCTTTATATAGGTTGCCCTCCACAACATGTTACCATAAGCTATTTTCTCCTTAGTTTTGAAATTCATCAGTCATACATATTTCAATTAATCAGGAAAGCACGTTCTAGGATGGTATTTTGTCAATACTTTTAGCAAATCAAACTGTATTGCACAGTTCATTAAATAATTGAATACTCAATATGGCTAGTATAATGACCAATCTTCAAAATGTTATTGAACCACTGCGTTGAGTCCGCATGTACCAACAATTAACCAGAAAATAGCACTTCCTGGTAAGTTTATAGGTCTTGGATTTTAGGGAGTTTCGTTCAATGGAGGTATAGCAAAGATTTTTCTGTATTTTATCAAGGGGCAGGTCACCGAATGGAATGTTTCCACCAAAAACCTCACCAAATATTAAATTGTCTCTGTGATTTATCTTAAATACCTCTAATTAAATTTGAATAATATATTTGGATACCTGACATCATACCCTAACAACGGTGTGCAGATAGTCTTCCCATCATGGATAATGTCCCCTGGAATAGCCGTATGATAAAAATGATGCCCCATTGCTAACACCGCTTGAAATCACGGTTGCTCCCCAAGCCATTCCCATAAGGATATATCTATGCATACTAATTTTGTTCTGCAATCGTGATTTTCTTGTGAGAGAGAAACCAATGCATGGTTGGAATGCTTTGTGAGGATATGAACCTTTGTTTATTGAAAGCTTTATGATAACTGAAAGCATACTTCAACTTCTGAAAATATTTCCGTATACGAAATTATAAATATGGGATTTATTTTTGAATCATCCACTAGTTTGTCTTACTGTCTGTATTTTGATATATGTAGAATAATAGGATCCCCTGCATTGTACCCAGGCAGGCCCACGATTCAGTGTAGTACACGCGATGCTGTACTACAGTCGGTACTTTGTATGACTAGTTTTGTACGATGCATCAGTGGTCCGTTTGGAGTCATACCTGTTTATCACCGTCATACAAGGAGCAGGTGGTGGAGGGGGGGCACTACAGCTTAATGTCACACAAAGAACGAGTGTACGTCAGATCTGTCACCACTCAAAGAAGTGTCAAGCAGTGTGTTAATTCTATCATCCATAGTGAGCATTCTCTTCTATTCTTGGATACCTTTTCCTCAGATGTTCTACACGGTCTCAATTAAGATATAATTGACCGCTTTAGAATTCTCTGAATTTACAGCTCCAAGCAACAAATTTTTAAAGCACGTTAACCAACTCAGGAAGGTGTCTGAATTAACGAGATAGAATGGAAAACACCTATTAAATAGAGCCGTGCACCTTGCGTTGTGTTTCGCTTGAGAAATTCAGTACGTGATTATATACGTCGACTTAGCCAACCCCTCCCCCTCCCAAATAAAAGGGGGAACATCTAATTTAAAAACAACGTTAATGTGAACTGAAATGGGTAGCATCACTCGAGAAGGAGTAGAACTAATGCTTTTGTTTTCTCTTGTGATTCGCTCTTAGAAATGTATAATCAAAAACAAAGCACATAGATATTAGCATTTTACGGCTAAGAAAACCAGAGAACCCCAGGATCCGTATACTCAAATACATGTATCGCCATAAAGTTTGAACCTTCTTGACAAGTATCGACAGAGTGACAAAGGGTGGTTGCTCAATATTATTTTCCTCTGTTTTTTTATGGGCGACTGGCATTGTATATCTTTTTGGCGAATCACACACTTGACCTCGGCAGAATCACCCTGCCCTTCATCTACCCATCATTCGACCTTGGGGTTTAAGCACGGGGCTGTCGCGGCCCTGTCTCTGCCAGCCACATTGCCAGCCACATGCGAGTACCTCATCTATGTTTACTGTTAGTCTCACATCTCCCGCATGCTTTACCGGTCTCGCACACCTGAGCTTTCCCTGCCTGTTTTTTCACACTCCAGAGTCTTCACTGATTACCTTAGATGATCCTGTGCGACCGACATTGTAATGTGCAGCTGATAGGAACACACTAAACCGTTTTAGTAAAACATGTGATAGATTCTTGCGCCATGATAATTTTAGATTTTGCAAATGGATTCTTGGTAGGAAGCGACTATCAGCAAATGGATAACGGGAAGTTAGATTAACCTTCATATTTCTCAGAAGAACTGAGGGTAGTAGTGGGTTAAAAGTGATCCTGGTAAATCCAGACGAATCAGTTTCGTATATGAGGAAAGATATTTACTGTGGACGAATTTGTTTTCTCTTTGGTCTTTCAGTCATTTTGTTTAGACCAACAACGTAGTTGTTATTTCGTACAGAACTAGCAAAAGACCCTAAACAAAGTACAATCTGAGACAGTTGATGCGTTTCCTTATCATCATACACCTGGAAATCATTGGGAAATGATGCCGTTTTAATTACGTAAGGACATGCTCCACTAGACCGGCGATGTGGCATGAAAAAGTATGCCCCTTTGTGAGCTGAAGTATAGAGACCAGGGTTGTGGAGTAGGTCACACCCCACCGGCAGCAGCCACACAGTAATGACTCGGCCGGTCAACAGCCGGCAGCCGCCGACGGTGATCGGGCTGGTGGGTTGTACACTGTAAACATGTTTAGCAGGTGCCCAGGAGAGTCGAAAATCGCCAGCACGGTGGAGCACGCCTTTACATAGTTCTCAATTCAACTAGCAGCCCATAATTTTATACGACATGGCCATAGTGGGTATAAGACCAAGGGATTATTGGCAATAAGAAATTTAAAGAATGATTGCTAATAGTTGAAAGAGACTGCAGAGACAAGCCCAAACGAACAAAATAAGATGGCTGTGTCATATTTATGAGAATCGTGACTCAAAACTGCTGTAATCGCCATGATCATGTAGATATGTTACACAAAGCATAGAGATAATTTCTTAAAGAAGAAATTGTATTTATTGCCTAAGACTGTTCAGTGTTTATGTCGATATATCCCAAACAACAAACATAGGAATAACTAACTATATTGCAAAATTTGCGCTAAATCTGTGGTATATTAATTTTCCATTTTAATGATATCATGAAGATTCAACACTATGCAAAGTAATGGTAGTTAAAAGGACAACATTGAAGAATCAGAACTGAATGCCGTTAACTGTTCACATCATATTGTGCATAAAACAGTTCCACTTAACAATTTTGTTTAAAAAAACATTTTGCTGGGAAGAACGAGAATGTAATTGTCGAAGGCAAAATAAAGCCCTTTTAATATATGTATATATCTGATCGGAAGTTCGTCCACATGTATTTACTAATATACCTAAGGACATGCCGACGTCTGTTCCACCGTTGGCAAATATCGTAAGATAACAAAGCCATGATGTAATTGTGATAGGCAGAATCAATGATCACAGTACAGTGTGGGTAGCTACGCCCGAGATACAAGCCTGGTAAATTGTATCATCATGTCGGTTCATAAGCAAAAGTCCTTGCTGCTTGATAGAAGACAAACACTGGCCTGTGGCTACAACCAATGTGGCTCTATACCACGCTCATGGTTTACATACTGCTGTGTATAACCTGCATGATATATGAAACGGTGAATCGTTATGTAATTATAATATTACCACAGAACATTGAATTTGGAGCACCTTCAAGGCCACCACCTCACTTCCTCCTGCGTGCCACGCCCCTGAAGCTTTTCAATACACGGACAGTGACAGTAGGACGCACGAGCGGGCGTGCATGTCGTTACCTCACGTGCATTATGTGCCGCTTCCGGCAAGTCGATCCTCAACATCGACCGGGGAACTTTGGGCCCATGTAGGTCAATTCCCCATAGAGAATAACAAAGTGTAACCGATTTTCATCTAGTGATGTTATCGATTAAATAGTTTTCATGTCTATAGATGCTGGTTCAATATATGCTGATTACCCATATTTTTGTATATTATATATTGTATATTGCGTTCGCCGAGACTACTGTAACCACGGACTTGGATTACAAGTCCGAACTATAACTTTGTAGTGTTGAATTTGGTGGGTAGCTCTGTATAATATCAGTGTATGCTATATTAGCCTCGGTTTCTTGTGTAATTGTATCAGTTTTTTGTGTGTGCTACATTTAGCACCCCTTCAAAATTTGATGGTGTCATAGAGCATGTGCCTTAGATTCACCTCCAGGGCGGGTTGGAAAGAACAGGTACACCTGTCATACCGTAGGCCATCACACAGGGGTATTGTTAGACACCAAAGACCATATATCTACCACCTTCCCACCTGCCTGCATAGCCACCACGCCCCCGCCTTAATAGGTGGGTGGAGTGTGTCTACTGTGTTTGCAGGAAGTTAAAAGACAACATGAATTGTCGGTACTGCAAGGCACTCGATTGCAGTGGAGAGATCATTTCCTCTTCCACTAACAGAACGTACTCTGCTAAATACAATGTATGCTGTCAGAGCTCTAATCTCATTTACATGCACGAGATGTTCCGCACAATATGTGGGACAAACCAAACGGAGGCTAATGGACCGCTTCCAGCAACACTTCTACCGCATAAAATATGCCCATCTAGATACTGACATGGGATACCATTTCAACACTGACGGCCACAAAGGCCTCGAAGATGTACAGATTACTGTTCTTGACTTCATCCACCAAGCTCCAGACTCTGAAGGCGGTCAATATCTGCGCAACCGCATTGAGAGGAATTGGATGTTCCGTCTGAGAACCCAAATCCCGTATGGTCTAAACTTGATAGACGCACCGATCTATTAACTCACGGGGGTCGCCACTCCTTCCAGTCCTAAACCCATTGCCTCGTCTAAAAAAAATTATGTTACCGGTTTAGTGACAACTTTATTAAACACTCGATTCGTCGAATAGACGAACCGGGACTCTAGACCCCCCCCCCCCCCCCCCCACCATCCCTGCTTAAATGCAAATATCTTTGCTTTGACCAGAGATCACATCTCCCATTTCCCCCATTTTTCCTTTTTAATAATTTATTAAAGTGGTCAGGACCTACACTAAGTGTATCCCCCTCTAAATGTGACAATGTCATATGCCTTGTCATATGCCTTAGAGACCCACCCCATACCCTGTCAATTGACAGTGTTTCAAACCAAAAACCTGCTTGGTTATATATGCATTCACTCAGAAAATATGCTGGGAGAATGACCACGCCAGTGTGATGTCACTGCCGTGTTAGGTGGTTGTTATGCCGCATTGTTCTTTCAACAATGTCTCCCGGGAGATTGCATAGCAACGGTTTGGTTCTGACATGTAGTTGTCATTCTCAAGGTAGCATCGGCTGTGGTCAGAAGTGCTCACGCCTCGTATTCTAAACTAAAAGACAACACGATGTTGCCCATATAGAAATCTACTGTAATTATCAATTAGAATAGCAACCAGACAAAATTGATACTTATTCATTTTGTATTCTCCTTTATCGCTCACTCGAGTTTGTTTTTGGTGTTTTTTTAAATTTTATTTCAATTCAATATCTACACCTCCAAGACGCAGGCAGTAATGCCATCACGAGTGGAAATATTCAGAATAGTCAATCTGTTGTCATGGACAAACTAAAGGATGTGCTCCTATACTTATGGACCATACTGGGACAGGCACATATAAAAATCCAAGGCAATGAGCTTACCGCATTTTCATAAACGACAGATAGTAAGATTTCCCTTTGTCAATGCAAAAAGCTATGTTATTGCTGTGGTTAGTATCATATCTAGTAACAGCTAAAGAAGGAGTGCCCAAGAATTGCCATTGTGTAGCATTTGCCGAAGTGATTCTATATGAATAAGGTCCTCCTCCTCTCTATTTCATCCACTTCGGTATCTGACATAGCTGGTGCAATGCCACTATTAGTAATCTAATAACATAGTATCATCTAACTTACGATGTTCTATTTTTACAATTTGTAAATGCTTGTTCTTTCATGTGAAAAATATGCAGAAAGACCTCTTTTTGATAATATCTAATCTCTTGCCATTACCCATGTCTCAATTTAAAGAATCACTGAATGATCAATAATTCCCTAATTAATATTTTATGTCACCACTCAGGTCTCAAATCTCAGAAGCACATGTTCCGGCCGGAATCGATGGACGGGTCGGACGACGAGGACCCTGTGGCCGCCCTGGAGTGGGACCCTCTCTCCGCGGAGTACCTACTCATGGCCAATACTCACACGGGCGTACGGCTTATCGACACGGAGACACACACAATTATCATGAACTTCCAGCTGCCCTCAGCCGCCTCGCAGGTCCACACGCTAGCCTGGATTAACTCAGCCCCCGGCATGTTCCTCACAGGCGGTGAGTTGAGGCAGAGGCAGATAATCTCCAGCCTTCTTTTGTGTGTTGACTCAAGGCTTACTGGTTATTGTCCGTCACAGACCCCTATGATATATATGGTTTGATTTCTGCTAAATTGACGATCTGAATTCTCAGTCCCGCCCTTATCACACGTAGAAAATATTCGCGTAAATCTGGCCAAGTGCATACAAATAAAATCTTTACCCTATCGCGCCGGGTACCCGCGGCAGGGGTACAGTCACGGAGCTGGGTACTAGTGCCAGTGAATACCGCCATGTGTATGGGAAAATAGTACATAATTAAAATGAACTGATATCGACATGTCACTTGTGCAGAAAAGGTGGCTAATAAATTCAATATAGACTGGTTTCAGATAAAAGGGTTTGTATGCTCCTCGGAGTTGACTACGCAATATCGTCGCATACGCTCGGATTTTACTACGCATCAACTCCTCGGAGCATACGGCCGCTTGTATCTGAAACCAGTCAATATTGTGTATGTATTTCAAATCTTTCGCTCTGGTCTGGTGATTTCAGCAAATACTGGATGCTACGCTCAGTAGCCAGCATCCCTTGTATGCTAGGCTCCATAATTGGACACTACGCTTCGTTTTCGGGAGGCGATGTTCAAACTACACAACCATGTAACAAACAACAGCAAATAATCATATGTTTCCTATCATGAATTAAAATATGAACTTACCAACTGTTTTCGGCACATCTTTAGGTATATACTGATCATTATTTGAAGCTCCTATGTCAATTCTTGACACAGTTCTGACATAAATTCAGAAAAAGCGTCATGTCCGTCAGTCACCCACTGGAAACCAAAATGTGCTGGCTGCGAAGCGTAGCATCCAGATATTATTTCAACTGGCATGTCTGAGTCCACAAATGTGCAGAAAGGGACATTACCTACATTAACGTCAGAGTTGGTGCTTTGGGTACAAAGTTCTCTGTAAACTGTAAAAATCGCAGACAGATTCATTTATAGAAGAAACACAAAATTATGATGAATTTATCTTAAGATTGAAAGGTGCTATTGACCTTCAACAGAAATTCAATTTGAAAACTTTTGATCACCGGAGAATATTCCCTTTCTTAATTGGAAAATATCGTCTTATTTTCGATTGATTTAAACTCTTCACTTTGTCTCTCACAACAGATGCTCACACAGGAGTGATGCGTTTATGGAACGTGTCTAAATCCACCCCCATCGAGAATATTCGATTAAAAAAGACGGGCTTCCACGCCTTGCACGTCTTCTCCACCACGCCTCTCAAAGAGTCGTCACTGAGCGACGCTCGCTCCAGCCTATCCTCGACCAGCGAAGCACTCCCGGCCATCTCGCCGACATCCAGATACGCTCTTCCGCCCGCGCATGCGGTCTGCACCTTCCTCGATGGTGGCGTCGGTCTCTATGATCTCGGAAAACGGAAGTGGAACTTCCTGCGTGACCAGGTAAGAAAATGGCGACAAACATTTTATTGTGTTTGTCACGAATGCACAAATCAACTTGTAACATAAAGTTGATCTCGAAATTTTCAAATGGTTTATACAGAGGCTTTGATTCTAACCCATAACCCCTGCATTATGATAAAGGCTAGGGACTATGGATGCAAGTCCAGCCTACAGCAAGAAGGTTTAATTAAGAATATATAAGCATCAGTATCTTTTGCTTATTTCCCATTCACACCCTTACAGTTGTCATGCAGTCGTGGAAATTCCTTTAAATAAAGCCCAAAATACCTGCGGAGTCCTATGCAAATGTTTTTTGACAACTTCAAGCTGAAACTTTCTTTAGCTCTTATATATTATATAATATACATGTATATTTTCTTTAGATCTTTTACAGATATAACGTAGATATGACAGGTATTGACTCAAATACTGCGACCTGTCTCATTCCACCCACATAAAGTGTTCAACTTCTTCCATCCCTAGGGTCATATAGAGACGATCTTTGACTGTAAATTCCATCCGGAAAACCCAAATTGGTTGGCCACGGGCAGCTTTGATGGCACCATTAAAGTATGGGATGTCAATACGCTCAACGCTGTAAGTACATTGTCTTTACATACAAGAATTGGCAAAAGAAAAGGTCTTTGCCAGTTACCTTTGACACAGCTCCTTTACTCAAAGATTACTATGCTAGCTAACATAGCGGAAGTTCAGAATGTTTGGATTGCTCTAAGTTAAATGTGAAGGGCTGATAAAATTGTTCTTTGAAGATGATTTTGTTAACTTTAGCAGACTCAATTTAGATATGCATCAGTGACATTGGCTACAGCTAGGGGCCACTAATGTGATTTTCAAGTATAAAATCTGTTGTTTTAATTGACTAGATTATGATGCTTATTATTAACAAATTTTAGATCTTTCAACCTTTATCTTAAGTCAATCGTAATAGTAAAAAAGGGCTCTGGAAACCTAACTCCTGCTGATTGTTTACTATGACATTACAGGATTTTGATTTGGTAAGTAGAACGCATGTTTACGGGTGTCTATGGTTGTATTAATTTGTATACAGTGTTGTGGAATTGGCCGTTTCAATGTGAATATTGCCATGTGGTATTTTCCTCCTTGCCAATTGTTACCTGTAAATGCCCCATACACCTAACTCCCATTGTATTTTTTCTTTAATTGTTATCGGAGCCATTCATTTTTCACTTTTGATAGTGGCACACATCCATTATGTGCATCACTAAAGAGTGCACAGTACATTGTTCCCCACCCCTTTTTCAACATCTAATTGCCTCTCTTGACCCACCATTTCAGCGAATGTCTTTTCTCCCCACAGATATAAGTAGCTTTAATAAGTCTAGACCGTAGCCCACTGACCTCTAGTTCTGAGTTGGCCGTGTCCTCTGTGGTCAACGCAGCAGAGGCCAAGCCCCCCATCGCTCAGTCCTCTCATACACAAAGCCCCCGACCGTAGACTCAGCATTAGCTTCCCACTTTAATGTGGCCTTGGGCGGGGTCCAACTTTGACAAGCCTCCACGGCACGGACCAACACGGCAGGTATATGTGAAACACACAGGTTTATGCCCTACTCGCTTACCTATGTTTATCTGCTTACATAATGCTATTTTTGCCGAGCTCAGGGAACATGAGTTCCAATGTGCTATGCGTCTGGTGTCACAGTTGTTCGCGATGCCGGGTGGGTAAGGGTTAACGGAGGAGGGGGAGGGGAAGGAAAAGGAACTGGGAGGGAGGTTATTGGATTGGTGGTGAACCGTATATGTACTCAGGATTCAACTAGCCATTGTAAACATTCCCGGCGATATTCGCCATGATACAATGACACTTTATTGAACGGACTGCGGTGTGCGTATGATGTATACGGACATACAGGACCTATAAAAACTGAGGCTATATTTCATTGACATGAGTGAATAGGTTTTTAGTGTGGAGGAGGGTGTAAATCCATCAATAAATCAATAAAAGCAGCACTCACCAGTTCTTATATATCCCATGATACAGGCAAAACACTACTTTAAGAGTTCTCATATTGCATGTAGCCTGAATTTCGTTCCACAACTGTTAGCACATTTTTAGCCTGTGCTTGATTTCATTGGGTAGTTATTCATAAATGTGTCGTTTTCCAGATATCATATATAAAATATGATTAATATCGGGTATACACTAGATATAACAACATACCATGCTGTACCTGATATAAAACTCGATGAGGTTGAATTTTATTCATGGAACTCGACCAAAGGCCTCGTTCCGTAAATAAACATCAAGCCTCATTTCATTTTGTATTGTCTATAGCATAGTCGTACAGTTATCAGCTCAGATAGATAAATTCTAACACAATATATATATATGCATATAAGATCCATTTCACTCTCCTTTCCCCTGTAAGAAAACAGAATAGGTAATCATTTCTACCAGAAGGTCACCAGAATAAACAAACAAGTCCTCCTTGCCCTCACAGGTGCACTCCTCTCCGGGCAATGAGGGTGTCATATACTCCTTGTCCTGGGCGCCCGCCGACCTCAACTGTATCGCCGCGTCCACCTCCCGCCAGGGGGCCTTTATTTGGGACATCACCAAGGGCCGGATCATCAAGCGCTTCACAGAGGTCAGTACAGCGCGGGCAGTCTCAAGGTCAAACTGGAACGTCTCTCTGTTAGGCATGAAAAAAATGTATTCGACTAATTATTACTATGTAATGTATACATTCTTAAAAACCGAAGGTGTAATTGGCCCCCCAGAAAGAGGAACTAGAAGTGATCAAAAGGTAAAAATTGTGGAATATAAGATTAAGAATATAACATCTCAATTACCATTTTCCCCAAAGGTGTCCTATACGGGACTGCCAACGAGTAATCTCGAGTTTGTGACACCAGGGGGCAATGACGTCGACCTACTGACAGGCAGTTCTGAGTATCCCTATGGTTATTGTCCATGGGAAATAATACAAAGTTCAATCATTTTTTTGTGTCATGAGTTTATAAAATAAAATGGTTTGCAAAATTTCTTCTCTCATTAAAGTCTTCGACAGGTTGATACTGTTGTACTTCATAAATATTCACCGTGAACGATAGTAAATTTGACCGATTATGTAGTCATTGCCCCATCCGGACTTCGTTTTGTGTATTGCTGCTGGTCTATACTGCTCCTCCATCTAGGTCTAAATGCTAGACGGATCTACATTTACCCGAGGTATTAAGGAATTTTGGCATAAGGCATATTTTATTGAAGGACATTTAAGATTAATATGTCTAGCTAGGCTATAATTCTAGTTAATCCGCGAAACCTAAACCGCTAAAGCTAGACCACCCTCCTGGTCTACGTTAATCGCACGTGACCACACGTGGTGCAGGGTAATGGTTTATTTCACATTTCACCCCCCCCCCCCCCCCCCGAATAAAAACAACCCCAAACCCATAAAGTGACAATTTAATTTATTTTCGCATGATTTCTGGAAGGGACGCGAGCATGCCCCTTTATGTTAAATTGTATAAGCAATCAAACGAATTTCATCTAAATTACGTAGTAATCTAGCTACTTCCTGATCCTTTTCAGTGTATTCGCTATGGCGTGCGGCACTAACTCCGACTAGCGTTATTGTCTCTATATTAAGCCGCAGTATATACATGTTTTCACCTGAGATATCTCCACTGTGTACATGGAGGTGTTTTTGGCCGCTCCGTGCATGTTGAGGGGTGATCACACGACTGGTGGGGTCACAAGGTGATGGCTCGTCGGCTCCAGGTTGTTAGGTGCGTTATCGATGTCTGAAATCAATATGGTGGCCGCCCGCCGGCTATCTCGGTCAGATTGCGGCTGTTTGAGGTGGTGAGGTGATCAAAAAGAGATCAGTGTCGATGTCAGAATTCGAACGGACAAAAGTCGTCTGCTCGCTAGCTGCTGGTGTGTGTCTGTGTGTGAGGGTCGATCTATGCAGGAGGGCTAGTATTTGTGCGAAGAAGTATCTCCTATGACCATTTTGGATTGTTCAGCTGTATTTTTCTTTGGCATTCTGGAGAAAGAAAATACTCGTAAAGTATGACATAAAAAGCATGGCATCAGGAGTGTCCTGCTAAGTCATCACTTGCTGATATACATAAATTAGTGTCTAGTAGAGAAGTGTACATATGGCTCATAATTTCGTTACACCTTCAGTACCAAACTATATACATTGAATCATTTTATATTATAGATGTATATAATACCAAAAGCTTCGTTGATTAAATACGTTTTCGAATACGAAATATTGAATATCAACAACTCTGATTATACACCATGACTGATCCCCTCGATCATACTGATCTGCGAAAATGGTATAATCAGGGCCCTTCTGAGCATTTGGGTCGCATGGGTTTATAGCAGATAGACTGTAGTGAATTCATACGTGCGAGCAATGTCAGAATGATATATGTGCTACTTAAAGGTATATGTGCCATATTCTATAGAGCCTTTCAGTATAGCTGAACATTGGTCGTCAGTACTACTATGATACGCTGAAAAGGCCGGGGATTTGACAGATAACTGGACATAAATAAGATACTGTTGATCTGCAGAAGTATGCAGTTGCTGCATGTTAACCAGATACTAAGACCGCAGATAAGTGGTGTAAGTATTGAGGTGATGTAAGAGTGATTGATGGGTATTAGTTGTGATAAGATTGTGCTACTCTTTGTTGCAGCATGGAAAGAGCAGTGTCTACTCTATAGCGTGGAACCACAAAGACTCTCGGCGTGTCGCAACATGTGGAGGAGATGGATACTGGTGAGTGCTATCCATTCTAGATTGATATTGATAAAGACCTGCACCACAGCAAATAAGTCATTTCTTTGTCTCATGAGATGCTTACTATGAGTATTTAACAAGACGTGCTCATGGATTTTTACGTTAGTTAGAGTGATGTCATGGTTTCTGTAAAATAGAGAAATCTTATCTTCACTATTTAAAAGCCTCAATAGAACCTGTGTATGTCTACCTCATATTGTTTCAGGAACCTCCTATACCCGATTTCCCTATAAATGTACGCATTATTATTTCAATGATTTTCAGGGTTTTCCATAACAAGCTCCCCGTAGGTGATGCATAGATGAATATCCCTGTTATACCTCAAGCACTTTTACCATAAAATAATTTGAATGCATAGCCAGAAGGTACCATCAAGCCGTCAAAATGTTCGACTTTTTTTTTTAATTCTATGAAATGAATGAGTCTCCTTAACATATATACAAACATCCCAGTGCTAAGAGCATGTGCATGTATTGTGCTGGCAGTTCTTTTCCCTCTACATTTTATTTCCAAAGAAGAGGACTAGAGGTCATTGCACTGTCATTATAAGAGGTGTTTACATATACAGGATTACCTCCTTGAATACGTTCACGTATTTGACTTGGAGACACACAGGTGCGCTGTTTAATGATGAGATTGGTTTTGCAGTGTGATCCGGCAGGTGGATGGTAAACCGGTGATAAAGTACCGCCACCCAGGGGCCGTCTTCGGCTGTGACTGGAGCCCAAACAACAAGTACGTACGCATACCACACCTATACCAAACCTCGAGGTTGTTTGCCAAGGAGATAGGATAACATTCCTTCTGTTTTTAATAAAGAAAAATGCACAAATGGATGTCTCTGAGGGATCTTTTGAAATATAGCTTTAGTTATCAGTTATAAAGCCATTTTTGAAGCCTTGAATATTATTCTTTCAGTAATTCAAAAGCAAGATATCATTCTTGGTCAGATGATAAAAACCAGCCTTTTATCGGGTTGATGTCTTTACGCATTATTGATTGCATTATTTCAAGTAACTGTAATCCAGTGAATTATGGAATAATTCTTTTTTTAAACAGCGTCAGCGGTGAGCAATTGGGCTTTGCCACGTATTGCCATTGAATTATATAATAAAACGTACAATGAATTAATAATATCAAGAGACGTCACGAGTTTGAGTCTGAGTTTATTTATGCCACACATTTTGTTGAAATTTAACCCCCAAAGAATATCTTATCTTATCCTGGAATATATTGATATCTAAAGGGGATCTTCCATTGGGCTGACTGCACTACCACAAAAGTGGTTGTCAGGTGGTTATAGCAATTGGTATATTAGAGTTGGCAACACGCTGTACAGGAAAACAAAAAAGTGCTTGAAAAATTGTAACAGCAAGAAAGTGTTGTTCGAGACCATTGCAAAGAATCATATAATCAGCTTTTGAAAGAGACAAATCTCAATTGTTTCTAAGATATTTGAAATCCTTGATAGAATCGAGTGAAATATGTCTACGACTTTGAATCGCCTAAAGATAGGCGCTGTTGGATCTTACTTAACTCTGAATTTCCTATGTTCTGTGTTATGTTAAAGGTTTCATTGTAAAAGTAAAGCTTTTCCCTGGATGTTTTCAGTTTAAATAATTGAGATTCCACCATTCCAGAGACATGATAGCGACGGGGTGTGAAGACAAGAACGTGCGAGTGTTTTACCTGGCGACCACTTCAGACCAGCCCCTTAAGGTGTTCTCAGGTGAGGCTGGCAGTGTGACCGTCTGTAGGGTCTCCTACTGAGTGAATCTTATACAGTCATATGATTCTTTTTCTTTTTTTCAAATTCTATGATTCTAACTAATTCATATAAACGACTTCTACGCAGTACTTTCCTTGGACATACATGTTGTAACCTTGAAGTTATTAACCTCAGTGACTCTAATCGAATTAGTTGTAATGAATGTTTGTCATACTGCTTGAATTATCAACTTTAAAATGCATATATCTTTGTATTGTATTTTCCCTTTGCTGACCGGTGGAAGACCACTTTTGTAAAAAAAAAAAAGTAAATGGATTAATAGACAATTCCGGGGGATCTTCATACAGCTACTCATAATTACCTTTGAGTGTACACACTAAATTTTTTATTTTTCTGTTTATCTCCAAGACTTCAACAGGATCTCTATTAAATATCCCTTTGTGTTATGTTATTTGTCCTTGTATAGGTCACTCAGCCAAGGTATTCCATGTGCGGTGGTCCCCATTGCGTGATGGCATTCTCTGCAGCGGGTCGGATGATAGGTAAGCATTTTCAGTACTAAGTTTATTCACTTCCACAAGTATCTAGGCCTGATAACGTCACACGGTTTTTTTAACACGCAATTCAGTTACTTTCAGAATGTTGTATTATCTTAAATACCTATGTACAAATTCAGTGAATATATATCTACCGCTGCTGGGTGTACATATTACGTAGTACGCCGTGTAGCTTTGTACCCACATAACACTGCGTGCTTTAAGCCCCTTATGGCATGCTTTTAACAAATATACGGGTCCTTATCTTTCGTTATTTTAATACACGTCTGGACAATTCCATATTTGTTATAAAAATTCAGCCTGTGCTGATAAGCCAAATTTTATATTAACTTTTGATTCAAAATAATTTAAAAAAATCTGAACTTCCTGTGCGGAGGGCTCCCCTCCTTTGCCGGGGTTTGGGGGCCTCCAAAAATGTATTAAGTCATTGAAGTTGTAGGCCTCGCATTTAAGGTTTAACTTTTGATTTGGGTCAAACATGAACCTCAAACAAAACAAAAATTCTAACATGGACCATTTTGTCGTGCCCGAGCAGCTCCATCCGCGTGTGGGACTACACGCAGGACACGTGCATCACGGTGCTGAACGGCCACACGGCGCCGGTGCGCGGCCTCCTGTGGAGCACGGAGATTCCCTACCTGCTCATCTCCGGCTCCTGGGACTACTCCATCCGCATCTGGGACACGCGGGACGGCGCGTGCATCGACACGGTGCTCGACCACGGCGCCGACGTCTACGGTACGTCAGCCGCAGCTTCGAAAAATAACTTAGCCACCAACCTGTTATTGTAACGTTAACGGACATATATCCAGCCTCATAATGAAGAGCAATGGGTGTCGAGAGAAAACTTATTTTTTATGGTCTCTCACTTATGTATATTAATTGAATACTTTCACTTGATGCGCTGTCTTTTTATTACTCAATTTTTACCAAATCACAATTGAAAACATATGAGACCGTACTAAACCACCATCTATCATATATCGGCAGGCATACAATATACCAGTTGATTATGGTCTTCAAATCGATAAAACGGGCTTTAAACCCATTGATATGGGGGGGGGGGGGGGGGAAACTCCCCACACAGAATTCGAGTCCATTCACTTAAGGGACATCCCAAGGAAGGGATCACCCCATGTAAGGGGACACTTTTACTCTGGAAGAACCCTCTAGGTATTTGATTTTACCAGGTGGAAGGAGAAAGGAGATTCGTGGTTCTGTATTTGTAGTGCGTAACATCATGGAAGTAGACTTCCCTGGTAACATTTCTACATGGAGAGTAAAATGCTGCCAGGGTAATACTTTTAGCGTACCAACAAAGGAACATCGGTATTAATGTTGAATTTTCGCATTTAAATTACTAGTTTAATGTCATACTTTTGAGATGTGCAATTATTAACACAATAGAATTTTTTTTAAAGCAGAACCATAAATGGTATTTTGACAATCGTAACCAACTGGATAGTTACGACGTAATAGAGTCGGCATGCTCATTCATTATTCTAAATCAACCATTCATTGTTTACAGCTGGCGATCCACAAAACTATTGAGTTTATCTATTTTTTGTTATTGGTCGGTCGGAGGTCAATGGAGATTTAGCGCTCGCCAAGTACCAACAGTGGCTTACTAGCGGTAAAACCACTCGGCAGTTACTCGTTTTGGTCCCATATTGAGAACCAATTTCAGGAGGATTTTACGAATTGAGAAGCAAGTTTTTCATACCCCCTTAAAGCATTATGCTCCGTTTGTAAACTGAGAAGCTTTTGTAATCTTGACACACTCTCAGAAACATAGCAGAATATTGTTGCTGAGATGTCGATGTCGTGTTTTAGTCACAAGCGCTGTATGACCTGAAACTGGGCGAAAACGAACAAATACCTCCAGATCAAAGAAACGGTGGAACGCTTGAGAAAACCTATGCTAGATGGATGCATTCCCTCCAGAGCAATGTCAGATATAACACATTCCAGAAGGCACCTGCTTAAGCAAAAGCTTGACAAAAAGTTGGAAAGCCTGCTGTCTGATGACAACCCCGTCATACTGGTGTACCTGAAAGGGACCATGAAAAAGACCAAGGATGAAATCAGGCAGGTGAGTGACTCCATTGCTTTGTGAACTTATGCCATCTTTGTGCCCTATAGGGCTGACGTGCCACCCGACGCGGCCCTTCATCCTGGCCTCCTGCTCGCGGGACTCCACGGTGAGGATCTGGTCCCTCACGCCGCTCGTTCAGCCCCTGGAGATGAACATCATCGCCGGGCGCCCCTGGACGGAGATCGTCACCTCGCCAGGTGAGTGTCCCCCTACAATCTTAGCCTGGACGTTTCTTGACGGTAACAAGACACCGTTTCTGTTTACCCGCTCCATACAACACCCTCTTTCGCCTCCTCCTTTATACAGAATTTTTTTTTTTTTTTTTTTTTTTTTTTTTTTAGTAACCTGGTTCAAAAGTGACAGGAAGTTGTCATTATCAAGGTAGCATCGGCTTGTAGTAGAGGTGTTATGGCCACGTCACACTAATCTCATTTATACAGAACAGACGCATATCACCATCTCTACACACATTACGATAAGAATGTCCCTGTGTAAACTGAGACGGGTCATTATCTTATCAATTGGCGAGTAGAAGAGGTGTGACTTTGTTGTGTGCCGCACCGTTTAAATATTTTGGGCCATTAAGATATATATAATATTTGGAACACTTGTACATTGTGATTGCTTTCCTGACTGTACTGACATTGCTTATGTTTTTACTTTGGGTAAATCTGCCATTTGTTATGTGAAAAAACGTTGTCCAAAAATTTGTTATTGATCAATCAAAAGTGACGTCAGAACAATGACATAGATTACCTATTCTACTTTCATTGATACTTTATAATTAAAAGTTGAGGGTATTTTATGGGTTGTGCATTTATTGCCATGTGGGAAACTGAGATTGTGTCTTTTTACCAAAAGAATTACAGTGTGTAATAGGTGAGAATTCGTGCAGTATTTGAACACAACTTTTCTGTTATTCTACTACACTCCGTTCTTATTTACTAACACTTACTGCGTGAGGACGAGACTTATGCCACACGTTCTACGAACAACTACTCTCTTGGTTTATATTCTCATAATAATGACACGATTGTCTATAAAGATGCATTTTCTCAACTCGGGTTGAGTCACTTTGCTATGAAACAGAAAATTAGGATTATTTCTATGTCAAAAAATCCAAATCCAACTATATTGACAGTTCTAATTTCACATTGTCTAGGTTTTTGGTTTTTTTTACTTTTGCCTGTAATGGTTAAAAGGAAAAAATTATAATTTCACATTGTCCACAAAGACATCACATAGAATCACCAAACCAAAAAAGTCACATTTTCAACCAGGTTCCACGCCTCGGAGTCAAAGTTAATGCTTCAGATGCTCCTTTCGGCTTTAGCTCCAAGCTATGGTAGTTCAATGCTAGTTCCGGAGGTGCACCGCATTACGTATTGAGTGCAGACCTTGTGTTTTGCCCATTTTCCACTTGAACTCTGGGATGACGTTCAGATTTACTATGGTTGTCTTTAGATGACCCTCTGCATGATAAAGGTAAATGACTCCGTCTTTTGTTGTCTTGATCTTATAGCTTTGGTGACCTATCGTCGTGTGTGATTAGACCATACCGTGACTTTAGCTGTAAACAGTCCCCACGCTGGTTCCTTCGCTATCTCTGAGCCCTATGACTAGCGCAGGTACAGTGCTCTAGTGGTCCAGGGTGCACTCGACCATAGAATCAGGCTAGCAACTGGTTCCACCCAAGCATTGATGTAGCACACACATCAACAGATAGACTCATCGGAGACGACGATTCACTCACTATCCTACCACTAATATAAAATCCCATAGGCTTAACATTGGGTTTCCGTATGCCACGCTGACTGGCATACATAGTTTTATATGCCACTAATGGCATACAGCATTGTTATCACGTAATATTCCAAAATCGAGGAGATAGGGTAGGATAAATTCAAAACCTGATTCGTTTTGGCTTCGGCTGAAGTTTTGGCTTCGGACTTCACTCGGCTTCGCCTCATGAAGTCACCTTGCCAAACTCCAGTCGTGGAATACGGTGGCCAAGATTAAACCTCATCCAGTTTTACGATACTACCTTTTACAACGATTATTACAAACGTGCAGAGCACTGTACCTGCGTCGATCGTAATGCTTGCCTGGAGAGGTACAGACACCCAGCCTGTACCCGCCATACTGCTAACCTCCCTTCCGCCTCAGTGAAGCACTCTTACGTAGATCCTGTTTGGTTTGAATAAATTTGATGATATGATTGAAAGCGAGTGGAAAATGGGAGATCAGTGTAGGTAGACATTAAGAGCCACCAAAGTCCTAGATAATTTTCAAAAGGATTAACCTCTTCAGATGATTTTTTAAAAGAAAAAACTCGCAGGAATATTCAAATGAATTTCTTGTCCTCGATACCTCAATAATAGGAAAAGTATTTCCTATAGCGGCCATCAAATGAATGTGTCCAACTTTGTACATTGTACTTTCACTTCTTAGAATAACGATTTTTTTCTCCTGATATTTTTCTCTTAAAGATAAATACACAGTGAGAAAATAGTTGTTTTGATACATCTAATAGTAGGTTGGTACTTCTAATCTTATGATTGGTCAGAGTTTAAAACACCACGGAGGTATAAAGGCTAAAAGTGAAGGTGCTAAGTCATTAACAAATTATTAAGCATAGTATTAATTGCTATTTGTAAGACAAATACCTATGCCATCCCTCCTTCTCCGATTGGGTGCTTCCTGAACGGCCTGCTACTAGACGATAACTTTCTGAACTGACAATAGCTCTAAGCTTCCTATAACAACGTTTCTGATAAACTAAGGTTTGACTTTTACTAGTGTTGATATTGCCACATCAACCACGACCTCATCTGAGTTTACAATGTGTAACATACTGTTTCTGCTAATATCTACGTTGCAATGGTAGCCCACAAGCGTAAGTATTATCATAGCTTAGCTAGCTATATCGATTTTTGAACAGCACTTCGTGGATCTTTTCCTGGTCACTTAATCTGGGGTGGAAAGTCCACATAACGCTACTAACGGCTCGTAATTAACCAACTAACCTTCTCACCATTCAATGCACCGTAAAACCTCATTTGACATTATTGCGTTTCGTCACACCTAATAAACTAAAACACATTGTGTGTCATTAGAATTCGTCAATATTTCCCCTCGTTATAGCATTTACACATTTCTATATTTAGAACTGGAAAAAAACATATTCAAACGTCTGAACATAACCCACGTTCCACTGCACTCACGGGATGTTCACTCGAATGTTATATATAGATCTGTCCCCGATCCTGATTCCCGCAACATTTGTCATGGCCTGAAAACAGTTTTCTCTTCTAGATGTTGCTTTGGAGATATTTTGTTTGGTACAGTAAAACCCCGCTTTTGGGACACCTTGCTTAAGGGTACACCCGCTTAAGGGTACACCCCGCTGAAGGGTACACCCCGCTGAAAGGTTCACCCCGCTGAAGGGTACACCCCGCTGAAGGGTACACCCCGCTGAAGGGTACACCCCGCTGAAGGGTACACCCCGCTGAAGGGTACACTCCGCTGAAGGGGACACCCCTCTCGGAACAGAAATCTTTATTTAGTTAATTTTAACTCCGCTGAAGGGGGACACCTCGCTTAACGGGGCACTTTCCTCGGAACGGAGGGTATCTCCCTTAAGCGGGGTTTTACTGTACTTTATATTCACGCTCTACCATTACAAGGGATCATGATAGCATAGAGAGGCATACCTAGTCACTGGATGATACGCTTGAGTACATGATTTTAACGCACCAAGATCCGCAAAACCCGATCTGTACACGAGTTTGTCCATGGTCGATGTTGATTACAAGCTCAACTCGACTGAAATTTTTCAGATACGCAAAAATTTTAAAGTCTTTTTTTTTCTTTATATATTTTTTGTTGTTGCCTTCAACCTCAGATCTTGATCAAGCCTCGTCGTAATTATTCTTTTCTTCTTTATAATGTGCTAAAACAATGTCATTTGGATTCAGAGTTTGATCAAATGAATTCAAGATTAACTTGGTAATGCAATATTTCCAACACAACTTCGATAGTCTAACGCTTCATATAAGAAGGTCTAATATATAATTCATCATCAGATTTAATGTAATTCTTTATGAGATTATCTGTAAAGTTTCAAGTTGAGATTCGTGGCTTTGATGTTCATTTTTAAAGTAATGCCAATCCCCTCTTGTGCAGCACTCAATATTACAGGCCTTCATTTTGCAAAGCTGCCACTTGTTTTGTAATATAAATGCAAGTCATCTTCGTGATTTAACTATGCTGACATAAATAATTTGCAACACACACATTAAGAATGAATTTGGGACAAGGACAGATTATGAATGAATAGCTCTTAGTGTTCAAAGAAATGATTAGATAGTCTTAATGGGCTCAGCTGGGTCGTTGATATACTTATCATGAGAGCAAGCCTTTCTAGTCTGCTTAAATGTCTCCTATAATTGTGGGAAGCATCTTGTAGTTTCTCCTTTTGATAACACAATATTTTCATTGTTAATACATGTATAGCTCATCATTTAATAAGTTTTTATTCTTTCCCCCCCCCCCTAGAACATGCAATGGCTCCTGGTGTGGCACCACTTCTTACAGGCAAGGCCTCCAAGGACTTACGCTTGCAGATTGAGAAGATCTCGGGTAACAGCCGTAAGAAAACCTTACGATGGTTTTCTAAGTTCTTCATGGTGGGTATTATTAAGGACATCAATCTGCCTCTAGGTTCGTTGATATCTAGGACGTATTGTCATATTTGTCAATTGATTAGAAATTTAGTGCGGAGATCCTGGTATGTGTACCTTGTGTGTCGAACGTTATACATGACACATATAAAAAACAGCCTCATCTTGGATTATTGATGGTTTTGAATTCTTTCCAAATATAGAATCCGCTGAATTATTCGGAGTTGTATGAAAAAAACCCTGTGAGAGTAAGTGTCACGGGAAAGATGGTCACAGTTCAGGTGGTATAACCAAGTAAATGAGTGATTGAACAGGTTACAATCTAATGCGTCGTGTATAAACTACACATGCCCACTTTGTCTTGGCAGCACCCAGGTGGCCCCGACAACTTGTGGGACCTGGTGTCAGTCGTCCTAGGCCTCGATGACAGTATGCTTCCCGAGAGCTACTCCAAGGGCATCATGCATATGAAGCATCTTGTCAGATATAAAGCGGTACGTACACTGCGGTCTTTCACTACCACATTATAACATACATGTGTATTTTCGTATATATTTTTCTTGGTCAGTGTATGTCTTAAATGGAGGAGGAAACTTTATGCAAGCATACATACAAACCTGTAAACTATCTACCTTTGTAGTATGAATTGTTTCGTTTGGTCCTTCTCACTGAAAGTTCCAAATCCCCAGTATATAAGAATTTCAGTTAAAATACCGACAGAGGTAAATGCCTTAATCCAATAGATAGTAACCCAAAAATAGATATAAGAAATTGGCCATCACTGATGTAAAATAATCTCCTATCACATACTTATTATAGTGTATTGCTCCTTCTCCTAACATATTCTAATCAAACCTTATGGTTATGAACTGATGTATTAAACGGCAGTGATCATCTTCCTTTCTCACTGCAGTCACAAGCTCAGGAACTGGAGATGGCGCGTATGGGGTCGAAGTTTGGCATCCTAGGTTCATCAAGCAAAGAGTGCCAACTGAACGCGGCCGCCGAGCTGCATATACGACTGGGTAACGTGCAGCGCTACTGTGAGCTGATGGTTGAACTAGGAAATGTAAGCAGACTCCCATTCCCACTAATAAACCCACATAGCTGTCTTAACGGAGTCAGAGATAAAAATTTCCATTTTTCCATAGAAATCCACATTTTTCTTTTTAGTAATTATAACATTATATTTCCTTCTGTAATCTAAATTGGTATTAGTTGAGTTTCATTCACACCAATAAACCAGTGGTTCGAACCTCCCCTCAGGTGCTCACCCACCCTCCGTGGCCGACATTAACGGGCGCTCAAACGTTTTCTTGTCCCCTGTGAAAATCCACATGAAAAACATTTCCACTTTTATTCTTACATCAACTGACATCCCCGCACGGTAGGATACTACGAACACTATTTCTTTAAATAGAAATTACCAGTAACTTTCTCTTGGAAGTGAGTTCAGAATTACTTAATTAAAATAGGAAAAAATGAAACTTATATTAACACTATTTGTAAGCTATCACTGCTGAAAAATCAGCAGTTTGATCAAGGTGACAGTGCTACAGGGAAATAAGTGAGAATCTAACCATATATGTATACGCTGATTGCTATTTGTTGATACACATATGTATTACAATTCTATCATCCTACAGTTTCATTTTGGGTAAGCTGAATGACCTTTTTTTTATCCACAGTGGGAAAAAGCCCTTGCAGTGGCACCGTCCGTGTCATTAGAATACTGGAAATCATTAACAGAGAGGTGACTATTAAACCACTTTTCTCTATCTATTTTTCTACATTAATAATAGGAATTGTCAACTAAAATTACCGTATTTGAATTACCATGTGCAGATTTTATAGTAAACTGGAAAACAAAAAATTAATTTCACGATGGAAATTCATAACAAAAATTCATAATGATATATCTAGAATGCACATAATGGTTCGAGATAATGATTGCATTGAATCATTTGATGTTTTAGAATGGCACAGTACCTTTTGGGAGAAGATAGCGATGATACTGTACCTTATTGTGTGGCTTCGGGCAACGCTAAAATGCTGGTTCAGTTCTTCACTCAACGTGGACAGTTGTCAGATGCATTAATGGCTGCAGCTGCCGCTTACGAGGGCAACATTAATCCACCAACAAAAGTGAAATTCAGGAACAAATCTGTTACCAATGGTGTGGAAGACAACCAGGACAATATCAAGTAAGCATTGTTATTCACAGCAAATTAGGATTTCTGCCTCCTAGTTCACAACTGGATACCATTTAAGTTCTTGTTATAAACAATATGAAGCGGTATTGACGATGGAGGTAAGTAGTTCATCAACGGCAAAATGTTACAGCGAGTTCCAGAGTGTCTGTCTTTAGTTGGTATTTTTTTCATATGGTCAAATTTTTGTGTTTTATGTAAGGAGTATATCGTTTGCTTAGTATTTCTTACACAAATCAAATACTTTCTTCCAAGACTGGTGATTTTTACTCTTTTTTTTCTTAGTGATTACAAGTAGTATATATACTACCTTTTGTTATTTGCGCCACTCTAAGTTGAAATTTAGTAGTTATGAATATCAATGTTGTAATGAATTAAATCAACGTATAGTTAATGGAGGACACGGTATATTTGTCTATGTTTTACTGTTGACATTAAAATCTCGTCTATAACTATGCTTACAGGCTTCTTTACCAGACAAGTGAGGAATTAGCAGACTGGTATTTCAGAAATGGTTCCCCAGCATTGGCTGCATGTTGTCATCTTGCAGTGGAAGATAAACAGGTAAAAGAAAGTTTGTATTTTCCCAGAATTTCGCATTGGAAATAACAGTAGGCCCTTGCACGGGCATATATGCAAGTAGATACACATACAGAAGTTTATATAAACCCCCACTTAGTAAATATAATAGTACTTTAAGTGACAATATGATCTTCAAACTCCGAAGTTAGACTTATTATGCAGTGAGGCCATTTGACAATTTTTTTTCCCTATAAGGCACATTAGTTTTATTTGTTGATTGTTGTTGGGCTCGTTGACAGTTGTATTGGTGGTGAGTCCCACTGAGAAAATCTAATGAAATACGGTGTCTTACTGAGACTTTTAAGCATATAAGTCATTGACTTCTTTTATTTTTAGAACATTACACTCATTTTTATATGGTACAGTTCTTCCAATGAATATACTTGGAGTCTGGACCTCAGCTGGAATATTCTCTGATTCATAAAAGTAAGAAAAACATACTTTAAACAAAAGTTGAAACTAAAATTCTCTTTAGACTGCCATTGTCAGATAGCTGAGATGAAGGATGAAATATAGGAAAGAGTGTTTTCCGAACTCACATCTCCACACAGGTTGTGCACCATGATTTAGCATCGAGAACTATATGACTGCTACTTTAGTCGAGGCTTACGCCTTAATCAAGATTTTGAAAGTTTCTTCAGATGCAGCTTTTTGGTTCTCCGCATAAATGGCATTCCATAGAGCAATACCTCAGAGATGTGATATATATGCGACATGCTGCGGAAATGAGTTTCTTGGAAATTGATCATTGAATAACTCCCGTGTCCGTCTTTCTCTAGTATCTTTTGATGATTTATGTATCATCACCAACAATTGCAATTCCCTTCAGTATAGTGACGAGCATTTGATTGACGATAGTCATAGCAATTCAGAATACATCCACAAAATGGCCAGACAGAATTTGTCACAATCAGTGATATTCTTGACGTATGCACTTTACAGACTCAATTTTACAACCCCAGACGACAGTCGATCATTACTGATAAGCAGGATATGCCCGACTTTTGATTTCAGTAAGACATTAAGTCCGGTATGTGTCAAAACTAAGGGTTTGACAAACGCTGTTGTTGGGGTATTGGGATTTGGGGAGCATTTTGTGTATGAAATTCAGTTTATAAGTGACAGCACGGACATAAATAGAGATAGTTTTATTTATGTGGTGAAACATAACAATTATTGTAGGTTCTCAATCACATGAAGACTATATGCCCACATATATATATATATTTCTTTTGAAGCACGAAACGAGTTGGACAAAGGTTAGAATGGAATAACGGGGTTGTACAGTGGGTCATTCCTTTGGTGACGGTATCAATGCTCTAGTGCCTAGCATAACTATTAATAATAGTTTCCAACAAGTCCATATACAGTCCAGTTAACTACATATTGGCTACCTCATCTTACCCCCTCTTGTGTGATTGTGTGTGGTTCAAACAATTTTTCTATTCAAAAATTTTCTAATTAAGGTACTTCTATAGGTGTAGATCAGAGAGATAGTTTTCTTCAAGGGGGTGAAGTACCTTATGTTCCCCCATTTCTGCCATTCTTGACCTTTTTCTCTCTATTGATGGCAGGGCACTCGCTACAGTCAGGTATTTGTTTCTGTACAAGAACTGGGTGAATTTTAACATTTTATTTACTTTATTAAGATGTAGCTACTTTCTTATGAATAGAATATGAACAGAGTTTCCCTTTGTTTATAATTTTGGCCTTTTATAATTCTTTATCATTAACAGAACTTTATCATTATTGAATGGTCGTGATATACTCCTCCATTATGGGAAAGTCAATACAAAATACCAAAAGACATTTGCTGCTGAATTTAAGAATTAATGGGTGAAAAAAATGACACAGACTGTAACTAACACACCGAGTGTGACTAGATATTGACCCACACTTAATCCTAACGTGTTATCGGAGTGGATCTTTGCACTACTAATGTGAAATACATGTACGTCAACAGTCACTAAATTGTGTGACTCGAATTGATTGAACCTGTTGTACGTCCAATTGATATATCACGACACGTAGAACCTTGTATAAAACTACAAGTGAAGACTATCCCGATATTTTGCATTGACGTTTGTCTCAGTTTTATGATAAAGAGATGTACTACTGTGTTCTGCCGCTCTCCACACTCTATCCATGAGATATATTGTCCTATTCTTGTACAGGAAGCTGCACTGATATGTTTATTTCTCCTAAATATTTGATTAAAATGATAATACTTCAACGAGAACTTACTGTTTCAAATGCCCAATCGCGAGTAATATGATAAATTATAACAATAGGGATATATCAAGCATGTATTTGCGAATAAAATATCCAAACATTTACATGTACTTGGTGTTCGAATTGTCCTCATCCTACTCGTTTTTTGTTCACAGAAAGCTATGGCTAAGTTGCTTCGAGGCCATGAACTGGAGCTAGCGGCATGTATCGGTAATGTGCTGGGCAATGTCCCAGACCTGACCAACCTTGCAGTGGAATACCTGTCTCGACGGTGTGAGAAGATTGGACGCTGGTAAGTAGCAAAGTCCCCACATCAAGTAAGGGGGCTCTTTCTATTGTTCCGCGACATTCAAGGAACATAAATTATATTAAGTGAAAGGGACATATTGATAACTTTAAACTGTGGTGATATTTGTCTAGCAGGATAAAAAATGAATGTACGTTTGTAAGAATCCACATATTGTAATCACTCGAGTGATTGAACAATATGTTTTTGTTAATTATTAGTCATCCTTAGTTTTGTACAACACCAAAAGTATATATCTTAACACCTCGATCTGATCATCAAAGCAGAGAGTATACTCCTATACATTGTTCACGGTAATATGATATTACGTTTTTCTTTGCTTGTGAATAGGCCTGTCCTTTTAATTGAAAGTTTATCTTCAGTTCGGCACACTGTGCTTTATTTTTTATATGAAATATACTAGTTTGTTTGGTAATTCTTGTGCTTTCGTGATTTTTTCTCCTTAACAAGCCTCAACTTTGACGGAAGGTAGATACGTTGCTTGGTGATGTTTCGGTAGCAAGAGAGCTCACATTACGTAACCACCCTAGCTCACACGATTGAGCATGCAGATGTTCTTTGTTTACATAACCGTGATAGTGTCATGAATTAAACAATTTTCTATCTAAAATGTAGGATCTGGCAATAAATTTACCACTCATTAGATATTTCTATTAACTACAAAAAAAATAGAATAAGTTCAATTCAATGGCGGTAGTCAACCTTTTCCTCCACCATAAGGCGGGTTAAGATAAGCATTTGATGGAAAATAAGTGAGATAACCTAAAATGTAAACACGAAAGCACATGAAAAGTGCGTATTCAGAAACAGCCAAATCAAAATGCACATGTCCTGATAGGACTCTAAGCTTACAAACCACCCATATTTACCCTAAATACAACCGTCAAATCCAAAATAGAAATTAGAACTATATTTACTCTAGCACCTTTAACACATACCACCTTCAGTAATGACAGGTTTTTCCGGTTTTCTAGATTTAAAAGAATTGTGTATTAGAATACCACCAACCAAGAGATAAGAGAGGAGATAAGCAGGATCCGAAAATAATTCTTCAGATCTCACGGGCATCTCTGTACCTTAAATTTACAATAGCAAAATAAAACGTTCATAGTATTTGAACTTACAAGAAACACCATTTCTGATAACTAAATAGGTATTAACAGATACAAGTCCATCTTGACAGCTTTGCCTTGTAAAGCACGCTCCATGCTCCCCCTGTAACAATTTTTGTCTGTGACTTGTCTATACACTGAGCCCATCGTTGATGGTCTGCCGTGGTTTGGGGGGCTGTTCTCTCTGGTTGTTTCATGTTGTGGCTTGCCCAGGGGAGGGAGCGCTCGTTGGCTTGAGTATTGTTGATTCCTTTTACTGTCTCCCTCCGCTAAGTACTCATATAAATAAGAGGGGCTGTACCTCCATAGCTCACTTTCTGCGATTTCGATTAGTGTACCGTGAGATCTTTGCTCAAAGAGCCGAATGATTTAAGTTAATGAAGGGGAAGGCAATTCTGTCAAACAGCTGTGTAGATCATTCTCAATTTTGAAGAAATCAATAGTCGTGCCTACTGCAAAATATTACTATGTTGCATGCGCTTGCGTATTTCTGCTCAGACAAATAACAGGCATTGCTTGAGGTGAATTATTATCTCTTCGTTATTTCACATAGCATGCAGAATACTCTGACCACCCTCTTGGATTGATTCCAAATGCTTGACGTAGTGTTTGTATAAGTAGTACTTAGTTCATATCATGACAATGTTTATCAGTGTTTATGTTTCTAATAGAAGTACTGTAGTGACAAGTAATTATTGGTTTGCTTTCAGGGATCTGGCTATTGACCTGTTGAAGACGGTGCCAGACGCCACTCTCCCGCTAGCTAAACTCTGTGCTCGGTGTGCAGCTTCTATGGCAGAGATCAATGACCTCCATGCTAAGGTAGGAACGGCTTTAAGTTCTGTAAAATACACAGTTAACAGGCACGTCTAATTGTACTCATTGAACATATCTTTAGCACTGTGGCTACCTTTTGAAGTTTTTTTTCTTTTGCTACTGCCACTGAAAGCACCTATGCCACGTCATATCTAAACCTTTTTGAAATATAATATGTGTTTACCAGTCAGTCATGGAAGGGTTATGGTTATGTTTTTAAGATTATTGTTATTATCATCATCATAATTAACATCATTATCATCATTATTAGCAGGTGGACGATTGGTCTTTAGGTTATGGCTATAGCCTACTGTAGTACACATGCTTGTAAAGTCATTAGGTGACCTGACCATATTTTTGCTTTTTATAGCTCACTAAGTACAGATAGGAATATGATTTCTGTTTTGGACAGAAGGTTTTATGGTGGTATAATGCCTCACAGTTTTTAAAATTTAGTATTTTGGAATGGATTTGGAAAAAAACTTAATTCAGTTTGGGGGGGACTTTGGTAGTCACAGGTCCATTTTTAAGAACTCCTTTATGGACATATTTCTACCACTTAAACTGGTTGAATCATAATATGATATGCCTCATTTGAAAGACAATAAAAAACAGTATGTGCTAGGAAGTGGAATTTTCTAAGTAGATTCTATATTTACAGAGATATTCAAGTATTTGTTGAAAGTGGGGGGAATTTTCAGTGAAATGGGCATACTCAAACAGATGTTTACTCAATATTGATTTACAGTGAGCATTGGTGTAACATTTACCATCTCCATAAGTGGCACTGACAGTTGCTTACAACTAGGAAGTGTCATTATTTAGGTAAAATACATATTTGATGTGCTATTCATGTATTTCTTCTAAATCTCACAATGTGAGGGGGGGGGGGGGGCAGCAGGTGTATGAGTGGATTGCTTATTCAGGATATTTACACACAAATAGAAGTCAAAATGGTTCATAACTTTGTTGTAGGAATCAGTCAAGACCCAGTCAAATGATATTGGTTTGTAAAATTATTTGTAATATCATTTACCACCAGATATTGGCTTGACCTACTTTATTGGTGTATATAGAAACAAAGTTTTGTCCCCCACATGGCTAGGGAGCATGCAGGCAGGTCTGTGTGCACTCATCCATGAAGCTATCACCATGAGCTATCTGAAAACGTTTCCTATGTACTCAGAGAATTGTTGATTGCCAAACGAAATTGCCCTCAGGTAGCTGTGTGCATTGAGCCATGACCTGCTGAGTTCACAGAAGAGTAGGGCTTAAAATATCCAATCAATGCAGGCCCTTCCCTACTCCCTCCCTCCCTCCCTCCCTCCCTCCCTCCCTCCCTCCCTCCCTCCCTCCCTCCCTCCCTCCCTCCCTCCCTCCCTCCCTCCCTCCCTCCCTCCCTCCCTCCCTCCCTCCCTCCCTCCCTCCCTCCCTCCCTCCCTCCCTCCCTCCCTCCCTCCCTCCCTCCCTCCCTCCCTCCCTCCCCTCCCTCCCTCCTGGCCTGGGGGCTTCCTTGTTATCATACTAATTAACTACTGGTAGACCTTTGAACCTTATTGAGGTTTAAATGCGTCCACCTGCTAATTTGGTCTTTAAAGACCAATATTTCTTTTTTCTAAATGCACATTTAGCTCTTGTTGAGAACAGGGATGCCAGTCTGTAGGATTTTGCCTACATGTAGGATTTTCATTTTAGTCTCTAAGAGATGAAAATACACACTCCAGTTTCCCTAAAATCTAAATCTTAGATAAACCTGTTCTGTAATCTTTCAAAATTCTGAATTCAGCTACCCCCAGCACACTCAGTTACAGGGCTTATGGATCCCAGTGCTCCAACCTACAGCTGTAAGATGGTCGGATTCTTGTGGGAAATGCTCCTACAGATAAGGGCAAACTTGTATACTGACATCTGATTGGCTAAAAATATGTCCTGTGAGAATAGCATTATTATAGCATTACCAAGTCTAAAAGAAAATATCAGAGGAATGCCTAATGAACTTGTCAAGATATTCTGCAGAACATAAAACTTATAGTGTGTGGTAATCTTTCTTAAATGATTTTCTTTCAAGAGTACCCCATTTAGTGCAGAACTACACATGTACCCACTCTCATAGCAGGCACCTAGATTCCTATACTGCCAGTCCATGCCCAAGGATCTGCTAGGAGGTTGATGGGGATTCCCCACACACCATGTGCGTTTTAGTTGATACATAGACTGGCCTCAGTCCCCATGTAGGAATTTTTCCTGATCCCCACTGGCATCCCTGTGAGAATAGTCAACGTTTGCTTGCTTTCATGTGTCAGATCATAACTTACCGTGTTTTTTGACAGGCGGGCTTACCGAACATGGAGGAGTGCTTGGAAGAGGCTGAGAGTTTGAAGAGGAATGATGTGATTAGTGCCGTTATGTATTATCTGCTCTCCACCGCGCCTGAACAGGGTCTCGACCTCGGCCTGCGTCAAGTCAAAGGTAGCTACACTCAGCCAGACATCTTGGCAGCTGTCTGTACTTCATTCATGGGAAATGTTAAGAAACTGAAGGATCAGTCTTTTAGATTCGTGGAACAGTTATCAGCATGTTATCATATCAGTAAATAGACAAAAAGTTTGACTGAAAATGTTCATGTTCCAGGTACCTAACCTTTGCTACCGATTAATAGATTGAATTTGAAGATATTACGAAGCAAGAATGTTGTAGGAACTGGCTAGAAATTTGTACATTTGATAGATATTTGTGCATACATAAGACTGTTGCTAAATTTAGTCCTCGGAATGGATACTTACTGGCAGTCCTGTTAGCGACATCAATATATATCCAGTTATATTAAATGGGGCGAAGGCACTTCTATCATAAACCGAAAAAAGAAAAGAAAAAAAATCAATATATATCCACACTGCACGTAGAACTCATGAAACTTTCCTTTTCAGCAAAAATGTCTCAACCAGACTGGAAAGCGGATGATGTGTTCGAAACTCTCAATTTGATGGGTTGTATTCAAACGGAAAAATTACAGCAACATAGGTGTGCAAGGTAATTACATGTTGTAGCTCTTTAAGATTTGTGAACGACAATTAAGGTAATTGAAAAACTGGTGTCACTATGTACAATTTATCATTATTTTCCATCAATGCATACTTCAATATTTGCTCTACAGCATGCCTTAGGATAGTGCCATTCAATTACGATATCCTTCCTATGATTGCTATGGTAGGTACATAGTCTTACGCCTAATCTGATATCATTCTCAGATTACGAGCAGAACTGCTGGTACTCTGTGCCTATGTTGGGGCCCTGGTGGCCATCCGGCGTAGATATGACTCCATCATTCCGTCTCTCTTCAGACATACCAAGTAAGTGTCTGTTATCGTTCCTTACAGAGATCGCAGATTTCCATGGAAATCCACTATTTTATTCTCAGAATATAAAACCCATGTTCTTAATGTAGATAAAAAATAATGCTAGTTGAGCCTTGTTCATGCCAATAAAACAGTGGGTTGGATCTCCGCAGAGACACTTAGCCCAATGCTGTGTCTGAAACTGACAGGTTTTCTACGTTTTCTCTGTCTCTCTGAGGTAGCAAATTCCACATGAAAAATGTTTCCACATTTTTCCCCTTACCCCAACTGACATTCCTGTACTTAAAATGCACCAGGAGATTGTCAGTAGACAGGTACCATTCTGTACTAAGGACATAAAAAGCGATGTAGAACACATGTATAACCTAAAAAGAAGTAGGAGTTCCTATTTAAGTTTTTGGTCTAAAGATATAGTATAAAAGTTCAAAAGTATGTATCACATAGAAGCCATATCATTGTCCACAAACTTCCATAGAATATAGTAAATATGTAATGATACTCATTTACGTACCAAACTGTAAGTTTTAAAAAAATGGAAGAAAACCGTATCTTTCAGTACATCTTTCAATGTAGATCAAGCAAATGTGAATGGGGATCTTTTGCCCATTGATTGAGCACAAATCTGACAAAACGCTATATTCTTACTAAACTGGCATTTGAATAGGTCGCAAAGAACCAGTTTTAGGGGATAGTTGTCAATATTTAAAAATCTACGCGTGATACAAGACGGCATCGCGACTAACGAGCACAATTTTGTTCTTCGAGTATCAAACCTCTCCTTTAGTTTTCCATAAAAAGATATAAGAGAAAACTGAACGTACCAATATTTAAGAATTATCCAGATGGTGCCACTTTAAATTGTTATACATGCCTTTCATTTACTAGAGAACAACCAATTAAATTTATCTGCAAAAATAAATCCATGACAGAGGAACGTGTTTGCCGTTCAAGCTAGTGTTAGATTATATTAAAAAAATGATTAGAAATTATATTATTCGAATGTGTCCTAATTAGGTAGCTGTATGTGCAGGTGTTCCTTATTTGCTTGACATACCCTTGTTTCACATCTAGGTTCCTAATGGAGCGTGAGCCCACTGAGGTGCCCCTAAGTAAGAGCCTGGTTATGTCGGAGATGGAGGCGTGGATGGCCCACAGCGTCAGCTCCTCCTCACAGTAAGTTGTCCCGCTCTTATTTCAAATATTTCATATGGTCGACTTAGAAGTCATAACTAATAACTGCTAGACGCAATTTGCTGTGTTCGAAATCAGTTCTACGATTGAAATGGAATACATTTTAATCACAGCCCTTTTTCCTTTTAGAAACACGTTTCTTACAATTGATACCTCATTATCAAAATGTATTTCATTAGAATTGGAATAGTTTGAGATACAGAATCCTATGGAAGTTATTTTGACAAAATGACGGTAATTCCTAATCGTATACCATATAGATGTTTTTTTCAAACGAGTAAGTCCCAGTTAGGTAGGGCTACATATGAAGAAATCAAAAGATATTTTTGCTGTGGTTTCAATGCGAATATTTTCCAACGTCATTTCCTGAATAGAAAACATATGCACTCCACAAAGACCTAGTTCATCGTTTCCTCAAACTTTTAATGCCCAGTTAGGTAGGCCTACATATAAAAAAATCAATGGATATATTTACTGGGGTTTTTTTCATACGAATTTTTTCAAACGTCATTTCCTAAATTTAAAAAACCCAAACGTTTGCACTCCACAGGTACTTATTTCATATTATGATCACAATTATAAGATCACGAAGTACATCTTGTATATCTGGACACTGTCGACCTGTCCTGTTAGTGACTAAATACAACAACAGAGTATGTAGATATAGACGATGTCAGAGGTGAGTTTCGGGTGTTGCTTTCTGCAGGCCGACGACGCCCACGCGCTCAGAGGCGAGCATGTCCATGGAGGAGCAGCACACCCTGGAGCAGCTCCTGTCTAAGGTGGGGGAGGAGACGTCGCCGCTGGGTGTCGGGCCTGACATCGTGGCCGGGTCTCATCTGCCGTCACACTCTGACGTTCACCACTCGTACCTGGACGGTCAGCGAATACAGGTACATTTGTAATAGTTACCCACCTACCTACCTACTGTCTGCTAATTTACATGCAGCATAGCTTTTGGCATAACATTTAGATTCAGTATAGCCTTGATCAGTAAATTAAAAAATGGATTCTTAATTTTGTTCAAGTACATCATGTGAATTATACATTGATTCGCCTAGCGTTTATAAACCTGAAATGGTAAGTTATATTGTTCGCATATGATGTTAAAGCCGAAGGGAATTAACTGGTTTTGGTATTGATTTGCTCTAAAAAAAAGTAACATAATTTTTTCCTGTGGTAACTTTTCATGTTTATGTGCTATATACTTTTGAGTACAAGTATAAGATGAAGAGGGAATTGATTCATGTTCTTCCGTAGGGACCGGCCTTCTTCTTGGAGGACGGACGCTCAGCCATATCCATCAGTGACGCCATGATGTGGGCCAAAGTCAACCCCTTTTCTCCGCTCGGCTCTGGAGTTCGCATCAATCCATTCTAACGGAATCACATCTCAACCAGACATCGGACTTATTTTTCTTAAATATATGAAAATTATGACTGGTTATTACACATTGCTTGTTCTGTGAGATTCTTTTCTAAAGGTTGGCATCAACTATCTTTGTTGTTGATATTCGCCTTCGACAATACAACTTTCAATCACTTGAGCTTATAGTCATGAGTGAAATGTCATTTCGCTGTAAAAAGGATGTATATGGTCTGTTTTAGGCCTTGTTATCTCTTGTCAAGTGTAAACCACAAAGTGGTATTTAATTCTGATGCAATAACTAGTCGAACTCAGCTTAGTGGTTATACGTTAAATTCTGCTATTGATGGGCTTTGTCGGGGAAATCAGTGTTGGAACTGACAGAATTTCCCTCCCCTGTTTTTAACACTCACAAAGAACGTTGGTTGCCCTCTATAATTGAATCCTATGATTGTACATCTGTAACACAGATTATGGTTGTGATATTAGTTTCGGGTGACATAACTGCGCTTTGCATGGTATTAAACTTATCTCGGCATATCACCAGTCAGATACATTTGTATATGATTGTGTAGGTTCAACAAGCTCACTTTTCAACGATGCAGAATGCTCAAGTGGTAATCAGATTTTATCACCATTTACACAATAAATGGCCATGTTTTACTGCCTCCTCCATGGTATCTATTGATGTCAGCCATTAAGTTGGCTAGTAGAGCATTGACCTTATGTATTTGTATATACAAGCATACCATGATTGCATTGAACAATAATCTAATAAGTAGATTGAAAATGAATTGAGGCTCTCACAAAGAATCCGTGTATGAATATGTATATAAGTGTGTACGTGTGTGTGTGTGTGCAAAATTCCTATCATAATGAGTGTAGATACACATATTGTTTAGATGAAATGGTAAGGAGCTAAGTACATCATATATTGGGGTCCTATAAGGACGAGCAAAAGAGCGAGAGATAACGCGATGTTCGCATTAAGGCCAGTGTAACGTTAATGAGGCTGTTTCAGATCAGCTTATAGATAGTTTTATTTTGAAGTTTGACTACTTGGCAAAGTATTATGGTTTCGGGCAAGAATAAATTTTATTCATACAATGCGAATCCACGTGTAATATGTATATCGCTATTAGAGGGACAATTTTAGGTGTAAGATAAAATGGTAATAAATATTAAACCTTTTCTGAACCAGCTGATATGATAAAAGAGGCTTAGAACATGGCTGAACGTGATAACTTTGTATTCAACTATCTGCAGGGGTGAGGGAGTTAGTAAAATAAAACTAAATTTGATTTACTGCTACATCAACGGAGGAGGTGAATGTATATCGGCCATATTGTGAATACCAGTGGTTTAGTCTTGGTCCATTCACCTACGTAGATATTCGCTACGTACAATTGGTAAAATTAATCACCGCTACTAACTGGCAGTTACGTGTCCTACTTGTATTTCTAAGAAGCCATGACAAAAAGTGATATTTACATTACCTGACATTTATTACTCAATTTATTATTTTTGTTACATTGTATTTATTAAGGAAAGCAGTGTTATATTACTGTGACGAGATGCATATACAAATATATAGATACTATAATGCCAGGGTAGAGGAAGTAATAGAAAGGATATGAAGAATACATTTTAGATGGAACAGGAATTCTCTACTTCTTATGCAGTTTCCTGGTCAGTATGAATTGAATTGATGATGTCCTGATTATTGGCAATATTATTTGTTATATTTGCGGTGAATTCTATGCATAACGCCTGATCCTTTAAGGTAAAACTTAAAGGGAATATCATTTGGATTATTCATGGAGAACACAACAAACTGAAAGGGTTAAGTTTTTATTATACAAGAATTATTCACTTCGCTATAACCTATGTTCCTTCACTCAGCTGTAAGTCTATATTCATAGCAAAATGATAATGTACAGCATATGATATCTTCACTGTGATGAAATGCGTTGAACTATGGCATAACTATGAAACAGTAGTTGAGCGTGGAATATCCATGCTCTATAAACTGAATGGTCCGTCCATTTTACGACACTAGATAGATATTGAGTAGGTTTACAGACGTTTGATAGATATTTATGCCTTTGGTTGTTCTTGATGGGATTGTTGTCCTTGTTTGTGTAGATAATGTGCGGTGTGATAGTGAGGATACAGAGTCACCGTCCATGTGTGTGCCATGAGGCTGTACATTATTATACAGTCTGGATACTGGGTACTCAATCTGTGCCAGTCAATTCATTCTCTTAATAGTTGTAGAATAGCAGTGTAGTTAAAATTTTATGCACAATGAGTGACACGATGTTAGTGAAGATACACCAACACACCTCATGTAGACTGAGTTATTGTCTTACTGATTACAAGATCCTATTATGAATGAAATACACCTAGTCATGTCCCTAAATCCCATCCCTAGCCACTCTCATGAACTCCCCCGGTGAGCGATGTGTCAAGTGATTTAATAGAAGCAACTTCTTTGAAGCAATAGCGTATGATGGCCTCAATAGGTTAACAAACCATTGTCTGTCAAAACAGTGGTTATATTACACATGCAATTTTATCTTACATGTGACCCATATAATATACGCAGTACAACGTCAGTGCCTCTTTTCATCAATTCTGTAACTGTTAGGGGATTTACCCAGTACGGAGCTCTGAGCAATATTCATCGTGAAAAAAAGGTTAATAATTCTATTTTCAAAATAGGATGCCATTGGCACTGTCACACGACACAGAATAACGTGAGGAAAGAGTCAAACGAATTGATCAGGTAATTGGTTTTCAAAGGTTAACTTGATGTGACCAGTTAAAATGATTTAGGATGCTATTTAATCGAAAAGACCTGTATTGATCTGAAATGTTTATATATGCTGGCTTGTGTCAACTTGGCCTGTATTCCTTTTTTTTATTATTAGAAAAAGTGAAATAAAACCTCTCAACGTTCATCTAGATTGGCTTTCATGCAGATTCATGACGATTTGATATTCAATTTGTACATTGAATATTATAATGAATATGATATATAGTACCTCAAATTATACACGTTATGAAAATAGAAGTGAATATCAAAGGTGCGATAATATTTGGTATTTAATCGAATATTTAGAAGGTTGTATCCAACTGTTGGTACTGGTGTGCGATGCCTCGTCCTTGAATATTTTAATCGGGTTTTAATTTGCAAGAATGCACATGGTGTAAATTGCCTTGCATTTAGGATTCAGATTATCAGCGGAAAGTTAGTTCATAATACACATGTCTATAGACATCAACTTATAATTTCAGTATTACCGTTCCATCTCATTTAGTTCATTGGGGAAACTGAGATCGCTTATATAATTCATTGCTTGGAAGTTGTTACACGTACTAGCCTTCACCTTATGAATAAATATCTCACGCAACACTCTAAAATGCAATCCCAGCCTCGTACACGAGTCAGATTACCGTGTATAAGGTGCTACTTTTCCCTTTTTCCCTTTTATTATCCATTGTTCATCGTACCCAGCAGTCTACATCTGTAATAATTCACCGGTTGTACTTTTTGGCCATATAAGAAAGCCAACATGCATCACTGGAATTGGATGTACGTGCAGTGCCTCAGCTGTCACTTCTTAGTGCCGTCTATCATGTAGGGCCATACACTATAATTGATTAGATTCAGAATATATTTACGTACTCTCTTATGTTCAACGGACAATATTGGCATATATGGCCAATTGATGCAGATGCCGTAGACTTCAACATGTGACGGTAGTTTTTAATGCGTGTTAGTATATAGATTTTCTAAGGGTATAATCTATTTTGTATACAGAGATGTCAGTTTTCCTCTTTTCCAAGGAATCTTTTTTTTTCATTTTCAGTTTATAAGATTCTTGATCTTTTGTAAAACAAAGAAAGAATAAATTGGGTCTCATTCACACCAATTAACAGTGGTTTAAACCTCCCCCCACCAGCTCTATTCCATGGCCAATAACGGTATGTTTTCCATGTTTTCTCGGTGTCTCTGTAACTTCTACGTGAAAAATATCTCCTTTTTTTATTATCCCAACTGACATCCCTGTGTATAGAGTTTTGAAACTCGAAAATTCTGATTGCTGATTTCATGCTACATGAATTGGTCTGGGCATACTTTATTTCCATATATAGAAAAATAAATGTGTATCGCCACTATAGTCTAATCACAGTTCTCGCTTTTAGGGAAGCCATTAAAGCCAAAATAGTTCTGTTTTCCAGTGTGAATATTCCAATAATGATAGTGTCATTTGATTATAATTGGATTTTGACATATTATGTAGCATGGACGTTCTTTTTTCTTCGGTTGTGATGACTTGAGGTATGATGTGCACCAATATTTAGGAAATGCATTAATAAAAGAAATGGGAAACTTGCTACAGAATCTTGGTCTATATTATGTCCGCACTCTTTTATTATACCATGGATTTTAGTCTATCGTCAGCTCCATACAGTTAAGTTTGACCCAGAAAACGTGTCTGTAGAAGTGGCTGTTAAATTCTAAACACATCGCATTATGAACACTGCCTTCTATCAGAATTAGAATTACAAAAGTTGTGTGTATCCTTCCGTTCTTATAATGTGATCCTTGAATTCTAAGTAAGACGCGCAAAAAAAAACCTTAATTAAATCTTCGGAACATGTTGAATCATCTAGCACGTTATCTGCTAAAATGCCCGCTTCACTGCATTACAAACAGATACGAGTACGGTTAATGACATCGAGAAGACGCATGTAGCCATCAAAATACTTGCACTCGCATGCCTCAATACCTATTGACCGACATGCTGTGATCCGTGACAAAGGATGTTTGCATTCAAGTTGTTTAGTCACCACAATAGCAGCACTATATGTACAGAAATATCATCTCTTATGCACGAACTGTGAATACATCGATGTTATATTCTGTGTTTGCTAGTCGATAACCGAGAACGTACCTTGGATATTGCAGGTATCGGATTTGCTTCAAAAAGTAAATTAGATGATCAATAATAATGAAAATAGCCGAAATGTAGCTTTCGTGAAATATTTATTGCAAAAATTAATTTTCTTATACAATGCCAGCTATCTTATGGTAAACATATAATGGATTGGTAAAAATGACGGACATGCGAGTTTAACACGATTATTTTGAGCTTAAAACGGCTTACTTTTGAAAGAAAGAAAGAAAAACAGCAAATGAAGTGAACAATTCTACGCTTATATCTGTTACAATATAACAAAGAAGCATGCATGATCGCAGTTGTTTTATTAACATTGTCGAACCATTTTGATTCGTTGCATCAAAGAACCCATATAACCGAACAGTGTGCAAATTGGAGAAGTGAATTAATATCCTGTGAGGGATTGTTGGTGTACACTGCGGTCCAGCTGCTTCACTTGAATCTCGTGGACCTCTCCTTGATTTGATACTGAAACAAAAATGGATTTGATGAATTGTGTCTGCGATTTTAAGATATCTGTGTTATGTGCTCAAATATGTAGTTTATATACCAATTAGCATGTGGTTCATTCAATTCTAGTATCCCAAAGGAAATTCATAGACTGGATTAAATTGCTCTGTTGTCTAAATCTGCTGAACATAGGATGGAACGCTTGGCGCGTAGGTTATATTACTGCAACTAGGGTTTATGGGTTTTGATTAGTTTGAAAATAAAGGCCACGGGACGTATGGAATTTTAGAATATTGCTTCTAATCCCAAGGCCAATCTTATACCACTGAAAAGTATTTTTAACCACATACCATGTCCGGGCTTCAGGGTAAGAGGAGGAAGGGGTCATACACTGGTTCCTTAATTATCTCTGAGCACTATGATTTGATGAACTTTAATACAGTACCCTAATGGTGCAGATGCACCCCACCATAGTAATTGTCATCCTCTAGGTCATACTAAGTAATTGTCAAACTATGTGTCGTGATTGTATGTGTTTTCCCCGTCATTGTTTGTCATTACACTATAAAGAAGTGTATGGGGACTGGTGTCTGGTGTATTAAAGGCACACCTTTTTTTGGCCTACTCGAGCAAAATAAAAAGCACACTGGCCGGCGACTAAACCCATTGTACTACAGTGATGCCTACAAATCCCTGCAAACGCATACGGCACTGAATGCGCCTGGAGAGGTGGAAATGAAGGGGGTGGGCGTCATACCTGTGTCCTTGGGCTGTCTGACGCGCACCCTGCTGGCACTGGTGCTGATGTATTGGTCGTCATCGTTCCGGGGTGCCTTGGGGTATCGTATGGCCAACTCACCCAGGGTCGGCTTCTTGTCGAAACGTTTCGGGTCCTCCTGGCGCTCCCCACGCCGATGTTCCAAGTGCGTATTCACAATAGACTGAGCCTGAAATAATCAACAACAAAATCTAATACATTCAAGTCTAAAAACAAACTCTTCATATGATACTTGTCATAAAAGGTGACAAAATATAAAACAATTCTTCGACATCCATGTCCTCTTTTTTTCGGTAATTGTAGAGAGTCAGTGGAGGATTAAGTCCAATATTATAATTGACTTCTAGGTGTCTGGTGCAAGTTAGGAGATTCTCCTTTATTCTGTAGTCTCTGCAGGGACGGGTATTTAACTGTGTGTCGTTAAAGCAAAGTAAAAACAATCAGACCCTATTTTTATGTCAGGGTATCAAAGCATATTTGTATTCTAGAATAAATCCTGGTTGTATAAGTGGGAGCCTGGAATCTCTTTTTAAAATGATTTCCTGGTGTCGGATCTCGCATTTATTGCTTATTTACTGGGCAGTGTGTTGGGGGGGGGGGGGGGGGGGGGTTTACCTTGTCACATGATCTCAAAGGGGAGAGGGTCAAACATGGTCAAAAATAGCATGACGTCATTTATAGTCAGCCTTAATGTTAAGGCATTCTCGCCTGGAAAGGGTCAAACGAAGGGCTACTTGGAAAAAAAACAACAACAACAAAAAACATCGGAGAAATTACACTGTACTTTGATGTTTGAATGACCTCGACACAGTTATAGTATTTAGAATAACGAGTACACGGTTCTAGCTCTACTGAAATGCGACCATACTCGTTTAAACTCGTATATCTAATAATTCTTCTTCTGTTAGTGAGAGAATTCTGTAGTGCCTGTTTATATTTGCCAGATTGTGTTGATTTGTGTAACTTGCATTGTGAACTCATCTGGTGATAGTCAAAGGTCTGTACATTAAGTTGCTTCTTTTAAGGGCTGATTCCACCAACACGATAGATTTGTTGTAATATATCTTGGTGTATCTTGTAATATCATACAGTGTCGCGTTATATTGTACCTCCGTTGTTACAACAAATAGGTATGCGATCATTCAAACCTAACCCGATGTAGCAAGACAACAAAATCGTGAACAATTTTTCTATATCTTGTGTCTTGGTGGAATCAGCACTTTAATCATGTGTTTGAGCGAAGATACGGCTGTAGTAAACAATTGCTTGAATGTAAGTGAAAAAAGTTCACCCATATACTTCGTGTTGTTAGTAATAAAAAAAAATGACTTTAGAAGTTGAAAGTTATTCCTATGCAATCAGAGTTGTTTTTCATTACTGCATTTGCAATTTGATCCGAAGAGAGTTTCAATAATGATGGAATTTTATCAAATATATACATCCCGTAAGACCTGTATTGAATTCTAAGTATTTTTTTCGTAAAAAATACTTCTGAATTCGATCAAAGTGATGACCTTTGTTCAACTTGTTATAGAATTTCAACCTTATTACAACCAACGCCAACACACGAGTAAAAGAAAACTTATGATTTACAGACCGTGCACTTTACCTTTTGTTGTCCAAGGATGATGTTTTTGTCGGCCATCAGCTCCGTGATCCGCAGGTTATTCTTCACTGCCTGAGACGCTGTCGATCGAGCATGCATTGGCAGTTTGGACTGATAGGCCTGGTCTGTGAAGTCCGTATCCTCGTCCGCTTCCTTCTTCCGTATTCTACAAATAAAGTTAACAGTATCATTGTATTTATAATTCAAACTTTTTCACTAATAGCTGTGTAGCGGTACTGGCTATGCCACCCTGTGGATCGCTCAGATAGTGTTTGCACAATCTTTGTATCACTATTCTATAAAATGACGAAGACAAGAATTTCAATGGGGAATATTTATCAAAACAACAGCTTTCAACTAGATGATCTTTAGCCTGGAAAGCCAAAGCTGTTCTAGGAATTACATATGGCAATGTAACTCCGGACAATACCCCTTTTACAGATCCTGTCAAACTTCTTCAGGGTAGCTATCCCAGTGGCTAAGAACTGGCAGGTAGGTTAACTCAACCACCACAGAACTACAGTGGCACAGGCTGGTCTCTCTCACAGGAGATTTTACAGGTCTACCATCGTTCGATTCCTGTGTCCCCTACTGTTGTAATGGTCCAAAGGTATCCATTAATCTAATAACATTGATAAATTGAAAAAAAAACATCATACACTAGTACCATGTTGATAAGCGAAGTAGTTATTATCATAACTCAATTCAGTAATATGCTACAAAGTAATGTACAACAATCTATTTGATATTAATCCGAAATACAATTCTAGTCAAACTAAAAATATATTCTATAAAAGGTAACCACTCACTGTCTGTTTGTGAGTAGTTCATATATGCGCTGAATAAGCAGGACAGAAGCTCCTTCTTTGCAGTGAATCGTCCCCTCTATGAACTGCTCTGGTATATCCAATTGATGACGTTTAAAAAACTGGAAATTGAATATTAAACATATCAATGTATGTTGAACAACCTACCCTTAGGCAAATCATTAGGAAAGTACGGATATGCTAAGTTACATAATTATTTATAAGATCACAGGTCTTTTTATTTTAGTGTGTATTTATATATATTGTTTCACTAGATAGAAAACACATGGGTGAAACCCCAATACTTACATTTTTCAGGATTGACCAATTCTTGAGTTTGGAGTCTAATGAAGTTCCATTGTTATACATATGCATTTGAATTTCCTGTGGGAAGTACCACGAAAATACTTCTGCTATCAGGTATCCATTTGACAGGTCCCTGAAACGATAGATTATACATGTACATGCAGTAGAAACACGTCTATTGCACCAATAACAAGTTATTAGCAACAGCAACACATATTCTAATCAAGCGTACCCTGGAAGTTGCAACATCCTGTGCTTCGATGTGTGTTATAATTTGCACGTAGACAATAGAGCTAATCTGATACGGATACTAAACACTGGATCATGGGGTGACCATCATGGCATACAAAGGATTTGGATAAGTGATAATTACACCCTGATCGTAATCACTTGAATAAAAAGTTTGTGTATTTTTATCAACATCCCGTCTGCTTTTTACATACTACCAAAAGTAAAATGGGGAAAGCAAACAACCCTTGTTTTTAGTCAGTTCACATACCAACCATATAAATCTGGTGTCATGGAAGTGTCTTCAATATAGACCAGCTTGGTCTGGGGGTAATAGATCTAGATTCTAGATTTCTAGATCTAGATTTCTAGATCTAGATTTCTAGATCTAGATTTCTAGATCTAGATTTCTAGATCTAGATCTAGATCGATCATAGCATGCATGGCATGGAAAATGCGACAAGTTTCAATGTTAAAGTAGAAGCAGAAAGGGTATGAAATGCCACAAAGGGATGCTTACCACTTCGGTGTTTTCACTTGCCATGTCAAATCTAAACTTTGTATCCATTTAACAACTTCACGCGGTAGACCAGACATCCTAAATTGTACGACGAACCCCTAATCTAGAAAATAAAACAAAATCGGCTCTGCTCGTTTGTTGATACTGACAACGGAAGTAGAAACATCCAGTTCTGATTGGCCGAACCACAGAGCTTTGCTGGTACCCCGCCGAAATAGCTATATTCTAATCTGTTGATGACGAAACCAGTTCAGTAGTGATTTCCGGTGAATTCGTCTGCTATTCACGAAACAGGACCCATTGGCACTTCACTAATTTGCAGTGAGTTAGCTAAACTTTTAAGAGATATAACTGAATCATGTATTAGCGGAGACTCTAAATATATGTTCTGATTTCGAAAACAATCATGAGAAACGACTCAATTTGCTGTACATAATTTCAAATCCCCATTTATCGCTCAATGATGCTCAGGAAATGATTTGAAGCCACTGAGCACACAGTACTTTAAATTAAAAGCCACAACACTGATTTTACAAACATTTATAATGGATTGGTGAATTATGTGAACTTGATAAGATCCTTGATAATTGGGAAAATAAGCGGTAAAACTGCAGATCCGTGGCCTCTAGCTTATAAGCCTTTCCCGGCCCGATACGAGACCGCAAAGTGACATTTCCTATGCTTGCACGCTAGAGACCACGGATCTGCAGTTTTACCAAATAAGCTAATTTGTTATTTTCTATGTACCGTATGGCTTTCAATTGAATGTACTGGTACTAGTGGTAGGTACTAAGGTAGCCTACCTGTTGACAGTCAGTGCTGACTATAACGTATCGTCGTCGCACTTGCCAAGTTGCCAACTTATTAAATTTTGTTATATAGCGACAATAATCGGAGTTAGTTATGATAATTGATATACATTTATACCTAATTGATATGCAAATGAGGTCAACGTTTTTAATATATTATTTCCATAAATTTTACCTTGCCCAAAATCTGATGTGAATCAAATTATGATATAAAAGACATGGTTTATATGATATTATATATATAATTATTCAATTCTATTTTGCTCATTAAGAAAAACTAAGGTTAAGACCGGATGGAGAACAAGAATCGGCACAGCCACAGGAGAGCACTGCCTTCAGGCAGTTATAAATCTTTATTACCCACCTGATACAAAGTATCCAAAGTAAACCTCTAGGAACTCTGTGTGGACACTGGAAAAATAGTGTGTATGAAAAAATAGTGCATAACTAAAGTGAACTAAAATCGGCAACCCACCAGTTGGATAAAAGTTGATGATAAATACAATGTAGACTGGTTGCAGATAAAAGCGGGTGTATGATCCTCAAAGTTGATCCTATGCAATATCCTCAAATGCGCTCGGATATTTCTACGAATCAACTCCTCAAAGCATACGGCTCCTTTTGTCTGAAACCAGTCAATATTGTGAATTTAATTATTTTTTTAAATTCTATTGCCACGTCTCTAATACAAATATTGTGAATTTATGCACTGTATTGTCAGAATCATGCTAGCTAGGTTATACTTGTACTAGGGGTATCTGGTATTGGGCGGGTGTTCCACTGGGCCAACGGTATGAGTGCCACAGAGCCATATATCCTAGAGGGAACGAATCCATCGGTCCGGTCGGCCCCGATGGCTATTGACCGCTTACCAGCAAAACCTACTTTATTAGGTTTTGAAGATTCATCACTGGTTCAAGGCTGTATATAACATTGGAAGCGTATTGTCTTTTTGAAATTTTCGAGGGAGCCGCCTTTTATTCAGCAAATCAAAGAGGGGTTCACTCACTGGACTTATAATCCCAAGGTTGTGGGTTCGTGTCCCACTGCAGCCACGTTTCTCCTGCATCCCCAGCAGGGGTAGATTTAGGCCAATCCTTATCATACCATGCCTATGTGGTGTGGGCAGTAAAAAAACTCTTACCTCAGTAAATGTGTATGTGTGAGATTTCTAACTAAATTCATTACATAGATCCGATCACCACCCTTGTGGTGTAAAAGAACCTTAAGAAAGTCTGGTGAGAACCTGCAATGGTTAAGTGGACGTTAGATCAAACCAACCAACCAAGTAGGCTGCCGAGTTTTTGAAAAAGGTGTTCTAGTTATTATAATTTGTCTTTGACATGGATATGCATATCCCAAGTTCCCAGCTTAACCTGTTCATGGAATTTGTCCAGTGTTTTCTGCCTTGCTGATCAGGGCCCCATCTTACTAAAGCCAAGCTTATAGTACACACTGCTATAGAGGTTATTTTATTGCAGGACATCCAGGAACTATTTTAGTAACACAGCATTATCTGCAATTCATATAAAACCCTCACAGTGCCTGTGAGTGCTTTATATGTGTCACAGAAGTTATCTCTCCCAGATACCAGTTAGGACAACATTGGTATGATATGATTTTGCCATTTCCTTTGAATGATATACCATCATAACAGATATGTCATCAAATGGGAGACGATCCATAAAATCAAATTAAGTAGCTTTTGTCTTATGCCTTTAAATGCATCCCACACAGCTGTCATTTGGCCTTTGAACTTACCTGGGCGTTGGTACACTTTAAGCATATTTGGAAAATGCCAGACGGCATCAGATTCACGGCCAACCCAATGGAACACCTGGAATTAGTAAGACAGCCACTGGAAAACATTTCATTGTTATCACAATAAAGGCTGCATAGACAGGTGCCATTCCCTGCATGCCCTCAATTACTAGACCCCACATGACATAATCCCTCTCTCTCTGGGGTGGGGTTGGGGTGGGAAAGTTAGCTCAGTGGTTAAGACCACTGGAATTGTAATCCCAAGATTGTGGGTATTTGTGGGTTTGAGTCCCACTGCAGCCACTTTCCTCCTTCACTTCCAACACTTTCCTCCTTCACTTCCAACACTCTCCTCCTTTACTGCTAGCAGTGGTAGATTTACTGCTATATCAATGGCCAATCCTACTCACACAATGTCTATTTGGTGATGGAAGTAAAAGAAGTCTCATATCAGTAAATGTTTAGGGTTGAGATTTCTACCTGATTCCATCATATGGATTTAATCACCACCCTTGTGGTGTAATAGAACCTTGAGAAAGTCTGGAAAGGACCTGTAATGGTCGACTGGACGTTAGATAAAACCAATAAAAAAAAACTGGAGTGGGGCAAACCTTTTTTCACCAGTATAGGGAGGTTTAGTGAGCAGTGTGTTTCCTGTAGATATGTCGGCAGTGAAGCAGACGAGTGGAGGTGGAAAGAAGGTGAACCCATAGCAGCAGAACTGTGAGTTAGACTCTAAAGATTAAAAATAAACTTGTTTGGAGTTACCCTACAGTTATTAGAACCAGCATTTCCATCACACAATCCTCACTATACTCAAATCTAAAAAGAAGGTTCCTGTGGATAAAAAAATAATGCGTTTAACCCCTGCATTTTGTCATGAATAGAAACAGTTATAGATATAAATTTCATTGGCCTTTGATAGATTCTGGCTTCGATTAGGAAAACTTAGTTACAGATATTTTTGTGGAATTTTTCATCGGGATAGGAGTTAACGATTAAAACTTTGTCAATTAAAATATGTTATGTTCCAATTCATTGATACTTCTCATGTGCGTTAAAGGTGTGGAATTTCTCACACAGTACCTCATAGACTAAGCTTACCATGGCCGATAAGTTGTCCGGAGTAGAAGCGTCTGCTATAGACCTCTTGAAGCGGGCCGTGGAGATGGATACAGCCAGGCGATTTACAGAGGCCCTGGTCTGCTACCAGGAAGGAGTCCAGCTGTTGATGACTGTATATAAAGGTACATATACTTCTATTTCAAATTTTATAAAAGGTAAAATTACATAGACAATAATCGATGATTTTTGGACGGGCGGTCGTAAACCACGAGAGGTTGACGCATAGTAATATATGAGCGATAGCGAGTTTATTACGTGGTCAATTTAGAGTGATATATAGAGCTGACCGTCCCAAAACCATCAATTGTTGTATGTCTTACCCATGGCCATTAATCATTTCTATTCCTAGAAATTCGATAATGGGTTTGGAAAAGCCGTAAACAGTGGGTGTAGCTTACGGCCATTCCTAAAAAATGGGTGGTTTACTGTGGCCCCATCTATTTTCAATGGGGACTTCGTAACCCATGGGTAAAAGAAGGAATCAGAATGATATTCTGTAAATATACATACATGTATAGATATCGATACAAACCATACCAACGGCAATTTCTATTTATCTTTCCAGTGTCCATATGGTATCCTTCGCAAAACTGCGAAATGATGTGTGCTTCATTTTTATGTACATTACAGTGATGTTCTATTCCTTTCATAGCAACATCTAATACGACAAAAAAGCAACATTATCACCAGAAGATGTCTGATTATATGGATCGAGCAGAGAAACTCAAGGCTCACGTGGAAGAAGAAAAAAATAGTAATTTCTCAAGTTATTTCATGAAAATATTCAAACATAGTTCCAGTTCCCATTCCACTATTCATGTACCAAAGCTAAATATGTTAACTACGAGAATGTACCAAATGAACGGTCCCTATTGATTTTCTCTCTCATAGAAATTTTGAGAAATATTAAAGTGAAATGAGTTTTAAACAATTTCAGGTTATCGTAGTAAACTTATCGAAATTTCTTAATCGAAGTGATGATGACTGTTGCCATTGTCCAATGTAGACGTGAATAAAATGTGCATTTAGAGCTTAGTCAAGGCCACACTTTGAATGTGTTAGAAATATATTTCCTGATGAATCCAAGTCCTATTATTATATTGCAATTTTTACCGATTTTGTACAATACAGTCCCATTGATTATGATGATTAGAAGTGCCTCAGGTAGTTACATATGGCTCATTGTTGGTCTGCAGCCGGCAAATACCATGAACAAATGCACATTGAGGCAAATAGTACGGGGCACAGCTATGAGCGAATGATGGGGCGCTTCTTAGACGGGTTTGTGACACGAGTCGAGGTGGAGGACCCCTACATCCGCAACATACACCAGGTAAGTCATTGTAGAGATTTAAACAGTGCAGCTCTGTTTCATCAGCAACCAGAACATCTAGTACAGTAGGATACTTATGATGTTAATTTTTTTTTAGATTAGAATAAAGAATTGCAGTGCCAATCAAAGCTAGAATTTCCACTGCTGCAGGTGCACACAGTGTACTGTGTATATCTCTATATTTCGAGGTATTTGATAATGTATAAACATATTCCATATTTGTGTTAAAATTATGTCATGTTAGATGGCAATATTAATTTTGTGAGTTGCCTTTGTTTATATTCTTCCCCACTCCTATTTCATCTCATGGATTATTTAAATGTGCATAGCAACCCCCATCCGAGTAATAATATCAATATAATGACATTGTCGAAATTTCCTCTTATTCCAGATATATAATTTCCTTCGCCTGTGTGAACTCATCGTCAAGAAGTGTGACTTTGTGAAAGACATCTACCTTACAACTGGTACAGACGAGGTAATATTGCTTTAGCCGTTTATGTCCACATGTACCTAGGGTTGTTTAACTGTAGCAATGTAGAAGGTCAGATCAGTGAGAGAAGCAAACGTCATAATGACCATACTTTCTGTGTTGTCAGTAGACCGTGCTGAAATGGAGAGACAGAGACAAAAAGAACAGAGACAAAGATAGTGAAAAAACGAGACAATAAGGGAGAGGCACATAAGAGTTAGAGGGAGACAGATAGAGACAGTGTCAATCGAAATACTGAGACAGTTAAAAGACAGAGACAGTTACAGGACCAGGGAAACACAGAGGAAGAGCCAGAGACAAATAGAGACAGAGAGGGAGAGAAACACATAGACACAGATAGACTGGCTTCAGTCCCTGTATCCGTGTTATATCCGTGTTATTCCTACCCCTCTACCTACAGTCCCTCTCTTCGCCGAGATACAGGAAACGGCACATATTATAATCCTATTCCATCCTGATTTAGTTATATTATTCATTGAACGTTTATTACCAAAGACTTGAGCAAGTCTACGACACACAGTGTACTCCAGGCAACTCGCTTTGTACTCAAGAGCCGAGACGGCGCTCTGATCGCCAGCAAACTCGTATAACAGTTGGCTGTGTCTCCACAGGGTGGCGACAACGCACGCCAGCAGTCATCACGGCTGGAAGAGTTGGCTACAAGTCTACGACAGAATAATGTAACCCTGCATGTGAACTTCTCCCAGACTCTACATGACCGCGAAATAAGGTGAGCAAACCCCGCATCACTCCAGCTTATACAATTTGATTTGTAGCTGCTGGGTGAATATGATCTTCTATAAGGCAACTATCTTTTATCATAGACAGAGCAGCAGTCACTGATATCATGGATTGGGATGGAAGAATAGTGCCGTTTAAGACATTGCGGGGGAAACCCCATACATTCTGTTGTTTCATGACAAGGACAAACTTATTTTTGTAAAATGGGGTTCACCTCTTCCACATTTGATGATATTTCGAACTTGTGAAAATACCAATTGCTTTAATGAGCTTTGGTCTTTTATATACACAAATTTACATTATATTAATTCATCTTATTCATGTGCATTATTGATTTTTTTCCTATGTGTGTTTTACAGTATCTAACATCAACTACACTATGAAAATGCCATTTAGTGACTTTGTGTTTGGATATTGGAATACTTCCTTAACTGTTATCATCTTCATTATTCCAATCATTAAAAAACATGAGGATATACAGCTTCATATTCAGTCAGGATTCTTTCTTGCCTTTGTATTACTAATTCAAAGCAGGACGAGGCAGCATCCTTCTCCCTATGCTACCTTGAATGATTATTAGAACTGCCCCTAACCACTGTAACCATAGTGCACTGACAGTTGTAACATCATTGATATCAAGTACCGTATCCCAGGAGTACCTACAGTGATCTGTAAAGTAATTTTATTCTAGTCAGCATCCTACTGTTATATTGTGCAGATAAATACAAGATCTAGAGGGGCTTAGTATTCATCATAGTGGGATAATTATCAAGGTTTCGCCGGAATCAGCTCATGAAGCATCTTATTAAGCTTTGTGGGTGATCAGAAAAATTTGTTCTGTTACAGTCTGAGCTTGGTTACTCAACATTGTTGGTAGTATTAAACTTTATCAAGTAGGGATGCCCTTAAAACTACCCTGAATGTTTCATACAATGTTGCTATTGACTTCACATATGATTTCCGGCTTTTGTAAGTCTAATTAAACAAATTGGACTTCAAACTACCTAAACAAACAAACGACTTTAGTAAGCGGTGCATAAATTTACTGACTTTATGTTATCTCTTGATTATTTTGTATGTGCCAGCAATTTGCTTTTATTGACAATATGTGACTGGATTGACAAAAAATATTGAATAAAAATATTATTTCAGATTAGACAACGGCTGGATCATCAAAATTGGCCGTGGCCTTGACTATTTCCAAGCCCCGTCATCTAGGTTCAGCTTAGGTTACTGTGATTACGACTTCCGACGTTGCCACGCCACCACGATCGATATTTTTCACAAGAAAACACTTCAGACGTGATTTATTTTGAATGCAATTTTATTCATTTGTACATATGGTCTTCATCATTATGAAATTTGTTCAAAGTTACATCCTAAAGTAAAAAGGTCGTATAGCTCTCAATCTTGATTGATTTGTACACTATCCACATCATTTTCTTTACTTAGAATAACTGAACATTACATTGGGTTATTGAATATAAATGAAAATGACAGCTAAGAGGGTCATAACCACTCTTAAATCACCCGATTTTGATCACTCCATTATGTCAATGTGTTGTTCAGATACATCATCTCATTATCGTGTTATGTCTTGCTATAAAATATTAAAACCATGAAATAATATAAATGTGCTCATCTGCTTCGCCATAGAACTTTACACCCTAGCAATCTATATCCATGTATTTTCATATGAGTATTGCTAATAAACTTAATCCAAGTGAACAGTTGGCAGCAAAGTTGTATATTCTAGAGGATGGGGTATTTGGATCATATGTGTTGGAAGACAAAGCATAATTACCCTTCATGTCCTAGAGCACTGTGCATGCCATATTTATTACTTGTTCTTCGGTTTTTCTCAACGCATTATGCACGTTCATTACACGGATTTTCATGCCCTGGCTTACATGGTAGAATAGCCCATAGTGGTGCGGGGAGTAATATTGTTAACACAGGATTTTATAAGCAAATGAAGAAATACAGCGATTTTGGAATGAAACTGTGAGATTTACGTTTATATAATAAAAAGTTTGGCAAAAAGGTATAGCCAGGAAGATTGTTATTCTTTGTAAATGATTTATTTGAATAAAGAATTTATTTTTAATTTATCTCATATTGTAATATTTCAGTTCGGCTTTGCTGGACCTCTTTCCTGAATCCGTCTGTATCTATATACCCCCTCCCCCCCCCCCCCCTCCCCCCCACCACGAACTCGTCTCATACCATATCAAAAACGGTTTGGGCCTTCGGGCCGTAACCGCTAAAATGGATTGCTGTATTACTTTACATCAAGGTGAAAACTTGTCGCTGGAAATTTTATGCCAAGCTTGTTTGAGGCTCCCCCCCCCCCCCCCCCTTAAAATCCTGTAACCGCCAGAGTATTACTAGGCAATGTGCCGCTAACCATGAATACAAGGCAAAACGTAAACCCAGAAATTAGCACAAAATTGAACCTATTTGAAGTTACAAAGATGTGCACTCTTTAAAACTGATTCATTAGCTTCACTAATGAAGACATTATCCATGTTGAATAGCGTCCCGGAAGTTCCCCCATCTGTTTGATTCAGGATTATTAGAGTCATTGTAGATAGCGATATTAGTGAGGCTAATTCGTGCAATAAGATCCTTAAGGCTCATAGGGAGCTTCCCTGAAGGTAGTAGCAATTTGTGTTCCTTTTCTGAATCGCCTTTTTATTTGGCCTCTTGGCCCTTAGCTCATTATTACCGGATTTAGATGAAGGAAGAGGTTTATGCTATGATGAGGAAACCGCCATCTAGAACGTGGTTACCGTCATTCTGCAATCACGAACTTTGTGGTGAGACTCAGTGACAGTGATTGGCTGAAAGACAAATCCTCTCTTTGGATACCGATATCTTTTTTATGAAAACATAACATTTATGTCTTATAGCAAACCATTTTGATGGCGGTATTCATTATAGAATCATTTCGCAGGCGATGCAGAAAAAACACATTTTTATATAAATCAAACATGAACTTCTTTTTTTATGTGTGGCTGCGGAAAACGCAACATCCATAGCCCTTGCCTACCCTCCAGATGAAATTTTATCATTATTAATCCTAAATGAACCCAATTCCAACTGTTCAAGGACCTTTGTCAAATGGCCGTAACATGCTATTATCTTCTTTTTTTTAAATGTATCAGAACGGAAACCCTCAATTATTAAATTTCCCCCTCATTAAACATCAAGACGAACAGGCCCCTGCAGGTTCTAAATTATTTCCTTCCAATCGACCCATTTAGATGTAGGAGAATCCGGCGCCGCTGAAATTCCCTCTCTAACAGGAGATTAATCTGAGTGTGCTGTGGAACTCCGGGAGTACTTTGTGGATGTGGACCTTCATCCAACATTACCTCTACCGAATTAACCAAGTCATCAGGATTGTTGCAGCTTGGAGTTACCTTCCGTCGTCTTGTCCATTAACGGCTCAATAGAGTCTAAGGCCAAGTCCTGATAGGTAAGAGATTCGGAATAACGGGGAGGCTACAGACCATTATCAGCTTTCTTAGTGCTAATACCAGTCATGATTGAGATAGTTTCTCCATGCATACGACATCAACGACTAATGTTATGAATTGTATAATGAATTTGTGTGTGTTATGCATACAATCTTGCTCCATTATTTGTTCATTTAGTCGCACTATCAAATCTTTTATAACTATCATCCAATATCTCACTCATTATATCAGCATATACCTGAATGTGATATGACTCCCTAATTGTAAAATGTTATATAATTTCATATCATTATGCCCTAAGACAGATCCTTGGTATTTTATCTCAATTAACATGTGTCTGATAAACATCGATACAGTATATGATTGAGGTCATTGAGCTCCGATGTTCGTGTGATAAGGGCATCGTTGTCGGTAACATTTCTCTCTATATATTACAAGCAAAAGCTTTTCTTAGGTGCAAGCTCTAGCATTGTACCTCACAAGTATAATTTGTGTAGTAAATGGATATAAAACATTAACTTATCACGATAGTTTCTCTGTTATTAAATCACATTTAAAAGCACAGGCATGTCTCACGGGTCCTGCGTAGAAACGAGAAATGCCTTAAACTTTTCTTGAAACAATAAATTCCACATTAACCCCTAATTTCACTAGGTAATGTGTTAAAAAATTTCTGTCCCTGATACTTTGGACTTTTGTTTGTTTTTTACCGCCTTACGACCTGAACTGGTACTGTGCCCGCACGTTGAAATGCTCCTTAAACAGGTTATTCTTTACAACCTTTTTAGACAACGTCAATGTATATTATCTGCGCTTTTCAAGGATTGGTACATTGCACAAGGTATACAAATTAAAAACTGAATGTTGTCTGATACTGGAACCTAGACACATCCATAGTCCTCGACTTAGCAGTGTTTGCAATATTATTCCTTCTTTTGTGAGCCAGACATAAGATAGCTACAGTAATAAAAAAAATAGTACTATAATATTGTTATTGATGTTATGAATGTGTATAGCACAATCTCGTGCTACCTGGTGTAAAAAGGAAATGCTTTGTGAAAATCTCTGTATGTGAGTATAGACACATTTATCGATATAACGATTCATAATTTTCGTATTTTTCACCATTTAAAAGACGTAGTAGCATTGTCTTTCCTTTATTTAACTTACAAATATCCACCTTCCCACCTATCTTCTCCGACGTACTTGTACAATTCCCTCCCTCGGTTACCTTACAAGTCACCCATCTCTCTCCAATGGTACTTTATATTACCCTCCTCCTTGCCAAGACTCGGTTCCCCAATCTCCTTATTGGGGTGAACTCTAGGCGGTGATTAACTCTATAGGGTCTGGAGCAATTCCACTGCTACTCCTTTTGACTTGAGTCTCAGGCGAGGCAAATTATAGGTGTGTCCTCTTGTGTGGCTATCCACACGTGGATGACCTACACATTGATTGCTGCCACCCTCTGCGGGGCTTTACCCGCCTACGTTGATGGTACCTCTAATGATCAGTCGATTACCTCTAGAACTCCGTATCTATCGTACGACCTTTGATTCCTTTCTAGTTCATCTTTTGGACGTTTTATTACTGTGGTTTGCCTTTTTATACCATTAAAGGCTTTTTACGAGTTGGGCCTACCAGCGGTAGTAGTGTCAATGAACGTTCATGGTTGCTATGGTACATTTTCCCCCCATTCATTTATTTATACTAGTCAATGCTCGCAAAAAAATGATGCTGGTTTCAATACACGGATAGTCCCGTATTACAGAGTAAATTCCATGTGAAAGCAACATACAATGAAATATTGACACAAGAAAAGAAACATTGAAATTATCCTGACAATAGAGTCGAGTTTTCATCACAGCCGGATGAGTCTGCCATCCGTGAATGGGACATCACAATATTCAATAGGCTTTGTAATAATCAGTAGAGTACGAATATCAACATAACAATAACGCAGTTACCATAAAAGCAGAGATAATAACAACAGCGGAAAAACAAAGACATACATTATTCAGGGTAAGCATTATTGATAGTCGTCATAATAGTGTGCCACTTCTCAATATTCTTAATATTACTCATCCCATGGAGGTCTACATCGAGAACTTGTAACCTCACAAGCCAGCCAGAACCCACCTCTTATTAAGACTACAATAGGACGTCATCCTATTGTCCGACAAAGTCTGCAGAATGAGGCAGTGAGTGGAGGATTATTGTTTATATTAACCTGGTATAAACGTTCATCTAAGGCTTAACATTAGGAACTCGTAGGCCTACTCAACAGGCTTGCGAGTACAGTAACTCATACTCAACAGGTAATAAGCAGATAAATAATTCCAGACTAAGATAAAACCAGAAACATATTCATGATTGGTCTGAGTACCCATTCGTTATCTCGCTTAGAGTGCTCCAGAATATTTACTCGGATATCTCCACGTTCATATGACTGCGCACTCCAAACTCGATGGCGTACGAGGAGACAAATACTCGTCAATTTCCTTCTTAGTATGGCACAAGTAGACAGACAGACTGACAGGCGTCCAGCAAGGATCGTAATGGAGATGCCACCATGGCTCTTAAAGAAGGACTAATAGAATAGAAAAGTATCACAGGTGGAAACTATGTATTTATAGTGATCCTTAAACGTATCAGTCTAAATTGCGCATACCACATATAAGATTAGTATGTTATGCCTGCCAAAATAGAAATTGTGACTGAGTTTGAGATGAGTACTGACGAATAATCATCCTATTTGCTATTTCCAAGCTTTTACCAAAGTAATTAGTGTCGTATGGTTTGAGCGGTTTTGATTCAGGGCTTTATCAAATAACGTGAACTATTATAACCTGGCAAATTATTGAAATGCCAAAGGCGGTAGTTTAGGAAACCCAATTTCAAAATCCAATTTCAAGTATGAGAAATATATTGGGGCTCATCCCTGTTATGTATAAATTCTTGTTACATGTGATGGCTTCGTATCATATTACTTCTCGTATCGCCCGTATGCAGCACATGGACTGACTTCGTCAATGTTTCCGCCCTCTGGCAGTCCCAGTCTACTCAAAGATTTGTCTAGTGTCTCGCAGTAGGCTGCCCCAGCATGCAATGCCCAGCTACGTCTATTTGACCCTTCCTACGACGCCGGTCACCGTAAATTGGGTGCGAGCACCGAGCTGCCTTCTCTAAGGAGGATGAGCTCCTCATAGCTGGTATGCAATATAGGCACGAGCAGTTTTAGAGAGGATATATTTTTGCAGACACTGGAAATGTACAGCTCATCATAGTTCTAAATGATGTCTTATATATTTTTTTTGGTCAGGGGTTCAAGGGATCCCGGTAGAGCAAGTACACAGTTGCTCAGGAAAACACACAAAAACACATAAGAGTGTTACTTTCAGTTTGGATGCACATTTACCATGTGACGTTTCTAAACCTACCATAGACCTCGTTTTGTCTGCTAGTCTATCAATGCTGCGGTCTATGGTGGCCCAAGGATCTGATGTAACGGGTTATGCAGACCATTTTATCCTTCCTTACGGACCGTAGACTATATATATATACATACATAAATATATTATTATGTAACCGTGATTATGGACTTATGATGATGAATAAAAAAAGAGCACTGCTCGGATATTAAAAAAAACAACCCAATATTACACTCACATTTACTCACTGCGTCCATATTTGTTGTCTGGCTTCACACCCAATCTTCCAGGTTACACGGTTACTGATGCGGTTACTGTAGGTCTCTTGGTGACGCCTGCATGTTCAAACGATCATTCCGCGTTAATCTGCTCGTTTTAATCTTACTTGTATATTTCAGGATATCAAGCTTTAGCTTACCTGTATTTCTAGATGTTTAGGCAGGGAAGGTCCCAATGTTACTTCATTAATAAACCCTGTTCTCTAATATTTCGGCCACTCACGCATTCGTCTTAATTATTGTTATCGTAGTATTCAACTATATTATATTAATTACTTACTGGTTTCATAATATTACATACATACATACATACATACATACATACATACATACATACATACATACATACGTAAGTACGTACGTATACTACTTTCCTTATTACGAGTCAGACAAAGCAGGAAATTTAGCACTGCAGCACCTTCTACCTTGATGGAAAACACCCACAAGAAAGTAGCAAGAAAATCTGTTTGTAAGGACAAGGCCTTCAGGGAATGACGTGTCAGAAATAAGGGGGCTCTTCAAGGTCTACCGAATTCCGGTTATATGACCGACTCAAACCGTCATGGGTTAGGGCACTGCATCTATCCTTGAAGGAAGGCGGTACAAATTTCCTGCTTGGATGCCAATCAGACCGAAGGGCCGCGTTCTCTGGGCGGAGGTGTGAAATCGCCTCAGACCAGGATTACTGGTAGAGCGGACATAAATTGGGTGCTTGAGAACTGCAGCTAAAAGCTCTGACGACTCTCTTATCGAGCGTTGAGGAGGTTTCCCTCCTGACAATTTCTGGTGACCACTGCTGCGCATAAAACGATCTCACTTGTCGTGTTCGATCTAACGAGAGTCAAGAAATCAATATGGGACTCTTAATGCATAGCATATAAGCATCAGATTAATTTTTTTATTTCTATCATCAATTATATGGAGATAGCAATAATGTGTTCTGGACAACGAATTGTGTAATACTCAATACTCATGTTTGTGCGGCCTTTGTCATATATGTACAAATGACGTATAATTTGTGCGCATGTGATTCTGTGTTATGGTCAAGGTTTACGGTACATGAAAAAGACCTCCACTGTTAAGTCAAATCTATTACCTGCTAATAGATTCATTATAATGTACCTCGCATTCCAAACTTGACACTTTGTCACCATTGGCAAATCCCTTCCTTCATATACTACTCACGCTAATCACAGGTTGTAGTTGTAAGTAGTATAAGGAGAGTGACAATTCTACTAAATCCCAGTGAGGTGCCATTCAGTCACTAATGTGTTTACAACGGGGAGTAGCACAGTCACGAGTTCATTTTGGTCCCCGCCCCCAAGGCCTGTTCAAATACATAGGAGATTTCACCAGACTCCATGTGGGCATCGTTGTAACTTTAAGGTCGTTTTCGTCTCACCCAATCTCCCTTCTCTGGAGAAAGTAACAATATCGGGTAGTATTTGCGGAGGAAGAAGAAACACCCACGCCGTTTTGAAGGTGGAAGAAAAACATATTGCACGAGCTGTCATACCCGTTCCCAATTTAGAAGCAGCGTAAGTGAAAGTATTTACATGGACTGTCGTGGAAGAATGGAAGAAATGTCATTGTTAAATTGGTTGGTTATGTCCTTCACTCAGACCGGGACAGCGATTTGGAGCAAATTGTATCTTGAATAACATCACTCAATAGATCTGGTCTTCCCTTACCTCTAGGGACAGAATTCCTACAGATGGGATGCGTTTAGCAGACCTATCATTTCTTTAATCAAATACGAATTTCGGTGTTTTTAGGGGATCTGCAGACACTCACAATTGCTCCGAAGCCGTGTGAGACTTCCGGGGACGTTGATTGCCAGATTAAAGACGACAAAGATCTATTACCTTCAAAACGAGCCACAGTCAAAACTCATCTATCAGAAGATATCTTTTGCCTACTTTGCTTAATTCTTAGTTCATATTATTCCTGATTCTATTGGAGTCTGATAAACCCCTCACTTGCCACAATTTGTGTTTTGAATTTGAAAAAGCTACTCTTTGCATTATTATGTCAACCTAGATAAAAATATCGGGAACCCTATGTAATGACTTGAAGGAACTTAGCGTCTTAGGATTGGTATGCTGCAATCTAAATAATTACATAGATTTACACATCGTAGTAGTCTAGAGTGATATTCAAACTATCAAACTAACAAGGGTGATGTAGAAATGACTGCATCCGTCCGCAATCTCATTAACTTTGCCAATACTCTCGTTAAAAGGTAATTTGTTAAATGCAGTGCTCCACTGCAGCGGATTCAGAGGTGTTGAGGGTCGATCTTTTGGTTGTAGGTTGATCAGTGCTTAACCCATTGGCACCGGGTGGTGCTGACGCCTTAAGGCATCATTTTGCAAGACCTACAAGAAAATGTGTAAGTCTGTTTGTAAGTAGTAGAAGTAAATAAGTTATATGTAATCATTTAGGAAATAGTGGATGAATAAAGTTGATATTTTCACAGAATGTAGAGAAAGTATTACATTTGATATTCGAAAATAATGATAAATTAATATTAAAGATCACATGTTATATCACGTGATCAAATAATGAATATGTTACAATATACCTGCAAGACCAGTCCCCTGGCGATATATATTGTTACTACTACCTGGCGTTATGAGCATTGCTTTGCCACAGGCACCCAGCACTAAAGGGTTGATTGCCTCCTATCCTTAGTAGTAGAGCTATAAAGGAGTTAGGGCCATGTTGATCACTGCATCAATGGCTTATAATCCGCTAAGATTTCATCTGATTCTTGACTAATTCTCTCACTAATCACGGGTCAGGAGACTCCCCTGTTCTCAAACATTTTCGACTGGATTTTGACACTCAGAATGCAGGGAAGAATTGCTTGCGAAGACATTAGAACAATTCGATATGGCGGCCCCTCAAAAAACCTTATTTTCGAAAGTATGGACATAATTTTAATTATGCAACCAGCAATGATCAAGGAAAGACCAACAAAAAACAATTCTTGCGGGAGTGGAGCGCTGATGGGGCCCCCCTCCCCCAAAAGATTGTGGTGAGACAGTGGGAAGAACAGGAGGATAATCGGAAAATAACATGGATCGGTGCAGTGAAGCACTGCCTTTAGCCAGAGCAATAGGAATTTCCACTGATTACGTATATGGGAGTCTTACCACTGCTCCTCTCCCATATGTAAGCAACACCGCGTAAAGCCATCCCGATTCCACCCATTAAAAAGAAAGCAAGGAGGCACTAGTGCAAATATTGATGATAAGAACATGCTGATTAAATTTCTTTTTCAAAAGATAGGAAAATTGCATCCATGTTTATCAGACATTCTGGCAACAGTCACTGTCAGTTGATGTAGCTAGGTACCGTGTTTAGATGAGAGGCTACCTACTGTGCATAGACTGCATGAAGATGTCCCGCTAAATCCCACCACTAGTACTGACGCCATCTGGCCGGGATTCCTCACGTTGTACGGAAACCGTCTGGCGACCTTCGTTCTGGAGATCTCTCAAGATTTAGGTCAAGTGGTCACATGATGCTACTATTCTCGAGGGTATCCTCATCCTGAGTGGTGAAGTAAAGGAGCCTGTCAACCATTACCCTCACTTAGGAGGATTGGTACTATGGACACGTACCAGGTAATACTTGGATACTAATGTTTCCGTAGGGCTCTGTTTCTACAGGTGCTAATTAAAAGCTTTGCATGAGACCGGACGTCTTGCCCTTCACAGATTCTACTCTGTAGAGAATTACAACCATTCAAAAAGAGGTCATTACAAGGGTTGGTTTTCTTCTACTCCCAGGTACTTAGGAAAGGAGTATAGTTTGTAAGGACAAGAACATGCGACAACAGAGGAAGCTTCAGAAATTCACATGACAATATCAAGAAGCATTTAATTTTTTCTCTCACAAGCATTCAACATTGTATTCAGAAAATAAACCATGTTTATTCTACGGTAAAACATCTCAGCATTTGAAGTTTCCATAAAACATACAGAAAGTAAAACTGTCTAGTCTAGCTACAAAATGACAAAACAATGGCGATTATGTTATAGGTTAACGTTGTGTGAGACCAGTGGTAACTTGTGATAACGATCTTTCATATAAGTATGTGATGATGTATGCGATAATGCGCCATTTCTATACCTGTTCATCATATCAAGATGGTTTAAATAACTATCACTTTCAATAGGCATTTGTCTTATTTTCAAGGATTTCACAGTATTAAAGGTGTTTTAATCATTTGTGAGTTGACGGTGGGAAGTATGGTAAAACAAACTTTATGTTGTTTCCCTGAAGGGTAGATATCAAGGTGTAATAGTGCAGTTCATAACATCTATACAATTAAAATGCTACAGGTTTGTTTTTGATAGGGGTAGATTTGATTTATGATAAACGTCAAATAGATCGTCACATGTATATGTAACCATAAATATGATAATGAGGACGTATCCACACAAGCAGTCTGCATACCTTGTGGCAATGCAATATGTTTAGCGACGACCTGAGACTACAAGCATGGCTTAGATTTAAAGGCGAATTTAATCAATTAAGCTCTGTTAATGAATCCTAAGGAGTAAGCCCTGCCTACAAAGCCGTCAGGCATGTGCAGCACGGGGTTTACAGGTACATTTCTCCACTGGGAGCAGCATGGGGTATACAGACGGCCACTAACCGCAGTGTGAACCAACACTGGTCCACTTTGAGGCAGGGGGACCTGGGCTCCCCATACTGAAGTATAGGGCCGGCTTCGTAACTGGGGGCCCTGCGCTGTCAGTCCTGCACCAACTATATAACCATTCTCAGCATTGTATACGGTTCACTGACTCGCTGAGTCTCAGTGACAACACATGGACACGACTGTATTTAGTAGGGTGGACGCCACGGCTTTATTGTGAAACTTTAATATTCAAGAAATGAATTAATACAAGACACCTTCATCCTTGACCAACAGAAATAGAACAACAAGTTTGGAATAAAGTATATCTCTATCCTAGCATGTAACACTACCCATGGGTACAGACCTAGTAATAGAAAGTCAACGCATCATACATGTAGTCACAAACATATCCACCAGAGGCCACTTGACTGACTCAATCTCTAATATTACCACTTATCATCCTTTCCGTCAAGGTTTGGAAATCTTGAGACGCCCGATGAGCCCCAACATTCTTCTCTGTTTGTACATAATGTATCTCAATAGAGATATTATTATCCCAAAACCAGTGAAATGAACATTCTGCTTCACAAATACATTGTCAAGATCCTGTGAAACCTCCCTTTTTGAGCGCGGGGAAACTCACTCATATACTAGATGTTAGAATGCTCACACAGGCTTCCAGCTTACTGCAGAGAATCTAACACTTCACTATCAATGTCCCAACTATTAAGGCCTGGTTAAATGGGCAGGGGTCCAGTATCAAGCCTTACCATACCCCTTGCCCCCCTACTGACTTGGTTCCTAAAAATAGGCATTTTTATTTCTAGTCTTTTTGAAGACAAAAGGATTCACTATGTCAATCCCTTCATGAAATGATAAACACTTAGTTATGGCTTCTGTAATCTGCTACTAGGAAAGGAAACTATTAGATGATAATATTGTCTTAATGTGGTATTTACATTTCAAATCTGATGGAACACATCTAAATACACTGTATTCAGACCCACTTTGTACAGACCTGACAAACCGGGTTTACTGCCTTCAACTCTGTCATCAAGCCTTGCACCTAAGACTTGATCATCGATTTTCATGAAGACAGGGAGGGAGACACAGAGAGACAGATAATGATGCAGATGATGACAAGGATAGAAGGAAGCCTCACAGAGGGACAGATAAACAGACAGAGAGTCAGACAGATACAGATAGGGACAGAGACAATGAGACAGAGGTGCAGAAAGACACATACTAAGCAAAATAGTCAAACTTACATGCCAAATAACAGGGACAGAGACAAAGATATAGTATGGAAAGGAAACAGAATATAGAGTTCTTTGTATTCGTTTAATTATGGACAAGTGGGGCATATTGTGGAAGAAATACACGTTTAATGTGTCGGGTTCACTTACAATGGCGGTTGCACTGGTAGAGGCATGCTTGGATACTAATGATTTGAAGGCTAGTGGGGTGAGAGGGCTGTATTTGGAAAGATGAGGGGGAACTCCCAGTACAGAATCAATTTCCCCGGACGATGAGCTGCCAACTGACTAGCGGAAGTTGCGCAGTGTGAAGCTGCAGGGACTGCTGGGACGGCCGGATGTTAACCCGACGCTTGACTTCAAAGATGGCGCCCACCTCATTGGTTTTTGCAACCATTACAAGAGGCCGGCACCGAGGTGTTGTGATCCCCCTGTTCACAGCTCCGAGTGGTGGCCTTTTTTTCTAAATCATTTCCCCATTTTTCTTGTGAATATGAAAAGCTGTAATTATGAAGCCGTCATGAATAAAACTAATCAGATCGGTGTTTGATCAGATGGGAGAAACAGATTTTCAGCCGATCTGCTGTTATTATCATGGAAGGGCAACTGGTTCCTTGTCAATAAAGAATATTATGTACAAATCACCGTGTGACCAATGGCGGGGGGGGGGGGGGGGGGGACTTTTATAAGTGCCCTTATTTTCTCTCGTCCTCTTGTAACTCTGGCATCTGGGAAATGGATGGAAAATTATTGAGCAATGGACCAGGATTGAACGCTGTCCTGATGAAACTAATTCCCTCTGATTCCCAAAGTTAATATTAAATTTCCAATTCTCACAGTCTAAAGGCATGGCTTATCTTGAACCTTGCATTGCGGCATCTGGTCCCAGACCTGATTCAGCCTCCATTCCCGTGTGTAGACCAGCTGTCAGTCATCCCAAAATGTGCTCCTTTTAATTCCCACTGACTTTCAGAATGTCTTGAGGGATTGTTGATGGCACTGAAATTGAACTTAGAAAATCAGAGATTCTCACAGTGATTAATCCAATCATCCCAGGAGGGGTTTCATATCAAACGGCGTCATTTAAACCCTCCTCTGACGCCACCAAACGGAACAAGGGCGTAATAGGTATAATAAACCACCATCTGTAAGCAGGTTGATGCATCCTTTTGGTGTAAACCAAATAATCAAGCAAATTTGTTATCGAAGGACCACTTACCAGTAGGATCGCAGTTTAAGACGCCAAGGAACAGACTATGCTACCTTCTTTTAATGCCTGCGTCCTGTCCCTCTCCCTCCTAAGGATACAATTTTAGGGGAAATTACCACCTTCGACATGAGAAGACTTTTGGCGAAATTGTGACCTGAGGCATCGATGGGACGCAAACGAGCAGGGGTATTGTGGACAATAGCTCTCTGGAAGAAGGAGGAGGTAAGAAGGAAAAGTAATCACTATCATTAAAGGTTTGGAAGAGCATCTTAAAAACAACAGGTTGCATGGAGATACAGTCAAATAAGAGAAAAATTAAACCTAACATGTTTTTAATAAACATATCGAATTCAGGCGATGCACATAAAATCCACAGTTATATAACATTATTTCTCTCGGAGGCAATCTGATGGAGTATTACTTCATGGCAGACTATTGGAGCATATGAAACATAATAATGTTGAAAATAATTATGTCACATAGATATTTCCTCATGACATTTCATCTCAACAGGCTAAAATTCGTCCATTTACATGCAGTTCCTATTATGAAAAGACTCAAAATGTCCTTCTTTTATGCATTCTGTGTTCGTGTAGCATGAAATCCTCTAAACTGTTATAATCATAGCATTTGGGGAGGTGTTGTGACAACAGTTAGCATAGAAATATTTGCCATAATAGTGTCTAGTATCGAAAAAAGACTCGGTCATTCATATCAACTGACACGACAATACGAGACCTGTGAGAATAAAATGAATGGCTGCTCAATCATCATTTGTTATGGCCTTCAATAGCACAGGACAGCAGGAGTCCGAGAAATATTATCATTTCATGATTGTTTAACATGGCCTCTCAATCAAATGCATTCATCGACAGTATCAATATCCAATCATATATCACCAAACGTGTCCTGCCTTCAAATAACGTGAGATTAGTCAGAATCAATTGGCATATGAATATGACAACTAGGTTAATGCAAACCATGACAGCATGATAATGAAAGCTACCGTATAAATATTTGCATCGATGCTCAAACATGCTGAAGAAGCGGATGGAGCGTTCCACTGCAGGCACAACAAATCACGCGACACCCATATTGGAAGCGAGCAGAGAGTCTGACGTCATTTCCGGTGGGTGCGCGAAGAGCACATTTCAGAACGCGTGCTCGAAGAGCGGAGCAGACGACAGAGTCAATATCAATCCCATTGGGAAGTCATCGATCGTGGTTGGCGGGAACGCACTGGGGTACGAGCGAGGACAAGACGTGTGGGTCACGCCAACACGGGATCACGCCCCGGTCACCTAGCAGCAGGAACGTTGACGGTACCCCCCATGTCCAGGGGTCGCTGTTAGCCTCGTAGTGGCCGGTGCGGGGCGCCTAATGCAATAAAGGTGTATTCAATTTCGGTGTGTGGTCGAGATTAGCCTGATTGGATTTACTATATATAGGGGGTGTTAGATAAAAAACATGGTTAATAGGTATACAGTAGTTTACTGTCATTAAATGGCCGCAATACTGGACGGGTCGCCATAATTATTATTATATACCTGTGGTAATATATCTTACACATACCCATGTCATATTTATATCCGTACAACACAGGTCTAGGTGTCGCACGGGGTACTGATCAATCATGTGACATTAAGTTGGTAATATTGACGATAAAACGAACTGCGGCATGGGTTCGTTTTATCGTAAATTTTACCGCGTATTTATCACGTACAGCCACAGTAACCCTGTTTCCATATAGTATTCTCCCTGATATGGATAGTTGGTGGTCATAAAGCGGGCTATCAGATGTGTGGCTTGGTCAGTAAGCAGACGTTTTCTGACAGGAAATAACCAAGACTTCTTGTCAGTATCACATATTTTATTTTATCTCACCCTAGATATTTTTTCTCCATAGACTTAACATTGGAAACTCGTATCTAACACCCATTAGATATTTAGGAAATATATCCAATGGGGGATAATGTCACAAATGTTAGCCCATTAGTCAATATTAAGGGTGAGATAAATTCAGAAAACTATTCAAGTTTAGAGTCAGAGCTCGACCCCATCTCGTTTGAATCACATAGCAATTCACGCAGCTTCGCCTTGTGAATTACTACGTGATTCAAACTCGATGGGATACGAGCTCAGATCCTAAACTTTCATGGGTTTCCTCTATAGTATTCCATAGACGAGAGCTGTGGTATAGTGCCCCAAAGTCTTCAACAGCTGAAAGGTGGTGCTCCATAACAGTTCATTGAGGGTAGATCATGGGCCGATCATTTGATCTTACGCCAATCGCGGATGTATCGCCTCATATTCCTGGTAGTGGTGCTGTACTGGAACTACAGCCGTGATCATTAGCACCCGATCAGAGTAGTATCTCCAATGATTCTTAACTAGTTCTTGCACTGATTGCACTATCATCGCCCCATTCAGAGGCAACTTCCCTGGTTTTAGCTTATGTTTTACCGCTCACGGTGCAGTGAAGAACTGCTTAAGACATCATTGGAAATATCAGATGTGGTGCCCCCTCAAATGACCCGAGTATGCTTTGATTGCTACCCGCCTCCAACACAATTGATGTGGGCAGGTACCCGGAGCGATACCCAGGAACCACAATCCCATAAGCAGATGCTGAAAGTTCGGACAGTTTTGAAAGATTGCACATAGTTTTAGCACTAGAATGTGCTATAAGCATTCATAACATCAACGTTTATCTTTATTTACCTGCAATTTTCTATTAACCACAGTATTCAGCAGAAATTCATCAGCTGTCGATCACCCTTCCATATAAATCCAAGATGGCAGACACTACAACACTGTGGTAGTAGTGGCAGTGCTGGAAAACAGACAAGATGTGGTATAAATGACTGTCTAATTTGTGCAAACAAAGTAGATTAACACCAAACTCCATGGATTCTGGCCATAAAATCAATCCATTTCAACGGGAAAACTTATCTGAATGGGGAACTCGGATGACACAATAATGCGGCCAGCGTCCAGATGGCGTACCAGTGCCGATCAGGGCACTCGCGTTCATGTACTCTGGCCCCCTTTAAGGCAGTGATCTTAAATTATTGTGCAGCCATCGGGCCCGTTTGATCAGTCAGTCAAACATGGCACTGAAGACAGCCATGATTACCATCTGTGACAACCCTGGCCACGTACATTTTCAATGGGGACTTCGTAATCGATGGATAATAAACTCCCAGGAAGATGAATGCTATGTATCTTATGCATGGGATATCTTTTCCATACCCCAATCCTGGCCACTGGTGCATCCCATGGAGAAGGGAGTGACTTCAGGTAGTGAAGGTTTGCCTCAGTATTCCCTCCCTGCCACACCGCATTGTCCGACAGTCATCAGAGGAATATGCCACGAGCACTGACCATCATACACAGCGGTCTTCCCTATCATCGTGTGTGGTCGGGCCTATTCTTTAACAAGAATTTTCATAGAGATGAATGGCCTCATAACAGCTTTAACATGAGGTAAAGGAGAGTTTGGAACATAGAAGAGTATAGATCAATACAACATGAGCTGGTAATTGGTTGTTCTATGTTCCACAGTTATTGAGTTCGCTCATCATTTTATCATCTGTTTATTGCAGTGTCAACTAAAGATAGGAGTTGTTTGGACTCATCTGTCCGAGTTAATTAAGATTCTGTTCCATAATTGAAGCTGCATCCCAGAGATGGAGGGTTGTTCAATCAAACAACATCAAAGGTACATCTAGATACTTCAAACAAACCTGTAAAACCTGTAAACAGTAAACTTGGTGTTAACGTATAATAATGCAATTCGGATAATGATTTAGTGATGAAAATTGATGACATTATAATAAAGAGGATGAAGTGAAATGCAGGAATTGGGGAATTTAATATAGACCTTGATACTGACGACACGTTCTAAATCAGTAAATTATACATAATAGACTTGCCTTAGAGAATTGCAAATATCAAAGTTCATTCTATTAATAAGTATCTTCACGGTGACGCAGACCTTCATATAAAATCCAACCTAGACAGATTTGTACTGGTTACGTAAAAGTCTACGTGTGAAAGGTCACAGACGAAACAGTTTGTGTCGCGTTGATAATAGATAAAGTCTAGAATTAACCAGTTGAATAGAACTCCCACGAGGCAGGAAATTGAGTAGCGTCATCACATCGTTGATGTAATGCAAGAGATACAATGAGCTATATTGATATACGTTATATTGATGATGATGACGATGATGATGATGATAGAATAACCTGTAAAGTATTCAGACATTTATAAATGTGTTCGGTAATAACATTACAAACCATAGAGGGCAAGTAGATCTGTAGACTTACGTATCAAATTATGGGCTGATATATTACAAAAATATGAGCGTCGGACAAGATACTGGTGCATTTGACACAGCCTCCTGATTCATTAATACCAACAAGTGGTTTGGTATATGTTATCATACGGTCTTCAGAGTGTTACATTTATCACTGGCACCTATATGCTAGGGCGTGTTGACCTTTACCAACACCTCAACCATATCTTACTCCCACGTGCACAATTCTGCCAAAGACATTTAGATGTTAGATGTCGGCCACCTTGCTGTGGGAACTACTATGGCTGCTTCCCATCTAAAAACACATCTCCACAGACACGATCCATCTGAGTTAGGTTCGGTAGGCGGCCAGCAGGCTACTATGGTGCACCCTGGATAAAAAAAAGAGTTAACCAGTTTTGCGAATAACTCCTATGTTGGATAAACAAACTGGTTTGAGAAATGAATTTTCATCCACATAATGCCGAAATATTACAAATCAGTGAAATATAAGGTAGTTTTTAGATGCAGTAAGGACGGATCCATTCATCAACATTAACATTACTCAAACAGAGGTTAAGGACCTCACTGATAATGCGTGTCGGAAACTATAGGGGAGATGGAAACCTACCCATATTCATGATATCGTCCCCGCGGGCATCTTGGCTAGTGGGTGTCTGGTGATCCATGTGACAAAACTAATTTGTCCACCAGGCAACAAAGTTTCCGGGGACTTCCCTGATACAGTCATACGATCTTGTCGGACACTGGTAGTGAATTTATGGCATAACGACGAAAATAACAATATTTGATGTTGCACCTTTGTACATCGTACACATAAAACATTGTTGTAATAAATGTCGCTGTAAGACGATGTCTCGTTTTTTCCCAGTTATTTCATATTTTAAAAGGCTACTCTTGTCGAAACATTGTATAAAGATGTGACACCAAATAAAGCTATTAACTGATACCGATTTGGGCAGTTATTGAGTTGTTGAGTTGCCGAGTACACCAGAACTTCATAGGTTAGAACAGAAATAACTCGAGTTGACTACTGAGGTGGAATTCACAGGAGGATTTATGTGCCCCAGAGGGTTAAAAATATCATGAGATTCTGCTCCTTGTTAAAATCTATTTTGTTACCAAAACCTATTTTGTTAACCATATCAACCTGTCCAATTAAATATGTGGGAAAAAGGGAGACATCATTAGTACCCATCAAGACAGGCATTTTGAGTTTAACATGCCTATATATTCCTAGAACAGAAATGATTTGTAGGGTAACATGCCTATTTAAATATTGATGTATGAAAATGACCTAGAATGTGGTTACCATGGCACCCGTTTCAAAAGTTGAATATAAGTGATGGATAAAAATAAACTTCGCATGGCAATGTTTTTATGGGATTATATGTATATTCATAATGAAATTGAAGAAAATCTAATGAAACCATGTTTTGTCTCTATAGAAACAGACATTTGGTCACCTCAATCAATTCTCAAAAAATGGTAGGCTCAGAATATTCAGTTGGAACGGACCATCCTTGGAAAAATCTCTGGGTGTGGGGGCGGGGGGGGATATGTGCCCCCTGTGCCCCCTCCCGGGTACCCCCTGAACAGAGGTTCCAGTAAACCATTCCTGCAATTTTCGGAGACTAAATAAACCTAAATAAAGTAAACCATCTTTACCCCTTCCCTACAGCACCAAGTTCCCCTGCACAGCATTACCCTGCAGGAATTGGCTGTATAAACAGCCCCGCTACGTCAGGCACCTTTTTACTTTTATTTATTGCAGTAAATTCACCAAGAGTTGGTAGGCAGTTTACAATTCAAGGCTTGTTACCAGTCAGTCGCAAAATACAGGAGAAAAGTGAATGATAAAATGAGGTAGAAGTGACTCCTATGTGTACAATGAGAAATATAGTTTAATATGATAACACTTTCATTTGTTACACACTTGACATTGCAAGATTTGTCTGCATTTTATAAGAGATTTTATGCAGGATATGTCTAAAATATACTATACTGTGCTGGTGGTATTTATCTTTGCCAGGTTACTTTTGAAAGACATCTTAGATGGCAAACTTTTCAGTTCTTCAGGCAAAGCATTATAAAGTTTTATCCTTGTATAAATAGGGCATTTTTGATAAATTCACTGTTTGGTTTATATATGAGGCAAATAGAGCAAGTCTCCTACGGTGTAATTCTTTTACATCAGTCAAGCAATGTAGTTGGTGGACAGTGTGAAATATGGCATAATCATAAAAACACACACGCAGTGTTCTGTTCTGAAGCCGATGAAGCTTATTTCGATATGCAAAGCTTGCATCATAAAAAAATAGCAGAGTAATCAAAGATTGGCAAAATTGCCTGCTTATAAAAATTTGCAACTATTTTGGTAATTATTGTGCGGTGAATGCAGTTAAAATTGAATATTTTGCGTCCCACCTGTTTGATATGCTTGCAGAATTGTTTTTCAAAGTTTAAGGTTGAGTCAAGCTCAATCCCTAAGTAGTTAACTACATTTATTAACCACATTAACCTTATTCAGGCCAGCATATAGATCTAATTTATGAGTGCTGCAAACCAGCATACTTTGGTTTTCTTCGCATTTACAGTTAAACAATTACTTCTGCACCCGTCCATAAAATTATCTAAACTTTTTTGTAATTCAGTCTGAATGATAGACAGATCAGCATGGCTATAGTAGAGCACCAAATAGAACTTCTTTTTTTTAATGTCAGAACTGTATTCAAGTTATTAATGAAATATACAGATAGAGGAGGGCCTAATACTGAGCCCTGTAGAAACCCATAGCTAACCGTTTCCCAGTTAGAACAATGTACATTCATCTAAGTAGGAAAAAGTAGTCAAAGTGTTAAGTATTTGATCATTATTTTGACTACTGGCACAGTTGCCCTATTGTCATAGGCTGTGGTTTATGAACTGCGGAAGTAGGTATTATAGGGTATAGATAATCCTTCACCATACTGCAATCATCTTCAGGTGAAGCTAGGATATGTAAGACAGTAGGAATTTTTAGACACACATTTGGACCCTCGGAAAATGTTATAGGCATAGAATCTTACTCATGGATGCCGCACAAATAACTTCCAAATTTCATACAGTCACTTATACGGGTTTGGCCTGGCAGGCTATGTGATCGGTTCCGTTCCCAATAATGTTGTTCCGCACATTATTCCGACTAGTAAAAAGAAGGAAACAATTTGTTATGTTGTAGACCTTTCCGAGGCGGTGTTGCACAATGGCAGCAGCTTTGAGATAATCGCGTTCTCCACACTGGCCGTTGATTGTCAGGCATCGAGCCAACGTACCTCAGCGTCATATATTATGATATGAACAGTGTGCCGAACTTCGACAATGAGGCTTAAATGGATCCTATAAGTTTCCACGGAAGAGAAAGGTCTCTTACTGAACTTGTAAGGGAGTTACTGACGGTCGATAATGACATTTACCACCCTACAGTTACAGCTGGCCACCCACAGCAGGACGGCGCCATCCCAGTCAGCCTGCCTCTCTCAGCCAATCAGCACGTAGAGGGTCATTTGCTGCTCAAGCCTATGCCGTGACAATGGCGCTGGTTCCTGGCTTGTCTTACTCAATCCAGTCACTGCAGACTGGCGCAACCTCCATCCTCTTCTCTCTACACGAGAAACGGGCAATCACTGTCAACCCAAGTCGTATCCCAGTCGGGGTTCTTCAAAATTAGTCTCGTTAATTGTGTTTGTTCATGGCTGTGTGAAGGCTTTCCATAGAGTAGATTAGGCTGCATCGTTATTACATGTTCACTGCTCTTATTTTCTTGTCGCATGGGTACATATTTTGTCCATGACATGGTAAGTAGATCTTTACTTAGCATCTAGTAATGAGGGGTCCATCTATTCCACTTTGACCGTTACTCTTTCATAATGACTCATAAACAACTTATTAAAGTCTTTTTTTCACATGAGGTTTTTTTTTCTCCAGAATGTAGGTTGTTCGAATACATCATAATATACTCATTTGTTTGCATTATCAAGGTATTTGTTTCAATGATTCTTAAGAAATGCTTACGTCAACCTTTAACAAATGGTGCATATTGCTTCATTTTATGATAGTTGTACATGTGTTTCTCTTTTGCGTATGCCGTGTCATATTAGGGCCGACTGTGATATTGTATTTATGTCTTTCTATACATATTTCTCCTATTGAGCGCATACTTATGAACAATCGGATCTACCTATTTTCGATGAGAATAGAGTTGTAGCCATTTGAGCACTGTTGCCTTTTGATATTGAAATGACGGATTCATAAGAGAACAAAATGGCCTTGGTTTGTTTCAGTTAGTCAGCAGATATTACGTATTGCACCAAAAACTGGTTTCTAGGATCAGTGCATATCAAAGTGAAAATTAGGTCATCATCGTGACTGCTAAACTAGGACCTACTGAGCCATCAAACTATCAAAAAATATTTATTGATTTGTTAAGAATACATATTTTCCATCTTCACATATTATTCCTTGATATCATTCAGTCACACTGTCACTTGTACAAACGCAATCACAATGTCTTATGGTGTGATTTAACAAGAAACCAAGGTGATTTATATACATGAATGGAATTTTTGCTGTTTGGATTTAGATGACTATCTCCTTGTCTTGTCATTATGAACGTACTAGAATGTGTGCGCTTGAGATGCATACAAAAACTTTGTCATGCGATTATTTCTACAATACAAAATACTTTTAATTCATTCACTTTTTTTTTATCGTAAACGCCTGAGTAAAAGGGAATTCTGGTACACTTAAAGGACAGAAAAAAATTGTATATTGAGTGATATTTGCAAGAGTGATTCAATATTCTGTTGAGCTCAGCTGAGTTGGCTCATACACAAATCCCATTTTCCTTAAGCGACACACTCCTGTGGTATCGCTAAAGTCTTTATCTAAGGCCGAATTTGTCTCTCAGCAAGCTTTTCAAAAGGATGCCGGTGACGATGACCTTCAGGATGTAGCCGTCAACTCTGCAGCAGGTTTCAAAGGGAGAATTTCGTCTAAGAGATTCTGTTCTTCACCAACCCTCTAAGAAACACATCACTGATCAGCCACATCCAAAGGGCATTGCCTTTCTCCAGCCCTGACAGGTTGACCAGCAAAAGGCTCAGCACACTTTCCCCAAGCAACTGATGAAGGTTTCAAGCTGGTAGTGAGTGTTGAACAGGTAAAGGTGAGGTGAGGAAATAGGGTATGGGAAAGATGTGAGGGGAAATAGAAGATAGTTTGCAAATATAAGGGAGGTATGGGAAGGGTATAGGAAACAGGACATGGGGAGAAATGGGAGACTAGATGTAGGGAATGGGTGTTCAGACAATATAGATTTCAAATCGAAATTTGAGATGTGCTTCATTTGGATACAATACATAGCTATTGTCATGTTCTCGACAATATACATCTACATCAGCTGAATGTCAGCTAGGTTTCTGACAATATAATTGCTTTTCTGAGTGGTTGGTGGACACGCGGACATGCGAAAATGTACCAGAGGAATGGAGAAAGTTTTAAATTGCCTAAATTAATCGCCTTAAACAACTCTCGCTGACATTCATCTATACTAGGAGCTAACGTTATTTCCATTTAAAATGGAAGAGCGTGGTATGAACACATTAATTACTTCATGAAATAAAAGTAGGAAAATATCATAAGAAATTATGTGTTCGAGCTATCTGTATTTGATAGAAAAATAAGTATGAAGAATGTTTCAATAAACTAGAGAAATAATTTGATTGTCATTCTAAAGAGTCATGGACAGGATTACTTAATGAAAGTAATTTCTGGCATTAAAATCAGTGTATACATCCTAATGCATTAAAAATGTCTCTGAATCATTTCTTATATGGGTCTGAGTATTACAGGTTCAATAACCTAGTTAATGGATGAAGGTAAGGAGTGTGTGTGTGAGAGTGGGGGAGAAGTGCTAATATGGAGTGACTGGGTTGAGAGAGTCATATGCCTACCCTTCCAACAACCTCATACCTCCTTACTGGGTCTGTGTTTCTTTGTAGGGCATAGTGAATGGTCTGTCCATTCAGATGTGGAGGTTCCAATGCTATACAGTCAGGGGTGTCCCATCAAATTTGAAATATACATGTATTGTAAAGTGGTAGGAGAGCAGTGAGCCAGAGAAAATAGGCTCTTGAGTGTAGCTAGTTGGTCAGTAATGTAGGTGGAGTGGTTGTGGGAGGGGAGGGGGTGAGGGACTATTCTGGCATGACTGTAGAGTGGCTTCAGGTCCAGTGTGTTTATAAAAATGTCTGTTTTCTGTCTCCAGCTGTCTGTCTCCCTGGCACTATCCCTCTCTATATACTCTATATATAACTCTCTCTGTTTATATCTTTGTCTCTATCCCTGTCTGTCCATGTGTATGTCATACTATGTCTTTGTCTCTGTCCCTGCTGTTTGGCATGTATGTTTGACTATTTCGCTTTGTATGTGTCTTTCTGCATCTCTGTCTCATTGTCTCTGTCCCTATCTGTATATGTCTGACTCTCTGTCTGTTTACCTGTCCCTGTGTGAGTCTCCTATGGTTAGGGTTGAAGGGAGTAAAACTAGTTTGTCAGGTCTGTACAAAGTGGGTCTGAATACAGTGTATTTATATGTGTCCCATCGGATCTGACTCTCGGAATACAGTGTATTTATATGTGTCCCATGAGATTTAAAATGTAAATACCACATCTAGAAAATATCATCATCTAATGTTTCCTTTTCTAGTAGCAGATTACAGTAGCCATAACTAAGTGTTTATCATTTCATGAAAGGATTGACATAGTGAATCCTTTTGTCTTCAAAAAGACTAGAAATAAAATGTAAATATTTTTAGGAACCAAGTCAGCAGTGGGGCAGGGGGTATGGTAAGGCTTGAAACTGGACCCCTGCTCATTTAACCAGGCCTTTATAGTTGGGACATTGATAGTAAAGTGTTAGATTCTCTGCAGTAAGCTGGAAGCCTGTGTGAGCATTCTAACCTCTAGATGACGTATATAAGCGCGTTTTCCCGTGCTCAAAAATATATGCTTATAAAATCAAGGAAATATTGTTGCTGGTTTGCTCCTGATATGGCATCGTATAGATGGGATGGTTGTGTCTCGCTCTCTAATAAAGGGTTTGTGGTAAGCCAGCCTGAGGTTTAGAGCCGGCTATTTGCCTCATGGTCGGAAGGAGGTCACATATTGCTAGTGACAGATGGAGTTGTAGACAATTAGGACCTTGCTGAAGTTCGATTGCCCAAGAGACCTGGTTTCACACCTGTGGTGAGGAACTTCCTGCTGGAGAAAAGCCTATTCCTCTCGACTGGAGGCGTCAACACGTGCGGCCACCCGGCTGTCCCACGCTTTCCGCCACCACATCAATTAACACCCGACTAACATCAGAGACCTTTAGACTGAACCACCACCACCATTACCACCGCCATACGTAGCCTCCACTCTGCTTCTCTGGCACGAAGCCCTTGGGGCACTTGCGGAAAAGGGTATTTAACACCGTGTCTTAACTCCAGCGGCCTCGGCTGGTGATGTGTGGGGGCGGCTGGAGGCAACGTTTTACTCGGCATGTCTGAGAGGAAGGCCATCAGGTGGGGGCAGACAGGAGGCGGAGGTGGGCCCAGCTGAGCCCCTATAACTGGCCCCATCCTATCTTAGGGCCTGTTTCCTCCTATCATCAGCGGGCACTGGGCGAGCTGCTCGCGCCAGTCAGTGGGAAATGCTCACCGGGCCGCTGAACGTGCTCGCACCTTCCTCTAAAAACACCCTCTCACCACCCACTCGCACACACTGACGCAGAGGCAGGTCGGGTGGGCGGGCCGTGCCGATGATCCGGGCCAGTGTCATAACGCTTGTAGCGCCACATCGATCCGGGCTGAGCAGTTTCCAGAGCTGCTCAAACAGAGGGCTGAAGCATCGGAGCGGAGACGGGGACCAGGGGGAGTGAGAGAGTGAGCGAGATAGAGGAGAGAGAGCAGAGGGAGTTGCTCTGAGCAGCTCGTGTACGTGGGCGTGCATGGTACAGGCGTGGTCGTGTTGGCGGAACGCGGCCAGGTTCGCCGGCGGGTGTGGTAGTAGCTCCACTCCGGAGGAAGAGGAGCAACCAAAGACGGTAAGAGGCATGCATATGGCGCTACACAAAAACAGATATTGATACGTAGACAAGGCATATATATACATATAAAGTACATGTAGACAGACATACGTGCGGTCTGAGGCGCAAACAGAGAAGTACCCCGCAGGCGGATAAACGCATCAGGGAACACATAAGGGTCATGCTGGCCTATTTTTACTCTCACTCGGCTTTTGATTTATGGGTGTAGGAAGGTGGGATCGATCAGCCACATCTGACAGTAAACCATGAATAGATCCACTAGTCCAATACAGGTAGACGTGTAGATATACATCCACACTACCTGTACACATGTATAAGTAATAGCGTATATATTTTCATTCATGTTATGGCTGATGGGACCCTATTCTAGAAGAGACTATTCCGGATTCACTATACCAGTCGATAGACAGATGTAACATTTTACACATAAATTCTGTTTTAAAATGCCATAATGAAAATATATACGAGTCTAAATCACCTTCCGAATAAAGAACATCCACTATCGAGTCCATAGTCTTAGGATGATTTTAACACAAAACATGATATTTCTTTAAATTCCAATGCTCGTGCTTTCTATTGATTGCCCTCTGAATTCCCTACAGGAGTTAAAGATTGGTGAGAAGATCCAAAGCCTTACTGATTCCACACGGGATCCCCTTGCTGGATCTGAGATTTATTGCATTAGCATTAAAGAGGCTCCTCGTTCCAGGACTCAGCACCTGGTCCCCGGCTCACCAGCCCCGGATCAATAGAACCCTTTTATCAACAGGCAGATGATGGTGTTCAGGTCTCTCGTTTCAATCAGTGTGGTCTCTCTAAGCTGATTAGAAAAGATCTATAAACTTATACAATCTAATCTATATGCAAATCGGAAGTCTGAGGTGCAAATTCATCCAAGACACCCAAACAAGATTAAGTTATAATGACCTTGTTTGTGGTAGAACAATCTTGCGTCGCTGTTTGACATAGCTTGTTAGGGGGGTATACAAGATGAACATATTTTTGTGTGTGTGGGCTAGGGTGCGGAATGTGATTCTATTTACAGAAGTTTTTATCTTAGATAGTTTCGAAGAGGGGCGAATGAGAACAGTCTTAATTTTCTGACTGTAGAACAGCTCGAACATTACTAACTTAGATCCCCAATCTTGGATTCATTTCATTTTAACGTCTTCCCAACAATAAATTAGATGACAAATAATGTTTGTGTTGCTTACCTATGGTAACCAGCCTGAGTGAACGGGCCGTTTCCCAACTCCTAAATCTGGATGTTGCGTTAACTTTCCCAATAAAAAGTCATTTAGACGTCACGCCAAGGAGCGTGATGGAGTGCCAGGTGGCATGATGGTGATCGCAATGGGATTCGGGGAAATAGATTTGGGGAGGATAGTAGGAGAATAGTGCTTTGGCATATATAGATCTATGCTAGAAGTGGGTGGTAGCCGCTGAGAACTGGTACATACAATCAAACTTTTTCATAAAGAAATATCCGGGTTAATTTGTACATCAACTCTTTTAGGTGGTTGCAAATAGAGCGCCAATTCGCGATTTAATTTAACGAAATTCAATGATGTTCTCTCAAATCACTTCGAAACAAGCATCTCTCATCCGAATAATCAGATGACTTGCTGGGATGAACAATAACAAGTTCACAAAGATCCAATGAAACAGGAACAAGGAACAGTCCTAATTTTCAGTAAAGTTGCTCTATCATACCATAACTTACCTACCAATAGCTCCCTATATACCAAGGTCGCAAGCTGAAACCTAGCCCGGTACGCACCTTGACTAAATACGGTTCTTAGAGAAGGCTCAGATCTCAGAATAATCTCAGCTGTTTTATTTGTACTGGCTGCTGTTTAATCTGTCATGGACAGGTGGTACAAATGATTCAACAGAGAGCATTGTGTAGTGAACAGACCACTGAATGTTGTACAACTCACAGGAGACACTCCAAGTTTGGTGCCGGCCGGCAACACCTGTGGCCCACATCATTTGCCTAATTAGAGCTCAAAACAAATCACCTGCGGAAGTGATGGCGACCTCCTACTCCGTTTGCCAAGTACCAACGACTGCCTTGTCCTCCTCTGCCTGTGGAATTACCTGGGAGCCACTACATAAATTTGTCCAACCCATTGTTCTCTGTCTGCCCACACCAGGCCAGCTGTGACTCCTCAATTTGTTAATGCCCAGTAATATCAACTGATAGCATGTCTACTAACCTGACCTCTACTGTCCGAGTCCTATATTCCAATAAGCAGTCCGTGCAGTCTCCCTCCTTATTATATATATATTTATTTATATATATGTGTGTGTGTGTGTGTTCCGCAAAAATACACAACATTCCGAACCACCATTAAGGAGCAAACTCCAAGCTAGATCTTGTAAGGGGAATTATTTCAGGAGGATACTTGAAACTCTGCCATAGATAGATGGTGAGATGACTCGCATTGAGAATGGGGAGTAGAGGGGAACTTTATCCCTCCTGATAGTGGTCCTACGACCCCTGGGTCCTCCCCCGCCTGCCTTGCTTTTGTCTATTCGGAGTTGCTCCACATGCCATGCAGTGATTATCAGGCACTGGGGATCTAGTTTCTTCGTCTCAGTCCAGTCATGATGTGTTATTCATTGCCATCAGTGCGTGCAGCACATTGTCTTTTAGTAGAGGTGTCACCTATAGATTGAAATATAAATGGAACGAGTTTTATTTAGTGCTATGGTTTAGGCTCAATGAGTTATAAAGACAACTTCTTATACCTTTATTTACTTAACCGTTAGTGCAAAGGAAAATAGATGTATTTCTGATTAACCCCCTCCACACCAGACTTAGCATATTCCCTTTCCCTAAATAGAGATTGCAATGCATGGTTTCAGTAGAGACAGAAAACGGGGGAAAACACACTAAGAATAAACATAGATATGGACTTATAGATATGAAAACCTTTCACAGAGACCAAAATATTCTTTACTTTTTATCAGATAGATTATGATAACGTTGAGAGAGCCAAAAACAGCAGCTTCCATTTGAGGGGTAAGAAACTGGGATCAAGGTCCTTGCTCATAGCTTCACAGAAAGCATCACTACTGTTGGTTTTATTTCTAAAGTTTGATGTATTATGAAGGAGATTCACGGATTCAAGACAGGAAGGACAAAGATCAAATTCTCTGGTGGAGGCACTCTCCATATTATTAAACTTGACGCTTTGAAATGTCCTACCAGCATTATCAAGAAGTCTCTCCTTAATCTATACATAGGGGCAGAGTATACTCCGGAATGAGGCTTGTGCAATCCAGGTTAAAGGACCCTGCTAACTCTGAGGCAGATACTGCACTGAAAGGCTGCAAGGCACCCCAAGCTCACTGAAAATGTTCCTAAGCTCAAAGAGGCATGAATAAACTCGATGCCTGATACAGAGGAAACTGAGAAGCACATTTGAGCATTTAGCTTTGAGGGAAAAGTTCAAGGTGTTGGAATCAATATCTAATGACAGTATAGATAAAGTGAAAGGGCCTGTCTCAGAATCTATCCAAGGCAATTCACATGGAGAACCTGTGAACAGTCACAACAGTTAGATCATAGATGGCTCAACCAACACGAAATCTAACATCAATTCCTGTTCCAAATACAAAACTATGATAATGTCACATGGTGGTTAATAAAATGCTTAAAATCTTTCTTCCATATAACCAGAAACGCATTTTCTGTGCCTTACCAGTCATGTCCGATAACCACATGAAGAATAACATTATCAAATTAGGTTCTTTTATGTCTTTATGCCTACTGCTCTGGAGTATTCTGTAAATGGAATAGACAATCTATCCTGAAATTACAATAGAATAATGATAAAAGAAGTTAACTGTTTTGGCTTGATAGAATAATCAATTACATTGGGTTACATATGTTTTTTAAATATGCTGACCTGGTGATAAATACGAAAAAGAATTAGTCGGTCTTCAATCACCATGACAGCTGTCCGGACTCAATAGCTTTACGGCTTCAAGTACTGTCTTATAACCATTAAAGTGTCATAGCTGTCACTGTGGAGTTAACTATGTCACTGTTTGGTAATGTCTATCATGCAGATGAGGCGCAGTATGAGACACATACCTTATAGGATAGACATAGAGCAATGATCTCTTCCTTATATTTGAACAGCAAACGAACCTATTTAACCAAATTCTATTAATGTTGACTCAGAAGAGAGCCTCCTTTGACCAACGGACAGAATTATGTCTCAACCCATATATTGGCGTGCATGATCTAACTCAGTCAGGGCAATTAAGCATGGCAATGGAAATATGCAGTTAAGATACACTTAGAACTAACCGAGTAGAGAGCCATCGTGCCACCCTTACTACCTGCCTAGTTTCAAAGGGCTACACACATCTCTAACTATTACGGCCAGCTTTAACCCTGAGGCTTTGCCAGGAAGACTTCATAACACGCAGACAGATCAAGGCCCATGTGATCGAGTAGACCGCATCTTATGTTAAAGGTCAAAGGAAAAGAGACGCAGAGGTCGTCATTAGAAGTAGCCTCGTCCGGGAGGCTAGCCTTCATCTTGGTGCCCCCTTTGTTAAATAAGCTCTCAGGGATGCAGCCACTTCTTAAGGCTGCTGCAGGATACGCGTGTCCTCCTGGCCCGGATAGGAGTCTCATTCTTATCGGTTGATCTGCGGGAGGCTCCACGCTCTATTTGTGGGAGATCTGTATCTTAGATATTTCTCCTAACAGCCAGAGCCTCTCGTTCTAAATACCTGGTTGTGTGCCTGATATGTCATTTGATTGCATGTATCCCGCGGGATTTATATAGTTTGACCTTTAGCTGTCTGGACAAGACAAGGGTAAACACTGCTTCTTCGGCAGATTAAGCTTTAGCCAGTTGAGTAGTGTTCTATGTAAAAGCAATACTTTCATTTCATTCCATATCTAATGCAGGCAGATGTTACTACACGTTAGAAGATTTTGTATTTTTGCCTGGGGTTGTAAGAGTCGACCTCTCTGCATCTCAGGACAATTATCTCTCCGTCAGTAGCTTGAGATGGAAACGGTCGATGATCGATTACACCATGTGATCACTGCCTAGCTCTTGTATTGTGTGTAGGGACTGAATCTGGAGCCACTCATCCTCCCCGCGGGTGACACTCTTAGTAGTGAATGCGGTTATAAGCATATTTTACATCTTTTTCATTACCTTTCGAAATCTTGATTAGCCAATGGCAAGCCACTCGTCGTGTCATATACGGGGAGCAGCGCTACATCCGAAGTAAGTGCCTATTGAATATAAGGTAATGTTCATATGAACATTGGATAAATAGACAATAAACGATGATCTTGTATGCCGGCGGCCGTAAACCACGAGTGGCTGACGCGTAGTAATGCACGAGCGCTAGCGAATGTATTACGATGTCAACCTCGAGTGGTTTAGAGAGCCGCCTGTACACATAACCATTGTTTGTTGCATTTATTGTTCATCTTTTCGAATAAATTAAACCCAGTAATTGCTATAATAGGGACTATTTCTTTGCCCTATGTCACTGAGGGACTATTTTCTCGTAAGCCATGGCTTTGAGGCCGTATACCACAGATTTGAATCCGTATACCACAGATATGGTATCTGACAGGTTTTACATAATGGCACGTGGTTTACTGAGCCCAAACACATTTTCAATGGCGTCTTTGTATATGATGGATAATAGATAGCAGATCATGATAAAAAGGCAGAATATGTGCATAAGGCATATTTCCCCAGATTCGAAGGCGTAAGTCTAAAATATAGGCTTATTGTGTGCAATTATATTCTTCCTGTAATTAGGTTTTACAGATGATGCAACAGAAGTATTTGAATATGTTTGCCATTCCCCTGTGACACCTCACAGCGGACCATTGTATGGCTCAGTTCACACAAAAGTTAAGAGGTAAGATCTGGAGTAAAATATGCAGAATTATGTGAGAGAATCCCAATATGTGTCATTGGTTATCTCATCCGTAAAATTAATGTGGTTGAGGCAGCCTTGGGGAGATCAAATCATATGAACCAGTTGAATTGATAATAGCTGTTAATATTGATAAATCGGTAATTTTTATTTTTTTTTAATTTCGCCAGATAAGTTAGGTAATCAGGAACTAGGCATGTGCGCGTGGGCAAAATTGTGAAGCAGATGTTGTAAGTTAGAACGCATATTGAGTGTGAGTCGGGTGTCTAGGTGATGCTAAGACATGTTGATAGAACGAACAGGTCGTAGGGGGGTGGGGGTAAGGTAGTGGCAATGTCTATGCCAGTCACATCTATTGGGCCGCATTCATGATCATTGACTGCTCTGAGTTTCCCCAGCTTATCATATCTCAATCAAGTCGCAATAAGCAGTAACCCCTCTGCTAGATTACGGACCTTCTGATAAGAAGTGGAGACATAGATACTCTAGTTATATCACATGCAGTTGAAAATGGTAATATTCACCTCTTAAACATGCGAAACCGCTATGGGTTAGATACTAGGGCAAAACATTTGCGTTAGAACATAAGCCGATTGAAAGAGTCGATGGTATGTGTGCTCGTATTACAGAACACTATGACCTTTTCCTCCAGTTATCCAAGTGAATAATCCTTGTAGACCCATACTACGTTATGATCAATGAATGCCCTGCACACAAAAAACATAGGATTTCCAATAACGTTTGTTATTGCTGCCAGTAGGAGCTTCAAAAAGCGATATAAGTCAAATCTATATTAGTTTCACCATTCTCATCAAAATGGATCAAGCAAATGAGATGATTAAAGAACGATATAAAAAATCTCTGCGGAAAATCCCTGGATATAACTCATGAAATCTTGAATGAATCAATTTATTAGCCATAGGAACAGGTTTTAACTCATATTGAGGAAAAGTGCATCGCCGTTGACGCTTTCATAAAATCATCATGCAATATTGCCGGATACATTTACCCGCATCCACTGAGATATAATATAGAGATGGGGTAATGGAGTGGTAATCAAAAGCTACCGTTGCTGACTGTTATAGTCCTTCTCTGATAGATCCCACCCACGCCCAGTGCCTAGACATATTGACCACGGCGGTGCCTGGCTTTGACAGATCAAGGCACAGACACTGTGCGGACCACTTAGACTCAGCCATATTTCAGTGATCACAGCGAGGCAGCTTCTCATTCCATCTATCCACACCATAACCCCGGGCGACTATAACTCCTACGAATCGATGGTAAAACCATCGCGGGTGATCTAATATGTGCCGGGAGTCAGAGCTTGCTGACCTTTTGAACAATTTCATCATTGTCTGTACTCTCCATATATCATATATAAGGTTAGGCTGTATTGCTGAAGATAGACAAGAGCCTATCTCATTATCTAGGCAGAGAACATTTCATTGTGCTTAGCATATGAAAGCATAAGAAGGTGAATTCACAAGTTTTTGTACATTTCATTTATTTATTTTCACTTGGTCATATTCTATCGAAAATGTAGTATCTTTTATTCAATCAGTCATAAGTGTCCTTATATGCAAATATATACATCATATATACATACATGCATACATACCCGAAAATACATATATGATATATAGATGCTTACATATATATCATACAAACATAGAAAGAAACGTAGTGATCTTCATAAGTCGTTAGCCGAGTGAAGACGGTAGCAGTATGGGCTGAGTTGCTTAAATCCAAATTGATTCTCATCAAGGGTTGTTCAGTATTTATCCTACACCATCTCCATGATTTAAGATTACATGAATAGTTGCATAAAGCATTTTATGCCATGCTCCATTGAATACAGTCACTCAATATTGAGCCTATTGCATTTTATAGGTTTAAGTGTCTCAAATTAATATTTTCTTAGTTTGACTTGGAAAAGAGCTTATATTGTATGAAAAAATAATACATGATTGTTCTATGCATCCTGGGAAACATTATCGATGTGATATTTCCTGAATCATAGTGTATCGTATATCTAGAAATGAAGATAATATCTCAAGATAGCCACTTGTATGAGGTAATATTGTGAGGCATAGCGAGACCATGGTCACCTTTTTTACAGGGGAACCCCTTACGATGCCTAGTGAAGTGCTATTTATAGGCATATGTCTACGATTTTACACCTTCCCGATAATGTCCGATATTTGCTTTTTGTATCGGTGTCATATCAGTAAGTCTAAATTTCTATCGTAGTAGGTGGACGCAGGGCCTTAGGGTAAGGATAAATACCAATGCTGACACAAATACACATACATATATTTTCGTATAATCAGTTGTAGCTCTAGGGAGGAAATAGAAATGGATAAGTGTAGTTACAAAATGGCTTAGTGCCTAAATGATAGGATAAATAAGATAGTAAAGCTGTGATCAGCGGCATTTGACAGTATTTTAATGCGCAGTCTATGTAACATGGTAGATTGCATCAATGTTATTGTGCAGTATGTGAGGTGCAAATGTATCTTGTTGTACCGTTTGTAAAGCTGAAAGCGGAGGAGTGGAGGATTGTGAGGATTTCATTTGGCGAAAGAAGTACGGTTATCAACATTAATCACCGACCAACATACTCCCATACAAATCAAATCAAATATCCTAGTACCGTTTTTACAACAAACGTGTCATTAACTTTATTACTTAGGAATGAAGTTACGATTTAATCTACAGGTACTTCAACCATTAGAGAGAACTGAATTTTAATTAAACAAAATATGGAATAGAAAAAGGTAATAAGCCATTGGAACGGCATGCAGCTGTTCATATTACCTTTAGCCCGATGAGTTGTATTTTATGAAAGGAACAAGAAATCATCGCAGTGCGGGCCTCATATTGACCGCAATATTAGTTTCATTTTACGGCGATCGATTTCAATTAGAGAAACACATCAGTTGCGGTTCATACTCCGGCTAGCTCCCTGCAGAGAATATTCAAAAACATAAACCAATCAGACATTCACTCTAAGCCAAATCAACCTATTTCAGAAGGTATTATTCACACATCCCTCTGTTTATTTCTACGAGAGAACAATATTAGTTGAAGAAATATTTATGTTTCGTTATCATTGCCTTGCTTTGATTTAATATGTGCTTGCCTGGCTGGCTTAGCGAGACAAAGCCGGGTGATGACAGAGTTGGTGAGCGTGGTCTTCATTGCGGTGGCGGTGTTGCTGGAGGCGGGCACGCTGTGTTGGCTTGTCTCATTACGAACCGTGTCACACGTGGCGAGTGCCTGGTGGAGCGCACACGGGACCAGGCCATGAAACATGGGAGCTCCTCCAGGGTGTACTCCAGCAGGAGAAGTGGCGCCGATAGCAGGGCCCTGTTCCTGAAAATAAAACCTGGAATCTTCCACATAGGAGAACAAGACAGAGCAACACATATATTCTGATAATGAATTACTCATTCTAAACTTAGTTAATTTTCTGATTATTGGATTAGTGGGGATTAAGATTCGAACACAATTATATTGAGAATAATAGCTGGATCACGGTTTTACTACTTGAGATTATCTCCGAGTCTGATTTAGGACTCGGCCTCAGGACTGAGGGTATAGGAATTCTTCAGCTTTTGACGCGGAATGATGCAAGTGGGATGTGTGGGATTACTTGGCTTGAGTGAGACGGGTAGATAGGCTTCGATGGGCTCTAGTTGAATAGAATGATTAACCCAACTGGGATCGGCTGTAGCACATTTCTCAGAATATGAGATCCACACTATACCGAGAAATGCTCATCACCAAACGTTATCCACACCCCACTTATTGATTTGCCATTAGGGCCTGGCGTCCACCTACTCTGATAGAAATTTAGACCTGCCGATATGGCTCCGATACAGAAAGTCAATATCGGAGACATATCGAGAAGGTGCAAAATCGTAGACATATGTCTAGATATGGCAATTTACCACGCATTGTGTGGAGTTTTTATCGGTGTCTAATCGCAGGAACATGGCCAACTGCCCCCATATTAGGTGACCTTCAGACGCGATTTTGATTTTTTATTGGGAGGTGCATCGTAGACCATATCGGAACCATATCGTAGTAGGTGGAGGCCGGGCCTTAAACTGTACCCAATGTCATCAGTGGCACTAATTATTCAAAATATAAAGATACTTTATGATATATTTTCAATTGTTTCCTGCCATGTATCTCTCTTAAGTCAATTATTCATAAAATGCAGTAAACTACTTTTAAAAGAAAGGATTGAAATTCTGGTACTCGCAGAAAGCCAATATATTATGTTTAAAAGTATTTATCGTTATTTTCTCGTGATCAACAAAGAGAAATTATTTTACATTCTGTCATGTTTTACTGGTGTGAAAGAACTGTCCCGGAATTTACTTCATAAAAGAAATGTTTGCTTTTGTGATTCCGCATGAGAAATCAGAAAAAATGTGAAAAGAATTAAGCAAAGATGAAATAATTTTCCCGCAGCAGAATGTTGATTAAGGGGATTATTTCTTTGAGTATAAGTTAATATCATTTTAATGAAACGGAGTGTTCTGTTGTTGTGCTGGTTAATATTGCGCGTTAAATTATGAATCGTTTTTGGAAGAAGGGTATACATTTTATTCAACCTTTTATGAAGATTTAGGTAAAGAAATACCACCGAATTCTCGCATCCACAATGCCTTTACTGGCTGTATATTACGCATCATCTATTATTCAGGGAATACTGTCAAATTAGTGCAGCTAATCGTATTATGTTCTCAAAAGAAGGCCTTCGTAACATGTCCCCTGCTGCAGACAGATTGGAGGAGAATGTCCTCGTTCTTTGCCTCCAACAAAGAAAATATGCCAAGACATGGTCATGATACTTATTTCCCAGTGCGTACACTGATGCATTATCCATCTTTTTCTCCTTTTATTAGTCAGAATACAACTGACTGATAAAGTGTCTGTGATGTTGATTTAGATTACGAAAAAAACACCATTTTTAAGCATCAGCAGTGATGCACCTAGTCCCCAAAGCACGTCAGAAGAATTGGGTGGATTTTGCAGTCAGTACTGAGAGAATGAAATTAAGTGCATATTCGCCCAGGGGAAAATTGACATTGATTACACAAAATGGATTTCATGTCAAATCAACCTGTAATGTGACAATAATTGCCTTAATTTAAATCTCACCTTTTACTAAATCAAGGTCCCTTTAATGGACCTGGAAAGAATGATTCCGTCTCTGCGAATTCTTAAGGTATTACACTTTCATAATATATAGTATACCATGTCATTTGAAGAGGCTTGTTTGAATTTAAACACCGTAATATATTGGAAGTCTGGAATAAGTTTTATTCTAGACAACATATTCTGGAGGTCCTGACTCTCTGCCTAAAGGACCAATATTAAAGGATGCCAATGTTAAGAAACACGAAAACCCTGTTCAGTTCCACGGATCCATGGAACATTTTAGACAGAAAGCTTTGTCATTTACTAATTATTCTCGTTTATTAAAGGAAAGAAGATTCATCAATCAATGAACATAGGTATCACAACAAGCATTACGCTGGATTCCCATCCGTGCGAATTCTCCAATCTCATATACCAGGCTATCAAGTAAAGCAATATCGTCCTTAAAATCTTTCATCTCTTAAACTTCCTAGGACTTATTCAACATATTGTTCCAAGAAAAGCAATGTGATAAAGAAGGTTAAGCGGGCCTCGTGTCACTGTCACGTCAGCACTGTAGTGACATTGTGTTGACAACTACTCAGCCAACGATAGCAAGGTTAGCTTTGCATCGATGTCACTTCCAAAAATAGTTTCTTTCTGAATGTGAGATGTCTCTAAGAGGCTAATTTGCATCGGGTGTGAAATGCATCGGGAATATTGAAACAAGAGACTCCTTCATAAAAAGATTGGGAAATTAGCTATGAGAAAGTTTTACACTGAAATAAGTAACACATTTTTAGAATACCTATATCAGGTAGGTATTCGGTATACTGCTAGATATAAAGTAAAAATATATTTTACCTGAAACTGAAGAATATACAGTATATCCGTTGGTGTCCTATACCCTTATAGTTGACCCATGAACTGCACAACCAAGATATATGGGGTGAATAACCGGAGCATCGTGTTCGAGTAATTATTTAACTACGTCCTACACTGGAGGGCTCAAGGGGGCATCCACTTGGTTATCTCACATATATATTACATCGACTATGTCTTGGATCGTCTTAGCCGAGTTCAAATCCCCAGAGATCAAATCTCCTCCCCATTTCCACATCCCCTTCCAACTACACACGCTAAAACGTTAGCCGTTTCTGGCTAAGAACCAGTGGGGTTGGCATATAATACCGTTGATATCTAGGTTTCGGTGGCCATCTAAAACTATAGGCAGTTAGACTATATACCAAAAGCCTTCGCTGACACCTATTGGTAACATAAACTCTCGTGGATCATTGGGGAGCAAGATATTGCAATTTATGTGCATCTCAGTTCATAAGCAGTGAAAAAATATTTCGTTGAAAGGCAAAGTAAGAAATCATTATGCCATTCACAGTGTGATTTAGATGGAGGGAGCACTGCAAGCTCATTCAGATTACATTACCAATGCCTGTTCGTTCCACAGGGAAATCTATATTGCTTTTCCCGTTTACAATGCTCAGTCTGCCTGTGGCATATTTTTGAGCGCGGGAAAACGCCCTTATATACGTCATCTAGAAGTTAGAATGCTCAAACAGGCTTCCAGCTTACTGCAGAGAATCTAACACTTCACTATCAATGTCCCACTATAAAGGCCTGGTTAAATGAGCAGGGGTCCAGTATCAAGCCGTATTCAGAGGGTCAGATCTGATGGGACACATCTAAATACACTGTGTACACTTTGTACAGACCTGACAAATCAGTTTTACTCCCTTCAACCCTTTCATCAAGCCTTGCACCTGAGACTTGGCCATAGACTTGCTGAAACCTTTGATCATCGATTTTCATGAAGACAGGGAGGGAGACACAGAGAGACAGATAATGATGCAGATGATGACAATGATAGAAGGAAGACTCACAGAGGGACAGGTAAACAGACAGAGAGTCAGACATATACAGATAGGGACAGAGACAATGAGACAGACAGGGACAGATAAAGATTAAGGACCTGAAGGCACTCTACAGTCATACCGGAATAGCCCTCATCCCCTCCCACAACCACTCCATCACTTTGCTGACCAGTAAGCTACACTCAAGAGGCTGTTTGTTCTGGCTCATTGCTTCCCTGCCACTTACCATGCATATACATTTCAAATCTGATGGGACAGACCTGACTTTATAGCATTGGAACTTCCACATCTGATGGGACAGACCATTCACTATGCTCTTCCAAGACACAGACCCAGTAAGGAGGTATGGGGTTGGTGGAGTCTCTTAACCCAGTCACTCCATATTAGCACCTCTCCCCTAGTCCCACACACTCCTTACCTTCATCCACTGACCAGGTGATTGAACCTGTTATACTCAGACCCATATAGGACTTGATTCAGAGATATTTTTAATGCATTAGGAAGTATACACTGATTTTGATACCAGAAATTAGTTTCATAAAGTAATCGCTTTGCATTTGCTTAAAGATATAGATCTCTAAAACTTGATTGATATTCCTGTTCATGACACTTGAGAATAACTATCAAGTCAGTTTATTGAAACATTCTAGATACTTGATTTTCAATCAAATACAGATGGCTCAATTACATAATTTCTTATTATATTCCCTTACTTTTATTTCATGAATTAATTTAGGTATACCGCGCTCTTCCATTATAAATGGAAATAACATTAGCTCCTAGTCTTTGAAAGGGATGAAAAGCTATCGCCCTTCTTTTTCGTTATTGAACTCCATAAAGCATAGCACTATGCAGCATTAGTGCCTAGGTCAATGACATCACACAAAATTCGGCTTGCAGATGGACAGATCATTGTTTAAAAAGTTTTGATCAATGCATGATCCCCATTCAGCCTAGTCATCATGCTCTATGTATCTTCCAAATGCCCCCATCTCCTTTAAATGTATGTGTAAATCATAGGAGATTTATAATTGTCAAAAAAAACCCAACCAAATTCATAGTTGAACCAGACAATCTTTGGGCTTGTGGTGATACAGATTTAAAAGTCACGTACTCATGGTTACTGTTGGAGTAACGGTAAGGGTCCACCTTTTGTTGTAGGCCAATACTTGACAAGGTGCCTGTATATATGTGGTTGGTCGATGCCGCTGTTGTCTGGTACCGTGGTGGAAATGGGGGTTGAAGTGCTGGCCGGGGGCTTGGTATTGGTCTCTGCTTACACATGAAAGCATCTAGATAGAAGCAGGTTGACCTGCTGCTTGCTATAACTAGAGGCAATCCATCTCAAGTGACCCCCTTACCATGTCAGTACATAGCACAGCCGATGGGGTTGGGCCTACCTGAATAGTTCACCTGTATACCAGCTGGTTGCCACCCTGTATCTCCCACGGTGTACACCTGATAAAGGTGCACACGCAATAGTTCAGAGCCCCACCCACTTTCCCACCTGTGTCCTTTCCATTTGCAATTTGCCTAGAACCTGCTCCCAAATCTTGACTTTTAACCTCAAAATGCATCCTCTCTCCTAACATGCTTTATACTTTTTTGCCATTATATATATCTAGGGACGACCGCGCAAACTAGACACGAGTATATTTCATTGTGTGGTATGTTTTCCCTTAAAGTAATTACATTCTCTTATCGAACCTATAGCCGCTTATAAAAACTTTTCAATCTACTGAATTTTCCCACAATATCTGATTATCTATTAGACAAATAAATCAGTATAATTATAAAAACAATATCATCTCCAGCCATCCTTATCGCAGCTCATATGCTATTTGTGATATTGAACTATTTCCAAGGATTCTTAGGTTCTCTACTTACGATAAGAACTGTTGTGGCGTTCTTACTGTGTCGTGGAAAAGGAAGGTACAAACACAATAATGACTGGTTTTGTGTATGAGTGGCCGAAATCTCCAAGTAGTTGACGCATAGTAATATCTGAGCGATTAGCGATGATATTACGTCGTCAACTACGAGGAGATTACGATCACTCGTATACAAAACCAGTCGTTATTGTATTCATTACATACATACAAAATTAATAACAAGTGTATTGCAATTAAAATGTTTCTGCAAGACATTTAGTTCCGGACACCACAGCACCATTGAGCGTGGCAGTAAATCGGTGTAGACTTACACCAAAAATATAGTTCGCCATTAACCTGTGATTTTATCATGCAAAGTGTGTTATGACAGTGATTTCTGATGGTAGATGAGATTATTATGATTGATTCTAAATAATCAACACTGAATGAACATTCAAGAAACTTATATCGAAGTACATTTTTGATTCGACCTCATGATGGAAAGGACTATTTTTTCCGGAATCTCCTGCAGGAAATTCTAACATGCCAGAATCTCTTTGTAGGTAATTCCTGGTGTCCTATGCATTTCCTATGGAGACTCCGAAATAGGTGTGTAATAAATTACAGTAAAAGACCTCCATAGCTGCATCCCAGACACCACACAGTTCTACTCACCCAGACAGCCTTGTATATGCTGATTGGAAGGGCCCCAGTGTTGTGACAGAGAACTTACAGTCTGTCTCTTTTCTATACCCTCACAGATCAGCGGCAGCACACGCTGTGATTAATAGATGATGCCAGCTCCGTTACAGCTCCCTTCAATCATTGAGCGACATCCACACATATTGTGATCTACCTCTCCAATGATCACAACTGAAAACACAGCCACATGTTACAGTGAGATATGGTTGAAGCCAGATAAGCAGAAATACATAAACTCACCTACCAATATGTTTTGCTTAGCTATTGTTTCCCATGGGTAATCAGTAACCAAATTAGGAACACGGAGCGTGGAGTAGTTTGCCATTTTATTGCATCTATATCAATTGGTGTAACCCTGAGGTTTATAGAGCACGATAATGCCGATCTATAGAATATACGGTCTGAAGATTGCTATTTGGTGTTTTATGTCGAAGCAACCACAAGTTATAGAGTACGGCGAAATCCAATGTTTATAGTAGGCTGATGACATGAATTAATGTATCGTAGCTCGTCGGCGAACATGAACCACGAAGATTCGCGAAAGCAAAAGATATCCACATATCAAATCGACGACGCTCTGTGCACGATCATGTAAAGGCGCATGTATAGATACTAAATATAATATAATAGATCATATTTATAGGCAAATGGTGCCTTATAGAATCAACTGGCCATTACAGAATTATGGCTCGAGGCATCATTTCTCTTATTGCTTTAAATAAAGGAAATTATGGATTAAAAAAAAAAATAGGTATAACATCATATCTGCGATTTGTAGGTGAAATAAAAATCAATATCGAGGATGACTAATCATATGATTCAATCAAATCCTGCCTTCAGAGATCAATATGCGCGCCATCGATCAAAACAGCATGACACAAGCACCTGCCCCTACGCATGCCGCTCTGCCACCCGTTCTTAAAGGGTTAACACATCTGCATATTGATGGTGAACCAGTTGACTGGTGGGCCTCTGCACTTCCTCATTCTTAACAAAAACACCCCAGGCTGTCGCCCGTAAACAAATTGCTGAGGTGACCCCTCCATCATGCCCCTGTCAGGTCACTGCCTTTCACGGCCACATGCCACTGACCCCCTCCTAGGCAGGCCTTCAGTGTTACTACGCCATCGCCTTTGTGGGCAGTTGAATAGTAGTGCTGTTTTATTAAAAGACGTCATGATTTACACTCATAGTGAAATAAAAAGACTGCGGCTGACTCTAAGGTCACAGTGCGAAAAAGATGAAATATGACAATATTAATGCATAGGAAGGTTTTAAATGTGCCATGAAAGGTCTTTAGTATCCAGCATACAACATCTATCGCATATGGCTCTTTATCTCACCCCTGGTATTTTCTCTCCATAGACTTAACATTGGGAACTCGTATCCAATGCCCATTAGATATTTAGGAAAAATGTCCAAAAGGGGGATTATGACACGAGCCAATTAGTCAAGGTGAGGGATGAGATATATTCAGAAACCCATTCAAGTTAAGGGTCTGAGCTTCAAAATCGATGGGATACGAGCTTTCATAGGTTTCATCCATAATCTGAAATGTATGATAGGGCGGTATCAATATTGACCTGCAGAATCATTCAGTCTAAAGACAGGTGTAGAGTAGACATTATGCATTGATTCGCTCTGATCATAGTACGTTCTCTCTCCTCCACATTTAATCTTTTGGTGAATTTCCTTCTTTCATACTGCAAGCTCTCCCTTGGCCGGCAAACATTAGACTTCACTCGGAAACAGTTACCGGGAAAATAACAATGTGCAATCGCCGTATTAGGCGTCCTTCCTTGTACAGTGCTACGAACGAGAACTGTAACATGGTCATTACACAACAGCTATGGTATTTCTTCCCCATTGATTTGCTCCCTGGCCATCTGACACGTATGTTTTTGTTTACGTGCAACAGCACAATTTGAGTAAATGGTGAATCAAGTAAAATAACGGTTCAGATGACCATGATTTTCAACATTTCTTGGACTATTGAATCTCTGTGCTTAATTTTCGGAGAAAAATAGAAAAGTACAAAGGAACTTTTATTTCCGATTACCGATTTTCACCTCCGGAAGTTGAGCAATAATACATATCATAGGCAGAGCAACATAGATTAATAAAAGATACTATTTTACACGGTGTTCCTGATATGACGGTTCAGTGCACTTCCTTTGGACAAACCAACTGGGGTGGGATAAAGCGTCGACCAGCAACGAAAATGTGGCGACATCCGGAACCAATGATATCCACAACCCTCCATCATTTTATTCAATAGTGGTGCATGACACCATTGGCAGCAACATGGTCCTTGGTCCTCGATCTCCCCCGCCACTGTGTTCTGCCCTGTTGAGTGCAGGCACAACCCACAGTAAATACTGCTCCCCTTGCCTTCTGGCACCTTGTCCAGTCCAGACGAGATCAATAAACCAAGCCTGTGAAGCCTTTAAAACCGCAGATGTTCTTGGTAACCTCTCCCTCTCTTGTGGCTTCCTGCTGTATCAGTGAGTACATGTATGGACGACAGTGCATTTTGGCACACGTTAGGCACGCACAAGGATAAAAATCTCCTCTGAAGGGATTCATCTCAGCAGATATTTAACTCTGTTATTGTTAGAGGGAATCTCGCTGATCAACCTATTGCGTGTCGTAGGGATGCTTTAGATCCAGCAACTGAATATGGCATGGAGTTTGCTACCTAAGACTTAAAGGTACAAGCTATTCGAAATCGAAACTCAAACTGAACTAGACATATTTACAATTATTTGGGATCGTTCAACTCTAATCTGAGAGACCATCCCACAGTTGTTTCCCCACATACAGAGGTGATCTGCGAAATAATTCCGTTTTAGGTTGCTGTATCCTCAGCTTGATTTTACCAGTACTATAAGGGTCTCTTACCCTCTCTACGATCAAATTTTCATCCCTACTGGCCCACCAGTGGATAAAAATCAGCCCCTGGATATCTCTTCTAACTTTTAGGTCAGGCAAATTTGCCCTTTCTTGCATTGCCTTTATTCACATTCTCGTATTACCACCATACATAAAGCAGGTCCATAGTGCATTGTTGACTAACGTCTGGATTCTTTTCCCCTGATTTTCACGGAGTGACACACGTACAAAACTACAGTATTCCAATTTGGTGAGCATCATTGTCTTCAAAATGGAAATGGCAGAAACATTATCTATGAAGTATCAGAGTTTTCTAAGTTTGAATAATTCAAATTGAAAGTGCCTTTTTGATTTCTCATAGAACAAATTGAAACTGAGCCTGGAGTCAATGACAACACCCAAGTACGTGAAACTAGTCACACAGGCAAGGGCAGCATTATTTAGGTGGCGTATATATGAATAAACTGCTTTATTTTCTTTTTAACCTTTTGGAGCAGTGCAGGCGTCGTAGGCAGGGCTTACTCTTTTGGATTTATTAGCTGAGGTTAATTGCCTTATATCATATTGAGCAGCCAACAGCAGAATCCTACCAGCAACAAAAGAGTCGTGCCTTGGCGATATCATGTTACTGAGTCTCGGTTGTTGCTCACAGATAGTTTCCCGAACCGTAATCCTTCACAGAATCGATTCTGATATAATGTGTGAACATCTATAGACGCCAATGCTTCTATGACTCTCACATTTCTTCACTAATGGCTTCTTGTAGAAAACACGTGCCTGAGATCTAGTCTCTGAGAACGAAAGAAAAACAAGTGTGCACTACAGCCATACTTTCTATAATTTAAAGTTTTGAGACTACGTTGATAACAATCTTTTTGACTATCATAACACTTAGTTACAGGTGTTAACCTCATTGATTTGAGCTATATACAGTAATATTCCTGTTTATTCGATGTGATAAGCTAATATTAGGCTATGTAAATGCTAAGCCGCCTGGATAAATGCACGTTTCCTGTATTCATAACAATCCCGTTTCAATAACTTCAATACGTAACCATGAACGGCAATAATTAATGTTGTAAACCAATAGATGGATTAGAAATTCACTCTCTAGATCCCTGGACCAACAGCCCATACCATATTGCATGCTCAGTGTATTAGTCTCTAGATACCCCTTCTCTATCATGCTATTTCTCTCGTAGGGTGCTGATAGAGACCTGTAATGTGTACGACGGAGGCACTGCCGGTCAATGACTCTCCTGGGTCAATGTTAATGGCTGTATCTCCATGAATGCGCACTACCATAGTACTATTGTGACCAAAGGCCATATTGATGGCTACACAACAGCATCGTATTGATGAGACCTCAAGATAGTATTCATGAAGCCACGGCCATCCAAGTTCATGATGAAGCAGATAAAATATTGGATTAAAGGTCAGAAATTCGTTATGCATTAATTAAATTTCCTTTAGGTTCTTGATAGAACTCTCAGAGGCAACAGAGGATGGTCTTATGAGAAAGTTACCTGCATCACACAATTAGTTCATCTATATAATGGCCCTTTTAGATATATGCTTGTCATGGTCCACATAAGAAGGACATTAAAAGATCTAATGATCGTAGATGATATAACGCTAAACTACAAATCAAGTAGAAACTCACAATTTTCAGAGCCGGATATTGATATAGGGCGGATCGTATTTGTGAAGCCGAGTCAATAAGTAAATGATCTCTTTCTAGTTATATGATTTTACAGAAGCATCTTGCTTTAGAGATAATCATCAACAACTGTATAGTGAAGGTATGCCCATTTATCGTAACAGCCTGGATTGACATCTACAGTAATCCAGTCTGTTGCCATGATGGTGCAGGGACAGATAATCTGGCCGGTGAAACTAAGAAGATGACCAACCGATGGTGACAGGGTAGGCGATAATAAATCGGAAATGGACTGTTAGGTATACCATTTCCGTTAGGTGACAACAGACAAATACATACTCGATATACATGTGTCTTACATTGGATATTCTGACGTCATGGATGACTTATTTCTCGTACGAGACCAGGTTACCGTGAGGTGAGATACCAGGGAGGTGTTTTTTAAAACTAAGAACAATAATCACCGTAAGTCCCGGCGTCTGCCTACTACAATATTGCTCCGATATGGTCTACGATGCACCTCCCGAGACAAAATCAAAATCGCGTCGGAAGGTCACTTAATTTCGGGGCAGTTGACCACATTCCTGCGATTAGGCACCAAAATAAACCCCTAACGATGCATGGTGGGTTGGCATGTCTAGAAATATGTCTACGATTTTGCACCTTCCTGATATATCCGTGATACTTGCTTTTTGTATCAGTGCCAAATAATATAGGTAGGTCTAGATATCTATCGTAGTAGGTGGACGCCAGGCCTTAGACTACGATTAGAATCTACCTGAGCGATACCAAATAGGATATTCATGCCAAACCGCATTTTAAATGTGGTCGTCAAGAACTCACGACATCTGTCGAAGTGTTATCATTTCTCATATCGAATAGAAAGACATTTTGTTATGTTCGATCAATTTTACATAGCAAAAGGTCGATAAAAGGTACATAATATCGGCTTCTCAAAATCTCAAATGATCACTTTAGGTAACGAGATTGCAACAAAGGCCACGATAAGATCAAATTATCTATCGTTCTTGGATTTGAAAACACCTCCCTGGATAGTGACTCCTTGACAATCCCTGTGGCTGAACAACTACTGTTCTATGATAAGTAACAAATGCTGAGGTAACCTTCACTTGAAACCAACAACTTTGTTCTATAGCGTCATATAGGGACGTTTTAGAACTCCATGCTATATCTAAAAGCTTTATGAAGACAAGTCAACACGATCACAGAGGTGTATATTTGACTCATAACTCGTAACATGTTTATTAAAGCTTAAATTTTAAATCGATATCTAAGACAAAGTATTCTCAGTCTGGAGCGCCTCTATTGATCTATATAAATATCTAATCAGATTCTACAGGAAATAAACTCCTCTGACAACATACACCTAGAGGCGTTCATAGTATCATATCTAGGAGATAACATCGGTTTAATTAATCATATTTAGATCACGTATCCTCAAGGTTGATGTTATGAGTAATCAAAAATCCATTGCGACCACCATAATCAATTAATAACTTTAGACCAGTAGCAAACGGAGTATTTCTGTATAACAAATTAAGAATTTGCATACAGAGATATTTCCATAAATTTGAGGGTACTTTAGAACTTTGCAGTATGATCTAAAATGTGATGGTTGCACTGCTAGTGAGGGTGGATTAGAGGTAATAATCAAATACGTTATACCATAAACAAATAGACAGTAATTATTAATTAATCACTATTTTCATCTGTGCGTGTATCGATGTGTTACCTCACGCGCGAGAAGTGGTCCCTTAGGGTAGTAAAAACTCATTTTTCACCACGCTTCCTGTACGTGATCTAGACTATCAGTCCTGTAGCTAACAGAAAGCCTTTTAACACCTCTTCTAATTGCCGATTCCTGACATCGCGCTCCACCGATTGAGACAGAAGACCGCCATTTCCTCATGTTCCTTCAGCTCAAATGGAGTTTAAGTATTTTCTCTGGTAATATATTGCGCGACACTACTAGGGTACTGAACATAGGACGATGCTTTAAATTCTCTTTGCGGTACTCATTTACACACCCTCATGAGGGATTATGATTCACTTTACTTTTATGGCTACCATATGCAGTGCCTCATATCGTACACTGGGTATTGATATTCTGTTGTGAATACCATGTCAATAACAAAACCTCACTCTTGATACTTTTCCATGCCAAACAATCGTCATTCGATGCGAAAGATTCCTCCCACAGTGCAACGAGTCAGGTTGTGGATTTGATAGTTCCTGGTTAATTAAAAACGGCATCCTGTGAAAACGATGGATTTATCCAGTATTTCATTGACTGACCAGTACTAGTATACACTAATTCCTAAGAGCTAGATTTCCATTTTCTAACATAATTGTGATAACTTATTACCAATAAAACATTAGAAATATCGACACCGCTGACGCAGCACTTCCATAGCGGGACGGCCAGTGCTGTAGCATAAAATGATTTGAAGCCACATGTTCGCTAAAAGTTCCCTATGACACCTGCCATCCCTTTCCTGTCACCTTGAATGATTGAGCTTCTCATTTAAGTGACCTTGAATCAAACTGATCGTCATAATAAATATGGCTGTGGGGCACGGACCACACTGACCAGAGGAAACAACAAAATACAAGCAATTCTGATATGGTCTATACTCCGGTTTGATCAATCTCATCATCGAGAAGGGGAGATTGTGAGGTATAGGACGCCATTTTATACATCAATCACATTACCTAAGCGATAGATAAAGACATCGCAATCATGTTCATTACAAGAACGGATTAATTTGTGTTTATCAACTTATAGGCATCTTTGCCAGGATTATGGAGCAACGCATATCTTGAAATTAGCTGAAATATATATATTATATATTAGAAAGATGTGAATCCTACGTCTTAAATCTGCCTACTTTTGGGGACGAGACGTTAGGAGTCTGATGATAATTATTTTTTAGAAAACTAAGAATGCCATTTTTTTCAAACACTAGTTTTGAAAAAGAACTCTTCGATCTAAAAGTTTAGAAATAAAAAAAATCTACCTACTTCTCTCATCTGCACTGTGCTTCCTAGTAAAAGGCGAAGGTGAATGTCATGCTTTATAATTTTCTTTACTCAGTAACACAATTAACCATAACATTCGCCCGAGAAGTTGGCGATCTTCCGTAATTGAGTCACATATAGAACAATACTTTGGATGGGACAATGCACTGTTTAAGACTTATTCTAGACAACCGAGGCATACAACAAGAACATATACACCCGAACGAATATATATATATATATTCTCATCATGACAGACTGTCTAACACTAATATCGTTCCACTCACTCTGAATCAAGATATGAAACCATATCCATAAAATGTGTTTCCATATCATGTACATCTAAATTTCAGAATCAGTACTCATACTCCAATTATCGGATACTGTCTAAGCACATTATATTTTCAATATTTTGAATGGAATTAGAACAGTTCTATTGATTTACAGCAATCAATGGACCTGAAAGCATTTCCCAGTTTGCGCAGGTGCTTTATAATCTGTTGATGGCATTTCTTTTAATTCTGCCCACATCAAGTTTCATTGGGGTACTATGACTCCTCATCGTGCCCTTTTATGATTCCAATATTGATGATAAGAAATGCGCTGCGTTCCTGGTTGCATCTGAATAGTGCGGCTGAAATTCAGAATACTTTCAGAGCTGAGAATTGATGGAAATGCCTGATTGCCGCCTTATGGTCTTCTTCTAAAAATAGAGTACTTGGTGTCGGCCACAAAACCTACCGATGTAATTAAGTATCCGGCATAGCAACATTGTTCTGATAACCTTACTAGAGAGCTAGGGGCTTGGATATTAATACAATTATTTGCATGTGTTATGCAGGTAGTAGAAGAGACTGCTTGCCTGACCCTGGGTAGAAGGTTCGGGCCTGGAATATCTTCCATTCCAAGCGATCACACTTACAATGTCTGACACCTCTGCGATCATTTTGTCCCTAACCTTTCTACAATTAGTGTGTCTATAAAAGAAATTTCTATTTATGGAAAAATGCCTTCTTATTGGCAATAAATCATGAACTTAACGTTCTGTGAAGTATTGAGAAAGAAAAGAGAAAAAAAACGCATTCTCTGCTCAGTTTTATATAGTTTGTTGACGGAATGTCGCATCAAGAAAATTAGTGTCGAAGACAACACACTAGCTAATTTTACCTGTCAAAAATGATGGGTACGTTAGTACGTGGTGGTATGAATTTTTTAGCAGTATCGCCACCAAATGGCGTTTAATCAAAACGAATGACCCACCATTAGATTCAGTTTAGCTATAAGTGCGCATTAATATTCATGTGAGTGGTTTCATGGCCAGGGAGGAGCATGTGGTGTAAGACACATGTATACTACCTGTACAGCTTCCTACCATGGAATCTGTGCACCTCATGTGAAACCACGCTCACAGAATTAAACTGATGGGATGGAGGATAGGGATAAGAACGAAAGGTGAGTGAATAAAAGGTCGGAAGTCTTAATGGGTAGGGAGTAGGGATAGCCAACTGAGGACTTCTGAAATAGCAGGGACATTTTAATAGTAAAAATACATTTATGTATGAATCCTTGTAAAACACAGGTACATCTTTAGAATAGAACTTGACGTCTTGTCCAACCTATTTATAAGCCTTTGATGCATGTTCTCAATTATTTGCGTCGTGTTAACTTTAATTCAGAGAAGGCAGTTTTCCTCTTTTCCAAGGAAATCCCTTTTTTTAGATTTCAGTTTATAAGGTTATTTGTTCTTGTGTGATACAAAGAATAGTCGCACCAATAAACAGTGCTTCAAATCTCCCCCACACACCCCAGTACCGTTCGATGGCCAATAACGATGTGTTTTCCATGTTTTGTCACTCTTTATGGGGCATTAACTTCCACATGAAATTTATTTCCTGTTTTTCTCATGACCCCAATTGACATCCCTGCATTAATATAACAAAGGCAACTTACAACCTATTACCATCTAGGTGTATTTCTTTATAAACACGACCACACATTTCCCTTCTGTGATATCTGCACTTGTCGATAAATTCTCATTTTGCATATACACAGTTCATTTACCTTTCCTCTAAATTTTGCCGAACTTCCATGGTGAACCATTTTGATTTTTTCACATTAGCACTCAGTCTATGTGATGTGTACCGTATTTGCAAATCGCTTTCAACTTTTGTTTTAGCTTTTTGCTCAGCAACACCTGAGTTATCATCCGTTACAACTACCACTAAATCATCCGCGTTTATTATTACGGTATGATCTGGAACAGCATCATTGATGTACACCAGAAACGGGAGCGGCCAAAAGATCCCGCATGGTAGTCCTGACGATTCCCGACAGCCTCCCTGTGGCTAATGAGAATCGGGACTGCCGTACGTCGAAGTATGTCACCGTACTTTGGCTTAAGTGGCCTTAAGTCACCGGGTTGGGAGACGGGGGCTTCTAGATAGCACTAGGCATATGGGGCTGTAGTCCACCAGGATATTTATTTAACTTCCAATAGTCATAACGAGAGAATACGTTGAATAAGATACATGCAAACCATCAGAGAAGGTGAGCAACTGTAAACGGTTGTGAACATGTATGTTTGATGAATGATTTTTGAAAATTGTCCTTATGAACTTTATCAACTTCTGTTTTAGAACAGTGAATTATGGGAAATAATACAAGTGAATTCCATGTCTGATATATGCATATCGGCATCTATGTGTGACTTGTATCCCCAAAGCACACAAGGACTGCACCAGGACCGCATCGGGACCCTGCTGGGACCGCACTTTGGGGCACCAGCAGCCTACCGGGACTGCCGCAATTCACTACAATTCACCTTAATTCAACGGGGAACGTTCTGTAGTCTACCGGGCTCACAATGTATGTCATTGGGCCCGTGCTGTACAGCGGAAACCACGGCGACCTGCGGGAACCTTAACTCACCATGGTGTGCCTTAAGTCGCCCGGATATTTGGGGCTGAGTAGAGCAAAGGCCATAAGCAAGTCATGAAAAGGTCATAAAAAGTCCCTGTTCACTTCTAGTTTGAGGAAAATTCATTGCTGGGACTGTCGGGGTGATTTGTAAACGTAGCATAATAGAGACTTTATGCATCAGATATCGTTGTGTTCATATGTCAATAAAAAGATCCGAGGATGAACAGCAGGTTTAATTTGAGGGAGATGGGTTATTGTAGCATGTCATATCGACTCATTTTTATGGTGCCAATGTGCGAGATCATATTTAGATTACTGGGACTGAATACCTCAAGATAAAGGCAACTGTTATTTATATTGGAGATGAGCACTGAGGAGGCTTCAGGTGAGAGAAAAAGGGTTGAGACGTCTGGCTTTGAAATTAATCCGTATTACAGATATTGAGGTAGATATTTAGAGAAGTTACAGCTTATATGGGCTTAGCCCAGAGACCCACTGGTCGGATGTTCATGTCTTTTATGACTACGCAGCATATCACCTTTGCATACTGACCTTTATGGCAGTGTTTTCTAATTAACCCTTATACTACGCTGTTTCGAGGCCGAAACTCACAATAGGAAATCCTTTCAGAGGTCCCTGAAGCTAACATTCAAGGTCTCATCCTGAAGCCGGCAGAGGTCAAACAAAGGTAGAACTCCATTGCTTGTAAAGCCAGGATCTCTTTGAGGACTTACTGACAGATTGCCACCCTGTGTGCCGAGACTAGAGAAAGCCTTCCCCAAAGAGGGCTGCTGCTTTTCCTGTTCTGAGCCCTGGTGGGTTATGAATACGTAACTATATGCTTCTCATTTTCCATTCCTAGTCGTTGTGAAACCATGGGATAGGTTTTCCCACCCTATAATTGAAACAGGGTCACATTAGGTATGACCCTACGTACTTGAGATGCACTACACTGTCAAGGATAACAAGTATATGTACTAGATCTTCAAGTAGCTTGAAGTAGATGATGAAGCCCCCCTTTTTTTTTACTCTTTTCTGTCAGACTAAAGAACCCCACTGATGAAAGTCCTTCGCTATTGAAGAAGCAGACACTGTTAGGCTATATATGGCCACAATGATACAGGTCTGACCTCTTGCCAGCTGCCAGGAATGCACTGACAATCCCTGCTAGAAGAGAGGCAATAAAGAACGGGCTCCGGGGACTAATCCCTGAGCCCCATAGAGTCAGGTCATAAATAAGCTGCTTCCAGACTCTATGTCTCCACACGTGCCAACAAGACGTCAACGATCTTGGTCCAAGGTTTTCTTTATAAATGGGGTTTCAATACATCTTATGGTGCTAAGCGACCCGGTTAGTAGTTTATGCTGCCGAACTATAATTTGTCTGTATATATGTTTATGACCCGTTCTTACGAAACCGGAGAAACCCCTTATTTTCAGGTTTACCATGTCGTAACACTTTGAATAATTTAGTTATGCACCCGTTTATTTCATCACATGGAGCTCAGTGGGAGCTAGAACGCCATATTTAGCTTTCCCTTGGTCAGTGCATTAGAAGGGACAATATAGTTGAAAACCACCCATTTTTCATTGTTTTTATCCTTGCCTTAAACATCTTATGAATACGATCCATATTTTCCACTCCAAAATTGCTCCCAACCATATGTTTCAAGTGGAGATTTAAAAAAAATCCCTTTGAGGAATTATTTTTATGTACTTTTATCTTGGCTAAAATCTGCCTCATCTCTACATCCCCATTTTTCTCTACCACATTGAATAATGAAAAAAGGTTAACCATTGTTTTTTTTTCTTCATAGTTTGCATTGGTATTCATTGTAAGCCTTATGGTTTATATTATGGGAAAAATAAGCAAAGGGGAAATCATTAATATCAAAAATAAACTTTAGTAGATTAGAAAATATGTTCAGCTTCACTGTCAACTTTGTTGTACGTGTTCCGAACATTTTTTATGGGTATAAACCATGTGAAAACTGTGGCAACGTAAAGATGAGATTTAATGGCACTTTACGTCATCGGTTTTTATATGTATCTGGCAACAAAGATTTAAGTGGAAAATTTAATTGTCTCAGCTTTAAACTCCCCCTCAACCAAAGTCTCGCCTAACTGATAGTCCCAACCTCTTCACATGAATTGAAAACCAAAACCAAATATATATGTACCATAAGAACATGCATTATAACAACCTTCCCATGCTGACAGACCTATCTTGTGACATGATTCAGCTGTTTATTAGCTGTCGGAGGCAAAATTCATTCAGCTGAGGCTGGCTACATCTTCCATCATGAATTAGGAACCACGAGCCGAAAGATTTGGATGACAGACATAGTTTCTAGGGGTTCCCAGCACAGTTTATCTCAGGGTTCCCCGAACCATATCTTCGTAATAACATGTCACGTCTTCCTACACGTGTTAGGCCCAATTGGACTGTCTCCATTGTCGACAATGCCGAAAGGTACTAGCATCGTGCGTTGATATCTAGCAGCCTGAGGCAATGGGAGCTGTGAGGAGGTGACTTTTCCTTGACGCCTACCTTCAATTAGACCTCGCCCAATCATTCGATTGCAGAGCATTTAAAGTTAATCTTCACATCCGGCTCTCTCCTGAGCCCACATCGAGCTGTGCTAATCAGTCACTTTAATCAGCCAAGTGCGGCTCAGGAATAACCTGTCAATGTTCGTATATTCTAAGATTTCTAAATACGTAGTAGTAGATGGATACAGTAAATTCGATGTAGATTGGTTCTTTCCCTTTCACCATGATGGGAGGCCATATAGGTTTAATCGGATAATATTTCGAATATAGTCTATTCGCTCAGAACGTGATCAAATGAATAACGAAATCAGATTAAGGATAACACCAGTTTTAGTTCCTCTAGCTAAAGGAAAACATCACTTCTTCTCTTTTTAACCAAAGGTGAATAATATAGAGTGTTTGGTCAATAAGTTCATGTGGTCTGATACTTATCACGATAGATTTCATTTACACGCATAATGTTGTCAAGTAATGAATATTGTTGGTCTATGATTCGATGCTACTAGAATACCCTCATCTTTGATCTCCTCAAAGAGTTGTAGCCACCATGTTTATAATAACAAAGAAAACCAAAATCATAATCAGTAGTTGGAATATATACTCAGTATTTGCGAATCCGTTTTTAATGGGTTATATTCACCAAAGGATACCTGTAGTCAATGATCTAACAAGATATGCTGACGTATCTTTTCCTTCTTTTCATAAAATGTGCAGCTGTTCTGTTAACATTCAATGGAAAAAACAGCTTTAAAGAAGGAGATCTGGACTTACAACACTGAGAACTCATCCGAGGGGAAAAGTGCAGCCGTTCTGTTACTTCAGAACATTCAGTGGTCAAAAAGCAGCTTAAAAGAAGGAGATATGGACTTGCAACACTGAGGACCCATCAGAGGGCGTAGTGGATACAGATTAATTTTATTTTTACTGAGAGAAAAAAAAACCCTAATGATCTTGATTTTTGTGCCTCCCTTTTTCAAATTACAGAACCTTACATATTTCTCATGAGATGGATATTGGAAAGATACAACTCTTACCTGACACTTACTGCCTCTCTCGGTTTGTATAAAATTTGATTGTCAGCCTTTCGGGCACTGTTTATGTTGTTTAAATCTAAGGAAACACTCGACTAATTCATAGTTTATTTTGAGTTCCTATTCATTTGTGAAAGGCTCCATATGTTAGCGTTTGTGCTTCAGAAGCTATCCATAGATAAAGTCTTTGGTGAATGTAGCCAGAGTCACCAGAACTCATACAAAAATCTTCAGAATGGTGTAAGAACATTTGATATAACGGGTACAGGTCTCTGGTGGATCAACCTTCCTTTGACATTCTAAAGACATCCACCTTTTCTATGCAATCACATTTACTTTTCTCCTTCTCCTTTAATCTATATCAGTATTCACCTGTTCATCATCAATATCTTGTTGGTGTGTCTCCAAAGTTCTTCCTAATAAATACATTAATATTCACTGATAAATCCCCGGTGTCCCTTAATCGTAGCCTTTACTTATAACTCTCCAAAGAATTGTGTCATTTATATTAGATCCCGTTCTGAATCTAGTCAGCCCAACTGTACGGATTTTGAGATGATTTGTGATGCATGCTAAGATAACATGCGCCGCTGTAAGAAAGCGTTCAAAAAGGACCTCTTCACCGCCCTACCCATCTGCTAGCTTGGCTACAGGGTAGGAATCTTACTAATTGCAGGAATAATCCCATCGCACAGCTTTCAAACCGACATACATGTATTTGGTTCAAGTACAAAATTACATGCAAAACGAAGAGGGTTTCCTACCCACAAACCACTGGAGGAGACTGGGGCGTGTTGAGGGGGCGGTAGTGACCCAATGACCTTCCCACCGGGAGCCAATCAATACACATTCAATAACGTGACCCAGTTTCTCCCGACCTTGGTGGCAGCGTGTTCCTAGATAGTGGCACTATCAGTCACCACAGAGAGGCCACTTGCCTCCTGTACTTCCTTCCTGTACCACGGGCTGGTGCAGGGACGTCGAGGAAAGGCAGGAAGCAGGGAAATGAAGCCATTCTTTAAATCTCATCTCACAGGATATACAAACGGAGTATGCGGTGAGTTCGTTTACGTAGCCTCTACTGTTGATACAGTGCGAGTTACACCCCTATACACTGACCTAAATTTTAAATTTCTACAGGAGTTGACCATTGAGTACGTGGGAATGCTCACGACTATATGCTTTAGACCCTATAACATTGGGATAATGATACATTGTAGTGCCAGCACCTATTGAACAAGTAGGTAAAATATGAGATATATCAATCATTGATTTCTAGATTTGTATGAGAATCCGCTTACAATAATTCTCACTCAGTATTGAAATATACAGAGAAATGATATCACAGATCGGTATGGCTCCACTATGCCAACATCGGCTTTTCCTCTCAAATGTCCAATTGATTGATGTTGTCGTCGCCATGTACCTTTTACATATATTTTGTCATGCTGAGTCCCCAGGACCGGCTGGTTAATGTGCCGTATCGACATTAGGACATCGTCTGCCTGTCCTGACTTTTCTGACCCGTAACACCAATCGCAAGCTCGACAATTGTCATCATATCGCAGTCGGCAGTTGGTGAGCGATTATTGGTTTTCCTATGATAATTGGCCAGTCTGTAAGTGTTGACTGGAAGGGCGCAATATCGCGTGCCTAGAGTGTGCACGGCTCATCAGCTGTGCATTCATAGGAGATACCAAATGGCACAATCTCTGGCCGGAGCTACGTGACTCGTTCCTATTAGGGAGAGTGTGGGTAACTTGCAGTCAGATGTAATATCGGCGGTTGTTGGCGCTTCACACAAGTGCCGACAATTCAAATCCTGGCATGGGGGAGTGTTGTACTCCATACCGAAGGCCCATCGGTATTTGTCCTAATTCTCATCGTCTAGTAATATCTTAAAACTGGATGAGTTTTAATCTTGGCCACCGTTTGCCACGACTGGAGTTTGGCATAGTGACTTTATGAGGCGAGGCCGAGTGAAGTCCGGAGCCAAAACTTCAGGAGTGGTATGCGGTGGCCAAGATTAAAACGAATCAGGTTTTGATTTTATCCTACCCCATCTCCTCTATTTTGGAATATTACGTGATAACAATTCTGTACGCCACTAGTGTCATATAAAACTCCGTATGCTAGTCAGCGTGGCATACGGAAACTCTATGTTAAGACTATAGGAGTTATAATAGGGGTAGGATAATAATCCAAGGCACTTTTGTGTCCATACCGAGGCATTTACCTTTAGCCTCCTCCTATGTGAGCGCCATGGCGCCCCATGTAATATATGCCGGATTTTGCCGGATCGATCGAAACGGAACAAGGTTAACCTACCTACATGTGCATAGCGCATACAACACGGTGGACAATGTGTCCCCACAGAGAACCCCAGGAGAAGTGAATAACAGCACAACTAGCATCCTTCTTGCTCCCGGAAGCAGAATTGTGTCCCACTGTGGAGTGCTGGGGCGTATCCGGTATAGGTCTCCGAAGCGTGCAATGCGTGGGAGGAAGTAGACCGACCCCCTGCTGATTTATTCCCCACGCTTCTGTCTGTAGCCACAAGGGGGCACTTATGATTCCATATCGAGGCCAGCTCTACGAGAGATACCGGATTAGGGTCCAGGGAGTACAAGGTATTCCCTGAGAGAGCGTAGTTTTACATATAAACCCCTGCCATTTATACCCGCCTATACTATACCGGTTCTGAGTCCTATCACTCCTCCCTCCCTTCCCCACCCCCTCCCTTACACCTTCACCAGCAGTACATTCGTTGTCCTGTTGGACGTGAGGGAAAGGCTATGCTATTTCATCCTCATTTAGTTTCACTAGTGTCCATCGTATGCGATCTGGTCGCTCCTCGCGCTGTTTGCGAGCAGAGCACCCGCCAGCCCGTGGTGTACTCTAGTAGTGCAAAGAGGTGCAGACAGGTGACAAACCATCGGCCGTACACCCGTACGTATACACCTTTGCAGCTTCTATGTTGACAGGAACTCCTGGCGGGAATACCTGCAATGACCAGAACTATTTGGGCGATAATAGAGATTATGATTAGCCGATTTTCTTCACAATGGGAAATGAGAAGCAATTTAGTTGCATGCACTAGGCCTATAAGTCGTCGGCGTAGGTCTTCTTTAGCCCCTTTAACCGGCATTCTTATGTCCATGATATTCAAACAAACATTTCAAGGCTATTTGCTGTCACCTCATATATGTACCATCCGTGTGGCGCATCTGCTGAAAAAGTTTAGATATCACAACTTTTATACTTTAGTTACTCCTGCTCGACTAATGTACATTTTAAACATGTTCCCATATCCATTATAGATGTAACAAAATATTTCCATATGAACACTTTCGCTATTACTATCAACTATGCCGTCTACACCATATAAACTATCCCTATAAAACCACCCCCGTTAGAATCGCTTGTTGCTTTTTGGCCATCGATGCTTCGACACACTGATAAATTATTCAAACAAAATTTCTTTTAAATTCAGAGTAGAGTGTATTGTGCACATTTAGTGGGTACATGAATGTATACACGATACACCCGGGATTCGGTATTTACTACAACACAGAGACCAGCACCACATGTTTTATAGATGCGGTATATTTACATTCTAACTCACATTCTAAATAAGCCAAGTTTGACGTGCTTTCTACCAGTGTAATACTATACAATTGTTATGTGTGAATTGTTCTCACCTGGGGAAATAGTGTTCATACTTCCCTAATTACGATGGCATAAAGTTGTGTAGAACAAGACATGGAAATAGGAATATGTAAATAGTGGTTATCGGACATCAGGTGAAACCATGATATTCATTTCTTCCTTATTCTTTGTGAACAGCTACCTGCTGTATCTGGACAAACATAACAACTTCATCCATTAAATATTCACTGTACCCCAGCAAAACCTCAATCAGGAATAGGGCACCTAATCAAGTATTACGTATGAGTTTGGGATTTGTTTCAATGGGATGACTATGTTGAGGAGTTGCTCTTCGAGTTGCTCAGTAGATTTCGGCATGATGAGATGGTGCTACATATAATCGCGCCCATTGCATGCCGCGCGGTATGATTATTTCCTGGCACCGGTAGGCTTACCATAGATTAATCTGATGGTGCTGCCAGGCGGGGAGATGCCAAATGAACCCACGATGGCTGGGAGGGCCGGGTCAACCCATGACTTATTCATGACTGCTAACTCAGCGTGACATTGACCAATGTTACCAACCTCTGACATGGGCCAGCTCCTGCTGCCTCTGACACAATACCCTGTTTCCTGTATATGGTATGTCGCCATGCATGTATATATTGCACTACGCGCTTGTCCGGAATTACGTAGGTATTTCGTGGTTAATATATATTGATCAATGCGAGTATGGCTCAGTGACTTAAAGCAATACAAACGAAGTTAGTAAATTATACGTTGAGAATCTGAGCAGCAGTGAGTAAGAAGTTAATACCTGGACGAGGTATAGTCGAGCGTGGTCTGCTGCTCACCTGGGAGCGGACCAGTACAAAGGAGCCAGAGGTCTCAGTCTACCTGGAGTGTGGTCGCCTTGTGGTCTATGAGATTGCGTGAAACCTGTCTTACTCCGTGAGTGACTTGACATTCAGGGAGCTAACTCTCGTTGGGAGAGTACACGGAGTAGATACACCCGGACTCCTGACAATGTGAGAATTAGAGTTTGACTTACACTGGATAGGTCTGCGTGAGAGGTGAACTTGTGATCATTCGTCGAATTGTGTAGACTGTTATCAAAGGACTGAATTCAGAACGATGGAGCAATTAGACGATTAGGTGATGGACTTGTGCTAACGATTTGGATAATCTGGAACGATGTAGAATGTATTGGACTAATCAAAAATAGTACAATATGTAATATGCATATATACTATGATATGCGAACTTATGCATATACGAAATACTATGATATACGAAATGGATGTATACATTATTTCTATCTTTTAAATTTTGAATCAATCACAGGAAGCCTGTTTTAATGTTATGTTTGTTATCTAAGAGATCATTAAAAATTATATGGTAATTCGGAGATACTATCCTCCATCCCACCTATTGGGGCATCTCGAAACTATCTGCTAAGTGTGACGTCATACCTGACCATCAACCAGCTCGCTGATGCCGCTTCTCGAGTTCGTTTATGAATTGAAGAAATAGATCCTATGAATCAATGCTGACTTCCTATTAGTTCATACCTATGCAGGTATGTCTCACTTTTACCGACCAGGGACCTGTTTCGCTAGTTTCGTGACATGTCTAGATTGTGTCTAGATGGTGTGTCCGGTTTCATAAGAACTAGACATTAGACTTCGTTTTGTCCGTTCTTGCTTGCACTGTTCGTACCGCTTTTCATAACTGTCTAAAACTTTTCTCACGAAACTAGTGAAATAGGTCCATGATGTGTCGATTTGTCTGATTCTTATGTTTGGGGTCTGTCTTTCCCTAAGGGCAGCTACTTGTCTTGTCACGAAACTAGACAACCCCAATGTCTGTATGGTGTCACAGACATATCACGAAACTAGTGAAACAGGTCCCAGGAGTATGGATTCCGTTCGTCCTTGAGTGATGAAATGTTATCCATACGTCCCTCCGGGACATGTGACCTGTTTCAGAAAGTCTTTCTTAATGATTTCCAGGTAAAATAAGGAGACGCAGTGAGAGTCTCTGAAATACATCTGCTCCTTGTTGTTTTTGGTCGGAAATATTTACCAAGTTTGAAGAACGAGGTTAATATTTCCGACCAAAACAACTCGGACCAGATTTTATTCAGGCACATGTGTCCCCATATACAATGGTTATGATGAAGGTGAATGACATTCAGTTGGCTCGTCAGTTACATAACTAACTAAACTGTTAATGTTTGAACAGATTTCTTAAAATTTCTTTTCATTCAACGTTATTGAAGACAAACACAATCGTCATTAAAAGCTACAATACTGTGGAATATAAAATCTGAATACTACACTGTGGGAACAATCGTTGTTTAACAATTTCCATTTATTTTCTATCATAAGAAGCGCCAAATTGCTATTGCCATGCAGGCTTATTGACAAACTGAATCGCCACCACAAGCCCAAGTCTAGTACGGATATATATATCGACCACAGATAGGAATATGATGGATTACATTCAACAGAATAACTTCACCATTACTTCTCCATATACACGCTCAGCCAGACTTTACGTATCTAGCATGTAATCTAATATTCTATTGTGGAATAACATACGCACCGGCCTTTAATTGGATTTAATAGTAAACGCTGTCTTACTGGTAAAGATGAATTAGAGTTGATAGACTCCAGGAATGTAGCTTCTATGTCAACAGACGTCTTATGCATACATCTATCAGAATGTCTGTGTGTAAAAAGGGAGAATCATCTTTTATTACAGGTTTGTTTTCTTTATGTTTTCAATCTAAGAGCCAGTATCAACATAGCGGGTCTATATAGAGATATCTTTATTTTTCAGTGAGAGAACCTCGGCAGACAATGACGGATGAGGAGGATGAGGGGGGACACCTCTCAGTGTCACCTCCTCCCATGCCCAGGAGGCGCTCGCTCACACTTGAGAGCCACTCAAAACCGTCGATAGGTAAGTATATATAATATATATCTTAAGAACATTTTAATTTTGTAAAAAAAAAAATTTATGTTAAGGGAGTCTTTGTATATATATGAGAACGCAGAGATAAGGTTGAACAGGCCTCCTCGGGCAATTAGAAGAAGCCATGGCTCACTGTTCCCAATCTTCCTCAATCTACAGGGAAGATTTATACCACCCTGTCCTGTATTCTTTTATTCTTTCGCTATGAATGATCCTATTCTATGTCCCTTAAATACACCTTGAGCCATTCTTTTGCAGCTCTTACATATGTACTAACCTTACATTCGTCCCAACTATTTCGTTTAACTTCATCTCTGACCCTTCATCAGACTCATATCGTTGTCACTTGTATTACCCTCTTTCACCTTTCCTGTTCCTGTTTTCTGTTACTCCAAACCCAGTAGGATTTCACAAGAAGACATAAATGAAGCAATTGAAGGTGGAGGTTGGGGGTCTATACATAGCTTAGCTCTACTTCCAATAGTAGGTGTCAGGGTAAGGAAGGTGGTCCACTTGCCTATATCATTCTGAAGCCCGTACTCCTACCTTTTGGGTAGCTGGCAAACATCCGCTATTCAAGGCTTTGACTTAAAATGCACTTGGGATTCCAGCTTCTGTGATACTGGACGGTACATGCTATGACTCGGCTCTACAACTGGCAGGAATTCTGTGGAGAAAATAATGGTGTAATCGTGGGAGAATTAGGAGAAAGGGGCAGCCAGTCTTCTCGATATATCTCACTCTCAAAAGCTATTCTATTTTAGTGTACTTTGATTGATATTATGGATTATTCCCTGGAACAGTATTTGCATGCTTTCTATACTTTAGTGCCATTTGAGCTTCTCATTTGTTGCAATATTGGATACAAGAATAACTAGATCGTATATTATTATTGTAAGACAAGTAAATAAAATAAATACCGCTTCTTTTAATAAAGTTTTGATAGAATGGGTGTGTTATATCTTGTGAGCCTTTGAGGAAGAAGTAATTGTAGTAGTTCAAATAGGTGCCAGTATGTATGTGTTTCTTGTCCTATACTGACATGGAACTGGTATGGAAATGCATTCGCCCGACTATATGCGCTAGTGCTCTTTGAGATACTTATTACAAGCCACAGATTAGTAGGCGTTAGATTATCCTTCGTTCATTACAGATGGATTGTCATTAGATGTATCCATCAGGCTGACAATTATCACTGCTGCTTGTTGCCCTGATATTAATGAAACCTGTCGCTCTCGGAAGAGGGCGCCACCCTGTCAGCCACACGTCTCAGAAAATTTAACATTCTCTTAACACTACTTTGCCATCACTATGTTCCTCCAGTATTTACGATTAATGATTCATGAGGAGTGTTATTGACATGGTGATGAACCTAAGTTTTAGCTGGATCGTGTAGCATCACACGATCGTGAACGGTATTTACCTTTTTCACAGATGTTGCTATATTACTTACATATGTAAAAGTGCTATGCATTTTTAAAGATAAGTATGTATTACATGCGGGTAGCTATTTATTCCATCTAGGTTGATATTGTTTTTGTGTTCCCCTTTGCCACCAGTAGTAGAATTAGATAAGCCATTAATTGGACAATGTAATGTGGATTCTGTTCAATACTTCCTTTGTGATTTTCAGGTTGTATACCCGGACAATCTGAAGGTATTTGAAATGATCTGTGTGAATCCCCACTATCTTATATACACGACTTGAAGTATTTTCTCTCTATAGATTGGATAACGGCACTCTCTGTATTTTAGATAAATGCATTAATGCAAATTGAGATCTTGCCCTTCACTAAAATCAATATATGATGACTTTTTTTGGTGATAAATACAGGTCACAACAGTTTGCAGAATTTTCTCGGGTGTCAACATACTACACATACTTTCACATTATCTATCATTAGGTCGAAGTGCATAAACAACTTAATTAGTTATAACTGGCAAATTCTTCACATCAGCAATTGCAATTTATTTTGTCAACAGAAAAGGAATGAATTCAGTTTGATCATTGACGCCAAGATGGTCCAATAACCAAGGAAAACCATCATATGAAACTTATAATACTAAATATATACATTTTCCATATTTAAATGTACTATACACATATGTTTGTTTCGACGTGTGTACAGCGCAAAATTTTTTTTCCAAATAGAAGTATCTCTTACACCCCCCCCCCCCCCAGGGACAAAGAGTTAACGAAATGAAGAGAAAGTTTGAAACAAATACTATACACATATGCCTTAAAATGCTCCAAATACCACCCTCTTCTATGCAAGTGGTAGTTGAGCCATACCACCATACTGTGCCGGCATGGCGCCGTACCACCATACTTTGAAAGCTCAATCTCATTGGTTAAGAAAATCAAGTGACCTATTTATAACGCGATCAAAATTCAGACAAAAAAATCAAACAGGAAATTAATAGATAATATTACGAGAATATTAATACCAAAGAAAACAATTTTCAAACAGTTTGAATTTTATTTACGAAATCGCGGCTATGAACATCGTGCATGGTGTCTAGCAGAAAAACAACTTCCGCCCTCCCAAACAAGTTTGATTTTCGCTCCGAAGTCGACTTATTTTGGTAATTTTTTTGAATATTTACAGATATTTAGAGGTGTATAATACAAGTGAAACTTGTTAACTTAATTGGGACGACTTATCGTACCTTGTTACTATCGGATTCTGCGAGCTCATGCGATAATTTTACCGATAGTAACGCGGTACGATAATCCGTCCCAATTACGTTAACTAGTTTTCCTAATGTACCTGAAAACAGCCCTTTAAGGATGGCCGCTAAACGGCTACTAGTGCCTTTGTACATACTTCTGGGAGACGGGCACGCATGGTATTTTCGAGTAAATCGAGCGGAAAGTCAAATTGGTAAATTAAATGATATCTTACCATAAAAATATCATATATTGGAAATGTTATCATCACCACTGTTATCATTTTCCTATATGTATCTTGAAATCGTATGATACCAGAATTTGCAACTATGTATTCTTTTTATTTATCTTTCTAACACTAGTACCCTTTAAAACAACCAGGCAACAGTTTGTGCGTGACGAAAACCGATTTTCAAAACCAATTACATTTTGTTGTTTGTTAAGTCTTCCATAGATCCCTCTATTCAACTGGTTTGATTACAGATGTTCAAACGAAATCCTTTTCTGTTTTTTTTTGTTTTATTCACTGGGTTAGACTACCCACCATATTTTCTCTTTTGTTTATTATATCAATGCATTATCCAATGATTTTGCACTGAAGGAGTAGCATATACACAACGGTTTGGAAGCACACGTGTATTAAGCTATATAAACCTCTATATTATCCATCATAATGATTACTCGCCCAGGTGCCGTGCTTTGGGTGGGAATATGTTTACCTGTAGTATAGTGACAAAGCAACTTGTTACATCTGATTTATAACAAAGCATTTTGTCTGATATCTATTTTTGAATGGTCATACCATGGGCCAATGATTCATGATTCCCTATTCAGAAATCTGGTTTTAATAACGATCTTAATAATTATATACTTCCTGTCTGTCTATCCACTTTATCTTTGAATGATTGCCATAATGACTGGCTCACACATTATACCATAAGTGCATTTTTTTTAGAATGTAAATTTGGGATGATGTCTTCTATTTTATCTAAATAGTTTCCCTGAAGCTATCTGCATGTAGACAACCTATTCGAATTAACACAAGGAGACGAGAAAGATTCAACGAAAGAAATAGTTCCATGTTTATCCTTTTCAAATCCTGGTTTCGTAGTCACAGTACTTTTTACTACCACAGTATTGAATATTCATTGGGTTTTATTTTAAATCCTTATCTTAGCTAATGATAACCCTCAGAAGAGACAATTTGGGCTAATCCAAGACGCATACATTAGAACTGTTTAAACAAAGTCATATTATCTCACAGTATACTTACGATAGGAGATGGAATGTTTCCCATACATAGATTGTTGAGATAGGAGATTGGTTTGCTTATCGTAAATCCTACGAGATTGGTATTTTAATCATTCTAAGAAATTGTCTTGTATTCTCCAGGCACATCTCTAGGGCGGACCTTAGAGCAGAGACGCCTGTCGCTCACCCCCGACTGCAGCCCTGGAGCCACCTCCCCAGTCGGGTCCACCTCCGAACTCCAGTCCATCATTCACTCCTCTTTGGCCGGCAACCTGTGCTGCCAGCAATCCAAGCCCAGACGATGCTTCGTTGATGTAAGTATAACGTACGGTCTAAAAGTATTTTTGTAAATTTCCTTCGCCGTCAGACTCACGTTCGAGCGGCGTAAACGATTGTATAGTCTAAAAGTATTTCAAAAGTTGCTCAGCGGTGTCTACATATTGGTTTATAAATGTTTTGGGGATTGGGGGAACATCCGATAGACCCGATGTTTCTGAGTTGATGAAATCCTGTTTAATAACCAAATACCACTTTGATACGTATGCATTGATTTGCTACCCATTTCTTGGGTGTCCATGTCATTACAGAGCTGGAAACTAGCTCGGAGTGTCTTTATTTTCCCGATGGGGACTGAAAGTAGTCAAACTCCACTGTGTACCGATAAATAGGAATTCAACCAAATGTCTATCTAAGATTTGCTTTTTTCATACATGACTCTTTAATCAAATATTCTATGGAGAAAATAGAACCTTGATATATTACGCAAATCCGAACAGGATGGGTTGATGCCACCGATGATCTATAAACTGGCAAGAAGTAACACTGTTCTAACCTTTTTTGCAACTGAGGCACAGAAAACTGGCAATATTATATGTAATAAAGGATTCCCCGTTGTGGTATTCACACTGGCCGTAAAGCGGCATCTGCAACTGATCAGCATGCCATGGAGCTATAGTGTATATAACATCTAGACATGCCGCTGCATGGCGCCTGGTTAGACCTGTCTGATAGACGCCGGGGCTGATTTCCGTGCTTCATGTACTTCCGGATGTAGTAATGGGTTTTAGTCACGTGACATCAGTGGAGGTTAACGCTTAGATCCAGAGAATCCGTACTCCCTCGAGGTCCAGCCAGAAAGTATAGGTAAGGGAAATAGACAGAATATGATCCCGCCCAAACATAGACATCAGACTGGTTCTATAGATAGACTACCGAATTCATACAAAATGAGCTTAAAACAACCCCTTGATATATCTCCGTGATGTTGAAATCAGTAAAGGAAACACGTCCTCTGAGGTCAGACGGCAAAATCCATTTATCTCCGTGGTCCCCGAGGTTGAAGCTATGGGAATAGCATGCCTGAGGGATATTGTGCAGCTTTGGATTCCATTACAGTATGCTAGTCTATTGGGCCAATTTCTGACGGTTTCGACATGTCAGATTCCCACCAAGAATGCTCCTAAATAAATGTCCCCAACGGCGAAACTATGTTGAATGTTCCATTAGGATCAGCGTGTTGGCATTCCAAGCTAACTGCTGTGAGTTCCCTTGGGTAGGTCTGTAACAATGGAGACTGTCGGTACTGAGCGACCGAGGACCTGTCTGAAATGCCAATCATCGCTGTTGTACTGGAGATAGGGCTGCAGGGATTAACAATTTATAAACATTAACAGAGTAATACATACCTTGGTAATTGATTTGCATTTAAGTTTGCGTCTGAGGATCTTTATCCAAATAATTAGTATATTAGTATACCCTGATATAAGACACCCTCATCACTCCTCAAAAGTGATTAACCCATGAGGGACGGATAATGTCCTGAGGCAGACCGTGCTAGGGATAGATGTATACCTCGAGCCATCATTTATGATATTCACGATATCATCATTTCCATCCGGAAATAATGCACCAATCTAGATGCAACCTTCATGGAATGTAGGTATAACATCATAGTTAACATTGTTCGGTAAAGCAAATCATATTTTTTTATTCAGTAAGCTTAATGACATTAGCAATCGCCTATTGGCGTTCTTCCTTACATATGTCGGACAAATAACAGTACAGACTATATACAGAACAGGCAATACAGATCATACGGCATCAGACATTCATACACACAAAAACAGTATTACATCATTCTTATATCAAATAATTACAACTCTCTTAAGGATGACATTTCATATCCGTGATCAAATACTCGAATCTAAACGGTTAAAGCTGACATCATCCATAGACCGCCTACAAGGCAAGACAATTGAATATAAGCAGGGCAAAAATAAATTATGAATTTGAGTTTAAAGACATGTTGTAATCTAGGTCCCAAAAAGAATAATGATATCAATAATGGTAAAGTATAAATCGGGGGCTGGGTATATATAGTATATCCCGGCCCTCCAGGAATCAGGAATGAATCATCTTAGTTTCCTATAGGTACATGTGAGCTGCACCATTCAGGGATGGACCCAGATTTTGTCCGCAGTTAACGTGCGAGCTGCTCACCTGTGACTCTTCCTCCCAGGCGGCGCCGCGGTGTCCTCTTGTTGAGTACACTGACGCGAGGGGGCGCTGCAGACCCGTGACAGACCTGTGGTTGGCGATCTCACGTTTCTCTAGTCATGGCACTTGTTGAATGTTCCATTAGGATTTTCCACTTGTACGCGCTACAGAAGTATCAAGGGAAGACCTAAAGTCTCATGCCTAGTAGATAGATTTCTGAATATAGGGCATTTGGCTCTCTCTCTATACATATAATACAAGAAATACAACAAAGTGTATATAAAAAGGAAATATGATCCAATTATGTGCCAAATAACGCGAGGTGTGTTCAGATAGTTTTGACTAATATATGGGGTTGTTTTCTTCCGTGTAACTCACAATTTATATTTTCAGTTGTTTCTCTATTAGAGTCTGTGAAACGTTCAATGAGAACATGTACCGATACGGCGAGGGACGTCTGTCGTTGTCGGCATCCTCAGGGATTATGTATAGCACGCCTCAAATTGCCTTATAGCTGCTCCAGGCTTCTTTACCACATAATATGAATAAATAAACTACTACATCCCAGGCTGTTTCTCATATACAGTCTCTCTAGCTCTCTATTTTTTCTATCCAAATATCCTACTGACCAAATCCTTCTTGAGAAAAAATAAAGGCACTGTACAGGACAACCAGAAACTTAAAACTCCAGCAGCTCATACAACCCGATGCCCAAAAGCTACCTACCACCACCCAAACAACCAAGGAAAGATCTATCAGCTGCCGAAATCCTCTTTGGCCTTACTCGATGGTCAATAAAATGAACGATTACGTCGGCTCTTGCATGAAACAAGAGCTTTTTGACATGGGTTACATGCACCAAACTAGAAAACTGCATCTGAAGAAGCAGAAAGTCCAGCCACCAGGATAAGAACATTGATTTTCGTACAAGAACTTGGAGAAATATTTTTCCATCCCACCACTGTTCTCCTCATCCATATTACTAAAGTACAATTCTAATTTCTATAAAATGTTAATCTAGTCTTTATCTATATCTATAAAAAAAAATCTTCCTTAATAGATTATTAAAAGAACAGAGAACTAATCATCTAACCTACTTGATATAGACAGTTTTAAGTCACCTAGAATTTTTCGCTCACGAACAACTCACAACACACCTAAGCATTGTTAACCTTGATAAAGGACAACCTAGTCCTAAACATTGGTTCATGAAAAAATGCTTACGAAACAACTTTATTGTCTCTGGGATTTCTGAAAATAGATTTGAAAAATATTTAGACTTTAAGATAGAAACAAACAAACATGAATTGAGGAAACATCAACAAACCCAGTTGGCAAATTTGTAATTGACGTAAATCTTGCTAACGATAAAGCAACCAGATTGCGTATTTATCTTGATGTTCATACTACTCCTTGATCCCCTATCAGTAATCTGTATCCCCAGTATTTATTATCCACCATATACAAAGACCTCATTGAAAATGTATGGGAACTTTGTAAACTACAACCCATTGTATAAAACTTCTCAGATACCATAACTGTGATATACGGATTCAAATTTTTGGTATACGGCCTCAAAACCATGGTATACGGGAAAAATAGTCCCTCTGTGCTATATAGCAGAGAAGTAGTCCCTTTTTTGTTATACCCTTTAATATGGCAATTACTGGGTTATACTATTCGAAAAGATGGATAATAATTGCAACAAACGATGGTTATGCGGACAGGCGGCTCTGTAAACCACTCGAGGTTCACGTCGTAATACCCTCGCTAGTGCTCGTGCATTTCTACGCGTCAACCTCTCGTGGTTTACGGCCTGTCCACAAAACCATCGACTATTGTCTGTTTATTTCATGACTAGCATAGGCTGATGGTACAGCTGGCACAGGAGTCTAGTAGTTCGAGCTAGCTAACTATGAATATCCCACTATCGAGCCAAATTGATCGTACACTGTGGGTTTATCGAGAAACTCCTTATTTCAGTCCTTGAATCAGTTGAATATAGTGAAACCATCAAGGAAAATAATACCTTTCAATATCCACGCATTGTTTGCCCAAACGCCCCACGCTAGGTGTCGCCAGCGAGGCCTTTTATCTCTGTTTGTAAACGCGTCCTTTTCCTAGAAAATGCATGTTCTAATGACTTGTTAAATTGCTGAAGGTGTCCACGCTTGAACTTAGAGCATGCAATGATGGTGAAATATCCTTTAGCTGAATCTTTGGTTACCTGTGGCAGGGTGGTGTCTTTTTAGCATGGATAGGTCCATTGCGGTATGAAGCCAATGCAGGAGCAGCTGGAGAGACACCTGCACAGAGCAGATGGTTGAGGCTGAATACTAGCTGCCAGGCCTCATGGCTAACATCGATTCTTGCCTGTTCTACTCGCATCTAAAGCTGCGGCTGCTGCCGATGCGTGCGTGCGTGCGTGAGTCGCGGGGGTGTCCTGTAGCCCCCATCCCGCCCGCACGTGCATGTATTCAGCTGCCACTTGCCATGATCTAGCTCATCAGCGATTGTGTCTGCCTGCCCTGCTGTGTGATCCTCTCACTAGAAGCGTGTCCAATACGAGCAGGACGTACGGGATGAAAAGAAGAGTGAATCTGTGAGTGTTCTCGCCTTAACCACGGCCGAGAAGCTTCCACCTGCCCACCCCGCTCACAGCAGGTGTGTGCGTGGTGGTAAGCCACTGGGACGGGGACAGAAATCCCCAGGAGCAACGATCTCTGGCCCGCGGGAGGATTCACGTGCAGGGCCCGTGTTCTCAGCCCCACGTGCACGCACGCGCCCATGCGCGCCTGGGGCTGTGTGTACAGTGCCGCAGGAAGCGCTGGAGGAAGAGGAGGGCTGCTGCAACCCTGGAGAGAAGTGTAAATACCACAGAGACACGCCTCATACAGGGACCGTACGTTGACTGTCGCTCACCGGGACAGGTTCAGGTCTCAGCTGCGACGTCGAGACTTACTTAACACAATGGCAAGACCCCCAGACCCCAAAAAGAAGGTAGGCATCTCTCGCCCATCTCAGCGGTTGGCAAAAGGCATGTCGCATCATCACAAAGAGAAACAGGTCAGGGGGAGACAGTTCGTCGTCTTCCTTTGCGGAGAAACAGAAATATTGGCAATCAGTGTGCCTTTCTGTATGCTGCACCCAGTGACCCAGTAATTGCCTATTGGCCGCCATACCAGTATGCCAATGTGTCTGTTGCTAACGGCCCTCTGCTGCTACGAGCTGTTGCAGACAGCCCAGCGAGCACCTCACACCTGCAGGAATCGGCTAGGCTTAGAGCAGATAACGGTGTGAGAGAAGCCTGCACGCGACAGTCCCTCGTATCATTCAACCACCGACCCATTACTCCTCCCCATTTCCCCACCTACCTCTGTTCCTTCTTACGCTCCTCCTCCGAAGCGGAGAATTCCCTACAGCTTTCACACCATCTTTCTCCTTTTCATTAGGATTGATCCTGTTGTGTTTTTCGGTTGAGTTCTCGCCCGGAGCCCTAGACTCGTGCCTCATTGGCACGATAATCCCTCAGGCCTAATCCCTTGAACCAAATCTAATTTGAGGCACACAAGTCATGACGGCCAAGGTCCGAGTGCCGTAGCCCGTGAGCAACTCGATTTACGCTGACTCAGCAGTCTGGCACGAGACATTTCATTATCCTCCAACCTGTTGAATGTCTAATTTTCCGCAATTTCCGATATTGTGGCACCTTCAAAGACAGAGACATGCAATATACTAACTGGTATAGCATCGCGCAACAATCAGGCTGGTATCTATGTTACATATCTAAGTAGAAATTAGTTTTGGATTCCTAATAATGTAACATACAATTAAAATATGTGGAAGGCCGCTTCCTGTCATAATAAAACATTTTTCCTTTTACGTTTACCAAAAATGAGTAGTCAGGTTACGCACAGCCATGAAGGGACAATTTTCCAGTACGTTCATTTAGCAAGGTGCAAAATTATTCATTAGGGGAATAGCAACAGTTTATTCTTAATCAAATTGATTCTGGGGCTCAGAGATAGTTATTGGCAATTTCATTTATACATTTGACCGATTAAATCATGCGGTATGATGATATAAAGCGCAAGCTTAGTTAGAGCTTGATATTTAAACCAACGACCAATGAGATGAAACGTCTTACCGAAACCATTGTTCCTGTTCTTGCCATTTACAATAGTATACCTAGAATTAATCAGTGTTATCAATCAATAACAGGGTTATTCCAGGTCGGTAGAATAACAGTAGATGCCCTGCAGTGCTAGTCTATATCTGACGAAGCTCTGCCACTGTTGGGGGAAGATTCACTAATAATTGATGAGAATACTACGCTACACGGTACGGGTCACGTACAAATGTAGGCAATTAGGCTGCGGGCCGTGGGCACCAACGTTGATTTAGTATTGAGTATGGAGCCGCGAGTCCCTGGACTAAGACCCGGGGGCTTTGTTGATAAACATTAGATCTTATGCAGTCCTGTTACACACACCACCTAGTTCGGTACCGCCAGCATGCCACCCTCGTGAGGTCACCTTGCACTAAAACCAATTAGCTTGGAATCGGTCGCAATTAGTTAATAACCATTGAAGTATTTCAGGTTTATCCGCTGGTTATCATAGTATAGTTGCGTCTGATATTTTTCTTATTCTAAAAAAGAGATTCAAACCACCTTAGGGCCATTTATAAAGTATATGTACGCAGATCTTTCGGGAAAATTGAATCCCCCTCCTGTTGCATAGCATACGCTTCTCATGAACCCCCTGTTATTGCGTACAATTTCTAGACCCCCCCCCCCCCCTCCACAAACCTCCCCTTACCAACACCTGAATTAAAGCCCTGCCCCCACCTACCACGATTCTGGTGCCGATAGGCTTTGCGAGTACCTTCCCGACACCATACCGATTCTATCGTGAGGTCAGCAAAAATCGTGGTAAAAGCAGGCTCCCACTATCACGATTTGCGCCTCCGACACACTGCGATAGCCATACTATAAGCGCTCTGATGAAAAAATGAAATTTCTGTCGGAAGGAACAGCTACCCACTTCCACGATAGAGCCGTTCCTTCCGACAGAAATTTCATTTTTTCATCAGAACGCTTATCGTAAGGCTATCGTAGTGTGTCGGAGGCGCAAATCGTGATAGTAGGAGCCTGCTTTAAGTGGAACAAGTTTCTGCGATTCAGTCTATGATACCTTACGATAGGCTGCGTTAGGCCCAAACAGTTTCAGCCCCACAGTTTCAGGCCCTCACTATCCTGATCACATGATTTAAAGATAGTCAGACATGTATATACAATTGGTTGACGTAAATACAACTTACTCATCTTTACGTCACAATTTTGAAAGCTAATACTCCATATCTAATTCATATGATGAGGTTGTAACAAACAGTGAGGGTGTGTCATGGGTTGAGGGTGAGTTTGGGCCTGGAACTATGAATTTTCAACTCATTTCTTTGCTGCCAGAAACATATATAAATGGGCGATAAAAAGGATCACATACATCTTGCCAAAAATAAAGGAGAGAAGCATAATATATGCATAAAGTCTTATTTATGAAGTTTGAAATATAAGACTAAAAAAATAATATATTCGATATGGGCGAAATTAAGCACTCTGGACTTGCAAGGATGAATGTCATCGAAAAAGTAGAATTTGTACAACCGAGAAGTGCCAAGTCAGCATTTAATTTCGTCAATAATCATTTTACCAAGAGAATGACAAATCAAAGCCTTGCTCACAGAACCTTTTCATTTGTATTATTTTCCAGCCCTTACCAGAATCGACACGTCCTTGACATTTCATTTAAGATAATTTACCTCATAATTTCAGTCAGCTCACGATTCAATCTCTAATCGACTTTGTTTGAGAAGTTCCGATATTAGAAGCGATGGAAACCTCAGAATGTGATCAGTTATTTTCTTTTTACTAATTAGAGAATTGTGCCTCTTTCGCAGATTCGAAATCTTTGCAATCACATTTCTATGAATCTATGATTTACCAGGTGCAAGTTGCACAGTAATTGTAAACATTATTCTTAACCCTTCAAAGAGGGGGGTCTGTTACAGAGCCCTGTTGGTTGGGGCGGGTACTTGGAAGTGGTTTAACACCAGAGCACGGGCCGATTTTTGTCTATTATTTGATCACGTGATATGACATGTCATCCTTATAAATATTATTTGTTTAACAAAATAGTTTTAAATACCATATCATAGTTATATTCTCTAAAAGTTTCACATTTATTAATCGTAAATATCACTAAATTTCATAAATAATACCTCAAGGCATTCTCAGGTCTCTGCTGAGGAATGCCTTAAGGCATTATCCGCCCTGAAAGGGTTTCAGTGAATCTTGCAAGGTATACCTCTTGTTGTAAGTTAATTATCATGGTTTAATTTGAGATGTGTTACTGAGAGTCGTTCCGGGTGGTCGCGAACAGTATCGAATGGCAGTTCCTGTGTAATTTGAAACCTTCCAACATGAGCTTGTGAACACCTCTCTGTGGGCATCCCACTCAGTAGAGGTGTACCTCCATCATTAATGGGCACGAATACAGTACCCTTTATTACAACAGTATTCAATCTGAACGAAATCCTCAACATAGATATGTGATACCTATCTGAAGCTCATTGTCTGTCAATGATTACATTGTCTGCCTTGGTTTTGGTGTCTAGAAAATGGATAAAGTGTTATCAGGTATAATCAGCATTAAACACATACATGTTAACAATTAAGATCATGATTTAATTAAATAACCTAATGGAATATGAAGCTGGCTGACCACACCCTTTATGCATTATGATAACGATTACTAATAACGATTGAAACCGGACGCTTTCTGTTTGGTAACAGTGTTTCTCCCATGACACCCTCGATCTTATATATATATATATATATATAATCATGATCACTCCATTGGAAATGTATGGTGCCACAGTAACCACTACCCATCGTTTCTGTGTTCTCGGAAACCAGAATAATTGATTGCGGATTTGAACTCATCGATTATGGTAATTGATTACGGATCAGGAAGCCACTCTAGGCTGAGTTCTTAATACACTAGGTAGCACTACAGTATTTCTAAGCGTCAACCTCTCGTGGTTTTCGGTCACCTGTCCACAAAACCATCGATTATTGTCTATATGTATACCATGACCTCTTTCAGTATGGCTTCGTCAACCACGCCCTGGAGGTGATGATGGTCAGTAAGTTCGGAGAGGACGTCTGGGAAGAGATCAGGTAAAAACCCAATATTTCTCTTTTTTAAAGGGAGCTGTATTTATGGTCTACAGACCGGGGAATCTGACATCATGTGCAGACTATTTCTTTTGGAAGAAGTGTAAAATCTCCATCATATATCATATATGTTTAATGTCTGTGCTGAATCACATAAAGTATGACTTAGGTGCATCAATTATATTCCAAACCATACTTACCAACCTTTTATATGGGGTAAGGTCGAACTGGGGCTTTCATAAAAGCAACATGGTCTTACACATACATATATTGTATATATTTCAATATTCGTCTCTTCCAATATCAAGAGTGATTTGAAGACAATACATGGAAATGCTTTAGCATGTAAAGTTAGTGAGCGTCATTGAAGTTGGTTGTTCTTTTCAATATGGTTTCTGTTAAAGGTTCAGCCCCATTTGTTCGTTTGGTTTATAGATTTACATTTCTAACCACTTCATAGAGCACTACGTGAAATATGGAATCGCAAACTCTTAAAGCGGTATTCACATGTAAAGGCTAAATATGTACATGAGGCGGGTATACTTTACACATTTCCCACATAATTCTCCCTTGGTACAAAAATTGCATGGCAAAAACAGAAATAGATGAGGGAAATGAAATCAATCTTTTGACTCCTCCACACACTCTGAGCTGTGTCAGCAATCCATTTATCAATATGCATTATCATGTAGCCAGTCAGGAAGGAGCAACTCATAGATACATTCTGCTCGTGTGCTACATAACATTCGGAGGTCAGATTGAACACACATGGGTGTTTTCCTTTAACACTTCCTCTATTTTTGGACACAGACACATTTCCTATTTGTATTAAGTACTCAGTTCATCTACCCAACCCACCCACACCAAAAGTTGTATCTATTTTTCAAATCATGCATTTCATTCATTCCTCTATCACATCTTATATCATTTGCTCTACTATTCTATATTATCAACTAACATATAGTCAACAAATACTCATTGATTGTTGAAATATATTGATAAGAATATATCCCTTACCAATCAAATAGATTTTTATTCCCCACACTCACTCTTTATTTTTCATTTCGTGCTGCGTTCTCAGCTTATTAATACCATATGTTGGGTTCATCTCTCTACTAGAATGGTCTGCACACACCCTCCCCCAGCTTGGTTACACAAAACTATCATAGCTATACAACTTTTGGGGATGTCTTGCCACGGTTTTCGACTATCAAATTTTGAAGTGACTTTATTTTTGGTCTTTAAGTGGTTCACGATCTGACAACTTATTGTACCGAACCACAAAATTCTCTTTGTGAACGAATTCCTTGTTTATTTTCTAAATCATTGCGCAGCAGAAATATTTCCTCTTGAAATTAGTAGAGTTATTTTTTTCATTTAATCAATGACATTTGATCAAATTAAGTGGATACTCGAAACCAGGTGCAATGCACTCAGTGCAACGACTAGTGGAATTGATATGCCTAGAGACCTAGTCATCTAAAAGTAGTTAAATCATTACGTGATCTTTAAGCATTCTACTCAGGAAAGCACCTGATAATGTTACGGCATAGCGACACTAAATGCCTCCCCAATTAGGCAACAACCTGTTTGTTATGGTCGTCCTCCGTTGATAAGGTTTCAACAAGCGGAAAAACTATTTGGCAGTAATCGGTTGGAGAAACAATTATCAGCCCATCATACTCGGTTTGTCAAAATAAAGAGCGCTATCATTGTAAACCTACCAAACATGTTTGGGTAATTGTTCTCTGAGGAGCACAAACCATTTGTTTTCCAGCCTAGTAGACACAAATGCCTATGTCTATGACTCATGATCACCAGATTATTTGCACTTATTTCAATATCCTAATTTTAACGACAGTTGCGCAAAATGCATTATCTGTTCTTCCAAAATGTGTGAACAGGCTCAAGACTGCAAGTTGAAGCCCTCCAACCTACGACTTATCTTGATAGGATCATCTTTTGTTCAAATATAAGTGTTTATTGACTATTACATAGTCATTGTTCACACAAGGATCCTCCACATTATGGCGAAAACGGCAGAAAAGGCACACCAGGGACCTGTTTCAGTAGTTTTGTGACATGTCTAGATGGCGTCTGTGACACCATACGGACAGATCACAAGATTGCAATCGATGACACACAGAGTTTCACTCACTTCTCGTAGAAATTAAGCAATGACACTTTAACATGAGTAGGGGATACATATAACCTATAATCGTACCACATATGAAGAAGATTGGCCATTCCGATTTTCTGATATTTGCTAGTCTTTTTCCGCTGTTGCTTGCACTGTTGTTGCCGCTGTTGATGTCTGTCTAGGCCTAATGTCACAAGACTACTGAAACAGGTCCCAGATCCCCTGGACACGGTCCAGGGGGATCCCGCTAGAAGGTCTCGGCCCCCGCGTGAACAACCGTCAAGTGATGTTGACATCCTATATAAGGACGGCGATTGCTCTGGTGCGCCACTTTTGGCTTCAAGCTCATGGACAGATGAGCTCAGCTGCTGAACTTGGCCCCTTGAACTTTTATGCTTAGTAGTTCTAGTTATATTACTATTACTAGCGTTGAGCTCCCGGGGTTACCCGTCTGAGCTGAATTGATGTATTACTGCTCTTACTTGAATACAATACTCAACAATGCTTGTGCACTATATCTGGCCTTTGTCTCTTTTATTGACGTCACAGTATGTATACCAGGCACAAAGATATACCTATGAGGTACATAACTGATACGTCACATCACAAAGCAGTAGATAAACAAATCTGATGGGAAAATAGGACAATCAGACTCCTAGACATACAGGATATATAGAGAGGTACAGGGACAATATTGATAACGGTACAGAGCTGTAAAAAAACATCATAGTCTATGTTCAATAGCTCTATTTTTACAGCGTTCTTTTACAGCGTTTGATTTCCATATATTGTATATCAGACGATCATTTATCCCACATAATTGAAGTGACTGCGGCACATACTGAACATCGTCATCTCACAGGTATAACCAGGCACTATATGAGTTCTATCACTACAGCATAATCATACAATATTTTATCATAGCCTATGCAATACATTAGAGGTTAAAACACAAATATCTCCCCCAGGAGAGACGCCAGATAAAACCATCAACAACCTGTAAACCAAGTGAGGAGATATTTTAAGAAAATAAACAGGATTAGTATGGTTTTAAAAACAGATATCGCCCCGGAGGGGACAGGATACAGGCGAATGCTAATCTCCACACAAGGTGTCGGAAATGGAAATTCGTCCGGCGCCGATGGTAAAGAAGACAGATTGGTTCAGACAGATCACTTAGCGAGCATTAAGAAAACGATGAGGTGCTTCCCGCCACCACGCTCGACCATGATCAGCGTCTTCCGTCGTGTGCTAAAGGGACGACTACGTCAACATTTATACGCATCAGACGTAGCATTAACGTGCACGCCTATAATAACACCTGCGTCACGCCTACAATAGCACCTACGTCACGCCTATAATAACACCTACGTCACGCCTATAATAACACCTATGTCACGCCTATACTAACACCTACGTCACGCCTATAATAACACCTACGCCATGCCTATACTAACACCTACGTCATGCTTATGATAATACCTACGTCACGCCTATAATAACACCTACGTTACGCCTATAATAACACCTACGTCACGCCTATAATAACACCTACATCACGCCTTTAATAACACCTACGTCACACCTATAATAACACCTACGTCACGCCTATAATAACACCTTCGTCACGCCTATAATAACACCTACGTCACGCCTATACTAACACCTACGTCACGCCTATACTAACACCTACGTCACGCCTATAATAACACCTACGTCTCGCCGTCCCCTGGCGGAGACTTCCGGCACCATTATTCACAGCTAGCCAATGTTACACCTTCCAATCGAAGTTAAAGATAGTCTCAGAGATTTGAAAACTGAAGTTGATAAGTATATTTCTATGGATTATTGAATTTTTCTCAAAGATCCCTCGGAAATGTATATTGAGCAATTCTTTTGGAACCTGAACATTTCAAACTTAAAGTTTGAAATATCTTGAATCTAAATAGATGTTGGTAGTTCAAATACCAAGCTAACCTTTGTGCTCCTGCCAGCTGAATGATCATAATTTGGGCGATATAGATATAAAGATATATTTTATTAATACTTTTGGATTCATTGAATGGGCTAGCTTATCATTCTTTGTCATTAATGGCTAAATGGAAGAAAATAAAATCTAGGAGTCTATAACACAACCTGATGCATTTTGGTTCATGCGACTTCCAATTCACATACCAGCAGTAGGGGAGAATCGGCTTGGAGAGGGGGCTAGAAGGAAGGAGAGCAACAAGACATTAAGACCCAGGAGGCTGGCGTTGGCAGATTGAGTTTGTCGGTGTGGACGGGCGACCAGTCGATGAGAGAAGCTTGTCGGTGATTTTGCAGGCGTTTTAATGGGAAATGTGCCTCACCTCTAAACCTTGATGACGGGGAGGGTGTCACTGGGCCCAATGGGCCCCGGAGTCTGTTTGGCTCACACAGGATAATCGGTCCAACTCAATGATGCAGGAAATTGCCTGATTTAGTTGATATTTTGAGTGATGGCTATAGCAATATTCTAATATTATGCCCTGAATGGATTCATACAACAAACATGCACAACAAAAGAGTAAACGAGCAAAACTTCATCTTTCGGTATTCAGTTATCATACCCTAACAGGAAATTAACATTCCTTTGTAAACTTTATCATGATCTATTATGAACTTAAATAAGAAATCTCATGTAGTGTGAATACACGTCCCTGTAGATATTCAATATCAAAATTGATCTTTAAATTGAAGGCGACAACCGGCGTAACTCAAAGCTGTCGTTCTTTCCTTCCTTTGCACAGTTGTTATTGAGATGGGAAAGTTAATTTGAAAGTGCCTGTAAGTGCGAAAACATTTCCCCTAATCGGTTTTAATTTCCAAATCAAAGGACAAGAAAATCCATCTTTCAACATCAATCAATTAAAAAGAGATGGACCATTGTCGTCATTATTGATAATGTGGTTATTAATATGATTGGTGGGACATGAGCCCCAGCGCCTTAAACGCATAGAAACACGCAATATCAATTTAAAGGAACACTGTCACTGGTTCTACTAGTGTTCTGCTTATTGAACCGATTGATCATGAGGCGATGACAGAAATACTGACTTTCAGTAGTAATATTTCATACAACGTCTGCGGCTGAATTACTCCATATATTTACATTCTAAAAAACAAATTTATCAACAGGCGAAAAGAAGCTTGATTGAATATGTATATAATATATGTACATTAGTTTCGCAACTATGAGGTTCAAAAACATTCTCAGCAAAATCCTTTGAATCATCATTAGTGAATAGATATCCACATTCATATATCTATCTCTTTATATCTGTCAGCGTTGTATTATAAAAGAACAATCATATGTCATATATTCGGGAACTTTTCTTTACATGATATGTTTGCATGTTCGTAATAAAACAAAAGTGAAAATAATTCTTTTGTTATAGTAACTTCACAAAGAAAGCCTCCTGACGATTTCCATTTTCTGACGATACAGGTTATCCGCAGAACCTTGTACATCAAATCAAAGTCAATTGTAGACGTGTTCCCTAGCCAGGGATGGGATTGAACAATTGTTTTTTATTCTATGCCTCAAATGTCTAGCAAAGGTGTGTAGCTCAGTAAATGTTCATAATGTTCATCAATGACATACAGATGTGTTACATATCAGCAACGACTGGTTACACCACGCAGGCTGATATTGGGGGATGCTTTCTACTAATCCTAAGGCAAAAAATACCCATAAAACAATCGAGAGGCACGTTACCTCAGGAGCAGGTACTGAGTCAAGCTGATTCGGGAAAAAATGTTTGCGTTATCGATTCAATATTGTATTGAACAGAATTTTCAGTAAACTATATCTACCACAAAATAAAATACAAAAAACGTTCCTACGAAAGAAATACATTAAAGCCAACTTCCAGGTCCTACTTGAATTGAAAAGCTACATTTGACCACCTACATTGTTTATTAACTTTGATAACATCACTGATTACCCATTGTTATCTGGTGCATGTCAGATGACATTTCCTAAGCAACGCGGGAGGGGTCGGGTGTCAGGAATTACAATAGATGAAACACGATTCTCATAGTTCAAACACAATTGAATAAAAACATAAATGTTGATACGTTTAAGGTTGATACTTTTACTTCAATCATTAGGTGGTCGTATGTCATTCTTCTCGAATGTCCTTGGATCGTCCCTCTAATGTGAAAAAGTGAGATACTGGAGTGTTGTTTGAATGAAACGTTGTCTGTTATTTAACAATGGTAGGTAGAAATTGCCTCGCGTTCACAAGCCAATTGATAAAACTTGATGCACTTTATATCAATGTGTTTGATTGATTATTCCTTCATCGGATGAAGCTCACGAATTTGGTCTGTATTTCAGGATTCTAGCAGACGCTAAGGTGACGAGCCCCTTCATTGTAAGGATGCTCTACGACAACAATATGACGTACAATATTGTAGAGGCCGCAGCTGAGGTCACAGGTGTGTCACATTTAAGATATCATTTATCACTAAGCAACACATCATAAATCAAAGGTTTCAGTACCTTATTCATAGTGAAATAGAGTGAAATCTTCCCTGATCCAATATGCTTTTCTTCGATGATATTTCACACCACCATTGATGTGTTCCAAAGATATAATTGCATTTATACTTCGGTAAACGTACAGCACGGTGCGTACAATCTGTCAGCAACCTCCCCTCCCCCCAACAGGGAATACTATCACGGGTTGAATATGCAACAGATCCGATTGCACGCATCATACATATTAAAGGCAAGCTGGATTACAGTAATCGCAGTGTGTTCATTTAGGGCTATTGTATATATCTAGATGAGTAAATGAGGAATACAGCCCAGTGTTGTGTCCGTTCTTGATAATTCAATTCTAGAAACACGTTTCTCTAAATTAGAATATGTACACATTACTAGCATGTACTATTACCCCATTCGACCCACACAGGATGTGTATCCACTGTTACCTGTGCCGTTTCACGCATACAGGAAGGTGCAGATCAATGTTGAATGGTGTTTGCCCATCGCTTAGCTCACTGCCCCATTATCCCAATCGCGCCATGTCCTGTGCCACCAATGGCCAACGCACACATAAAGCAGCATTCCCAATTCTGGCTGTTCTCGATTCTGTTGTTCTAGTGACCTGCGTGGGCCGCAATGTGAAAAGACCACATGACAAAAATGCCATGGGTTTCCACGTCATTTCAGTTTAATGTTCCGTATAAAATACCAATAATAGCATACTCTATAAACGATCCTATTTTGCCGTCGGATATTCAATAGACTGGTAGCGCTGTAGGAATCAGGATATTTGATACTGAATGAAATCTGAGCAACACTGTTCTATTTATGGGGCATTTACGAAACAGAGAGTTATAAATCCCCAGCCAGCATGGATATTTGGGGAAAAGGACACTTGTATCCAAGGGACATGAAGTACAATGAATGTCAAATTATTCCATAGTGCCGTGGCTGATCATTTTAATAAGTGTCTCCAATTATGCATGTTCATAGATACAGGCATGTGTGGATGGGAAGTATCAATTGTATTTTAAGATCACTTATTTATAAAATATGTGTAGGTATGACAGTAGAACTACAAGGAAGCCAACTGTTTCAGTAGGCATTTTTTATTGTACCAACGTTTCGGGATGAGACTGCCTTTATCAAGGTTAACATTTCAGTTTTCTCCCTGACTGAGGTACAATTTGAGTCGTTCTAGACCGACAGGTATAGATAAGTATATACTTGAAATTGGTAACGTAGTGTAATTATTGATTAACATTAACACGAATAAGATCAGTATAACATACTGAATTGGGGTTGATCTAGAAATGATTATAATCGTTCTTAGTCCCGTAATTTGTTTATAGCCGTACAAGTACGATAATCAATAGTTCAGTTCTAGGTATCATTTTAAGGCTTGTGCTATATATCCCATGTAGATTATAAGATATCTCACGAAGAATATTTCTATATCAGACTACGTAATTCATTAATTCAAGTATTCTTATACATACACAGCACAACTAATGACGAATGTGTCATAAGTAAAGAGAGAAACATATCTGGATTCACTGAAATAATTCCCTATGTATATGCATAACAATACAACATGTATTTATAAGTTTCAATAAACTAGGATCTTAAGAGTGAAATTTGTTATTCAAACAAGTCTTTTAAAAAACTCAAATAATTGATGGTGCTATGGTTTACACCCTCGTCCCCAGGGTCAGGCCTGCAACCCCATTAACGTCAACTTAGTTTTCCACCTTTTATCTCAAATCATGAAGTACTTCACTTTTTTCTCGGAGCAGAGTATATATGTCATTATCATATCGTCTTAAAATCAGCAAGTTCTATATTTGGCTGCAATTTATCTCGACAGGGTTGAGTGAGAACGAGATCTGGGAGATGTTCGGTGAGATGTTCTTCGACTTTTGCGAAGAATCAGGATACGACAAGATCATCCGTGTCCTCGGTGGTACACTGCGGGACTTCCTACAGAATCTGGATGCGCTTCATGATCACCTGTCGTCGATATACCCTGGCATGCGGGCACCCAGCTTCCGGGTGACGCAGCGCGACGATGGCTCCATCATATTACACTACTACTCGGAGCGTCAGGGACTGGAGCACGTCGTCATCGGGCTGGTGCGCACCGTAGCCCGCAAGCTGCACAACAAGGAGGTCAATGTGGAGATCATCAGCATCCAAGGTGAACATGTACAGTTCTTGGTGACGGAGAAGTCCAATAACAACACAGAAGACTCGCTGACTGATGACAGCGAGGACGAGCTGGAACTATTGGGAACGGAGCCACGAATCAGCCCTGCTACTTTTTGTAAGGCTTTCCCGTTCCACATCATGATGACCCGTGACTTGAGGATCGTCCAGGCCGGGTCGTCCGTTTCTAGAGTGATCAAAGAACTCGATGATCCTTCCTACACATTCAAGGACATCTTCCAAGTGGTACGGCCACACATTGAGCTCGACTTTGAGAACATCATTGCTCACACGAATGCGGTGTTCGTCGTCCGGGCCCGTGATCGCATACGTTTGTCGCCACGGAGGTCAGTTGGCAACGCGCAAGCAGCATTCCAAGGCTGTAGTGGTTTCCGGCTGAATCTACCCACGATGAACTGCTCCTCCGAGGACAATGACATTACGCATCGCAAGCGCATGTGCCTCAAGGGGCAGATGCTGTATGTCGCGGAGAGCGATAAGATTGTCTTTCTCTGCTCGCCCAGTGTGGGGAACCTAGAGGACCTGGTTGAACGAGGGCTTTATCTCAGCGACATCCCGCTGCATGACTCAACACGAGACCTGGTGCTGCTCAGTGAGCAGTTCCGTGCTGAGTATGAGCTGACCCAGAAACTTGAGGTCATGAACGATAAACTCCAACAGACCTACCGTGAACTGGAGATTGAGAAGCAGTTGACTGATAAGCTCGTGTACTCAATCCTGCCCAACACAGTGGCTGATAAGCTGCGGATGGGGCAGCCTGTTGAGGCTGTCAAGTATGACTCGGTCAGTATTCTCTTCAGTGGCATCTGTGACTTTAACCGCTTCTGCACCAATAACTCTCCCATGATGGTGGTCAACATGCTGAACGAACTCTACACTAAATTTGACGCGCTGGCAGAACCACGGATTTACAACGTATATAAGGTATGTCCGATATCGCATTGTGGTTTATCATGAAACATCACGAAATTTCATATGATTGTTTATATTGTCTTCGCGGCATGATATCACGAAGCGGAGCTGAGTGATATCTGTAGCGGAAGACAATGAATGGCATATAAACAATTATATGAAATTGAGTGATGTTTAGATTTTATCCTACCCTGTCACATGTTTTTAACCTCATATGTCATCAGTGGCATATAAATATTTTATGCCATAACTGTGGCATACAGTCACACCATGTTAAGTCTATGGAGATTTTTATGAGGGGCAGGATGATAAGTTATACTCAGTCATATATTACCAAGCGTAATCTCAGTGGTAAACCATCCGAGACTTTATGTCAACAAAATTATCTTGAGATTAAACTAAGTTCTACCCTGTAGTATGTATGGCAAACCATTAAAAATCTATGCTTAACGAGTGGATATAATGACACGGTTACCCGTATATGGTAACAGACTGCAGACTGTGTATTATTGAGTGTTACTTTGCAGTGAGAGGGTATACCAGACATCAGGTTGGCGATTAAGGGCAGTGATAAGTAGAGTTTATGGACTAATCAGATATGACCAGAGGGATCGATCATTCCTAATCCTCGGCCTCCACCACCTAAACACACAGGAGCACGAGCCCGATCGAGTACCTCCTCGTAGCCGCCCATTCTCCTTTTACATCAATTTCCTACTGCCCATCAGTCCCAGTATTAGACGGATAGACAGTCTGTGACTCGAATACCCCACCAGTGATGCGTACAAAAAGAGAAGAGATAGACTCACAGGTCTTGTATATGAACATAGCGTTTGTAGCAGATACTGGTTGCATGGTGAGGTAACGATTATTCCTATATACCTATGGCTGTACACTCTATGCTTACACCACGCTCTGGGGGGTGGAGTAACTATCTGATACTACCCAAGGTTGGTATACTACCCAAGGTTGCCGTATACTACCCAAGGTTGACATTTAGACCAATCAGATTGTCTCTTATTAAACCACATTTGAAGGTATATAGGAATAGGGAAACCAAGTACCAGTGAAAGGAAGTCAAAATTACTCGGTAAGGCTTGGAAAAATTACTGCCCGCGGCCAGGGCCTTGGGCAGTAATTTTTCCAAGCCTTACCTCGTAACTTTGACTTCCTTTCACCGGAACATAGTTTCCCTCTATTAACTTCCGATATAATTGTTTTTGGAGGCACTGTATATTCTAATAACCATATCATTGCCTTCTATCATAGGCCAGTGCCTTAACCTATATTTTCAACTGGTAAATGATTCTGACATCTTCCATCTCCGGTTTTGTTATATTCCGAAATTTCTCATTCTAACAACCCTTGCTTCATCTTCTCCAAAATAGCACGTCCTCCTCCGGCATAATAGCTTACTTCCCCCGATTGATTGCCATTAGTGGGTTTAATTACATGCCTAGAGGTCTTTGTAATGGCGACACCATTTACGTCTAAACCCATCCGTTGCCTCTATACAGACACAGTTAATGTTCCTATTCTTATAGTAATATAGGCATATCTATATTGTCCTTAGATATGTTTTATAACCTAGAAGCTATCATTTCGTTGTATATCCCAATTCGTTACCACACTCTACTTTCCATTAAATTCAGTTATTTTGTAATCTTATGGACCAATCCGAAACATACCATGAAGATCTTGTATAGGGAGGATTCAGGGAGGTACAGCATAACGGAAATAACACATTATTTGATTAGCTTAAGGCGTGTGTCCTTAGATAAAAAAAAGCTATGATCTTCTATACCATTAAGCTTAAATTATGTGCACTTTAACGGTGCTGACACTGTCGTAGCGTGCAATGTGAGTTGAAAAGACACCACTAGTTGATGTGTGATTACGTTAAGTACCATGCGTCAACAATAAAACAAATTCGTATTCCTGAATAACCTTGTCATATCCACCCGAGTATGCATGGGTCTTATGTCAACGTGCCATGAGGCGGGACTCGCTCACTGTGGCCGAAGTAGAGCCTATAAATAGCTCCTTTTTTGTTGGAGGAGCTCATCAGGCCATCAAAGGCGAGTCGTGCGGCCTAGCTGCCCCACCTGTAAGGAGCAGCTCTCAGCGCCTAAATGTACTGCTTTGCCGACTCGCCAATGCTGAATCTCGCGCGAGAAATCAATCCTGGTAAACCACCTATCCCCGAGCACGCCCGTTAAGGAACTATCTACATGTCTGTGGTAGTTGTGGGAAAAAAAGTAAAATCATTCCAATAATCGCATTACACGAGTGATTGGTTGAGAGAATTTTTGTGAGTGAGAGAGTAGGAAACGGTGCCAGATGAACCATGCTGTGAATTAGAAATCAGCGCCATAGTAAAACTCCCATTTCTCTGTACTGACACCACCCACACCCATACTACTACAATGATCAGGCCTTAAGGGACAACAGAAGGGCGGGCGGGTAGGTGTAACAAACAGTGGGTGAACTTGTACCATGGCCATCAATCGAAAACCCGCTGTTGCAGAAACTCCTTTCGAGACAGGAATCAATATCCCGTACCTAATTAAAAGTCTGTAGAAGAAATCACACGCTCAGACAGAAAAAGGACGACATCACACATTCACTCAGCGTGGAACTGGTGAAGCCATTTTCTAGCTCACCGCACCTGGCGCATGGCCTACGATACGGGGAGTTTGGTTGTGTGTGCGTGTGTGTCATGGTGGGGGGAGGAGGAGACTTGGCATCCAAACTGGGAGATGTAAATAGTGGTGACTCTTGTGATTTGTCATATTCGCTTCTCCTCCCCTCCCCTTTCAAACTAACCCCTGCCTGCCAACCATCACTGCCACCCATGTTAACCTAGACCTACAAGATCTCGTCCTGGTGACTTGGACTGACTGCGAACAAGAAGGGAAACTTGTTCCCTCGGTGGTAAGCGGATTATGTCTATAGAAGGCTGGCTCATAACCCGGTTAGACGGACCAGTCAGAGAGTGGGGATGGTTGCAAGGTCATGTATTAGCTCTCTTTGACAGCTCGGTGTCTGTGTGGCCGGAAGTAGAGAGGTGGTAGAGATATTGAGGACCTACTGTCTCTCCTACTTTCTGTTTAGTTTCTTATCATTAGAGTGTTCCCATCAGATAAAAAACGTAGTTACATGCCCCTTCATATACATGGTATTGGTTACAGTACGATCGTTACTCATTCTTACATCCGATATTCGTCATAAACCGTTCAGAATACAACACTGATGATTTTGAGGGAAAATGGTTTTAATCTTTGAATCCCTAAACGGCAGGATTCGGCCTTTATCATGAAAGAGATTTGTGTAAACGAAAAGTAAAACACCATATAGGTGATATCAAGCTAGTAGTTTATTGAGATATTTTGTCTATGATAGATTCGTAGACCCTTTTGGATAATTATATCATCAATGTCCTAAGTATATGCGCCTAATTACAACTCAGAAGCCTGACAACCCCCCATGTACATTATACATAGCTACCCTGTCATTTCAGGTATTTAGAAAAAAATCTATATTCCCCACTATGATTATATGAAATGGAAACCGGGACAGTTTACTCGAGAACCTCTCAGTGGAGTTATTGAAATGCAAGTAGAATTTCACTGATGATTATAAAGTGGCTACGAAGATAGACAAGTTTGATAGACTTTTCCTTAAGGTTAAATACGAGTCCCCAGTTCCCTGAGGGTACTGAGGGTACTGAGGATTCAGGGTCAAACCTTTTACAGGTACTATTAGACGAGAACAGCATAAACCTATCAAACCGGTGAAGGAACTGAGACGTATAATCCTCCTCTGAAGTGTATATTTTCTTTGTTTTCGCATCCTCACCTAGGTGGAGACCGTGGGGGATAAGTACATGCTGGCAGCTGGCTTACCGGAGAGGAGCCCCACCCACGCGAAGAATATCGCGCTTGTCGCCCTGGATATGATGGACCTGGCCCGCGAGCTGCTCGTGGACGGAAGCACTGTCAGGGTGAGTGATTTACATCTTCTCAGTCGTCAGCATGAAGTCGATGCCTCGGGTAATATGACGACCGTTCACTCGTTCAGCCACTCTTTTCCCCTGGCCGGAAACAGCCAGAGCCGCATTGGAGTATTGAACAAATCATGCTTTATGGACTATTGTTACTTTTTTGTTCCACGTGTGGTACTTATTGCCATGCGTAGAATGACACCTTCTTGTTTATCTCATAGGTTGTTGCTCTGGCGGCCTTTTAAGACGTTTGTATCACAGCAGGAAAACCACTAAAAATCGTTCTAGAACCCTATTTATGATCTTTTCATCGGAAATATATAACAAACCCAGCATTCTTTGGTCTTTTTAACGTTTTTTAAAATAGATTTTACTTTCAAACACCATTTTTCTGGAGGGCTCTGGATATGTCCCTTTATAATGCTTTAAGAGACTGTGATTATAGACATTGGGTCGGGCTCATGCTCGGGGTCGGAGTCGGTATCAGGAGCAAGGGCTTCAGTGTTGGTGCAGGTGCACAGAAAGGGAGGGCAGGAGAGCAGGGAGGGCAGGGAGACACTGAACAAACAACAGTTGCCACCACAACCTCTACCAACACCACTGAGTGGTCAAGAGATTGCAGCGAGGGTGGTGGCAAGGGCAGCGGCAAGAGGGGTGGCGATGTGTGGCTACTCCGCACGCCCATCTGTTCACACCCGTCCGTCCACACCTGTCCGCCCACACCTGTCTGACCCAATCCTCCTTCCCATATACAATGCACTGATAAGGTGTGTAGACTACAGGGGCCTGTGGACATGTATACGACCGGCGTATACATGTCACGCACAGGATATTTATTCTCATATATGCTTGGCAGTAAATACAGTCATTACGCTTTCGTAAACAATGAAAACACATTTGTTTATGCCGCATATGCTGACGTGAAATATGGACGTATACATATAAATACATGTCAATGTACATACGATGCATGCATTTACGCGGTGGCGTATATATATGAAATAATTGCGGATTTTCGCACGGTGTATGTATCTTCAGACACATACCATACACAACAAAAATTGCTACAGAGGAAATCATTACTAAAGGTACATTTTCCTCAGGAAAGATGACACTTGATCATTTTTTCTTCATTATAAAAGGCCACCTATCTCATATTGCGGAGAACAATAGAAACTCCCTTTTTGATTATTTCTAATAACAAATATCAATTGACATTTATACAGATTTATTTAAACAACTTCAATGAAGATACAAACAAAACAATAACTCCGTTAGAAAGATGAGTTGACCCCATCACCCCCATTGTTATATTTCTTAAAAAAACAACGACAACGCCATTTCCTGACCATCACAAAATAAGATATTAGAAATCTGATGTCATGAACAATAATGGACACCTTCAAAGGTTGGACTATTTCTGCCTCACACAATGAATCAATCAGCTCTGTCGACGTAATATAAGAGAGGTTCTTTATTTTGTGACAATTCGTTTTGAACCTTTCTATATGTTATGTTAGCTCCCATTTGAGTATTCACATAAACAAGTCTGTCGATATTTTATATCATATTTTCCATCAACGAAATTCATCATGTTCTTCTGACAACATGACAATCTGAAAGTGTGCTCTGCATGTCATCTTCTAACCTGTTGGAGTATTCTCCTTGTCATATAATGCTTTTCGGAGCTAAAACTTGCTGTATTCCTGAATCGTCCATGTTAAAGTTCCTTGTATTTCATGATTTGAGATTTGTGTATTTCATCCATGCACCCTTACCAGTTTGCTGTGTTTCTGACCTCGTGCAGATCACGATCGGGATCCACTCTGGGGACGTGGTGGCGGGTGTGGTGGGGCAGAAGCTGCCCCGCTATGCAGTATTCGGCAGTACTGTGTGTCTCGCCTCCCGCATGGAGAGCACCGGCCTCTCAGACTGTATCAACATATCGGAAGCCACTTACCAGTGAGTAGAATCGTTATCAATATTTCATCATACATATTATCATATCAAGTAAATCACTGTTCTAACATTTTACATCTGAGTCCCATGGCCACTATCTTTGTAGTCTTGAATTAAACCAACATTGCAATACATCCTTGGCTGATTTGATTTTGCATTAGTTTCAGTTTTCGGTCAATTCATATCCAACATTGATGAGCTAAAGACAAATGAGGGTAGGTATAGCAGTGCCCTCTATATCTATACTCAGAACTAAATTTCAAACAGCTGCTACAATATGATTTCATGAAAATATTGCAGTCTCCCATAGACACCAATACTTGAGCACTCAGCTTCTCCAGGTGGCATTAGATGTTAGCATGGTGACATGCCTTTTTTGCATTTTCTATTTGCTGATATATGAAACTTATATTATCCTGAGTTATTTGCAAAAATCAAAAGAATTTAGAAATCAACCAACTACCAGTATTTGTCTTTAACATTAGGTAATTGTTATTCTCGAGAAAGGCAAGTTGGGATCAATAGCAAACTGAATCAGTAGGTCTATCTTATTATTTGAATAGTTAGATAGATGTCGCGGGAAGAAAAGCACCCCTTATTCGATTTAGATTGACTCTGCAGTAGATATAATCCGACATTATCCATAATGCAATAAATGACCAAACATGCTAAGAAGGAACGATGATAGGAGTCTCAGCTTGTATTGCACTATCGATAGGATAAGTCAGAGGAGAGGGGTGCTAATCTGTCGGGGGAGTCATGGTAAAGTGCATGCTAGCTTTGTTCTCGGATCCTGATAAGCGTATTGATCCGAAGGTAGGTGTCGAGAAGAAATAACAGGGTTACACGGTTTGTGGTAAAGGAGAAGTGCAGAGCTAGGGATCAGGACTGGTTTATAGTAACTGGACGGGGACAATTCTCTTAGAAGCACGAAAAGATATCAGACAAGTTAGACAATGTCTATAGGAAACCAATAGGCGATGGAATTGGAGAATAGTACAGCCAATATGTGTTAACTTTTAGCCAGAGGCGCAATTGGGCTTAACTGAGAGGTGTGTCTAAGATAGGATATTGGGGAATTGATCAGATTTGTTGGGGCTACAGCTACAGATAGGGGTAGTTTTTTGTGTGTTTTTTTATTGATCAATCCATTGATAGAGGCAGAGAGATAGATAGATAGAGAGAGAGAGAGAGATAGGTAGGTAGGTAGGTAGGTAGGTAGAGAAAGAAAGAGAGAGAGAGAAAGAGAGAGAGAGAGAGAGGTAGGTAGAGAGACAGACAGACAGACAGACAGACAGACAGAGACAAAGATAGGTAGGTAGGTAGGTAGAGAAAGAGAGAGAGAGAGAGAGAAAGAGAAAGAGAGGGAGAGAGAGGTAGGTAGGTAGAGATAGATAGATAGATAGATAGAGAGAGAGAGAGAGAGAGAGAGAGAGAGAGAGAGAGAGCTGTTGCTTGATGGGAAGTATGTGTCAACGAACGCAATCGCTGGGTGCGGAGACGAGGCTGGGTGGGAAGAGGGGTGTGGAATCAAACCAAACCAACATGCCTAGAAGGTAAATGTCAGTGCTCGCATGCTGACACAAACTCTCACTTACCGCTACCTGATCAGACGCCAGGCATCACACAAGAGTTCCCCCGGCCAACTGCCGGTAACAACCAAAAACAACCAATAACAAACGAAAAATCAACCAAACAGAGAACGCACACAGAGAATTGCCTTCCAACCCCTTCCCCTCTCACTCCCGAAAAAGTAAATCAATGGACTCGGACACGGTCGATATCCCGCCGCGGTAACACCTCGCCCTACTCCCCCCCTTGCTACCGCATTGTGTGTGATGTGAGCTCAATAAAATCACCAACATTGCATGTCAAATTGTTTGGTGCAGAAGAGCGAAACTCAGACGAAATGAGCGATTATGTGATCATACCATCAGGGAGGGGTTTGTGAATCTGTCTGTTTACCATGTTCTGTGGTGATTTTATTCAAACTCTTTTTTTATTCTATCATGTAATAGGTTTATCTAAATGTAACGTAAACACTACTCGAGATAATGCTTTTTTGGGGGGACTGTTTGCCTTATGATTGTGTAAATGTCATGTGATGGGAAGTCCTATGAACAGTGCATGCAATGATAGGTTTGTAGACAAAATGTTATATTATATATTTTACTATCATTTTCATAAAACACTTAGTATCAATGAAAAGTTTTGAAGTTTCCAATCTAATGGCTAGAATCCTTTTTCAGTGAACTGCTATGCCAAATACATTAAGTTAACTTAGTGACCTGTATTCCTCTTTCGAATAATGTTAAGGGAAAACAGGAATATGGAATTTCGAAGCGCCATTCTCAAAAAGATAACAGTACAACAGTTTTATTCGCTTTCGATATTCGATATCTAGAGTAGGCTTCTTTTGGTGTGATTTCATTGAACCACTTCACTTGCTAAAAGCACTAGACGCCTCGTCGTCGCCCAACGTGACTCATTGATACGGCTGACCACTCAAGCGTGTCCTCATTTCTCCATTTCTTCTCCGCACGACGCAGACTGCTGAATACCAAAGAGTGCACGGACGACCAGTTCAGCTTCCGGTCACGTGGGGAGGTGTACGTGAAAGGCATGCGCACTCCGATGAAATGCTACTTGTTGTCACGCAACCTACGAAAGGTGGCCAAGGTGCAGATGCTGCTTGAAAGTGGTCTCGTCGTGGCATCACGCTCGCCCAGTCCGGCCTGCTCCCCTTCGGACGGATGCGGTAAGGACACTTAGTAACGCTTTGGTGACCTCATTGATACTGTCATTATGAAGAGCAGGCAGCCTCCAATATCCCTATAATAAGGCACTAATTGGGGGGGGGGGGACTACCACTTCAGGCAACATTCATACCCGGTGATATTTCTGGAGACAATGGTACTGTAAACACAAACACGACTGTAGTGTTTGGCCATAATAGTATGGGAATTATTATGAACTACAATGTACATACCTTTTTCCAGTAACTCTATGTCTTTATGTGTAATCTCTACCCGACATATAAGGATTTTACACAGAAATGTACTCTAGACATTATAAAGCTTTGAGTCAATGGACCGTTTATAATGATTATATAACTAGTTAATTTAGAATTCCATACATGACGGTCAGACAATAAGCAAATCAACCGATTTTTATTTGTTGATTTTTTATCTTGCTGTACGTGTTCCTTCTGGGGTAGTCTACACAGTCAAGGTAGTTTTCCCACTATCAGTAAACTCCAGGGCCATTTTTGCTTTTGTATTTCAGATGTATATTGATAGTAACAGCAAAATATGAAGATATAAATTTCCTGTTAATAGCAACTGTAACCAATCGTATTGATATAATAGCTTACCGAATTTTTATGCCCCAATCATATTTCTAAATAGCCACAATATAGAATTTTTTCTGAGTATAAAAGCTGAATATTCAGTTTGATTTTCAGCAGCTACAAACCGCTCAGAATTGGATCTTCAGTTAAAACCGTCAAGTAAAGCTACTTTTTGGACTACACACATTTTTTCCACTTTTTTCCCACGTTTTACTTGAACACAAAGCCACCCTCTCACCGCTCCTGCACCACTTCTCACGTGCTCACTCAGACAATATAGGTCCACGAAATCATAATGCACTGTCCTCCTATACTTTTGTTTTTCGTGCTTTCACCAACTGGCCCCATTCTTTACGGACGAGGGAGGGGGTAGATAATGGTGTTGATGGTATTCATTCCAGAGATGGGCTATCTCAGCAGCTTCGGTAGCTCATCGGGCGACCGGGCTGAACACGACAATCGATGCCCATTAGATACCATTAGAGAGATGAGCCTACTGGGCGTGTCCCGATAATCCTCGACCTTCTGTGGCTAGATCTAGGGCCCTGTTCCCAAATAACTCTTCATCACTAGCCCGACAGCATATTAGTGATTGCTGAGGAAATACAGGAGCCATATTCTATACGCAGAATATAATGGAAACATCCTCGCTGTAAGGGATCCAATATGACTATCGTTTATTTGGAGGTTAGATTGGGTCTTTAGGGAGAAGCAGAAGTATCTGAGTTTATCATTGTATCCTCGCATAGAGTTGTGACATTTCACTGGTTCGCTGTCCCCCTTCTATCCTCTCCACCTTTTATGCTAACCCCTACAATCCCGGCTTAAGACGTCCCGATTTGCCGCGGGGCCTGTTCTCTGGACGAGGAGGTAATTGTTTTGTAATTTCAGCGGAGTTGGGGACGATCGCCGTGCTCCAGTCTCTGTTATCATCGGCGATTAGAGGAATCTAGCGCTTTAAGCCGGCCAGATTTACACGGGTCTACACCGATCCTGTTAGCAGGGATTTCGTCTCATATCTCCTGTATTGATCTTATCAGTCTTTTAAGTAGGTTCCTTCTCTGGTCTCTTCCATGCCAATGTTAGGATGCTTTCCGGATGTTACCGTCGGTTTTACTATGACAAAGAGCAAGGATAGAACTACACTGAGATTGTCATCGATGTTCTACTGAATTGCCAAATATACTACATGGTATCTGTCCTGCGTCTATGTGATTTATCCCCATGATCCTACAGAAAAAAAGTGACTTTCTTGAAAATATAAACATATAGACAGATTGGTACGATGCACCTCCCGATAAAAAATCAAAATCGTGTCTGAAGGTCACCTGATAATGGGGCAGTTGACCACGTTTCTGCGATTAGACACCGATAAAAACCCATACAATGCATGGTGGATTGGCATGTCTAGACCTATGTCTACTATTTTGCACCTTCCCAATATGTCTCCCATATTTGGTTTTTGTATCGGTGCCATATCGGTAGGTCTGAATTTCTATCGTAGTAGGTGGACACCAGGCCTAACAAGGAACAGGGACCTGGATTTCGTATCAATGAGAATGAGAGTTATCTTATGATGGCCCAGAATATCAACAGTTTTACAATTCAAATGTCGGAGTATTTGTAGTATATTTGGCAATGTCGGAGTGATCGCTAAGTTTTCGTTATGTTTGTTTTAGGCCTCTAAACTACTCCTCTTCTAGTATAGAATCGTGAACCCATTTGACGAATGTGTTCATGATATCACCTGTCTGATACAGCAGTTAGTGATACATTAACGAATAATACTTTCATAGGATTAGATCAAAACTCGTGATTTTGACTTGTATATACACAAGGTAGTAATGGATTTTAGTATAGAATGTAGTACTTCATACACCTGCAAATTTTCTGTAACAGTTTTATAGATTTTATCAGATTGGTTAATTGAAAATATTCCCCACCCAGTTCTAGCCAGGACAGCATTCTGGAGATGACCTTTTATATTTGATGCACCTATGTTGAGATCTATAGAATTTTAAGGCAACCATTCGACACCATCAATATCTAACAATAAGAATTTATGAGTTACTGAGTTTAGGAGTTTCTCCTAGGCTTCCTAGGTTTGTGGGGAACAACCCCAGGTGTTAGTTGTAGGGGTGATTGGTAATATTCTTACCTTGAGAGCGTCTCTTGCTGATCTGTGGAACTGTATTTTTTGTGGAATATGGGCTCCCAATTAATGTTCGCTAGCTCTCTTATCTCCCTAACTTGCTTGGCCCCACTAGCGGACCATTGTTCATTTTCTATAATAGGAGGTACTAAGGATACAAATAAGAGATTGAATCAGTACATAACTAGGGGATGCAGACTAGCATTAGGTAGAGATGCATACAGAGAGAATAGGAAAATAAGTTCAATAGAAACCTGGTCAAAATGCGGGATAATGAATCAAAATGATAGAAGATACATATTACTACTTGGGATCATAAGGGGACTTTATAACAACCTATAAATGCCATCGAAAAATATGGACAGACCTGTAAACATGAGGGTAACTAGATCGCAGGTAAAAGCAGATATGTCTTTGAGCAGGGTTAGAAAAGAGAAGTTTAGAAAGTCGGCGGTATGAGGGTGGTTGTGGCCCACTAGATTCTAGGTCAACTCTCGACTGAAGAACCGTCCCAAGGCGCGATTACTATCATGTAAGGAGGTCAGGGTGAAGGTCGAGGTTTGCTGCGAATGCAGTCATTGGCTACTGGGTCTACTCTATTCCTTATATGGCAGTGAGTGTAATGGGATAACTCCATGCGGGATGACAAGGGTATAATCACATGCAACTAGCATCCAAAAGGAATTAACGATCTAAAAAAGGAGTTATTAAAGTAATTAGCATGGACATGAATAGATAATGTGACTTTGATACAGGTAAATGTAGAATGCCCATGTGTATATACACGTTGGAATATAACATTTAGAATGGTAAAGATACTGGCATGATGCCTGATGGCTAAATGTATGTTTATTGCCAAAAAGGTTTATGACTGATGTATTTATATACATTGTAAGTGTCATCATAACTGAGTTATGTATGTTAACTTGCAAAAGAAAAAAAAATTGCATGGAAGAACAATAAGAAATATTGATTGCAAAAAATGCTTTAAAAAGAACGAAAAAAGAAACTCCTCCTTCTGACACAGCACGTTCGTTTCATCTTACCCAAACGCTTTACCGCTAACCGTTTCTGTTCCCGATAATGAGAAGAACAGTCTAGTAAGTGTTAGACAAAAGATGTCAGACAAGCTTAAAGAACGATGACTCAAGGCCAGGTGATGAATTTGAGCTAAACACTTTCCCATTTACCTGCGTAGTCTTGAGGACAGGGGCGGCTCAGGGGGCCATTAGCCGAGATAACAGATGCCTGCCTAGAGCAACTCATCCTCTGCAAGAAAAGTGTACTGAGCGAAACGTGAGTCGTTCTACCTTTCCGACAATTCTTCCATTCAGACATTGCGAATAGCCGGACAAACGCCCAATCAGCCAAGTCGCCTCTCAGGTCTCTTAAACAAATGGTGAGAAGGTCAGAGTACTTCATGTTAAAGCTTGATTTTTAGGATTAATTTCGGAATGGATTGTGTGTTTCTCAGGGTCGTTTTAATGATGAGAATCAGAGTGGGTAATGTGAGAATATTACTTACTGTCATAAGGATTATCCTGTGAATATACATGTTTTCTCTAGAGAGCCAAATACAGCATCTTCAATGTTGACCTCACAAGCTCAAATATGATCCGAACTGAAGACTCCCTACTGATATTTTTGTGGAAGTGTGCACAAGCCTACATTATTACTCTGAGTTGCTGTTTCCAGTTGCTGGTAGCGTGATCAATACGGTTACCCTTGAAATAAGCAACAAATATTCGGCAAATATGTGTCAGTTCACCGCCATATTCGCCATATGCCCTGCTTACACACCCTGCGAAGTATTACTGCGATACCCTTGCAATATGAGAAGGACAATATCGCAAGGGCCCGCTGAGGGAAAGGGCAGGGGAGGGATATAACAGTCGGCGACCTCTCCCCTTCTGGGGTCGGTCTGCACAGCAAGTTGAAAGGGGGGGGGGGGGGGTCGCATATATCACAAGGGTACTTTTCTACACATCTTTTGATATATTCCCTTCTTGAGGGGTAAAGGTCTGGGTTCAAGAATCAGATCCATATAGGATATTCTCCTTGGTTCAGGTCTCACTCCTCAAAGTCTTTTAAAAGTGATAGTGGGTCTAGCTCTATGAAATAAAATAACATAGGTCACTTGGTGGGACCTTTTTTTGTTAATTTCTGATTCTTATGAAATAACTGTAGGTCTATTCCCAACCTTTTTTTGATTCAAGATAGTTTATACACTGCCATCGTTCCATTCGGTGAAACAGTGTTTACTCTATTTTGTTCCTGTGCAAAGCCTGGACTAGAAATTCGATACATTGCCGCGGTTAACTATCATAGGTGGGACTGTGGCACAGTGGTTAGTATACCTCTGACCATTTACTTATATTTACCCGCTCGGCCACTATCAATGTCATTGGTCAAACAATTCGCTTTTGCACAGCAATACCAACACCTGTTGCCTTTATGCATATTGGCAGATATATAGAGTGTGTTTATAGCGCCAACTTATAGTTCCGAAAATAACCATATCCATATCCGTCGTTATGGCCACACATAAACACTGGTTATGTGGGTTCCTAGGGGATATTGAGCATTAACCCTTTTAACACGACACCTTACAAATGTCTCCAATGACAATTGCACCCAAAGCATAGGCCAGAGTCCACGTCAGGATAACGCTGTTTTTGGACAAGTAATCCTAAAACAGTTCGATCATGATAACAGAAAGAAAGAAATTATGATAGTTTTATGTGTATGCATAACGACATCATTATATTTAATGAAATAGGTTTAATTAGGTTTTTTCATATACTTCACGAATGAGAGAATGCCCCGCCCCTTCTTTAAAAATAAATCCTAGAGGTGTCATAGAAATCGATGGATCAGTATTCCGTCCTGACTCTGGGAGCGCCCCCAAGCATAAGTCTTACTTATAGGGTTAACGACCATGGAATTTCAACAGAATAAACGCCACTGCTCAGGTGTCCAAACTAAATTAACTGGACTTATTTCTCTGAGCCTTTGTATCCTTAAGAACTCGAATATAGTAGGAAACGTCTCCAGCTTAGAATGTATAATGTTCGTGTATTACTAAAGAGTTGGTCAAAGATTGTGAGGTACAGATGCTAAATAGGTATTCCATGATGTTCTGAGGGCACAATCATTAGGGCTCGCTATTTGGTACAAAGCGGCAAGTCTTAGATTCATTTTAAAAAATATTTTTCCATTCGCTTTCCCACTGTGTGATAGAGATAGGGATAGGACCAACAATCTACCGCGTTCTCCTCAAAGTTACAGATTCATGTTTTGGTGAGTTACATTGGAAAACAGTTGTAGCATGGTGCCTTTGGATCGCAATGCAAGAGTGATAGAGGTCCCTGTGATTGGCTCTGCAGCTGGTGTTTCAACTTGTATGGCGGGTACGGTGACGGAGTTACCCCAACGCCGCCTTTCACTACAACCTATTGATTATCTGTCTCAGGTGTGGACACATGTTGACCTTCACTGAGCCCCACAAGGTCAGGCCAGTCAATGACTGCTGGATCTACAAGAACTTAGCCTTATATTTACGAGTCCATCACCACACCCCTTAATCATTAAGCTTTTCTCTTATTCGCTCCTAAAACTGTTAATGTCTTTCGCATCCTCCTATTGCACGACGCCCGCACTGAACAATAGACCCTCTAGACACCCTGGGTGTGCCAATGCGAGTGAAGTCTGCTTTGTACTATATGCCACTTTGTGTGTACACCAACAGTCCTTGTTCACTCTGCACATGGATCGATCCACTGCGTATAAATAGGTGGTGTAGAAATACTCGTCCCCTCTTATATATGCATTGCAAATACGGATTTAGAATTTGCACAGTCCCCAATTCGTTTGAAAACAATAGACAGTCTAAGGAATAAGCATAGCCAATAATTCAATTTGGTGTGTTTCCTAATAGTTTTCCTATTCGTTTTAACTTTCCTAAAATCAAATATTATGGTTCTACTGCATAAGGTCGCTGCTCCATCTTTCTCGACTGTATGAACTAGTTCGTAAACCAATTTTCTACAGGGCAAATCCTTATCAATGACATATAGAATAAAAGTTTCATCTCGGAGGATTCATTTAATTTCGCATTTGCCTTTCCCTTCAAACAAACCTTCCCGTTCTTGTACTCAGTGCCCTCTCCCTTAACACCCGACCACCCCATCTCACTACCCTCCTCAAATCCTGTTTATACCTTTTCCCCTGCTTCCAGATCTCCCTGTCTGTACCACTGTTAGACTCTCCAGCATGCACACCTACCATGCATCCTCAATCACTCCAGTCTTTATGACTTAGACCTGCAGTCTTAATGGGGTGGTGTGTGCCAGGCTCGGCCACTTCGTCCTCTACCTGCATTCCAGACAGGCAGTGCACTATGCAACCTACCTGGCAACCACGCCTCACCAGCAGAGTCGCGGCTTGCCAGTGCTTAGAGTGATTTACGTCTCTTTAAAATTGGTTCCCGTTTCGGACGTGTTTTTTCCGGGGACGAATCCCAGTAGAGTTTACGTTTCCCATAGGCACGTGCTTTGTAAACACTGGGCAGAATCTCGTTTTAGGAACAGGTGTGACGTGGTTAAATAGATCGCACTAAATGTTGCACTGTCTACGTGTATGCCATAGCAGACGGATTATTCTTTCAGTTTGTCACCACAAGGATGCATTAACAGGGAGGGATCCAACACAAATGATGCTGGGAATTTTGTGGGGGGTCCTCGGACGCAGCTTCGATGTGTGTTGCTTATTCTGGTTGGATCTTAGGTGGATGCTTATCACATTAACTCAGGAAACTATAATCTGTGGGCCTGACATCTTGTTCTTGAGTGCAGTAAATCCCATCGAAATCCATCGATCTTGACTTGATTGACAGACCTTAGTCTTCGTATCAAGAGATAGTTTAATCATTTGCTGTGGCACGAGTATGTGGACGTTTAGGAGTTCAATCCTGGATCACATTTAGAATTATTTTATTTGACATCTTCAATCATTCTCAAACGTTTACACCTGTGTTTGTGCTGTGAAATAGCGTACACTTTTTAAAGGGAAACGTTTGCCACTGTGTTTAGAAATGTCATAAGATATTGGTGTCGTACTCGTATTGTCGTATTGTAAGAATGTTAATTATATTGTATTATGAAGACTCTTATTGCCCATGAATATTGACCTGGCATCATTTCGCAATTATGATTATGTTCCCGACAAAAGGTCATTAGGTATAAACAGTAAACATTGATACATAAATCACAATGTCTCTCCCTGAAGTCATGCATCTGCCACCACTTCGCGATCATTTCATCTGATGATTATTGCAAAAGATCGGCACTCCCTTTACTTCACCGACAACAACTTTTAGCATTGACAATCATAACCCTTCTTACACATAAATACACCCCGCCATTTTGTAATGGGAAACTTATCATTGATACCGATATTTTCTCGATAATCACCACATCCCGACCTTTCTGTACACGATTAGACATCCGTAAATATTCCATGGGTGGTGATCTGGACTTGAGTCTCAACTAAAAGGACCGTACTTACCATAACCTAAGAACTGTAAACTTGTTGTCGTGTTTTGTGACGGCAACACAATCTGAGCATATGGGCATTTATTTTGAATATAAGTTATCAAACTCATGACTATCTAGAGGATATAAAAACCTATTATTGATTGTAACATGATAACCGGCGGTATATGGAAACCAGCAGGTCATTTCGGTTGAGCACTTGCCACTATAGATTCAAGTTTAAAGAAAAAGATTATTGTGGTTTTCATCGTCTGGTGCAAACGCCGCATATAAACCTTTTTAGAATGAAGAAAAATCAATCCTTTCAGTTCAACTCATGTCTGAACGAAATCTTTGCTCTCTTGGGACACATTGGATACCCTCTTCATTTACTATTTGTACTTTCATGGAAAGCGCTATGGCGGTAGCAAATTAATGTAATGTAGATAAGAAATGGATGTATATACAGAACATATATAATAATGGTATACATAGTGCAAGTTTTCAATGCTATGGTATCGACAATAACAATTTTTCAATAACAAACATTAGTCATTGAATTTAGAAGCTGATATATATTCTGCGTGTGGTATTTTGCAGACACCGGTTCCTGGTCGCAAACAGGCAGGCGGAAAAGCACCAGCCCCTGTGCGACCATCTGCAAACGACCTTTAGAAGGGCTTATGTTGCGTCCCTCACGCCGCCAGTCGTCGGTAGGGGACGCTGAAGCCGCCTTCCCGTCATCCTCCTTGTCGTCGTCACTCGCGGCGTCGGGCCGGAAGTCCAAAGTCGAGATGGAGCGAAGAGCCAGCGTCACCGACAAGAAATGGAGCGGCCAGTCTTGCCCGGCCGGAAATGGGGAGGCGCGGGGCAGTCTGACTGTACCGGATGCAACGGCCATGACACTGCTGCATGCCGCAACCAATCTGTCCGCTCTTGTCATTGGCGGACGGAAGACGCTGCAACCGTGAAGATTGGCCACCTAGCGGGTGGACTGAAGCATATACTTCGGGGGGAGGGGGGTGAACATGGTTGAACATGGTGCTTCATATACGGTAGCTGAAGTGTGAGAGGTTATAATGTAACAAGTATAAGTGAAAACGCGTCATCAAATGAGGTTGTCAGGTTAACGGCAAAGAAACATGCATCTACTTACAGGGGGTTGCGGAAAATATAGCGGACGGGGAATAGATCTAACTGAGTTGAACTACATGGAAGTGTCAGAGAAAGAAAATAAATCGAAATACTGAATATAAATTTGGAATAAATGAAAATGTATAAAGGAGGCAAAATTGGTAATAAAGTTTACCTCAGAGGAGGTACATAATTCCAACCAACGATTGATAGAGGGATGTACGACAGAAGTGGATTAACAGTTAATGGAGCAGCTACAGCGACTGAACTATGGATAGTTTTTGTGATTTACATAATGCCGTGCCAAAAGATGATGTGTGCTTTCCCCTAAGCCGTCAGCGAACGAAGAAGGTACACACTAATTATGAAGTTATCAAATTGGCCATGGTGTTCGTATTACACTTTATAAACGGAATTAATGTACTGTACACCGCATGATGTAAATTGTTAGACCATCTTTTGAAGTGTCCTGCTAAGGTGCAATAGTTGTCAGATATGAACTATTGTTATCAACATTTCCATTCCAGGTGTCTGAGTCTAGGCAGGGTTTTATTGATTATTGTCAACGCAATTGAAAGAGAACACACTTGTTAGCTAGATAGCACTAGCCTGAAATCAGGGAGGTTTTGTGTGATGGATATTTTGTTTAACATAAAGGAAGAAATGATGAATCTATTTTACATAATGTTAATAAACACATTAAACACATTCCAGTCATTGTCAATATTTTCATTGCAAGTTCTAGATACAGTAGAACCCCACCTTTATATAACGGTCAGCCCGCGTAAGCGACCACCCCGCGATAACGGACACTTTTGCTCGGAACGGAGGGTCTTTTAACCCAGTTTGATCGGGCACCCCGCATAAGCGGACAGTTTGGCACCGAACGGATGGGAGCCACTTACGTGGCGTTCTACTGTACATGTTACTAAAGGAGTGGCAATGTATATTCAACACCAAATATCACGGTGTACCTAACGAATTATAATTACTGGAACAGGACACAAGGTACGTTGGATGCTACAGTTCTAGGAACTCCTCGAAAAGATAAAGTCTATATAGGATTTTCTCTCTAAATCGAAACACATATCGGCAAAAAAGAAACAAACACCTTTCAGTATTTACTGTATTCAGACGAAAACATAGTTACTTTCAGTAAAGACCCTGAAATTGTTCCAGTAGGATTTAGTATTAGTCGAAATTATTTGATATCACGCGGATCTGCCTTACTGAATTACAAGGTTGATGTCAAACAAACGCTTTTTGTATATGACCCGGCATGGTGCACTCAGTTATCAAAAACAAATTTCAATACTGGATTTAGAACATCTAATACACGTTATTTTCTTTTAAATTACGCAATGATGGAATTGATTTTCGCAATTACAGTACACCCCCTATAAATCTAATTGGTTGTTTTCTAATGCAAAGCTGTTTATGGATTGAAACCAGTAATCTACTGTACTGAACATATCAATAAAAGAAAAATACAAAACCAACCACCCTCACTTCTAAACAGGATTGCAAGGCCATGTTGCGGGTAGTCCGGCCAAAATGTTGAAGCTGGGTATATCATTATAATACTATGCATCAAAGGAACTGCATATATATTTGATATAAACAAGGTTCAATTCAATTAAACTTTAGTTAATGATTGAACACAAATACAAGTGGAATTAATGGTTTAGCCTAGATAGATTATTACAAATAGACATATATTCATCCAATGAATATCGAATGGCAAATGCATAAACATAGTACAGATGTCAATTTCAGTGAAGTGCCGTACATATTCCTGCAAAAGCTACCTAATAGCCAGCGATTTGATCCTTTGTTGCCCAAACATTGGCTAATGGTCGCACACCAATATTACTTCCGTTCTTTAATGGTGTTCGCACAGACCACCTCTGTCTTGTCTCTGCAAAGACCGCTATGATATTCTGTCTAGGGTATTATGACTTAAGTGTTAGCTGCTACAACACTTCCCGGCACATTATGTTTGTAAACCACTCAATACCCGGTCTCGCCAAGATTTCCAGTCCTCCGCGAAGAAGGGGTACACTTGTTATTAAATTCTAGGTTATGGCTATCCTGCAAACCGGTTAGTTGGTGTTGTGTATTTCCCGGCATAACGAGGAACACTTAACAGGAGATAGAGGTAAGAATCCATTCCCTGCAAAAACGTCCAAATGGGGTGGCTACTTGGTAATGTTCAATGACTATAGTTCCTATGATTTACCACTCACCTCTGCAAATAATTAGGATTGCTATATCTACATACCTTCTTGTTTATTCTCAAAACACTATGACACAGTATAGTACACATCATCCTGAAATTATCATCTGTTTCAAAATTCAATTGGCCCGTAATTGCTTGAGAATAAAACATCTTATAACCAATAACCTGGTTCAGATAAGCCCAGCTCCATCACGCCTTACGGGATTTGCTTCACTGATTATAATCAAACTTCGTGAATCTTTTTTTTACAATTTTGAACCACATCACCTGAAAACACTGCGTAATATGGTTTGCGAGACTGCTTTATGATCAAAGTAAACCCCCTGACAATGATAACAAATCAAAGTCAATGTAGATTGTCAAAGCATATTGTAATGAACGAATATGACAGAGTTAATATTGCAACACAGATGCTAACAAAATTATCATAACCTGGACTAAGTGTGAATATCTCTGCGGTGGATTACCTATATCTGAGTTATCTGAAATCTGCAGCGTTGCTAGAGAAGAGGAATAAAGTTTTCTATCGGGTCTGCATGGAATGCAATCAGTATTGTGAGAAATACTAATCAGGTACCATTGAATGGGAAATCGATCTAATTGGATCACATATGACCTATTCGAGTTATAGTGGTCGGGCAGTTCGGCTCATTTTTCTTCAGTCCGTTCAAACCTGCTGCTCCACCTTCAATTCGTTGGTCGCAATTCCGTTACCCTGATTAAATCTGAAATCCACATACTGTAAACCTGAAGTGGATCGAGCAGTGTGGTGAACCCCAGCGGATAAAACATCTGCGGTGAGCTGCCACTTTTGCAGGTGAGAGGTTCCTCCATTGGGTCGATGCTAGGCGGGTGCATGGCAGGTGATCATGAGCAGGTGCGCAGGTAGCAGTTCGGCGTGATTGCCGGCACCAACAGGACATTCGCTATTGCAGGGTACGGAGAGCCGGAACAAACGGTGGGGGATGGAGGACTGGTACCATGCCTCTCCCATGGTATAGACAATACCTCCTCCCGTTAATCACTCCTGTCAGTAGGCCCAGCCCCCCAACCCCTCCACCCCTCATTCCGCGGCAAGGAAGTCATTACTGGAAGCCACCGTATTAGTTACCCGCAACTTCTGCCTATTTACCTGCACTGCCAGACCATTTACTGATTAAGGCGCCCTCTCCAGGTTTGCCACCATGGGCAGGCGCATAGCCTGGATGCTAAAACCCTAGTAAAGCCGTCTAGGAACCTCTTTGAAGCTTACTTGAGCACTATCAGGTCGCCTAGAGGTGCAGTGGGTACGAAGGATAAAGTATTCTAGAGCGTGCAGGGTGAATATGTTGTACAGCGAATGTCATGCCAATGCTTGAAGAGTGAGGCACTTATAGCCATTGCACTTCCGGTGCAGATTCAATTCCCACTAAGCCGATTCCGCCAGGCACAGACATTGCTGTCCAACAGCTTGCACAGGAAATGAAGTGGTCTGATTTTTGCCTTGATTCTAGGTGATCATCGCCTGGATTAGATGATAAGTAATAAGCTAAAGTAACCAGCAATAATCAAACCTGTGCTTGTAGTTGTCATTCGAAATTGAGTCTCTCTTGCTTCGACCAGGTCTGACTAAAGTAAACACAGATAGCAGTTTGACATCTCATTATCTGGCCATTTACTAGCATGCAATCTACTACATAATCTTCCATTTGTATTTCCTCGGGTGTTAAGTGAGGGGCACCTCAGACATATCCTGCCCGGCCGTTTGGATCCCTGCCCACAACCCCCACCATACTGCGGTTGGGTGCGAGGTGGTTGTTTGTGAGGGGGGGGGGGGGGGGGGGACCTCACAGCAGGTCCCTCCCACGACGCCTTTTCCTGTTGCCATGGATACCCTTTGTAATAGGCTTTACTACCGTTTGCGAACACCCTACCCACACCCTACACCACCATACTACCCGATCCCTGGCTACCAGGCTGAGGTGGATGCCTGAGGATTAATAGTCGACCGTTCTTGGTCGCAGGCGCTTGTCCATCCACCCCCAAGAGGCCTTAACGACTAAGGTGAAGGGAACAAACCGCAATGTAGATTCTGCCCTCTCTGCACCGAGGCTGGCAGATCAAATGCTCGTTTTGATCTGCAATGGGGTAAACCGCTATGAGAAGTCAGTTGTATAAAATATCTGAAAGTATGTCCAGCTTTATTCTTTATCAGGTAGCAAAGAGTATGTACTCTATATACACATACACCGATTTATTTGTTTTCTAAGCCAAGTTAAAAAATTAGGTATGATATCAAAATATCACATTTGTGGATCAAAACTTTTTTTACTGTCAACCCCCTGCCCAGTTCCGGAAGTGGATGCGGGTTAGATTGTTTTGGGTTTCCTTGGTCCCCATGTTGTTGGAGTCCTCATGTAGTTCCCCAATGGGTGTCGTTGAGGTAAAAAAATAAAACATGGTCAGGTGACCTAACTGACCAATGGGTGCACACCTCAAACAGAAGGACGCGGTACGCACACCGCTGGTTGGTCACTTTTCAGCAGTAGCTCAAGCTATCACGTCAAAAATAAAATATCACATTTGGGTTAAATATATGCAAATTCAAGGCAATAAAAGAAACCTCGAGGTTTTTCTTTTTCCTCTCAAATCTTGTCCTCAGATATATTCCTCAACGATATCTTGGAAAATACAATTTATGCTGATCATATCGACTCTTCATTAAAAGTCTTACCTCGAACAAAAGAGGTAATCAGCTATAAAGATCTAAACTTAAAATTGGAGAATCAGTGGCTTCTTGGCTTTTCTCAGCCAGGTCTACCACAGTCTGGCGACCCATTTACAAACACTCCCACGGATGTCTGGGATGCTGATAATAAAATACAGGTCTAACTTTCTGTTTACCTAGGTCTAGCCGGGGCCCGACCTTTCGGTCACAGACATAATGCACTTCTCCAGTTCTGTCTGTTACGAGGTGGGTTAAGCAGACCTATTACTGTGATTGATGTGATCTTTGATCCTCTCCTAAACTCCCCAAGGATTCAGGTGTAACTCTGGATGGCCAGGCGCGGAACTCGGCCTGTCTACCCACAGAAGCGTCTCACAGCTCAACCCCTCCTCTCGCGCGTAAACAGAACCCGCTTCCTCCAGGTAAGAAATCGTGAGCGTTCTTATTCACGATTGCCTACTTTTGCTGTTGAGCAGCTGAACGAACAGGCAGGCATGCGTCTGTGGTTGTTTCCAAAACTGCTCTTCCAGGCACTCCCCAAAACAGCAAATTGGCTTATTCCGCAGTATCTTATTTACTTGATTTTCGTCAAGATGTCTTTCAGAAGTTTAACAGCAGAGACATTTCTAAACGTTTCCCTAAAATCAGGAGGGTGGGGGGGGGGGGGGGACACTTGATTTATCTATCTAGTCTTTCTCTAAAACGACCTGACCATGCTGTACAAGCTTCAACCCGAGATGATATTTTTATGAAGTTGAAAAAAAGGTGGATTCAGTACATTCATCCGTAGGAGGACGTTCTTCCATGAACTAGTCCAAACAAAAACTGGAAGGAAAAAAATCAAAAAGTGTAATAGGACAAAACACTGCATATAATTTACAGTATATATACGACATGGGTATATAGTAAACACGGATATCATTGACTATATCACATGATGAAATTCTAGCCAAACTAATTTCATGGCGATCATACACCGCCCCATCATTTTTTTTCTACATGAAAAGGGAATTACAAATACTGGATTTACTATACACCTTGCACCCATTAAATATGTCGTTATCATCACAGTTCAGGAAGTGCAAAAACAATCACGTTTTCCCTATTTAATTGTGTATTGCATAATGGTTTTTTTACAGCAGATAAGCCTAAATTGCTTGTATTTGAACTACGGAAGATCTGGTGACATCAAGACTTCTTATCTATATAATCACATTAGAATTACTCTATTTTCACGAGCCATAGTCTAAGGCTTCGTGAAATTGGCTGACAATCCATGAACTGGAGGACCAATCGTACGGTTAATTTAAAACACCTAACCGAACCGTGGCTATTTGTGTTGAGTTGCCTTTAATTTTTTCACACACTTAAATAACCTTTCCGCATATGCCAACGTAAGGTATTGTCCAAAAACATATTGGCCTAATACGTTATACGGTTAATTCATCATCTGGAAACTGATAAATATGGTTCTGATTAGTTTAAGCAAATGGTAGAGTTATGCTTTTCTGGAACAATATTTCAGGTAAATCATGACGTACTTTAGGCCTAGATCCAACGGTACAGTGAAGCCCGGTAGGATTCAAGTGCACCTGCAGGAGTAGACTGGCCCCAGTCCCTGTACCGCTCCACCTACCACACCCCGCCTGGTAGGTGGAGCGGTTCCAAGAGATTCCTTGACCAGTCTCACTGCAACATACTTTATCTTAATACTGTTTAATAATGAATGTCCACAACCAAAGACTTGAGCAAGTCTACGACAGGAGCTGCGATGGCTGAGGTGGATCAGAGGGTTTATCTCGTCGCAGTGCCATACTGGACACAGCTATGTTACATAACTGGGTCTTAAAGCAGTCGGCACTGGAAACATCCCACCCCCACCCTCCCCAACACCCCTTCAATGCATACAGTGAGGAGATAGACTAGGGTCTATCAATACACACGATAGAAGGTGTTTCCCTGAATGCTCACGTAACAGCGGTTCGTGAGGGGCTCAGTGCACAGTCTTTCCTAGGCGAGCTACTCGCGATCGGGCAGTGAGCAGGATTAAGCGTGTTATGGCCCACATGTTGTAATTGGAAATGGACGGCTTTGGCCGTGCGGTGCCGGGTAATTACTGGCGAACCCCCAATTAAAATTCGTGTTCGCGGGAGGCCAGCCCAGATTTGAGTGCATGTCGGACGGCCGTGTTTAATTATGTAAAATCCGACCAACTAGAAATCACCACCTTGATGAGAATAGCCAAGAATAGGGCGGCATGAAATATTAGTGGATGGAACAATATCCTTATGTGGTTACTCTATCGTATGTAAAATCTTTATTGCAAATAGAAATTTATCCATTCAAATAAGATAAAAAAAGAACTTTCACAAACCTTGCCTCGATATATATTTTTGTTTTATCAAAGAAGCTTTGCCCTTATTCATTGATCTTATCAAGGTATTGGGGATTACATGTGACCAAGTCCATGGATGTATAATTGACTATCCATTGCATTAATCCAATGTAGAACAAAGACAGAAGAACTTTGAAAGTTTCTTTAGACATGTGAACCGTCCATCGATGAACAATACTAAGACTCATTTTTACCTAGTATTATAACTAGTGATGTGAGGTGGAGAGGTAGCTCCGTTTTTTAAACTTGAATAACATCAATTACTTTTCTTACATTTGTTCCTATAAACCTACCTTTGACCTACCAGATTGATCACTGAATAGGATTTTTTCAATAATACGTCGGAGGGCAGAAGCTTTAGTAAGTAATTTATATTCAACCTTTAATAATGAAATTGGGTCTGGAATAGAGGAGAGGCGTGATGTCGTTACTACCTAATAATAATGATGATAGGACACTACTAAAAAACTGGTCGCATCTATATCTTTTGGCTCTTTTCAGTACAAAAGATTAAATGGTCAATAGGAATGCCGAACAAATATGACATTGAGCATGAATAGAGAGAAATATTAGTCACATTGAAATAAATATAAATGGAAGGGCAAAATAAAAGCAAAGATTTCAACTGATGATAGGTAATAAACTTTCTATGCCACTCTGATTACTGTATTTTCATATTGTACAGCCTGCATCAGGGCCATCCAAGTGTGCGTGTCCCTAAATCAGGTCCCATCCTTTTTTTAGTTGTGTGCTCAGCTGCTCTCTGGCTTCCTTTCTTCAGTTGCGTGATTGCTTCCTCACCAAAGCAACTGTTCTCAAGTGAATCCCTTTAAAAGGGTTATCAAACATTGCATGCGGGTTACAGCGGACACACATTTGAAAGTTCAGGGATGGATCCAGTTTACTCAGGTCCACAACACTACAGTTATGTGCACCGAAATGGCAGTTTAACTGTGACTGATGAGAAGAATAGGTTTAAACCTAGCCGTATTTCAACCCGGATCCACAGCTGCTGTTGCTGCTGCTGCTGCATGTGGATGAGATCTTTCTCTGCTCACCTGTCAATTAATCAAGACCCTCTCCACCCTACCTGGATGAGAGCCGATTGTATAGCGTGATCACCTACGTTGCCATACCTTTGAAGTGCAGCCCCCACATCCAAAGCGGCTCCATCCCCTAAATCCTATCGGTGAATGGGCTGTGAGCAGGTACACGGTTATTTAGGAGCCCATCCATTGGCGCCCGTCTCTGGTCAGGGTCGGAGTGACGTCCGCTACCTCCGGATCGCGTGCTCGCTCGTCTACCTTGCGCCGAGCTTCCGTGGATGGCTTGGTCTTAGCCGCTGTAATAAAACTCTAGCCTACTCATCAAGACATTCTCCTTTCTATTCCCCTCTAGCGATAGTAGACGTGGGAGTGTAAGTGTCTGTGTCTGAATCAGACGTTAATTTCCGTGACTTAGGGTTCACTTGTTGGAGGGAAGGAGGACTTCTACCATTAACATGCATGCAGTGTAATGAAGTGAAAACCATGCATTTTAAGTACCAAAAGAGCAACAGTAACGGGGGCATATGATGCAGGGACTGTGTTAACACACATCACATGCCTAATTAGTATTAGCAGATCTTGATGACTAAGCAGATTCAGGCATGGCTGAAATTCTCATTTTATTAGAGTCAGGCCATTTAGCACAACAGTCTGGCCTGGATCGTTCTGTATCCTTGAAACCAATGAAAGTACAAAAAGAAAATAAAGAAAATACTGATCAATCAGTAGAGGCAGTTAAAGGCAGGGTTAGTAAATAAACATGGCTTTAAGGTTGGAATTTCGGGAATTACTCTTTATTCCTTATAAAGTCGAGATATATAGCTGTGAATTTGGAAAATAGGCTACGGTCTGTGACATCCGAAACTTAAAGATGCCTCCATTGTGGGTCTCATCTAGAAAACTAGAGGCAGATGCAGGTCGGCTTCGAATCGTTGGATAATAACAGCCGTAAGCCCGTAAATATCGAGCTCGAGGATTGGCATCATAAAGCCATCCAAGGGAAAACACCTTGATCAGTCTGGTGAAGGTCACGGGGTCATCTGTCTGACCCTGAGGCCGACTCCGGGTCAGACAGGTCAAACTGTAGAAAAAAGTGGCTGCCTTTGTGGTGTTGTCCCAAACAGCCTACCTAGTCCGCCTTACGACATATAACATTTCTCAAATATTCATCATACCATTTATCAGCACATTGGATACTAATACTGCCATTAGACCATTACTGTCATTGGACAATAATTGTAAATTATTAGTAATTTATCAACACGTTTTACACATGTAAACAACGAATCTTTTATTCTTTTATATTCACTGCGGGACGGCGGTCAGGACACGTCACACACCAGCGGCATTCGCCAGATACTAGCGGCAATTCACAAAAGGCACCAGCGGCACTCAGACTATATATACCCGGTCAAAATCTACGATCGACCTCACTCATCTCCGCACTCACCTGGTACCTGATCGATTCTCCCGCCCGCCGTCCCCGTCATCACCTTCATTCTTTTACTTCTTCTAGGGCTTAAATACAATGTACATAATTTTATCACTACATCAGACACACATGAGATGTCAATTCTCCAATCTGGTATCAACAAGTTTAACACTACTTTTTAAAATGTTTTATGTCAAATAAACTTTTTATGTCCAATCTCGTGTTTATCAATTAAAGATATGATATTCATTGGCAGTCCTAAAGACGCTCTTCTCGCAGTACTTCCCGATGCATGGTCTATGCTAAAAATCGTTCTGATATCGATAGGAATGGTCGACCTCAGCGGTCCTTAATTGTACTATTATTTGGTCTGCTGAAGGTGAATAGCTAAATACTATTGACTTTGCAGAGAGTATTCTGGAATTAACCCACTGTAAATTACAATTCGTCACCTTCATCAAATGATTTATAGGGAACAGATTACTAAATAATACCTAGTACTGGCCTATATCATAAAATATTTATGGCCCTTCTATGCCACGAAGTAGTGGTTATTAGGTTTAACATAATTGATTTTTACTTCGTGAACTCATATGACCCAAGAAGAGTTACAGTCTCATGCTAGGTGTACACCAGCCATGGTGGCCATGTTTGGGGGCACCGTTACTCCTGTATACGCACAGAGGATGAAACGCGAGGGAGGTGACACCACTCAGGGGGAAGGGAGGATGGACAAACGTGACAGACCCTGATCACCGTAGCCACCTTGGAAGAATTTTAAAAATAACAAAATTGGTCACAGTGGCCACGGTGCTCTGGGCCATAATGACACGTAACCAACGCCACATAACGCGAGAGACATGACAGAATGCAGTCGGCCGTACAGGAGACCGTGGACAAAACGGGATGGTCGTGGGACAACTTGGGGGATTGCATGGACACCGTGAACCTTGAACGTCCTCAAGGGCGCACTACGTTATGGCTGCTGTGGTCACCATGGCCCCTGTGTAAACCTAGCATAAGGCATGATACTTCCCCATCTCTCACCATCCCTACTCACTGATCGTGAAAGTAGAGGAACTCCTTCAGTTCATTCATCGATTTCCGACCATGAGGAGATGATTTTCCTTTAGACAAAGAGGAAAGTTTTATGTCTATTGGAGTATAATCGTTACTCTGTGAGACAGGCCTGATCATTCTAATTACTCATAGGTCACGTGCTGTATGGCTTTCTAGTTGCAATCCAAAACCAGGCGGAAGATACTTTTTACATTTAGTGATCCCTTCGTTCACAGAGCATTTGATGCCAAATCGTGATGCTCAGGGGCCTTTATGGAGTGACATTGATTTCATCCGACAGTAATAAATATTCAGTAAAACAATGAAAGTTCGACTACTGACGTATTCTATGCGAAAGTTACCAAGACCCTCAACGCGGACATTCATATATAATTGCTGATCTGGAACAGACATGCTTTGAGAACAGTACAGTTCACTAAACACTCGAAACACCAAGGGCCCGATGAACTCGGATCTCCTACAAGTCTCTAGCCTACACAGAGAAGTTAAAATCTAAATAGCATTAAAGTCAGTACTGCAAAAAACAGGGCGTGAACTACCATGTAAGGGTCTTCCATGTAAAAAAGCGACTGATAACAAAATAGCAAACTTTTGTACTGGTTCTACATTAATGGAAACCCGACCAGGGTAGCAGGTAGGTGATGATCATACACAAACAGGCAAGATAACGCCTACATATCAAAACACCATTCTCTCTCTTTGTCTATGTACTATTTCTATCTTTCTCTGCCGCTCTCCGTTAAGCTGTTTCTGTCTGGCTACCCCAATCTGTTTCTCTACTTGTCCGTCTATTTCATATTTTAGTTCTCTTTGTCTATTTATCTTTCTCTCCAAATGTTTATCTGTCTTTCATTTTAAGGCTGCCTCTCTCTTTTACTCTCCAGCTCCCTTAGAACTACCTCCCACCATTTTCCCACTCCCTAGTTACCTAGCTCTTTCTCTAGCTCTTTAGATAAGTGGGAGGTTTAGGACGGCTCTCCAAATGATACCCTACTTACCACTGTTGCACTGTGTGGACTCCTTCAGGGCCCATTGTACAATTCCATAAATAGCATTCCTCATAGTTTACCAGCGACGACAATTGGTGGGCTTCCATGCAGAAATAGTCTTCTGTTCAAATGTTAATGAATCGGATGTACCTCAAGCCATATTTGTACGAAATGTCGGAATAGAAACCGACGACTTGCTATTGGTATTTATACAAGAATGGGAATCTTTTTCTGGTTTTACTTTTTTCATTTCACATGGCCTCGGGAAGTAAACAGAGAGGTCACACTTTCTAAAGTCTAAATGGTACTCTCTATTTGCCTATTACTCCATATGGTTTTCCCGATGTGGTCTACAATGCACAAGAATGCACTATGATGACCTCCCAATAAAAAATGCATCGTAGGCTGCTCTATGATATGGAACTGCATCATAGTACATCGGAAGGTCTTCAATTTCTATCGTAGAAGCGGAACACCCTAATTAAAGCCAGGCTCCCACTGCTTCTGACACAATCCGATATGACCAGCATATAGCCCGGGCTCCTACGATCAATTTTTTGTTCACAACAACAACAAAAAAACCAAAAAAAGCTCAGGAAAGGGTATAAGATAGATATCAAATTACAAAAAAAGTAGTAATTAAGGGAAAGAAAAACTTGGTTCTAATAGGGAATAAAAATATTAATAATACAGTATGCTACGTTGGATAAGGACACTTGTATCTCGTCTAACACAATGTTTATGTGCCACGCTGGATGGTTCACATGTTGCCAATGGAGTTCAATTGTTCAACGATGGAGAGGCCACATGTACTAGTCTAAGGATATATGTTGATGTGAAATAAAAAGAGAGAAGCTAGTATGTTAAAAAAGAGAAGAATTGGGGCTTCCGACACACTACGATAGCCTTACGAAAACCGTTCCAACACAAAATCAGAATTTCTGTTGGAACGAACGGGTCTACCATAGAAGTAGAACCTGTGTTACGACATGTACTACGTCACAGTCTTACACACTCCGACACACTCCCATAGCGTTCCGACAGAATGGCAGTGTAGCAGCCCTTCCGACAAAATCGAACATAGTGGAAAAGATATCATAGAGTGCTACGATTGGAAACCATACTGGAACCAGGCTTACGTTGCCAGAATGTATTTGTGTTTACTGGGGATACAATATGAACTTTTATTTGGTCTTTCTACATATTCAGGAACTGGTCTACAAGAATGCCTAGCATATTGAAATTATTTCATCTTGAGATCTCTATGAACGATTTCTATTCTTTTAGTAAGAATCTTAAAAAAAGTATTGTTAATTGTTTGCATGAGATTTGCCTTAGCGCACCTCTTGAATCGTAGCGAGTGTCGGTATCGTGGTCTTCTTTTCATTGCCGCTAAACCCATTCGACACACTCCGACAGAGCCCTCCCGAGAGCTCTACGATTGGAAAAGTTCTTTTCGTCGTGTTTTGGGACAATGGGTGCCCGGCTTTACTCACAACAAGCAGACCAGATAGCACACAGATTCCTTTCCCATTGATCAGCTGGCAAAACCAACAACATACATTTGAAAGTATACCAAGATGGCGAACTGTAGTAGAAAGTCTTATCATACATAACTTTAAGACTATCATGTAGGACCTCAATTAGCTATACATTTATATATGGTATTCTATTCGATTTCATAGTTGAAATCAATTCTAAACCCCACTCATGGAACCCCACACTCGGTTATGTACAAAATCTCACCCAGTTTCATCTCATGATTTTACAAGACCGATACACGTAATGTGCCCAGGCTTCGACGTCCTCTTGATGCAATTCCTTTATAGTACGAAAGTTGGATATTGGTATTGAAAATGATAGCACGCTGGTGTGAGCGCAGATATAAAAAATACTATGCAGAACTGTAATATTTGGGTCTCATTAATGAATGCTGCAGAGTTGTTTGTAATTGGAAGCACAAACGATTGCAATTGGTAGAATTTGGTTGACAATCTTGTCAGTTATCGAAACAGATGGAGTAAGCTGGTTTGTTTGTCTCTTTATTAGTGCTGATGTCGCTGATTCAACTGTGTATTTTGTCGGGTAAATGTTACTAAAGCTCTGAAGAACAGGTCCAGCCTTTTCAGACATGTCTCCTTTACGGCGCAAGCGGCAGGTGTTCTAAAAATATTCATTTCAATTAAAAATTAATTGACATCAGAAAATTATTTTTAAAGGAAAACGCTTCGGACTGAAAATGGCACGAAATTTATGGAGAGAGTATTATCCAACATCTTAAGGGCTTAACAGGAATAACCCTTCAATACATTATCACTTTGTCTATATGATGATATGATGGCCTACTCCTCAGACAACAAGCCCGCCCTCACGACCAGCTACCATATGTAAGGACAGTTTCGCCTTCTTCTTTTTATGTTTAAACCTTTAACAGCAGGAAGATGCCTCCAGGCATTCCCCTGGCTACATCAGGAAGATGCCTCCAGGCATTCCCCTGGCTACGGCAGGAAGATGCCTCCAGGCATCTTCAAGGCATCAGTGACATTTTTATACACAATTCAATAGATAAAAAGATAATAGTTTGATTTAAAAGAAATTTTGACAATGTATAAGAGCCATATTGACCTTTGATTTGGTAGAATAATATAAGTTCAGTCACCAAGGTAAATTACTTTAAAAATCACATGACACATCACATGACATTGCTATTTCCAAAAAAGGTGCCTGCCGTAGCAGGGTCGTTTAGGTAGGCAATGCCTGCCGTGTAATGGTGAACAGGGAAACTAGGTGCTGCAGGGAAAGGGTTAAAGACACCCACTAAAACGAGTAGCTCACTCATGTAATCAATTGATGACAAAACCGCAGGTGGTCATATTAAACGCAACCCCTCCTGGGTAGAATAATTTGATAACGGGAAATGAAGGACGAATAAGCTCTGGATTAAGTTACCATTGAATTTGAATGATATGATGACTGCCATATAAAAAGAGGTAAATCGCGAAATATCTGACTCACATTGCAACCTCAGTCGGTATTAATATAATTCAATGCTTCATCAGCAAGTTGCAACACCGCTTCCTTTGTGACCAAGGAATACTATCAATGTTTTATATTGGATGAATAACTGTTATGATAATCCTGTAGCAATAGCCGCCTCAGACTGATACACATACGCTTATTGATATGTTTATATGCATGTATGCGTACATACAAATGTTATGTAAAAGCAGTGTTATCACACCAATAGAGAATCCATATTGAGCTTTGTATGTGCACTACACTATGCACGTACTCATAAAAGTAGGCAGTATGGTAACATTCTTTTTTATTTGTTTATTTCTCTGTTCATAATCAGTCGTTTTCATAAATGTGAATCCATATTTTATCTGTGCATTTCCAAATACCATTAGTCGTACAACTTTGAGTCTTATATGGTCCATTATTGCTATTCCCTTTTTTGGTTTTTGAATGTCTTATTTTTTGTTGTTTGATTACTCTAGTCCTAAAATTTAACTGACCTACATCTGAGTATTGCCACTCTTCTTTATCATTTGCTGGAAGTCTTAAGAAAGCTGAGTATGTTAAAATAAACAATCTTGAAGAAGCACAGTCTTGTTCAGAGTTTCATTCAGACATGAGATATATTCATTGGTATAAAGTTTGTTTATGTAACTGTCTTGATCTGCTTGGACAGATGTAATACATAGTCTTTGCCCTGATATCACAATTATCACTCAGGAACCAGCTAAATGGTTCAAAGTCAAAGGCTTTACTATACCACCTTAATCCTGGGAGGAGTCATCCAAGTTAAGAATATATCATTGATTTTCCCTAGGTTTGTGTCCAGGAATTTATTGCAGATATATAAGCGGTTTGGTCAGATCAAATAATTTTGGTTACATTTGTGTTCAATCTGAGCGCCAAGGCTTTAGTAAAGATCTTATAGGCTGAGCTCAGGAGTGTTATAGTCTCCAATTGTCCAACTCGATTCTAGATTCCTGGGACTTGGGAAATAGGGTTATGACACCACTCCCCTGTTCTGATATACCTATGTCTTTTTACAAAGAAATCCAAGGTAGCGTGGTCCTCACCCGTTTTCCAATCATCATAGCAAAAACTTGTTCTTTGTTCAAAACCTGTGCTTTGCTCGATGAAGATGAGCCAAGTGACAGCTGTCTGCCATTTTTACATTTACCGCCAAGATCAGTGCTTCGGCCGCTTAGCCAATCAGATTACATTATTTTCTTAAAGCGTGCAGTATGTCATTCAAAACACGTAGTATGTAGTCTATCAACGCCAACGGTGATAGGTACAAAGCTGCACATTATAGTATAGCAGTATAACTACAATAGCTATACCCATGCTCTGTGGCGTGTATTCATGATAAGTTCGTGCATAGGTATATGGTTATATCATATACACAATCACTTATCATAGTTCTTTTAAAGCATCTGCCGTTTTCCAGACAATGTTATTTGCTCCTGTAGGTTCTGACGATGTGGTTTTCTGTTGAATGTCTCTAACTATGGCTTCCATAGCGACTCACAGAGTTAGATCCCACGCAGTAACATTGGATGCGCCCATCTGGTCGTTATACCAATACAGCGGGCCTTTTATCCCATCAGCTGTTTACCGTCATTGATTCCAAATGTCGTCTGCCTACCGACCATAGACGACCTGGCATGAAATCCTCAGTCTAGAGAAACGGGTATCCTGCTCGGACAACTGGTTAACGATTCCCTTCGGTCTCCGCTTTATTAGCCTTCACACAGGAATGTAATAGTTGACTATTAATTTTAGCATGTTTTACACCCTTCTCTTATTATGCAATATACTTGACTGCTACTATTGTAGGCCTGCACTTCATGAACAATATAAGGGATGCCACCTAAAAAGAATGAAAATGTAAACATTTCATTATTGTAACGACGAATCAAGTAATATGTATGTACACTAATCAATTATTTACTCATATATTCCAGCTTCTTGTTGAGTATGGCTAAATTCTAAAAGCGGGTAGTATTTAGAGATTGAACCTACATCAACAACAGGTGGTAGTCATCCAAACTCCATTTATAAATATAGAATTCGCAATCCAGTGATTATGTCATGTTGAAAGAGAATAGATATGTAGTCTCTAATGCAGCAACACGTGGTGGTATCTTTTTTTAAACAAAACCGAACGTGATTAGATTCTTCTTGGGATAAAAGATGAAACTTTTCTTGTAGACTGAAATTTTGATGTGTATATTTGATACTTTGACCCTTGCTCTGGAACATGCCTTCTTTATTGGGAACTCGCTGTGTGATGGGGGACGCAAATAGCTGTGGCTACACATAAAAGTAGGGTGTGACATTTGGCGGGGGTGATCTGTCGAGGGGAAACATCAAGCATGTACGTGGGTGCTTGTTCTGCTATGGCGGCTGCATCACGGTCGCGCGCGCACGCGTGCTGTACCGCTCACTAAAAAGAGGGTTTGTGATGGAGAGTGTAGCGCACGTTCACTGGCCGGGGGAGGAGAGTGTAGAGCGCGCGCAGAGAGAAGCGGGGCTTGGCGTTCGTTGGTTCGTTCGCCCGTGTGTCCGCCGCTCATCGATCGGCTCTGTCGGAACTCATTAGCCGAGCATAGCCTAGGAAGGTCGGCCGCCGAAGCCCATTGCCTGTGCGCCTCTCCCTCCTTCTCTCTCACTGCTACCTACACCTACCTCTGCTCCACTCCAGCCAGCTGCAGCTGCCTTCCTGCTCCACCAGCAGCCGGCAGCTGCGTCTACTACGCGCTCTCTCACAGCAGCAGGCCCGCAACCGCGCCACCTGCCGACGAACGCCGCCCCACTTCCGGCGCAGCGTCTGTAGGCAGCGTCGCCGGTGGCAGCAGACGCTGAGGGTGTGCCCACATGGCCTGCGTTTGCGGGCAACGCCACGGAGGGGGGCTGTTGACCAAGCGTCCGTGCTCAGTAGGTCGTCCTGCCGACGGTTATAGTCAGGGAAGCCTCGGGTAGTGCATCAGCGGTTATGCTTTGAAAAGACAACAACAGGAACAACAAACAAACAACTACTGACGCTGCTGCTTCAGAGCTCCCGCCCTCTCGCTGGATACCGAAGCCTATGCCAGATGGGACAGGGGGTTCAGTTGTTTCTCCAGTGCGGTTCCACGCTCAGAGCAACTCATTGAGTGACTCGCGGAGTGACAGTCGGACTGACCGCGCTAGGTAGAGGAGTCACCCCGCTTTGCAGCCAACAAGCGCCGGCGCTTGCATATCCACTGCGGACACGGGGCGAGGAACACGGGAGGGGGAGCGACAGGGGCGGCAGGCCTGGGGTTTACACCGGTCCTCCTCCAGGTCCCACACCGAGGAGTGGTGCTACGTGTGAAAGACTATGATAGGGTGTGGTGGTGGTGATAGTTGTTATGGTGATAGTTGTGGAAGTGGAGACTAACAACAGAAGAGGGTGTGGCTATATGCACCTGGCCCTCTTTACAAAAGGAGTTTCCTCTAGTCTGCCTGTTTTCTGTGACTTCTAAGCCTCGTGGATTATACAGAGAGTAAACTCCAGTATCAAACACCCCCCCCCCCTCCACGCACACACCTCCAACCTCCTCCAGCCTCCTTCAAGGCTGTCACAATCGAATCAGCATCTCTTCTGTGAAACAGCTGCTCACCATATCGACTGGAATTTCTGTGATATGTGGATACTACTAGTATGTACAAACCTCCTGGAGTAATGTGTGGACATGGCATGAAGAGAACCTGGAGTAATTGTCCGTAAAGACCTGGAGCAGTGAGTTTTGAGAGACATACAGGGAACTCCAAAAGATTAGGACTCGCCTCCCCCCCACCCCTACCCCGCACCGGCTCGCCTCGCCTCCAGGCCGCCAAATGGGCTGAGAATCGACCTCCTAGCAATGTTTACCTCTAGACCACGGCACACATCGTTCCTCCTGGGAGTTCCCGCCCTGATGCACTGCTCGTACGGACGGACTGCACCACCATGAGGTGTACATGAGGATGCAGGGCGGGCAGGTTTCATTCACCGACTTGCAGGCCCCCCGCTCGGCCGCCGTCCGCTGCCAGCCGGGCCGGTCTTCCAGGGGCCGACACCGCGCACACCCTCCCTCCAGGGCCGGGTGCCTTTACATCTAGACCAGAACACGCGTTTAGGGGCGCGGCTACCTCTCATGCCCTTCGGTCGGTCGGCCCTCGGGTCGGTCACATAGTTTTGTACCGCCGGGGTTCATATTCAATCAACCACATACCATGGTAAGTATCAAAGTCAGATGTAGCAGTGTCTTGAAAGGCTTCGTCAGTAGGGGTTGGCAGCACAAATTGAACGATATGAGGTGTCCGATCAAAGTTTAATGTATAATGCATAGCAGTCCTTTTTAGACTATGGTACTATATTGGTTAATGTTTAGAGTGTTTGTTGCAAATCGGATACAAATTGACATTTACTTAATGCTTATAAGCAACATGTGACATCAATACTAACTTATTTCTTTTGAAATCTTAATGCACATCTACAACTACACATACATATATACATATATATATATATATATATATATATATATATATATATATATATATATATATATATATATATATATATATATATATACTGTGGCAGTAAGTTGGTGTAGACTTACACCAATAATATTGTTCACCATCGACCTGTGATTTTAGCATGCAAAGAGTGTTATGACAGTGATTTCTGATGGTAAATGAGATCATTAAAATTGATTCTAAATAATTAACATTAAATGAACATTCAAGAAACTTATTTCGAAGTACATGATGATTCGACCTCATTATGGACAGGACTACTTCTCCGGAATATCCTGTAGGAGATTCTGACATGCCAGAATCTCCAGGTGGCTAATTCCAGGTGCCTTATACATTTCCTATGGAGACTCCGTAATAGGTTGGTAATAAATACCTTTATTATCCACCTAATACAAAGTGCTCATAGGAAACACATAGGCAGCGTGTATGGACATACCCGGCGCATACAGATACGTTGTATGCTCCCGGTGGCGCATACGGAAAGATAGTGCGTATGGAAAAATGGTGCATAATTAAAATGAACTGATATCGACATGTCACTGATGCAGAAAAGGTGGATAATAAATACAATATAGACTGGTTTCAGATAAAAGCGTCTGTACGCTCCTCGGAGTTGATTCTACGCAATATCCTCGCAAACACTCGGATATTACTACTCTGTAAGTGGGGTGTAATGTGTATTAGAGGAAAACTGATTCGAGGTAAAGGTCACGGAATTCATGTCACGAGGCTGTAATCTGGGTGATGTAAATTTTGGAACTCTTTCCGAGAAATTCCGGAATATGGACGTGGACGTATCAATGTACAGTGTCTTCTGATAGTTGTTATCCTAGATATATGATACCACTAAAACGATATCAGTGGTATTTGAGGTCACTAAGATTGGAACTGCGCTTTCGCCACATAAATTAATTATATATCGAGGCATCACATGAGACAAGTAATCATACTGAAATATAAAATCATGTTCTCATTAATATTCGAATGTACGTGAAACACCATATGCTGTACGGATCCTCTGTGATTTATTTTGTGTATGGGAGCTATTATATTCGAAACATCCAAATTAATTATTGGCTTGTTACCTTTGTACGATCCTCGATGAAAGCGAAGTAGAACAGAAATATTGGACATATTTGATCAGAGATTGAATTAGATACGAGTTATGTAATATGACGGGCTGCATATAGAATATTATTTTAGTCCATATCTGTGAAGAGATTTGTATCAGATTGTCCCCCACTGGGGTGATTTAATGAACATAATACCCTAATTATCACCTATTCAGGTCAGCCTATTTATTGATATACGTAAATGTTACCAATGATGACCTAATGAGGCAATATACAATGGTTATCACGAAACCTAATGGTGGCATCTTAGCATATCTTCCACACCTCAGTATGTGACATTTCGAAAGGAAAAACGATTTCACCTTGAAATACTTCAAGTAACAATAACAGAGAAACTTGAAATGAAATAATTTACCTTGAACTATATACGTGATAATGAACTCTTTCCTACGTATGCATGAGTTTGTTTGTGGTTTAACCCACTCAGGGCGAATGATCCCTTGAAGCATCCCCCACTGTAGGCCAAATGATACCTTGAGGATTCCCCTAGCCTAGGACAATTGATGCCTTGAGGCACCATTTTTCGACATTAACGAATACTAACGATATAATTTTGTCAAACCAAGAAGCATTGATGGAAATTAAACTTGCAGGGAATGTATTTATTATATAATGATTAAAATTGTTGGTAAAACAAATTAAATACATGAAGGATAACTTGTCATATTACGTAATCAAAAAACGAATATGGGTAAGGGCGACTATAGGCCCGCCCCTAGCGTTATATCCATCTGTATCAATCAAGGGTTATCGATCCAGGAAACCCCTGAACGTATATATATAGGGACCATAAAGATTCAATCCTTTCAACTTTTAGACTTATTTCGATACATAATCTAAACGCATATATACTATATAGATATAGCTTCAACGTCGATCAATATGCTATAGAACGCTCTCTATTTTGTAAAAATAATTGTTCAGCAGGGAAGAAGATGATAGGTACATAGTCTAAGGAAAGAGAAGAATATCGAAGATGGACATGGTCTCTTCATTCTTGTCTCCAGCTAAAGCAAACATCAATGATAGATTATCTTCTGTCAGACTATCCCGACGTGGAGACGCACGTTATTGTTGGCAGGACTGCCGCTTGTTCCTTGTATTCATTGTTGATCTCAGCCATAATTGAATTGGACCACTAGGGTGTGGCTAGCTCATACGCAATCTGTGCCAAGGCTTAAATGTTTCCGCGCTTATAGTCAGTAGCAAATCTTCACGAACTATCGCCCAATTATGGCACAGATAATGTAGACTCAAGACATAGCCACCACTGGTGTGATTGGCGAAGAACCCCGTAGCAGAAACCCTATGTTTACAAAATGGATGATAACAACTATGGCATTTGCCTTATCAGGTCACTTGTGCAGATTCCACACATGAAAACCAGCACCCAACGGCACAATGTGGCTTGTTAACACGACGCTTTACCTTGGCTTTTTTTTGTACTTCATGCTCATAATAAATTCATGGACTAATATGGAGTGCGGCGAGAAAAAAAGACATGTGTGAATCCTTACTGCACCCTTGTTTCGCTGGCCGTATCAACTATAAAGTCCGTCGTTATTGGAACATAAATCTGTCCCATTTGACAAGAGTATTGATGCAGGAGACACAGGACACCTATAAACATCGATAGAAATGTATCATGTTGACATACCCCCCCTAGGCGCAGCAGGGGAAGCCACCGCACACTCTATAGAGGACATGACAGTATCTAAGAGCGTGTAAACACACACACTCACCGCTAAGCTCCTGCCGGCAACCAACTCTGCTGTGCTCTCAATGTCGTCTGCTTCCCGCCTTTTTGTGAAGGCCCATCATCTCTATCAAGCATAGATGATGGATCGAGGGAACTCATCACGGACGATTGTCCACTCACCATTCTGCGCACGGGAAATATCACCTTGGGTTGATTTGCGCAATATAGGTGTGGTCACAAGTCACAGACGGGTGTGAATAGCATATTTGCGATTAAAACCACGAACTTGTATGTATATACATCCGGTTTATAATGAGTGATATAGATAACCTTCCCCCACTTATGTCATATTGTGTGTCATATTGTAAAAGCTAAGTATAAGAAATTATTACCTCTTGCTCTTGTTCAGCTCTATTCCTTTCGTGTATGGTAATTTGAACGTCTTGTAGTTAGAACTAATAACAGGTCTATTTAGATGGTGCACGTAAAGTATCAGTACATCCTTCGATTCAGATTTGGGTAAGAAAACAATGAATTCCGTTTCTGCAGCATGTTATCAATACGGATAAACGTTATAGAAGTTCGTTCTTTTCACATATAGACAGATTCATATATGTACATACATTCTGCTACCCTACCTTAAATGTGTCCCTGACTTGAATATTTTCAATGCGTTGTGTATATAATGAACCTAACTGAGGATTTGGAGTTTAAAGAGAAACAATTCCCAATACTGATTTGAGTTGTGCTGGAAGCGATGCATGTGGATATCCGATATGTGTACATATCTCCACGTGTGTTCACTAGCAACATAAAATCGGTCTGTCCCATTGTGCATCTCTAAAAAAACAGATCCCGAATCACGAGGGTAGCATATCCTTTGTCCTCCCCTCCATCTGTTTGAATGGCATCAATAATCAATATACGGTTAGAAATAGCCACAAATTTGTGTCTTTGTAAGCAAAAGCACCCCTTCAGTTTACCAAATTGGAAGAACCTATTGAGGGAACATCTAAATTTATCCGTATTCAAGATTTTCATCGATGATCACTTATGAAATAGCTGAATAGACCTCATTGCATATTTCACTAGTATTCCTATGCAGACTGGCTCTGAGTTGTTGACGCATAGTAATGAACGATGGTAGCATATTATAACCGTTGTGTTATGTGAGCATCATCAACAAAGAATTATTTAGGGAGTTTAAAGACAAAACTATTATATCATTGCTTCCTTTACAAAATAAAACTACATTTGAGCTAGGAACTGAGTGCAGAACGTTGGCTTTTACGTCGATGCAGCTTCGTTGTTATACTGAGAGCTTCACTCTGGCAACCTATCACTATCAACGGATAGATTCTGTTCTACTTGTAAACAAAGGCACGAGAAATATATTTTTGTTTAGCACGTTTCATAATCAAAGGGGTTGAGGCTCGGAATGAAAAGGTGTTGGTTCTTCTAGCGGTTTATTACCGTCCCATACATTTTCAAAAATTTAAAAATGTGCCTAGAGTAAGATAATTTTGGCTACTACTAACGCACTCAATAGTGTCAATAACAGCAACACCTGCCTTTCCCTTGCAATGACAACACGAAAATACACATGCAAGGAACCCAATAACGCCCTGTATATATTATAAGCCACATGAAGGGGTTGACGTGAAGTGTCTCCAAATGCAGTGATGAATGATTCATGGTGTGTTTCTATTCAATCTCCTCCATTCGCCATAACGTATACACGGAGCGTACTCCACCTGCCCTGCTACATTTATTAGCCCTCCTCTTCAACATCTGGCCCGTGAGCACACCTTCTCACAACGAGCATGGTACAGGGACAACGTCCGGGTCGGGTGGGCCTTCACATGCTGTGGTCCAGCTTAGAATACATGAATGTGTGAAAGGTCGCATTTCGTAGCCCACCAAAAAAAGAAAGAGCTAGGGACAAAATTATCATGTTAAAATCTTTGTCATTGGAGGAAAATCACCAAATTGTTAGTGATGGATATATTATTGGATCTCGATCGAGAGTTTCTCTTCCCTAACTCCTAAACTCAACTAGTTCATTCATGTAATAATTCAGTGAACGCTTCTGTTCCCGATTCAGTCAGTTATGTGTGTGCACCACAGTACTTGGCGTTTGATGTAGTTGAAGCATCTTGTCTGTTGCTAGGTAGAATTTGGCATTGATGCTCAAATTTAACCTGACGACAAACGCAACCATTCCTAAAGATTGTTAGTGACAAAACTCATCGTTTGACAATTTAGCGGTTTTTGCAGATTTGTGAACCCCTTACCATCTTCCACCGAAGAAATTAGAGAATGTTGAAAAATAAAAAGGTAAAAGGTTTGTGACAAGTCGTACCTATCTGTAAGTGGGATTTGGCATTTTTAGTCTTCTTGTTCTATCTATGACCAATTGCAAATCTATAGGCCTCTTTCCTGCCGACAAAAATTATCGACGATTTTCAGGAAGCACTCATTCTAGTATATAAATATAGGTATTGTGGCTCAAGCGGTCAAAGATCTGGACTCTTGACCTAATTTATATCCACTGCAAAAATCGATCCTTGTTAAATTTATCGGGTAGAATCTTTTGGGGAAGTAGTGCCCATAAAACGCCCCAATTGTTTCCAATTGCGGTTAAAAAGCAGTCCAATGAGTGCTTTTCCACTTACTGGTAAAATAATCTGCGATTTTTAAGAACCACGCGTTGAAATGTGCAAACACTATGTGTGTGTGTGAGGAGGGGGGGGGGGTATATGGACGCTAAGAACCAATACAAATATCGGCAATTTTGAGTATCGGTGGTGACAGACTTCTACGAGGTTACTATAGAGGAGGTAATGGCACCGTCACTCTCTTGCCATATGCACATCAGCGCCCGCTTCAGTAGTCGTCCCAGAACATTCATCACACTACCGATGCTATTCCATTTTCAATCATACAGACACACACAGCCTACTCCCATTACACGAGCCGCATGTGACGGGCCGTACAGAGGCATCTTGTGTAATCAGTGTCTTTTGATGTTAGCCATGAAACCCGTTTTCTAATCGCCGTATTTTAACCCGGAATGTCCTTCTTACGCCCTTACGTCCTCTCGGTCCTTTCATCTGATAGTGGGGCGTGAGACTATGTTTAATGTCAAGTGGGAGTATTCCCATGACAGCTGTCTTCACAGAAAAATTAGTTATCTCCATCCTTCAGTGTAATAACTCATTCTCTCTTTCTCTCTCTCTCTCTCTCTCTCTCTCTCTCTCTCTCTCTCTCTCTCTCTCTCTCTCTCTCTCTCTCTCTCCCTCTCTCTCATCGCCTCAGTCCCTCTCTCTCTTCACCTCAGTCTCTCTCTGCCACATATTCTCCATTGCTCTCCTTGTGTCTCTCCCTCCTTTGCCCTCTCTGGGTCTACCTTCCATTAGATGACGAAAATGGTGTAGATATTTTGAGTTCTCCTTATGGTCTATTTATGTTTTACGTCGACAGTGCTAAATGTCCGTCGTTGGTCCCTGACTGTATATCGGTGATGGCCAATTGAAATGGGCTATCAGGAGAACATAAAAAATCCACACCGTTTTCGTCGGCCAATGGAAACGGGCCGTTTCTAGCTTGCTCTTCTACAATAAATTTGGCAGCCTACAACTATTACAATACACGTTGGATACCTATCAAATACTGCGTGGAGACCTAGTTCAGCTATGAGCTATTGAATCCAGCCAGAGAAACCGTTTTACAACTCGTAATGTCGCTGTCCGATACAGATATTGTGCTGCAGACCTGTGACCATTAATCAGCTACCTCTGTTTGGTAGCACAACGCCCAGAGAAAGTAGGTCACTGTTCAAAACTACTATGCAGAAGTGATGGGCAGTATATCAGAAATATTCCACTGTTATTTTGGAGGATGTGCAGCATAATTTCTATGTATATATATATATATATTTTTATATATATATATATATATATATATATATATATATATATACAATGTATATATATACATATATAATATCATATGTATACATGTATACCCATTTCATATTTAGCTAATGTAGAACACACAATAATTATTGATATAGGCTATTTACTTATGTGTCAGACGCTCTCTGTCATTACATAGTATTTATCGTGCTTTCGATCTATATGGCATATGATGGTGCACCTGAGATCAGCTAAAATTACAACTCAGTAACAACCTGGCACGTAAGTATTACCGAATATTCCAATGAAAGGATGGAAATAATTATCATCTGACACTGGTGAGCTGCAACCGACCGAAAGTTGAACTCCAAATGTATGGTGTACAGAGCAAATAATTCTCTATTCTCAACATCACATCCCGAATCCAATACCAAATCTTCTTTTTGTGTTGCACAATACCAACGCAGAATTCAGCTGGTAATGTATATATACCCTATTGACCACTAAGCCTATTACTATTAATAAGAACAGTTACCTATACAGGTCAGTTGCTTCCCTATAGCTATGAAAAAAGGCTGGTACTGATGATTAAGGATTTCCCATGAGATATGACGGTGCAAGAGTGATTCCGAAAATTAAGATTATGGGGGGAAATTAGCGATCCTGTACTAAAGCAAAACATGGTAATAATGTCAATATGGAGTCCAAGTAAGTCTGAGGTAAGTTTTTATGGCACAAAATAAGCGACGTCTAGACGGAAAATTGGGAAAATATTATCATATTTATGTACCTCAAATGCGTCTGTAATCACCTTTCCTCTAACAGACATCGCAGCAGGTTGTCAAACTATGTCATAGCTGCTATGTACATGAGGATACTGATCGGAGGTCTATGCGATGCCCTATCCCAGCTGATGCTCAGTTCATGCAAGCTTGCCGAACACAAGAGTATATCATAGGTGAGTGGAGCCTGTGACGTCACGGCTAACAAACAATACAAATGCAGCCAGAGAAAGTATTTGTCGTTTTTATTCGGTTTGCCATAGAGGACAGGTATATCACAGAAACTCTGATTGGAGAGATATACCCGTGACGTCAGTGCTAATGAATGCACCCATACTTTACAAATTCTAGAGTGACCTCAATTTGTGAGTTCGCAGTTGTCATTCTCCTATTTCACAACATGATAGCAGCCATAGCCCTTTTGTATAAATAACAATAACGACTGGTTTTGTGTATACGCTCTCCAGAGGTTTCTAAACTCCCTGTTATCGCCCCGGGTAAAGCAAAGTTCCGCTCCCGATAGACATGGCACACTGCGACAAAATAAAATCACAGTTTTCTGATTTATGATTGGAGAAACTGAATATAATTTCGGATTCCCATGTAGAAATAGCTGAAATTTCCATTTATGACATCAGAATTTCAATTTGAGGATGTCTGAAAACCGTTAAACTGCGTAAATTCTGGGTTACGGGTAAAGGGTCTATCACCATACAACGTCGGTAATCAGCGAAAACCGGAACTTGCAAACAGACTGGATTACGGGATACCTCAATAGGGTCTATGAGTTGCCGTAATCTCCGAGTATTTGACGCGTATAAATATCCGTGCGACAGCGTCGTCAACTATGAGGAGACTGTGAAGACTATAGATTGTCTAGCCAATAGTCGTCAGGTGGTGTTCGATTACGCAATATCGGCCACAATAGTCATCAACCCAAGAATTTCCTCAGATGTTTACACTTTTTATATATACCGACGACTAGCCATTGACAGCTGAAAGTCATCAGGTGGTGCAAAATTCTAGAATCGCCGCCTGTAATGGTCTAGTGTAAACGCATGGAGATTTATAAGGGTTAGAGGATGACTACAAATGAGACCACAGCACTGTCAAGAATGGCGCTGATTTGGTGTAGACTTACATTTATAAGCATGTGAAACAATTTAGAACTTTTATATAAAGATGATAAATGTGATTAATATCACGATAATTAAATAACATCAACATGACTGTCCAGAATATATATTTGTGCTTTAATCTTAGTTGACCTTGTAATCTGTATGGACTTTTAAAAAAAAAATCTCTATTCCCTAAAGAAAACTGCAACTATATTTGAAGTTGGATACCATCAATAACTTTGCTTTTTATATTGATAAAATCCGTATATTCTGGTTTTGCCGTGACTAAGACTAATTTTGGATGAGACACTTCATAGAAGAGGTTGAATCCATAACTATTGCCAACAGTTTATCTTACCTATTATGATTAGGATAATACAGAAGTTGTAAGGCTTGCACCCTATGCAATTTGTCATATGGAACAATAGTGGGCGCGGTATGAAAGCTGATGTCGCTGAATAGTCCAAGGCTTTGTTCTTCATTTTTCATAAGATATGGCAACATCGCAACACCCATCACACACATCCCTGAACCGTTCAGTGTCCTTTCATGCTACAAGCGCCTTCATATAAAACTAGCCAGAAGCGATCGTTTAGTGATGAAATACAGAGATAAAAAATACTACCAGGGTCCTGAGCACATTGATCCATTCATTGTTGGTTCAGTCGCCTGGTTGTGTTACAAGGGTTGGGGATTTATTCTCATTGACAGGAACAGGACGCAGGAGCCACCGTTGAGGGTTGGTTGTCCTAGGACAGGGTCCCACCACCACACTGATACTGTGCATATATGGGTAGTCATTGAAGTTTTATGTGCTACAATGGCCTAGGGTGGATAGCACGTTTAATATTAAATTGGTGCTAATAATAGGCAGATGCCCAGTGGCATGGTGGATGAGCGAGCATTACCAGCTCAGTTTCAAATCGTCGAAAGAATGACCAGAGAGCAATGATGTGTTATAATGGATCTTTATTCATGAGCAGTTTCATATGCTTTGTATCAGTAAGTGTCCTGTGGATTAACTATAATAAACAGTTGAGTAATGCACTAATCGTCAGATGCTTAAATCACTAGTGCGAACAAATTGGGAATAACTCATCCCTCGCTCGGAGCAGTTATATTTACAACCTGTTATAATGTTAACTGTAGATAGCATCATATGAGATGGAAATTTATCATCCACCTAATACAAAGTGCTCATAGAAAACACATAGGCAGCGTGTATGGACATACCCGGGGCATACAGATATGTTGTATGCTCCGGGTGGCGCATACGGAAAAATAGTGCATATGGAAAAATAGTACATAATTAAAATGAACTGATATCGACATGTCACTTTTGCAGAAAAGGTGGATAATAAATACAATATAGACTGGTTTCAGATAAAAGCGTTTGTATGCTCCTCGGAGTTGACTCTACGCAATATCCTCGCATGCGCTCGGATATTACTACGCGTCAACTCCTCGGAGCATACGGCCGCTTGTATCTGAAACCAGTCAAGATTGTGTATGTATATGTGCCTATTGACCACGTAAGCATAACCAGACATACTTGACGCGTTCAGTTGATACCGCAATTCCTCATGTGAATTTGACTCAGCAATATTACCTTTGGGGACTTCCCGAGCTGCCATCCTATATTATACATATGGAAATGTAGAAGAGCTCAAATGTGACGTTTTCTGTACGATTGTAATTGATTTATTTCCCATATGCTGTTGGAAGACCTGAGTCCATCGCTGGTTTTGAATGTTGCACATGGTAAAGGTTTTCAAAATAATTTCGATTCGTTTCATAAAGGGATATGTCGACCGAGGGAAGGTCTCAAATGAAAACTCCACTATAGGAAATAAAATATCTGTGGGCAATATGAGGACAGCAGAAAATGTCCAATTCACCAAATTGTGTACACGTTATGATTGTAAAACCGGTTTTAATTACTCAATTAGTATACGTTAATCATGCTGTGGGAAAATATAGTACACCTGATGAAAGTGATTTCGAAATATATAAAGTATCAAACTAGCATGGAACGAGAGAAAACACATAAATACAATTTCCGTAGTTGTTTGGATGGGGAATAAATCTCATACTAAGATTTATTGAGATGTCTTGTCAACGGAGGAAAAGCATGTATAGAACCAACGCATTAGGAGATAGTTGACTACCAACGGGTAATCTAAAAATAATCAAATTGACTATTAAAATGATTTAAAAGTAAGTTGGATATGGAATAATGAGAGGTTGGGTTTGGGAATTGGCATGTTATTTGCTTGGTAGATGTCTCTAAGTGTTTTTGAACAGAACTTGTTGTTTGCTGATCTCATATGCTCATTAATACGCGAGGCCATCATATGATTGATGGCAAGAACCTCTGACGGATGAAATGGGAAAATCCTGCTCCTGGATACAAACTACTAAAGTAGCGTGGGGCGGATCTCTGTCGCCAGCACTAGGCGTCACTTTGTATATCTAGTCGATGATATCTGTGGATGAACACTGTTAATGGGCGCCGAGTAGCTGAGTGAGCAGGGAGTGAGTGTGAAGAAGGGAGGCACGTGCCGCCTCGCCCGGCCAGGGATAGAGGGTGCGGGACCCCCGGGTGTTTGATCACCAGTCCTGACCCGTGAGATGGATCACACGGCACGTCGCAGCTGTCTGTTACCACCACACGTTGTGTCATCAGACACACATTCAGGAACAAACTCCATTTGCTCACCATTAACTCGACAAGACGTTCGGCTCGGGCTCGTATTCAATTCTTGATCAGTGGCACCCGATGGGACACATCCTCAGTTTTCGTATAGTTTTTTCTCTTTTCGTTTATGTTATGACATAAATTGCCAATATATTTTTATAGGTGCAGACCTCCTTGGTCCATGTATTCTACTCTCAGTTGGTTGGATGGCTGTCATCAATAACTGTATACATTTTGAGTTATGCGTCTAAAATCCTTTTCCAATACCCTACCAGGTTTCCATATCAAAATCCATATCCAAATTATAATTACATATATTTGCGATACTTTTGCAATTTAGCCCCGTCAACAGTGTACTCGAAAAAAAAAAGAAATCCAGTCGACGCTCTAGATTATTTATACATGTGACCATCCATAGTAGACAGTTGATGTCTCCTTTAATATAATATTATGGTTAAACAAAAGCCAGAATGAGATGATGTGTTGCCCCGCACACAGGTTTGAAATACCGAATTGTCATCAAGATTCTTGACGTCTGAATTCTGATGGTTCTCCTTTGGGCAACATCCCATCAAGAGAGGCTTCTAGTGCACCTTTGCCCTCAGACAGTTAAAATGCAGCTTTGATCTATTTGAAGCTGTGCGTGGTGAGTTTGATGTCTCGCCATCTCGTAACCTTTCCAAAACGGGCAATGCTGAATGGGTGACCCAGCGTACACCTTTTGCCCTTTCCCAGGATGTGTCTGACTTCGCTGTTTGTCCTTTTTTGGGTTATGCCTATACTTATAAACCAATGCTTCAGCTTTAGCTTGTCTAAAATGCCTTAATCAATCTACTGATTCTTTCTTCGTCCTTCCACTTTGTCTCTGGTTACAATGACGCCTGTAGCCGAGCAGCCATTCGTCTCTCTTCCAAAATACCCAACACATTGCCTGCAAACGCAACCCCCTGCCTTTTCGCACTCTCAGAGCTTTAAGATGATAAATTGCCATGGAACCCACATTACAAGGGAACAGGGCTCCGTTTAAAAGGTTTTGCTCCTAGCAGAAGAATCTCCCTAGGGTCTCCACCAGCAATCCCAGACCTTTATCAGGAGAAAAGACCTTTGCCGTTTAACAAATGGTGTCCTCTGTGAGGAGAGAAATCCTGCATAATTTGTCTCCTACGAGTGAATTCGGTCTTGGGCTAGGACAAATAGGCTGCCAGACAGGGGTGAGTTTTTAAAAGAAAGAGCGATACTGAATCAATGATCACGATTACGGTTTACATGGGTGATACTGGGAAAGATTCACTTGTGGTTGCGTTGATTAAAAGTAATGTTAATGTTTAAGCTTTCAGATTCTATTGGAGGACAAATTATTGGGCAGGGCGATCCCAAATATTTCTTCTCAGTTAAAGCGTGGTCACACACTCAATAAATACGGTGCTGAGGCATGCTTCCACGAGGTTAACCTGTCTTAACCTTTATAATGGTTCATAATGGGTAATCGTACAGACAGTATCTTCTTAGTTTTAAAAATACCTCTATGTGTCCTAGTGTGCCCAGTTGACGATGACAAATCACATCAGAATGATGTACCTCATTGACCCACTGGTATTTGTCATATTTGAACCCCACAATGACAGGTGTATACTCTGGGTGTAGACTGGCTGGCTGGGTACCAAGTAGGTTACAACTATGATCCACTGACTGGACAACATCCAAACCGTTTAATTTTTCGCATTTGATTTCCCACGCCGATTCATCAGATGTGAACATACCATCTGTTCCTGGTTCCTTTTACTGTGCTACAGTTTCCAAGTCTCCTATGGCACTGACTGTATAGATCATGCGTGCGCTTCAGGCGATCACCTGATCAGTTCCTGTGTAGACAATTACACGGAGTCCGATTGAATGAATGACTGATCTTATCGCATGATCCAACTTCGGCATGCTAACAAATTCCGTGTAGGTTAAGTCAAACACATTGTACTTAAATAGGCACCATTAAGAGTTAGATTGCGTGAATATCAGATGTCATGATACAGAGTCAGATGCCATATAGCTGCTGCTAAGTGCATCCCATTTTTAAAAAGCGTCACAGGATGCCATAGCAACATTAGTCCTTGTCTTTTCTTAGGTCATTTATCGTCGATGTAGCTCGGAAAGGTATCTGGGCTCTTTCCAATTTGTTTTAACATTTGCTTAAATGCACAGATCAAGTGCGCATCGTAGTATCTTATTTCCTGACAATTACAGATATAACATCAACAACTAGTGTTTTATAGGCATTATTACTGATATGTGTTTCGGTCAAGGTTTATAAGTGAGGACTGGACACCATGACAATTATAGCATGTACCGTGACCTGCACTACACAATTAACATAATAACAAAAACTATTCACACATCCTCTACACTAAACAGGGCCATAACATAGCAATACCATAACGTGCACCCAGATCAATCCGATGCATATAGTAATGTAAACCAGTTCGAAGCCTGCAATGGCTGCTTCAATTTATTGCTTGTCTTTATTTAAGCATCCTGTCACTGAATCAAATGTACACAGATGTGAATCAGTGAGAAATAATGAAGAGAGATTAATGGTCTCTAATTTGATTTCAGTATGGCATCATGTATAACGCTCTGTCGGAGATGATAGTGAAGGGCTTCGGAGAAGACAAATGGAAGCAAGTAATGTAAGTACTATGAATTATTTGCCAGTCTAGTCAATATGTTGACTCTAGCCCATCAAGGAAATGCCACTTGTTAAAAATTGAAGTTTCTCATTGTCTTAAATCTTTAATCAGAATTGAGGCGGTGCGGACATCCACGAGTCATAACACTGTGGAGCGATATATTATTATTGTATTGAGAAACGTAGCCTCTACTTTATCATACACCTGTGCCCATCAGTCCTATAGTTAGTAACATATGTACAGGGTATAGTACGTATAACATATGGCACGGTGGTAACAAAATATCATATATACGGCCAAATCCGACTTGTACCGCCCGCTTTGCCACTACAGGTGTCAAGCTGTGAATTCATATATGGAGCAAAATAACAATTTTGATAAATATGTACCAGCGTACCAACATGAATAACTCAGGTCTGCATGCCCAAATTCGACTTTGCATGGCGATAAAGGGTGAAATACAATGAATTTGACATATTTCAAGGTGTAAAATGAAGGAATAATAGACCAGGCATTAGGTCTGTGATTGATACTACCTCATCGACTCAGAAATACGCCCCTACCAAGGGGCAGCTAGGTGGATTTGTACTAGTTCTTATTTTGAATCTACGTTTCGAGCCGACTTTCTATTGCGGTTAAAATATAATATATCAAGTGCAATCAGTTTCATTGTGAGTCTTTAAGTCTCATCTTGATAAGGTGATGAGTGAGTTGTTCTTAATGTCATGGCGAGAATATATGAGTACATGTTTACATAACAATTACTGTACAATAAACGTTTTTATTTATAAATAATTTGACAAAAAAGTGAAATGTATTATGCTGCATCCAACTCAGGTGTATGTTTTCATATAGATTTTATTTAAGGAGAACATACTGATATCTTTTATATAATCGAATAATGATATATATTTGAAATAAGACCAACTGAAATTTATCTTATTATAAATAAAATTCAGTCTCGACATATAGGGGATTATACACTGGTGTGGTAACCACCCTCAAGCTCTTGTATGTCGATATGAATGATTTTAGTCAGTTTGTAAATTTGTAGTATGAAATAGCATCCTAATGCCAACAAACGGTTTTCGAAAAATGTATACGGTCAGTTCTCATGTTCAAATATTGTTCAGTCTTATAAAGACTGTCATTTACCTTAGATCTGATAAAAGACTTCATTTCGACATCGCCACACCCGTCACTATGGAATACATGTGTATGGGTGTCTTTTCCTATTTCGTATTTTGGCTAGCGAAAAATATAAGGTCGCTCTCGCATTCAATTTTAGAGTCTATACCACTCGTTATACTAAATATGCCCTTCCCCTTTCGATATGAGTCACATTTGATGGGCTAAGAAACAGGTTCTATTAAATTAATGGAAACATGAATTGATGTAATGGAGTTGATGAAAATATATATTGGCACAACGTTCTGATCACGAAATACACCAACTTGAACTATTTTATTCACCAAATAAATCTTGATCCAGTTAAGCTGGCTTAAAAGTATCAATCCTTGGTGTCCAATTCATATGACAGTCAAGATAACTTCGATGGACCTACTCTCTTTACTCTGGTTTCCCTGTCCTTTCGACCTTCCTTGTCATTAGCGTAACTCGGACGATCTGTAGTATTGATTACAGACCACACCTAGAGTGCAGATTATCTAATCAGGTACGTAAGAGCATGTCCAAGGGGGGAGGAAGGGAGGGGCTGATATAGTTAGGTCATCAACACGCAATATTTAGTCTCTTTTTCTACCAGGGCTACCAGGTCATGGCCACGCCATTATTTCCCATTCACCAAAGCTCCTCGATTTTAGGTACCTCAATATATATTAAGTTTACTTAACCCTTTAAGGACGGGTTCCTATGGTTCGGCACCGTGCATAAGGACGGACTATAGTGTCCGTATATACCGCTAGGGGATGAGTTTATTGTTGTTTGGACCCATATTTTGATTTCATTCTATCATTCATATTATTTTTTCTCTTGCCCAAAGCCCGGCGTCCACTGAGCCTCCGGTGCACTCCGATATGCCGTACGATGCACCTCCCGAAAAATAAATCTAAATCACGTCGGAAGGTCGACTATAATCGGGGCAGTTGATCACCTCTCTGCGATTAGGCACTGATGCAAAACAGGTGTGCACTTCAGCCCTCGTAGTATCGAGGGGCATATCGGTACCATGATCACCTTTTTTCACCAGTCAACACCTTACGATGCATGGTGAAGTGGGTTGTTTAGACATATTTATGTCTACGATATTGCACCTTCCCGATAATTCTCCGATATTTACTTTTTGTATCGGAACCATATCGTTAGTTCGACGCCAGGCCTTTAAATAACAAATGCAATGTTATTCTTACATCATGTAAAAATTGTATATTTAATTTCTTTGTCAAAAACTATTTTGTGCATTCCAGAGATATGATGACATTCGAGCTGGGCCGGTTGATGCCTCAATGCATCGATCCTCCTTAAAGGGTTAACAATTCTCAATTATATATGCATCCTAGGATTCCACCAGTTCCTAGTATTTTATACTACCAGCAAATAATATCTAGTGAAACGGCTTCCACATTTTATGTTATATCAATATATACCTATTGGCTAGAAGATGTGATAACGATATGATATTATCGGTATATGGTTTACTTTTTGCGTGAATGAATAAAATTGAATTGAGCTCTGCAGGGTAATCTGACAGACCAATGATGAAAAATCGTGCCTCTCGGATCGGATTGAATATAATTAGTAGTGATGTTTCTGGTGCTTATACTAGAGAAAAGGGTCTCCTAGGCCTTCATGTTCCAAGGTGTTGTCACCATAGCTATTGGCCAGCCATTCTTTCACGGTGATAATAGCACCTTTCCCTACACAATTAGGCGGAGTAATTACATCAGCTTTAATCACGCTTGAGTCACGTCCATTTCCCCATTCACGAACGACATCTGAATATGGGAATGGGCAAGCAGTGCCGTCTCCCCGCCAGCTGGCCTACCCTTGTTTGGCTGTGGTAATATGAAGCATTGTTCTAAGAAAAGGAAATAGCCTGATGTCTCAAAGGCTCTATTGTTCCCCAGGCAATATAATCAAACCTATTAAATCTCAAAAGATGCGATGGATGGGAAAAGTTGCCGATTAGGGCCTTCAATGAGCGATCAGAGTAGCAGTCAGGAATAGTCTTTACCGGGAAACATCTTGCCGGGAAATGTCGCGCCAGGAAATGTCATGCCCGGAAATGTAGCCTCATTTGAGAACAGGGTGGAAGAAGTCCCGGCGTAAAGCTTCGTATGTGACAATTTCCACACGAATGAGAATGTGAGCTGTTCAGATGACTGTACTGGTAAAATTCCCCAAGCCTTACCGGTCCCAACGTCCCTTCCCACCTCATGTTTAATATCCGCCCAATGCGTCCAATTACTCTACCTTTCCCAAATGCTGCCCCGTCAAATGTCTCCCGCCGAGGAAGGTCCCTCTGAGCCGCAGCACGATGCTGTAGCGGACTTCAGTTGGACCAGTTATTACTGGCTTAGTCAAGACAGAGTGATGTCATCCATGGTTGATGTATTCCTACGGTTGAAATTAGGTTTGATTCTCCAGTTGTCTCTTACATTGTACTCAGGATATGTACGAGGAAGAACGCCCTAATGATATCATATAATGGTATTAGAAATGGATACTTAAAGGGAGAGATTGAAGAAGCTACCTTGATACAGCTAATGTGGGAACGCCTATCCCAGATAAAGAAGTCCTATTTGTCCTTGAGGGGAGACAGACGGGGGACTCAGTAGTCTAGGATTAGATTATAAGTGATGGAGATCCATTCGTGGAACATGCCAGGAAGACCAATGTCGGCAACAAAAGTAAATTGTTTTAACTAGAGTCTCTATTGCTTCAAATAATTCGACCTTGTGCTAGGAATGTTTAGTGTGCGTGATCTGTTTCTTATCAGGTAGTAGCATACAACACTATGATCCAATGTTGTAGTTTGATAATTGATAAATACCAGGAACAAATGAATGAATGCAAAACTGGATGTCTGTTGTAGAACATGAATAAGTTCATATGAAAGTGTGGAGGGTATTGGCTTACTAGCATGAGGGTTATTCTATCTGGCGACTAAATATAGCATAAAGGAAGGATTAGATATCGAGTTATATGCTCCTTCACGTCAGATTTTGGTTAATGGTATTTGAAATCCGAAGCTGGTAATAATATCGATTATTGAGCATTTACAGTAAACATTAGAGATTATCGATTTGGTTTCCTTGTATCACATAGTGAAAATCAGCCTGTTGTCATGTTGTTGAGTGTAGGATTTTTATGTTTATAGATACAAATAACCAGCTGTTTATGCGATCTCTTCAGTCCGTACACCCAATCGGCTTACATTGTATAGAGCAACCCCCCACCCCAGGGCTTTCATTACAAACACGGTCTCGGCAGTGACAGTTTAGTTCACTGTCATCCCGGTTTCAATTGTTGCACCAAATATCTGAATACCCCTCACTCCAATAGATTGACTTGGTCCCAGAGGCAAAGCCATTGGGGCTTTGACATAGTCGGAATGTGCATTACAGGTCCGCTCCGGATGGCCGATCTGTGTCCTAAATGAGCGCTGTAACTGATGGGTGTGCCGGATGTGTGGGGTGGGGATGGGGTATCCATCTACTGGCATCCACTATAAAGGCCTTGTTCGCAGAGGAAGCCAAAGCCACATTGTTTCGCGTTGACGCTGGTCGGAAGGCCAGGTGGTGACGACGCCGCCGCCGCCTGAGACAAGGGCTTTATTCTCCAGCTGGCACCGGGAGAGACGGCCTCGTGCCCGGCAGCCTTCCTGACTGCGGCGTCAGGACAGCTGCCCTCACAACCCCACCTCATGAATTAACAAAGCAGCGCCAGTTGGCGGCGACGTTTTCCGGTTCCTTCCCAGATATTCACATTAAAAAAATAAGCATAAAGAAACGACAAAATGGCGAGGTTCCAGAGAAAAACGTGTCATTGTTGGAATCTGTGGCTTATTGTGTACGGTGACAGTCAAACTGGTGGCATGTTCCCCCTCTGTACTCGGCAACAGGCGACAGAAGAAGAGCGACAAAAAAAGAAGAGTAATATCGTAGACAATACCTCGCACGACACCCTAATCCTCAGAACTGCAACCAGTGCGGACGTGAACATTTGTTTCCTCGTTCAGAGAATTGTTTTTAGGGAGGGATCGGTTACCACAGAGACCATGGGACTTGTCATTGACAAGGATGATGATGAAGTTAACCGTATTTGATGCGTACAAAAATAGTACTAGATTAAAAAAGGCCCGGCGTTTTAGTAGCAGTTGATATTGTCTGACTCTGTTTAGAGTGTCCACCTCATATATTCATCCAGTGCCTTTTAAGCATAATGACACTGCCTCATTCTATTGACACTACTCTTCAGGAAATATTGACTACTTACTTCACCAGTCAAGGGTACTTTATCCTTTATTATTGGTCGACAGGGACACTTATTTCGCCATTACTCACTAGTTTGTGGACCGGTTTCATTCCTCTCATATCCGATGAAGTGTCTGGAGGTAGGAAGTAGGCTACATACACGTGACGAACCCAACACGTGATCAACACTCAATCCCCTACCCACCCACCAACCCACACACCTCCCCCACCCCCCATCCCATGCCCCTACCATGCAGTCACATCCCATAATCCAGATTTCCGGGCCTTCTCATGGCCACTGTCATCACGTGACGGGGTCACGTGGTCTCCGCCCAGTAGCGCCTGAGGTCGCCGAGGTCAGCCGGACGCTTAAAGCGAACACTCTGTCCTCTTTTAGCACATGTAGCCCAGAAGCCTTCCACTCTCCAAGCAGATTTGTAATCGAGCTGGGTGTTTTTCTAAAGATGCTCTGCCAAAGATAGAAATGCCATAGCTATTTGATCTAACTATGGAGGAGACAAAGCCCAGGTGGGATGAATTTGTTGGGTGTTTGACGGAAAATATAGATATATATCCTTATCACATTGCCTATGATAAGATTTGTATCATCAATAAAAGCTTTATCATGGTATTTTCTAGAAAAGCAGTAGCATTTGATATTTTTCAACTGATATCATCTAACATGTATATAGCAGAACATGATCAATATGAAGTGCTTCGGGTTTAATATACACTATTCTAAGACAGTATTCTTTCATATTGCTCAGTTGAAGCAGGGCCCGAAGTGACAACGTCTCAAGCTGCGTTGTATGTGGCAGGAGCTGAGATGTGAGACCTCTGTAATGAAAAGCAAAGCAGTGTTGGAGAATGCACTGTGCATGTGCAACAGGGAATATCCTCGCATACCTATTATTCTACCCCGATCTAATAGCTGGTTAGGTAAAAATACTCTTCGTTTGTAGTAGAGGTAATCAAGAGCAAAGGCCATTGGGTGTAAGGCACTGCTTGCGTGTAGAGCAGTGTGGCAGTCTGTAAAGGTGGGTGATCCAGAAAAATCCAGCCATTATAGAAAGATTGAGGGCGCGTGCGCACGCCGCTATTACTGTAAAGCTCTATTTCCGGTCTGCATTTACACTGATGTCCAAATTGTGATTTCGTGAAGTCAGGAGTCAGCATTGCTTCTCATGTGAACTTGAGCACAGAGCTGGAAGTTGATATTAAGCTTTTGAGACACGGACACATTTTCCAGCAATGAAATTTTGCACAAGTGGTCTCTGGTAGCCTCAAGTGGTGGAAGTCGTATTGCACCATATCATGAACTGTAAAGGGACACAGATAGTGTAATTGAGGAAACCATTTGGACCTATGGTTTATACATATTTATATGTATATGATGCGTGTGTGTACGCCGTCCATATGAGGGTTACTGTAGAATTTTAAGCCATGGGTCCACTGAGCTAAAAATCGTCCATCATAGGCCTGACGATGCATATCCCAACGAAAAATTTGAATAGCATCGGTAGGTCTGTTGAAATAATAGCAATGGATCACGTTTCTATGATTACCCTGCGATGCGTACCTGCTATCTACGATACGTTCTGGATGAAAATCACAATCCTAAGGCCCGTTTCCATTGGCCGATCTGCAGCCAGGAACCACAGACAGACTTTGTCACTGCTGACCCAAAATCGGTCAATGGAAAAGACCCAGCTCGTGAAATGACCCACGACTTTTCTTGCTTAGATTATGCAATGTGGCACCACTCACCACTGAGTGAAAGGTTGGTCGCCGAGTGAAATCTATTACCCTTCTATATAGATGCACAGTGAGTGGCACCACCGACAGACTTTCTAAGTAACCAAAAAAATCCATACCCTTTTCATCGGCCAATGGAAATAGGCCTCTAGGGTGTCTACAGCATTCTAGCATGTAGAATATTTGTGGAATCGGTAGCTAATCGTGTCTTCAATCCAGATGTTCAGTTGATTCAGCTTCACCGATCCTGCACCGATGGGTGTCTACGATACAGACGTTCCCGATGCGTTTACGATTTTGGACGTTCTGTATCGTGAGGTCTACATTCTTATCGTAGTAGGTGGACGTCCGGCCTGATACTCTAGATGATATGTTCAAAAATACGATAAAATGACCACTTCATTTTAACTTGTGGGAGAGCCGCAGCAGCGCCCAATGTTTTTGGTTTTTTTTTTATGAATGAGCTCTTTTATTTTCCAGGGAGCCAGGTTGTTTGATTACATCATAATATACTCATCTGTATCCAGCACAATATGTTTGATTTGAAATAAAGATTGATATGACCAAAAAAACAATAAATCAAATTATCTCCATCTTCATGACTGATGCAAATCAAATTTCAATCCCTGTTGTCCATAGCACAAAGAGAAGAAGACATGTTAATAAAAAAGGATGTGAAGAACAAAATGCGGTTTGAGAGATATATTCTTGCTTCCCATCTTTTAATAAACATAAATCTACAAAAGGTAATTGATGATGAATAACAACATGATATGAAGAAACAAACGTTCTGGTAGGTCTCTGTGGTCCTCTGCCCAACAGAATCCGTGACCAATTGCTTGTACCTATACATCAGTCTCATTTCTTATAAGGAGTTTTAGCAAAAGGAAGACCCAGGTGGACCAAGAAGTCTAGCAGGTCAATGATGATAATGGGTAAAAAAAAACCAAAAAAAACCAATGCTATTATCAAAACCGCGTATTCCAGCCCCGTTTTCTATTCTGTCTGAGTTCTATATCCTCAACGTCCCTCTCTGCAAACACCTGCTGAGCAATAAGTTTATTTCTCCTCCCGTAGCAATGATAGCAGACTCCACAAGGATTCTGGCTTTTCGCATAGATCTAAATAAGAAAATGTGGTATTCTGCAGCGGTTGCTAGCTCTCCCTGATGTATGGATATTTCTCTCTAATTAGAATCTCCCGAGCCCCACACACCAGGCCAGATCCCAGAGACATGCGCCCCTCGACGCTAACGTCGTTCTGATTACACTCGCAAGGGGGCAGTTTAGTCGCTCTCCCGGATGGGGCATGCGCATTGAGGTGTCGGAGCAAGGGGTGGGCGGAATGGTGGATTGTTGTCCGAGCAACAGTGTTGAGTGGAGGAGTGAGGGTTATGGCGGATGAGGGGGAAGAAGGCAGCAAGGTTATCTGGATTTCGCCATAGTGGAATTACCCAAATGAAATACCAAAGTAAGAGAAACGTCAACCTACCCTGGTGATATCACCGATGATTAAAAGCTAAATTAGGGTCTTCAAAATGTTATAATAAGCAGTCCTTTTGGAGAGCAAATATAGAATCGCTATACTCATAATAAGCATGAGTAGGTTGTAGCCTTAAAAAAGCCCGTAATTGTCGGAGTGACGAGACTTGTCCATTAAAATCTGCCCTGACTATACAATTTTGCATAGCAACTTTATGAAGCAATGAGAATTACAATTAACACCTTAGTAACATGGCTGCAACGATTCACTGCTATGGTTTTTACAGCAAAAGTGGCATCATTACCGAAGAAGTTGTTATTAATGTTTCGTATTGATATTAGATTCTGCATATCGAATCTGAATAGGAACCCGCCGTCCACCCTAGTTTATTCAGTAGAATGAGGTTTGTCGGCGTTTTCCGAGATCCTAAGAACTTTGATTAGCAATCAAATAACCTCTGTAATTAAATGGTCAGATTAGTAATGTCAAACGATACCCTGTTATCATGATTACAAATGCTGATGTCATGCTGACATCAGCCTCTATGGTGAGCGAAGGCTGCAAAATCAAAACAACCGGGAAAGTGATACGGTGCGTTGATATTAAATCCTATGGCCCGTTTCCATTGGCCGACGAAAATGGCAGAGATTTTTTAGAAAGTCTTTCGGAAGTGCCACCAACTGGTGTCAGTATATAAAAAAAATCGGTGAAGGGAGCAGATTTCACTCAGTGACCAAGCTTTCACTGAGTGGAGAGTGGTGCTACATTACATAATCTAAGCAGGAAATGTCGTGGGTCATTTCATGAGCTGGATCGTTTCCATTGACTGATTTTGGGTCAGCAGTGCCAAAAGTCCTTCGGTGGTTCCTAACTGTAGATCGGTGACGGGAAATCGGCCAATGGAAACTTGGCCTTTATACACACGCAGCGCAGGGGGGAGTCAAACACTAACCACGGGTCGGATGGCTAAGTGGGTCCCCCACACTGCTAATTCACTTGCCCAATTCGCCTGCCCGTCCTACAAGGCCATTCAAACCTGCCTGTCCAACTTCCCCAACCCACCCACCCAACTCACCTATCCAACTTAACCACCCCCACCCCCCCCCCCCTTCCATCTTGCATGGCCAACTCGTCCACTCAACTCACCTACCAATCCTGCATACCTATCTTGCCATCCCAACTCACCTACCAATCCTGCATGCCCATCTTGCAAGCCCAAACCGCCCATCTAGCTAGCACGCCCATATTACTAGACACATCTTGCTCGAATACCTCGTGTGTCCATCTCGCATGCCCAACTTGCCCTTTTATCCTGCTCTTCCATCTCACTCAATCAACCTGTCTGACCAACTCGCCCGCCCAACTTGACTGCCTATATCGCTGGCCAAACCTGCTGACTCAACTCACCCAGTCCAGCTCGCCCACTCATTCTGCATGCTCATCTTGTTGGTCCAACTTGCCTGCCCATCCAACTAACCCCCCAACTTGCCTGCCTATCTTGCTCACCCAGCTTGCCCACACAACTTACCTGCTTAACCTGCCTTTCCAGCTTGCCCACTCATCTCGCTCGCATGTCTCATCCATCCAACCCAGCTCGCCCACCCATTCTGGATGCTCATAGCACTCGTCTAACTCACCAGTCCATCTTTCACGCCCATCTCACTTATTCATCAAACTGATATTCCATCAACCTGCCTACCAATCAATGTGCCTACCCATGAACTTGCCTACCCCAAAACTGCCAACCCATGTACCTGCCTCCCCATCATCGCGTTCGCCAAACTCCCCGGCCAAACCTGCCTGTCAACGACTGCCAGCTCAGGACATGCCACAGGAAACTCTCATCCGGTAGACTGTCATCCGGGTGACTGCCACCCAGGAGACTGCCACCCGGGTGACTGCCACACAGGTCACTGCCACCCAGGCCACTGCCAACCGAGCCACTGCCAACCGAGCCACTGCCACCCGGGTCACAACGATTCACGTGGAAATATACTAAACTTTTTTATATTTGAAACAGTGCTGTTTCGTCTACGACGGATATTCATTTGCTCTGGTTTTATTAGGCATCAGTATTGGTGCAAGAAAAAAGCCTAATGAAATTGAAAACCAGATCGAACCACACATCATAATTCTAACAGAAGTTGATGGTGATATCCCGCCCCACACAGCCAATGACTGCACCGATGTGTAATTAACGAGGGAAATCGGCGGCAGAAATCTCACTACATATAGATTAGCCTAGTCCAACATTCCATTAATCAAAACTATGTAAATCTCCAAATATGCTTCAAAGTCCACCTTACTAAATGGATATGGCGAATTGAGAAACCAATATCTATATGGCGGGATACCCTCAGGCCCCTACTTCGGGCAGAGCCTCATGCAGCTGGATTTTACCTCAAAAAATGAAATTAATTTTGGATCCCCATTTTAAGAGGATTAAAGAAGTGCCGGGAAATAGGCTTCGGAGGAGCCTCCTTGAAGGAAACTAATTAAGAGTCCTTAAATTGCCTACACTCTTTCAGTTCAAGGCTTGTGTCCCTTTAGGGAGTTTTCACCTACTTCTGCACCTCACAGTAACATACGTTTCTACTGTTGTGGGTATTAACGTGTGCACATGGTTGCCTTTAGTTGTTATTTCTTATATACCTTTCCCTGGTATATGCCATCATACAGAGGCCACAGATAATCCATTTTCTTACCTCGGTTCCCTTGGGCAGCCAAATTGGTGGTCGGAGGTAAATATTGGTCACCAATCTTCTATGTTTACTTAAGGCCAGTCCGCACCTACCACGATTCTGGAGCCCGTTTATTAATCTAGGATCGTACATGAAGATTCTTTTCTGTACCTCGTACAAGGGTTATTGTTTAATAACATTAAAGTCTGTTCGCCAAGACAGTATTAGCAGTCCATAAGGTCGTCCATAAGCATTGAATAAAGTTGACCAATATCGTCCCTGGCCCTCTATAGCATGCAGAAAATGGTCTACATGTACGATCCTAGGTTATTAAACGGGCCCCTGGTACCGATAGGCCCTACGACTGCCTTCCCGACACCATACCAATTCTATCGTGAGGTCAGCAAATATCGTAAGAGGTGGAACAGGTTTCTGCGATTCTGTCTACGATACCTCACAATAGGCTGCGATTGAAAACACCAATCATAGAGGTCTTGCTAAAATCCAACATGTTGGATTTTTCATAGCCTGTTGTAGACTATTGGAGGTGTAAATAGATAGGTCGTCTATAGATGTATAATCGCTGTAAATATGATATTATTTGATGAAGTCTAAGTGTCTGAAAATAATAGTTTTATATATACAAAATTAATTATTCTACTACAGTTATTTTGTTCAATTTGATTGTTTTAGTGTTTGAAAATTATATGAAAATATATTGTAAATAACTATTGTAAATATTCGGATTCATTCAATATTTCCAAAATCATAAGATATATCACTGTTACAATCATGCCTGAGATCTAAATTGAATCATGGATTGAATCGTGAGCCAATCATGACCATGGTTTATGTTTTTGGTCCTCCCAAGGTGTTTCTATGCTCTACGATTTCAAGCCATGTCCACGATTTGGAACTATCGGGGACCTCCTGATAGGCCACGATTTGGGCATTTCAAATGGTAGCCATCGGTAAGAATGTCGTAGACCATCGTGGTAGGTGGGGACTGGCCCTTACCCTATCATGTCCGATTCTAAGGTCTATCAATTCAAGAAACCTAAGTTATTGTTTTTTAAAACCTCCACATGTTGGCTTCCATGATCAAAGTACAAATTCTATCATGGTAGGGGGGTAGACGAGCGATCGGCTTGAACAGATTTTTTGCGTAACACTTCACAATCTTCCACACCCCACAAGGAATGTGAAGACTGACCGGGACGCAAACAAGTTTTTGATCGTTAAAGATCCTATCATGCTTGTCAACACGATTGATGCTGATCTCCACTGCTATCCCTTCCCTTCTGCTAGGAAATTGGACGTTTGGGAACTATGTTAGTTTTGTACTTCACCATGTTGCTTCAGTGTTAAGATTACATGATATGACGAGCTGATGTTCTGGAGTCTTGTAGTAATGATGGTTTGTAGGGACTGGTCATAATAATGTTCTTTCCTGCAAGAGGATTCTCAGAAAGCGTAGACCATCGAGTCGATAGAAAATGATAACCCTTTTTTTTATTACAGAAGGGTGAGAACCAAAGTCCTTGGGCTGGTCGGAAAGACATGTGTCTAGACTCATCTCCACACAGGCTCAAACTACGCTCGCTTTACACAATGACGATATATTGACATTCACTGTTGTTATCGCCAGTAGAAATAGTAGAATACACAATTAAGGTATGCGGGTGTTATACGCTATGACAATACGTCCTCTTTCTACTTGCACCAATCTCTTACATATGGACCAAATGCACAACATGTCTGTTCACGTATACATTTTACTTTGGCTTTGTCCTCCTCAATTCCAGTAATACCTCGCCAGCAAGTAATTCATTTCTCATATTAAAAATCTCTCATATATTAGTTTTGAAAAGAAAACACCACTAAACCATCCCAGTTACCTGTGTTCTAGCACCTTCAGTAGAGCGTTTAAAATGTGCATATATATTGCCTGCTAAACCGCTTAATTTATTGCAAGACAGCGCTAACTCCCACTGTAGCACATTAGGTTCTGAAAAGAATCGATCCCTGTCGAGCACTCTTTGCTCCTTTGAATGCGCCTCAGGTGCTCAAAGTGGCCTTTGTTGGTGCCTGCTATGTTTCGCTGTGTCACCCAGCATTCCTGGTGGTGTCAGACAGAGACACTGCAGTACGTGTGAATGTCACTATGAGTCACGTTGTTATCAGAGACACTGAGCCGTGCACAATGACAATTGGCAGATTCCGCTGCCTTAAACTCCCATAGGAGTAACAGGTAGACTGAAAACCTTCTTACCTTTGAATACATTACCCCGCGTGGTGTGTTATGTTTAGTGGTATGTTGAGTTTAGTGACTCTAAAAACATCGGTGTACTCAATATGAAATTGCTGAATTGGGAATGAATTTTCTCTTCAAATCTGTGTTAATCCTAAGGATAGGATTCACTTATCATGGCGTTCCTTCAAATACAGTATAGGTTTTACAAGATCACAGCTGTGATGCAAATATAAGCTCCGTATATAGGAACACTTTCACGGCACATCCCTCGATTCTGCTCTCTGATATATAAGCTTTAGGAAACCCTGGGTGGCTACAAGGCTGGCTATCTTGTTTTGAGCAAAGGGTAATTGGTCCCCACATAGCCAACCAAGATAGAGATTTTCAGTGATCGATCAGATACACATCTCCTTTTCTGAATGAGCACCGTCTGTTTTCGAGGCACCTTCACCATCGATCAATGCTATATGGTATGTCTTAATTCACACGTTGAATACACTATAAATATAGCCATAGATCCCATCCAGAGCCCGGCGCATATCCGAAAACACCATCCTTTTTATGATCTTGTCAGATTTCACTACACGTCGCTGTCTTCCCAAAATTTAGTCTCCTGGCATGCGCCTAAGGTTCTTCCTGTTTCCTGCGCGTCTTTTTTCCATCAGCCTAGTGATCCTGTAGGATATAGAAGCCTGTCTGCTACTATGCCGAGTCCTGCTCCAGAACCCAATAACCCGATGCTTTTATGCGCGGCTGGAAGTAGGCGACTATAATATGATACTCTATATGAAACTCCATTATGTCCCCCCACAGTACAAATCTGTTTAGCGGAATCTGCATAACGAGGGAAGATACCTGATTTCTTAGTTTCGTCCAAAAGGAGCTGAAATAAATCTAGGGATAAGACCGCTCCTATATCGGATTGATGGTCGACTATGTTCCCATCTATGACACAACTACCAGGCCTGTGATATAAAACATAGAACAAGAATGATTGTTTTGCAAATAAGATGTTATGGCTACACCCTTTGTAACCTACTTATGTCTCCATACAAAACAGGCAAAGCTATCCTGGGTTTAGTCTTCCTATTAATCCATATCGATCAGGGAGTAGTCTAGCTCATATCATCATTAGAAATGCATCATTATTAAAATATACTTAATATCTTCTAGTATTCATGAAATACTGATTATGAAAGATAGGTTAAATCAAACAGTCAAGCTTTTGTTGATCTTCATTTACTCACTCAGCCTAGTGCCAGTAAAGCACAGTAGCCTCACACCCTCTGATAAGAGGTACAATACATCCAAGTATTGAAGTTTATTAAATTTTGATTATTCAGAGCATACCAGGTGGAATTGTTACATTCAATAATGTGCATGCGTACTAACCTTCACTTTCCTTGATTGGTTTACTTCATAATAAGCCAAGATAACAGACATCATAATTGCATAATACAATAGATTGAACGTTATTCAAAAGAGTTTGAATTGAAAAACTGTCCATTCTATAATTTTCACAGTATTCCTAAGGTTATATAAATCCAATTCATGATCTTTTCCAACACATGTAGACTAAGCTATTTGGTAACACTTGTAAGGGGAGTTGAAATATTTCTCCGTTGAATACTCCAATATACTTTGCGTAAGATGTTGTTGTTGAGTATTGTATCTTAACCCTAGAAGCTTACTCAAGAATACTTGAAAAGTGGGCCAACCGGGCCTCTACTTTTCACTCCGCAGTAGATCATCCACACATGTATAATGGTCAATCACTATGCTTCTCACTGTATAGTGGTTTCCGGCCCCCGTTCTTACTCCAGATCACTTTGGAGTAATTGAGTAGATGTTACTCACTTTCTGTCTACTGACTCATTCTATCTCACTCTCTCTCTCTCTCTCTCTCTCTCTCTCTCTCTCTCTCTCTCTCTCTCTCTCTCTCTCTAGATCTTCACGCAAGAATCTTATATCTACCTGTTGAGCCATTCAGAACTCAACGTGTGTCTATTTAACATATTACCCCAGCACATCTCAGCTAGGCTGTATTTACATCATCCTGAGTTAGACTGTGTTAACACTTTCTATCACTAGGTGCTATTCAGCGCCATAGCACATTATCAAACATTGGTAGCTGTCCTCAAATGAAAAAAATCCTCTAATTATCCGGCTAACAGACAACAACAAAAAGTAGCGAATAACAGTGTTTCTGAAGCCCATCCAATCACCTGCGGGGTACCACAAGGTTCGATTCTCGAGCGGCTTTTCTTTATGATTTATGTAAATAACATCGATAAGGCCAGACAAAACCGCTGATTCCAACGACTCGGCACTTGAACTAGTAAGAACGTCTAACTACTTAGGTATCTCACTAGATGAGAGGCTGAGCCTCAAGAACCATGTGTAAAATAATTTGATCAAAACACGAGTTGCATATTCTAACCTATATTCGAAAGTACATATTACCTGTAAACAAGCTCTTATGATGTCAGAAAAGGGGTCTGCATATTTGCATGAGAACACAAGTGGACGTTTCCACTGCACAGTTGCACAAAGTCACTAACCTAAATATGCGAGAAATATAAGGAATCCACGCCTACCCTCACTGGCCTACTCTAGAACTAAATTAAACAGATTCATCACCGCTGGAGAAAGAGATATCTTTATGACGCACTGATCAGTCTTAAAGATGGCTGACCAGGTTCGACTGAGTCAATATAAGACTTCAGTGGAATACAAAACAGCTTGGCTTGGGAACAACGAGGAAGTAAACTCCTCAGACATTTCCAAAAAAGACCTATTCAGTGTGACTTAAAAAAAGATAGACCAAAGAGTTTGCGAGATAGCCGTCATAGCTTTATCAAACTTAAAGAGGTTTAAAGTCATATTGTAAGAGTCTTGCGATCACACCCACTGTTGACACTTTAGGTGTGAAAGCTGCATCACATAGGCTGGAGGCCAGACTGTGCAGTGTTTAATCAAGCGACGGTCTAAGTAAACAATGCACTGCTAGGCGGCGTTGAACGGTAACCCATGTATTCTAATTACTAAAGAGGAAACCTATGAGAGTTTATGGTCAGAATTCCCATCGAGTTTGAATCGCGTAGTAATTCACATGGCCAAGCCTATTGAATTACGTACCGTTTCAAACTAGATGAACTCCATGGGCGTTGGAGTTCTTTTAGTCTATGGGGAAAATACGAGGGGTGAGATAAATTATTATGTAACGCTGAAGGTGTGCATTCTATTGTGATAATATACTTTATATAAAGAAATCATGTCTAAAGCAATTCAATGATGTTCATAATCATATCCACTTGGTCTATTAGGAAGCGAAACTATGCACTAGGGTATTCATATCGAGAGTCCCTAGATGGTAGATCCTAGCACTAAGCAGGGGCTTCCAGGAATACTGATGCGGCGTAGGATGCATATGGTAGCAGGAATCGTGGCTCATATCAGATCTAGAGTTCTAAAGCTCTCGTTCGTGTATGTAACTCATGAGCTGCTCAGTTCCGCCTCGGCATCAGCTAGTCAATTCACCCTTACTTTGTTGGTCGTCAGGCATGCAAGTAGCTACATTAATATTGTATGTGATCACGTATTCACTTCAACACAGGCGTCAAGAACCATGGGTTTTGATGACTTTCCTTCATGTGTTATTCCTCATATTTCCCTTCTTGTACTCCAGGGTCGTTTCCGGCTTCGCCAGACTCTATTTTTTAATTTTCATCTTATCGACAACCTCCCTTCAGTTTAAATCCCA